>BJEL01000077.1:385000-1700000 GCA_019972355.1 Drosophila kohkoa
CGGCTTTTTTTTCTGGGTCTTTTAATTATTACTTGACGCGCTTGAAATTCAATTGTGGTTCGTTCAACTGACGCGCGAAGTGATTGTAAGTGTACTTAATAAAAAAAAAATAAATAAAACCAAAAATTGCAGTTCGTAAACGTTGGCAAATCGAAAATGAAATAATAAAAGCGAAAAATGCAACGAAAATGGCATTGAACGAAGACGAAAGAGAAGAAAAGTGAAAAGCAATTTTTCTGCTACGCTTGAGAACCGAAACGCGACGAAACGAAGAAAACAACAATTGTGTGTGAGACGACGACGACGGCGAAGAAGCGAATAGAGAAAAAAGATCATGCGTGCTTGACGACGACGACGACGTCGATAAATGCGGTCGGGGGAGGGGTGATAACTAGTGCCAAACAATGCAAGACAGACAACAAAACAAACAGCAACAACAACAACAACAAAAACAGTAATAATAATAATAATATTGAGAAGCAACAGCAACAGATGATGATGATGATGATGATAAAAGAGAGCAGCAACAACACAAGCAGTATTTGTATTTCCACATAATTATTGACAACGTGCAGAGCAAGCAAAGAGAGCGAACAAGTAAGAAGATATACAAGAAGTAGGAAGACAAGCAATAAGAAGCAGCAGCCACAACTCTGTCTGGCATTCAAAATATGCGCACACATACAAACAAACAAACATAGCACTGCCTTGAAAGCTCAACAAGTTGAAACGAAAAAGAAGGCCAGAAGGAGACAGCAAACAGTGAAGACCTACTTTGCCAATTTGCCAAAGCGCAACTGACAGTGATAGATAGCTTAGATAGCTAAAGTACTTTGTGTGCATTGTGTGCTTTAAGCTTCACTTACACGTCAAACACAATGCAAAGCTTTTGGCTATTACTGCTGATCGCGCAGCTTGTCTGCAGTCAGGAAGCGATAACAACGACCGAGGACACTTTAACCATAAGCTCTACATCCACCGCAGCCAGTGTGACCAACGGTGATCGCCTGCAACCGCCGCCGCGTGTCACGCTGAACAAGTGTTGCCATGGCGGGGAATATTTAAACAGCAGCTCGCGGATTTGTGTGGCCGGCGCCTCCAAGGATTGGGTGCCGCTCGTCTTTCTCATACAGCAGCGACGCTTCTTTGAGCCCGAAGGCTCCAAGCCGCGCTTCGTGAAATTCGTGCCCAACGTGCAGCCCCAGTGTGACGAGCAACATCAGCAATTGGAACTGTTCCACACCCGAAGCGCCAATGTGCTCATCTTCTCCAATGGAACGTTGTCGGTGCGAGAACGCGACATCCTCGTCCAGCCCGCCAACTATTGTGTAGATCGCTTTGTGGCGCTGGTCTGCGTTGAACGCGATGCGCCATTGCCCATGCAACAGCAGGAACGTCAACCGGGTGACGAGTCTCAACAGGTGGCGCCACCACCACCGCCGCCAACGTTGCGTCTGCGCAAATGCTGTGGCAAGCGTGGCATCTACAACAGCAACATCAAAAGTTGTACGCTGCAAACAGCAGCGAGCGGCAGCAACGATGCAAGCGGACAGCTTCAATTGGAGCCACAGTTGCCATGGGGCAGCTATCAAACCAGCTACGGACTCCCGGAGTGTCATCTGGGGAATGGCAGTGCGTATGCCATTGCCGGGGATTGGCATGAGGCAACATTGAATCGCACAACGGGCGCCCTGCAACTGCAACTCACGAATCTGAGCGCATTGCAATATTGTCTGGAGCACACGGAACGTGCCGGCGAGGTGAAGATCATTACGTGCAGTCAGCATTTCGGACAGGACACTAACCAGGCTCAATATGCGGATGATGTCTCAATACTCAGCGTGGGCATCGTCATATCGATTGTGTTTCTGGCGGCCACATTGGTTGCCGGCTACATGTTGCCAGCAGTGCATCATGCGCTCCACTGGCGGTGTCAGATCTATTATGTGTTCTGTCTGCTCCTCGGCAAAATCCTGTTGATTGTCGAGATAAGCCGAGCCCTGGAACCGGGAACGATGAGTTGCATGCTGCTGGCCATTGGCATGCAGTTCTTCTTTTTGTCCGCCTTCTTTTGGCTAAACACCATGTGCTTCAACATCTGGTGGACATTCCGGGACTTTCGTCCCAGCTCCCTGGAGCGCAATCAGGAGACCCTACGCTTGCGTTTGTACTCCGCCTATGCCTGGGGTGTGCCGCTCTTGATATGCGCCATTGCCGCCTGTGTGGATCAGTTGCCCGAAACGGAGACAGCGCTGTTGCGCACTGGATTCGGACAACCGTATTGCTGGTTCGATAATCGTGCGGCGATCTTCGCGTACTTCTTTGGACCGATCGGATTGCTGTTGTGCGCAAACATAATGCTCTTCATCTCGACCACACATCAGTTGACCTGCGGTCTGTGGAAGCGCGACGATGTCAAGTCAACGTCGGAGAAATCAGCGTTGGGTCGCGTCTGCCTCAAGCTGGTTGTTGTAATGGGTGTTACTTGGATATGGGATATTATCTCGTGGCTGGTGGGCGGGCCCAATGAAGTGTGGCTAATGACGGATCTGATCAATGCCCTGCAGGGTGTATTCATCTTTATTGTCGTGGGATGCCAGCCGCAGGTGTGGACCGCCTGCAAGCGCATCTGTTGTCCCCGACTCACGCACGACATCACGAACACTACGAATGGGGTGCAGCATTCGAGCAGCTCGCAGGGATTGCCCTCGATGGCCGGATGTGGCACCGAGTTTACGCAAAACACCTCGATGAATGTGACGACTTTGGCCAGTCCAGATGATTCTGCACCTGCAGTGCCGACATCATCGCCGCCAAGAACGCCAACACTGAGCATAGCAAACACCACAACAGCAACAACAGGAGCAACAACAGCAACAACAAAAATACCCATGGAAACTATTTGCTAAGGTAAGTGTTTGTTTGCTGTTGAGTGTTGATAAGATTGCAGCTTATGGGCAAACAGGTAAATGTTCAGGTAATCCTCCTCAGAGACTAAGGAGAGGGACCAAAGGCACACCCTAAGATAAACACCCTTCAAGTGAGTGTGTACTTTACTCACTTTCTCTGCCTCGCTTGAAATCGAGCCGTTGACACAGCGATTGATAATCCCCACACTCCTTTGCGTTCCGTTCCATTCCGTTCTAGCATTAAACCAAACCAAAGATACTTCTTCACTTTAATGTGCAGATAAGAAGTTTACAGCTTGATTACTTCAAATGCATTGCCACAAGCTAGCTGCAGCGTCTTCACTCCAAAGTGTGTGTGAGTGTGTCTATGTGGTGTCTGCTATCTGAGTCATGCCTCAGCCACTTAGAGACTATGGTTTCCTTAGCTAGTTTTGATGCCCAGCAAGAGTGCAGGGTACAATGACTTGATGGAAGCCGTTGCAATCCCATCTAATCATCATTAGTATTACAGTATAATGCGTTTAACTGCTTCACCTTTGATGGTAGACACACACTCTTGAGAAGCTATTTATTTA
Organism: Drosophila kohkoa; assembly: GCA_019972355.1. Taxonomy (NCBI): domain Eukaryota; kingdom Metazoa; phylum Arthropoda; class Insecta; order Diptera; family Drosophilidae; genus Drosophila; species Drosophila kohkoa. The sequence goes on from BJEL01000077.1 coordinate 388,485, forward strand.
AATAGAAATTAATAGCATAAATACAACTTATCCCTAATATGCAGTTTAGTATTAAGGCCGTTTAGCATATTAAAAAGAATTTATTTCTAATATGCAGTTAAGTATACTGAGGAGTTTATTGGAATGCAACACAACTGAGAAGTTAAATTAACTGTATTTATTTAAATAGAAATTAATAGCATAAATACAACTTATCCCTAATATGCAGTTTACTATTAAAGCCGTTAAGCATATTATAAAGAAATTAATAGTATAAATACAAGTTATTTCTAATGTGCAGTTAAGTATTGAGGCTGTTACTGAGGAATTCAATACAACTGACAAGTTAAATTAACTGTATTTATTTAAATGGAAATTAATAGCTTAATATAAATATGTTATCCCCAATATGCAGTTATGTATTGAGGCACTTAACCGCATTACACTATAATGCATTAAGCATCTATTAATGCATCATTAATGCATCTATTAAGTCAAATAGATATGTTTGTCCAAAAATCCCTAAAGTTCTGTTAAGCATGGGATTAAAGTTGTTCATCTTTCTATTTTTACTATCGTAGTTATCTATATGAAATTGTCACAGATTTGAATTTCAGTAGTAGTTAATGACAAAAATTAAAGATTAATTAACCAGAGTTAAAATTAGTTGTTCGTAGTTTTCATTGATAAACTTCGCTTAACTGCCACTCCACCTTACAATATATTATATTTAATGTTGAGCTCTGCTTAGTAAAAACCCTCAATAAACAGCATAGAATAGAAATTCAGTTTCTTCGCCTTTTCTCTTTTCGCTTAGCGGCCACAAAAGTTGAGGCCGTTAAGTGAAATTAAGCTGTAATTTACATAGAAAAGATCAAACCAAATGAAGAATTCCAAATGTAGCTAGAGTATTTGAACTTCGATGTGACTTGTGTTGCTTGCAACCTACTAGATTTCACAATGGGAAATGTAGTTACAAAGTAACTTTATGGCATCCACATAAAAAAGAGAAATGAGCAGAGTAGATGTGGATTCCTTTCAGCCGGGGATGGTTCAATTGTTTATATGGCTTCGTTTGCGTATTCGATTAAAGCAAACTATGCAATAAAAAACGAACATCGAAAAGAATCAAGCTGTGAAGCAGCGCTCTTCAACACAATTTCCCAGATTGCTTTGCCATATTGCCAAAAAGCAGAAAATGTGGGAAATTTTCCAACACTGCTAACGAAGGCGCCGCGGCGCCTAACGAAATGTTTTGGACATGTTACCAACGTATGACGACTATTTGGCTGGGTTTTCGCTTGTCTTTCATTGTTGTCCATTGTTTGTGCTTTCCATTTTCCGACTGGGTATTTTACATGCATCAGTTTATGGACCCTGTTGCATCGTGTGTCTTTGTGTATGTGTGTGTGTTTGCCCATTTTCTGGCATTGTTTAATTGCTTTACGACCATGCGCCAAGTTAACAGTCTTGTCTTAATACGTTTTTCTTCATTTTGGTTGCTAGCCACTTGAGAATGCCATAAAAATGTGAAATGTTTTTCCAACGATTTTCAGTGGAAAACATGCAACTCAGCAGTCGCCTAGACGCCGGACATTTCCTGTAGATTTTCCACATGGCCATAAAATAATCAACGCGCAACCCTTGACACACAGACAATGTGTGTGTGTGTGTGTGTCTGGTTGCTTGGCAGCCTTTCATTTTGGTTATTTTCTTTCTTGTTGATGGCACAAACGAAAAACCATTAAAATATGTGCGAGATAATCGCTGCAATGGTCACACTGTGCCACTGATAAGCAAGGGTCTTTCTACAGTGTGCATGACACACACGCAAAACAATTGAAATTCAAATTGAAATCGAAATTGAAATCGAAATGAAAATGATGCAAACTGCGTCATGGACTGGACTGCAGAAATCGAAACAGAAACTGAAACTGAAACAGATGGCGGAGGTAAATGTGGGAATAGCCCCTGTGGCGGAGGGTGGAGGGGGGAGGGAAACAAATCGGACTGTTTACGAGGCGATGCCAATAATCAGCGTCGATGCCCCGAATCATGACTGAATGACTGTGCATGAGGTTTTACCAAAAAAAAAAACATTTCATACTAAACGCCCCTCTTTCTCGCTCGCTCTCTCTGTCTCTGTCTCTCTCACAGTCCATTAACGTGTTGTAAAATGTTACGCAAGCGAATTTTGGGCAATGCCAACCGAAAAACGTACGTAAATAAAGAAAGAAAAAAAAAAAAAACAAAAACCCGGCTCAAAACTGTGCCGGGTCAAGTTTTGTTAACGTTAACAAATTACAAGTGGAATATCTACATTTGCATTTACACAAGACTTGCCCCTCTCTCTGTCTCTGTCTCTGTCTTGCGTACACACACACTCCACCAAACTCCACTCAACTTCATTCCACTCGACTCGACTCGACTCCACTTTATGCCACAGCAACTCTTTGCAACTCAACCAGAGAGAGAGACCCTCAGATTAAGGCAGAGACACAGTGTGGCATATAGAGAATATAGAATTCTTTAATTAACACGTCGCACAGTGTGATATGCTTGAGGAATGTGTGTGCTTTGTTTATTTACTCATTTCGTGCTTGGCGTATTTAAATAGAGTCACAGTTGAGTTCAACTTCTCGCAGATGATTCAATTTTTGATGAAATCTCAACTTCATTTCACGTCAAAAATAGCATCGCTTTATAGTTTACTTCTGTCAGTTTTGTGCTAAGTGCCTTGAAAAAACCTTTTGATTATTATACCTCAAAAACAAAAAAAAACGTATATGAGTCCATAAATTTGTTCCAGATTCCATTTTGTATTATTATTCTATTGAAATATATACAGCATATTTTCGGGATCATTTCAAAATTGAATATAGGCAACAAAATACAACAGGCTTTCAAATATATTATCGATGCTTGGCAAAAATATTTGTTTAGCACATTTTGCGGAAATTTTTTAGTGCAAAGTTTTTATTTTCAATTTTGTTTGCCATTTCATAAATTTCTTTAGTAAAATATATATAATAAAGAATATTATCACATTCCTATAAATGTAAGATAATTCTTTGCTTATTTGTATAGAACATTTCACTAGAATTTTGAATTCTTCTCGATTGAATTTCGAATGTTTCTCACATTTTCGCAAATGTTCGATAATTCTATGTTATATTATTTTAGAAAATTTTCCGTCGTTTTTACTAAATTCAAGAGCATCTGTATTTTGCACCTAGGCATTTAGATTGTCAATCGCTGCCGATGTTTACTCTAATCAAATGCCTGCTCAATTGTTTACTACAGACTACTAGAAAATATTTAAAGGTTGTGCGTTGTGAGTTCATTTCTTTGTTTATCGCGCTCCCTGTAGGTGTTTGTAAACAATGATTTTCTTCTTTAGATTTCCTTAGTACGAATGGTAATTGCGCTGTTTATGTTTCCATATTTCCTATAACCAGCCAAAACAAGCAATTTTCGTCTGTTGGCCCCACTGTGCATCCGCAAAATGCGTGCAGTTTCTTTTCTTTTTTTTTTTTTGTGTTTTGCGTTTTGTTTTTGCGTCTGTTTTTGTCTGTGCATCTGTTTGGCTAGGCAGCTGCCTCCTGACTCCAACTCGGTGCCAGTTGCTGTGCAATTTCTTTTCTTTTGCATAATCCCAGGGCAACGTGTCACCGTCACGCTCAGCCGTGCAGCAGCCGTGTGCAACTTGCAACTTGCAACTCACAACTCGCAGTCGATCCACAGATCATGTCGATCCCAATGGAGTTGTACACACGGCAGACGAAGGTGGACGGAGGGCGGCAAAGAAACATGAAACGGGAAATGGCATCTTTCGTCAACCGGTGCTATCGACATCATTTTCTTTTCTTTTTTCTCTTTTTTTTTTGTGTGTCTGTATCTCATGAATACGAATGTGAATGCTATGAATAAGAGTATCCGGAGTGAGTCTACGGATCGCTTTGCTTTTGTCAAACTAGCAAAAAAACAGCAGAAATGCAAAACGTTCCAGATTCACACACACACACACACACACACACACACTCATACTCGAGGGTAGTTCATTAATTGAGTTTAGCGGCAATTTGAATTTTTATGTTTTTTTTTTTTCTTCTTTATTTTGCAAGTTATAATTGCAACGTGGCCCATTTCCATTTTATGCGCTTCACTTTTAATGCCCTTTTTTTTCTCTGCCAAGATGAGGATATTCTACTTTTAGTGTCCATTAAAGTCGGCACGATCAGCCTTATAAAGATATCCGGCTAAAGAAAAGAATTCTTGCGCTTTGATTGAAATCTACAAATGCCACAGACACTCTCCACAGGCAATGAGAGTATTCATACTTCGGCACACTTTAGCAAATTGTTTTTTCCGTTTTTAATTTGCGACTCAACCGCAACGAAACGCATTGAAGTTATTCTGTCTTCTTTTCCTCTGCGAGGGTGGCATCCAAACTAAAGTTGAGACCCGCAATTAGACTGCAGGCAGATAAGGTTAATTTGGTTTAATTACAAATATGCAAAATCAGTGGACTGTTTAAAGTGCACATAAATGATGGCAATTAAATATGTTGCCTAAATTACAGCAGCGGTAACTTCAAGACAATTTGATATGCTTTCTACACAGCACAGCAAATGTTGATGCCAAATATTATTATTACTTGTAAGTCTGTAGTGAATGGCAATAAAACAATATTGCATTATATGCTTTTACATTTTGTAATCGATTTACATTCACTTCAACTATAAAAACGCTTATTGGAAATGTTTTTTGTTATTTTATTGCAAACCTTTCTCTAACTTTATAAATAGGAAGTAATATTTTGAAAATCAAATACACCCAAAGTTAGCTTAAAGACTTAAGCTTAAGGAACATAACTTTAAGAATAACAAAATACTTTGGATGTATTAGGTTGAAGGGTGTATATTAAGTGTAATAAAGATGCCATTAAGTGAATATACAGTATTAACTATTGCGATGCAGTTAAGTGCAAATAACGCAAAACGATGCGGCTGTTAAGGGAATTATGTGAGCAGCTTATACTATATTTTTTTAGTCTTATTTTGTATTCGCATTATAATTGCCACTACTATTATAATTATTCTAAAATGATTATCATTATTTTAACATCATTATTTTTATAATTATCACTAATATTTCTATCATTATTATTTTTTATTTTTACTCTTACCAATAGTAATAATTAATATATTAACTTGCTCATTATGTGAGAATGTTAAAAGCAACCCTCGCATTCACGTTGCTACGTATGTAATCATTTGTTGCCCTTTTGTTTCTTAACATTTTGCAGAAAACTGAGACGAGCGACAATGCGAAAGTAAACCGAGTCCTACAACAACAACAACAGCAGCAGCAGCAACAACAAAAACAACGACAACGGCAGAAACAACCACAACAACAATGACAATGAAACGGGCCGACTACAACAACATGCGGTCACACTTGCGCAATAGTAACCGCAACAATAGCAGCCACCACAACAACAACAACAGCAGCAGCAGCAGCAGCAGCGGGTAAATTCAACATTCAAGCACGCGCATTGAGCGAGCGAATGAGCGAATGGCCTGCAACTTCGAACTGCCCAGCCCAGCCCAGCTGGCCAAGCTTATTTCTTAATGTAAGTGTGTCTATTGAGTAAGTGTTTGTCCATATATACGTGTGTATGAGTGTGTGTATGCCTGTGTTGTATTATTAAAATCAGTTTTTAACCGACATCACAAAAGCGACAAAGACACGAACAATCCACTCACATATCTACACACAGGTATTGGGATATACATTACGTAGTATGTTTGTCCGTATGTATTTCAACTGAGCCGAGCGCAAGAAAAGCTTTTATTGTACCGTATAACGGTGCGCAATGCAATGCAATGCAATCTATGGGGAGAGTGAGTGAGTGAGTGAGAGCAAAAAGGCCGAGATTAACATTCTAATTGAAAAGACAAGGCGTGACAAGACAAGCTGCGGCGGCGACGGCAGTGTTGCAAAACATTGCAAACGCTATGCAGTGTTGTGATGTGCGTGGGTGAGAAGAAGGAATGCGTGTGGAGTGGAACAACAAAAACACCAACAACAAAATGGCAGACAAAGCGTTGCCATTGTTCAAAGACATTCAAATGCCAATAAGTACATGTTGTGAGTGTGTGCAGCATATGCTTTCTAAGCACTTTATTCCTGCATACATATGTGTTAGCGTGTGTGTGTGTGTGTTTTGTTTATGCAAACGTAAGCAGCAGCAGCGATAGTCACAAGGAATTTATTGTTGAGGCATTTTATTCTCAGTTAGGTTCTCCTCTATATTATTGTTGTTCTCCTCTTCTTCTATTTGTTTCGCTGCTCTTGCTTCTGCTGTGTTTTGTTTTCAGGTGCCTTTGCTCGCTGCTGATGCTTGTCAGCCACAAAACATTTCGAGTGTGAGAAATCGGCAACATTTAAATTAGCTGATTCTAATTTGGATTGCGGCTGGGCTGCATTCATTTCACGTCATCACACACAAATATCTATCTGTGTGTGTGTGTGTGTGTTTGAGTGTGTTGGTGTGTCGCTGTTTTCTGTCATTTCGGATTGCTCAATAATTTTGGTATTTCTCTCCAGCATTTGGTGTGTGTGTTTTTTTTATGATCTTTTAAGTGGGTTTTTTGCCTTTGCAGCTCTCGAATGAAATAAATAAATAAAATACATTTTTGGATGTTTAACTTTTCAATTAGTCGGGGTTTTTTTTTATTATAGTGTGCACACACATATTTTTCTATATATGTATTTTAGCTGTGCTATCATTTGAAACTATCGTAAATGGGAAATACATACGTGACTTTTGTCCACTTGAAGTTTTTCTGTATTTCAGAATGATTATTTTTTGTGAATGCAAAATTATGAATTAAATTCTTAGATAAATCGCATAGTGAAAACTCAAGTATTATACCACAGCCATGTACGATAGTATTATCGATAGTATTCTTGGCTTTTGCAGCACAGTTATGTACGATAGTATTATCGATAGTATTCTTGGCTTTTGCAGCACAGTTAAGAAAGAAGCTCGTATACTTTGAGGTTTAATTGACTTTTTTATGTTCTTTTTTGTTGCTTTTGTTGAAGAGATTCTATCTCTTCTTCTCATTCCGACTGTCCATTAATTACTTTAGTCTTGCTTTCATCTTTACCCTCTATGTGTTCCTCAAAAGCCTTTGCAAATCTGCTGTCTTCTCATCACAAACTTTGGGTTAAACGTTGCTGACAATGCTTAAAATGTTTTAGCATTAAAAAAAAGAAAGAAAAAAACAAGATTCAAGCAATACGTGGGTAAACACTACGCTCTGTGGCATCTGGCAAGACGAGGAGCAACATGGCAAATTACTTTAACTAAAGTGTGTGTTTTTCGCATAATTTCCACTTAACTTTTAATCATCAATGTGTGTTTTTCCTAGGAATGATCAGCTAATATTTCGTTTGCTTTGAAACTCTTGTGTTTTTTGTTTACAAAAGATGCGTTATTCGCGTTTCTTGGTAAAAAACATTTTAATTGCTCCCAAAGTGTATCCGTTTTTTTCCAAACTGATCTATAACATTTATACGCTGCTTTTATTAGTGTACTTCATTCGTAGATGGGATTTTCTTTTTGATGTGAACCAAGAGAAACATGTTGACTTTAAATTAATAATACTTGATCCACACTGCGTATGCTTAATATTTAGTGTGACTTGTTCAAGTGATAATTTCATTTGCAGTTGTGATAATAGGAAGAATTAGCAAGTTTTCTCCTAAAATAAACCGCTAAAATTGCATATGAAAAATATTTATTATAAATATTAATCGTTGTCTTTGAAAAATCGAAAGTTAAAGATCGTTGCTGAAATTTAAATGAAAGTTCTTCACATAACATGAAACTATCTGGTTCTCTGTCTCCTGGACATTTTCTCGATTTGGCTTCTCATTCCCTATATTACTCATACGCATCTGGTTCCCATTTTTTTGAGCTTCTAAATTACCGTTATTGATGGTAATCCATATGACTGAGTAACGTATTGCAATTAGTTATAAAAAATAGTAAACAAAAAAAAAAAAAGAAAAACAAATATAAACAAAACACAGTTGAGTATGAATAATGTTTGAGTTATTCAGGTGGATGCCCATTAAATGATTCAATACAAATTCGTCACAATTCATATGAACCCAAGATGCATTGTAGAAATACTTATCAGCTCATAAATCTGAAATTTACTTAGTAATTTGCAAATAATCTTCATCAAGATGTTTAAACAGCCCCCAAGAGATTATTGGTCGCATTATTTTTAATATGATGACAGTCTTTGAAGATGATGATGATATATGCAAAGAAACCACATCAGGGTTGTTGCTCTCCATCTTTGCCGCACATTTAAGAAATACATATTTATATATTTTCAAAGAGGCAGATGCAGAGCTATTATTTAATATATTAGAATGTGAGATAAAGTGACGCATTAAAGCATGAAAGAGAAGGATTGCTTTGCCTGAGTGTGATGATGATGATTATGATTATACCCGCTACCCATAGGGTAGAAGGGTATTATAACTTTGTGCCGGCAGGAAATGTATGTAACAGGTAGAAGGAGGCATCTCCGACCCTATAAAGTATATATATTCTTGATCAGCGTCAACAGCCGAGACGATCTAGCCATGTCCGTCTGTCCGTCTGTCCGTATGAACACCTACATCTCAGAGACTATAAGAGATAGAGCTATAATTTTTTTTCGACAGCATTTGTTATGTTTGCACGCAGATCAAGTTTGTTTCAAATTTTTGCCACGCCCACTTCCGCCCCCGCAAATCAAAAAAATCGAATAACAAGCGTAATTTTAAAGCTAGAGTTACGAATTTTACGATCAGATAAAAATTGTGGAAGTTATTAAAGAAATACTTTTGTATGTGCAAAAACGCCTACTTACTAGGGGTCTTAGTTGCTTTGGCTGACAATCTGGTATATTGTGCCGTCTATGGTATATTTTGAATGGTGTACTATATCGATATACCAAACATACCATTTGGTATATTTTTTAGTATTTTTATTATTTTCGGTATATTTTGAAAATGATATCGCAATATTTTGCCTTTATTAAAAGTGGGTAGCAGGTATCTCACAGTCGAGCACACTCGACTGTAACTTTCTTACTTGTTATTTGTTGTGTTGTTTATCTCTGTATTAACCAATTGTTTCGTTGTTCTTTCTAGTGGACGCGTTTATGTGGGCAGCAGACACAACTTGATCCTGATTGGGAGCGGCGCTCTTTTACCAAAATACCGATGAATTATCTGCTTGTAAACACAGCCCGAGTTTATTTACATCAGGCATGCTTCTCTCTCTCTCTCTCTTTCTTTTTGTGAATGTATGTGTGTATGTAATTTTGTAAGTGTGTGTTTTGTTTTCGGCGCACAGAAAAGCGAAGCGCGCGTTTAATTAAACAAACATTGAGCTGGTTAATAGTTTACTTTGATATACACACACATACACACAACGGAATGAAAACAAAAATACACACACACAGAGAGAGACGTTTGCATTTACATTTATCATCAAAAGTTCAACGCAACGAAACTGATCAAGGTTAAATGGCCTAAAACAAAAACAACAACAACAACAACGAATGAATGAGAAATAGAAACACAAAACGTAAACACACATAAAAAAAAGATGCCAATAAGAAAGCGAGTTTAATTAACCGGACACACACACACACAGAACACACTATAGTAAGACGCAATATGCCGTTAGAGTTAGTTAGTCGGTTGGCCCCAAAAAAAGGTGTTACCAGATCTGTTAAAAAACACGTAGACTCCCGTCGCTTGCATAATGTAATTCAATTTACCTTTTTTTTTGAACGCAGAAACTAAAAACAGTACAATCATTTTTTTTTAACAACACGTTTTAATTTATTTACGTAATTTTTTTTTTTTAGTAATTATATTAGTGCGTTTAACGTATGTCGAAAAAGAAAAGAAAATGCGTTTTGAAAACCTAAAAAAAAAAAAAAATAAGAAACAAGAAATCAAAGAGAAGAAGCAGTAACTAATTTTGTTTTAAGAGCATTGTATAATGATAGCTATAAAAAAAAGATAACATTAATTATAATATATATGTATGTTTATGTACTTCCAAAGTGTTCAGGCCAAAAGTAATATTTCCCTCTAATTGTAAAAAAAAGAAAATAACGAGAATGTACGGTTCAACATATATATTTGTCCATATCCAAATGTGATTGTATATATATATAAAGTAAAGTTTATATATTTAAATTGTATGTATTTTTTTTTCTATATAAATCCTTTTCAACGAATATGAAATTCTAACTGACTGAGGCAAAAGGCAGCGAATATATTATACTAATTTTGTAATTTAACATACTTTTTATACGAGTATGTACTATTTTTGATACTAATCTACAGTCAGCGATTAATTTGTATATAATTAGAATATATATATAGTATTGTAATTGAACCATTGAAATTGTTAATTGAAATTTCAAACACCACAGTGCATGTTTTTTGCATATCATTATCTTTCGTATACATATAATATCTTATAAGCATGTACAATATCAAGATCAACAACGAATATATTTAACTAAGTTTGCATATATGATGTATGTAGTATAGTATAGTTTATAATAGTCGCTAGTGTTTTAGGAAATGTTTGTAACGAAACTTTGCCCTGTTCTTTTACTCCTTGAAATGAAACTAATTGAGTATTCAATTCTTAAATCGAACAATTGAAAATGAAAAGTCTGGAATCCTTTTTAGTCATCCGCACTCGCACTCCCATCGAATGATATAAAAAGGGAAGTAATGTGAATACTAAATATATATATTTATACTATAAATTGTTATCTATATATATTCTTTGAATATCTTTCATGTTAATTTATGGAACGCTTGTTTATTAGGCGTTCCCAATCATTTTTCGAGGCGTGTGCGATTCTTTTTTTTGCTTTCGGTTTTATATTTTATGATTTTTCTTTTTTTCCTTTTTTTATTTTTTAATTTTAATTTATTGCGCACAACATTCAATGCGGAAAAAATTGTCTGAAAATGGGCAATTAAACGATAACGAAACTGAAAACTCAGCAAACAATTTTGTGCAGCCCCCCACACGATTATATGATGAGATATATAGAGAGAGGAGGTATCCACATACATATATAGATAGATAGCTTGAATGTGTATTATCTAGTATACAAGACGAGTATGTATTACTCTATAGTGCATTCATTACACTGATGACGATCTGGCACACTGGCAACTATATGATTATATTATATGTAGTATACTATATAGTATGTATATGTATTTTATTTATATATTTATCATTTAATATCACCGTACAATAAAAAACTATAAACAATTTAAAAGACAACTGTTCTTTGTTTTTGGGATGGGACTAAGATGGATGGGACTTTGATCCAAATTCTTTTTTGGTCTGAGCTCAAAAATTTGTCATCTTTGGCATTGCTTTTGTATGGTAATGAGCTGCTGCTGCTGCTGCAGCCCAGGTGTGGCAACAATTTGTATTGTGACGCAATTGAGCGTTTGTGTGACAATGCGAACATTGCAAAAACCGGTTACAAAAGAAGCAATGCTTCAAATGCTTTAGCAGACAGACATCGACACACATCATTTATAAAAATAAAGATTACCGTAATGCACGACTAAGAGAACAGAGCAAGAAATCTCGCTCAGCATTAAAAAGAAAATACAAATACCATATAAGGTAAAAAGACTGCCAAATTCGCAACACTCCCTAAATATTATATAGTGTAAGAGGTCTCATCGTAAAAACAATTTTCTTAATGGAAATGTGGGTAGGTTACAAACGTATGTATGTATATAAGTCGGTTGGAGCAAACAGTCTTTCCAAATGGTCAGTTGTGTATGTATTTGCATATAAAATATATAGTCGTATATATAAATTCTTATATATGAACAAACATAATAAAAAAAACATTTATGTATATACCACATTTGATGTGCTGAAATGTGCACTGAAAACAATATTAAAACGTAGCTGGCCCTGAAAATTCATTCAAAATGTTATACTTTGTAGTATTTCATGATTTCTTCGTTATTTACTTTGGTTAGTTGTTCGTCTTGAGGTATTGGGTTTATAATCCTTACTAAATGTCGAAGAAATCAGTGAATATAACATTTAAAATAAATTTTGCATGCCAGTTGTTACTTTACAAAATATTTAACATGTATATACATACATATATAGTTCAAACATATACGTTTATAATAAAAAAAAAACAAGCACTTGACATAGTCTGTTAAAAACTAAGAAATGCGGCTACAATTTGATCGTATTACACATTGGTATAAAGTCGTAACATAAAAAGACATAAGGCATCCATAATAGCACTCTCTCCTGACTAAAGTATATAAATGTCCAATGCCTCTGCCAGCTAGTCCACATGGTATTCGGTGCGATGCGGAGAACCGCTTCGCTTCTCGGCCACAAATGTGCTCGAGATGCCGGCGATGCTGGTGACGCCGCGCAATCCTGTGCTGCGGAAATAGACCAGCAAATATTGTTCGCCGTGGCGCAAATCGATGTCGTCGGCGAAATCCAGACGCACCAGCTCCTCGTTGGCCTCCTGCTGGCGACGCAAACGCTGCCGATTGCGATGCTGATGGCGACTAGTGCGACGCGGTGTCGGCCCCGGAGTTTCGAAGTGATCCCGCTCCGGATTGGAATCGGATGATGTGGGCGATTCGGCCTGATTCACATACTCGTAGGCCACGTAATCGGCCAGACTGGCATAGTCGGTGGCATAGATGGCGATCCAATCGTTGGGTCCCTCCTCAAACTCCGGTTGCTTGCGATACTCTACGGTATTCTCGTTGCCCATGCGCCAAACGGATGGCGGAGTGAATTGCACACCTGGTTCCCGATAATTCGGATACAGTTTGATGGTGAAGTCACTTGTTACCGGCTTGTGATCACTTATACTGTAGGCGGGATGCGATTTATACGAGCACTGCTCAATGGCCAGCTGCATGCCTGGCTGGCGATTCAACGGTTGCACCGCATACATAATGCGATCCGTCCACGCCGGACGACGCTTCAGATCGTACTCGGAGGTGCCCTCCTTGAACTTGAAGGTGGGCGGAAAGGCGGGCAGCCTTTCGTGCATCACCTGGAATGCTTGTTGCGTCTTCTCGCGCACCTCGAACAACTGATCGCGCTTGATGAGCGCGTCATGTAAGCGATCGTCGCGCAACGCTTCGCGCACCTCGGCGGAGGTATCGGTGCCCTGCAGCCGAAAGTTGAGATCACCAAACCAAAAGACATAATCATGATCGTAGATCTCGCGATACCGCTTCACATGATAATGATGGTTCTCGAGTATTTGCTTATAGTCCTCAATTCGTTCGTCCAGCTGATGATCGTGCGCCGCCAAATGGGCAACGACGAACGACAAGCCGCAACCGTAGAGTGTAAAACGTACACTCACCGCTCCCTTGTTGCCCCAAATGCCACCAAAACCGGTACGTGTAAATTCCGCCTCCATGTCCTTGATGTGCTCCACATGCGGCCGACGCACAAACATGGTTAATAGTAATCCCTGCATTTGTTCCGTCTTCACAGCGACATAATCGTAGAAACGCAACAATTTCTTTGCCTTATGCGTCCACGGATCTTCCTTGAAGAGTCCCAGCACCTGCTGCTGTGGCTGGGCGTTCACCTCCTGCAATCCGATGGCATAAATATCGGGCAAATAATCAGCAGCATCGCCGCTGGCATCGTCGTGCAATCCCAGCAGCTGGCGTAGCGAAATGTTGTCGGGAAAGCGACTTCCCACATTCCAGGTGACCACATAGACGCGATACGTTTCCAGCTGTTGGCGCGCATTCGTCTCTGCTGCTTTGGGCGTCGTCGTTGTCGTTGTCGTTGACGTCGACGTTGTCGCCTTCGCCGCAGTTGTTGCTGTCTCTGTTTTGCTCATTGCGTTGCTGTCCTACACACACACACACAAACACAAGCACACATACGAAATAAACATGTTACAATAAACATCACCGTATGTCAGAAAACTATTTACGTACTTTTATCACTTGTTTTTTTATTGATTTCGTAACTTGGTCTATTACGCTTTATTGTTGCAATCGCAATTTCTTTCGCTAATTTTTTAGGGGGCTGGTAACTGCTCAAGTATCGCTTTGTCTATGAAGTAATCAACAGCGAGCGAACGCTCAGTGCATAGTAAATAAAACGCAGGAAGCGGACGCAGAGCCAGTTTTTGAAAAGTAAGGCCGATGATTTAGTCATAAAACAGCTGTTTTCTATGCCCACCCATCTGTCATCGCTAGTTAATAATGGTTAGTTTGTCTATCGATAGACGCGGTATGCGGTCACATTGCAGACAGTAAACAATCAAATTTAAGTTTGTCTTGCTTTGTGTAAATTATATTTGTACACTTCAACGTATTTAGACTGTTTGCCATGTTTGTTTACATCAATACACTTGGGTGTTATACTTTTGTGTACAGCGCCACAATTTATGCAGTTTCTTTGAACTGTTTGGTATATTTTTGAAGCGTTCAACACTGCGGGCACATTGCTGCTGTTGGCCGCCTTTGAACAGCTGTGCAACACTGTCGCCAGTTTTGGGTTTGTTTTTGTTTTTCTGTGACACACATATTTATAATTTTTTTTGTTTTATTGATGCACAGTTGATAAGAGTCCATAAAGTACACACACATATATACTGATAAACAAATATACACACTGAAATCAATTTTGCAATGAGCAGACGATTAACGCTGGCGTTTAAGTGAATATAAAGCGCCGAAATACGGCGTTGAGCTCACGGACTAAAAAATAAAAAACAAACAAAAAAAAAAAACAAAATAAAGGCAAGCTAAAAAACTAAACTAATTTTGGTACTGCTTGTTTCTTTTTGTTTTTTTGTTGTTTTTGTTTGGTCCCACATTGACGTCGTTGGCAACCGTTGCCGTTTTTGGCTTATGTTGTTGTTGTTTGTTTCGAGTTATGTAAATTGAGCAAAACGAAAAAAAAAAATGATGCGCACAGCATCCTTGAACAGCAGCAGCAGCAGCATTTGGCAACACATTGCCAACCAACCCAACTGGATTTGTTCGCCAAACACCGACTTTCTCATTTGGTTATAGAGCAAGTCACGCGACCTCTCGATCTACATACATACATATGTATCTACATATATCTGTGTTCAATAAATTAGCAAACTTTATTATTTTGGCCAGCCCCCAAAAATCAAGGAAACGTGCTATGTTTTGTGTGTTTTGCTATTATGCATTCAAATATTAACAAAGCTTTCAACTTTTGCAGCCAGAAATGCCAGCAACAATTACAACAGCAGCCGCTGCCGCTGCTGCCATCACCACATCCGGCAGTGTGCCCAGCTCAGATGCGAGCACAGTCCAAGGAGCAGCGGCAATGACAGCCAACAACAACAGCAGCAGCAGCAGCAGTAACAGTACCACATCGAGTGGACGCCATCAGCTGCGACCTGTAAAATATGATTATGCAGATTCATTTGCCTGCACCTATGTGGTATCTGTGGTGGCCGCATCCATAGCCGAATTGGCCACCTACCCGCTTGATCTCACCAAGACCCGTCTGCAGATCCAAGGCGAGGCGGCCAGTGTGGCCAGTGTTGCTGGCGGTGCCAAAGCAAATGTAAGTTTAGTACTTTCAATGTTTTTTAAATGTCTCATTAAATGTAAAAGTGTTAACCCTTTGTTGTTGTTATAACGGTCTCTTATGCATGCCTTGGCTTTAATCCCGGCTTCTCTAATTACTTACACCCTTGCAGTGGTCCCATTCCCACCGCCCCCCTGCCCAATCATCTGAACTCTTCTTCTTAACTTTCATCCGTTCATCCGTCTGTCCGACACTCAAACAAGTAAAATCAATCTTGATAGCTTTTGAGCTTCGATTACGATAACAATTCAAATTTACAATCGGCGCTTTCTTAATTTGCTGCAAGGGTATTGCACGCTTCGGTGTGCCTTAGATAAGTGCAAATTTGTTGCAATTCGAAGATTAACATATCTACACATATTATTTTTGGACCTCACAGTGTTCCATTATCAGCCTAAACAAACAACAAAAACTTTGATAAGCTTGCACAGCGCTTAAATCTAATTTAATTTGGAGGTGTTTTTTTTGGCAAATTGATTTTGTGGGGTGTGTCAAGAGATAGAGAGGCATAGTAGATTTTTCAGTTCAGCTGACTGTTCAAGGCCATTCATAATTCCCCACCAACCCCCGTCCACCCATTATTCCCCATTATCTCTGTCTCTGTATGTATGTTTGTACTGTGTGTGAGTGTTTGCGTGTTTTTAAATGTGAAACCTATATATTTTGGGCATTTACTATGTTCGATGAATGAACTACAAGATATTATGTAACCACAACAAAACCCACACCCCCAATATAACCACCAGATGCAATATCGCGGCATGGTCGCCACCGCCTTTGGCATTGTACGCGAGGAGGGCGCTCTCAAATTGTGGCAGGGCGTGACGCCGGCGCTCTACAGACACGTCGTCTATAGGTGGGCACAAAAAAAATAAATAAAAAACAAAAAACAAACATAATTCAAGAAAACATTTAACCACGAGAATTCGCATCCTGGCGACTGCGAAGGCCTGCAATTAGCAATCGAAACAATTTTTGTGGCAAGCACGCGATGAACTAATCTCGTCTCCTCCTCGACAGTGGCGTGCGCATCTGCAGCTATGATCTGATGCGCAAGGAGTTCACCCAGAACGGCACCCAGGCGCTGCCCGTGTGGAAATCAGCGCTGTGCGGCGTCACCGCCGGCGCTGTGGCTCAATGGCTCGCCTCGCCCGCCGATCTGGTCAAGGTCCAAATCCAAATGGAGGGCCGTCGTCGTCTGATGGGCGATGCGCCGCGCGTTCATGGCGCCGCTCATGCCTTCCGGCAGATTATCCAACGCGGCGGTGTTAAGGGTCTGTGGAAGGGCAGCATACCGAATGTGCAACGGGCGGCACTCGTTAATCTCGGTGATCTGACCACATACGATACGATCAAGCATCTGATTATGCATCGCCTGCAAATGCCCGATTGCCATACGGTCCATGTGCTTGCCTCGATTTGTGCCGGTTTTGTGGCTGCCATAATGGGCACACCCGCGGATGTGGTCAAGACACGGATCATGAACCAACCGACCGATGAGCTGGGACGGTAAGTAGGCTAAGGTAGATAGATAATCTTATAGTTTATCTCATTTTAATCGATGGATTCTCTAACAACATTTTCTAGGGGTTTGCTGTATCGCGGTTCGGTGGATTGTTTGCGTCAAACGGTGGCCAAGGAAGGATTTGTTGCGCTCTACAAAGGTTTCTTGCCCTGCTGGATACGCATGGCACCGTGGTCGTTAACCTTTTGGTTGTCATTCGAGCAGATACGCAAAATGATTGGCGCATCCAGTTATTGAGCTCAGAAATGTGTTTGTTTTTTTTGTTAAGTTCACAATTCAAATCGAGAAGACAGACACGAAAATCAAAACAAATTGCAATCGATATATGTACATGTTAATAAGAGAGTGACAACAAGAGAATGAGAGAGAGAGCGAAACAAACAAAAGAACGAGCAAAGAAAGAATAGTAATGTTAATTCTACACACTGCTTTGTCCGGCAACAAAGTAAACAAAAGTGCTATTATTGTTATGGTACAAAATATCCCCACTCCAAGACTGTTTCCATCGTAGCACAAACAACAAAGGTCCCCTACCCATCCCTTCATATATTCTCTTGAATCTAGCTTCTTCTTGCTCAGGTCCCCAGGACAACAAAAGGACTTTCAATACTCACAAGAAAGTGTGGAACAAACAACAAACAACAAAAGCAGCAGCTGCAGCTAGTTAACTTGTAGAAAACTTAAAAAAAAAAGACGAGGGATCGTAGACTGAGAAAGAATACTATATGCTCGATAAAGTTGTTTGGTTGTTCGGTAATATGTACGTTATTGTTTTTATCATAAACATAAAAAAGCAAAACAACAAAAAAATGAGTTAACTGATATAATTCTGGTTTCTATCCTACAAATTGTTACATACAATTTCATTTCGAAATACCTGTATATCAATTAGAAACGGTTTTAAACTGTTTATTTTTTTTTTTCATTATAATTCCGTTTTTTCATAGTGGGTGGGTTGAGCATGGACTGCATGCATTAATATAAATTGAATAAACTATATGGTCCACGTGTATTTGTACCACAACAAATTGAATCTTCTTAATTGCTTTGAAAATTTAAAAATAATTACGAGAGAAGTTTCAAATTTAAATTCGTAAACTGTTATCGAGTACTTTTAAAATAAGTATCGATAATTTTTTTTTAATTGTAATCGTTCATAGTATTATGAATTTGCGTATATTCAAAAAGACCGTGTCGTAATGACTGACACAGGTGTTTCATTTAGCTTTTTAAAAATAAATACCTTTTAAAATATTTTTAAGTTTTTCAATAATAAAAATTTATAATCTTTAATTCTGTTTTGGCTGCAAATATATAAAATACTCTTTAGCTCAATGGTCACATTTATTTACTTCATTTGGTATGTTCTATCGGCGTTTAAAAGAATATTTTCAAAACTTGCTTGTGGTCACACCATAAAGCTTTTTTTTTTGAGAAACAAAAAGTCTGAATTCATCCATTTAGAAGAATAGTGTGCTGGTGTTGTGTGTAGTATTTAAGTGCAAATACAATTAACAATTTGGAAACAGTCGAAAATGTTATTCAAATCATACATACCACTGCTAGCTGGCATTTGTGCTTTAAGCCTGTCACCATTTGTGGCAAATGCCAAAGAAGAGGAGCAAAAACAAGCGGCCGATGAAAAACATTTCGCCATCGAATTGGACCCGGAAACATTTGACGAGGTTATCGCAACCGGCAATGTATTTGTCAAATTTTTTGCGCCATGGTAAGCTATAAAATACAAAATCGCAAGAACATCCAAAAAAAGAAAAAAAATGCTTATGTATATTCTGCCTTAATTTGGCAACTTGGCAGAATTTTTGGGTTTTTTTTTCGGCCATGGCCGGCAAATAAATGACGCTGTTGTTGTTGTTGTTGCGGCCACGCAGACTTTAAAACATCTGTACACACAACATACATAACTCTACACAAACGCACATACACATAAGCACGCATACATGCGTGTGTAAATTTGTGAGCACTTCTAAGCAAGTGTACAAACACACACACACACACGCATTTCCCTGTTGACTGACACAAATCAACTAAATAATTAAGCAAGCTTTGCATACACATTGGTTTGGGCAGCAACAGCTGCTTTTGCTTTTGTTCTAAGTTTTTGGTGTCATATTGACGCAGTCATTTGATATACTTTCATATTTGTCATTATTCGGGAATTGTACACGTACTATAACGTATTTATGATAAGGACGCTTCAAATGGTCAAAGGGGGCTTTGTTTTGAGAAAAGTGAAGAACCCGCGTCTCTGATTGACAAATACTTCAAGATTACACACGCACACAAAGACGTGCACATACACATGCATACTTAGTCAGCCCCCACGCACACAGACAGAGACTATGACAAAACTAATACATGTACTAATAATGCATGTGGCGTTCGTTGACCGGCAAAAAGCGTCTCGTAGTTGTTATCAGCTTACAATATTAAATAGCATTTATTATTGGAGTATAGCAACACTAATATTATGTAGTAAAAGTCTCTTTTCAAATATTTCAATTGTCGACTTGTCATGCGTTTCAACACGTATGTTTTATTTATTTACAAGAAACTTAACTATGCTTAAGTTGCTTAGCGATAATATACATATATGGACGGTTCTCTATATTTGAGCTTTTACAAATAGATTATTAGATTGTTCAAGTATAATTATTATTACTTGTAATTATTTATTCATTTAATGATCAATTTTTTTATTATATATAGTATATATTTAAATAGATTGACATTATAACTTTATTTAAGTATGATTTTAATGATGATTTTATTTCATACTTTATTTTTATTTTAGATTATAACACATCTATTATTTTTGATTTGTGTTATTTACTTTTTTATTGATTACTAGAACTTAACTTTATAATAGACTTTGATAATAGACATTCTATTTGATCATTTAAGATTACAAACTTAATAAACAAATTACTTAATTGCTTATTCCAAATTTCTATATAAGTGCTTAAAATAATTAGTTGTTGATTTAAAAGTGTCGCATGAGTTATGACTAATATTAGACAACTAATATTTAAGAACACGTCAGTTAATGATGATTTGCTTCGTGTCTTATCCAAGCAACAACAACAACAAAAGTTTCACTTTACGTGGAGCGGAATACGTGTCCAAATTTGACAAACAGACTATTTCAACTCGGAATATGATTAGGCTCGAATCGTCGTCATACATGATATTTTCCTCCTCTCTATTTTTAAACTTCCCCCCAACTAGAACGATAGTCTCTTTAAGTTATGCCACTTAGCGTCCGTTTCTCGAACTCGAGTTAAAGCGATAATTTGCTATTGTTCAGATAACAACAATGCGACTGTCTTTATGCAAGTCCGTAACTTAACAACATAGGATAATGCTTTAATTTTAAATTCTGTTTCTAAATATATCGCTATCATATAACAGTTTAACTTTTAACTAGAGTCTATCCGATATTTCAGAATTAACTTACTGATGAAATCTTGAGAAAATCCATTTCCTTTTTTCCTTAACTGTGCCCAAGTTGAGTAATTATTGCCAAGCCATTATTCTTTTTCCAAATCAGTCTTTGTTTTTATTGACTGATAAGCTAGCGTACGCTTATCGAGATCTTTCAATATAGAACATACATAAATATTATAGATTGTCTTTTGTTGTTTTACTTCTACTATATTTGTATGTACGAATTCTTTTTGCGTCTTGCAGGTGTGGACACTGCACAAGATTGCATCCACTGTGGGAACAGTTGGCCGAAATCATGAATGTCGATGAACCCAAGGTGACCATTGCTCGCGTGGATTGCACCAAACATCAATCGCTTTGTGCCGATCATCAGGTCACCGGTTATCCCACATTGCGTCTCTTCAAATTGGGCGAAACGGAGTCCATCAAGTTCAAGGGCACTCGCGATTTGCCAGCAATTACCGATTTTATCAATCAGGAGCTTAACACAGTCGGCGAGGAGGATTTGAGTGAAGAGAAGGCTTTGGAGGCAAATCCAAATGCTGGCAAGGTGGTTGAACTCACCGAGGAGACCTTTGCCAAGCATGTGTCCAATGGCAATCATTTCGTCAAGTTCTTTGCACCTTGGTGCGGTCATTGTCAGGTAAAATTGTCTTATTCTTTAGTTTTGCAATAAAAACTAATGGGAGATTTTCATTAATTTTAGCGCTTGGCACCCACTTGGGAGAAATTGGCCCAGGCGTTGATCAAGGAGAGCGATGTGACAATTTCGAAAGTCGATTGCACGCAGTATCGTTCCGTTTGCCAGGACTTTGAGGTGAAAGGCTATCCCACCATGCTCTGGATTGAGGATGGCAAGAAAATTGAGAAATATGCTGGCGCACGCGATCTGGAGACGCTCACCGCCTATGTGGAGAAAATGATTGGGACACCTAGCAAAAGTGGCGATGCAGCGAAGAAAGATGACGCCAAGGATGAGGCTAAAAAGAATACTGTGCTGCAGCTGAGCGGCGATTCGGAGTTCGAGAAGGCAACTGCCGATGGCATCACGTTCATCAAATTCTATGCACCATGGTGCGGACATTGCCAGAAACTGCAGCCCACTTGGGAGCAATTGGCCACGGATACCGTGTCCACGGAATCGAATATTGTGATTGCCAAGGTGGATTGCACAACGCCGGAGAACAAACAGATCTGCATTGATCAGCAGGTGGAGGGTTATCCGACGCTGTTCCTCTACAAGAATGGCAAGCGACAGAATGAATACAATGGAAGCCGTTCATTGCCAGAATTGCAGGCGTACATCAAGAAATTCATTGGACACGATGAACTTTGAGCTTGCTGCAATTATCAAACACTGAACAAATTCACAGCACACACGCATACGAATGTCAAGATCAAGATCAACATCATCAGCATCATCATCAACATCAGCATCAACATTAGCATCACCATCATCGCCATCGCCAAAGTAACATAATTTGTGTATGTTCATCAAGACAGCTAAAGTCGTGCCATCTTGGAACGAGTTGTCATCATATTTGAAACAAAACAACAGCAAATGTTTGATACTATTTTAATTTCATCTGTGTCGCTATAGTTCTTTTTTATTGCGAGTGTTTATTTTTTTTACTACTATATATTTTTTTCTTTTGTGATGTAATTTGCGAGTTTTGTTCACATGTGCCAAATATCTATAAATAAACAATCACAGTTGAAACTTTAATAGACTTGAGGTAGAACAATTTATAAAATTGATGCTACTATTTACATGATATGCACTAGAAGGCAAGGATACGAATATTTAAATAGATATCTGGCATGTTTGATCTCAACTTTCGATATTCACATTAAATATTGAGTTTAGTTAAAAAAAAAAATGTCTAATAATATATAGCTCAAACGAAATAAATAAAATAAAACCAATTTGGGAATGGAATATGGAATGTGTTGACAATTATTTACCAAATATTATTCACTTTTCAATTATAAAAAGCACACAAGATCAAGATCAGGCGAAGAAATATATTCAAAGTTATAAATCTGGTTTTAGTCTCGATTTTGAGAGAATTCATTATTTTATTTTATTGCTGCAAGTTAAAACGTTAGTTATTTCTGAGACTTTGCTTGATAATACAATTATATATTAATATATATAAAAAAAATTTTATTTATTTTTTCCTATTCTTAAAAAATACTTGATTTTTAGTAATATTTAGTTTAAAATATGCATTATATTCTATTAGAGATGCCTTCAGTATTGACGTATAAATATTAGTGGAATTTCATATAATTCGATTTTGTTTATCATTAACTATAATTAACAATAATTTATTTTTATATAATAACCATTTGAATTCGATTTATTGAGAAATTTATCGTTTGATTAACGATAGCTATTACTTTGTGATGGTTTTGGCATTTTTGGCTTAGCATGCGCACGGTCACACAGTCACACAAACGCAATTTGTTGTTTTCTATCATCATAGCTGGTAAATTGATGTGAACCCAATTGGGCCCCAATGTGCTGCAAGGCTGCTGTTCCAGGCAAACTCAACTCGGCATTCGATTTAAAGCTTTGTGTGTGTGTGTGCGAGTGTGTGTGTGGGAGGAGCAGTGGGATTCCATTTATTTTCGGCCACACTGAGAATTCCAAACGGAACGCGTGTAAAGTTTTTTATGAACGCAAATATTAACGGAGGCGCGGCTGCCTCTGGAGCTGGAGCTGTTGGTGGAGGTGGAGGCGGAGGTGGAAGTGGAGCAGGTGGAGGAGGTGCTGCTGCAGCTGGAGGTGGCGCTGCAGGAGCCGCAGCAGCTGCTGCTGCTGCTGGCGGTGCTGTAGCTGCTGGCGCATCAGCTGGAGCCGCTGGAGTTGGAGCTGCGGCACCTGCTGCTGGTGTTGTGGCAGCTGGCGATGCTGCAAATTGTGCCAGTGGCAATAACAATGCAAATCCAGTGGCGGCCACAAATGGTGGCAGCGAAGGCACCACAACGCCCCTCAACGAGGATCAGGATGCCAAGCGACGCAAATGCCTGGAAACAGACGAGGCACAGGATGGCGCTAGCACAGTGAGTATGCATATTCCTCAAGAACAAGACAACCAACTACATAGATATACATTGTATATATGGTACTTTACATGTAACTAATCCTTGTTTATGATAAACAGATGATCGATGCGAATAGCGTGCTGAACAAGATTGCGCATCTGTATGCGGACAAACTGATGTCGGACATTGTGCTGCTGGTCGATGGCAACGAGTATCCGGCTCATCGTGTCATTCTCTGCGCCAGCAGCGATGTCTTTCAGGTGATGCTCATGAACCCGGAGTGGAATGAGTGCAGCAAGCGTGTCATTGAGCTGCACGAGGAAGCCTGCTGTTCGGCGGTCTTTCCACAGTTCATCAAGTATCTGTATGTGGGCCACATTGAGGTGGCGCTGCAGACGGTGATGCCAATGCTGGCATTATCCGATAAATACAATGTACGCGACCTCATCGAACTCTGCGTTGGCTATATGATGAAGCATGTGGCGAAGGCGGCAACCAGTGGCTATTTGGTCTCATGGTTACAATATACATTGTCATTTACGCCCACGCATAATGATCTCACCGAAACGTTGAAGCGTTTTCTCAAATGGAATCTGGGCATGGTCGCTGAATCGAAGGATTTCGTTGATATGGATCCGGCCATATTGCAATTGCTGTTGCAGCAGAATGACATTGTTGTCGCCAGCGAGTACAAATTGTTTAACATATTGCAGACGTGGCTACTGCATCGTCACGATCTCATCGAGGCCACCAGCAATCTGAGTGCCGAAAAGAAGGCCAGCAGCTTTGTGGAGCTCATCGAGCAGACGGTGATGCATATACGTTTCGGGATGATGACACCCACCGAGCTATCAAAATTGATGTGTGTGCCGTTGATTAAGTATCACAATAAGTTCCTCGTTGAGCGCATTGCCATCGGTATGAGCTATCAATCTGGGCAGGAGGATCGGGTGCGTGAGGTGCGCTATTCGGAGTGCGGGGAGCTGCAATTTACGCCACGTCTCTATTGGAACGATACGTGGAGTGTGGGCATCGATGTGCCCAACTTTGATGAGATTGAGGACTATAAGAACTATGTAACCTGCTTCTTTTCGCAACGTCATATCGCCGAGACTGAGGATGGTGAGTGTTGACATTTTTCATTTTCGATTAAATTATCATACGTGTCATTTTTATACATATATTGTAAAATGACTTACCAGTTTATTAATTTGCTTAATTCGACACAATTCGGATAATTATTTGAGCACAATTCTATAATATTCCATAATATTTCTACGAAGTTATTAGAAAGTATATTTTAATACTTGTTGACAAGCTGAAATGAATTCTGTAAATCATCCAAAAATTCGTTATGCTTATTATGAAGTTTATTACTATGTGTGCTAATATTTCCCGTTATTATTCCAATGCATTTCACAACAGAATGAAATATATTTGTAGTAACGGATCTGAAATATCTGATGATATTTATTTGATATAATATTTGATATAATGTAAAATTTGTTATTTTCTAACTTATATGAATTTCGTGAAAAACAGTTGTTTTCATCTTGATGTTTTGCACAATTTTAGATCCCTGCATGACTTGGGAAATCGAATTCTTTCCGCGCGGAGTCAAGTACAATAAGGCCAAAATGGTGTGTGGCGAGGATGTGCCCGGCTGCTCACTGAACACGGTGCGATTGCGCGTCACCTGTAAGCACAACAACATCGAGGAGGAGCGCTTCAAGGTGCGTTCACTGCATTACACTTAAATTAAATAACTTAAATAATGAAATTGAAATTTACAGATTGCTGTGCTCATTGTTGGAGTGCAAAATCAAATTCCGCACATACGAACCGTTGTGGAGCGAACAGAGTATTTTTCGGATGAGGCGCGTGTCATCAATTTGGATAATCTATTGCCATACGAGGAGCTGGAGCATACATCGCCCTATTTGAGTCCCCATCTGACTGGGAATCAGCGCAATACGCTCTCCCTGCATGTGGTCATCACACCAATGGATGCGCACACCTGTCGCGATACGCCGCCATTTCAATTTTGAACAACAAAAAGACACAATCCACAATATCCAGAACATGTGCGAATTCAGATCTATGTATGCTATATATATATGTGTATATATATATATATTTATGTATATACATAAAACAAAAACAAAGTGTGTAGAATTTCGATGGAAGATCGCTTTGAATCGCAAATTGAATCGGAATTTACATGATTTGCAAATGTATTTATTCTGTGTGTATGTTTTTTGCATAGCGATATAGCTCTTAACCATTTATTTCTTCCATAACTTTGTATAAATGACATGAACATACGATTGCAATACGTTTGTAGAGTGTTTAATTCTTATTTCTAAATAATTATAATTCAATTATGTTTTTGTTTTCTTTTTTTTTTTTGTGTTCTCACATGGACTTGAAGTTATGAAAGAATATAGAGAGCTATTTAATTGATACTTGTATTTTGGAATTTAACTTAATAACAATTATGGCGGGCATAACGAATTTGGAAATGCAAATGTTTCGATGATGAACGTTGATTGATATATAATATATAGTCAAAATGCGATTAAGATTGTTGTCGTCTGGTATTGTCGGTTTATCAGCAATGCAAAAAAAAAAAAAAAAGAAAAGAAATATATATCTTTGTACTCTTTTAAAAATAAGTTACACTTACCTATAAAGTAATTGGTGTTAGACTTTTGTTGTTCAACTTCGATGTGTTGACGTAAAAGTAAAAACGTTTTGCCAATTAAAAGCGCTATCTAACGTATCCGCATCCGTATCCGTATCTCTGCTGTATTCAAGTATGAGTATCTTTGTATCTGTATATGTGTATATAAGATGATATTCTTAAGTCAAATCATTGCGTTTAGCTTAAATCTTTTACGTGTTCTTGTTTTCGTGTAAATATTATCAGCATGTCAGTCTTAACTATCTCACTACATGGCTTTTTGTTATACCATAAGAGTACACCTAAATCATCATAAACCGTAAGCTTCTCCGTAATAGATAAATACGAAAGTGCAAGTAATTGTCCATGCATTCGAAGAGTATGGCAAATACACAATGGATAAAGCAAAGAGCGAGTGAACAAGAGAGAGAGAGGGAGAGAGAGATAGAGTGAGATGAAATGTACATAGATACGAATGCATCTGCAAGTACGCTGCAATTTACAGAGATACATATATTTATACAACACATACTATATTATGAAAATCGTACATTATTGTTACACACATACATACACAAATGTATATGCCTGAAGAAGGTTTCCTGCAATTCATTCTCGTGTTTTTTCCCCCCCATCAATTTCAATATTTTGTCAATCATTAATTGAATACTGTGTTTTTTTTCTAATTCGTAGTTTTCAGTCTATGCTAAGAACTTCTGTATTATTATAACAAAATACACAAAAAAAAAAAACTGTATATCGAACTTCTTATCTCAGATCGGCGAAAAAAAGAAATAAATCGATTCTCGTAATTCCCAAAAATGATATGAATGCAGATCTTCTACCCTTGAAAACACCTTCACCATTTGATGAAATTTCAGAGCATTAACTGAACTATGGACTACGAAACTTAAGAACCTAGACCGTCATATAAAAAACACAATTTCTGTTTTCTCTTGTATTATTTATTTATTTTGTCAACATTTCGAGACGGTTCCCCGTTGGCAACTGTTGCCCAGACCATATACATATATCCAACTATGCTATTGTTGTGGTGCTCTGCTAGACGATGAGCAAGAATAAGAACAAGTGTCTCAGCGTGCGCTGACTTGCATAAATTTATAGAGGTGGCGATTATAAAGTTTAGCGAGGCGGGTATTAATATTTTACAGCTCAGTTAACCCATGTTGTTAGTTGTGTGATATCGCGTTTTAATACCCTGTAAAGGAACAACGTAGGGTCTTCTAATTTCGGTTGTGATATCATTGCATATTTATGGGAGCGGCTTTTTGCATCTTCTTTATTATTTATATTACATTTTATTGCACTAGAATATTATGTTATAATTATTTCTTATATCAAATGATAATAATATATTTAAACAAGTAAGAAAGCTACAGTCGAGTGTACTCGACTGAGATACCCGCTACACATTTTGAATAAAAGCAATATATTTTGCGGTATTATTCTCATTATTATTACCAAATGCTTTCGAATTATAGCTCTATCTCTTATATTTTCTGAGATCTAGGTGTTCATACGGACAGACACACAGACGGACAGACGGACATGGCTAGATCGTCTCGGCTGTTGACTCAAGAATATATATGTATACTTTATAGGGTCGGAGATGCCTCCTTCTACCTGTTACATACATTTCCTGTCGGCACAAAGCTTTAATAGCCTTCTACCCTATGGGTAGCGGGTATAAAAATATGATCAAATAGGTTTCTTCACAATTTGCTTATTATTTATTTTTAACATTTCGGAAAAGTCTCTAACTTATTACTGGGTATTTTCGAGTCGATCGTTTAACTTCTCATCCAGTGTTTTACGAGTTTCAGCATCAAAGAAGTATTATCATGGCTATAAGCACACAAATACACACTTTGTTTTACAGAACCCAATTGTAATCGGTCTTTCTAATGATAGCCGAGTGTAAAGCATTACTTCAAGATAAAATTTGGTAAAAGAGGAGAAGTGACGTTCCCAGCATGCCAGTTGAATTTCGGCTGTCGCATCAGTCGCATCTCCTCCAGTGTTTGCTGCCTATATACTAGATCCGATCTGATTCGACCGCTGAGCCTTTTCTCTCTTTTTTTTAGAATTATTATTTTACTTATTTTTTTTCGTGTTTAACAAAAATGGATAATTCCGGCTATGTGATTGACTGCGAGCATGAATTCGGTGAGTTCTCTTTCTTAAAGTGACACAGCAAAAAATATTATTGAGTCTTGAGTTGAAAGTGAAAACTGATAACAGATTTTCAAAAGCAGCGCGTAAACATTTGCTTTACAAAGGGGCGTGTTTAATTGCGTCATAATTTGTTATATGACAGCAATTGACTTAGACTTATCTTTAATATCCATGTTGCTCTTGTGCCGTAAAAAAATATCCAAGAATAGTGTATCGTAAAGCGGCTTTGATTTATACATAAAGTCGCTGCAGTAAACGTGATTACACGTTTATGTTTATGTTGATCAGCATAAACAGTCGTGTAGATCAAAGTATGATAAAGATATCATCTACTATTTCACTAGAAGATAGCACTCAACTCAAATATTAGTATTTCACTTCAATGTCCAGATGGCTTCTTAATTTCAACTGAAGATTATCTTCACAATTTAAAAGAGCTTTAAATGAGTATTTGTATAACTTGAGGACAGCTCTAAACAAATAAAGAAGAATCGACAAAGGTCTTAGTGAATGTTCCAATAGTTCATATTTCCCAAAGGTGATTCACATTTGCGCAGCCTGAAAGTATGCTACAAAAATGTTGTTTTCTACATTTTGCTATGTTGCTTACAAATTAGAAAACTGATCCTAGCTTCGCCATTTTCTAACGTATTTTGGCCGGACTTCTTGCATTCAATTTATGGGATCGAAATCTATCGATTGACATCAAATAATTATGGGGTCATCTAAGAATCCAACCCTTGTAAAATTTTGGCTTCGGGGCGCTCAGAAAATCGCCATAAACAAAAAATTTCGAATATCTCGAAAAGTTACCGAACGATTTGATTGTTATTTGGCTAGTTGTTAGCCTCATTAAATATAACTTGTTTGCCACTAATTTCATTCCGATCCCGCAAATGACTCCTGAGATATAGCTACTTTTTTGTAAACAAAAAAAATCCTTTTTCTCAGCCGTTTTAAGGATTTTCAAGGATATTGTTGTATACTTGATATCCTTTCATCAATATCTATCGATGTGGTAAAGGACATCCAAATCGTCCTTAAAATGGCCAAGTTACAGAGTATAATTTCAATTTCGGACCACTTTTACATGCCACCCCCTGGAAATTTTTTCGAGAATTTTTTTTAGTTAGATTCTGTAAATCCTTGAATGCAAATCGGTAGTGCTGGCATCTGTGAGCACAAAAATGCATTACCTTTTAAAATCCATCAAGATCCTGCCGAGTTGTAGCTATATTCACGATACCCATTAACCTGAGCGCATCCTTAAAGTATGCTACAAATTTTATATTTACTGCACATGTTTGATTTGAGTTTGTAAATTCCGTAATGGTTATTCCGATTACAAAATGGTGAGTTGTTGCAAGATTTTAAAGAATTTAGAAGGATATTCGACGGCAATACAAGCGACTTCTTTCTCTTCTATGCGTTGTTGTTGTTGTTGCGCCTTTTGCTTGGCCAACTTTCGCTGTTCGCCGAGTCCTCCACCTGCATCTGTTTCTGTTTCAGTTTCTGTTTTTTCATCTGCGCTGCTTTATTGCTTTTTCCTTTTCTCTGTTCTTCGCTGCATGGGAAGAATTTGTTGTGACGGGTTTGTCAGACTGCCAGCCAACAGGTCGTATACGCGATTGCGATTGCTATTTGCACGCATAGCAATCAGCTTTTGTCAGCGAGCGCACGCTTAGTGATATTCGGATTTGTAGCAATACATTTTGTCATAAATGACATTCTTTGCTTTATTATTAACTGAATTAGAAGCTTGTACATTAGTTTTGCTTGAATTTCAAAATTAGTGAAAAAAGGATGAAGTTTGGCTTCATATAGGAAGAAAGTACTTTGAATATTGCTCTGCATTCCAACTTGTCGTATACTCATTGTAATCGGCCTTCTTTAAATGGTAAAGAATCAGCGGTTTTTTTTATTTGTTGACTATTTTTCTATACTTACCTGTTAAAAAAGCGCTTACTGCATTTTTTGAAAGACTATTAAAATTCTTGAAAGAAAATCGATACTGTTTACGAAAAGATGAATACTTCAAAAATGTACATTAGTGAAAATAACTTCGAACTTCATTATGACAAAATAAACCACTAACGCAAAGCGCCAAACCTCCAACCGAAAATCCCAATTTAACTAAACGAAACTACTAAATAAAATTAGACTGACAAGCTTCGATGTTGTCTCTGATATTGACTTTCGGATAAGAAAGCCAACGCATTGAAAAGCCGTCCAACTCATGGCCAGAGTTGCCAAAGGCCATCGATAATGCACAAAACGCAAATGCACTTTCGCTGTTTAATCAACTTAAAAGTGACCCATTTCCAACTTCAGCAATTAGTTGTTGGCAATTATAAATTTCGTAGCGATTAAATCGATAGATTTCTTATTTTTTTTTTGTTGGTTTTTTTTTTGTTCCAAGCAGTCGCTTGATGCGCCGCTGCAATTTTATTATTGATCTTCTAAGTACACGATAGTATATGTATATGTAATATGCATATGTCCATCAGATTCAGATACAGGATACAATTTCTAGTATGTCATAAAGCCATATACTTTTAGTTATGTGGTACATTATCTCGTTCTATATATATTTCATTAACTGAATTGTGTAGGAGAGAGTGTGTGTTGTGTATCTGAGATATCCATATATAGTATATAGTATGTAGATAGTATGTCAGTATGTACGTATGTATGTTTTAGTATTTTCTTGGTATGTTCAATTTCAATTCTCAATTCTCGAAAAAAAAAATGCTCATGCGGTTTGCAGTTCCTTTATCCTTTATCCATTATCCTTATGAGTGGAGTGTGCCACAGCAGAATGCATTGTATAGTTTTTCTTTTTATAGGGTATATACGAGTATGCTTCATATATTGTATGTATATATAGATATAGTATGTATCTAGAATGTTTATATGTGAATGTGTGTGTATGTGTGTGTATTTGCAATTCGTCATGCAATACGAAATAATCAAGAGAGAGAATAAAACAACTAAAGATTGAAATACATTTCGAGATGTTCTCACGCTCAACATTTTGTTTTGTTAACTGTCACAGTTTTATGTTGTTTGAAAACGTTTTTGTGAATATTGTTTTTCTTTTTTTTGTGTTTTTTTTTTTTGGTGTCGTGTGACGCGCCGATTTGTATCTACTAAACATATGTATGTCTGCTACATATTGTATATAAAAAATCCCATTTTGGAAATAATTATTGTATGTTTAAAAATCTATTTCAAAACTGTACTAAAATTTCGAAAACAT
This sequence comes from Drosophila kohkoa, assembly GCA_019972355.1. NCBI lineage: Eukaryota > Metazoa > Arthropoda > Insecta > Diptera > Drosophilidae > Drosophila > Drosophila kohkoa. The sequence goes on from BJEL01000077.1 coordinate 420,379, forward strand.
TTCCGATTTGTTTTTTTTTTTTTGGTTTTGGTTTTTCTTCCTTTTCGATCACTTAAGATTATGTTGAACATTATTTTGTTTGCACGTGTCGTGTCACGTGGCATTATTATCGTGCTACTCACAAAAATTTGCTACATAGGAGTACGATTATATATATGTATATATAAATATTTTAAAAATGATCCAAATCGAATGCTATTCAAATCTTAACATAATTTCAAATTCAATTTCATTCACTTTGTTTTTTTATTGTTAATATTTAATATTTTTGTTTTGTTTACCGTGCTATTCACAAAAATGTCTATATAAAAAATGTTTTGAACAATTCGAAAAATCTATTAATAAATTGAACTGAATTTCGATTCGTATTTCGTATTATTTGTTTGTAATATTGTTGTCAATCACATTTTTATTTTATTAAAAAAAAAAAAAAAAAACAAACAACCAACAACATTAATATCGAATATGTATATATACGATATATTGATGTAGATATACAATATAATTTCTATGTAGTTGTCGAGTGCCGTGCACTTCTGTTGTTGTTGTATGTACAAATACCATATAACTGATATATACGCAATATCTGATCAATCTATGTGTGTGTGTATCATGCATATTTCTTCTTTTTTTTTTTCTTTTTCAAGCTGAACCCGCTCGCAATTGTGAGTGTGTGTGTGTGTGTGTGTTCATGCAGATGCCGTGTGAGAGTATCGTGAGGATAATTATGTTTGTGGGACTAGAGTTAACTAATTTATTCATCGTATATATGTATATATATTTGTAGTATTTATTGTAGTTGGTGTAGCATTCGCTAGCTGCCTTTAAAGCAGTGTCCTAGGTGGGGTGTTGTTGCTTGCTGCCGCTGCTGTGTGAGTGACGCTCTATATAATAATTATTATAATTGTTATTTGTTTTTGTGGAGTGGGTCCCGTATAGGTACATCGTTGTACGATCTATCGCTGTACCTAGCTATCGTTTAACTATCGTGTATGCAGTGTATGCTCTCGCCGTGCTCTCTTGCTCTTGCTTTCTCTCTCTTTTTAGCTCTGTAGTAAGTAGTAGTCGAGTATACAAAGTTGTATTTTGCTCCGCTCTCTCTTTCTCTATCTCTTTTCTCTTTCTTTTCCTTTCTTTCTCTATCTCTTTTCTCTTTCTTTTCCTCTCTCTCTCTCTCTCCCTATCTTTCTTTATATATTATGATATATATCGGTAACAATTGAAGCCGTCTTGTGTTATGCTTTCTTGTGTGTGTGTGTTGTACTAGGTGCAGATCAAAGCAGATCTCTTCATCGACTGATAACTGATTACAACTGTCGTGCTTATGTGTGTGTGATTAGTGTGTTTGTGTTTGTGGTGATATGACAGAGTTCGAGTCCTGCTAAACTACATACAAATCTTTGGCCAACGTTGTACAAAAAAAAAAAATAAACGAAAAACAATATCGAAAGTAAATTCACTTCACATTTACTTCTCGAAGATGAGCTCGCCGGTGAGAAAGGGATTGAGATATGTCTGCGCATCGTAACCCGATACGCTGGCTGTTGTGGTGCGACGACGCGCCTGCGCACCACCGCCACCGCCACCGCCGTTGCCACCGCCTCCGCCACCGCCGCCCCGCCGCTCGCCATGCACGTGACTGTGACTGTGGTGCATGGGACGCTTCTCACTGTTGCTGGGACTCAGTATCAATGGGATGGGCATCGAGGTGTATAGCTGCAACTGCGGCTGTTGCACTATCGTGCCCGCTGCCGGATTCAGCGGTGTATCCATGTAGCCATGTGGCGTTGCTGGCGTCGGTTGCTCCCCGCCCAAAGCGAACGCAGCTGCTCCCGCTGCTGCTGATGTTGTCGATGCTGACGATGAGCTGCCAATGAGAGGCTTCTTTTGGCCACTGACACCGCCACCGCCACCGCCACGTGATCGATGATGCTTGTAGTGGCTACGATGTGTCTTACGCTTCAGATGCATCATGCTCATTGCATTCATATCGCCTGGCGGCGATGTGTCCAACACAATGGGCATGTGATGTGGCGATGGTGGCACCGCAGCAACAGCTGCCACATCCATATTGGCAGCGGGTGACTCGAGTCGAAAGGCAGACGAATCGCTGTGATTCTGTTGTGATAATGACGATGCGCCCGGTGACAGCAGCTTCTTGAGTGGATCACGCGAATGGGGATGCGGATGGGCTTGGATTATGGTCGCTGTGGCGAACACCTCCTGGAAGCGATTGCTTGCCTCCAGCTGTTGCAGCTGCAGATGTTGCTTCTGCAGGAATTGCTGACGCTGCTGCTGCAAATGGTTGAGGATGCGATATTGATCGAGGATGTGCCTGTAGAACTGCTCCGCGGTGACTTCCGATGAGTTGAGTAGGCGTATGGCTATTTTTTCGGGTATCACAATTTTATCTACAAACGAGAAAAGAATGTGTAAATCGAAATTAGCTCATTCAATGAAAGCAAACCGCAATTTGAATGTGACTTAAATCTGATAATCTGTTGTAATTAATTTACTAGAAATATGCCAAGAAGAAACTTTTCACAAAGTTTTGCGCACTTTTCAAAGTTTCTTCATTCTCAATATGCACAATGTTTGCAAGTGTTTATTCGACTGCGAGATACTCTCACTGATAACGTAATGTAAATTATTATTTTTATTTGAATTTAAAACAGGTTTGATGTTGATGAAATTTAAATTATTTTTCAACCTAAAGTTAGCTGAATACAATTCTGATGAATTTCTGATTGCATTAAAACTTAATCCAATCAAAGAGAGCATTTTCTACATGACTTTTTAACCAAGTTTGTATTTTATTTAAAGTACAGTAAAAGTAGAATAATAAATCTTTGCTATATGCATATAATATGCAACTTGCATTGCTCTAGCTCTTCAAGTTTTTGAAATAAAGGTGTGCAAACAAGCGGACAGACAGACGGACGGACGCTTGGCAGTAGTAATTGGATTACACATTCTTCTACATGCAAAGCTTTAAGTTCTTTAAGTGAGATACTCTCACTGATAACGTAATGTAAATTATTATTTTTATTTAAATTTAAAACAGGATTACTGTTGATGCAATTTCAAATATTTTTCAACCTAAAGTTAGCTGAGTACAATTCTGATCGCATTAAAACTTAATCCAATCAAAGAGAGAATTTTCTACATGACTTTTTAACCAAGTTTGTATTTCATTTAAAGTACCGCAAAAGTAGAATAATAAATCTTTGCTATATTCATATAAAATGCAACTTGCATTGCTCTAGCTCTTCAAGTTTTTGAAATAAAGGTGTGCAAACAAGCGGACAGACAGACGGACGGACGCTTGGCAAGAGTAATTGGATTACACATTCTTCTATGTTACATGCAAAGCTTTAAGTTCGACAAAAGACATTTTCAGAATCAAAATGAAAAGAAACGTAACGAAACGAAAGGAAAAGAAAAGTTTTAGTTCGCTTTATTTGACACCCATTGTTTTGTGAGTGGAAAACTTATCAAAAGGTAATTAATTATCATGGCATGCTGCAAGGCATTTCAATAGATTGAATGGCAGTTGAAAAGGAGCCAGGATATGAATGCAATGAGTGCTCATTGTGTGGGTGTATGTGTGAGTGTGTGTGTGTATGTGTGTGTGTGTGAGGGAGTGAGTGTGTGTGTGTGTAAGTGAGTGTGTGTGTGTCGCTTGAACTGGTTTCGAGTGCTCGGTAAATTTGCAGTCGCTGAACCAATTTCATGGTTAGTGACAATGCGTTTATTGAACCGCAAAAGCCAAGCCAAGCAGATTACACACACAAACTATATATATATATATATATATGTATATGTATGTGTGTGTGCATGTAGTATGAGATAGCCCATTGACCTAATTTCGAGTTGATTTACTGAAACTGAAAAGCGACTACAAGCAGAAACTTCGACGCCCTTCCGGTATGAAGAGCCGACGGCGTGCGCCCCTAAAAAAAAAACCGACACCCCAAAAACGAGCCGACACGTTCCGAGTCGTTTACCGTTATATTGTTAGCCCCCCCCCCCATCACCATGATGGAGGGAGCGCAAAAAGGGAAGGAGTGGAAAGGAAAGAGTGTGCAATTTAGCCTAGTTCTATGTTATGTGTGTGTGTGTTTTGTTGTTGGTGTTTGTCCCAGTTTGATTTAGCGGTCCGGCCTTAATGGCCAGCAGTTGACCACATGCCACCCTCGCTCCTCGCTTCCCGCTTCCCTTCCCCTACCCCCCTTCACATAGTTTTAAGGGAGTTGCTAGTTAGGGTCACCGCAACCAGAATGTTGCAAAAGTCGAAAGTATGAACATTCTTTACAGACGCCGTTAGTCGTTGTTGTCCCGTCCCCATGAAAACTTACCGCACTGATTGGCCTTGGTAACAAAGGGTCGTATGGTCGGATCCCATATGAATATATAATACAGCGACAGCATGATGGCCGCCAATGAGACGCACAGCACATAGACGGCAACGGTGAGGATGCGGATGACCTTACGGTTGCTCTGCTGCGGCTGATAGCAACGGCTTATTGTCTCCGTGGGCGGCAGTTTCACTTTCTCCTCCAGCGAATTGACTTTGGAATTCATGTTCGCTGTGTGCGCCCCCGCTTAATAACAATATGTTTACAATTAACTTATTTAACGTTGTTTGTTATTCTTACGCTCTTCTCTTCGATTCGCTTCGATTTGCTTTTTTTCTTTTTGATTCTCAAAACTTTTGATTTGGTTTCAATTGAATTTCAACTCAATGGGCTTGTTTGATTGTGCTCCTTTTTTTTTTTTGCTTGAGTTTTGTGTTTGTTTAAGCACTTTCCTCTTTGATATGTTCAACTTTGTTGTTATTGTTGTTGTTGTTCGTATTGTTATTGTTGTGGCAGTGTTGCAACTTTAGTCTAATTGTAATTATACGAGTATGTGGTACATAAATGCAATATTTCTTGTAGTTTTGTAGCTGCTATTATTATTTGTAATATTATTGTTATTGTTATGCTTATTAATATTATTGTTATTGTGACGCGTCGCTCTCTCTCTCTCTCTCTCTCTCTTTCTCTGTGTGTCTTTCTGTGTCTCTCACTCTCTCTTTCACACACTCTTCAAACTGTTTACAGTTGCAGAGCCACTGTGCTGTGCATACAAAACGCTGCCAACCGACGCGTCGAGCGAATGCAAGCCAAATGACGCCCCAACGCAAAAAAGCTTCAGCCAAAAGCAGAGCCAGAGCCTTTCTGCTGCTGCTGCTGTCGTTGCTGCTGCTGTTGCTGCTGCTGCTGCTGTTGCTGCTAGCGATGCCGTTGGCTCCTGCATCGGCATCGTCATCGGCATCGCTCGTCGGCTGCTGTTCGCTTCGTCGGCTGCAGCCTTCGTGTTGTTGCCTGGCTGCCTTCCACCTCCCTTTGTCCCAGAGCGATCGTCAGCCTTAAATCGTTGTTGCTTGCTGCTCTTTTCGGTATTTTCGCATATAATTTCATTCATAAAATGCCTGTTTACACCACACCCGCCTGTGTTACGGCTCCTGCTGCTGCTACTGCTGCAGCTGCTGATGATGTTTGCTGCCTGTTGTTGTTCCGTTTCATTTGCATACACATTTTCATCGTTGGCCTGTGAGAAATGCTGTGTCGGCGTTGCATACAACCGCAGCTGGCACGCGCCGCTGGCATTTTGCACAAATAAACAGGCAACAACAGCAAAGGCGACGGCAGCGACGGCAGTGGCGGGCATCGTCACGTCGGCACGTCTTGCTGCGGCCTGTCACACTGCGTTTTTATGTGTCAAGAGCGAGCTGCCCGCCCACACACACACACACACACACACACACACACACACACACACAGTCACAGCTAGTCAACTAGTCATCCAGTGAGTCAGAAAATCGCTGAAAACTGCGCGCTCGAAACATTTCCAATTCCCCAATTTCCAAACAATTCACTCTACGCCCACGTTAAGTTATTCGCATATCCAAATGCAAATGCAATAATGCAAGCAATAAAATTGAAAACAACATCAATCAATTTGCCAAACACACACATAAGACGTACAAAATCATGGCCAAACATTCATGCAAATGCAGTTGTTGTTGTTGTTGGCGCAAAAATTGCATTGCTAAATGCCGTTGCATCTTCATTCCTAATGTTCGTATCGCGTGACCATGCCCAGGCGCAACCTTCGCAAGAGGCGTCGCGAAGGACATCAGAGGGCAATGCAAGTGACTTTTGTTGCTGTTGCTGCTGTTGTTGTTGTTGCGCCTTTTGCTTGGCCAACTTTCGCTGTTCGCCGAGTCCTCCACCTGCATCTGTTTCTGTTTCAGTTTCTGCTTTTGCACCTGCGCTGCTTTATTGCTTTTTCCTTTCCCCTTTTTTTTGCGCTGCATGCAAAACATTTTTTGCAACGGGTTTGCCAGACTGCCAGCCAACAGGTCGTATACGCGATTGCGAATGCAATTTGCACGCATAGCAAGCAGCTTTTGTTAGTAAACGCAAGCTCAGTGATATTCGAATGTGTAGCCACAAATTTGTTGATCACATTCTTTGCTTATATTAGATTTGTTTAAAATTCAAATCTATCACACATGAAAATTCAAGTTTTTAAAGTCTTTGTATTTGGTTGCATATAACATGTTATTTACAAACCAGTAACTAAGATTATTGCATTTCATGCTAACAAGTCGTATACGCGTTGCAATCGCAATTTACACGCGTAGCAAACAGCTTCAGTCAGCGCAAGCTCAATGCTATACAACCATATCAACAAGCTTTTTTGCTGTGTTAATTAGTATTTTAGAATTTTAGTTTCTGAAGGAGTTTGCTTAAAGATTTATGTTTTGCTGTATTTATATGTATAAAATAGTTAAAAAAGTTATACATAATAAATTTGCTTAGCTTTCTTAACTTATTTAAATAAAATAAAATGCACACTTTTGTATTTTGAGCAGAAAATTATAATTTTTATAGCAAAAGCAAGCCTCAAAGGCAACCAACTTTACAGAGTAGCGTCTTGTTGTGCAATTTTCACGCCAGGCTCGGCAAAAACTCTTACTTGTTTTCTATTTCGATTCGGCAAATCGTTCGTCGCTGGTCGTTCGCTCCTTGTTGGACTGGAGGTTAATAATCTGCAACTAGGTCACTAGGACAACGAAGCGAGTGCAGCTGAAAACTGAGCGAGCGACACAACGACAATGAGAGCGAGAGCGAGAGCGAGAGAGAAAGTGTACGGGCAACGGCTTGGACTACGAGCGATTTGCAACGTTGGCCATTGATTTTGTTGTATAAGCTTTACCCACACACACACACACACACACACATACACACACACACACATGGTCGGACACACACATTCATCATGTTAGCTCACTAGAATGTAGGCCAAACACGCATACACGCCCATTTCCAGTGCTTGCACCCTCGTTTCGCCGCCATCCCCGCATTACCAATCGCAACCACGACCCCAAAGGGCAGTTGGACGAGTAGCGACTGCAACATTGTTTTAAAATGGCCCTCAAGGAGTCTTCGCTGCCGTCGCAGGTGGCGCCTCCTTGGACAAAAAACAACAACAACAACAATAACAACAAGCACATTCAGTAAACAACAATAAAACAAGAAGAAGCATGTGCAATAAAAGTTGTGCTGAAATCGAAATTTCGCTTGCCAAACATTTGCACATCGTACAATTTTGGCATAACAAACAATGCTGCCAAAGAGAACATATTAAAAAGGGAAAACACATCTTAAAGCATGTGCATAAAATAGTACATGAAGTGACTTTTAAAGTAGTCCACTGCATATTTGAATAACACAAAATCACTTGCAATTTATGACATGACTTTGCTCGCTAGATTGCAAAATCATGTTCGTAGTTGTAGGGAAGATAGTGAGATTTTTTGCTTTACCGATAAGCTTACTTAGCTGTGAGTTAAAGCATGCTTTAAAGTTGGCCTTAAATATTTATCCGTTCATTTCTGTTTAATAATGCAACACGATTTGCTGAAGACTAAGTACCAAAATAACCAAAAACTTTTATTATTCTTATACATATTTCTTTGCCAAGAAATTTGCCAATGTGTAATTTGGAATTTAAGAAAACTATATGTACATATTCAAGAATTGTTTTTTGCTCATTCTTCTAGAAATATGCTGAATTGTAAACTCTAGTTTAAGAGAATTAGTGAAATATTAAGATATTAAAATAATCATTACCCTTTTTTATATTTTTATTTTTGTATCAAGAAAACTGCTAAGCATTAATTTAACAAAAGATAGATTATGTTACAATACCAAAATACCTCTCTTCTTACCTATAAATTTGGTTTCTTTTATACTTTTCTGTATTACGAAATTTGCAAAATGTTAATTAGTAGGTATCTAAATCATATTGTTCATGAGGAATTATTTCTAAATACTTTTACGCTCTTTCCTTTAGAACTATGCAGAATTATAACATCACCGAATTGTACTAGAATTAATATCTTTCAAGTATCGATAGTCGAAAATCATTTAATTTTCTTATTTGCATAATGGAATAGTTTTTCATTGCTTACCATCAACATGGTGGAATATTGCACAGGGAATCTTTAGCTAAGTGTGAAGTACTAGCCAAAGGCCGGGGATTTCTTTTGTCCCTTGAAGACGGGCGGCATTCGCGAGTCCCAGAAGAAAATGTGATAGATGGACAAAAAGAAGCCCAGACAACAGAGACCACACAGATAGACGACGATGACAAAGTAACGGGCTAAGCGCTCCGAGCACGTTGGCTCCGCAAATACAATATCCTCAAGTTGAGGTGACTTTGGCACATAGGAATATGTGGATCGACGCGGTGTTCCGCTGCTGGCCAAACGCACACTTCGTGCGCTTCTCGCAGACTGTTGACGTGGCTGTTGTTGTTGCTGTTGTTGTTGCTGTGGTTGTTGTTGCGGTGGTTGTTCCTCTTCCCTAACATTGGAGCCAATGAGATTGACGATTTTAGCCAAATTGGCAGCAGCTGCCGCCGAGCTAGCATCGGCGGACATGCTGAACGCGTTTAGGTTTTAATCTCAGTATCAAAAACCTGGCACTTGGCAGCTAGTAGCTGGCCTGCCTTGCTTTACAGCGCACCGATTACTGATTTCATTGCATTGACGCTGACGTCGATTAAATCAAAATCGGATGGCGTCGCGTCGCCAAATGCATGACGCAAGCCAGACTAAATTACTTCGATGCGGAGGCGGGGTCACAAATGTGCAGGAGGAGGAGGAGGAGGAGAAGGCAGCGATATGAGGTGGACAAACCAACTCTGCGATTTAGTGGAACGTGCAAAAGCGGATTAGTTTTGTGCGTGTCTGTCAACTTTTGATATTAGCCCCGGATGCAGACAACCTCCCCACAATACACACAGTCCCCTTCGCTATCTAGTCTGCTCATTTTCACAGTTTGCCTAGCCCTCCAGTCCATCAAGCATACGTTGTGCGGCAAGTCCGCCGTGTCCGAATGTTCGCCTCGTCCGCCTAATTCCCGAGTTCTCCTCTAGCTGCATAGTTCTTCTATTTACTTTCTGCTTTGTTCCCTTGTCCGTAGTCTATCTGGTCCCCCTGTTTGAGTGTCAATTCTATTCTCCCTCGATTCCCTATTCCCCAAGCCGCCTAGATTCCCCTAGGAAATCCCCTGACTGTATATTCACCCTGTGCGCTTAATTCCTCAGTCTCTCTAGTTCTGCTGCCTAATTCCCCCCTAAGTTTATCTGGTCTCCCTCTCGGATTGTTGCACTGGACTGTTTAATACTTGAATTCTCCTTATTTCAAGTCATCTATTTCCCCCGTCCTTCTAGTTTCTTAGGCTGCCCCTAATCTCCCTCTGCGATTGTTCTCCCGGACAGTCAATTCATATAGTCCCCCTAATTCCTCAGTCCCTCTGGTTCTTCAGTAGGTCATCCTTAGTCTCGTTCCTTAGTCTATCTGGTCTCCCTCTCCGATTGATTTCCTGGACTGTTTAAATATTGAATTCTCCTTACTTTCCCAGTCCTCCTGCAGCCCCCTTAATTCATCTAGTTCCCCTGTTCTCTTAGTTTCATAGGCTACCTGTAGTCTCCCTCTGAGATTGTTCTCCCCTCTCAGACAGTCAATCCATTGTCTCTCTAATTCCACAGTCTCTCTGGTTCTTCAGTATGTCATTTTTAGTTTTGTTCCTTAGTCTATCTGGTCTCCCTCTCCGATTGTTTTCCTGGACTGTTTAATTCTTGAATTCTCTTTCTCAGCAGTCCCCTTAATCCATCTAGTTCCCCTGTTTCTTAGGCTACCCGTAGTCTGCCTCTGCGATTGTTCTCCCCTCCCAGACAGTTAATCCATATTGACTCCCTAATTCCCCAGTCCCTCTGGTTCTTCAGTATGACTAAATCCCCCTTAGTCTCGTTCCTTAGGCTACCTGGTCTTCCTCTCTGGCTTTTTTTTCAGTACTTCTAGCTCCACTATTCTCACGTCTGTTTGCTTTTTATTAGCTCAATCATCTATCCTCGTAGTCTGCCTATTCCGTCGTTTGCCTAGTTCACCTCCCATGTTCTTAGTTCCCAAAACTAGGGAGACCTTTACATAAAATCGCCTCTTACACCCCATTATCCGACCTTACAGCAGGTATTGCATTACGCCTAGTAGGCCTAAATTAATCCGCATAGTTAGCAGAAAGCGTGAGATAGCACAAGGCCCTGACCTGTGGCAACAAAATACAACACTCACCCGATTGGTTTCGTTACTGATGGCATATGATAGGGTCCGCTCTCTGCTTCTCGCTCTCTTTCCCTCTCTCACGTGCTGTCTAACCAATTGGATGCGTATGCTTGAACACGGGAAGTGGCGGCATGCGAGAGTCCCAAATGAATAAATAGTAAACGGCCAGGGTTAGACCCATGCCACTGACGCCTCCCATGTAGAGCATTAAGGTGAGTAGACGAAAGGTTTTTGATTCGAAGAAATCGTGTGATTTTGGAACTTGAATTTCTTCGTCCTTTGCCTCATTGACCACGGCGGCCAGACTCGATAATGTGATGCCCGATGGAGCCGTCATAGCAATGCTGTTACAATTATTTTGAATTTGCTAACTGTGGCGTATACGTAATATATTCGCAACTAGCGAGCACTTGTCACACTTGCAACACCGAACACCGAACAACCAAAAACCGAAATGCCAAACGAAAACAAACAAAACAAATACCGTTCGAATCAGCGGTCTTCCACGACTCTGTGTCTCTGGAGGCGTACTGAATTGGCGCCGGACTTTGTCAATAGACCGTTGTGCACGTTGGCCACAATTTTCCGTATTTGCCACATTTGTTGCATGGTCTTTGGTCTTTGCTCTCTCTGCTCGGCGTGTTGATTTCTGTATTTTGCGGTTTCTTTATGGCTGCTTCCAGTTGTTGTTGCCGCCGTTGTTTCTGCTCGAACGAAAGCACCGAGTGGCGAGGCATGCTCGAAAAGCAGGCAGCGTCTTGGCCGCGACGTTAATAAGATTCGACGATTCCCAAACCCCCGCCCAAATCCCTTCTCTCAACCCAACTAGCTATCTGTCTCATTAGCTACCTTCCCTTCTCCCTTCTCCCATTGTAACCATTCCTTGGCGTGCCCTCATCACGTGCTCACTTCTTTAGCCACTTGACCTGGTTTGATTTGTTGTCAACGTCGTCGCATCGTCATTTGTTATTGTGTTCTTTTGTTGTGACTCGTTGCACCCTGCACTTGCACCCTAGCAAGGTATACCCAACACGTAAATGCTAAGGGTTGCCTTATCTAACAAATTGTAGCATACTTTTCAGAGTCATCTGATTGCCTTATGCAGCGAGCAAATTAATCTGCTCTTCGTGTTAATATTTTTACAAAAATTGTAATTAAAATTCGAAAAGGAAGTCTTAATTTAAATTTGTATGCACTAATTAAGGTTTGAATATGTAAATTGCACAATTACTATTCATTCATTTATATTTTCAAAATCAATTAAGATAATTTGTTAGCATTTTTAATGTATTTAACTGCTATAAACTATTGAGCTTAGCTTTCAAATTTGATATTATTTAAAAACAATCAAAAGAATGTTCTAATATTATTGTTTAAATCACTATTGATTATTAAATTAAATCACCTATAAATTATAGTATACTTTTTAGAGTCGCGTCCTTTCTTTAATAAGTCTAAGAAATTGGCCATTTATTGTCTTGATATATACAACTATAAAACTAATTTTCTAAAACTTATATTGCATAATTTACTTTCCTGCTGAATTATTCTAAAACTTATTTAGCAATTTCTATTTCTGCTTCTACTTTTCTACTCTTTGCTTCAATTTTCTTTACTAGCAAACAATTTTAGTAATTAAATAGAAATTTGTGTTTTCTAAATTATTTGTTAAGATATAGATAGATATTATTATTTGTTAAGATAGATTTGTTATAATATTTGAAGTTTTTGATATTCATATCTTTTGCAATAAGGCGAAACTTGTGTTCCTAAAATCACAGATTTTACTTTCTTCAAATAAGTTCGTAGAAATACTTGATCTAAGAGAATATTTCTGATTAGTTAATATAGATATTATTTGAGCTATTGAGCGTCTTTTTTCGTTTTGTTCTAAGACAGGGTGATCGCGAGTCGAGTCGCCTCTGCTGTTGTTTACCCCAATGAGGCATTGGTAAATCCAATTAGACATGAGCTCGGATGTTTTGCTACACGTTGGGGGCGTGATTGTGGGTGTTATGTGCTGGGGATTGGAGAGGTGAGAGGTGGCTGGGGGAGGCACATGAATTGACTCACCTGGTTCACTGATTCGGCTGCACTTCATTGGTACTCGTGCACCTTTTGCACCGGATGACCGCCAATTGAGACGGGGAACTTGAGATGAATGTCCGGCATGCGTGAATCGAAAAAGATGAGATAGTAGAAGGCCAACACCATGCCCAGGCCACTGATGCCGCCCACATAGATGAAGAGCGAGAGCAGACGAAATGTTTGCGACTCAAAGAACGCCGACGGTGGCTGCTCCTTGGGCAGACGCACATCGTCCGACAACGGTTCCGTCGACTTGGCCGATGTGGCCATCACTGCAGTTGTGAAGCTGCTGCATTTGGCTGCTGCTGCTCTTATGGCGATTGCCAATTATGCAAATTACAAAATCCATTTAATGCAAGCCGACATCTTGATTGACTTTGATTGACAATAAAAACTTTTTTTTGATTCTTTTCGCAGGCAACAGCAACGGCAACGCAGAGAAATGCCAAACGAAACCCGCTCAGAAGGAATACAGCTTTGAGGAGGCCATCACACTGACAGGTGTCGGCAGGTTTCACCTTAAGCTGCTGCTCATCTGCGGCCTGTGCTTCATGGCCGTCATGGTCGAGATTATGGGCGTCAGTCTCATAATGCCGCTGGTCAAATGCGATCTACAGTCGACGCTCGAACAGCAGGGATTGCTCGCCTCAGCCGGTTTCCTTGGCGTTGTGCTCAGCTCACATGCCATGGGTTTTCTAGCCGATACGTGGGGACGTGTTGCCACATTGCGCTATGCGATGATGTTCAGTGCCATCAGTTCGATTGTCTCCGCATTCTCGGTTAACATCTGGATGCTAATCGTTTGTCGCTTCCTCACCGGCTTCTTCATCTCCGGTGGCCAGGCGTGTGTGTTTAGTCTGTGTGGCGAGTTCCATGGCAGCAAATCGCGAGTGCGTCACGTCACTTTGCTCTCCTGCTTCATGTGCATCGCCATGATGTTTGCACCAGGTATGTGAATCATTTAATACTTTCAACATTACAGTATTTGATTCTGTATGCTGTTCACCTTCTGGAATACAATTTGAATTTTGTTATGAATATGGAAACTAAATGAATTGAGACATTTTCAAAAGTGTGTGATAATTTGTATGATAATAGAAGAAAACAGTATTTACCATTTTGCTTTCTATAAGTGCATTTCTGAACTGATTATTACAAATTAAATGCATCTATATTACGCATGAAATCCTAAGTAACATACATATGTATATAAAAAAGTAAAACTGCTATAGTCACCATACCCATTTTCAATACCATCGAAATAGTACAGTATTATTCTTAAAATATACCAAATAAATATACCAAAAATAGGAAAATACACCGAATACTATATTTGGTATATCTATATACTTTTACATTCAAAATATACCAGATTGTTATTTAAATCAACTAATTATGTCCTGAGAGCGGCAACCACATAAAACTTTAGTTTTGATCTAAAGCAAGTATAACAAGTAGAATTTAAAATATATATTTAAAAAGAATACTAAAATATACCGAATACTATATTTGGTATATCGATATACTTTTACATACAAAATATACCAGATTGTTAACCAAATTAATCAATTAAGCCTCGAGAACACCAACCACATAAAACTGTGAATTGTGATTTGAAGCAAGTATAACAAGTAGGAAAGTCGAGTGTGCCTGACTGGGAGATACTCGCTACCCATATTTAATCGAAACAAAACATAAAATATATATTTAAAAAGATTACTAAAATATACCAAATATTATATTTGGTATATCGATATACTTTTACATTCAAAATATACCAGATTGTCAACCAAATTAATCAATTAAGTCCCGAGAGCGGCAGCTTTATTCTATCACATCAAATTTTTTGGCAAAAAACTACTAATAGTTTTGATCTGAAGCAAGTATAAAATGCTCAACAACTTGTTTAACTAATAATTAATAATAAAGCTAAAAATCAGCTGTTAATCATATTCTTCTTTCTTTGCAGCTGTGGCCATTGGCATCCTTCCGCTGCAGCTGGACTTCTCGCTCTTGGGCATGGCGTTCGGTTCGTGGCGTGTCTTTCTCATTGCCGACGTCTCCATTACGCTGTTGGCCCTGTGCGGCCTTCACTTGCTGCCGGAGACACCAAAGTATCAGCTGGTGCAAGGTCACCTGGCGGAGGCATTGCAAACGATGCGCTACATTTACGCACAGAACTCGGGGCAATCGGAAGCGGATTTTCCCGTGGAACGCTTGGCTCAACAGAGCGGCGGAGCGAGTCTGTCGAGTGTGCATGGTTTCTGGGATGCAGTGCGTCTCATTTGGCATCAGACTGTGCCACTTTTCTATAGGTCACGCATAGCGCACACTTTGAACATCTGCCTGATGCAGTTCTTGATCTATGGCGTGGCGCAGGGCATCTTCATGTGGTTCCCAACCATACTCAATGAACTGGGCAAGGAGACGTCACAAGGATCGCTGCTCTGCACCGTGCTGCAGAGCTTTAGCACAGCTCCCGATGCGCCAGTTGATGGTGTCTGCATTGTGAATCCCGATATTAGCACCTACCAAGTGATGATCACAATTGGCGCCGCTTTCACAGTGATTTACCTCGTATTTGCCTACACCATCGATTATATTGGCAAGCGCAATCTGATCAGTGAGTATGCGATCAACATTGCAATAATGTTTAATTGCGATTCAAGATTACTTTCGCCTGGCGTTGAATTTTATCATCAACAACTAATTGCTAATGTTAGTTTTCGTTTTGCACGTGAACGTTTTAAAAAGCATTTTACGATTTCTTTTATCACATGCAAACTATGTTTTAAAGTCTTCTCGTTAGTTTATGGACCCTGCAATTTGAAAGAGTTAAAGCGGGTCTCTTAAGTTTCTCGAATTTAACACCATCAAATTTATTTAGCACTTCTATCTGTGAATCTGCATTAGTTTGGTTTAAAAGACTCTATTTTGGAATATAAAGTGATGGGCAATATAAAATTCAAATCAGTAAGCCATAAAATAATACAATATTAAAATTTATTAATCGGAAATTCTTATGAGCGATCAAAAGTAAAGGGTCTATTACAGTCAAATCTTGAGCAAAGTTTTCTTACTTTGAAATTTGAAGACTGCTATAAATTTTAATTTTAACTCTATAATGCTTTTGATATTTTCGCAATATTAAACTTTCAATAATACCTTAATTAGTAAACTACTTGAATCTAGGCGAAGTCTATCTTCTTTTTACAGCGCTTTCAATTTCTCAGCGATTTAAATTGAATCATTAAATCGATTGATAGAAATTGCAATTTCTGTCATTATTAAACGATCTTTTTAAATCTTATTCTCCCTCTCTCTCTTTTTCACTTTACAGTTATATGGATGATATTGACCATGATCTTTTTGATATTGTTGCACTTTATCACAACGTCTGTCCTAGTGATTATAGGCCTGACGATCGTCATGGCTATCGGCAACTGTGGCGGTTTGGTCAGCACCATCGCAATGGAATTCTATCCGACCCAGATCAATGCGATGGGCATGTGCTTCATCATGATGATTGGAAGGCTGGGCGCTGTGGTGGGCAGCAATGTAATTGGTCGTCTGCTGTTCAGCAGTTGTGACATCACCTTCTGGACATTGCTTGGATTGGTGTTCCTGCTCAGCTGTATGTCATATTTTCTACCCGATCAGTCCCAATCGAAGATTCGGTTTCGGATTAGTTCAAAGTAAACTGTATTCTGTAGATTCTATTCTAAGTTGTGCCAGAAATTGCATTTTTTTTTTATTTTTATCTTAATCTTAACTTAAGCCGCAAAGAAACTAATTTAAATCGAGATAAAACAAACAATTGACCTAGTTTACAAGGCGATTTTATTTATGATTATATATGATTAAAAAATAGTTTTTATAAATATTTCAGCAAAAAACAAGTATAGCGTATAAGTTATTCCAGCTATTGAGTTGCTATTTTTGTTAGAAATAAATAAATATTTTATTATAAATTCACTTTGCATTCAATTTCGATTTTTTTGTGTTGTTAAAGAACTGCGACCTTGGTCTAGTTTTGGCAACATTACAGTACAGTAAATTCCGCAAATTTCCCATAAATCCGCAAATGTGGAGCAAAACAAAAAAAAAAACCAAACAGTATTATATGATTTCTGCATAGAACGGGAATGTGAATGGGAACGGGAACGGGACCGGGAATGGAAATGGAAACGGGATTGGAAATGGAGACGACTTGGGGAATAAGAGCAGTTGCATTGGAAATGGATTAAGTAAATGTTTGTGCTCATTTCTATTGCAGTTGTTGCTATTGTTGTCAATGTTGTTGATGTCGTAGTTGCAGTTGTCGTTGTCGTTGTTGCTGTTGCTGTTGCTCTTGCTGGCATTGCCGTTGTTGCTGCTGCTGCTGGTGTAGCTGCATTAACATTCTTGCTATTGCCTCGCGGGGGCAGCAAGAGGATGATGAGGAGGGTCTTGAGTCGCCACTAAACGCATTCCAAGTGCCGTCTGCATCTTGCAATCGTAAGTACGCTTTTTATTTATTCAGTGAACGGTGTTTGCTTGGCCAACCAAGCCACAGTCTGCAGCCAGCAGCAAACAGACTGCTGCAGAGTCTGAGAGTCAGAGTTGGAGTTGGAGTTGGAGTTTGAAGTTGCGAGCTGCCAATCATAAATACGAGTACAAGTCTGAGTCGCAGTCTCAGTCTGAGTACGTAACACACACGTTGTCACTGACTTAACCAGCTGCGAGTATTCTCTGGCTATGAGCTATTGGCCATGGCCATGGCCATGCCAGCCAGACTTCTTTGACTTGCCTAACTGCGCATTTGTCGACTAATATGGCATCGACAGATAACCACATAACAACTGCAAGTCCCATTGCTAGCACCACTGTCCACTGTCCACTATCCATGGTCCACTGTCCACTGTCCACTGTCTAGTGGCGGTGCCAGTTCCATTAGACAGTCCCGTTTTTTAGCCATCTCCCCCTCATCATCTCCTCCCCATCCGCAACCTGAAAACGCTTTTTCTGGTCTCGTCGCTCGATTCTTTAAACGCGACTACCAAACTAAGTAAATTAGCCCACACCCACCGATCGGATCGAATCGAGCGAATTCAGCTCAGCTTTAATTGTCTTCCGGCTCACGCTTTATGGCTGCAATTCCATATTGTTCCATTAGTCTCTTTTTTTATAGCTCTGCACTGTTCATTCAAATGATCTTCTTCTTACTTCATTAGTTTTAAGAGTTCTTTATTAAATTTTTTTTATAGTTATAGTGTATTGTAGTATAAACTACAATAATAAACCAAATTAAACTCACTTTTCATAAAATTAAAAACAATTTCGGCTTTTTTAGTGGAAGAAAAGAAAAAACTGCTATTCTAATGTTTAGCCCAAAAGTGGTGCACTTGGGTAAAAATATCAAAATTTCAGAAAAACTGATCAAATCTAACGGGGTTTTTGCTGTTTTCTTATCTTTATGCTTTATTTTACAAAAACAATGTGCTAGCGATCAACTAACAAAAAGGAATAACCAAAAAAAACGGTTACATAGTCACTGCTATTTCAATGGTCACAGCTGTATATCTATATCTATATCTATATCTATATCTATATCTATATCTATATCTATATCTATATCTATATCTATATCTATATCTATATCTATATCTATATCTATATCTATATCTATATCTATATCTATATCTATATCTATATCTATATCTATATCTATATCTATATCTATATCTATATCTATATCTATATCTATATCTATATCTATATCTATATCTATATCTATATCTATATCTATATCTATATCTATATCTATATCTATATCTATATCTATATCTATATCTATATCTATATCTATATCTATATCTATATCTATATCTATATCTATATCTATATCTATATCTAGTGGTCAATACAAAAAGGAGCAATCTGTTGATTGTATCTAATCTGGCCGCCCCTTGACGCCATGTGGGCCATGATTACTTTCTCGGGCGTGGCACAGATGTGTGGCAGCCATCACACATCAGTTGGCAGTGTGGGGGCAACTAATGTCGTGGCAATTAAGTGGCAGCCAACTATCGTTCATCAATCATTGGGCAGCGTTGCTCTCGTCTTGAGACTCTCGAGTATGTTGACCCGCAAAATGGCCTCAAATTAGCGGTAAATTTAGGTGCGCAATGCGCATGTGCGACTGTGCGTGTGTGTGTGTGTGTGTGTGTGTGTGGTAAATTGGTAAATAAAAATGTAAAGATAAATGTACATAGGTATTGTCTGCATGTAGGTGGGGCAAGAAGAGACAAGTGGCGTCTGCTAATACGTTGATGGACTGCCAACTGGTGATGGGAAGCAGCAACGTGCCGTGAAATAAAGATTAGATATATATATATATATATAAATATATATATACATATAGTAGAATGTCGCACATCCAAATGGAGCAGCAGCAGCATCTTGGCTAAAATAGTTAAATGGTCGACTTAGGCAAATTGGCACGAGGCGATCGGCAATGGGCAACAGCAACAGCAACAGTCACATCAATGGCAATGGCCATGTCCAGGAGCAGCAACAAAGTGCGTTGAGGAATTACAATGATGACAACAACAACAACGACGACAACAACGACATAGAGCTGCAGCCACAACAACTGAAGCAGCAACAAACTAAGGCAACTTAAGTTGAAGCCAATAGCAAAGTGTGCCGGTCGACATTGCGATGCCAGTCATAGAGAAGCAGGCGACGTTAATAGATTTACACGCCAACTGAAAACTGAAAAAAATAAAATAAACACACACAACAACTAAACAAGAAAGCAATGAAAGAGCAACAACAACAACAACAACAACAGCAGCAAGCACATCAGCAACTGTTGCTGCTGTGATGATGCCAAATTCAAAAAGTGGACTGCGCATGCGTAGAATGGGGAATGAGAATGAGCACAGAACAAACAGCACATCAGAATCAGAAACACTCGCATTCGTAGTCAGATGTACAGATTATGATGACGACTGGTCAATGTGGCAGTGGCAACATTGTTGCCTCCTCCAGCTTGTGTTGCTGTCTGCCACAGTTTTATCTAAACTCGCCATCTACAGCTAATGAAGCGAACGGATATTCTTGACTTTGATATAAAATGTATGTACAGATGTTTATATCAGTCACTGTGGCAACTCTTTGGCATGAGTATAGATTATGTTGATAACAAATTTATGCTGTATATTAAAAATATATCATGCTTATAAAGCAATTAAATTAATATGCCTGTTAATTAAAGAATGTCAAAACTAAGCTAAGTATGTATGTGTGTGTGTGTGTGTTTGTGTGTCAGGGTGACAAGTGCTGCCACCTAGCTTAACATACAAACACGCATTTACAGGGATATGGGAATGAAGCGAGAAGTACGCATATAGCTTTGTGTGTGTGTGTGAGAGAGACGACGAAAACGACGACGTCGCCCGCCAAGTCAAACGTTATTTAATCAGAATCGTAAAGGTAAAGGCATGCATACACATACGCATCCACACAGACACGCGGTGAACAGGCGTCTCAGCAGCGTCTGTGGCAAAACAGCAACAACGACAGGTGCCTGGCAGCGACGGCGACAGAGGCAGCGGCAGCGTGGCAGACGCTGAAAGAAAAATGCAACAAGAAATAAAAGCTGGCGTGTGGAGTATGCGAACTTGACTGCAGCAGCCGCAGCAGCAGCCGCCACGACGGCCAATCAATTCTGAGAAATGAAAACGCCGTCTTCGGCATCGTCGTCGTCGTTGTTGTTCTTGTTGTTGCTGTTGCTGTTACTGGCACAATTGTGCGATGGTTGCAGGCAAAGCAAAAGCCACAGCAGCAGCCGCAGCCACAGAGCTACACATAAACATAAAAGAATGCGAAGAAATGCAAAATGCAAACACCACGAGCCACTTTCCAAATGCATTCATGATGTTTACCGTTGAAATGCGCCCAGTTACCAGTGTGTGTGTGCCAAAGTGAGACAGACAGCATCTGAGACTGCGGAGAGAATTGTGAACAACGGGAGAGGCTAACGTCGCAGCAGTAGTAGAAACAACAACAACAACAACAACAACAGCAGCTCTGCACTGCACTGACTGGAGAAAAGCACAAGCGGAGCAACAACAAAAACACAGAGCAAGCTGCTGACAGCAGGGTTGCCGTTTCTTCTGATTTATAACAGCTGCACATCGGCTTAAAAGTCTAAATATTTAATGTAATTATTTATTTAAATTAAACTAATTAAAGATAATATTTATGTATAAAAGAAAGTTGTTTGTTGTTTACCTAATGTGTATTTTATGTAAAATAGAAATACTTGAATAGTGTACATACAATTGGCATGCGAAATTGGCAACTCTACTGCTTACAAAGGCAACAACAAATTAGCCGATGCGCAGTTACTGCGCTTAATATTCAAGTTCAAGTGCGAGCTTTTATTTTTTTGTTGACGTCGACAGCGCTGTCAACTGTACTGAGATCCTGCAGGAGCATTTGACGCTATTATTGGAAGTAGTGCTAATATCTCTGTCGCCCAATTGCCCATTTAATCAGCAGCAGCAGTCCAACTGAAAAGCAACAAGTGCTAATTGTGGCCTGTGTGCCAATACTTATGACTTACCAACACAAGTGTTCGAGTTCTAGGCTGCTCTGTCGCTCTGTTGTGCTCATTTGTGGAGTTGTTGGCGTCGTCGTCGTCGTCGTAGCGTCGCGTCGCGTCGTGTTGAGCCGACTCGCCTCGATATCGTTGAGAGCGTCGGCGCAGCCAGCTCAGTCACAGGCGGCTGGCTGCCTCTGTCTCTGCTACAGCTTCAAGCTTCTGCTTCAGTCTGAGCCACAGTTATTTATGTGTGTGTTTGTGTGTGTAGCGGTGTCTCTCTCTCTCTTTCTGCATGTGTGCGTGTTGAGCTTGTCTTGAATTTCTTCTTCTGTT
The DNA here is from genome assembly GCA_019972355.1 of Drosophila kohkoa. Classification (NCBI taxonomy): domain Eukaryota; kingdom Metazoa; phylum Arthropoda; class Insecta; order Diptera; family Drosophilidae; genus Drosophila; species Drosophila kohkoa. Next base: position 442,077 of record BJEL01000077.1, read on the forward strand.
CCCGACAGTTACATTACGAGGCCAAAGAAAGTATCTTGGTTGGTTCGCGTGTATTTCGCGTTCGTCGCTCGACGAGTTCACACGTCTTTGGCTCGCTTTGGCGCATCATTTGCACAGAATTCGATTTCGAATCCGAGTCCCGAATCCGAATCAGAATCCCGAATAAACGCCCGCATTCGAATTTCGCTCGGATCGTGAACGAGTCTCGTTTTTGTCTCGTGCTCTTGTTGCCTAGCCCCAGTGTCAGTGTATAAAGTGCTTAAAGTTCTGTTGTTATTTTTTTTTATTGTTGTTGTGTTGTTCTCAGCAAGCGATCTTTTAGTGAAGTGAGTGTTGTTATTATCATAACTGTTGTTGCTTGCGTTTGTTGTTGTTGCTGCTGCTGTAACTATGGCTAATGTTAAAAGCTAAGTGACCATTAGGAACATTAGGAAACTCTTTTTTTGTTTTTTCATTTTCTGTGCTTCGAAAATATTGAACTAAAAGTGTGCGCCTACAGCGTTCAATTGTGAATTCAATTGGACGCCAGACAGTCAAATAGGACACGAGCAAACAACAACAACAACAACAACAGCTAAAGCAACGACAAGAAGAATTGAAGAAACAGAAGAAGAAGATCAATATCGCTGCAATCGCAATAGCAGCTGCAGCTGTAAACAACGCTGTGCTGTGCTGCAACTGCGCAGCCGCGTCGAACCGAGGCCGATTAACCAGCTAGGCAGCAGTAGCAGCACCACCAGTTGGCTGAGGGGAGGGGGGATGCGCACTCGGCATTTCATGCTTTCTAATTTTTCCCAATTAGCACAAAAGCTGTGCTGTGCTCTCTCTGGCCAATTGAGAATCGAAATCAAAATCATCGTTTTTCTTTTTTTGTTGTTTGTTTCATTTGCGGATGCAAAGCTTTATTTTATTTTCTTTTAGTGTTGCAGCAACGTAACACAAAAGCTGTGAAAAGGTATTAAGCATCATTATACACAAATCAAAACAATGTGTAAAGAAAATAAGAACACAAAAAGTGGCTTGTCATGAGCCCCCCCCCCACCTCGCTCCCTCTCATTCTCTATCACTGTCACTCCTTACTCTGGTTACTTATTGACAAAACTATACGCAAGCCATTCACATTCCCACACACTCAGACTGCAAGTTTGTCCATGAGAGAGAGAGAGAGAGAGGGATAGTAGTGCACCTGTGTGTCTGTCTGTCTGTTCTTTTACACATATCGTCTGCACTGTCGTCTGTCAGTTATCTCCGGCTTTCATTGCCATTGATCCAAATACAACAGAACGAGAGAGCGACAGAGAAAGACAGTGCATATCTTAGATACGTGCATGCACAGTATGTGTGTATGTGTCAAATGGCAACTAATCACTAATCAGTTGCCATCATCATCACCATCACCATCATCATCATCATGGACTTTTCAACTTTTCAATGTGAAAAATACTTTATGATATCCCCTCGACCCCGACCTCAACTATAATTTCCAACTCCACAGCATTTCTCAAGAGTTGCTTGCTTGGCTTGCTGTGGTTGTTGTTGTTGCTTGGCTGGTTACTTCTTAGCGCTTTGCTTTGGTTGCTTGGCTGGTTCTTATTTACGTTACGTGTTATGCAGCGCTCTGCCGATTTCACTTCATCTTCTTTAACGTACTTACACGTTTTCCGTCGTCGTCGTCTGCTTCTTCTGCTTCACCGTCTTCGTCTTCACATCTCATTTTTTGACGTTATTTATTTATTTAATTTTGTTTTTTTTTTTTGTTGTACTTTTTTTTTTGTTTTATGCACTTGCTGAACGCGCGAACAGCTTTTAGACTTAGTTCAGAGAGCAAATAAATCTTGTTGACAACACAGCACAGCACAGCTCTCTCACACTCACACACACACGCACGTGCATACAAAAACGTAGTGCACGTTAAAAATTCTCATTAAGTGGGAGCTTTGAAGGAGCTGCAAGAACGAGAGCGAAAATAACGCGAGCACGTATACGAGAAAGAGTTAAACACGAGGAGGACATTTGCTTTATACCGGTAAGTGAACATACATTGTTGTTTTTGTTGCTTTGTGCATGAGTATTTATTGCTTGTGTGCGTGTGTGCATGGGAAAAGAATGAAGTATGCAATTGGGAACTGAATGTTTGTGCATATCGTGAGCTAACCAAATTTTCAATGTTACCATATAGCTTTTAAGTTAGCTAATAATCGATAAGCGATAAACGATTTTTGCAGAAGGCAGCTTTTACGATTTTTGCCAGTCGTTAAAGAGTAATGAGTGTGCGGCATTTGTTTGTTTCTTTTTCTTTTCTCAAGCAAAGTCTTAATGAAGCTAATGAGTTCACATATCAATCAAACAGCAATCGAATCATTTAGCGAACAATACCGCAAGAAACACACACACACACACACACACACAGACACAGAGACACACACGCTGACAAGAAGAGAGCGGTGTTAAATGCATTTGATCCGTCTTGGGGCGCATTAAGTGCACCGTTAACTACTTCGAATTCTAATCAAGCTGATGTGCGACTTGCGACAAAAACCAAAGAACGCCGCTCGGTGGCACAATAAACTCAATTCCTCGCGCCAGTTAAAAAAAAAGAGACAACAACAACAAAAAACAAACACACAGACATGGACACATTAAGAGAGACAGGTAACAAACACGCGACTTGGCCATAAATGCAATGCCAAGTTGCAAGTTGCGAGTCGCAAGTTGCAAGTTGTTGTTGTTGTCGCATCGTTGTTGCAAGTTGGCAAACGGAGATCAGCAGCAAACGACAGTCTCCAACTGCAAATGTCTTGCTCACTCTATCTCTTTCTCTCCAACTCCATCGCCATCTCCTTCTCCCTCTCTTCTCTTCTCTGTCTGTCGGTCTCCCTCTTTAGGTGTCTATCTGTGTTGGCCTCAAATCGTTTGCTTTGCAGCCATGGGACACCCTAAGAAGACATCTCGTCTTCTGTCTGTTGAATTCTTCTATTACTATTTGATCTATGAGCAAAACAAGTCTCCTCTCTCCACTTCTTCGTCCGTCTTCTCACTCTTCTCTCCACTTCTTGTAGAACTTGTAGAGATGTTTTGCATCTTCTGCTGCTGCTGCTGATGGATTTTGCTATTCGGATTCATTTGAATTTCATTCATTGTTTGACATCTTTCTTTATGTGCGACTTTCGTTCGCCAACTACTACCGGCAATAAACAACATCCACATTCACATCAACGCCTCAGTCCCTTCTCTCTTCCCTCCCCTCCCCACCCCACCGTTTGTGGATGACGCATAATTTATAAGTTAATTCGATTTTTGTTGGCCATCATCTGACTGCCTATTGGCATCATTTCTTCAGCTTGTTGTCAGAATACGGAAACACAAATACAGCTAAAGATGCAGATACAAATACAGCTATAGCTACAGATACAACATCAACATGCGATGCCTTTCTTCGAAAAATGTTAATTTGCGTTCAACAAGTTTTTTTTTTCTTTTTCTGCTTTAACAATTTGAACATTTTTTCTTGTTCTCTGTCTTCATTTTTTTTTTTTTTTTTCTTTCGAAATCTCAACCGGCGTCTAACTGTTCTTTTGCCTTTCTATGCTGCATACAAAACAAAAAGTTGAAGATGAAAAAATAAAGATTGTTACCAACTCACTTCTTGGACTGTCTTGTTTCCCTCCCCTTCCCCTCCCTCTCCCTCCACGATCCGAATCCGCTGCATTCCAATAATGAAATGGAAATCTTTGCCCAAATCTCGATGAACTCCGTTTAAAAAAAAAAGGGAGAGTAAAGTAAAGATACAAAAGCGCAAGTCTCTTAGGAAAGTCTTTAAAGCACTTGAAAATGTTTAAAGAAAAGTTTTTAGAGATATTTAAATCGGAATAAAATAAAATTCAATTCAACGAAATAATATAAAAGTGTCAATCTCCTATAAAAGTATTTAAAGCACTTGAAGAGAAAGTTCTTGATGAAATGTTAAAGATACATTTAATTCTGAGTGCGTTCAATGCGCACAAATGTACTATAACATATATGTATATATTTGTTATTTGTTGCAATGTTGCAAGTTGCCAGTTGACTTCGCTGACAAAACGAAACTAAATGCAACAAAACAAAAGGCTGCTCCCAGTTCTCCCAGTTGCAAATTCCCAAAACACTTTTGTGGTTGCAGCTGTTGCTGCTGATGTTGCTGTTGCTGCTGCTGCTGTTGCTGTTGTCGGGCAATTTGACACGTTCTCGACTCTTTACAGACGCCCATTTTGAATATTAGAAATACGGATGTTGCCTCCCTCTCCCCCCTCTCTGTGTGTGTATTTCCATTAGCAAACCATTTGCACCTTATCCCAACGGCCTGTGGCAAATTGTTGTGCTTTGGCATCTGGCCAATTTTATAGACTGCATTGCCCTAAATAAGGCTGGATTAATATGTCAGATGCGAATTATGTATTCACTCTACTGGCCTGCAAAGATAATTCATATACCATAAATAGCTTTTTCCTATTACACAAATTACAACTACTATATGTGAGTTTGAAGTGTTTTCTCAAATTATTCACAAATTTGCTAAGTAGTCAACAAGTATTCACTTAATTAAACATAATTAAAAGATCAGTTTCTGTTAGTCTGTTTGATGTGGCATAATAAATAAATAGTAAATTTACTATACTTATTTTTTATTTATAATAGTTAGATATCATACAAATTAAATATCAAATTTTAAGTGTTTGGCTTAAATTTACTTATATAGACATCACTAAGACACAATCAAAAATTAGCCACATAAACACTTTGCTATTTAGCATTATTATGTGTTTTTAATATTCTACTCATAATTTATTTAAAGTTCTTAACTCTTTTGGCTTCAAAATACATATTTATATTGTTAGATTTCTCTTGATTCATTAACATCTCTCTTTTCTTCAGTATTTTATTTATTTAATATTAATTTATTTTTATTTTTAAATAAAAGTATGAATTTACAATGGAAAAAAGCTTACCATCTTAGATAAAAACTGTTATCCCAAAGGAATTCCGAATGAGAAATTAATATGTAAATATTTTGAAAATAACTTTAAATAGGCGAACAAAAAAAAAAACATAATTTGATTGCTCAGTTTGCATTGAATTTAAGGATCTTTTTGATATTACATTTGACAAATATATGAATTCGAATTTTCTTTACCATATATCATCATCACAAATATATTTTTTTAAATAACTTTTATGTTAACGATGCGATTGAAATAATGAAATTTGCTTGCTTTGATTTTAAGAATCTTGCTGATATTAAATCATATAAATATATATTTTCAAATGATTCTAAATAGACGAAATGTGAAATATGTGATTCGATAGTGAAATTAATTTAGTTTGTATTGAATCTAGGAATCTTCCTGACATTCAATCATATATACCATATTTTTGTATATATATTTTTTTTAATTATTTTAAATAAACAAAATTTAATTAGTTTGCCTCGAATTTAGGTAACTTGCTGATATTAAATCATATATATGTATATATATATATATATATTTCTTAAGTAACTTTAAGTAGACAAAATATGAAATATGTGATTTGATAGTGAAATTAACTAAGTTTGCATTAGGAAATTTGCTGATATTTAATCATATATATCATATAATATATTTCTTAAGTAACTTTTAGTAGACAAAATGTGAAATATGCAATTCGATAGTGAAATTAACATAGTTTACATTAAATTTAGTAATTTTTCTGACATTAAATCATATATACCATATTTTTGTATATATTTTTTTAATTATTTTAAATAGACAAAATTAAATCATTGCATTGAATCTAGGAATCTTGTTGATATTAAATCATATATATCATATAGTATATATATTTTTTAAATAACTTTAAGTAGACAAAATGTGAAATATGTGATATGATAGTGAAACTAGCGGAGTCCGCATTGATTTGAAGCAACTCTTTGTGGCGATTTCGAACAACAGTTACAATAAACGGGTAAATAAACCCACTAACGATTAACTAAGTATTGCCCAAAAAGAAAAAAGTGGCTGACTGACTGGCTGGCTGGTTGTTTTGTGGCTCATTGTGTGGCTGATAATGGCGCCATAAACAATATAATGTTAACACCAGTTCAGCTCAGTTCAGTTCAGTTCAACTAGTTCCAGGTGCAGTTTCGAAACCAGTTTCAATTCAAATTGGGTGCAAAAGAAAGTGAACCATTTTTGGGGGAACGTATTTCATTTTTTATTTCTATTGCGATTACTTATTATTATTATTGTTGTTGTTGCTATTTATGGTGCACAGACAATTTTCCACATGCAGCTTGCAGCTTGCGGATTATTATATGATGATGATGATTATAATTAACATGAATATGCTTGAGTTGAGTTTGGTTTTCATTTTTGTGCAGCTCAAAGAAGGCGCCGCTTCGTTAAAAAAAAAACCAGAAAAGCAAAAGAAACAAAACAAAGCTCAATAAGTAACTGCGTTTTGTTTGGTGATTTACCGTTTAACTGATTATGTGTGTGTGTGTGTGTGTGTGTGTGTGTGTGTGAGTGGAAAAACGCTATAATTCGAAAGTGGTCGCCGTATAGCCAATTTTCCCAAGCCAAACCGCCCAAATGGCTTTTCATATGCTATTTGCCTCAATTTGTGGCAAGCTATCTCGGATGGTGGAGTGGGGAGTGGGGAGAGAGACAGAGAGGGAGGGGGGACAACGTGGGCAGCGGCGGTCAGCTGCATGAAAATGAAAAGTGAAAACTGTGCAAAAATTGTGCGACAATTTTCTTTTCCATTTCATTTGATCGATGCGGCAAATATAGCGTAGCAGACAGCAAGTTGCACTGGCAAGTGGCAAGTGGCAAGTGGAAAGCCCCCAAAAACCTCGCCTCCCATCATTTTCAAATCCTCATTCAAAATGCGATACTGTTAATTGCAAACTGCGACGGCGACGGCGACGGCAACTGTTGCTGCCTGCCATTACCATTAATTAAGCGTTAGCGGAGCGTGCAACATGCGCACCATGCCACCATGCCACTATGCCACACCAGCAACGAACAGTTGCCGCACTTTCTTTGGCTTACATATTTAGACCTCGAGACTGGCAGACAGAGCTGGCGGAGTTGCAGACTTGGCTTTTAAGTAGTAAGTAGATCCCGGCCAGGCGGGCCACTTAATTGGGCGCCACGGCGTGGCAGCAACACAAGAGTCTCTCTCTCTCTCTCGCTCTCTGGGTGGCTGCAACAGTGTGGCAGCAACAGCAGCAGCAGCTGTCGAGCCACATGCAAAACAGTTAGACGCGTTCGCTGCTTGCTTCTTTGCTTGGTTGCTTGCTTGGCACGAGTTTGATTTTGTTGGCTCGAAATCTTGATCTTGATCTTGGCCACAACACAGCTGACCAACAACAACAACAACAGCAACATAAGTAGAGTTGACGACGGATTCTTTACCGTTTTAGCGGACAAATGTGGTCTACAAGTTTTGTCTAATTAGCCTGTCGAAAAAAAAACACACACAAAAAACTAAAGAAGAACGAAGAGTGAAAACAGCTGCAGAGCAAAACAACAGAAAAGAGAAATTAATTGGGCTCAAATTAAAGACAAATACAACAAAATTTATACAGACAATTTACCGTTGTTAAATCGCATTTCTATTGATTGTTGTTGTTGTTGTTGTTGTTGCTGTTTTCTGTTTGCTCTTTCCGACTGACGTATTCAATTTACAGTTCTACAGCGAGAGATTCTGACCGCATTTTTGCGCTTGAATTCAAAACCAACAACCAACAACCAACAGCAACAACAACAACAACAACAATGCAGCTTAACAATAGCTGACTCTTTTAAATTGCTGCTGTATCTGTATCTGTGTGTGTGTTTGTATCTGTATCTTGTAGCTGTATCTGCAGCTGCTGACTCGATCCGTCATTTTGCCTTTTTGTGTATACAATCGAACATTGAAAGCAGCGCTCGCAACAATAATTTCGATTTCATTTTCACCTGCCCTGCTGCTGTTGATCACCTGTGCTTTGCGGTAAAAGTGTGCAAATAGAAGAAACGAACAAGAAAACAACAACAAGAAGTTGAAAAGAAGAAAACATCAAATAAAGCATAATTACCGCCATCCATAAAAGAGAGAAGCAAATCAAATCAAATCAAATCATAAAAGAATTTAAAGTTCACTCAGAGTTTTTTTCCCCCCTTTTTTTTTTCGTTTCTTGCTGTTTTTATTATGATTGCTCGACGCTTGTGGGTTGGGAGTGAGCTGTGATTGATTGATTGATTGATTGATTCATGCCAGTGTCCAAATGTCGGCGTCTTTCAAATCTTTTCTGCCACTTGCCGCTCCACCAACATCGACGGCAGCAGCAGCAGCAGTGAAAGTGCAACACGCCTCGCAGCGTATTCACAAATTGAACTGAGCCACCTGATTACAGTTAGTTTCGCGCAGCTGTTTTTTCTCAGCATTGCGATCCGGATTTTACTATTTCGAATTTGTCAACAATTAATTATTCGAGGTATATTTCAAATGGGTGACTAGAAATCTTTTATAGATACTTCTATTCGCTGATTATTTACCTTAAAAGTAATTCATATTTTTTTTAAGAATACAATATAATACAAAAAAAATAAATAAATTGAAGTGAAATGGAATAGAACGGAATGAAATTAACTAAATGAAGTGAATTGAAATGAGATGGGATACGATGAAATGAGATGAAATGTGACTAGAAATCTTTTATAGATACTTCTTTTCGCTGATTATTTACCTTATAAGTAATTCATATTTTTTTAAGAATACAATAAAACAAAAAATAAATTTAAATGAAATGAAATGGAATAGAACGGAATGAAATTAACTAAATGAAGTGAAATGAAGTAAAATGAAATGAGATGGGATGAAATGAAATGAAACAAAATGAAATGAAATGAAATGAAATGGAATAGAACGGAATGGAATGAAATTAACTAAATGAAGTGAAATGAAATAAAATGAAATGAATAGGAATAGAACGGAATAAAATTAACTAAATGAAGTAAAATTAAATAAAATGAAATGAGATGGGATGAGATGAAATGAGATGAAATGAGATGAAATGAGATGAAATGAGATGAAATGAGATGAAATGAAATGAAATCAAATGAGATGAAATGTGACTAGAAATCTTTTATAGATACATCTATTCGCTTATTATTTACCTTAAAAGTAATTCATATTTTTTAAAGAATACAGTAAAACAAAAAATAAATTGAAATTTAATGAAATGGAATGGAATAGAACGGAATGAAATAAACTAAATGAAATGAAATTAAATGAGATGGGATGAAAAGGAATAGAACGGAATAAAATTAACTAAATGAAGTAAAATTAAATAAAATCAAATGAGATGGGATGGAATGGAATGAAATGAAATGAAATGAGATAAAATGAAATGAAATGAAATTAAATGGAATAGAACGGAATGAAATAAACTAAATGAAGTGAAATGAAATAAAATGAAATGAAATGAGATGAAATTAGATGAAATGAGATGAAATGAAATGAAATAAAATGCTAAGAAATTAAATAAAATGCTAAGAAATAAAACAAAATGAAATGAAGCGAAACAAAATGAAATGAAATAAAATGAAAATACAATAAAAGTTAACAAAAAATAAAATAATTTACAATAAAGTACAATACAACAAAATAAAATAAAAAAAAATGCATTAAAACGGAATTTATTCTATTATTATGTTGAAAATTATTATAAGTATAATCTTTATTTCGATTTTATGATTATAATGATTTTAATCAAAATTATTTTACTTTTAATGGAATATTTTGAAGTGACCCAACTCAAAGAATATAAAATCATACTATACAAATAAAAGGAGACATGGCCATAGTTAAATAACTTAACACTTAACAGAATTGTTGTATTAAAAATTAAATAAAAACTTTGTTGACTCACTGTTTGTGCACAGATTAAAAACGGAACAAGCCCAAGTGTAAAAATACTAGAATTTTTTTATACCGAAATGCTTAAATTCAATATTAAAATACTGTATTGTTTTTTAAGCTTTTCTGATCAGGCCATAAATATATTTACTTGCACTTTTTGAAGATATTGATATTCATGCATTCGAATTTGTATATGCTAAGTAATGTGTTTAATACTCAAACAATATTAATTAATCAACTTAATTCATTCTTTCAAATTCCCTTCAAAAAACAAGTTTAAAATAGTTGGAAGATGTATTTTTTGTTCTGTAAATTCTCTGCAAGCCTCACTTATTTGTTTTGATATTGTTGAAGTTTCAGCTGGCTCTTCGAAAATTGTTAATCATAAATTTGATACCCGAAGATAAATCGCTGAGAGAGAGATCTCACAGCAACTTGCAGCTAACGGCTTGCCACACTCTGTGGCAATTGATAAGTGGAGGCATTCAACTTTGACCCTTTCGACGAGGCAATTGCCAAGCCATTGAAATTACACGCAATATCGTTTATCGTGGCGAGAGTCTCCGATTAGTGTGTCCAATCGGTAATCGATGCTGATTGACCCGAAGGTTTCGATCGCTCGCAACTTGCAACTGATCGTTGCACTTAAGTGCCACAACACTTTAAAGATATCGTGCATTATCGCACTTATAATTCGATTTGCACCAATCTTTGTCTTGGGGCTGGTCAGTGAGCTATGACCTTACAATTTGTTATCTAACGAAGTTCTATCAACTGAGTGTTATTACGACCAATAATAATCACTTTATCGATAACGCATGCTGATAACAGAAAATTGTTTGCAACTCAAGCGAGCTTCAATGTTTGTGAAAATATCTCTTTTTATTACTTATTTTCTATTCAGTTGTATAGATAATTGTTCTTGTCGAATTACATATATAAAATAAATTTATGATATAAAAAATAAATGTACAATTTTGTGTATGTAATTCGACATAATATTTCTGGGGAAATCATATGCTATATAACTGAATAGAAGAAATTGAAGCAAATAAAAGCTTTTTATGAATTTGTAATATGGAACTCAATTGCAAATCTCTTAACTCATTATAACTATATAGAAAAGTTACTTGATATTGTTTTAAGCACAGGCAAGCTGGATTGTTAGAGCTGTTTATTATGTTGTTTTCTTTTTTTACTTGATTTTTTACATTAAGTACAATCTGTTGTCAGATTCATATAACTACTTACATATATAGCAAAGTTATAAGAAATGAATTATGAATATAAATTCTTTGTTTGCCAACGTTGTTTGAACACAAGCAAGCGCGATTGTTTGGAAATATGTTTGATCTTTTTATTATTAATTGTGATTAATTTTGTTTGTAGCAGACTGATGATGTATCTCTATTTACTACATATATTTTGTTATTTATAGATTCAAATTCCGAAACACTAGAAATTTATTTCGAGAAAGGAATTAAACAAATAACTTTATGAGAATTCATTGTTGGGTTCGACTTATATTCATAAAGATAGCTTTATATATTTTATTTATAACTTTAAATTAAATTTCTAGAATACAGAGATCTATACAGAAAAGTCTTTAGGAAATCACTAATATTGAAATCGTATTTTGCTGCGTCTAAAACTGATTCGCTTTTTGTTCAAAGTATTCAGAGTGGCAACCACAGTGTGGCAGCGATTAAATTACAGCTGCCGCACGTGCCACAAGCCACAAAAACCACATGTTAAGCTGCAAGCTACAACCACACGATTAACAAGATTCATTTAATGATAATGTTTAGTGTAATGACAACTCAAATAATCTCTTTCTCCCTTTTCTCTTTTTCTTCTTTTTCAGATATAGAAGTAGCGGCGAAATCGCCAGCATGTGGAGCCCACAAAAAGGTCCTACACGTCTGTGGGACCTTAGACTGAGTAGCTGTATATTTATTTTACATTTAATGGTGAGTTTACAATCCCAACTAATAATAATAGTAAAACAGATGCGAAATTAAAAATAGCAACACTTTCGAACATTTAACTCATATTACATTAAGTAGATACCCCTTAATTATATGCAATTTAAAATTATAAATGATCGACGAAAAAGTTAAAAATAAGAATTAGTGCTATTTTTAACTTTGCAACTGGATAATTACAACTAATGGCATTATAAGTGGTAATTAACAAACTATCTTCAGAAATTTCATCATAAATCACAAATCGAAACTTTCTACAAATTTGTTTGTCACGACATTTTGTCCATTATTAAGCTTTCGACACCTGCGAAGAACTTGACAAATATTCGTATAAGAACTTAATGTTACGATAACATTTTCAAGGCTATCAGAAAAGATATCGAAAAGCTAAGGTTGAGTTTACTCGACTCGTTGGGAGTAAATTTTATAGATTTTAACTTAATATTTATGAAATTTGCTTACAAATTTATTCAGTTTCGATTAGCTAAACCATTAAATCGATGTATTATCAATGTATATTTTGATATTGCATTGCATTGATTAATGACTGAACATAACTAAAGTTTGTATCAATAAAAGTGTAGTATAGACAATGGGTCAACAACTGTTCTATATAATTTCGCTTTCAAACTGATTAGAAGTTGATTACAAAAACGTGTTTAATCAGTGTTTATTAGCTAGCTATTAATATGATCGTTGAACAGCGAAAATATGGTAGATTAGTTGTTTATTTATATATAAAAAAAAGGTTGTTGGTACATAAATAAATATTGTAACTGGAAGAGTCTAGAACAAACAGCACTTAATAAATAAGTTTAGAATTTCTCGCCAATTGGCTTGATGGTCAGCTCGTGAATCTGGACATTTGGTGGCGTCTGAATGCAGTAGGTGATGGCATCGGCAACATCCTCGGAGCGCAGCATGGGCAACTCGATATTGATGTTCTTGAGGGCCTCCTTGTCAATGATCTCGGTATCCACAGCGCCGGGACTAATGCTCTGAGAGAGCGAGAGAATGGGAGAAAGATTAATATATAGCAAGCAAAAACATGTTCTTCATTTCAAACTTACGGTGATCTTAGTTTTCGTGCCCTTGGCGGCAAACTCCTGACGCAACACTTCGGTGAGAGCGGTGATCGCATGCTTCGATGGCGAATACATGTTTAAACTCATGCCGGGCACGTTGGGCACAGCGTGACCCGCAACGCTGTTGATGATCACCACATGACCGTCATCGATCTTGCGACGTTCCAGGGACTGGAATGCCTCGCGAGTGCACCACGAGACACCCAGGACATTGGTGTCGAGAACCGCACGCAAATCGGCACTGTTGCCCGCCCCAATGATCGTGGTGTGACGCACAATGCCGGCGTTATTCACCAGGACATCGGCACCGCCCAGCGTCTGATCGATCCAGGCGAATGTTTCGATCACCTGTTGCTCATCGCTCACGTCGCATTTGCGGGCATGGAAACGCGCCGCCTGATCAGCTGGCAACGCTGCCTTGATCTCATCGAGGCGATTCTCGCGACGGGCCAAACCCACAACGATCATGCCCTTGGCCACTAGATCTTTGCAGCATGCGGCACCAATGCCAGAGCTGGCACCGGTCACAACGGCAACGCGATTTAACCAACGATTCATTATTTTCAATCAAAATTTCTCTTGCTTGCTGCGATGTGACAAGGCACAAACTGAACCCGTAGCTCCAATGGGGCGCAGCTTTTATAGTGCTTATTTTTCGCCTGCCCAACGTCCAACTATTTTCGCTACGTCTCCCTCCCCGCACAACCCTTTATCGCTTAACTCTTTCTCTCTCCCGCTCTCTCGGTCGCTGGCTCTGTGAGTACGGCCCCCCAAAAAAACGTCAAGTCATGCTGATTACCCAGACTTGTCCACTTAGAAGCAACCTTGAATGACAATACGTGTGCTCTCTTCTTTCGTTTCGTGTTGTTTCGCTCTCTCCCGCTCTCTCGATCAGCTGGCTGACAGAAAAGCTCTTCCAGCCATAATTAGTAAGAGAGCGAGCGAATCAACATTACGCGTCACATTCGGCAAAACCAAAACAACAAAAAAGCTCGCAGCTCAAAGAGGGTGTGCTCGACTTGTCATCGTTAAATAATTCTAGAAAGCGCCTCAAAATTATACAAAAAAAATAGTATTTTGTAGTTTGGTTATCAGTAATATAGCAAAAAAGCATATGTTTACAGTTTATGTGTTTGAAATTGTCACTACACAAAACACTTAACATCACTTTTAAATCAAACAAATATTTATAGGGTATTAAAACGTCGTCACTCTACGATGTTGTTTTGCGCGTGTCATGCTCTGAGAGCGTTGAGGAATAAATAAAGACTAATTTACATTTGATGTTTACAAATGAATGAAATGAGCTAATATTGGCAAGCAAACAAAAAAAAACATTTGCTGATTACGGTTTTAAATTTCAAGTAATATAATTAACAAAAATTAAACATTTTTGGTAGCAGAGTAGTTTTATACAAATTAAACTAATGAAAGGCACGCCTTTCTTTTATCAAACTGACGACATTTTTAAAGCAAGAGCAGCAAGTTAAATTATTCAATTAAATATTCTTCTGGAATAAATATGGAACTTTATTTTGTTGATTTCGAAATTTCAATAAATAAAATTTTATATTTTTGTAGTATATTTTTGTAATAGCAAAGTTATTATTAAGTTATTATTTAACTGATGACATTTTAATAGCTACAGAAGCAAGCTAAATTATTGTCAAGTAACAAAATTGTTCTAGAATAAAGTGGAAAATTAATTGCTTGCTGCTTGATTTGTAGATTCCAGTTCGGAATTTCATAGAATCATTCACACATATAGCATCGTTGTCGTAGGTTAGTTTAATTAACACAAATTAAAGTAATTAAAGACGTGCCTTTTTTTAACTGATGACATTTTAATAGCTACAAACTAAATTATCGAAAGAGTCAAATTTTTTTTAAGAGAAATTCTTCGAGTGACTAAGAAAATTGTTCTAGAATGAAGTTGGAACTTAATCGCTGTTGCTGTTTTATGTTATAGGGATTGCGTTTCATAGAGTTAAGGTGGTGAAATAGCATTCGAGAATATTCAAGATTTATGGGCACTACCTTAGAAATTTGGGTGTTGATAGAAATACGCTTAGGATAAAGCAGTTTGGAGTGCTTAATAATCAATAATTGCTTATGACAGGTGGTTCGCTGTATGAACTCAGCTGTTTGTTGCCACAAGTTGCAGACAATTTGGCACCGCATTGCGTTGTATTCTTTGTGTGTATTTGGATATTAAAAAAACAAAAAGAAAAGAGCGAGGGGAAGTAGATGGGAGATGATGGGAAGACAACTGGATTGAATTGCTTTTGGGTCTTTGAATGCTGTTTGCGTGAAGCAAGTGGAGCAACTTTTACTGTTGCAAGTGCAACGAGAAATTCCATTTGCAATTTGGCTGCACCACTGCAGAGAGGGAGCAACTGGTCAGGATTTTGTTGATGCCCCCTCTTGGAATCCGGCTCGTGTCTTGCCACAATTGGCAATAGGCAGCTTTGGGGCAAGTATGCAAATGGCGCAGCCAGCTAGCTACTCAGCTAGCCGGAGACCTATCCAGATTCCAGATAGACGAGTTGTCTGCAGCTTTGCAGCTTTTCAGCTGCCTCACACTATAGTAACTTTTGCCAAAGTGCATTGGAATTTGCTTTCTCGCTGGTCACTCCGATGGCTGGCAAATTGAAGCGGCATTTCGTTTTTATTGGTAACATGTTTGGCTGGTCAGCAAGTGTAATTAAAATAAATAAAGTGATTAGCATTGAGAGAGGCAGAGGCAGAGGCACAGCCTCAAGCCTCAAGGCCATCAGCAGACGACCCTTTTTGTGCCGCAGCGTGTGAGGTGGGGTTGAAGAAAGGCTGCCAACCACAGCAACAGCCACAGCAACAGCCACAGCCACAGCAACAGCCACAGTTAACTAAGCAACAAGTCTGGCAACTAGTATCTGTGGCTGCCCGTTAATTTAGTGCGCGAATTCCAAGCCAGATTCGTTGATGGCGATGTCTGCGATTTATACCAGTTGTGTTCGAGTTGGTGGTGGCAAGTGGCAAGTGGCAACTGGCAACAGCCAAGTGGCAAGTTGCAAGTTGCAGCTGCAGGTGTCAAGTTTGCCTGTGGGAATTGCGTTAATTAGAAATTATAACGGTGCTCTACACATCGTTGGCAGCATCTAAACTCGACGATCTACATGTGAAAATTGTGCATCATGACCAAAGCGACGACCAACAAAAAAATCAACAGATAAATATATTTCTTAATGAGTAAAAGTCCAAGTTAATTAAAATTTGGTAGTGCAGATAAAATATGTTGCACCACTTTCAAGTGGCAAAAACTCTGCAAAGACTTTGACTTTATTGAAATATAATACAATTAAAGATTTTGCTGTCATTTATATAATAACAAAATATAATATAAGATATACAATATTTTATTATAAATAGTTTACAAAGTAAAAGAAAAGAACCGAGTAGTTAGTTAATAATTATTGGGCCTCTCAATAGAGTTTATTCTAAATGTAAGTAGAGGGTCTTTAAAAATAGAGTGTCAAGAGTCGAACCTTTTACAAATTTTGGTTATAAAAATTAGTTCAGTCTCTTCATGATTGCTAACACTAATTGTTTATAAATCGTATAAAAAGTCACCTCAATTCTAGTTCAAAAATAATTAAAGGGTCTCGCAAGTCAAGTAATTTATTACACTTTCATGTTATTAAAATAATGAATAAAATGATAAATACGAGACTAGTGATGGCTTACATTAATGGTCTTTAGAAAGTTTTGAATCTCTTAGGAAGTCGATTAGACTCTTACTTGAAAGTAAAAAAAGGGTCTGACAAGTCAAGTAAACTCGCTAAGTGATTGAAATACGTACAGTCTTTTAAGGATTACTAACATTTATTGCTCATAAATAGTGGGTCCTTCTGATAGTCGAGTAGACTCTGGATCAAAAATTAATACAGGGTCATACAAGTTAATAATTTTTTTTTTATATATATTCTTTATTTATTTACAATCTATCTATCTAAAGATGATAAGTAAATTCTATGATGTTAATAAATTGATTACAATCTTCTTGTTCTTTCTTCTTGTTCAGTCTCGAAATTAATTTATTTATTTATTATGTA
The DNA here is from genome assembly GCA_019972355.1 of Drosophila kohkoa. Classification (NCBI taxonomy): domain Eukaryota; kingdom Metazoa; phylum Arthropoda; class Insecta; order Diptera; family Drosophilidae; genus Drosophila; species Drosophila kohkoa. Next base: position 459,162 of record BJEL01000077.1, read on the forward strand.
TCTTAGAGAGTCGACTCGACTCCTGCTTAAAGGGTCTCGCAAGTCGAGTAAATTCGCTACATTATTCGAATCTAGAGATTTTTTGTTTTGACTTCCAGTTAACAGCAATAACTACAGGGTCTCATAAAGTCGTGTTGATTACAATATCTAAACTTAAAATGATTTTTTCTCTCTCTTTCTCTCTGTTTGCTTACAGTTTAGTTTAGTCATAGCTGGTAATGAACTGTGGCCCATGGAGCGGCCGGATGGAATGCCAAACATAGTTTCACTCGAGGTCATGTGCGGTAAGGATCACATGGATGTGCATTTGACCTTCTCCCATCCCTTCGAAGGCATTGTGAGCTCCAAAGGTGCGTGTGCCACAACTTTGACTAATGATGATGATTTGTGAATGTAAAAATGCCAACGCTTCTTTTGTGTATTGTTTTTGTAGGACAACACAGTGATCCACGCTGTGTGTATGTGCCACCATCGACGGGCAAGACGTTCTTCTCGTTCCGCATCTCGTATTCCCGCTGCGGCACCAAACCGGATCTCAATGGCCAGTTCTACGAGAATACGGTAAGTGGCACGAGTGGCAGATAGCAATGATGTGTTCTTGCTAAAACTTACAAAGCACACAAATGGATCAAAGTGATCAGAGGGCTGCGATCGAAATCGATTGCAACTTCGATTACTGATCGCTTGTTCCCACATTCACCTGCCTGCGAGGTCTTTTCCACTGGAGAGCAATTTACTTAAAACAAAACAACAAAAGCCCCCTCTCAACGTTCTCTTCTATATATTGTAACCACAGGTAGTCGTGCAGTATGACAAGGATCTGCTTGAGGTCTGGGACGAGGCGAAACGCTTGCGCTGCGAATGGTTCAATGACTATGAGAAGACTGCCTCCAAGCCGCCGATGGTAATTGCCGATTTGGATGTAATACAGCTTGACTTTCGCGGTGAGTTTGCGCTTTGCCACAAAAACCACAAAAATGAAAAGGGCAACAAATGGAGAAGGGGGCAAAAAAAAAAAAAAAAAGAAGCAGCCCTTGGCATTTCTCTTCGCATTTCAATTAACCGAAGCGCCGTCGAAATAAACGTTTTACGTTTTCTGTTGCTTTCTTTACCGGGCAGGCGATAATGTTGATTGCTGGATGGAGATACAACATGGCAAGGGACCCTGGGCGCCGCCAGTGAGCGGCATTGTGCCGCTAGGATCAACGCTCACCCTGGTTGTGGCCATCAATGACTATCGCGGTAAGTGAATGTCTCTCTCTCTCTCTCTTTCGTTCTCTCTCTCTCCGATCGAAATAATTCTCATTTTAAATGCCACTCTTGACTCTTGTTTACCGCACAGGTGAATTCGATATGCGTGTCAAGTCGTGTGTGGCTTCCGATGGTTCGGGACACGTGATCAATCTCTCCGATGAATTTGGTTGTGTGCTGCGACCCAAGATGATCTCACGCTTCCTCAAATCCCGTGCCCCCGACGAACGTGCCACCGTGATCACGTATGCCTTCTTCCATGCCTTCAAGTTCCCCGATGCGCTGAGTGTGCACATCAAATGCAAGGTGGAGATCTGTCGTCATGGCTGCCTCGATCACTGCCAGAACACGGCCGGTGGCGATGGCCTCGGTCCGGCCATTGGCAGCGCGAATGAGCGCAAGGATGTCCATATGGTGGACAATGTGGGCAGCAGCAGCAGCAACGATTTGTTCCGCGACTTGGCCTTGCCACCGGCATCGATGGGCGGCCATGGCGGACAGTCGGCGACGCATGGTCTGGGCATGGGCTTGGATCATGACATTTTCTACGAGGACATCATACACGATCACAAGCAGACTATGGGCGGCGGAGGTGGTGGAGGAAATGTCGGCGGTGGCGATTTGTATGAAGAGAAGAGCGTTAATTTGCAACCGCGTCCGGTGCACGAAATACCCGATGAGGAGGCCGATCTATCCGATCTGTTTGGCGACGATGATCTCAGCGACATGGACGCCGATGGCGAACGCTACTTGGGCTTGAAGAAGAGCGGCAAATTCCCGCATGGACCACGTCAGCTGGAGGCTCAAAAGCGCATGGGAGTGCCGATGGCAGGACCACGTTCCCTCGAACCCAAATCGGAGATGGACGATGTGCCGCGTCCCGTTTATCGGCCACAGGCGGAGGCATTGAAGCAACCACGCGAGGATCACATTGATCTGGACGATGCAGTCGATGAGGCACAAAACACGAGCTCAACGGAGACGCCAACGTCACAGGAGCAGCGACGCCGTCGTCGTCGTCGATCGCTGGTGATTGCCGATCGCAAGGTGCGCAGCGCCGATGTGGGCGTCAGTGGACTGTACGATGTCATCTCGGAGGCGGATCTGGCCTTCTCGCCGGATGCCAAACAGGAGGCGGTCACCGTCTTCCAGGGCAAGATCAGTGAGGAGGTTGTCTATGGCATTTGCATGCCGGTGCCCGGTTTTAGCATACTCTTCATTGTGGTCATATCGGCGACAATTGTGTCGGCCTTGATTGCCGGCTCGCTGCTCTATCGCTATCAGCTGCAGAAGGAGGCGCTCGAGAAGCAGACGCCAATGCCAGTGCCCGGCACTTTGGCCTCATGGATGACGTTGCGTCTCTTCCGCATGCGACACCTGCAACAGCAGCATCAGCAGCAGCAGGAGCAACAGCGACAGCAACAGCAGCAACAGACGGTGCCCAGTGCTGAGGCGGTGCAGTGAGAGAGAGATCACTTCAGTATTCCTGTTTACACTCCCTTCCCGACTTCCTACCACCCCCCCTTTTCTCCTACTCATCCCTAACTGCAGCATTTCATGGGCTCTTTTTTTGTGTTTTTCATTTGATATCCAATTGACTGACAAGTTCTGTTTGCACCTCGACCAGAAGAAACATGCATTCGTTAGTTATTCATTCTTTTCTTTTCGTTTTTTGTCGTTTGTTGTGTCAACTCGTTAGTTATTTCACGCTATCTCTCTCACAACTCGTCAGCTACGCGGGCAACATGGCAATACTTGGAAGCGTTGGATGTCCCGGTCCACACACACACACACACACATACACACACAAATACTTTGGTGCTGAAATAATTAATTACTTATTTATTTATTATTATGATACGCGTACGTTGTTCAATTTATATTTTATTTTTATTTGTTTGTTTTTTTTTTTTTGTTTTTAATTTGCTTCTGGGTGCATTTAGTCGTTAAATTCAATCAAATCACAAATTACAAATCATATCAGACTCGTACAGCGCACACACACACAAACACACACACACACATAGAACACATGACTAACGTTAGGGATAACTTAACTTATTAACTTAACTTATTTACACTTACTCTATATAGGAACACTTACACTTAAGCGACGGCTCACATGGAAAATTCTGATTCAAATTGGTTTTATATTTAGGCACAATTTCGATTTTATTTATTATTCTGTTTTCGGTTTAACTCCAAGTCAAGTCATTCGAATGCGACATATTTTTTTTTTAAATAGCAAATTTTAAGTGAAATTCGTAGTTAAATTTACTTCTAAATTCGGATAGGTCAGATCTAGGGCATCTCTAATTAATCTCTCATTATACATTTGGCAACAAATTCATTTCATACAGAATACAATCATGTCTCAAAAAAAACAAAAAAAAAACATTTTCTACCAGATTTCTGACCTTTGTGAATTTAGATTTACGTACTTACTTATTTATATATACATATATCTAGTAAATTGTCATTAGAATGGAATGGAAAAAACTAAAAAACATATAAAAAGAACAAAAAAAAAAACAAAAAGCAAACAAAGCAACAAGAAATGCAAATCGGTTGTCAAGGCCAAATAATTTATACAATTTTATATAATTTTTTTTTATACTCGTAAAACTAAAGTGAAAATAAAATTATAATAATAAAAAAATAAATACTGCAAATTGTAATGAAAGAAATGCATAAAACAAATGAAATACGTATAGTTAAGTCTAATTATAATATATGAAAATGATAAAAAAAAGCAATTGTGTTTTAATTATGCTTTTGTTACGTAGTAATATAAATTACTAATACGCACCGTATTGCCAAGTAGTACTGGATTCTTAGATGACCCCAGAGTTTTTTGATGTCGATCGATTGAGATGGTCTTTGCGGTCCTAGCAATATGCGTCCTTTGAATATGCGGCAGGATATGGCCGAGATAATAGCTTAAGAAAGAAACAGGACATTCATTTTTTAGCCATAACTCGGTTGAATCCTGAAGGATCTCGCCAGGACATGCCTTTTTGTGACCAGCATAACGAGTACTATCGATTGGCATTCAAAGAATTTAAGAATTTTCCCAAAAAATTTGCTTCAAATTTTTTCAAGGGGGAGCATAGGAAAAATGGGCAAAAATTCAAAATTCTGCTCTATCTCCGCTATTTGAAGGACGATCATGATGTCCTTTGGCACAAATATAGCGCTAGTCAAATGAAACCGATTGGCATATTTACAAGGACGAATATCCTGCAAGTACCCAAGTTACAAGGACTTTTTTGTTTACAAATAATTGCTTATATCTCCGCCATATCCTGTCCGATCCTTGCAAGTCCTACGTCAAACATTATGTATTAGCGAGGACTATCATCCTGCCGAAGGACATTCGAATCGCCTTTATGGTTCTCGAGATATCCTGCATTTTGCAATCTTTATATGTTTTCTTTGGCCCTCGGAGCAAAAAATTACAAGTGTTGGTTTCTTAGATGACAACATAATTTTTTGATGCCAATCGATAGATTTCGCTGCTACGAATCGAATGCAACATGACCGGTCAAAATCCGTAAGGATATGACGGAGCTAGGATCAATTTTCTGATTTATAAGTAACGTTAACAAAAATTGTATTGCATACTTTCAGGCTGTCGTAAGTTTAAGCTTTCAATTGATTTGGATGCTGAGTGTAAAAAAACATTGCATAGTTTTAGGCTGCTTATTCAATTGGTGCCAGAGTCGCTGGTTTTGGATTTGGATTGATTAGGTCATTGCTGGCCATGCGCATTTGCCATGATGCGTTGCCCCAACGCTTGGTTTATTTCACACGAATTTTTGAGTGAATGGCAAAAATCGCTTCCCCTTGTTGTGGCGCCCTTGTAGATGGGAATGTGCAACACTACTACGTGCCACTTGATGAATATTCCTTGCGACGCTTGATTGAATTCAATTCCATCAAATTCTCAGCTGCCACGTCATGTGGCGGCCACTTCAACTCGATTGAGGCCCTCCACATTTTAACTGTTTTCCGTCTCTTTCTCTCTCTCTCTCCGTCTGAAGTGATTAAAACATTGCATTTAAAGAGCCTGACGGACAGCAGCACAATGAACACAACCTGTTCCAGGTCAAGGGGCAGACTGACATGCCAATTGTGCCCTACGAACTGAGGCATATTAGATCGATGTATCCACATGAAATGGAACAAAATTTATTATAAATATACTACATTTAGTTGTATATCGATATAAAGTGACAGCTACTTGTCAACAAGTTTCTTATGTCAAACAAAAATTGACTTTTACTTTGTCATTCATACTTTTTCATTCATTCATTAACTCACAAAACAGCAACACAAAAATTTATAAAAGTTTTCGACCTTTTCAAACATAAAAATTTAAAATTCTTTTTAATTCTAAACCGATGCAAGTGCAACATTCTCAAGGTGAGTTAAAACAAAAAATTATCATTTGTCTAGGAGTCTTGGGTTTGGGTTTGGGTTTGGTTGATAGATTTGTGTTACTTTTCTTAATATTTTCCAAGCAATTAAATATGCATTACATTTGCATGGAGTGAATCAGTTTGAGCTTCGCTGCAGGAGTTTTCCAATAACTGTTTTTTTCTAAGCTTTTAAAAGTTGCATAGAGTAGAGAGAGAAGGGAGGGGAGGCAGGCAATCGTACAAAGGAACGAATCAAAAGGTTTGCTCCATATGAAACTGCGGGTTGTAGAAATGGAATTTTTGTCCTGAATGCAATCCATTTCATGTTTATTTTCATTATTGTCTAAATACATGTTTATCTAAGATACTGTCTGTGTGTCTGTCAATCTGTCTCTGTGTCTGTGTATAAACATTTGTCGAATTTTGTGCAATTTATTTGCTTTGCGATTAAACCTGACACAGACACTTGCTTTCTTTTTTTTTCCCACTGTTTTCCTGTTTTGTTTGAATTATAATAATAGTACTTGTTAAGTTTGTTCAATTTGTTTCAAATTTGAGACACGCCCACTTCCACCCCCGCAAATCGGAAAATATTAAATAAATATAAAAGATATTTATGAAATACTTTTGTTTTCGCTTTAGCTGACAATCTGGTATATTTTAGTAATCTATGGTATATTGTGAACGCAATAGTATATCAGTATAACAAATATGGCTTTCGCTATATTTTAAGTACTTTTGTGGTATATTAATTATGTATATTTTAAAATTAATATCTCACTGTTTTGCTTTATTCACAATGAGTAGCGTGTATCTCACAGTCGAGCACACTCGACTGTAGTTTTCCTACATATTTTTACTATTATGTATGTAAATCTATCTTAAGCTTCATTTATTTATTATATTAATTTTGTTATTATTTATGTAAACATTTAAATTTATACGTTGTTCAATAAATTTTATTTTATTTTGCAGTGTATTTTATAAGCATAATGGATACTCAATCCATTAAGCAATACAAAATTCACCAGTATAATTTGAAGAACCGAACAAATAGATTTTAAACTGGATCACTCGCACTCTATATTTCATTATCGGACAATTCTTATCAAATTTATCGGTTCACGAGGTAAGCAGTAAAACGATAATATGTATAAGAAATTATAAATGGAAACCCGCTTAGCTTCAGGATGCGTCGCAACGAAATCGTCGCCAAAAGGCTGTGAATGTGAGTTTTACACGCAACTCGAGGATCTTGTCACGCCTCGACATTATGATCTGGATCAATCACACACTGACGTCGAACATCCCAAAGATTGAGGATCTGTGCTTTGGCGCTGCGTATTGCCAGCTGATGGACATACTTTTCCCAGGCACTGTGCGCACACGTCCCGTTAAATTCACGTGCAATCAACCATTCGAGTACATCAACAATTTTCACATCCTGCTGCAGAGCTTGAATATGGTGGAAGCGAGATGTCCGGTCGATGTGCAGCAGTTGGTGAAGGGACGCTATCAGGATAACTACGAGTTTGCCATGTGGTTTCATCCCTTCTACGAGGCCAATTTTAAGCAATTGCCGCCTGACTATAATCCGCATAATATACGCGATTCGATGCCAATTTCGATCGATGCGCCGATCTCTAAGCGTGCCACAGGAGAAGGCAACAATGCCCACAAAGTCAACAACGATGCAAGTGCAAAAGCAATCCAAGGATACAAAGCCCAAGGCGATGAATAGGTCAGAGATGATAACTTGCCACAAAAGAAGATTGAAAACTGGCCAACGATGAAGAGGAATGCCACAATGTTTCCCAACACTGTAAAATCCCATTTAGTTTGCATGGCAAAGAGCGTGAGTGACAAGCAGATGACAACTGTAATCCTGATTCTCAAAAGCACCTGCTTGCCAGCATAATGTCTGGTACCGTGGCACAGCATAAAGGATTGAGCAAAAGTGAAGATGCCCAAGCATATTAAGTTCTTTGGCGTCTGTCGTCGCACATTCTTGAAGGCTCTACCCGTTGTCTACTATCATCATGCTGGTGATCGTAGACAGCGGGTAGAGTCAAATATTGCGGTGAGCAAAGTCCTTCACTTTGGGGGAGAAAGCGAAGATTGCAACAGCTCCAAAAGTCACCAACAACTGAGACATAACTATGAGGTACACTTTGCATATGAATCCACTGCGAATGCTTTGATTGTCAAAGGACAAGTGGTATTGTGGATTGGTTTCAATCATGTCCATTTTAAAAGCTGCTCCTCTAAATTGAGTTTAGAAAGTTTCCTTGATTACAGCAAATTATTGTAGTACGGTGAATAGATGAAATGTTTGTATTCTGAAAACTTTTTTTCATTAAATTTTTAATATTATATTTTATATTTTCTTTTTGAACTTTCCATCAACACTTTAATATTTGAAAAGAACGCTTAGAAAAGTTCCCCCGTATAATGAGTCAGTGTATTGTTTATGCTGAACTGTGATTTCCATTCCATTAACTTTGTTATTATGGCGGGATCTTTTTGGGCGATAACTGATAAGAAACAGGAAAACAACAACAGGTGTGCGTTTTCCTCATGTGAGACTATTTACGAGTAGCTTTGGCTTTTCTCTCTACAACTCTTGTGTCTCATCGACCTCTTTCTCTCACCTCGTGTCTCATGCTCTCGAAGTTTGCTTCTGCTTACAATTGAAGAAGAAGCCACAAGCCAAAGCAGAACTTGCTGTGCATAAATAATTGTTGAATACGGCGAGATACAGTATGTGTTTTGTTTTCAGGTTATTCAAAACAAATAAAAATTTACTACTATACTCGTATTTGCTTTGATAACTACGAGCTGAATGCGTCACATTAGTCATACGCACCGTGGTGCACGCTGTTGAGTACTTCTATGAATAGTGCAAATTATTTATGCATTACTCAATGACATGACAACTGACAACTGACAGCATAAATAAGCAGTGATATTGTGTCTACATTTGATATGCAGTCTCTATGCTTGTTACATTAATCATACGCACTGTTAACTACTTACTTTCCAGCAACAGCAACAGTATCGAGCGTAAACAAGAGGAAAACAAAGACTTAAGTCATCTGTAATGATGTTTATCGAGAGCTATAGGAAACCTTTCATCGTCAACAACAGCAACAGGCTGTGTTGCCAGAGTCGCTTTTTTCCCGTCAAAACTGGCTTTTTTCAAATACTATTTACTTGAAAAAATTGCAAATAGCGGGCAGCGGGAATTCTGGCTTTATTTTTTTACTTAAATGCTTTTTTTTTAAATTTTTTTCTATTTGCCCAAAATTATGGGACAATATTTGCTGTAGCTGTTCTGTCGATGCTTGCCAACATTTTTAGTGCAAATCGATTGTACAGTGTTGTTAAGAACGCGCCAATACTTATCGTAGCGTCACTTAAGGCAAAAGTGAATTGATCTTAAGATCAGTGTGCTTTGATTGTATTAAAAAAAGTCAAAAGACTTTCAACAAAAATATCGGACGACACGGAAGACAGTTACTGAAAATGTACTATCACCGCATAACTCTCTAATTTGCGCAACCATGTTTTGACCAAAAAGCAAAAGTTAAATACTTTGAAGACGACAGCGCTATTCGTTTTTCTACTCGTTGTTTTCTACTTAAAATGGAAATACATTTTATTCTAAATCATGCATTTACAGTTATGGCTTGCGCAGACTTGACAAATGCTGCTATAGATATAGTATAACCTTCCTAATAAATTCCTTAAAATGATAGGAACTGGATGAACATATGACAATAAAAATGAGGAGAATGAGGATAGTTTTAATGAAATTCTCCAAATATTGTGAATATTAGAGCAGCTGCTGTACAAATTCTATACATATGTTTCAATATAACCGATTTCGTGCGCTCAATATCAGAAAAATACAGAGAATCCAAAATTGAAAAATCAGCTTTTTTATAGCTTTTTTTTTCCTAATTTTTTAGCTTTTTTTCATCGTTCAAAAAACAGCTTTTTTTCTCAACAAACTTTCGCAACACTGCTGCTGTGGAAGAGAATTGGACTCTGTGAAATCATTTGAGAGTAATAAAGTCATTTTAAATCTTCGTTTATTGATTCGCTCAATACAATAAGTACAATGAAGCTAATGTTACGTGTGTGTGTGTGTGTATGGATTTTAATTTAATGTAAGGTTATATGTGAGCTGGCATACATACTCATAGCACAAAGAAGTACCCAATAGTTGTTATACTACTCTAAATTTGTATGATTTGCAATTTCCAATATAATGATAATTATACGCTTTAATGTTTTATTGAACACGTCCGTTTTGATTGCCTTAATATTTGTTCCTCTATTTGCAGGAGTTACAGTACATTATTACACAAAAAAAAAAACAAAAAAAAAATTAATTGGAAATCAATAAATACTCGTAATAAATATTAGAAGGAATTCAGGGCAGATACTAGTTGGTAAAAATAAATAAATAAATAAGTTTTAATTAGATACGCTCCATGGGGGAATTCGTTTTGTTTCAAAGAATACACAAAAAACATGAAAACAGAGCGGAGCTTAGACTAAGTTTTTAAAGCACTTAAAATATTTAGTGACTAATTGAAATACACACAACAACTAAAGTGTGTGTTATGTAAAAATATATTAAAGAGAGTACAGAGAGAGAGAAAGAGAGAAAGAGAGAGTGACAGAGATAGAGATAGAGAAAGAGTGCAACAAATTGTGTGAGCACCGATTTTAAGTAGAATCTAGGCTTAAACTATGATTTCTTTATGACTACCACCAAGTGAAAGAGTGAAAGTAAGAGTTCAAGTAACAGTGCGAGTGCAAGAACAAGATAGAGAGAGAGACAGAGTGTGAGAGAGAGAGAGATGTAGGGAACCCAGTGAACGGCGAATATGAACTAAATGTAATGTAATTAAAATAAATAATTTGTGTGTTGTCAAAAATTAAACTAATTGAGGGGAACACATTCCTCCAACTGCTGCTGCTGCTGCTGATGTGTGGCTGATGCTGCTACGGTTGCTCATGACAGCGCTCGCTTCTTGGACAACGTGCCCGCCAGCGCATCAACGGGCGCCGGCAAATGGATGACAGGCAAACCGCCGGCGGCCAATTGGGGATTCGTAAAGGCGACCGCACGCTCCTTGGCCGCAAACGTCGAGAATGGCCGCAGTCGCACATATAGCACAGCGGAAATGAGGCACGATGTCACCAGTATGCCCAACAGCACAATTAACGTGATGGCAAATCCGGGCGTTGTCATACAAATCAAACCCTCCTCCCGCAACGGAAACACCATCGTCTGTGGCTGCGAATTTCCATTGGCAGCGACGCCACTTCCATTGTTGCCACTGCTATTGCCCGTCGATTGCTCATCAATGGCAAAGGTCAGATCACCCGACGACACAACCTTAATGATCCGATTGAGACCCACCTGCTCCGTGGATGGAGCCGAGGTCACAGCACGCGCTCGTCGCTGCACTCGACGTTCGTCACGTCGCTTGCCAATTGCGCTGGCCACATGATAGGCATCCACATGGAGCTGCGGCGGCGGACCGTATTGCGATTCGGGACCCACTTGAAGGTGATGCACATCCTGCAGATTCGTCTCGGCGCTGCACTGATCGGGGCAATGATAGCGACAGATTTGTATGGTGCACTGGAAATGCACCTCCATCGAGTCGGGGAACTTGAAGGCCTGGAAATGGGCATACGACAGCACCGAAGCGGATGCGCCAAAGTTCTTGATCTTGGTGAAGCGTGACATCAGCTTCGGCCGTGTGACGCAACCACGTTGATCCACCAGCTGAATGGGCGCACGTTTGCCATCGTGAGCAACACAATTGCGCACCAGCATATCGAACTTGGAGTCATCATCCTTGATGGCCAACACCATTGTCATCGTTTGACCGATCTTCACCAGCCCAGAGACCTCAGAGGCCCAAGGACCCTTGCCCACCTGGATTTGCATCCAGCAACCGACATTATCGCCAGCAAAATCGGCACGCACCACATCCAACATGTCAACGGGGAACGGACGGAATGTCACGCTCTTCTCGTACTGATCGTGCCACGTGCAACGCAACTTGCGTGCCTGATCCCACACCTCCTGCACCTGCGGATCATACTGGATGACAATGATGTTCTCAAAGTACGTGCCAGCACCAGCACCGGCGCCGCCGTTGCCCGACTCATGGCCGTAGCCCTGATTGTAGTTGTCGGTGTTGCCAACGGTGCCGCATTCATGCAATCCAATGTCAAAGCTGGCCGAGCTGCGACCCAGACCCGAGGGCAAGTGCACACAGTTCATGTTGCTGTAGTGACCCTTGGAGAAGACGATGCCATTGAAGGGTTTATCGAATTGCACAAACACCTTCATGCCATTCTTCTCGCACTTGACGTCCAGCGAAACGATCTTGGGCATATCCTGAACGGGCGAGGACCAAATCTCATTGTTGCTGGAGGCGCCCACACTCAGATCGGGCAGCGATTGCACCTGCACCTGTTGCTGCACCTGCGGCGGTGGTGGTGGCGGTGGCAAACGCTGTGCCGGCGGCGGTGGTCCCTTATAGAACTGTGCTCCCGGTGGCGGCGGTGGTCCGAAGGGTTGGCCAAAGCTCATCGGTATGTTCTGATGATTGTTGCCTAATTTGGGATTGGGGAATTGATTCAAAAGTTAAAGAGTTGCTTGTTGATGATTTAGATGTGACAACTTACTGCGTGCTGGACCCAGATTGAGACCCATTGGCGGAGCTGGCGGTCCATTGTGAGGATAGTGCACCTGAACCTTGGGCACAGTGACAATCGATTGTGGTGGCTGCTGTTGCTGCTGTTGTTGTTGCTGCTGTTGTTGTTGTTGTTGCTGCTGTTGCTGTTGTTGTTGCTGTTCCTGCTCCGATTCGAGTGCCATCTGGTCCACCTCATTGTCATGGTCGGAGATAACCAAGGTAAGCTCATCGTTGCCAGCTCCAGAGGCGCCGCCATTGACTGACTTTACCACCTCAATCTCATCCGCCCCGATTGAAACGAGCTGCAAAATGGGTCGCAAGTAGCAAAAAAAAATGTGGCATTAATAAGGTGCTGCACAGCACACAGCATGCGGCATGCGGCAAGCATCTAAACTAAGTACAATGGGAGCAACCAGAAGCCAACAGCAGAAGAAGCATGTCGCATGCCAATTGAATGGCGGATGCGACTTGTGATTCAATTGCATAAGGCAACAACAAACAAGAGAAGAAGCACAGCGAAAGAAAAAAGCAAAAAAAAGCTAAGCAAAGTGTAACAATTTCACTTTTTTTGCCATCGGCCGCCGCCAAGTTTGGAGTGACCCAATTGCCTCATCCGAGATCCGCCTTTTGCGCCAACGATGTCAAGGCTAGAACCGGAGAAGCGCGCCGTTGCCATCGATGGACAATCTCTTTGGCCAGTAATTATGTCTAATTATGCGCATTTAATCGATCAATTAAAACGATAATTGCGACTCAACAGCGATCGAACAATAATAAGGAGGACGACATTTCACAGATCTGCAGCTACATATATCGACAACTTTTTACTGTTGTTAAAAACATATAAATAATACATTAAAATTATAAAAACTTATTCTTTGTTAGTTGAAGAAAGTTAATCAAATAAAAATATAATTTTTTTTAAAATGGAATTTAACTTAAACCCATTCAAAATGTTGGTTAATTTTCTGCAAGCAAAAAAAAAAAACATATTCTAAATATTTGTTAATTGAAGCAAGTTATTTAAGTGTAACACGAAATAAAAAAAATAGAATTTATCTCAAAGATATTTAAAATATTTGTTAATGTTCTATTTTAAAATATTAAATTTTTCTCCAAGCTATTTTAAATATTAGTTAGTAGATTAATTTGGTTATTTTTAACGATTTTAATTAATAGCAAAATATATTAAATTTAATTTAAAAAATTGTTTAAATATAAATTATCTGAAGAAACACTTCAAGCTTTTTTTATTTTAAGAATTTGTTTCTGTGTGGATATTTTATAGATTTTTTATTAATGGCGAAAGAAATATAATTTGTCTTGAAGATATTGCAAATTTTTATTGAATTGCAGCATGAGTTTCTGATTAACAATAAATTCAATTCAAATTTGAAAATAAAGCACATATTTTAGTTTTATTGGAGCCTGTTTAAAAAGAATTAAAGCATGCGCATTTTATTAAAATTTACTATAAGCAAAAAATCGAAAAAAGAATCGAATTTTAGTTAATAGAACATTAGCAGACATTTTTTAATTTCACTCAAAATAGGAAAAAATATATAAACTTAAGAAATATTCTATCAACTTTAATAATAAAAAGCTGCTTTTCAACATTGTTATAGTGCAACATTAATAATATACCAAAATATACTAAAATATGCCGAAATCTATATTTGCTATATCGATATAATAAAGAATTTATAATTTACCGCAGAGTACAATAAAAATATCGAGTATAAAATCGAATATACTCGTATTATGTTTCTAACAAGAACGTTTATTTTCAATTTTCTTATATTCTATTTCAATTGTTAGTTTGAATTTGAAATTTTAGTGTTGAAAAAAACCCCAACAAAATTTCGCAGCAAAGATTTTGAAAAATATATTCCAATTAGCCAAACTCTGAGATGTCTGGGAAATTGGAGTTATGGTGAAAGAAAGACAAGTGTACATTTGGAAGTCGATTTGGAGAGAGAGGGAGGGAGATATTGAAAGATAGAGAAAGAGAAGAAGAAGCGGCTAACTGAGTGGCCAGCTGGCCCAATCCCAAGCAAAGTATTTTATTTTTTGGCCAATCTGTGCCGCAGCCAAAACAACTTTCTCCCAGGCAGCGAGACAACGAGGCAACTGCAGCATCGTGCCGCATGCTGCATGCATCGTGCTGTGGCATCAAGCGACTGGCGCTGGGGATGTCACATAATCAGCGCGCGACGTCGCGTTTGCCTGTGTGGCATCCTGCGCCAATCCTATTTAGATAGAAAGTGATGTGTCCAGGCGGCAGACGAGACGCACACACACACACACATACATACTAAGATAAATTGGGAAACGAGTTCCGAAAACAAATTCTAAAAATACTATAAAAACTAAAAGAGAAGAGAAGAGAAGAGAAAAAGAGGAAGAAATTTGCATGCATAGTTGGGGACAGGAGACGTGATTTGGAGCGTCCAACAACGGGCGATGCTTGCCACAGGCCATGAATACCAACGAGACTGGGGACTGGGGGAAGAAAAAGAAGAGACTGCAAAGAAAGGTGGCGGAGGAGAGAGAGAGAGAGAGAGGCAGATGAAAGATGGGGCAAAGTGAGAGACGCGCGAGACTTTGGTTTCATTTCGATTTTAGATTTTTTTTGATGTGCGCGTGATCCGGTTTCGCAATGTTCGAATAGAACGCACTTAAGAGAGGGAGGGAGGGGTAAGGAAGGGGGGGGAGAGGCCGGTGGACAGTCTCTCAAAGGTGTGGTGGCAGAGTGGACCAGCCAGTGCTAGTCAGCTAGCCAGTTCCTTCTGGCTGGCTGTGTGTGCCGCATTAAATGCTCGAAATGTGTGCCAAGTTTTCCTTTTCCTTGCCTCGCACTCGCACTCGACGTGCAACAAATCGTGAGTTGGTTTTTGTTGTTGCAAGCGCCAGCTGCTAATGCGACAACAAATGATGCGGCAGCCGGAGCTGGAGACGGAACC
Organism: Drosophila kohkoa; assembly: GCA_019972355.1. NCBI lineage: Eukaryota > Metazoa > Arthropoda > Insecta > Diptera > Drosophilidae > Drosophila > Drosophila kohkoa. The sequence goes on from BJEL01000077.1 coordinate 474,528, forward strand.
AAAAGCTACACAGCTCACAACCTGATGCCGGCTGTTGTTTTTGTTGTTGTTGTTGCTGTGGTTGCTGTTGTCGTTGTGGTTGCTGCTTCATCTTGACCTCGACCAATGCTGAAATGTCGAGTTGCTGTCTGGCTCGGCAGTCTGCGTCTGCCTCGCTGTTGCAGCCACAGTCGCGAGTCTCGAGTCTCGAGTCTGGCAGCGCACCAAATCGAGAGAAAGTAAACGCGAAATAAAGAGTCGACAATAGCAACAACAACGGCAACAACACCAACAACAGCAACCACAGCCGACAGCTTCTCTCTAACCAGAGAATGCGAACAATTTTTTCTTTTATTTTTTTTTTTTGGCAAGCAGACAAAAGCTGGCCAAGATCTGTTTGAGAGTTCAAAGGTGAACCCAAAAGATGCGAGAAAAAAAAGGAAGAGTTTTGCAGCAGTTGCTGTTGCTGGCATTGTTATTGTTGCTGCTGCTGCTGCTGCTGCTGTTGTCGTGCAGCCAAGGAAAGGGAAATCATCTTTGAGCACATTGGAAAATTGTGTCATAGCTGAGGAACGTGAGACGCCCACATGCTAAAATACAAAAAAAAAGCAAGCTAGCAGGAAAAACATAAAGCAAGCAGCTAATTGACGACTTTCTAACAAACAACGCTGACAAAGACATTCTTTTGTGGCATCCATCATAGATCATTATTACAATTATGATGCGACCTCAAATAGTAGTTGCCTATTGTAATAGAAGTGCGAACATTATCTATTATCTATTAAATTCAATTGCTTGCTAAATGCTTACAGAGGAATGTAAAAACTTTTGAGGTAGCTCTTTTACAATATACAATTTTAGAGTTTACTTTTTCAATTAAAAATTGTAATTCTTTTTAAGAAACTATTTGATTTCTTGATATCATATTCTCTTAAGTATTAAATATTATCATTTTGTGGCTGTCATTTAAAATAAATTTGAAGTTTCTGCTCAAAACCTCAAACTACATTAATTGTCTAACATATCTAATATTATCTAATCTGATCAAATGAAATAATGTAATTAATAATAATAAATATACATAATATTAATACATTTAAAGAGCGAGTTAAACTCTAGTTTAAGGCCTTTAACTATTTACTTGCTCATTTCAAAATTATTTGTATAGAGTTCTGATTTCAAGAATCAAATTTATACTACAATTATTGAATAGCTAACTATTTTTGAATAAAAGTAATTTCTTTCCGAAAGAAAAAAGACATTTTTTCATTGAAAAGATTCTCTATTTCTAGTCAAACTGTCTGAGAATTTTTTGTATTTCCATTTTTAATCTAATATCTTTCTCATGCGATTCCCATTCTATAAATGCTATACTACAAAAATCTTACTCGATTTCTAAGTTCGAAAAAGTTGAAAATATTAAATATAAATATGTACTTAAGATCATTTTTGAAGTATTTTTTTGGATTCCCATTATTCCCCTCTAACCTTTGGATTAATATGTTATATCAAAAATTTTATTTGATTTCAAAGTTCGTTAAAGTTCAAAATTTTAAGAATGTAAGTTAGCTTTTTCTAGCCAAAACTTCCTATAGTATTTTGAAGATTCCATTCATTGAACTCTAAAATGAAATTCTTTGTCTAAATACTAAAAAGACAACTTATTCGCTTTTGTTTGAAAGTTCGCAAAAGTTAAAAATAGAAAAGACTATAATAAAGACTGTAAAAGAAACTGCAGTTATACGTGTTATACAGCTGCGTATAACAGTTCAATAAATACTGACATAAAGACAGCAAAAGAAACTGCAGTTATACAGCTTCGTATAACAGTTGCTGGCTCAGCAACCAAATTGCAATATTTAGCACTCAATTGTCGGTATTTGTGAATTGAGCTGCTAATATCGTAATGATCATAACAATAGCAATAACAATAATAATAATAATAATGCAATGGATAATCGAAAACGAAAATAATCGACTTATAATCTGTTAGCGGATGCGTGTTAATTCGTCTTGAAAGCTCTTTCACTTGCCGTCGATATCGATAATTATCGAAGAGATGCGTTTGAAATGAAGCTTAAATGAATTTTAATTACATGGGGAGTGTGTGTGTGTAAGTGTGATTGTGATTGTGTGAAGATGAAAAGCTTTAAGCTGCTAAGTTGTTAAGTTGTTAGATTGTTTCGCTTGTTGTGTTGTGTGTTGTTTGTTGTTTGTTGTGTTGTTGTTGTTTGTTGCTCACCTGCAGTGAAAGGAAGGCAACGATAAGCGGCAGCCAAATCTGTTTGATCCCAAGACGATGACGACGATGGCGATAACTTTGTTGTTGTTGTTGTTGTTGTTGTGACGGTTGTTGTTGCTGCTCTTTGATATTTGGCTGTTGATGTTTGTGTTGCTGTTGCCGATGCATGTTGCTGCTGTTGTTGTTGTTATTGTTGCTCGAGTATGTAGAAATTGCAATTAATTTATTGCTTTTGTTGTTGTTGTCATGTGCGCGCTTTTGTTGTAACCTGCAAATGAATTGTTGTTGTTGTTGTTATTGTTATTGTTATTGGAAAAGCAAATGAAATGTGGCAAGAGTAGAAGCTAGACTCTGCAGCAGCCAAGCAACTGGAGATGGAGTTCGGAGAAGAAGTTGGAACACTAGAAAGTGTTTGCTTTGTGGCTTTTACATGCACTCAACATGTGATTATTATTAATGTTGTTGTCGTTGTTGTTGTTGCTGTTGCTGTTAGCATTATTATTTATTGTTGTCGTTTTCGCTTTCAGGTGTGTCCGGTTTCTATGTATCTGTCAGTTAATTATAATTTATTGCTCATTTCTGCAGTTAAATTGCTGCTTGACTGACTGACTGACTGCCTGACTGTCTGATGGACTGATTGACCCATTCAACTGATTGATTTGCCACGCCCACCCACACACATTCCAAGCAATCCACCCGCATCAGCCACGCCCCACGACAGCGACAACGACAGCAAAAAAGTGACAGTGGACACAAAAGAAATGTCTGCAGATGAAGCAAAAGCAGAAGCAGAAGAAGAAGGAGAAGAAGAAGGAGAAGCAGCAGCACTTTAATGACAACTTATTCACCTGTTTTGCCGGCAGGTGAAATGTGTTAATAGGTTCCATAAGCCAAATGTGGGTCAACGTCAACATGCCCAAGACAAATAGCGAGTCGAGCAATTAGAAGACAACACTCTGCAGCTCTTCTCTCTACACTGATCACTTGCAATAGGACAAGAAAAAGTGACACAAGAAAAATGACACAGAGCAGCGAGAAAAGAAAGAGACATTTGAAGAGAAAGAGAGATAGATAGAGAGAGACAGAGATAGAGAGATCGAAGACAACACTTGCTGAGCAAGGGAAAAGATAAGCCAAAGAGGTGCTTTAAATTATGCTCAAAGAAATGAAATGAAACTATAAAAAGCAGAGCATTTTAATAGAAACCAAATAAAACAAAGTTTGCAATAAAATTAAAATTAACTTTACAAAAAAAAAAAAAGATTAAATCAATTTTGCTTAGCAAAAGAAACTTTCAATTCATTGAAGTAATTTCTTCAAATAAAAGCTTTTAAAACTATTAAAAAATAAATACCTTTTAATATAGCTACCGCATAAAATAAACAAAAAATTCTGCTAATTTGATGATCATATAAAACATACAAGAAAATTTCAAAGAAAATAATTTAAGTTTTTCAAATTAAGTGTTCTACAACATGTAAAAATTCGTTACTGATATTTTTAATGAATAAAAATAAAAATATTTATTATAAATGATAAATTTTTTTTAAATAAAAATAATTTGTCAAATTTTAAATTCATATGGAAATAAAAAGATGAGTATTTTCTGTATATATTTTGAATATATTAACAAAAAGAAGTAAAGGCAAGTTGAATTATTCAAAATATTGCGACAAATTGCTTAAATTTGATAATAAATAATAATAAATCGAATCAGTAAACATTTTTTTCTTTTACGTTATGTATTTTTAAATACTTTTGCTTAAATTATTTCGATAAATTGCTTAAGTTTTATCTGTGATAATCATAGAAAAATGTTTGATAAGAAAATGTAATGTTTTTTTTTTGTTTTGCAAATAGAATTTTACTTGAAATTTTAGGCAAGAAAATAATTAACTTTCAAAGAACCTAATTGAAAATCTTATAGTTTTTGCTATTAGTTACCTGGATACAATTGAAATTAATTTTATTTGATTAAAAAATATTTTCTTGGTTCCGAGCCAAAAGTTTTTCAAAGTTTTTTAAATTCCATTTCATCTTTTTAAACTCAACTCTTAAATGCAGTTGCAAATCTGAATATTTTCTATATATACTATAAAAATATTATTTGCTTTTGTTTTTTATAAAGTTACAAAAGATCAGTTTATATATATATATAGAAAGTATTCCGAAAAATCTAAAGTTACGAAGCAATATATTTGCGAGTCAAGAATTTTGAGAATTTTTTGAGTTTCCATCATTTTAATCTTAATTCTTAAATGCAAATCGTCGTCTAAACATGTTATTATAGTGTATAAGTTAGATCCATGGGGCTTAATTTCGATTAATTTAGAAAGAAATCAAAAACAATTGTATTAACAGGTGTCTTTAGGAATTGATGTTAGAATGCTGAAGTAGGTTAAAGGATAGGGACCAAAAATAACTTGAATTAAAGTAATTTCTGTTTAAGATAATAATCCTTTGCAAAGAATTCTATAGTTTCTGTGTCTCTCCCTGTGTCTCTTCATCCCTTTCTTTCCTTCTGTTTCGTTCTCTCAATGAGGATGCTTTGCATTCCCTTTCGACTGTCCGTTCGTCATCCCCATTCGCCCCAAATTGTTTGCCTTGACTCAGCTGCTGCTTCTTCTTTCTTGTAGCGGCACTTACCTTCGCCTCGGACCAATTCCGCAAGCTCCGCAATTCGAGCGCAATTTTGATGCAATTCTGACAAACAGGATGTGTTTGTGAGTGTGTTTGACTTTCGAAAGCACTTGCTGTTAAAGTTGTTCACTTCAGTTGTTGTTGTTGTTGTTGCTGTTGTCGTTTGTTGTTTGGTTGTTCGTTGCTAGTTGATTTGTTGACAATGCAACACGCGGTGCCAATTAACGAGTTTGCGGCACACAACAATAAAAAAAAAGTTACCAAAAAAAAAAAATAGAGACAAATGTCGAACAATCAAAAAAACAGAAAAAAAAAACAAGTACACAAAACACAGACGCGACAAAAAGGACACTTGTTGTTTGTGGCACTCACGCACACACGCACATGCAACAAAAATTGCACTTGGCCAACACACACAAACACACACAGAGAAAATGTGGCTTATTTTGTTGCTTCAATTGTTGTTGTGATATGTATTATTTTTGGTTTTTTCTTTGTTGTTGTTTTTTCTTGGTTGTATTTTGTTTTTGTTTCTATTATGGCGAGAAGGCGATTTGCAGCACACGTTGAAGGCGCAACTGAAGTTGGCAAGTGGCAAGTGGCAAGCGAAGTGGTTGAAAACGCGTCTGGTCCGCGCCGTGGGTAAGCGCCGAATGCTGCATCCACCTGCTTTCTCGTAGCGAAACACTTCGCATGCGCAACGGCGCCGACAACCACGAGCGTCGACGTCGACGTCGCCGTCGCAGTCGCTGTTGCCGCGTCGACGGCGAAATTTCTTCTTTTCATTGATAGGCAGCAAAAACACAGCAGCAGCTGAAGAAGAAGAAGAAGCAGAAAACAACAACAGTAAAAAGTGAGACACGAATACAAATACGGCGGCAAGCTGCCAAGTTCGGATATCGGTAACTTGGCTATCGCTATCGCTATCGCTATCGGTATCGCAATGGTATCGCAATGGTATCGCTATCGGTGGCTTCTTCTTCTGCGTCTCTTCTTCTTCCTCTTCTGCGTTTAGCCCCCAATCTTCACTTCGACTCGCGGTTTGTTTACACTGTGGCAACAGACGGCACAAAACTTTCAGTTGCAATGGTCAACAAGGCAGACGACGACGCGACAAGTCCTCAAACTGTTTGCACTTTCTATGCAACACTGACCCTCTTGCCACTTGCCACTTGCCACACACACACAAGCGCACACAGTTGCACACACTTTTTATTAACTCGCGATCAATCAAGTTCAGACCGCGTTAATATCTTTGCGTTGGCGTTCGCCATTGATACCTTGCAACCGCCTCCAATTGTTGCTGCTGCCACATGCAGCGCCCTAATGTCCGCCACAATTCCAATTCCAATTGCAATTCTTCTTCTTTTGCTGCTGCTGCTCCGATTGCTCTGTTTTTTTTACGGCATCGTCGTAATGCTTAATCGATTGTTCCACTTTTCCATAAAATATTTTTCGCCAAGTGCCGCGTCGCATTTGGTTTTGCTTTGGCCAGCCAGCGACAATGGCGCGATGACGCTGTAGCTGCTGTCCCCCTCTCTCCCTCTCTGCCCCACCCCTTTCGCCTTTCCACATGCAACTGCCATTGCCACTTCATTTCCCTCGATGACTTCGAACTGCACTTGCTCTGGTTGCGTTAGCTGTCTGCACACTGGAAACCAAAGTGTGCTAACATCTCCGACAATATTCTTTTCAAAAATAGTATTGCGAAACTTTTGAGAATTTAATTCGAATTTAATGCGATCTATTTTATTTATATTTTATATTTAGCATTTCATATATTTGCTTTATTTCCTTTTTTTCTTATCATTTCTTTTATCTTCTCACAAAGAAAGAAAGACTTTTCCGTTTAACTATTTAACTTTTCCGTTTAACTGTATTAAATTGAATTAAATTTCATATTGATTCTAAAACCATTTTTAATATTAATCATTGTTGACCATTGTGTTTATTCTTATTTTTAATTTTTCTTTATCATTTCTTTCCAAGTTAACTGCATTGAATTGAATTCAAAATTATATATTGATTCTAAAATCATTTTTAAATTAATAACACGACTTATTTTATTTATATTTTACGTTGAACATTGTTTACATTTGCTTTATTTTATTGCTCTTTATCATTTCTTGTAGCTTCTCAAAAAGTTTGCCGTTTAACTGTATTACATTTAATTGCATTTTTTTATTATTTACCACTTAAACTCCCATCATTTTATTTTATTTATCATTCATTCCAACATTTTATTACAAAGGTTTATTCAAGAAATTTGAGTGTTAATTATTTTTATTTCAATTTCATTAGTTAATATTTTATGTCATTTTGCGTAATTTGTCATATTTTTATTATCTCATTACGAAAGATATTGTTAAAAATAATTAACCATTTATATTTTGTTGTATTTTATTTGACATGTAATTTATTTGATTTTTAACCCGCTTAAGTTTTATCCGCATCTTTTGTTAATTATGTATAATTATTTGAGTTTTTTTTTATAATTTATATTCACTTTTTAATACAAACATTTTGTAATTAACTAACTTTGTTACTTAACAAACTTTTATAACTTATAAAATTCATTTTATTTTCCTTTAATAAATATATTTAAAATGAAATTTATTACTTGAGTTTTTTTAGTAAAGGTATTAAAAATGTAATTTATTATTTGCTATTTTCCTTTAATGAATCTATTTAAAACTTAATTTATTATTTGCTATTCTTCTTTATTAAATGCATTTAAAATGTAATGTTATATTTGTTATTTTCCTTTAATACATGTATTTTAAATTGAATTTGTTCAAATCATTGTTTTCAACATTTATTTTACAGCATATACAGTTTTGCATTTAATACTATGATCTCTATATTTTCAACTTTCTTTGTATGTTCAATTTTATATGCATTATTATGATACTATAAATAATTTTGATTTTATTTTTGTAAATTACTTCACTAATTTATTTATGTCAGCCATTATTAGGTCATAATTTTAGTTATTTGATATTTTAGTTATTTATTATCTGTTATTATTTCTATTATTGACACGCGATCCAAATTGATATCATATTCAATAGATTATAGGAGCAATAAATAAATACAAATATTACGTATACGCAGCAACAATGCTTTGTCTATTATCTATTAGCAGAGTTCAGCATCATATTCATTAAATATAAATATATAAAAAAAGAGGAATTACTTACCAATTTGCAGATGATTGCAATGAATTGACCACTGACCACTGTGCATTGGGTGAGCAGCGATTTCATCGCCATTTCAAGTCCAGTTGGCAGATTTAGGAGCAGTGCCTGAGATTCCTGTTTGCTAAATATGACCAAAATGACTTGTCTCGAAATTGGAGTAATTTCATCGCATCGCATCGCATCGCAAAGCTGGTTGTGGCAATCGACTTGGTTCCGCCTGAAGTTGGCCAACGTTGTTGTTGTGGTTGCTGTTGCTGTGGTTGCTGTTGTTGCTGTGGTTGCTGTTGTTGCTGCAGCTTGTCTATCGTTGCAAACACACATTAAGTAACACGCGGACGCGATGTGCGACGCGCCACAAAGTCTGCCACAGTCTGCTTGATCAATTATTTGCTGATCTGCTTTGCATGCTCATTGATCCAATGACTTGGCTAGTCACAGTTTTTTCCTAAGCGCCGCCGCAACTTCATTTCCCAATCTCGCATATCAAAAGAAGGGCTGCTGAGGCAAGTTCCCAAGTTGTTGCTGCCCCGCTTAATAGCTGGGCGCACGCCGCGCGCATCTTAAGTAAACGCTGCCTCTCCTCCCCACCCCTTTCCCCTTTCCACCTTCCTCTCTGCGCTTCACCTTACGCGACTCTCTGCTCAGATGTCTTATTAAAAGTATCTTGTTACTTTCACCGGCCGCAGACTCGAATTGCGCTTCAATTTCACACACATGGCTGCTGCCCAAGCCAGAAAGAGACAGCAGCCACACAGAGAGCGAGAGATAGAGGGGAGAGGAGAGGAGAGGAGAGGAGAGACTATGGGGAGGTTGGTCAGTTGAGTCGCACCAAATTTGGTGCTGCGCTGCGCTGCCCCAAAGCGAAGGTCTCTCCCGATTGTCGTCAACTCCATCATCTTTCATCTGCCGGCGAGCTGAAAGAAGTCGGGTTAATTATACATGAGTATTTTTTTTTCTCTGTTTCTTTGTGGCACGTCAAGCAGGAAGTATATGATACTCGTATACATTGTATGCTCGCTGCAAATAATATTAATATTCATTTCATTTGAATTACACAAATTTCGATATTCACAAATATTTTTGGAGACAAAGATTCTCATGTTGCAAAAGCAAGTAGAAACTCCAGTCGAATGAGCTCGACTGCGAGATACCTGCTACCCATTTTAAAAAAGACCAAAACACTCACAAAATATATCAAAATAATATATCGTATAAATACTGAAATATACGAAAAGCTTTATTTGATATACCGATATAGTGCTACATCCAAAATATACCATAGAGTACCATATACCCCAGATTGTCAGTCAAACCAACTAAGACCCAATTGCAGTTGAGGTATTTTCCCATACAAATGTTCTTCTTCAATAACTTCTACAATCCTCTATCCGACTAGAACTAAATTCTCAGGAACCATAAATACTATAGTTATTGTCTGTATCAAAATTCGCAACTATAGCTTCAAAATTACGCATATTATTCGATTTTTGACGATTTACAGGGGCGAAAGTGGGCGTGGCAAACATTTAAAATAAACTTAATCTACATACAAAAATAACAAATGCTGTCAAAGAAAAACAAGTAAGAAAGTTACAGTCGAGTGTGCTCGACTGTGAGATACCCGCTACCCATTTTTAATAAAGGCAAAATATTGCGGTATCATTTTCAAAATATACCGAAAATACTAAAAATATACCAAATGGTATATGTGGTATATCGATATAGTACCGCATTCAAAATAAACCATAGGCGGCTCAATATACCAGATTATCAGCCAAAGCAACTAAGACCCCTAGTAAGTAGGCGTTTTTGCCCATACAAAAGTATTTCTTCAATAACTTCCACAATTTTTATCTGATCGCAATCAAATTTTCAGGAATCATAACTATTACAGTAATTATTGCATAAAAATTCGTAACTCTAGCTTTAAAATTACGCTTGTTATTCGATTTTTTTGTGGCGTGGCAAAAATTTGAAACAAACTTGATCTGCGTGCAAATATAACAAATGCTGTCGAAAAAAAATTATAGCTCTATCTCTTATAGTCTCTGAGATCCAGTGTTTCATACGGACAGACACACAGACACACAGACGGACAGACGGACATGGCTATATCGTCTCGGCTGTTGACGCTGATCAAGAATATATATACTTTATAGGGTCGGAGATGCCTCCTTCTACCTGTTACATACATTTCCTGTCGGCACAATGTTATAATACCCTTCTACCCTATGGGTAGCGGGTATAATTATATCTCTATTCCGTATAGTCTCTGAGATCTAGGTATTCGTACAGACGGACGGACAGACAGACGGACATGGCTGTTGACGCTGATCAAGAATATATATGGGGTCGGAGATGACTCCTGCTGCCTGTTAAATACATTCCCTGTACAAATACTTAAGGAAAAGTCTAAAGTAAATTCTATAATAATTTCATTCAGTCATAATCTAGTTAATTTCAAAGTGAGTAAATATTTAAATAAAGTAAGTTCTTAAATAATTTCATTCAGTCATAATCTAGTTAAGTTCAAAGTGAGTAAATATTTAAATAAAGTAAATTCTACAATAATTTCATTCACTCATAATCTAGTTAATTTCAAAGTGAGTAAATATTTAAATAAAGTAAGTTCTCAAATAATTTCATTCAGTCATAATCTAGTTAAGTTCAAAGTGAGTAAATATTTAAATAAAGTAAATTCTCAAATAATTTCATTCACTCATAATCCACTCCAGTTCAAAGTAAGTAACTAAATAAATAAGAATACAACATTTGTCATCTTTTATTTTTCGCTAAAATAAATGCAGTCGTAATCCACCCAAATTGAAAGTAATTAATTAAATAAAGTAAGTTGCTTACATCGTGTGCTGACTGTGGCAAAGCGCAAAAGAACAGCAACAACAACAAATCAAATATAAATAAATAAATAGCAATAAATATGAGTGTAGGGCATCTCTTCATTTGTGATTCACAAGACGAAACCATTTCAGTTGGAGTTGAACATTTCATTTTGATGCGTTCGGTCAGTTTTGATGACTTCATTTGCATAGCGCGTTGAAGTCGAAGAATTTGGAAGACCGATTGAGATGCGACGTTAGTAGAAGATGTCAATGTTGTTTTGTCGGCTCCCACAGTTTGCAACGCCCTCGACCACGCCCCCAACAAACAGACAAACAAACACGTAGCGTTAAGAGTTAAGAGTTGTAGTTGTAGTTGAAGTCGGAACAGAGCGCGATCGTCGTCGTCATCATCCATCTATCCATCCATCCATCCATTGCCCAGTAAATCCTCTTTGCACGCCAGTTTCTAGCCAGCTATTTGGGTCGCTCTCACAATTTATTAGTTTAGTTTTCATTGCATTGACACTCCATCATCGAGTGGCTTGTCGTTTGTCATCTGCCGCATTCAGCGTTGACGTTGCCCAAGTTGCAGTTGCAGTTGCTCTTGCTCTTGCTGTGAATGTTGTTGCTGTAGCTGCTGTTGTTGTTGTTGATGTTGGTGTTGCTGTTGCAATAACCTTTGCGCTGGCTGCAATCGGTCGCATGTGTCCATTATTGTTTGGGTTACAAGGTGGCAATGGCATTGGCAACTCCAACTTCAACTTCAACTCCAACTCCAAGTGCAACCAAAGTGAAAACGCCACAAACAAGAAACAAACTAACAACAGCAACAACAAGAGAGACAACAATGAAACAGTAGCAACGTCTGCCATTAAGCAATGAGAAGACACTTTTTTTTCTTCATTTTTTTTGTATTTTTTTGTTTTGTACCACAGCGAGAGGTTTTTGGACGCTTGTGTCGCTTGGGAGTCGCTCTTTTGGGCCCTTTGGAGAAGTTCAGTGGCAATGCGGCGGAAATGCAGCCAAAGAATTGGGTTAAAGCTGTTGCTGTTGCTGTTGCCAACAACCGCCAAGAGAGATGCCACCATTGTTATTGTTGCTGCTGATATTTGCTCGTTTCTTTTCGTTTCGTTTCGCTTTTAACTGTCGCCGGGGCATGCGTGGTAAAAGCTGAAGCTGCAAACTCATGCAACTCATCCCAGCATCATCGCATCACTCGCTAAGATGCGGCTTAGAAAGCGGCAGCAGCGACCCCAACTATAGTTGTTGCTGCTGCCACGGCTGCCGCTGCTGTTGCAACAGCTTTTGCGGCAGTGACAACAACTCCTTAGAATCCCTGTGGATTGGTATGCGGAATGTGCAAATCTCTGGCTCTCACACAGCCTCATAAATCACCAAAAGCGAAACAAAATAAATGCTTGTCTCGGCGCATGAGCCAAATGCCACTTGCCGTGCGATCAATTTCACTTTCTCAGCAGCAACAGCAGCAACAACCCAAACACTGAAAGTCAATTAGCAGCTGTCCAAAAGATTCTTCGGAAAGAGCGTGCTAGAGGGGCATCAATTATGGCTATTGTTATGCTCCTAATTTATCTATACACTCGTACACTTATACTCACACTTATATTTACACTTTAACTCTCACATATCCACACAGCAATTACACATACTTATAATAACACTTATACTCGCACATACTTATCAAACACTGTCATTTATGTTTTCACACTTCTACTCTCACATGCACACTTATACACGCTTATACTCAGACTTATAAACACACTTTAATTCTCATTTATATAAGTAAAAATAAAAAACATTAAATATAGTCTTATTTCCTAATTTAATTTACTTCCTAATTTTTCTGTATACACTAATGCTCACACTTATATTTACACTTTAATTCTCACATATCCACACACCAATTATGCACACTTATAATTAGACTTATATTCACACATACTCATCAAACACTGTCATGTATGTTTTCACACTTATACACGCACTAATACTCGCACTTATACACTAACTTATAAAATAAGAAACATTCAATTTAGTTTTATTTCCGAATTTAGTTTTTCTTGAATTGCTGGACGAATTGATATTCCTAGAACACAACTTTAAGACTCTTGAAAGTTAAATATTATTTAATAAATTTACCAAGTTATTAAAGCCATTCTTTAATATTAAAATTATTCTGAAATGTAATACATGCGAATGTTGAATGAGAATTGACCTGATATTTATAGTTATACCTCTACTTATACAGACACTTATACTCACTTGTATACTCACCCTACAATTATACATATCTTATATTTTCTCTCTGCCCTGTCACTAGCACAAACTGATTCCCACACTTCTATTCTGACTACTATTCTCACTTATACTCCCACTTATACTCTTACTGACTCTGATACTTATACACCCAATCTTAAACTTAAACAAATACTATCTTTGAAATTATACACACATATGTATATTTACACTCTTACATCCAATCACACTCTTCTACTCTCACTTCTACCCCCGCATAGACTCTCAATTATACACATACTTATACATACACTTATACTTTCGCTTATATCCCCATTTACCTTTATATATATCTTATACCGTATCCCTGACTTCTACGAATAAACTGATTCCAACACTTCTATAGCACTTATAATACCACTGATACCCTTACTTATACACCCAAACTTATTTTCACACCTTAACCCAAACACTTATACTCCACTCGCATTTATACATATAATAACACTTTGGTATTCAATCATATTTCTACTCTCACTTCTTCTCCCACTTCTACTCCCGCATAAACTCTCAATTATATACACACACTTATACTCCTACTTCTACTGATACCTATGGGTATATTCACACTTATTCTCACACTTTAAGTGCCGCACATGCAAGCTCACGTTCTCTCTTATTTGCCGCACTCAAGTGCCACTTTTGCATTGATCCCACAAATAAATGCCACTTGAGTTGCGTTCAACGCTTGCAACGCAAGTTTCCTTACCCTTTTGACCCACTTTGCATACACGCATCGCAGTTCCCACTTCACTTCCAACCATCATTAGACGGTGTTCCGGATTTGGATCCCGAGGCGAATGTTGTGATCATCTGCGATCGAAAGTGAGTTTTTGATTTAACCAGTTTACGAACGCATTAAGAAATTATCTTTTCTTAATGATCGATCTACATTTGATCATAATTTGGATGTGTTTCAAGTGTATCTCAGAATGATCAGTTTATAACATTATTAACTTAACGTTCCTTTCTTAGAATTACATTGAAAATGAAATCCGTCTCTACGGAGACCTTCTCTCTCAGACCTTGGACTAGAGTGTCTTTGCAAAACTTTCCTGGCTTCAAAAATTTCTCCTTCAGTTTAAACACAAAAGTAATATATTGTTTGCAAAACAAAACCAAAAAAAAAAGGCAAGAATAATAATAATACGCACTTTCGAAATGAAAACAAAACTCGTAGATCAGCAAATAACATCACGAAGTGAAATATTTGAAACGCTGCAAGCGTTCCAGACTCCAGGCCCAACCCCAAATCTCAATGTCAGTCGCAGTCGCAGCCCAATATCCAATATCCAATCCCAGACTCCGTCTTCGACTTTGGCTTAGACAGAGTGTCAGACGAGACGTCAATAAATGTGAAATATTCAAGCTGAAATGTGCCACGCATGCGCAAACAAATGAAATCTACTCGTGCTGCACGATGTTGTTGTGGCAAGCAACAAAGATGAATGGTGCAACAGGTAGGGCACGCACACGAGACCAATGAATGTGTGTCTGCGCATAATTTAGTTGCAACTCGGCAACAAAACAAAACAATAACACTGCACTAACAAAACGTGTGCAACTGCATGAACACACAGATTCAACACACACAAGACAACTTAACCTAACATATGTTATATATGCACAAACACTCAACAGTCAATCAATCATATTTACCTAACGGACACACAAAGATGATATATACGTAGTTTCTATTACCCGCTGTCTCTTCAGACATAGGATCAACACTCTCTCTTAAGATTGAAAACTTCGTATCTATCAGATACTTTATATTGAAGAACAAATCTATAACAAAATAAATATTAATAATAACGTAGTAAAAAAAATCAGAAATAAGAAATATAGTCCCATTTTAAAACAAATAAAAATAAGAAAAAGCTTGAGTATATCATTGAAAATTAATAATTGAATGTTTAAGTAAGTATTAAAAATGTGAATTCCAAAATAATATCTTTAAAATCAGAAGTTAAGTTAAAAATATAACCTCAATACTTAAATCGTTCAACTCAGTTAATAGCTATGATAGGTATGCTACTCCGACAAAAAAATCAATAAATCCAATTTAAGTACTGAGAATTTTGATCTCAAAAGTGCGTCAAGAACATGACAATTCCAATGTTAGAAAACACATCTTGAAAAACATTTAATATAAGACTTAAGTTTCTAAAAATAAGAGGAAAAAATCGTATCATTTTAAGAACACAAATCTTATAATAAGATCAAAAAATCTATATATCGATGTACCATACAATAGATCCGAATATTTGCTATAGAAACGAAAATATTTTATAAATTTAAAAAATACTAAAAACAAACAACACAGAAGACTCTGAATAAGTATAGGCCGAATATTTAATTCATAATAAATATAAATATATTTTTTATACGAATCAGAAAATTTATTTGTTGCAGGATTGAACATATTTTTGATCGATGTCAACAATAAAGTATAATAAATTCAATGATTTTTATTCATTTGTATAGCTATGACTCTCCTTCAATTGAGGCATCAATTTAAAGTCAAAGTTTCCCAACAACAACAGTAAAAATTGGCTAGAAAGGCCTTCAAATGGCAGTCTGTGAAGACAGTGCGCAAAAAAAAAAATTTTTTTGGAATATTTGGCAGCGTCGAGACATGGAAATTGAAAAGAAATGAATGAGAGGCACAATTATGATTATTGAAGAAACAATTTGAATAGAGTTGCAGGCAAACTCATGAGTCTATTCACACACACACACACACACAGACACAGAGACGTTGGCAGTTAACAAATACTTGTACAAATGCCGATGGCGGTCAAAGATGATGACGATGATGATGATCAATGTGCTGCTGTTGCTGTTGCTGCTGCACAGTGAGCGATGTCCAGCCGCGACTTCGACTTTGACTGCGACTGAGACTTTTGGCTTTACATTTGCCGCCTGCCAGCCAAACATCAATCAATTGCAAATAGAAAACAAATCTCCAATCAGACGAATTGATCTTTCGGATTGCTCTTGGGGGCCCCCGAGTTCGAGTCTGAGTCTGAGTCCGAGTCCGGGTATGGCTATTGGGTATTCAATATTCACTATTCAGTATTCACTTTTTCAGTATTCACTCTTCAGTATTGGTTATTGGGTATGCTTATGCTCAATGGCCAGCGGCTGTTGGTGGGGCATGCAACATTGCGCTTGCGGGTGGGCCCCACCTGCAAAACGTCAGAGCGAGAGTGAAAGAGTTGAAGAGAGTGAGAGAGCGAGAGTGCGAGGGAGACAACATCTGGGGATCTGCTGTGGATCGAGAGAAGAAAGTGTTAAGTCCAATTCCAAAAATTTCTTGGTGAAATTTAAATCATTTTCAAATTTAATTACCGACAAATAAACGTTTGACATTCCGGGCGAGCCGCTGCCACCTGTTGCTGTTGTTGTTGTGGTTACTGTTGTAGTTGTTGTTGTTGCTGCTGGGCGTGGCGCATTTCAAGCATTCAAGTGTAGCATCTCAAAATCACCAATGATCATCACAACATCTACAGCATCATGATCATTTACTTATTCTACGAATACGCACGACTTTTTCTCTTTTATGTCTGCAAGCTCTTGTCTTTGTTATTGTTGTTGTTGCTGTTGTTGCTGTTGTTGTTGTTGCTGTTGTTGTTGTTGTCGAAGTGATTGCTGTTGTCATTGCAGTCTTGGCATGTCCAAAACTTTAATGACAAACTCTTTTGGCTCCATGATGTTCATTGAGAAATCGGTGCACACAACTCTGCACAGTGGTTATCATCTGCTCAATGCAACTGTTAAGTGCACTATGCACAGTGGTCATCAGCTGCACTTAATTGCAGCTGTTGTGCTCCGTAATTAATGCTGGGCTTATTTTTAATTGCAATCAACTAATTCAATTCAGACAAATTTGTTTGATATTTCACAAGATTTTGATTTAATTTTTTTTTTAATTTCAAATTTTCTTTGCAAGATTTTGATTTAATTTTTATATTAAAGATACTTATTTTTTTTTATTGATGATTTATAAAATAGCAAAATATATTTATACTAATACTTCTTTAAATTTATTGGCTTCAAATTAAAACTGATATCTTAAAAACTATAAAATATTGAATTTTCTTCTTGGTGTTTTCTACTGTAAACTATTAGAATAATTCTACTTTAACGATTAATCTTGTTTGGAAAAATTGCTTGCAGCATAATGTTAACATTTTAAAATACAAGTTTATTTTGATTTCGAAGTGGTCGTATAAAAACATAATCGCTTCTTTTCCCGATCTTCAATTTCTTAATGCTTACTATATAAGCTCGTTTCTTATAATTCTAAACAATTTTAATGTAAACTACACCTATTTCTAACTTTAGTCAATATCTCTGCACTTAAACTAATAGTATTATCAGCTACTCTTATAATCAGCTAGTGTTGCAGTTCTTACTATTATTTTTATTATTATACTATGGATCATATAACATTATACGTCCATCTTCTAACACTCTACATAAACACTAAGCCCACTCACACAAATCATAGTCAAGCAGTCGTAAATGGCAGACATTTTTGTATTATGTTAAGTCGTTTGTTAAATAGTATTTCTGAAGAGGAAGAAGCTCAAGTCTGAAGTATACTCGTGCTCGTGTTCGTGTCACGAGACGTGCCCATCTGCAACGAGCGACTTGAATGTGGAATATGGGTTAGTAAGCGACTCGGCTGGGTTGGTC
The DNA here is from genome assembly GCA_019972355.1 of Drosophila kohkoa. Taxonomy (NCBI): domain Eukaryota; kingdom Metazoa; phylum Arthropoda; class Insecta; order Diptera; family Drosophilidae; genus Drosophila; species Drosophila kohkoa. The sequence goes on from BJEL01000077.1 coordinate 492,449, forward strand.
TACGCCCTTGGCGCATGCTTCAATTGCCCGTCATTTTCATTCATCTCCGACAACTAAGTGTGCATACACAAATACACACAAAGAGCTACCCAGCGAACCAAGAAAACGAAAATTAATCGTTTTACTGTCGCTTACACGCGATAGCTTGATGAATCATTTGCACAGTTTTAAGATATTGAAAGCGAATGTTTACTTTTTACATTTATTATCTAAAGATTTGAAATAACTTTGCAATTTAATAATGCCATCGTGTGTGTGCAATTATCGATATTATATTTGAAATCAAACTATCGTCGATTGAACGCAGCTTGCTGGTGTGCTGGGTAAAGACATAAACCCACACACATGTAGACGTGTGCGTATGTGTGTGTGTCAGTGTGTAAGTGTGCAAGATCAGGAGACATTTCTCGTTGGTCGTTTTCTCGCCTTTTTTGCACTGGCCGCTCATTTCTTTTCTTTCTTTCTTTTTTTTTTTTTTTCTTGTCTGTTTTATTTTTTTTTTTTAGGCGCACATAAAAAGCGGCTTTTCGTTTACTCGTAAGTGCGTCGCGCCTGGATGAGAGAGATGTCCATCTCGGTCTCGGTCTCGCTGCCTCTGCTGATGCTGTTGCTGGTTCTGCTGGCTGCAAAGTTTTATGGTGGAGATGACCGCTAAAGCCGGAACTAGCCATGGCCATGGCCAAGTAGTGATGTTGTCGCAGCGGCAGCGACAGCGACAGCGACGACGAAAGTTTGCGCCGTTTTTGGGCTGGCCAACTGACTGACTGACTAACTGGCTAACTGGCTGGCCAAACGCAGACGGAGATGGAGATGGAGACACAACAGCAACACACAACGCAAGGCGGAAGAAGGAAAGTGAAGACAGCACAGTGCGCGTTACGTTAGCATTGACATTTGACGTTAACGTTAGCGTTTGCGTTAGCGACTTGTCGCTTACGTTACGTTGTGGATGTCAATGCTTGTCGCTGTGGATGTCGTTTGTCGTTGTGAATGTGGATGCCGAATGGCAACGGCGATGGCTGCGTGAAAATGCCGCCCAACGAGTTTCGCAATAAAGAGAAAGTGTCCAAAGCCAGGCTGTTCTCGCGATCGTAAAGAATAAATTTGTGTTTCCTGTTTGCTGCATACCTTTTTTCTTTTCTTTTCTTTTTCATGTCGCTTCTCTCTCCCTCCTCTCTCTCTCGCTCTTTCACTCTCGCACAAGTCTGGATAAAAATTTCATCTTTATCAACACATCAAGGCCCAGCAAATGCCGCGAGAAAGTTATATACGTTCGCTCGCTTACGCTTACGCTTTTGTTATTGCTTTTCAGGCTGCTGCTGTTGGTTGCCTGGCAGGCAGGGCTTGGAATCCACTTGCCGAGTTCCACTTTTGGGGTTGGGGGCATGGGAACCCATAAAGGGATCGCATTGCAAACGCATGGAACCGGACTGAGATCAATGTGCGACAGCGTCAAGTGAAAACTGACTAAATTGAAAAGTGCTGCAAAATAAAAATAAAATAAAAACGCAACTTGCTAAAACTCTCAACTCCAAATGAATCCAAAAATACAACATGTCGCCGTCTCTGCGCCGCATTCAACGTATTGTCGCACAGTGGTTCAAGCATTGCACTAAATGTCACACACACGCATAAATTTGTTGGCATGTTTATGTGGGTGGCTGATAAGACTGATTACTTTATGCACACTGCACTTATTTTCATTGACAGTCCGCTCACATTTTTCAATATCAATATGACGCATATGTTGAAAGAGACAAAAACGCACAGTGGTCACTGTGCACAACTGATTCGCAAATATTCTACTAGATCAACAGACAGCTCTATAATTAAAATATTCTTTGAGGCAAATATAGCTTAAAATTAGCTAAAATGTCTTTAAGTAGAATTTAGGCATTTCATATTAAATCATTGAATTTTTCCTTAAAATATCTAAAAAACAATTTAAACTCCAACAATAATTTTTATTATTATTATTTCAACGCAAAATGTTATAACCGAGATACTTTGTAATCTAGCTCAACTTTTAAATGTATTTGTTTTTTTTTTTTTTTTTGCTTTTTTTAAATATCTAATTCGAATATTATTAAATATTTTTAAAATTATAATAAAAATCGGCTGGGATTCTACTAGATCAACAGGAAGTAAGAGTAATTTTAGAATGTAAATCTAGCTTTAAAGCAGCCAAAAAGCTTTTAGAATTTGTGCGTTTCAATTTGAATTATTCTAATTACAAATTATCTTTTTTTTTACATATAAATGTAAATATTATTAAGATAGTATTATCTTTCAAACAGAATAAGAATTAAATGAGGAATGCGAAACTACAACAACGAAAAGCTGAATGGAAAGATGATGAAACTTTATAATTTAATCTAACTATAAAACAGCCAACTACTCAACACTAGCCTTGCAATACTGTGTGCGATTGTGTGTGCGTTTTTATTTTCAGCTACGATAATGAATAAGCGGCGACAGCAGCAGAAAAGAGCGACAACAACGCACAACGTTTTAATGAAATACACAACATCTATGCATATTCTGTGTAATAAATATACATACTTGTATTTCAATATCTGTATGTGTGTGCGTATTAATGTACTTAGTATAAGGCGCCTTATCCGCTAAAAGTCAAACTGCTGCTTGCGGCATCCGTTCGAGCAACTGGCAGCCTCAGTAAGAGGCCAAACAACGAGACGAGTGTGCGCGTTCGATTCACGGCTAAACAGCGAATTCTTTATCCTTATCCGTATCCGTATCCATATCCGCATCCATATCCGTATCCGCTTTATCTGTAACGATGAATTCGCTGTGGCATTGGGCGGCTATGTTGCTCTTTATCCTGTTGCTTCAACTATCGAATGCCTGGATGAAGTACAACAGTTACACAGCAACGAGCAAAAAGCGCACGGATCTTCGGCGGAAGTGTCCAAATGTAAGTTCACATTCCTCTCACAGGATAACAGAGTGTATTGTTAAGGGAACATTCTTTTTGAAATACTCAATTTATTGGGTTGCGACACACATTGATAACCGATGGAATGCAACACCAAAGCGGATATTACAGATAAAATAAATAACATTTCAAATTGGATGATTCTTCTTCCAGAAACATCTTTCGAATTGCTCAAATTTAACTATTATTTAATATCATTGAATGCACTTAAGATTCTATTTCTATAAATCGTACATTACCGAAATCTCCTCTTCGCGCTAATGATTTAATATCGGTATAAATAGTATGACTAATCATTGCTTGATGTACAATGATTTAATGCTTATGGTACACTTTAAAAAGTACCGAGCAAAGATGTACCGCTTTCCAAGCTAAAATTTTATTTGGTTCAACTTAGTATGAAAAGTAGTAGGCGTACCATGCCTTGTAAAAATGGACCATTTTCTATTACTGCTTTACTGCTACTTAAAAACTGATTAGGTACAAATCCAACTATGGTACATTGTAATGCACTTCAAAGGTGTACCGCTTTTCAAATAAGACTTTAATTTGTACAAATTGCTTAGAATTAAAATTATGGTACACAATTATGGTACGACTTGCAAAAAGTACCATTGCGATATAGATATGGATATATGTTCATGTACAAGCACGTGTACCAAGATTTGAATTGGGTTCAAATGCGAATAATAGTGCAACCTTGATCATCAAACTCACCTTGCTTTCATCCACTTTTATTTTGTTTGGTCGTCACGTGCTTAACAAGAGCTTCTCACATAGATCGTGAACCAATTCCATTTCAAATTTTCGGTTTCAATTGTAACTGGAATTCACAAAAAAAAAAAAATTCGTCGCATCTTTGCCTCAGATTTGGAAATGTTTTTGAGTGTGTGTGTGTGATCTCATTAATATGCAAGTCACTTAGGCGCACATTCAGAACGTCTGGGGCCAAAGAAATGTGCGCACACTGAACTGATGCCAAAATCAATCACACTTTCTAAGTGTCTGCTCGCATAGAATGCTGACGTCGCTGCCAGCGTCGCGCAGTCGCCGTCGCCGTTGACGCATCGTTGACAGCGGTCAAGTAAAACTGTAAAACGCACAGCCAAAAGCCACAAAACAAATTGAACAAATGCACAAAGTTGACACACGCAACTAGGCTTTACATCAAGTGTGTATGTGTGTGTGTGTTTTAATTTCGTTTAGCACGCATCCGTGTCTATGTCTGTTTGTGTCTCTCTTATTATTTACATATGTATGCTCATGTCAACTTTCTAATACAATTGCACTATTCTCATTACACCAAAAACACAAAAAAAAAAACAACAAAAAATAGGTGCGCGCCATAAGGAACTTTGATGTGGAGCTAATGATGGGCAACTGGCACGTGGTGGAATATTATGCATCTACCGAGGAGCTGCCTGAATACGCTTGCATGCGCAGCAATTTTGCCTTCTCGAGCGAAGATCAGCATGTAATGTTTAATAACTATTTAAAACACGGATATGTATTTTTTTGTGCTGCCATTATCCTGTATATTTTAGCGCGATAAATTGGCAGCATTGCATGTACCGTGCTCCGCCATTACTAAACCTATCGAGGAGTAATAACTATTTAGCATGCCTATCGATTGCAGATTACGATGAATTTTAGTTACATTTTCGCAGAGGATCCACTACGCGAAAAGCTGCAAGGCAATATTACGTGGTTAATACCGGACTTTGGCACACCGGGTCATTGGATGCATACTGAAGATATATGTATTTTAATTGTCAAATGCACAGAAGACATTTTAATAGCATTGTGTTTAATTTGCAGATGAGGGCATTTACAACACCTATGTGCTGGATACGGATTATCACAATTGGGGTCTTATTATGCACTGTGCCGAGAAGAAGAAGCATCCGCGTTATTTATCCGCATTGTTGCTCTCACGGGAAACGACGCTGGGCGTCAATGTGGTAACCTTTCTGAAGTAATTTATTGCAATTGCTTGGCTGATTTTCGTTGTACGCTAATAATCGTAAATATTTATAGAGAGAAATTGCCGCGGTACGATATTGATTTATCATTCATGTTTCCCATAAATCAAACATCTTGCGAGCACCTGATGGAGTCGAGTAAAGATGATCCGCTAGCTTATATTGTGAACGAACAGCAGCACACCCAAGATACCTTTAAAGTAATCAATAAACTTGAAGATAATTAATTCAATAATCAATACATTTGCTTAATTTACTTTGAGGCGCCAACATACAATTTGAATGTATTCTCAATTTTTGCTACGTTACGTACGTTACGTATGGCGCGACGTACCGCAGAAAGAGCTACGTAACGCAAGTTGCGCAACGCAGAAATAATAGAATTGTAAAAGAAAAAGCAACACTGGTCGGCTGCAAAGTTACTATTTTTAGTATATTGGGTACACAAATACCGAAATTTGGAGTAGAGTTAAATTAGCTATTATGCACTTGTAATTTATCATTGCCAAAAAGAGCAATTCAAGGTGACACATTACATGCCAATAAATGTGTTTACTTTTACTTTAAAGAATAAAAATTAAACTTAATAGGAAATTCAAAATATTGCGCTACGTAAAACTAGTATATTTTCATAATGTTTTCTTACGAAACAGAGATAAATAATAAATTCTTGTATCTGAAATAGGCGGTCACACTGAGTGGCAGGCTGAACAACGCAAACAAAATTCGGTCACTCTAAAATCGTAGTTGCGAAGAAAAATTTAATATTTTTGTGTGTGTTTTTAACCGATTCAATTGGATTTGCATACGGCAAATGTGCATTATGAGCGTATTTATGAACTTGTGTTCGCTATGCACATGAATTTCACGTTTCCCACACGCAATCATTTATTTGTATGTATATAATTTAGTAGCTGTTGTTGGTACCTGATTCTCGTTTGCGATTTTCTGCTTCTGCTTCGTTAAAAGTGGTGGAAAATGTGTGCAACAAAAAACATGCAGTTGCTACTACCTATACTATGCACATACAGCGAGCAGCAACAGCAACAACAACAAAAACAACAACAGCAACAAGAAAAGCAACATCAACCGCCAGTGGCAATAGTGCGTTAGTTAATTATAATATTAATTGTACAAACAGTGCTGTGTGTGTTCGTTCGTTCGTTCGCCAAACACCAACAACAACAAAACGTATAGCCCAAAAGGTAAAGGCAAAGAATTCGCGCGTGTAACACAAAATTGCGCCAATAAGCAAACGGACGACGACGTTGCTGTCTTCTGTTTTATTGCATTCCTACTCGCACGCATACATACAGAGCAGCAACAGAGATTTGACCATACACACACACACACACAAACAAACATATGTATGCATGTGTGCACACATACACATATATCCACATGCATTCACGCAATAAACGGAGCACAACAACAACAAACCAGAATCAACATCGTCCTCTTCAACTCAAATGTTTTGATACAGGTGAGCAGTGTATATTAAATAAACTAAAATAAATGGCAAATATGCAACAAATGAATATGGATGTTGCATTGAAAGTGAAATAATAATACAAACTACACACACAAAAAATAGAAGCAAACGAAAACAGAAATAATAAATTGCTCGCGCTCTATGCGTGGAACGCAATGCGACTATATTGTGTGCTCGCTCGCACGCACGCTGCCGTTATGGGAGTTCGTTTGTTGTGCTTTGTTGTTGTTGCGTTTTTGACATTTCAGTGCTGGTGCTGCTGCTAAGACTCCTATTTGAGTTGTTTTTCTTTGCTGGTCAAAGGAGTAAAGCACAATACTCTTAATTGCTAACTGTAATTAACATGTGTTCTAATTCTCTGTCTCTCTCCCTTGCAGTGTAATTATTGCAAAATAAACAAGACGCGCTAAAAGAGAACAACAACAAGAAGATCAATCAAGATGTCACGCTGGGGCAAAAACATCGTTGTCCCGTTGGACTCGCTCTGCAAGGAGAAGGAGAACACAAATCGCCCCACTGTCGCCCGTTCCGTCGGCACCGTGGGCAAATGGGGCAAAATGGGTTTCACCTCAACGCGCACCTACACATTGTCAGCTGCCGCCATAGCGGCTGCCACAGCCGCCGCAGCAGCCGCCAGTCCCGCCCAGAGTCCAGCGTCAACGCACGATCATGACCCCAATGATATGTCGGTGTCGGTGCCGGAACCACCAAAGCCCAAAAAATTCTTCAAATCGCGTAATGCGGCGCCACCCGAAGTGATTGCCCAGATCATCCAACAGCTGCCCCATTGCGGTGGTGGCACGTCGCCAATGCGTGGCGAGCAGGCGCCACCGATGACGCCGACGCGTCAGGAGCCCATCAAGCTCAAACTGGCGAAGGGCAGCAACTCCGCAGAGCGGAAACGCAAATCGCCCAAGAAGAAAGCAGCATCGGCGGCGGCAGCAGCGGCAACGGCAGCGACAACGCCAGGTGCGTTTAGTGGCGCCGCGGATCGTTCAGCGGATAGTTTCCTCGGTCTGGATGCGGATCAGCAGCACTTGGAAGGTGATGCAGCGTCGCCGCCTATCGCCGAGCCAAAGGGCAAAAAGTCCAAGAAGGCGAAGGAAGAGAAGAAACTGAAACCGGAGGCGCCGCCATCACGAATATTGGGACGTGCCCGCAAAGCGGTCAACTATTGCGAGGTGGACGAGGATGAGAGCTATCGCTCGTCCAGCAAAGATCTAATCATTCCCAAGACGGCGCGTGTCGCCGATGCCACAGATCCCTCCTCTCCAGCAGCCGCAGCAACCGATGCCAACAGTCCAGCGCTTCCACCACCAACAACGGCTCCAAGTGCCGCCGCCGCCGCATCTGCAACTGCGGCAGCCGGATTGGCTTCATCAACGGCAGCGGCAATTGGTGCAGCAGCCGGTGGCAATGTGCCGCCATCTGCGTCCGCCTCGTCGAGTGCTTCGCGCACACCTGAGCACCCGCCAATTGTTCTGCGTATTTCCAAAGTGAGTGTTTTCGACAAAGTGTTGGGATTAGCTTTAGTTTTTCAATTTCTTGCGTTTTTTGAGAACTGATTTCTAGCTCTTATCTTTTGAATTGTGCGTTAAAAGTTGAGATCGTCAGCAGATAGTGTTAGATGTAAAATATACAATATTAAATTCAAGTTGAACTGAACACATTGTAAGCGTTAGTTTCTAAAAGGAAGGTTAGCTTCTAGTTCTTAAAATTATCGTCGATTTTATTAATGAAACAAATTTGGACTTTTGAACTTTTCAATCAAGAATTAATCGTGATATTCTTTACCTTATAAAGGCACCAGTCGGATTTAAGCGATTGTTTTGTTGATCAAAATTTGTATTAAATTTGTTAAATGTGATATAAAATTATAATTATTATTTCAAGTAAAAATCGAATTTATTAGTGTTTTGCTATATAGTCAAATTACTTAAAAAATTGTTTTTAAATTATTTTTTCAGTTTATTTAATTGAAATTTGTATTCAACTTGAATTTTTTGTGTTACATCATTTTTAAAGTTATTGAAACTCAATCTTAATATTAAATTATTAGTATCTACCTATTTATTTGCATATTTTGCTTTTTATAAACGTTATAGTTTAAACTTTGCAAATTATTATCGCTGTCTTCATAAATTTAGGATGAAGATTGAACATTTCCAGACAGTCAGCCAAGCTTTTGGCATATATATTCATTTCAAAAATAACCTTTATTAAACAGTTCTGTCAAAGCAATTAATTTCTTTATATCAAGCAAAGAATTAGTCAAAAACAATTGTTAAAATTTGTTCTTCCCGTTTCACTGCTTCTGCCCACTGTGCGTTGGCTGAACTGAGCGCACAGCTCAACAGTAGTAGGCAGCGACAGAAGTTAGAAACGCGTGCTCACTGAGAGAGTGTGTCGATCACCCCTTTGCGCCTCTTTCTCTCGCTCTCTTTGGTGCACGCTCTCTCCAGTGGCTGGCGCGCTGTCTCTGTCTGTTTTGGTAGCGCTCTTTGCGTGTCTCGCGTGTGGGAAAGAGAAAGCGACAACAACAATAACAACAACAGGGCAGTGTTAAATTACGCGCGCTTTTACATTAAACGGAGTTTTTTTTTCTTCTCTTCTTTCGTTCGTTCTGCTTCTTCAGTGCGTTGTTGTTGTTGTTGACTGTTTTTTCTTTCATACTGATATTTTTTTTTTTCTTTATTTTCACTTTGCTGTGTGCGGCACAGTTGCTGTTTGTTACTGTTCCACGACAGTTTTGTCGCACAGCTCAGCGAGTTTGTTTAGTTTGTTGTTGTTCAAGTGTTAATTACGGCTGAGAAAATAGGCTGATCATTTTCCACACACGCCACATCACACAAATTCTACAATGGCATTATCTGTGCATTTCCATTCCATTTCCACAGGGCACCTCACGCTTGGTCAGCACGGACAGCGAGGAGCCGCCAAATAGTTCGCCTGCCCAGCTGCAACATCAACAGCCGTATCAAGAGGCGACAACAGCAACAAGCGGAGCAACAGCAGCAGCAGAAGACGATGATGACGAGGATGCGGATGCCACAGTGGTGCCAAGTACGCCGAAAATAACCGTAAAGCCGCTGCGACCACCAGAAACGAGTCTGCCACAAGCTGAGGCAGCCGCAGCAATAACGACGACAGCAGCAGCTGTAAGCAACGAGGTGACGTCACAGGGCAACAGCAACAACAACAATAACAGTGCGTTAAGCAACGACGAGGAGGATCAGGAGGAGGAAGAAGGCGAGGAGGAAGAGGAGGAGGAGGACGAACCACCGGAAATCAATTATTGTACGGTGAAAATCTCACCGGATAAACCGCCAAAGGAGCGACTGAAGCTGATCATTAAAACGGACGTAATTCGCAACGCCATCGCCAAAGCGGAAAAGAAATCCAAAAGCAAAAAGCACAAGCACACAAAGCATTCACTAGTCGAGCAACAGCAGCAAGCGGCAACAGCAACAACAGCTGGAGCAACACCTGCAACAGCAGCAGCAGTAGCAGCTGCAGCAACCACCACAACAGTGCAACCCGAGGGAGCCGTAACTGGCTCGGAGTTCAAGACGCCATCGCCGCACTTGGCGCTAAGTGAACCACAGCAGCAGCAGCAACAGCATCCGCCACAACTGCAACGCGGCTCAGTCATCTCGCCCACAACACGCTCGGATCACGACTTTGACTCGCAGTCCTCGGTGCTGGGCAGCATCTCCTCCAAGGGCAACAGCACACCGCAGCTGCTCGCCCAGGCGGTGCAGGAGGACAGCTGTGTGATACGCAGTCGCGGCTCCAGTGTGATCACCAGCGATCTGGAGACCAGTCAACACTCGTCACTTGTGGCGCCGCCCTCCGACATTGAATCCCGCCTGGAATCGATGCTGATGACCATGGATGGCAACAGCGCCACGGTGGCCACATCGTCGCTGGCGGCGGCGGTGGAGGAACCGTTGCGGGAGGACATCTTGGCGGTGCTGCGCGGCGATGTGGAGCCGCGTCTCAATGGCGCCGCCACAGCTGTGACAGCCACTGAGGAGGCGGCGGCGGCGGAAGAGGAGCCGGAGGAGACGACGGCCGCCAAGCAGCAGACGAAGCGTGCAACACGCGGCCGAGGGCGCAAGGCGAACAATAACAACAACAACAACAACAATAATGTCGAAGCTGCTGCGCCGCCTGTTGAGCAACGTGCCACAAGAACAAGGGGCAAGCCAGCAGCAGTAGAGACATCGCCCACAACAACAACAACGACAACGGCGGCAGCAACAACCACAACAACCGGGACAACAAAGCGTGCAACACGTGGACGCGGCGCCAAGCGAACGGGCGTCGAAGACATGGAAGTGGATGAATCGCCCGAGAAGTCAGCCGTAGAGTCAACAACAACAACAACGACAACAACTGTTGCAGCTGCGGCAGTAGTTGCAACAGCAACAACGGAGGCCAGCGAAACGTTGCCACGTCGCGGACGCGCTGCAGCTCGGGCCAACAACAACAATGTGGCAAGCAGCAATAACAACAACAACAGCAGCAACAGCAACAATAACAATATCAACAAAATCGCCGCAAATCTCTCGGCCAAAGCGGAGGCGAGTCGTGCCGCAGACAACGGGGCAGGCGGCGCTGCCACACGCAGCTACGGCCGCAAGCGCAAGAATCAGCAGGTGACGCAAGTGTTGCAACAGACAAAAGAACCGGATGCGGAGGATGAGCAGCTGAAGCTGAAGCTGCTCGGTCAGCTGGAGCAGCACGATGAGGATGCGCAGCTGGATGCCGACGAGGTGCAACCGCCGCCAGCCAAAGTGCCGCACACCGAACTGGAGGCGGATGCCATGGAGCACGCGATGGACGAGCTGTCGAACACGTCGAACGGTTCGTCGATGCAACACGATGGCTCATCATCGTCGCCGCCGCCGCGTGACTTCAAGTTCAAGGATAAGTTTAAGCGCACGCTGACGCTGGACACCCAAGTGGCGGCGGGTGGAGCAGCTGCCGCCGCCGCTGCAGCCGCCGCAGCAGCAGCAGCAAGTGCAGCGACAGCAGTGGCAACAACAGCGGCAGCGGGAGCAACATCTGCGGCCAATGAAGACACGCAACGTGGCGCCGTCAAGCTGGTGATCTCGAAGAAGAAGGGCAGCATCTTCAAGAGCCGTGCGCTGGTGCCATCCGATCAGGCCGAGCAGGCGACGGTGGCCAAGCGGCATCTGTACAAGCACAGCTGGGATGCGGCGCTCGAGGCGAATGGCGGCGGAACGGGCAGCGATGCCAGCAATGCGTCCGCATCGACGACGGCGGGCAGCGGCAGCGGTGGAGTCAACAAGGCCGATGGCTTGGCCGCCGGCAAGAGCGGCAATGCCATCGATGCCATCTACAGTGATTTCGGTGATAGCAATTCCAATCATAACAATACCTGCAGCAGTGCCGCATTGCGTGGCGAAAGTCCAGCGATGGGCAAACTGATGGCGCGCCAAACGAAGCCGCAGCACAGTGCTCAATCCTCGCTGGGTGGCGCCGCCTCAGCGGATGCCTTTGATCTCGATCTCGAGCCCAGTGCGGACGAAGGCGGAGGAGGCGGTGTCAGCAGTGGAGGAGGCGGTGGCGGTAGTGGAGGTGGAAGTGGAGCAGGAGGAGCTGGCGGCGTCACTGGAGTTGGTGGCAACGCGACTGGATTGCGTGTGGATCGCAAGACAAAGGAGTACTATACGGTGGTGCGCAATGTGAAGACGGCGCATCAGATTCAGGAGATTGGCGAGTACCAGGAGATGTACGACGATGTCGAGTACATACTGGATGCACTGCAGCCCCACAATCCTCCGCCCACACGTTGTCTCTCCGCCCTCCAGCTGGCCACCAAGTGCATGACACCCGCATTCCGGATGCATGTGCGTGCTCACGGTGTGGTCACCAAGTTCTTTAAGGTGAGTAAAGTTGTGTTGAGAGACTTCTGCAATTATCTGCAATATGCAATTAAAGTACACAACACTTTAGGTTCACGTAATTTACATTGCCAAAGAAAAGTCCGTTTAACTTTTTATTCCATAAAATGGAATGTCTCTAAAATGATGCATTAATCTCTAAATAACAGTTATGTGCAATGCAGTTAACTTAAATGAAGGCAGTTATCGACATTATTAACATTCAAATCATGCCTAATTTTGTGATCTTTTGATATACAATTAAGTAACTGATAAATGTTGCCTCCAAGACAATGGAATGTCTCTAATATGATGCAATAATCTCTAAATACCAATTATGTGCAATGCAGTTAACTTAAATGAAGGCAGTTATCGACATTACTAACATTGAATTCATACCTAATTTTGTGATCTTTTGATATATAATTAAGTAACTGATAAATGTTGCACCTTGACAGCTTTTGTGTAAGTTTTAATTAAAAAAAAATTTAATGACTCCGTAAATAACATTTAAATGCAATGCAATTAAGTGAAATGAAGCAGTTATCGACATTATAAGCATTCAAACCGTGCCTGATTTTGTAATCTTTCGATTTTATGCGTATTTCAAGAACGTTTATCATTATTTTAAAGGAAATTAATCATTGGTTTTGTATTCGTTTGAAAACTAAAGTATAATTTATGAATCAATGCATCCGTCAATATTATTTCATGGCATCCTAAAAGGGTGACAAAACAACATCTCAGGTTTACAATTTCTGCACTTGTTTTCTTGGCTCAAAATGAATAATAATCGCCTAAGATTTAATAAATATATTTAGTATAATATAACTTTTCATTATCTGTACGCTCTCTCTCTCTCTTTAGGCACTCTCCGATGCCAACAAGGACCTGAGCTTGGGTCTGTGCACCTCAGCCATTATGTATATACTATCGCAGGAAGGTCTCAACATGGATCTGGATCGCGATTCACTCGAACTGATGATCAATCTGCTGGAGGCGGAAGGTGTGGGCGTAGGCGTGGCAGCGCCTACAGATCGCGCCAACTACGAACGCAACAAGGTGAAAGTGCGCGAACTGTGCGAGGAGATCAAGGCCCAGGGCAAGGGCACGCATCTGAATGTGGAGTCGATAACGGTCGGCACACTGGCGATGGAAACGCTGCTCTCGCTGACATCGAAGCGTGCGGGCGAATGGTTCAAAGAGGATCTGCGTAAACTCGGCGGCTTGGAGCACATCATCAAGACAATATCGGACTTTTGCCAGCCCATCATCTCAACGTCGTCCTCAGCGAGAGACATGGAGCTGATCAATTGGCAGCCCGCGTTGTTGGACAACATGCAAACAGTGGCGCGTTGTTTGCGCGTCCTCGAGAATGTGACGCAACACAACGAGGCGAATCAGCGTTATATGCTCACCTTTGCCAATGGTCGGGCGGTGGACACGTTGTGTCTACTGTATCGCCTGTGTGATCGCCAGTTGGTGCTGCATCCGACGACAACGGAGGCGAGCAACAGCAAAGAGCATCCGGGTGTCGCGATGCGTGAACTGCTCATCCCTGTGATGAAGGTGCTCATCAATCTGACGCACACGTTCAACGAGGCGCAGCCATCGCTTGGCGCCGAGCTGCTCGGCAAGCGCAGCGATGTCATCGAGACGAGCTTCCACCTGCTGCTGCTCGCCTCCAACTACATTCCCGATCGCTGCGTCTTTGAGCTGAGCATACTGGTGAGTAGCAGATGGATTATAGGCTTCTATTCTTTTTGATTTATTTTGAAAGATCGTAGATCCATTAGTAGGGCTTTAAAGTTAACAGATAGATTATAAGCTTCTATTCTTTTTGATTTCTTTTGAAAGATCGTAGATCCTTTAGTAGATTTTTAAAGTACTTATTAGTAATCTGTTCATAATCACTTTGATCACTTTGTTATTTTCTAGTTTAATTTGGAAATCTACTTTAGAAATAAATTTTTATTTGAGCCAACTTTTTAGATTGACCAATTTATACTAACTCAAATTTTAAATTTACTTTAACATACTTTTCCTTTATTATACTCTTTTAAGTTTTAATTTATTGGTTTTGCATTGATATATGTACTACTACTTTAATTGTATTTTGTAATGTAGTTTTCTCTTCCACTTACATTAATGCTATAATTCTCCTTTTCAGGTACTGACGCTGCTGATCAATCTGTGCATGCACACGCCTCCGAATCGTGCCACGCTGATGCAGGCGCATGCGCCGGGCGAATATGTGGCCGACAATCCACCAGCCGGCGATCAGGCAGTCACTGCAGTCCAAGCTCTGCTCGAGTACTTCTACAAATGCGAGGAGCTAGCCAAGTAAGCCAATACTGAGCTCATCTCCCCAATGAATGAGACACATCATTAACCAATTTGTATGCTTGTTTTGCAGACTTGTGGAAAAGAATACGGATGCGTTCCTCGAGAACAACGAGAAGGGCAAAAAGAAGCAGGAGGAGGTTGAGGAGACTGTCAATAATCGTAAGTTAAATAAGAAAGCGCACTGTTATTCTAACGAATGTAAACGAAAAGCTAAGCTAGTTTATTTATAAACATTCTACCGTTTAAGTAATGAATGTTAACGAGAAGCTAAGCTAGTTTGTTTACAAACAAATTAATAGCAAATATTTGCAACTCGATACATCGATTTCACGATTAATTTGTGTGCTGTATTTATTTTGCAGTTGTGCAACGCGCTGGCCACCACATGGAGCACACGCTAAAGGGCAGCTATGCGGCCATATTGATTGGCAACCTGATCACCGACAACGAGCAGTACGAGACAATCGTGCGACGGCAGCTGCGCGGCAATAGCTTTAAGGAGATCGTTGGTGTGCTGGAGAAATATCACACTTTCATGAACCTAACGTCCAGCGTGAGTATCCACGATATTCAATTGCAAATGCAATAAAGTATTTTAACTAACTCAACTCCTTCTTCGACAGTTGGAGGCAGCGTTTGTGGCGCACATGAAGTCGACAAAGAAGATCATTGACAACTTTAAGAAGCGCGACTATATCTATGAGCATGCCGATGATCATGCGATGCCCATGCCACTGAATCTGGAGACGACAACGCATCATCATCACCATCAGAACGATGCTGGGCAATCGGAGGGAATGCGCAGCAGTGGCAACAACACTAGCAGCAGCAGCAGCAGTGGTAGCAGTATGCCACGTGTCTTTAAGACATACAGCAGTCACAGATAATTGCATGAGCAGCAGCACAATTAATCAATGCTGTAGTAAGGATTAAGGATTGTCTGCCACCACATCACTCACGCTCCTCGTGCGCCGCCGTCGCCAAATAAAATAAACTCACAAACTGAAAGCCTGCCACCAAAATGAAACTATGTAAAAATTGTAATTGCAAATATGTAGGAGAGACAATTGCATAATGTGTAATATTTGTTAATTTTCCTATGTATGTATGAATGTGTTTTGTATATCGATGCGTAATCTATATAGTCACTCACACACACACACATACACAAACACTGGATATAGTTATTAATATTATATAGTGCTCTGCTCTGTTTGGCTTTGGTTTATACATATAGCTTAGCGTTTTTGTATTCTAATGAACAACAACAACAACAACAAGAAAAGTGATAGCAAATTTCATGAGCATGGTCAGCGTTTGATACTACATACCGCCAACACTATAAAGAAAACAACCAACCAACCACTCAATGATCCAAATTACTACTGATATGTGTACGTTATATAGTCATAAGCAATATTAGCAACTATTATTCTATTTACACACAACAAACAAACAAACAAAACACACACATATACAAAATAATCAATTGTACATATTGTTTATTCAACGATTTTATGAAGCGCAACTTAGGTTTTATTTAATGTTTCTATTTCTTTATTATTAACTAATTATTATATTATAATATAAAGTATATATATATGTGAATGTATATGTATATTTACACTTGAACCATATATTTTTTTTTAATAATTATAGAACGCTCTTTATAAGCACACACACACACACAACACATGTAAAAAGATATGAGGGTGAACAATGAATGAAGTGCAGAAAATAAGGAAAATATATAGTTATTTTATTGCAAATACTACATTTTAAGCGAAACAGAAATCTATCCATAAACAAATATGTATGTATATGTATGTATTGTGTATGTTTAACAAAGAAATGTCATATTTAGGCTTACAACTGAGATATAAACACAGAGAAAAAAACAATTTCGGGAACAAAAATATATATGTATTTATTTTTTGTTTTAAAATTGTCGATAATGTGAAAAAATATTATAAGGATACTATTACACACTATAATTATAAATATTGTTCTTGCAGAAAAAAAAAACAGAAAATATTAAATAAAATTCAAGTGAAATGAATTTCTATTACGACTATTTCGAATTGGTTCAAAGGCCTTTTTTTACTTCGGTTTGGGAATGCATACAAAAAGTTTATATATTGACTTGAACAATGATCTGAAATGATTTCATTTGCTTTAATTAATTTATAAAAGTATGTATTTAGATTGCGGGGAATCAAAAAATCCAACTAAATTCGCTGCTGCCTCTAATAAATAGAATATAATAATTTCAGAACGTTTTCTCAACTTCCTAGTGTTCATATTCAAATTGTATGTTTTAATATTCTATAGTAAAGACAATTGGAATAATGCGACTGAAATTGAGACAAGTTGAAGCTATTTCAAAAGACGCGCCTTTTTCGACATATTTTTCCAATATACCAAAACTGGCATAAAAGGTGAATATTTATTTTCTATATTTTGGTATACATTGAGAAATTTAGCTTGTGGTCACACTCCAACACAGGTGGACAAAGCTGCAGCTTCAAAGTTGACAAGCCAATGCTCATAATTAGTTTAAAAGAATAATTTGTACGATGATAAATAATTCATTATAATTATATTGTTTGGCTGCCAACAACACCAATGTTTGCTATAAAAACATCGATTTTAAAGTTTAAAATTATCGAGTCATCGATAGTGAATGTCATCGATGTTGCTCCACCACTAGCTATCTAATGCGAGAATAAAAGTACAAAAGTTTATTTTGTTTGTTTTTTTTTTGTTGTGCACAAACTAAATCGAGTGTGACGACAGTCGGGTGTCAAAATTTCTGTCAAGCTAAATAAGTTTAAGAAAACTAATAAAAAAAAGCGGCAAACCGAAAAGCACGTATGAAAGAATAAAATAAAAAGCAGTGGACAACAACAAATAAAGCATAAACAAAAACACAGACGCTGCGAGCGAGACGCGAGTGTAAAGCGTAGACTGGGAGTGAACAGTATAGCAATAACATCCAATTGTAAATAATACATAGAGGAAGTGTGTGTGTGTGTGTGAGGGTAAGGGGCGAATAGCGAAGGCGCCATGTCCAAGGTGCTTAGCCCACACAAGCAGGAGACTGTGTCGCGTCAACGCCCACAACGTTCATGCCCACCGCGGCACAACAGCGCAGCAAGTGTGACCAGTGCAGTCAGTGTGACCAGCATGGAGGTGGTGGCCAGCATGGATTTGGACGCTCTTGACTACACCAGCGGCAGTTCGATCATTGAGTTTCTCGCCAAGGAACAGGACTGCAACATTGAACCAGCCGACCCGGATAGCATTTTCCAGGAGGTCAGTCGCCTCTCCGACAACACAGACATGCGCTCCGTGGACGAGCTGCTGCTGGAGGCCGAACGTCTCATCCAACAGCAACTGCGTCTAGGCGGCGCCGGCGATGGCGATACAACTGTGGTTGCATCTCCAGCTACAGCTGTGGCACCTGCTGCTGCTGTGCAGCTAAAGCCATGTTCGCCATCATCCTCATCGCCGCAATCGTTGTCATCGCCACAGAATAGCATTAGGCTAAACACACGCTACACACGCTCCATTGAGCATGTGACGACCAAGCCAACATTCGCTTCTCCAAAGCAGGCCAAAGTGGAGCAAGAGGAGTCGCCAACATCAGCAACAGCAGCAGCTGGAGTTGGAGTTGCCCGGGCACAGACACCACAAACGGATGGCACTTTTGTGGCATTCGTTGATAATCTGCCCTCGGAATCGGTCATCTCCGAGGAGTCCACGCCCAAGGATATGCTGCATCACACACACAATGGCAATGGCAACGAGCTACTCGCCCAGCAGCTGCACTTGGAACAGCTCGACAATACAGACGACGACGAGGATACGGTGAGTGGATTTTTTTTTTAAATTTTGCATTTCCAATTCAGTTAGTTTTGCATCCTTGACTGCAGATACTTTTATACACCGTATTCATTGTATTCAATACAAAATTCTATCTCCTCACTCTAAACTCAGTTTGCGGAATTTTCTGGGTTTTCTTTTTATATTCCTCTTAACTAAATGAAATCAATGATTAAAATTTGGTTGGCAAGCCTCGAAAAAGCAGCAAAGCTAGTGTTGTAGCTGTTAGCTTTTGTTTGCTAGCTTCGACTGTACACCTTGACCTACACCAACGGCCTATTGTATTTCTTCCTTTTAGAATTTGATTGAAAAGGATTCTTGTTAGAATTTTTGAATTTTCATGGATCCCAAGGAATTGTGCAGCAAATTAAATTATATAGTGATGTAAAGCTTATAAAATTCTCGATTTCTATGCTTTGCTTCAATGTTTATACAATCATAAAAGCATTGTACAGAGATCTTTATATGTTGTACAGAGTACTGATTAGCCTTTCGACGAGCCCATTAGAATTATATGGTGTTTGAAATATCTATGTATGGTTAAAACTTCTAAATAACATAGTCTCGATATTTCATTGCACAGTAAATGAATTTTTCCTCAAATTTTCGTATAAGGACTTTCCCCAAAACTGCAGTTTGAATTGTTTTAAAACGTTCTTTCAACAATAATTATTAAGTAATTTAAGTAATTGTATTTATATTTTAATTTTTGTGCGCTCAAATTAAAACTCATGTGCTAATAATTTAATAAAAGTAACAATTAGCTATTATTAAACAATTCAGAACTTGATGTTCATAGCGAAATTTACATTCAAGTTTTATTTTAAGCGAAAAACAAATCATCGGGCAGCTTTTGGTTTAGTAATTTCACTTGCAATAAAAAGACTTTCAAATTAAACAATTAATTTATATAATTTATTTACTTTACATATGTACAATGTACACGCATACATAAATAGACATTCACTCTGAGACAGACATACACACACGTATATAATAAGGGACATCAGGGACATCATACAATGTATCTCATGTCCTAGGCAATGGCCTGGGCCACCGCATCGGCCACAATCCAACCCTCAAGCGCCGTATCCTTGATGTACTTGGGTGGCAGAACAAAGCCATAGGTGCCGCGATCACGCAACTCAATCGTATACACATACTGGACACCCAAAGCGGCGCGACTCCAATCGTCGGAGCCGCCGCCAGCAATGCCGAGCACCTCGTGCGTCACCGAGGCACGATACGAGGTGCCGGTCTTTTGGGCAATCCGATCGACAGCTGTGTTGGCCACACGCTGCAGCACGTTCGCATCCTTAACCTTGACCGCCTTGTAGGCCCAGGGATAGACAACCATTTGACCGTAGCTGTGATATGTCAGATATGCATCCAAATTGTGTTTGCGCTTCGCCAGAAATTCGGCAACCACTTTCGTCTCCTGTTCGGAGGCGGGCGAAGTCCCGCGATACGTGTCACTGCAGGGATTCGTCGAGGAGCCATATCCATTCCAGCCGATATCGAAGTTGCGATTCAAATCGACGCCAAAGCAGTTGGCACGTCGCGATGGCGAACGATTCTTGCGCCACAGACGATTCACCGTCCGACTGTAGACATAACCGTCGGGATTCATCACGCACAAAAAGTACCAGGTCTTTTCGCGCAAATACTTTGGTTGCGTCTCCCACTTGCTCATCAGGTGGTACAGGATGTAGGTGACGGTAGCGGGACTGATCCATTCGCGAGCGTGGATGCCACCATCGATCCAAATCTTTTTGTACTCGCGCGGGTTCTCAGAGATGCTGTTGAAGACAAATGTTGCATACTTTTAGGAGGCGATCGACAACAAAATGTGTTTAAAATAACTGCTGCATACTTTCGAGCTGCAGTTTAGAAGTGAACTCTTTGCTTGAATTGCAAAAAAGTGTAGCATAGTTTTAGGCTGGACCAGTCAATTAATTTACACCTACCGCAAGACTTTAATGTCACGTCCCTCGGCCGTCTGTCCGATGGTGTAGAGTCGGGCAATGTCCGGAAACTTGGCACGCACCTCGCGCATAAAAGCATAGATCGTCTCCAGATCATGATAATCCTTCCAGTGCATGCCGCTGCTGCCACTGCGCGATGCCTTCTCTATAAAAAAGAATGATATATAGAGAATTAGAAAATTACTTTTCGCTTTCTTTGCAACATCTTTACAACTTACTTATGCGACTTCCCGGCATCGAGAGAGTGCTATTGATGCCATCCAGCTGCTCGGCATCGATCAGCTCCTGCACATTGCCCGACAGCACTTCGGACTCAAGGCGATGGGCATCGAGAAAACTGCGCGCCGCCTTCACGTGCTCCTTGGCAATGGAGATGTCGAGAAATTTGGAATTCTCCTTCCAGATATTGCCGCCAAACTTTTGCTCCATCACCTGGCCAACGGGAATGCTCTGTTGCATGGCCTCCGTAATGTTGTAGATGCGCCACAGCTGCGTCTCATCGAAACGCTCCGGTATGCCATTGCCATACTCGATGCCAGCCAGGGGCAGCGAGGAGCTGCCATTCAGCGCTGTCATTGTGCCACTGACCGTGGCACACAGCAACGTTGCCGCCATCAGCAGTCGAAGTTCCATTCGCATTGACATCGCAGCAATGTTTTGTGCTATGGAATAATTTCTTATCAGTTATGTATTGTGTCTGTCGGTTAATTAAGTTAAGAGCTTCGCTCGAAAAAATTGCCTTTAAATTGGTTTTCTAGTTTTGGTTGCAAGTTATCTGTCTTTGAAATTGGTTATTTCTATAAAGTCTTAATTAGTTATTTAGTTTTGATCGTCACATATGCATTTTTATGATGTCAGCGTTGTAATTGAACTTTCTTTACATATTTTTTTCGAGCTCGATTTTTCAATTGAATGCAAAATTTACAATTTGGCCAATTTAAGAGTCTCGCATGTGTTGCACGAGTTGTGTGTGTGTGTGAGAGTGTGTGAGTGTCGAGTGAGTCGAGTATTTGTTGGCCTTGGCCAAGAGCTGGCAGCAAAACGGCCAAGTTCAATGTTACAATATCAAGTCGCAAATCTCGCGAGTGAATTGCCATTGCCTCGAGTGCAGCATTTGCGTGCTTTGAGTGCTTTGTTTGGTTGTCTGGCGCCGATTGATTTCGTTTCTTCAATTTTTTTTTGTTTTTTAGGCCGCTTTTTATACTACATACATATATACATATTTTACTTCCCCTCGTGTGTATAATAAATTCATTTGTAACATTTGTATGCATCAGGCAATCGCGTAATACCGATGCAAATGATAATGCCTTGGCATTTTTTTTATTATTATTATTTTTTATTTTTATTATTTTGGAAATTATTTCGTCAACAGAATCCGAATTACGAGTGGTCTAAATCTCGCATATTTTTAAGCTGGATTTTTATTATTGTCTGACTAACACGACAGTCAGTTGGTTGGTCGGTTGGTTGGATGTGGCTATGAAAATAGAAAACGTTCAATTTCGAAACTGTTGTCGCTTTTGGTTAGCACGCAATTGTGCTAATTTTCCCCAACGACCCGTTTAGATTTGTTTGTTTTGTTGTGTCGTCAGTTTATTTGGTTCACTTTTTCGTGCAGAGTGCAGAGAAATAGTGGAGTGAGAACTGGTTCTAAGACTAAACAAACATACAGCATGATGCGATGCGGTGCGGTGCGATGCGATGCGTGTGATTGATAGATAGATGTTGATATCGTATCGTAATTGCCCCCGACCTTCGTGCCAATCACGTGTCGTCCCCGTTGTTGCCAGTTGCCAGCAGCAACTCTCGCTATATTAATGTATTTTTACGTTTTTTCGTTTTTTGGAAACTGGAGCGAATGCATAGTTTGCCTTGAGGTGAGTTGTAAAACTCGAAAACTTGTTGCAACCCGTTGTTGCAGTTGCTTTTATTTTTTTTTTGTTTTTTTTGAGAGTGAATAAGTGAGAATTTTGTGCGTGTTTCGTTCCACAGTGAAATGTAAATGCGAATTCAGAGGCTGAGATGTCGAAAGGTAAACCAAGTTCACTTTAAATGCAGACAGATGCAGACGCAGACGCATCCGCATTAACTTTCTCACACACCAACACACATTTCATTTCCATTCATTTCATTTCATTTCATTTGTTTTCTTTTATGTTCGCTTACATTTTGTCTCCTTGTTGTTGTTCTTATTGTTGTTGTTGTGGTTGTTGATGCGCGTTCTGCTGCTGCAATTGCCGGTCACTTGCTGTTGTTGCTGACACACCTCTTGTTCTCTGCGTGCGTGTGTGTGTGTTTGTGTTGATGTGACTGTGACTGTGACACTGGACAGGCCAGTGACTGTGCCAGACTAAATGCTGCCTTTGTGTGCGCTTCAATTTTTATATGAAGCCAAAGCCAGCCAGGCAGCAATGCGAGGGCCGTTTCCCGATAAAAAAAATACAAAAAAAAAAAACCAAAATACCAAACCAAACAAAACCAAGAAAAAAAATGGAAATAAATAAAAAAAATCACACACGCTCACAAATCAGAGAAAAAGACAAAAAAAGAGACCGAATCAAGCGTTATACAGAATTACAACAGAAAGTGAAAAAAAAAAACAAATTTTGGAATAAAAAAATTGCGCTACTGGCTGACGACCGATCATGGAGCGATCGGCGCGTACTGAATGAAATGACAAGCGCACCGCAGCTGCGTCGCTGTTGTCGCAGTCGCAGCGGCAGTAGCAGCGGCGTCGCCAGCAGCAGCGCTGCGACGTCGCAGTGCGAGAGAGTCACGCTTGGTAAGATTAAAGCTTACACACAAAAAAAAAATAGACAACAATAAACTTTTTTAACATTATTTGTTGCTGTTGCTCTGTCTTGCACATGTTCCACGTTCACATGTGCATGTGCATATATGCATGCCTTACTCTCTCTCTCCCCGTGTGAGTGTGTGTGTGAGAGAGCGGAGCGAGAGCGTGAGTGAGAGAGAGGTGGGTGGGATGCTAGCTGCGATGCTTCTTCGCCTACAACGACATTGACTCTCTGTTATCGTCTTTTGCATTGTGCTTCTTGGAAGCGTGAGCAGCACAGCTGCATGCACTTTGCACCTTGCACTCCCCATATCTCGGATTCACACACAGTTTGGCAGTCACAATGACAGCAAACACGCTTTAAAATTTCCTAACATAAAATTAACACATTTATTTTTGGCGTCAACACAATCATTATTTGCTAGATTGATTATCACATCTGCACGAATCTAGCTATTATGGAAATTTCATTGTCACCATTGATTTATGAAAAGTTTCCAACGAAATTGCATTTTGCCATGCAATGAAATTAATGTGATTGTTTTGCCGTTTTTATAGTAATACGGGTTAAATCTAAAATTGCACTTTGTTTCAAAGCGACCTTTACTCTTCTTACATATTATTTTTTTTTGTTTTTGTTTTTTTATTGTTTCGTTCTGATAACGCTTCTAATTACGCGACTAATAACCTCCAAGTATTATTCAAAATACGTGAGTATATGAAATCTATTTAGAGTGATTAACAATAGCACTCTATTATATGTTTTTTTAATACGAATAAAAAAGAAAAATCAAACAAAAAACTATTAAGCTGGTCCACTTGTTGTAGTCGACTTAAAAATACCCTGTTTTAGTATTTAGTATAATAAATATTGAAATTGCTTTGAATTTAGCATCATGTAGTATTTAAATTATTATTATCTCTTAAACGCTCTTTCCTTATAGAGTGAAGTAATTTAATCAATTGTTCATATGAAGTGTGTATTATTCATTGCAAAATTCAACATAATTCGTTGGTGTGGGAATTACCTGATGATCTGCTAACCGGTGATTGGGAATTGACCCAACAGATAACTTTAGACATGAGACACACAACGTGCTCAGTCGAGATAGAGATAGAGATAGAGAGAGAGAGACGAGCTTTGTTTACAATTGTTTAATTGACTTGATTCATTTGCGATGCACATTGCACACTGCGAGAACTGCGCGTCGCAACACGTCGCGACACGTTGCGACTTGTCCTCTCGTGAAAGTTTTTGCATTTCTCCTGTCGCATCGAATCTTCTCATTCGTTTCACTTCAATTCACATATGAATAACATTGTGTTCTCTCAGGATGTTATTATTAAGTGTTAACAGTTAATCTGTTGATCATGGTATACAATTATGAGATGATATGTAAATATATGCTTTTGTATCGATGTATTTGTGTACGCTCATATGACGGCGCAATTTTTGACCCACTTGTCATATTTTTACTTTCTTTTGCCTTTAATGATGATAAACATGCCCCTCTTCAATTTGGTTTATTTTGTTGTTGTATTTTTTTTTTTTGTTCATCTCTTCTCTTCGACTTCGACTTTGGCTTCTGCTTCTGCTTCTTCTCTGCTCTTCTACTGCTTCTTGTTGTTGTATTTTGCGTATTGTTGTTTGTTGTTGAGCTCATTTAAAAGATTTTCACTTTTGTGCGTTACCCTTTTGAAACCGCAAACTGCGAACTGCTGCAGCCGCATTTTATTGTCGGCCTAAACAATATATAATAACAATTTAACAACAATCGGTCAGCATCTTGAAAACTTGATAGTGGCTTTTATTCTTAACAAAAATATATACAAAAGTTAAGCATCGTTTTTGTTTTGTGTATTGTAGGGTATGCGTTAGTCGACCATCGCTTGGTTAGTTGATTGGCGGGCGGCGAGTTCTCACCTGTTTTTGGGGTAACGCGTTCGGCGTCTAAATCACTTTCTTTGCGGGCTTTGAGCTTTTTGCTGCAAGCAAGCAAGCAAGTTGCGACGCCTTTCGCCTTTCGCCTGCCCCGCATAATTTCTATATGCATGTAAAACTAAATGAATACACACATACATCTACACTGTTGTTATTCGCCCGTCGCGGCATTTGTCTTTTACTGGTTTTCAAAACGCGATTGAAAGTGAAAGTTTCACTAGCTGCCAGCTGCTTGCTGCTTGCGGCTTGCTGCTCACTGCTTGCTCTCCATCTCGCTCGCACTCACACTCACAACTCCCACTCTCTCATGCTCTCACATTGATGATATTCTCTTGAAGTCTGTCTTGTGGTGTACTGCTTTCTATTTGTGGTCTGGTTTACATAACTCGATTGACAGTTTCGCATTACGACTATTAGCCAAAATCGATACATTGAAATCGAAATTGTTGATTGAGAAAATTGCATAGCTCACTCCTGCACTTTACTTACTAACTACAAAGTGTTTGCTGTCTGCTAAGCTGAGCTTTCCACTATGCATGTGGCGCCTAAAAGCATGCAACACTTTTTTTGTTGTAGGCATCAAGCAGTGCAAATTGCTGAATTGCCAAAGTAAGCGCACTTCTTCATTACGATGATGACGATGACCATTATCTTCAATGCAATGACTAAAGGGTTTTTTCGCCCTATTATTATGTCACACATTTAGACTGAAAGTTAAACGCTTGCATAATATCAATACATTATCTATATTGCTTTCCCAGTTACGAAAACAAAAGTCTCACAAATTTCCAGTTTTATGTCGCTTTTTATGGCCATCATTAATTTGCAAAATTTGCATAAATGAATTCAATTAATGAACTGACAAATGAAATGCCAATCAAATTGCAAAAATTGCAAATATTCTGCACCGCACAAATGCAATTTGCTTTACACACTCGAGTGTGTGTTGCTTAAGCTGAGCTATTTAAAAAATAATCAAAACAATTTGCTATTTAAAATGTAATGAAAACAATTAATTATTAAAAATGTGGAATATGAAACAAGCACTTCACTCTCGTCTCGTTTTTTTATTATGATACGCAAAAAAAAGACAAAATAAATAATATTAAATTATTAATGAGTAATGAATTCAATTAGCTACTGCAGCTGTTGAGCTATTGTGCGTAGAAATTCGAATGCTTCCTCACCCGATTCGAGTATGTACTGCGGTGGCATCAGATAGCCATAACGACCCTGATCCTTGAGGAACACATTGTACACGAAATGCGGCTCAATGCGATCCTGCACCCAATCCGCCGAGTTTCCCGGCCTGGCGAGCTTCTGGCGATAGCTACTGCCCAAACTGTATTCGGCATGGTTCAGTCGACGGAAATTGAGCATTGCCTGACGTGCGGTGTATCGCAATTCCCGCTGATTGGGCGTCACATAGTCGGCATCGCCCCACGGATATGTGATCGTCTGGCCATATCCACCAAACGAAACATATGCCCCGAGATAGTCACGCATACCCAGTAGGAAATTGCGCATCGCTCGCGTCTCGGCTTCCGAGAAACTCTTGACGCCCTGATACAGATTCTTGCAGGGATTTGTGGTGGCTCCCGCTTGACCCCAGGCATACTCAAAGTTGCGATCCAAATTGACGCCATAGCAACCGCTGTCGCTGTCATAGTTGCGATTCTTTGTCCACAGTCGATCGGTGAGCCGTGAGTACTGATAGCCATCGGGATTGGCCAGCGGCAGAAAGTACCAATCGATTTGACGCATCGTCTTCTCCGCTCTGCCCTGGCTCCACAACCACGTTAGCTTCGAGATGGCGTAGGTGAGTGCCGCAGGACTCAACCAGTCGCGAGCCTGCATGCCTGCGTCGACAAAGACGGCCCAGTTCTTGGGATTGCCGTTGGAGACTCTACGGGGCAGAAGCATTAGGGAGTATAAGCAAATTGTGATTAGTAGTAATAAAAAGAGTAAAGAATTGTTCTAGTAGTGAGAAAATGATTAGTGCCAGTAATAATTGGCATAATAATGATTGATTTAAGTATTGTAATACTTCATCATGTCCTGAAAATGTTATTGTTTGCTGCGCTGTTAAGTTAACAGTATTATCATTGAGTTTAAAATGTTCAGAATAGATGTGGGAAGAAGAAAGATTTAACAGTATGAATAGTTGGAGTAATAATAATGAAATTACAATTTATAATATTTTAAAATATTTGTCAACTGCCGTTGCAAAAAAAGTTATTATTTTATGCGCTGTTCAGATCATAAGCATTGAGTTTAGTAATGTTATCGGATAGTAAGATAGATAACAAATAGTTATAGACGGAATAATAATAATAAAATTACAAATTCTAATATTTCAAGTCATTCCTCAACTTTTAAACTACTGTTGCACAAATATTATATATATTATATTTGCTACGCTGTTTAGTCAATAGTATTAGCGTTGAATTTTGTAATTATTGATGTGGCTATGAAATTAGCAGTAATATAGTGTGAAAGATAACAACTTTTGAAATAAGAGTTATTAAATTACAAATTATGGTAATAGGTGGTTACAGAAATATATAATTAAGTTGTAGACATTCACATACCAATTCGATTTCAACATAATTTAGATTGTTCGCTTTTATGTTAGTATTGCAAAATTAACTCTAAAGTGTTCAAGATCGTCGATCGATAAGATGTTTGTGCATATGTGTTATGTACAGCTCTAGTAACACTCCAAGAATTTATTTTATTAGGTAAGGAGTTAGATTAATAAAAATATTTTTTAATTTTTCAAGAACGGTATTTTATGCTAAGTTCCTTCTTGAACTTTTATTTACATTCCAATAAGCTGCTAACACAATAAATAAAATTTCGTGAGTTTCACACATGAGAAGATTAATGTACAAAGGCGAAACGAATAAATCAGATATTATAAAGGACTGTTTAAGGCTTTTTGGGTACCAGAGTGTTTAGAGCAGAAATTTTGTTAATTATTTTAATGCTTTCGATATAAGAGTAAAATGTATAAGTGACATACAAGTATTAACAGCGAATAGCATTTAAAAAACTACGAAAATTAATCAATCAATCACTTAATCATCAATCATTTCATCAATCACCTAATACATCAATCAAATCTCTAATTTACTTGATTCATTTGCGATGCACACTGAGCACTGCGAGCACATTAACACATTAACCAATCAATCAATCAATTGCTTAGTCAATCAATCAATCACTTAATCAATCAATCCATCATTTATTCATTTATCAATCAATCAATCAATCATACGCGCCTTATCACTTATAACACTAACACATTAACCAATCAATTAATCAATCACTTAATCAATCAATCAAGCATTTAATCAATTATCAATCAATCCATCAATCATAAGCACCTTATCACTTCCAACACTAACACATTAACCAATCAATCACTTATTCAATCAATCACTTATTCAATCAATCACTTAATCAATCATTCATTCAATCAATCAATTACTCAATCACGCAATCAATCATTTATTCAATTATCAATTAATAAATCAATCATACGCACCTTATCACTTCCAATACTAACTTATAAACCAATCAATCAATCATTCATTCATTTATTATCAATCAATCAATCAATCATACGCACCTTATCACTTCCAATGGCCGCTTGTTGCGCGTCAGACCGATTTGAATGATCTCAGTGAGATCGGAGTGCGTTTCGAGGATGTTCTGCATGAACTGCTGAATATCGCCCTGATCGTGATAACGACGCCAAGTCAACAGCGATCCCTCGCGAGTGAGCCAAGGCAGCGAATAGTTGGCACTTGTGCTTGGATTATCCGTTTCGCTATCAACGACATCGGTGTAGGTATCATCAATGGCCGTTTCGATGTCATCGATCATGATGTTGTAGCTGAAGCCTGTTTTCTCCATGTACTGCTGGGCAGCCTCGACATTCTTGTGTTCGACCAGAATATCGATGCCATCCTGATTGACATTCCACACTTCGCTGCCTGCAAAGCAAGTTAAAAAGAAGATTATGAGAGAGTTAAGTTTGAATAATAATGAAGAACTCGCTACCAAAGTGTCGTATGAAGGCGCGTAACTTAGGCGAACCGAGACGAGTCTCGTGCAGCTTCCACAGCTGATAGCCGTAGTAGCGACGCACCGAGGCATCGTTGCGATAACGTCGATTGATCTGATACGTTGAGCCCGGCGATATAAAATCGAAACGTCGCAAGTCCGTGGGCACAAGCCACTGCAACTGCTCAAACGTTGCCTCATACAGCTCGGTGCTGTTGAGCATCCAGATTTCGGGTAGATTACCCCATCCTGGCACTTGGACGCTGCGCAAGAGCAACAAACGTGACTCCACTGAGTTACCGAGTAGTTGACCTAATAGCAGAGTTAAGCATATTCTGAACATCATGCTGATCGTGCTACGCAAACAGAACTGACTCGTTGCTCTCGACAGAAGGTCAAACGCAGCTCAACATAATTTTTGACTGAATATTTCTTTTGCCTGCTGTCGAAGTTGATGTTGCCTCTCGCGCTGTTCTTGCTGTTGTTCTTCACGATGTTGTTGTTGTTGCTCTATTGATTAATGCCAAATTTATGCGTAAAGACCTGGTTCTCAAGTTGCCTAGCTGACTGACTGACTGGCTGGCTGGCTGGCTGGCGCTGTGCGCTGTGTGAGTTGGCTCGCTGCCAGTGGCTGGGCGTTAAATATGCTTGACATATTCCACTATTTTGTGGTGCTACTTAGCTTGTTGTTCCCTATTGGCCTAATCACTGGCCAACAAGTCACTCGGCCAAGAGGTCAACAGCCCAAAGCACGCACTTCACCGACTGCTGACCGGCATTTTTGCATACAAATGTCGTTAGAACGCCGAGCAAAGTTGTTGCTTCTCTATACGCGGTAGCAAAATAGCTAGAAAGGTGTTTACTTAATTGCAAATCGAAAGTTGTAGGTATAATAATAAATATTTTACACTTTTAGTGTAATGCATATTGCTTTCAACATAAATGGAAATTAGCCAAAGGTCTAAAAGGTCAGTTTTGACGGTTCTTATTCTTTAAAATATATCAAATTAATCAGCTTTGTTTGGATGTGTTAAGCATTAAATGCAGCTTTTCTCAATGTTACATTAAATTATTCTGATTATCATTATTATAAATCATTGAATTAATATTTAATGTAATAATGTGAAATATAAATTTGGTTCAAATTTGGTTGCACACTTTTTAAAAAGTTTTAAACAGAAAGAGGTAGAAAGCTTTGCTTTTTGTTGCATACGAATTTAGTTTATGACACGCCCACTTTTGACCATCTTAAATTTCTAACATCAAGACAAATTGAGCAAACTTGTGTTTTGTATATTGCCTACTCGGTATATCATAGTTTATCACACCCGGTTGACAGCTTTTCTACGTGCTGTTGATGGCTTTATAATGGCTATTAAGAACGTCGCCGCAGGGACTTACCGAACTCTTCGACAAACTGATTGAACTGTGCATCCGGTGAGCTGTCGGCACGCCTGCGTGTCCCATTGAAATTGAGCTTCCACAACTGATCGCCCCGATAGCTAACGTAGTTCTCGTCCAGCGCCGATCGCACTGCCGATCGCCGACCTTTGCCCGCCTGTCGATCCATCGGTCGCAGGTAGCGCAAAAGCTGCGTCACACCGCCGCCAAAGAACGGCAAACGCACTAAATTATCGCGAGTGCGTGGCTGCGTAGCATTTGCTTGTATTGCCAAACAAATGCATATTGCCGCCCACGTGACGTATGCGTAATGCATGGTGCTGCCGCTGCTTCCACTTGTTTGTTTGCTCTGTTTGTTTATCCTCTCGAGTTGATGGGACCCACACTCGAGATTCGTCGAGATGTCTTCGAGTACCTGTTGCTCGTGTGGCCGTTGGATTCAGTTTGGCTGGCGATGCGCTGAGAGACCGGCAAATAACGGCCAAATTTCTTCTTGACCATCGTGTTCTCAATTCTCCAATTTTTCTGGGCCATACAATGGGCCAAAATTAGCATAGCTTAAATATATCACTCATGTTGCTGTTGCTTTTGTTTTTTTTCTCTTGTATATTTGTGTTGTCTTCTCTTGCGTTTGTGTTTTTTGGCAAAACTTTTACTTTGCCGCGACTGTTATACGCATCGCATTGGCATAAACGATTCTGTTATACGGCCTGCAAAGTGGAATCTCTTTCGCTGTTTTGCCCTTTCTCCATGCTTCACTGCGGTGGTTGACGTAGTAAGTTAGGCTTTTAAATGGGTAATGAATATCAAAATATCAAGAGTTTGGCAAATGTATAATTAAGATCTGAATTTATAGATCGCAAATAGATGCACTATTATTTTCTTAAGATTTTGGCTACTGATATGTGATGGAATTTCTGCTAAGATTTTTTCATTTCTGGATTTCAAATGTATAAAATATTTTGTAGTCAAAAGGAGAGTTGTAATCAGTACAGTATTTTAACTCCTAATTGAAGAATTGTTCTACATTTTTAAGTAATTCTCCGTTTACTTTCGCAACTAAAAGAAAAAAAAAACACATTTGAATTTGATTTTTGTCAATAAACATGTCTCAGTCTATTCTTTGAATGTTCAATTTGTCTAGTTACAAATAAATAAATAAATAAATAGTTTCGTATAAATAACATTAAAAAAAAATGAGTGAGTTTGGACGCGTAATAAAAAAAAAAAAAGTATTGAACTAAAGTCTAGTTGTGGAGAACGCAACAACTAATGGAAGCGACGGCGGCTGCCAAAGCTCCTGCTTGTGTCGGTTCCATTGCGGAATTCCTGGTGGATAGCACGGGCAACGGTATCGACGAACGTGAAGCCATCCTTGCCATTGTAATCAATGAACTGGGCGGGCAGCACGAAGCCGTAGCGTCCCGTGTCTCCCATCTCAATGGTGTAGGCATACTTGATGCCCGCAATGCCCTTGGCCCAATCATCGGAGCCACCGGCGGCGGGATAAAGTGTTGTGGCCGATGAGCCAACCGTATACTTGACGCCCGATGACTTGGTGATGATCTTTAAATGAAAAAATGAAGAAGTGAGTAAAGATAAATAACTAGTTAAAGAGTTGACATTGCTTACCGAGCCCGCTTGGCGTGCAACACGATCCAGATCGGCGCGATCCTTGGTTAGATGATAGTCATATCCCCATGGGTAGAGAATGTATTGGCCATAGCTGTGGAACGAGAGGTACGCCTGGAAAGTGTTGCGTGGGAATCCGCTGATGAATTTCGAAATGTAGAATGTCTCGGGCTCGGAGAAGGCTTTGCTGCCGCGATACGTCTGAGAGCAGGGACTGGCCGAGGTGCCCTTGCCGCCCCACTTGTAGCCAAAGTTGCGATTCAGATCGACACCGGGACACTGACGACCGTGGGCACGCATATTCTTGCGCCACAAACGATCCGTGGTGTGGGAGTATTCATAGCCATCGGGATTGGCGACAATGTGGAAATAGTAATTGACATTCTGCAAGTACGGTGGCAATTCATCGTTGCCCTCGGCTATCTGATTGGCAATGTAACTGACAGTTGCCGGACTGATCCATTCACGTGCATGCATGCCACCATCGATCCAGATGCTTGGGTTGTTTGGTTTGCCATTCGATATTCTATTGGGGGAGAAGAAAGAGAGAGACAATGAAAGAAAATTTATAGTCGAGAGTTGTCAGCACTTACTTGAGTATCTTCAGGGGTCGCTTCTCCACGGAGTAGCCAATGATTTCGGTAGAGCAAATGTCCGGATAGGTTTTGGCCAGGTAATCGATGAAGCCGTAAATGTCCTCGAGACGATGGTAGGCCTGCCACGTGAGACGATGACCTGTCGATGGCAGAGAAGGCGGAACATTTCGTTAGCAAAAACAAAAAAAAAAACACACACACACACACTATGGCAACCCCAAATCCCAAAGAATGCAAGCGGTTCATTCAACCCCAAAGTAGCAGGAGGAATAAAAGCGATTCTCGTGTCAAGTGGTAGGTGAAGAAATGTTGCACGCGGCGCCACGTTGCAAAGTTGCCGATGCAACGGCTCAATTGCCCTTCCGGGCAAAGGAAATTGCGTGTCTGTCTTGCTGTCTGTCTGTTATTGATTAAACAAGTGTCTTGCAAGTCGCGGCCCCTGCCGTACTTGTTCCTTACTTTCCAGTCTTGTCTGGGTGCGTGGCCATTCACAAGTTCATGTGCCGCGCTTGTGTGCTTGTGCTTGTTGAGTGCAGTGCTGTGCAGCGAGCATGCAACCTGGCCTGGTGGCAAGAGAATGTCAAAACTGTCACTCAATTGCCGTCTCGATGTCTCTTTTCTTATGTGGCCCTTTCTTCCTCATTATCTGCAGTCGTGTGTCCTGTCACTTTGCTTTATGACTTTTCACACGCCCTCGCCATTAGCTGCATTAAAAGCTCGTTTATGGCAACACCCTTTGCGACAAGTTGCCGCTCCTGTTCTTGCCCCTTTTTATTTTTATTTTTATTTTTTTTATTGCTTCCAACCCTTGTGCTATTCGTAACCCTCTCACTGTTCCTGTCCTTCGGCTGCTGTCCCAAATCTATTCCCCTTGCAACTACTCACCCTTGCGGTTCTGCAACTCGGCGATTTTCTCCGCTGGCGGATTTTCCACTTCGATCACCTGCTGCAAGTTATCGATCAGCACAATGCGCGACAAGTTTGCGGCACGAATGTGACGCTCTGCGGCAGCCAACATCTGAGGTTTCAGCAGATAATCAACCTCCTGTTTGACTTCCTTCCACAGTTGACCATCGTATTTCGATTGCAGCTCATCGGCCAGCTTCTTATCCTTGTCGGTTTGCACCACAATACGCCACACCTGAGCGCCATCATAACGACGCAGATTTGAGTTCACTGCAGATTCCTCAGCATCGATCTTTTGCAGCTCCTGTTCCTGGTTGTGCATAAACGAGGCATTCACATAGTTAAGCACACTGTCGAGCACCTGGATTGGCTCCGGTTTGTGTGGCACAACCGCGGGAATAATTGTCGTCAATATGGATTGTTCCACTGGCTTCACTGCCTCGGGTTCTGGCTGGGATTGTGCCTCGGGCTGAATGGCGGGCACTTCAGGTGTTTCATCGGCTTGGATCTCAGGCTGCTTTTCCGCTTCGGATTGCTGCTCTGCAATGGGCTGCTTTTCAAACACTTCGGTTTCTTTGGGCACTTCGTTATTGATTGCGGCAGGAATAATAGTTTCCTCGGCATCGTTCTGGGTTTCCTTCTCGACGGTTGCTGGTTGAGCTTCAATCTCTGCTTGAGCTTCAGGCTCTTGTTGCGCCTCAGACTCTGTTTCGGGTTGAGTTTGGGGTGCAGGCTCAGCTTCCGCTTGGGGTTGAGCTTCTGGTTCAGCTTCAGGTTGTGTTTCTGGTTCGGCTTCAGGTTGAGCTTCGACTTCTGGTTGTGCTTCAGCTTCAGGTTGCACCTCAGCTGCGGGTTGGACCTCAGCTTCAGGCTGAGCATCTTGTTGAATCTCAGCTGCTGGCTCAGGTTGAGCTTCAGCTTCTGGTTGAGTCTCAATTTCAGGCTCGGATTCAGCTTCAGGCTGGGCGATAACTTCGGGTTGAGCTACAATTTGTGGTTGAGCTTCGGCTTCAGTTTGCACCTCGGCATCCTGTTGAATTTCGGGTTGAACGTCAGCTTCAGCTTCAGGTTGAGCTACAGTTTCAGGCTGAGCTACAGCTTCTGGTTGAACCTCAGCTTCGGGTTGAATCTCGGCATCTTGTTGAATTTCAGCTTCAGGTTGCACCTCAGCTTCTGGTTGAATCTCAGCTTCTGGTTGAATCTCAGCTTCGGGCTGAATCTCAGCTTCGGGCTGAATCTCGGCCTCAGGTTGAGCTACAGCTTCGGGTTGAGCATTGGCTTCTTGTTGTACTTCAGTTTCGGGTTGAGCTACAGCTTCGGGTTGCGCTTCAGCTTCGGGTTGTGCTTCAGCTTCGGGAGCAATCTCAGCATCTTGTTGCACTTCAGGAATAGTTTCAGGTTGCACCTCGACATTGTTCTCGATTGCAGGTTCCGCTTCGGCTTGAGGTTCAACTTGGTTGTCCGCTTCGCTTTCAATTGGTTCAGCTTGAGCAACTTCTGCTTCGGTTTCTTCCGCAGCGTCGTGCTGCACTGGTTGAACGGTTTCCTCATTGTTGTTGTCCTCTTGCTGCAGCAGCTGCTGCTCGGTCACGGACTCGATATCGATCTCGGGCAACGCTGTCTGTGGCACAAACTCACTTGGCTGCTGCTCAGGCTCAGCGGCAGCGTCATCTTCTTGCTGTTGGTTGGCACTCGCCCCCAATTCCTCCTCGGGCAGCAGATCACTCATGACGGCGCTCAAACCTTCCTCGATGCCATGGGCCATGGACTGCAGCACAGATGCTTCAGTGGTGTCCACTTCGTTGTCGGCAATCGGCTCATTTTCCAGCTTGGGTTCTTCTTCAACAGCCGCTTGAACTGGTGCTGTCTCCTGCTCGGTTTCCTTTGGTTCCTCCTGTTCGGGTTCCAACTTCAGAGCCTCTTCTGTGGCCGCGGCAAAGTCCTGCTGCTGTTCCTCAGCCTCATCGGCTTGCAACTCCTGCTGTGACTCAGACTCCGCGTTGGGTGCAATTGGTGCTTCTTCGGTGACTGTCTCCACCACATTCTCGGCATTCTCTAGCTGCACCTCCTGGCTGCTAGCCTGACTCTGGATTTGTTCCGCCGACTGCTGCTCTACACCCTCAACTGGATGCTCAACCACATGCTCCTCGATGAGTTCCGGCGAGGCAACCGCAGCCTCTGACTCTGGCTCCGGTTCCGACATCAATTCCGATTCGGTTTGTGCTTCGGGTGCCAGTTCGGCCAAGGTAATGTCACTGGGCAGCTCCACCAATTGCATGGCGGGCGTATCATCGCTCTCCAGCATCAGCATATCGGCGTTCTCATCGGCATCGTTGTCGCTGTCGTTGGTATCGATGGTATTGCGATGCACATGCTCCGTATCGTCCAGTTGACTGGCCACCGACTCGGGCACCAGCATATACATATCCGTGTTGCCATTAGCCGGCACTGCGGCCATCTTCATGTCGTCCACAACTACGGCTGAGGGCGAGGCAGCTGTCGGTTCCGCTGCAGGCAATTCGTTGCGTTCGAGCGCCAAGCGATCCAGCGACATGGACGCTGTCTGGCTGATGAAGAGCAGTAACAGTAGCAGTGGCATCCCTGTTGCTGTTGTGATTGTTGATGATGATTTGTTGTTGTTGTTGCTGTTGCTGTTGTTGGCTGTTTGCCTTGCTCTTGATCTCGCGTCGTACATCTTGGCGAGATCTAACACTAAACCGTAATGAGACATGTCCCATTGGTGGAGTGGCGCTTTTATACCAACGCTGGGAAAGTATTGCCATTTCATTTTCGATATTTTTCTCTGTGGCTGCCGTTGACAGCGCTGTCGACGTTGCTGTCCCCAGTGGCTAGCTAAAGCTTTTTACACTCTATGTGTGTGTGTGAGTGTATGGGTGTGTCTCTCGATGTGTGTGTGTGTGCGGCAATCGTGTTATGTATGTAAATGCGACGATGCCGTTGCTTATTTCTTATGGTCACACAAACAGCGACAAGTCCATCGCTGTCGCTGACTGCGATCGCTGCTGCTGCGACGATGGCAGCGACAACGATTGTGGCAGTGACGTTGACAGCGACGCCGACGGCGACAGCGACTGCGACGCTCTCTTCCTTGTGAGCGGACAGCGTTGCCAGCTTATCGGTTGCATGAATCTTCATAAATGCGACGGACGTTGTTGCTATTGCTTTTGTTGTTGTTGTTGTAGTTTTTGTTGTAATTGTTGTCATTGTTGCCGCAGCTGCTGTTGTTGTCGAATCTTTTATGTTAATTTTCAAATCTGATCGCAACAACAACAACAACTACTACTCGAAACAACAGCAACTCCAACGCCGCCCGCTCTCGCTTTCTTTCAGGGATTGTATTACAATAACTTTTTATGCCGCCGCGTCTCTAAATGATAACACAATACGTAATCCCCCCCTCTTCTCTTTTTTTTTTTTTGTTTTTGATTATGCCAAGAATTTCTATGCCCAAAAACGTTTTCCATTTCAACGACGATTTACTAAAAATAGATTCGTTAACGACTTCAAAATTGTATCAAAGAAATTTAGTATTCAGTGTAAGATTCCAAAAACCGTAAACGTTAAAAAAGTTTCATAATAATAATATTGTTACGAAGTATGGACTCATTAAAATGTTTTTATTATTATTTATTGCTATAGCTGCAAAGGTTCATTTTGTTTAAATTCAAAGATTCAATTTCACTTTAATTTAATTATAAAGAATCTTAAAACACTAATTATTAATGCTCATATAATTGAAATTAAAAAATAAATATAAAATAATATTACTTTTTATTCCTCATATAATTGATAATAAAAATAAATTTGGTTTAAAATTGGGCACATATTTTTTGGTGATCGTATGAGTAATAATAACATTCGTATACTTAATATAAAATTATTCTTTTTTATTTCATAATATTTTGTTAAATCTCATATTATGTTTAAAGTTGATTAATATAACATATATTATTAACAATTATAGCAACTTATTTTTAAAGACAGACATTGAAATTGAGTGCTGGTTAAATAATTATGCATAATTGCGAATAACTTTCTCGGCATTTTACGTCAGAACTTTGCTGTGCATAACGTAAATATTTGCCATCTGACATGAATATTGAATGACAGGCAGTTAATAATATTGCTCGACTTTCTATCTACCACATATGTATGTGCAACACAAAAGCCTGCCCCCAATTTGTGGCTCCTGTGATCGCGATCGCGATCAATCGATCGTTTGGTGCACAGCATCAATTAATTGAGTCTTGTTATCGATAAATGGAATCGATGTCAAATCGAAAAGTGTTAATTGCCGCGTGCCAGTTGTTGTAAATGCTAACAAGATTTAACTGTTGACTGTTTACGCTTAACTGTTAAATGTGGCACATTGTTGTTTGCTATTGTTTGACTCTTGCTGCTGTGGCTGCTGCTGCACTCACTGAGGACGCACCCAAAAGAAGGCACACGAGTGACACATTTCAGAGTTCTTGACGTGTGATGATCCATGATCAATGCGGCCCCCGCATTCACCTCTGCGATCCCCCGTCGCCACGCTTGGCAACTGTGAAAAGTTTCCAATTTGTACGCATTGACATGATTACTGAAGAAATACACACAGTGAGAGCAAAAGCAACTGAGCTGTGGTTGTTGTTGCTGTTGTTGTTGTTGTTGTTGTAGCTGCCATTACCCACACTCTGATCTGCTCTCGCTCTCTAATCAATTGCCGCTCCTTTCACTTTACATATATTCACACACACATACACACACAGACTCATACACACGCATACTTCTGTGTTTATCAAATGACAATTGAGGAAGAAGCGAGAGTTCAAGTAATTGCAAAGCGCCAATCGACTTAAACATTACTCTGAATATCTCAAGTGATCCAAAGTGGAGCAGCAAAGCCAAGCCGTCAAGTAGTGAAATTGTCCTTAATACGCGAGTACTCATCGCACAACATACACACTCATTCATCAACACTCACATTTATTCATAAGCCATGAGTAGCCATTTAAGAGCCATCGCGCCTCGATTATCAAGTATGTAATTGCAAATGGAGCACACAATCCATCTGATCCAAAGATTTCTTATACTCGAGAGATTCGAGTTTTGTTTTTCAAATCTCAATATGCAAAAGTTGTCCTTCAAATAGAAAGCGATAAATGCTCGAAAAGATCGCCAAGAACAGCAGATCTATAATCTATATATTAACTTTTACGCTCTTTGATGATTTTAAGATGAAATTTGGAATCTTTAGAAATGAGAATTTTCAAAAAAACGATTCTATAAAATACATTTACTATTAATGAAAAATAGAGGATATTTTTATTCTTGAAAAGTCTTTTTATTTTTATATATTTTATATTTTATACTTTATTTTTATTTTTTTTAATATCTGTATATCTCACATTTATATACTTCTTATTTATAGTTTCATATTTCATATTTATTTTTAAAATACATTTTTCACAATTGTTTAAATATAATTTCATAGCAGATATTATGTTTTCTTTTCGATATAGTTTTCTGTGTGCGTGTGTGTGTGTGTGATTTTGTAGTCCCATCAACTTTCTCATAAGTGCATTCCAAATTACGCATAATTCAGCGAATCATTGTGAATTCGCTGGCATCGCTCTGGCGAGAACTTGTCCAGTGACTATGCAAATAACACAGAGCCAGAGCAGTGAAGTGATCACAAATTAAGTAATTACGATAAAAAAAAAGAAAGAAAGACGATAAAAAAACATTGTAACGATCTCGTGGTAACCATTTAGATTTAATGTCGAGTCAGTTGACTGACAGGCAGGCTTTAGCTTTGAAATATGCTAGTTTAAAGACAAGACATGGATGATCGATTACAGCAGCAGAGCGTGTTTGCTGCTGTTTGCTTCTTGGCCCAAAAATACGAAATATCGCAAGGGAATAACTTTAAATATTTACGAGTATGCATTGCTCTTCATACTATGGTAATAACAACACACATCTTTCTAGTTGTTTTGTTTTGTTTTTTTCCATTGCTCCAGCTATTGCTAGTTGCTAGTTGCTTTCTTGTTTCTTCGAGTGGTAAATGAAATGGAAAGTGGGGATTAGTGTTGGCGGCAAAACAGAAACTAAGCACGTACATAAAGATCATTAACATACGTGTAAATACCAGTAAATGCCAAAATAAATACCAGTTGGGAGTAGACAATAAAAAACCGAAACAGAAACAAAAAAAAAACTGGGCTAGTAGTTAAGTAGTGTGTGTGTGTGTGTGGGGGGAGTTCCCAATTCGAGGGGCTTGACAGATGCCTTCCAGGTAGAATCTATTATTGAGCTGAGCTGAGCGATGAAAGCGAGAGTGCTGCGCGAGAGTGTTTCGAGTGAACTACACACAAAAAGATGAAATACAACGTAAAAAACACAACGGTTTTTGTAATGAGACTTGAAAAGTAATGCACACACACACACACACACACACACACTCACATACACACACATGTATAGAGCTTGGACAAAAGGCGATGCCGGAGATGGTGAAGAGAGATGTTGGCGTGGGTGGAAACAAAGTTGGGGACAGAGCCACGAACTTTCTTCTTCAGTGTTTCCGCTCTTTCAATGAGTGCATTGTTGTTGTTGTTGTTGCTGTTGCTATTGCTATTGCTATTGCTATTATTGTTATTGCTTTTGCTGTTGCTGCACACCCACATCATCGTAATTATCTTTGTCGCGCTCTTCATCGTCATCGCTTACCCTTGTTAAATACTTACTTACACGCATACAAACACAAACACACACACTGGCAAACACACATGTCCGCATATGTGAAGCATGCTATGCATTGGGTGTGTATGCGAGGGCACGAAGAGGGTCGCACACTGATTCCAAAGTATGCAAATGCTATTTAATGCAAATAGCTATTTGAAATCATTTTCATGGTGATACTTGTGTGATTTTATATTATGAATAGACTTGTGAATTGTACATTCATATTTTTTTTAATTATTTTAAGCAGTTGCTCATAAATTAT
Source organism: Drosophila kohkoa (assembly GCA_019972355.1). Classification (NCBI taxonomy): domain Eukaryota; kingdom Metazoa; phylum Arthropoda; class Insecta; order Diptera; family Drosophilidae; genus Drosophila; species Drosophila kohkoa. Next base: position 533,364 of record BJEL01000077.1, read on the forward strand.
GTGTTATATTAATAATTTTTCGACTTTTCTTTTATTTTCTAACCGATCATTAGTTTTTTGGTTGATGTGTGTATTATTGCAGATAAAGTTTTCTATATTCCAGATCGTAGAACATAATTTTCTTTAAGAAATTTATAATAATTTCAGTTGTTTTTAAATTCTATTCAATGTTAAAAATTAGTTCTAATACATTTATTGTATAATAAACATTATAATGGTTTTTTTTTTTAGTATTTTGATTTTTTAATACAATTATTTTTTTTATTTTTTGTTTTCTTCTATTATTTATATTTTTTTATATGTTTTGTTTTTCCTTTGTTTTTTTTTTTTATTATTTGTTTTAACAATCTATTTGTGTTAGTGAAGTATTATTAATTTGTTAAGTGTTGTTAATGCCATGCCTTTATTTTTGATTAGACAATAATATTCGGCTTTTTTTTGGTATTTCAATATAAAATAACAAAAAATAAGCATATATTTTTTATACTAGCACATCTCTGAAATCATCGCTTACTTTTTATATGTCAAATGCCTACAAACATTTATTAGAAATTGAGCTGTCGCAAATTTGATTTGACAATAGGCGAAAAGTTGTCATCTTAACTTTATTCCTTCGACTCAACTTTAAATATGGTAAATATAACCGCAGTTTGCAGTCCTAGCGCTCTAAATTATTAATCTATCAATTTGTGTGTGCTCTTTGACCACTGTGCAGCGGGTTGCGTAGTTGTTGCCGTTGTTATTTCGCTTCGACTGGTTTTGTTGTTTGTGCCTACTGAAAAGGAAGCGTGTGTGGGTGAGAAAGGGAGAAAGGAAGGGGCGGTAGGTGAGGGGGTTGCAGAGCCTTGGGGGGTTGAGGTTTTTTGGCTACGGTTCAGTTTCAGTTTCGGGTTCGGTCTTCGACTTTGACTTCGCCTTCGCCTTTAGGTTCGTGTGGGAGCGACGCCGTTGATGCTCATTGTTTTTGCCGGTGTTGCTGGCGATTGCGACTGTTGCTGGTTGTTATTGTTGTGGTTGTTGCTGTTGCTGTTGCTATTTTGCCGGCACACAGCGAACAGCGCACAACACACAGCACTTGACACACCCAAAAAGGCGCCGGCACTTGCCAGGCGCACTTTCACGTATGCCAACTAATCCGTTTTGCTCATTTGCATTTTCCAATTTTCTTCGCCCAGATGGAGGAGATTACCGAAGCCGAGGATTGTGCCGTCCTTGGCGGGCAGTCGCGTCGCAGCTCTGGCCAGGCGGCGGTCACCACCGCCAACTCGTCGTTGTCAGGCAAACGTAGCTACAAGCCCATCGCACCCATGGCCAGCTACTGTGAGAAGGCGGTGGGCAGTTCGCCCAAGCATCTGGTGAGCACACTCAGCTCGCCCATCGAACAGATTGGCTGCAGCGTGAGTCGCGAGCATGCGCTAATGCACGAGATCGAGCAGCTGCAGGAGAAGCTCAAGGACACCGAGGAGCGACTCGCTTCGGTACGCCTGCAAAGCGAATCGCTCTCGCAGTCACAGCGAGCAATGCGCGAGCAAAATGGACGACTGCAGGATGAGTCCGAGATGCTGAAGCTGGACGTGCAGCATCTGCACGAATGTGCGGGTGTCTTGCGTTCGGAGCTGTTGTCGGCGCGCCGTGATCGCGATGAGGCCATACAGCTGGAGCGTTCGTTGCGCACGGAGCTGGAGGAGGCGCAACAGGAGCGGCGACAGGCGGCGGATGTGAAGGATAAGGATGCGCGCATCATACAGGACTTGCAGCGACAGTGTCGCGAAATGGAACGCATTCTCATGCGCAAATATCCCGACTCTGTGTCGGCTTTGATCGGTAAGTTGCTAGCAAAGTACAACAATTCGTAGATAACTAAATAAACGTTGGATCACTCTGCAGTGGCATCCAAAAATCCGGGGATTTGCTCGATGAACGATCAGGAGAACATGAGCAGTCGCAAGCTGCTGGAGCAGCGCATCGCGCAACTGGAATCAGATGCCAAGGAGCAGGATCGCAAGGCTCAGCAGATACTGGCCAATGTGCAGGCGCGTTTCAATTCGGTGCAGGCCAAGTACGAGACGCACATCGCTGACCTGGAGACCCAAGTGCTCAGGTGAGTGTAGCAGCTAAACGGAAGTGATAATCTGTAAATCCACGACATTAATTTGTGTTTTATAGCCTGCAAGAGATCAACACGAAACTGAACGAACAGATCGAGTCACAGGTGCGCACTCTCGATCGCTATATGCAGAAGCGTGCCGATCGCTATTACAACAATTGCACTCAGACCGAGGAGCAGGAGATTGTCAATTGGCCACTTGGCCAGTTGGCCACAGTTGAAGCAAAGGCGATGGCGACGGCAACCAGCACAGCGACACAAACGCCATCGAATGGCGCGATGCGTGATCACAGCACCAACACCATTGGTTGCCCATCGCCTAGTGTGATTTGCCAGCAACATCTGCAACAGCAGCAGCAACAGTTGCACTCGGCTGGCAGCAGCAGCACGAGCAGCACAGCCAACTCCACGCCAAACACATCGCGACCGAACTCAAAGCAAAGCGGCACTCAGCGCCGCATTGCCATTGGCTCCAAGTTGCCCATCTCGCAGTCCGATTCGACGCTGTCGCTGCTTAGCCATGGCCAGGGTCAGGGTCAGGGTCACAGCACGGCCAAGGAGGATTCACAGCTGTTGAGCTCGGTGCGTTGCATGCGCGTCGATTTGGCCATCAAGAACAAGGCAATGCAGCGTCTCACCCGTGAGCTGGACGAGTGCAAGAAGACCATACGCAAGCTGCAGCGTGACAGCGGAGCAGTTGCCTCCAGTGCAGGTAAATTTTATTTTGCTATCAAGAAGTGATTGCTTACTAATTGCGATTAAAATAAGAATAAAATAATAATAGCTGTCAAGTGCACCACTAATTTGATGAATATTTGTAACTCGATAGCTTATTGTAGTTGCATTTAAAAGTTATCGATAGTATGTACTTGTCTATCGATAGTATGTTTTATTTTATTTGTTTTAGATTTCTTTTTAAGGAGCACAAGTTATGTATTAATTGTTTTTTCTTTTTTATATCACACATCTCTAATTAATTAATTTTGGTTTTATTTTCTATACTATATAGAGAGGCTATTTCTTATTTTAAAATTATTCTTTTTATACATTTAATGATCTCAAATTGGTGTAAGCCAAAAAAATATTATATTTTGTTATCAAATTTTTAAGTATTTCGTGATCTCAAAAAATTATTTATCGCATACACCAACTATGATAATTGGTTGGACAAAATATAAACAATTTGATTTTTTTATAAAATTTTTAAGTATTTTGTTTTAATCAGTGAAAAAATCAATAAGTATGTAGAAAAGTAAGAGAAACCAAAGTCTAAAGATTTTTTTCTTTAATTTATTAATTTTTGTTTTATTTATTAATTTTATTTGCTTCACTATTCTCATTACATCAGTGATCGTAATAAAATTCTATTGAAATAGTTTTAATAAGTAGATTTTTATTTAAATCTTTTAATTATTCTTTTTTTTTTAAATTATTTATTCTAGTGTTTATTTATTTATTTCTTTTGTTCTATTATTGATTCTTGATTATTTACATCAGTTATCAAAATAAAATTCTATAAGAAAAGTTTTACGAATTGAATTATTGAAATTATTGAATTTATTTTTTTTTTTTTTCTTAATTTTATCATAAAAATAAATAATCAAACAACATAAATCAGTGAACCAGATTAAAGTGTTTTTATATTTATACAATTTTTTATTGTTTTAATTCTTTTGCTTCAATATTGACTTAAATTATATTAATCAGTGATCGAAATTAAGTAGTAAACAATTTATTTTTATGTATACATATTTATTTTTAATTAATTCTTTTTCATTTCATTACTACATTTTTGCTCAGTAATGCTAACGTGATCACGATGTACTTGTCTATAAGTAGCTTATCTCGATAGTATTACTGCGCAAATGTATCGATTGTGGGAAGAAATGATATCGCGAGCAGGCACCAAGCTTTAATAATAGCTCTACACAAATAATGGTCACTATGCATGTGTGTGAGTGTGTGTGTGTGTGTGTGTGTGTCACTCGGTCGCCAGTGGTCGTTGTAGAGTAATTTATGGACTTTCTCTGCTCGTCAGCACGTACAAGACACAAAGTCAAAGACGAGGCAACAACACGCAAATAAATTGCTGGAATAAATCATTGCACATGGCTGTCGACCGATGTTGTTGTTGTTGGTGCTTCTCCCCTCTCTTGTAGCCTCCGCCCCGCCTCGCCCCGCCCCGCCTAGAGATAGCTTCCTCAGGCCGGTATGACCAGCTTCGGGCGGCCTTTTGACCGAACACTTTTTGCACTCATTTCAAACGACGGGCAACAGTTTTGAGTTAGAGCCACATACCGAGTATTTAAATGCTCAGAAAAGAAAAAAAAGACACGTTTGCATGCCTAATGGCTGTCTTCTTTTGCCTCGTCTCCTCTCCCCTTTGATTAAATGCCCATTCGCCCCCGCACACAGCGCCTAGTGAAGTTTGCCTCGGGCAAATGGCATCTCGGGCACTTGGTTATGTCACCTGAGTGTGCGACTCGTTTATTTACATTCGATCGATTTGAATTTGCGCTTAGTTTTAGTTGTTTTTATTTTGTTTTCTTACGAGAGACACAGCGAAAAAGTGAAGAAAAAGAAAAGAAAATTCGAAAGCGAAAGTCAAAGTCAAAGACGACGGCGACTGCGACGGCGACGTCGCTGCCGGACCGGCCCCAATGGACGTCAAAAAGCAGCTTGTAGAGGCCGAAGGGAGAGTGAAAGAGAGAGAGAGAGGGCAGGCTGAATGGCGGGGACAAAACATAACGAGTCGTGTTGAGTCGCGTCGTTTGCTGTTGTTGTTGCTGCTGCTTGCTTGTCATTTGCGCATGCGCGCAAGTTTTATAATTTCATGTCTTGTTAGTCGGCTCATCGAGTTGTTGTTGCTGGCTGCTGTTGTTACATTTGTTTTGTTCATCATTTTCATCGAGAAAGAAAAAACAAATGCCTTAAGCGGCAAACTTATAACATACATATACACACATGTAGATATCGTGTTAATAATAGCATCAACGGCAAACGGCACAACAACGACAACGACAACGGCAACGGCAACAACACTGAACATAAATAACTATTTTAATTTTAAGCGCGTGTAAAAATGCAAATTTTTAGATACATTTGCCGCCAGTTATGCAATCAGTCTTGGCTCTTATTTAATTATTGTATATTTACTTTTTGTTCGCTCTTATATTTTTTTTTTGATTTTTTGTTATTGTTCGTGCTGCTGTTGTTATTTGTGAAAATTCCAATTCGAAATTTAGGGCCAGCGTACATTGAACCTGAGCTAAAGCGATCAAGCGATGAAGCGATCGACTGGCACGTGACATCCCACAATCATTATAGAGGTTTATGTTGCACTTGAGAACCAGAGAGACCTTTAAAAAGTTTATGTAGCTGCTTATGGAGATCTTGATTTTGTCGTAATTTCATTACAAAGTTATACAATTCGGTCTTAAAACATTAAATTCGAATACTGTGGGTCGAAGTTGCCGCAAAGTTGTATAAAAAAGTAATTTGGAATGATTGATTTATTGTATTTTATTATATTAAATCTAATATTAAATACTAGAGTTACCACTGGGGACTTCGACTCGAAAATTTTAATAATAATCATAATAGTTTTGTAGCAAAAAATAATTTAAAATCAGATAATTATAACAGGAGCTATTATGGGTAAATGAACTTCGTAGTTTATTTCTGTTTATGTCTGCCAGTTGTCTGTCTATCTTTTTAGTTAATTTCTCTACTCTTCTTTTTAGTACTCTGAATTATTTTCGCATTCCAGTCACTTTGACTTTACTCTATTTAATCTCTAGCTTTGCAATAACAAGTCTTTTTATACCCGCTACCCATAGGGTAGAAGGGTATTATAAATTTGTGCCGACAGGAAATGTATGTAACAGGTAGAAGGAGGCATCTCCGACCCTATAAAGTATATATATTCTTGATCAGCGTCAACAGCCGAGACGATCTAGCCATGTCCGTCTGTCCGTCTGTGTGTCTGTCCGTCTGTCCGTATGAACACCTAGATCTCAGAGACTATAAGAGATAGAGCTATAATTTTTTTCGACAGCATTTGTTATGTTTGCACGCAGATCAAGTTTGTTTCAAATTTTTGCCACACCCACTTCCGCCCCCGCAAATAAAAATAAAATCGAATAACAAGCGTAACTTTAGAGCTAAAGTTGCGAATTTTGGTATATACAATAATAACTATAGAAGTTATAATTCCTGAAAATTTCGTTGTCGAAGTTATTAAAGAAATACTTTTGTATGGGCAAAAACGCCTACTTACTAGGGGTCTTAGTTACTTTGGCTGGCAATCTGGTATATTGAGCCGTGTATGGTATATTTTGAATGCGGTACTATATCGATATACCACATATACCATTTGGTATATTTTTAGTATTTTTGCAGTATATTCGGTATATTTTGAGAATAATACCGCAAAATATATTGCTTTTATTCAAAATGGGTAGCGGGTATCTCACAGTCGAGTACACTCGACTGTAGCTTTCTTACTTGTTATTAATGTGTAATACAATTAATATACTTTATTGGATTATTAATGAGTTCAACAATTTTATTTCTGCTTCGCATTTGCAGCTGTGCAACGTCGTGGTCACGATCAGGGGCATTACCAGGACCATGTGCCGCCGACCACGGAATCCCAGGCCTTGAAGGAGGCACAAAACAAATACCATTTGCTGGAGGCTGATTACAAAACGTTGCACGACAAGCGACTGCAGGACGTAAGTGTTTTAATGCTCTATGTGTGATCACAATTAAATTGCTGTCTGTTTTTTTTTAACCCAACTCTAGTTGAAGACACTGCAGAGTGCCCATGAGCGTGAGCTGGCATCGTGCAACGAAGCGGTGCGCATACTGCAACAGCGTCTCAACGAGCGCGAAGAGGCATTTGCCACACAGAAGCGTCGCAAGGTGCCCGTCGATTATTACGCCCTCAAAGCCAAGGTATGAGATCACTTTATAAATGTGCGATTATTATTTTTACTGATTGTGTGTAATTGTTGCAGGTTTCGTTGCTGGAGCGACGTCATTCGGAGCGAGAGGAACGCCTTCATATGCTTGTCGAGGCGCTGAGCAAGGGCAGACTGAATGGGGCACTGGAGGATATGCTGCAGGAGAACAACAACAAGTAGTAGAAGTGACAGCAACAAATGTGACAAGTATTCAATGTGAATTTGGAATTGTTGCATTACAATCAAAGCAAATCAAAATTCACCGAGTACCACACACAATTCGTTTGCTATTCACATTGCTACCAAAAAAGAAAGAAAGAATATTTGAATTAACACTTGTGTTCTAAGCAATTCATATTTTTATATAACGTATTCGAGAATACTCGTTGTTGAGCAGCCAAATTGTATTATGATTTATTTATTTTCTCTTTGTTTTAAGATATTTATTTAGTTAAGATGATGTGCGAAAAGTTGTTAGAGCCATGTCCAATAACTAGATCGAATACTTGTCGTATTTATTACTAGATATACTATGTGTAGTTCATCAGTCAATTTCGATTAGAAGTTGAGTTGAACTTTCCTCACTCACAATAATTATTTGTAAATATTTATTGATCTAGCGTTGTGTAGGGTGTGTAGTTGTGTTTTTTTTTTTTAATGGGCATGCAATTACAATATTAATAACAAAATGAAAATATTATAGAAATATACAGTTAAGTACAAATTAAGATATTGTACGGCAATTTTTGGAAAGTGAAAGCCCTCCGCTCACTGCCTCGTTTGCAGCAAAAGGTCAACTTTTAAATAATACTAATTAATAATAATGATAATTAACAATAACAATAATAATAATATTTGTAATGGTAATGCTAATAATGAAGGTTATGATAGTTTTTAAAATGAGTTAGATATGTATGTATATTTTAATAACAAAAACCAAAAAGTGTTTAAAACTAGCAATTGACTAGCGTTGTAATTGATTGTAGAATTGTTCAAAGCATACACGATATCGAAAGAGACAACAAAACATGCCAAAAATACGATAGAGCGAGACAACTATATAGTTTCTCATAGCTAGCATCTATTAATTGCCTCCGATAAAAATGAAATGAAATGAATGAGATAGCAATATGGAAAGAAAACAATCGCGTCTCCAGATATTCTGCCAATAAAGTTGTTCCGTCAGAAATGCTGCGAATTGCAAAGCGATTCTCAACAAAATGTTTGCAGAAGGCAGCATTCAGTCATTTGTCCATCCAAAAAGTATTATGTGTGTAAGCAGCAGCGTTCGATTATAACTCGGAAAACGGGGCATAAGATGTGTGAAGAAATAAAAACCAAAAGCAAAAGCAAAACAAATATTTCAAAGTTAACGTATCTAATATGGCATAACATTGTATTCTCCCTCTTTTAATGACCAGCCGCCTACGCTATCTAAAATAAATATTGAGAGAGATATTGAATGTGCTCAAAGTGCATAAATAGTAAAAGAAGAGACCCAACTTTAAATTAAAAAAAGAAAAGTTATAATTATAATTGAATTACTTAATGCAAAACTGTCTTGAATGTTTGATGTGTACCAATCTGATGAAACTTGTTTTAACTTACAACTACACAACTCTTCTAAAACAGTCAACAAAACATAAATGCATAAATCTGATATAGATCAAAAGATATATCCAAGATTTAAAGCATCTCTGAACTGAGCAAAGGATGTCCAAGCAGTCGTAATAGGATCGACTATAGTGTTCTTATTAGTTTTAAACAAATGCATAGTTATGCGTGTATTAGTGTACTACAAGAACACTTTCAAACAAAGAGAGAAACAAAAATAAAATCCTAGCCGATTAAACTTCAAGTCGAATGTCAAATTGCAAAATTGTACAACAAACAAAACAAAAAATATAAATAGCTGAAACCAAAACAAAAACTAAAAATACATAAAACCATATGGTAATTATCTACATACGAAATAAATCTTAAACCAATAAATATTTGTGTTACTTTTTTCAGATTTCATAAATTGAATTGCAGTCACATTGTTTATTTTTATACCCGCTACCCATAGGGTAGAAGGGTATTATAACTTTGTGCCGGCAGGAAATGTATGTAATAGGTAGAAGGAGGCATCTCCGACCCTATAAAGTATATATATTCTTGATCAGCGTCAACAGCCGAGACGATATCGCCATGTCCGTCTATCCGTCCATCCGTCTGTCCGTCCGTCCGTATGAAACACTGGATCTCAGAGACTATACGAGATAGAGCTATAATTTTTTTTCGACAGCATTTCTTATGTTTGCACGCAGATCAAGTTTATTTCAAATTTTTGCCACGCCCACTTCCGCCCCCGCAAATCAAAAAAATCGAATAACAAGCGTAATTTTAAAGCTAGAGTTTTGGAATTTTGGTTTATACAATAATTACTATAGTAGTTATGATTACTGAAAATTTGGTTGCTATCAGATAAAAATTGTGGAAGTTATTAAAGAAATACTTTTGTATGGACAAAAACGCCTACTTACTAGGGGTCTGAGTTGTTTTGGCCGACAATCTGGTACATTGTGCCGTCTATGGTATATTTTGAATGGTGTACTATATCGATATACCAAACATATCATTCGGTATAATTTTAGTATTTTTTTTTTAATATTTTCGGTATATTTTGAAAATGATACCGCAATATTTTGGCTTTATTAAATTTGGGTAGCGGGTATCTCACAGTCGAGCACACTCGACTGTAACTTTCTTGCTTGTTCATTTTGCAGAGGAAACACACACAATAATATATGATTATTATCCTTGGATTAAAACTACAATAAAATAATAATTCGTTTTGTTCGTTTGCTCAACACATGGATAAGGTAAGTTTATTTTGCGATTTACGAGTATACATAGATCTTGTCTGAGATTTGCAGTGTGATTATATAATATTACAATAATAAGATACATAAGTGCCGAAAAGAGAGTGACACCGACTTTAGTTATTTTGCATTAGATTATCATATGTGCTTCTGGTTATCGTCTTATAGCATGGCATACATATAACAACTTGTAAGTGTAATATGGTTAAGTACATTTCTAAATATATGTATGTATATATATTGTGTATATATGTATGTAGATATATAATTACGAATTGTGGATAAGAAGACATCGTCATTCTGTTGACAATACGATCCCAAACAACAGCAACATTTAACTACGGCATAGAACCGATAAGGATATTCAAAACTGATTACATAACACTCAAATAATTTCGTAGTATATAGTTAGTTAGTATGTTTGTGATAAGAGTAAGAATAATACACCCATTTTTATAGAACAGTTTAACGGGTTACCAAATAAGTTTTTTGTGTGTGTCTTACAACTGTAAATGTACCAAATTTCCCCAACGCATCTTCTTAATTAAGTGAACCCATCTGCTGCCATCTGCTGATGAGTTGTCCGTCAGGCGTTCGTTCGATTCACATCTTCCATGATAGTAGGGTAGTCTTGATCTGATCCGCCAATCGAGTTGTCATTCCGCTCCATACTCTCATACCTGCCACCGGGTGGCGGCATGCCGCGTGTGGCACGACACGGCACGGGAGTGGACGTTGCACACGTCCTGGTTGAAATGATACTGCCAATAACGTGGCTGGCAGGGATTGCCTTTTATAGTACTACATGGTGGCTGGGGTCACATTTGCGCCTGGCTTGTACACAATTTTACGCCTAGATGCGCATCAATTGTGATTCATTTATTTACCAGTTGTCCGACATATTGTTCATTGCACTTTAATTCGATTTTGATTGAAACACTCTTATCGCAATTGTGCACCCACCAATCCGAGTTTCTTGCTTACGCGTTCTTCGTGTCGTCCTTCACTTGGGTCTATGTGCTATACATAGTCGGTACTTGTATTGTACTATGTTTCTTATGTTTATGATGATGGCACATATATTCCTGGTTGAGCACAATGGCAGCTGGTTAACAATAGGCTGCAGGATTGAAGAGTATGGGCATCAATGACGTCACGGCGCAAATGGAACCAGTTCCAATTTCATTCATAAAATTGTGATTTAGGAACAATCTTCTGCGTCGCAACACGCAACACGCAACACAAGACAATGCGCATTGGTGCACATGTGCGATAAGCGAAATTGAATCAATCAACAGGAAATTGCTGCTCAATGCGTGGGCGTTGGCGTTGTCGTTGCCGCTGCCACAAGGAACACTTGCCACAACTTTTCGTATAAATATGCAGCGTTGTCGCTGCGAAAGTCATTCAAGTTCCAAGGCTTGCTGCGAGCAGTAAACCAATCCAAACCATCAACAACAACCACTTCGACTTCGACTTCGACGTTGACTTTGACTTCCAAAGGACACTCAAGGATGGCCGCAAATCCACGATGGTTGAGGCTCAACGTACTCATCATGCTGCTGCAGTTGGCCAGGCCACAGCTGACACACTCTGACCTTAGTCAGCGTAGCTCCGATGACCAGCATTGCGGCACTCTTGGATGGCAATGCACATCGGAGTCCATGCATCGCATGATGGAGAATCGACGCGGGCAATTGGATGACTACGACGAGCATCTGGTATATAGACAAACAACGACTTTGCCAAATGAGGCACGTGACCAACGGCATGGTCAAGAGCGAGAGACTCGTGTGCGTGCGGAACGAAATGACAACCAGGAAAATCGTGAACTCATTCGCCAAGCAGATGCAATGCGACGTGAGGAACGTGTTGATGTGTCTCGCAGACAGGAACGCGAATCAGGAGAACGTAATGAGCGACGTGGTGAACGGGTAGAGCTGCGAAGGGAAGACAATGACCTCACTCGCCGGCAAGACGAAGAGAATCGGGAGCGACGAGAGGAACGTGTGGAGCGTGAGCAGCGACGAGTAGAGCACACTGATCGCCGACAAGATGAGCGTCTGATTGCCCGTCAGGAACGAGATGAAGATATGCGTCGTGACCTCTCACGTCGACAGGAACGGGAAGAACGTGACATTTCTCGGCGACAGGAACGCGAAGAACGCATTGATATGCGACGTGAAGAGCGCTTTAACAACCAGCAACGAGAGGAACGTGATGTGACTCGTCATCAGGAGCGTGAAAGCCGCGAGGATATGCGACGAGAAGACTCTGAGCTAACACGCAGACAAGATCGTGAGGATGAAGTGCGACGAGAAGAGCGCAATGAGCGACAAGAACGTGAAGATATGCGACGAGTTGACGCTGGCATCTCACGACGACAGGAACGAGCAGAGCGTGACACATCTCGACGACAGGAGCGTGAAGTACGTGAGGAACACAATAATCTGCGCCGAGAAGAAGTTGAAAGTCGTGAAGTCATGCGACGGGAAGAAATGGATGACTCTCGCAGGCAGCAACGAGAAGATAGTGAGCGACGAGAAGAACGCGATGAACTCCGAAGAGAGGAACGTAGACATGAAGAAATGAATCAATCACGCAGACAGGATCGAGAAGAGCGCGACTTATCCCGAAGAGATGAACGTGAAGTTCGTGTCGATATGCGACGAGAAGATAATGAACGCTTACACAGGCAAGAACGAGAGGAGCGTGATGTTTCACGTCGAGAGGATCGGGAAACTTCAGAAGACGAGCGTCGGGTTGAAAATGATCTTGCAAGCCGAGAGCAACGCGAAGAACGTGATGTATCTCGGAGACATGAACGTGAGGAACGAGCAGAACGAAGCAATCCCCTTCGAGAAGAGAGCGACGATGCTCGTGAACGACGTGAGGAGCGCAGTGATTTCCAACGAATGAATCGAGACACCTCACGAAGAGTTGAAGACATTCGACGGGAAGAGCGTGAAGTAATTCGGCGAGAAGATCGTGAGGAGCGTGTTGATCTAATTGACAGACGAATGAATACAGAGGGCATGCGACGAGAACAAAATGAGCGTGACGTTTCTCGGCGACAGGAACGTGAAGAGCGCGCAGATATGCGACGCGAAGATAACGAACGTTCGCGAGAGGAACGTAGCAATCTTCGACGAGAAGAACGCGAAGATATGCGACGAGAAGATCGTGACCTCAATCGTAGGGAAGAGCGAGAGCAACGCGACCGACGAGAGGAACGCGAAGATCGAGAAATAACACGAAGAATTGACGATATGCAACGGGAAGATCGCAGGGAAGAGCGAGAGAATCGTGAGCGACGAGAGGAACGAGAAGATCGAGAAACATCGCGCAGGGTTAGCGATATGCGTCGTGTAGAGCGTGAAACATCTCGTCGAGAAGATCGTGCTGAGCGAACAAACAGTCGCATGAATGTGGAAGGTATGCGAAGAGAAGAAAACGAACTGACGCGCAGACAAGAACGAGAAGATAATCAATGGCGAGAGGACCGTGGCGAACTTGCACGAGAGGAACGCGAAGTTTCTCGGCGAGAAGATCGCGAAAGCCGGCGAGAAGAAAGGGACTTAACACACAGACAGGAGCGTGAGGATCGACGACAAGAACGTGAAGTGCGTGACGACATGCGACGGGATGAACGTGATGATGCACGCAGACACGAACGAGAGGATCGTGAGCGACGAGAAGAATTAAGCGATCTTCGACGGGAGGAGCGTGAAGTATCTCGACGACAGGATCGCGACGTTCGCAATGAAATGAGTCGTGAGCACCGTGACCACACTGACAGACAAGTTCGCGAAGATCGTGAGCGACGAGAGGATCGAGAGGAGAGGGAACTTTCTCGCCGAGAGGAGAGGGAAGTTCGACGACAAGAACGAAGCGAAGGACATGAGCGTGTCGAGCGCATGGATAGACGAGTGGCTCGAGAAGAGATCGCTGATCTTACCAGCAGACAGGAACGCCGCGAGCAGCGCGATGAGACGAGAAGAGAACTTCCAAGGGAGACGAAGGAACAACACAGAGAGCGGGATTTCTCACAGCACTTTGTGCGTGATAATCGCAATAGCAATGTGCTTGCAACAACCAAGTCCAACAGTTGGGTCAGCAAGGTCTGCAGCAAGCATTGGCTGCTGATGATGGGACAGGCGCTTATGCTACTGGCACTTTACTCGAAAATCAGCACAAAAGGATTTAACCTGAGGTACGTGATAGAAGCATCAATTATGTTGCCTGCAATCTATCTATACAATCTCTCTCTCTCTCTCTCAATTTGATTCACAGACATGTGGTTGGCAGTCATGTGCACGGCATTCTGCATCCCATCGAATGCTAGAAATTGACCCAGGATGTTAACAACGAACCTGATAAACTGAAGCGCATAAGTACCTAAGAAACCGCAACAACAAAAAGAAAAGGAAAAACCAACAAAAAAAAAACAACAAATTCGGACCATGGGCCCACATTATCGTACAACTTACTTACTATATATATATACACTTATATAAATATAAACATATACATAACATAACATAACATAGCAATTGGAGCAACGAGTTAAACGCTGAGAGTGGATCTGAGATGTGTCTGTAAATGCAAATGTACAATTTAATCAAAACTCTGTTACTAACACACAAATGCAACAAATATAAGTTATACTTAGTTGAGCATATGCAAATATGTGCGGAGAGTATTATTATTATTATTCAGTTGTAGCCAGCTCCCATCTCAATTTCTATCTCTAACCATTCACAGATTGTAGCGCCTGCGGTTGCCAGAAATCTCAAATAATTGCAGTCCGAGTCCAGTCGAGCTTTGCTGTTGTGCTCTGTACTCTATACTCTGTACTCTGTACTCTGTCTCTTTGTAGTAAGCATGCAATATACAATTGTCCACTTGGCATGCTTCAGCATATGCTGCTGGTCCGACAAAGTCCAAACGTATTACTCCACATCCACTCAACGTATGTATGTAGATCCCCCCGTTGTCGTTGTCGTCGTCATCTGAGGAGGAGGAGGAGGACTCTCAAGCCTGAACTGGAAAATTATTATTGCGATTTTCCATGTCGGTTGGCTTCATCCTGCCAGCCTTGTGCGCCTTTGTGTGCCAGACACAGTATCGTTGTTGATAAATTTCGCACATATTAGACTGCCGGACTGGTCTATACATCTTTCGCTTTTCAAAGGATATCCCCCAAAGGGTGTTGGGTGTGTGCTCTATTTGCTGCCGCTGCCGCTGCTATTGCTCCTGCTCCTGCTCCTGCTTCTGCTCCTGCCGTTGGCTGTGCTTCGGGCCCTCCGCTCGCTGCCTCTGCCTCTGCCACCGACTCTGCTAGCAAACAGGCCAGTAAGCCATCCTTAATCAGTGAAACCAACACAACACAAATTTTACACAATTTTCTTCTATTGGGGATTATTTCGCATGGCAAATGTGTATGCAGTCAACTTATGGGTTGTACTTGTTGTTCTTGTTGTTCTTCTTGTTGTCTGTTATTTGCCGACAAGATGCCAAGCAAAATGCTACAGTTGTTGGCCTAAAACACAGCATACTGCGATACAGATACACTGGGTTATATCTGTATGTTTTGTTTGGTTTTAGAGTCAAATTTCAAAGTTCCTAAGGTTGTTAATAGTCCTTAATTTGCTCTTAGCCTTTGCCTCGAGGATTTATTTAGTTTTTCAAGCTGCTCAATTCCATATTAAAGTCTGTCAAATTGCACATTGTTCTCAGTTGTTGTGGCTTAACTGCTTATCGATGCTTTAAGGGCCGCTGCAGATTGCAAGTATTTTACAGGGTATCTCAAGCAGATATATGCTGGCAAATTTGTTGGTGTTTTTCGTGTGCACACATAAATATAAAGAGCACACGCTTGTCTTTATACTATATATATGCGCTCGCACACGCCTGCTTCTATATGCTTGTCTGTGTGTGTGTGTCGGTGTGGTTGTCCAATACAAACACAAAATGGAGACAGTCGACGGCGAAGGTTATTCGATATTAAAACACCACAAAAGCGCAATAAACCAACAAGAAAACATCATAAAAAATTGAGTTTTCAATATTTATTCGAATTAAATAATTCACGCGCTCGTTGGTCGAGGGGGCCCGCAAATATCGCCCGTATTCGGGCAGCTTAAAACCACACACACACACAAGCCAAGAGAGGAAGAGGAAGGAAGGGAAAACTTTGTGTGTGTGTGTGTGTGTCGTGGCTAGACTACCGGAAGGACTCAAGAAGCGTGGCTGAATGAAGGCGATGGCATTACGGAGTTTTTGAGTTCCGTGCCGGGGTCGCTTTTGGGGTTTTGTACGTATGGCATTTTACGAGCATTTGAGGTTTATTTTATGCTTTTAACCACGCACACACACATACTAAGACGTTGAATGCAAAACAACATAAATTTTGTGTCAGAAATCATAAATTTCAATAAAAAATAAAAGCAGCGAAGCGCCAAATAAATACGTAACCTGCCCAAGCGAGGGAGGTAACGCAAATGATGCTGGCAATGTGTTGGGAAGATGGGTAGGGGTATGGGTAGGGGTAGGGGGAAGGGAAGAGTATAGCAACCATGACTCCTGGGAACATGTGTGGCACGTTCGCAATGCTACAAGAAATACCAGTTGTTACTAGACCAGCAGCAAAAAGATAGAGAGAGAGTTGAATATATTGCACTGCTTAAGGGGCGCAAAGTAAATGCAACAGGCAAAAGTGTGCATAATTTCCAGGCTCAACTCGAGGCGCAAAAGGACTGCCACTGCTACATGCCACATTGTAGCTATCAAAACGCGTGCCACACAATGCTTAGTTAACAATTACAACGTGTGACTGCCTATCGAATATCCCAGCAGACTACGAGACTAGTTGCATTATTAAAACACTTCGAAGCTGTTGGCAAATCCCGTATGATCTAGGCGATTATCCGACTGCGCATAAAATATTCGGATACTGTCTGAGGCTGGCATTATTCCAGTCGAAAGCTTTCTAACTGAGTTGATGAGATTGTTATGATATTGTAGATGTAGCAAGATAATAAACCAAAAATGGAATTACTAATTTAATTGTGTTGTAGAAAAGAGCTTAAATAACAAATAATTCCACTACATTGAACAAAAAAACCGACAACTTAAATGAAGTGTTTGTTTTTAGATGATGAGATTGTTTCCCTAGTCGTAGAAAAGTGCTTAAATATTGAACAAAAAAATGGACTTAAATGAAGTGTTTGTTTTTAGATGATGAGATTGCTATGTTTTGATTTAAGCAACTGCTCTTTGTTTTCAGTGTATAGGCATTTAAAATAGTTAACATAAGCAAATGAAATGCATACTGTGCATCTTAAGCATATTCCATAATATTACCACAATTTTTGGTGCTACAAATTTCGAATGCATAAATAATGGAAATTTGATTGAAAGCGTATAATAAGCTTGACAGTTATTGAAGCACACTCGATTTGTGTGGCAATCACATCAAATTGTTATGCTTGACATTGCGTTCGTTCATTTGTTTATTAGATTTATTACGCATACGTTACTCCTAAAAGGCAATTAAGAAACGATGATGGCATCTCTGCAAACAATTGTTTTACAGTGCTCAACTCAATTTATAGATTGTGAATTGAGCAAAGGGAAGGGCAGGGATGGGAAGGGAAGGGAAGGGAAGGGAAGGCGGAGCACAGTTTGGATCACTTTAGATTGGGTTAAAATTGGTTTACAAATACCTTTAGCTAGTGAATATCTCGTATTTTTTTTTTTTCGATTTTTTTCCGTTTGCAAATTGTAGCGGCAACTTTTAACACAAATTGATGGGCGTT
The DNA here is from genome assembly GCA_019972355.1 of Drosophila kohkoa. NCBI lineage: Eukaryota > Metazoa > Arthropoda > Insecta > Diptera > Drosophilidae > Drosophila > Drosophila kohkoa. The sequence continues at coordinate 551,122 of BJEL01000077.1, forward strand.
GTTTTGGGAACGAGCGGGGCGGGGAAGTTATCAGCTTTGGCTGCTGCGTTTGTTTTGTCAGTTATCGCTGAGTGGCGCGTTGAGGTGGGGGTTGGGGTTGGGGATTGCGGAGAGAAGGAGGCGGGGAAGTGCGGTGTGGGATGTGGTAGGGCACATTTGCTCTGACATTTGCTAGCAATTTTATAAATTATCAATTTCATCGGCAACTGAGCAGCGAGCGAATAAATAAATACATAAATAAAAGAAATACGTGAAATGGAAAATGGAAAATCGTTGCGAAAATTGTGAAATTGCCAACTGGCGAAATTGGTAAAATTCGTGAAACCGCAGCGATGCGAACAAGCGAACAGAGACAGCAAGATAGTGTGCGAGTGCGAGGAAGAGAGAAAGACTAAAAGAGAAAAAAAAAACACACACACAGAAGCGAATTCTCCACAAGTTGCCATTAAACGTCAATGGGAAATCGGGCCAGAAATTGTTAGATTGCAGATGCTGGCGATGGCAACAGCAATGGAGATGGAGATGGTAGATGGAGATGGTAGATGGCAAAGAGAGATGCCAGAGATGGCTGTGAGATGGTTAGAGATGAAATTGGAGCTGCGACGCCCTAAGCGAAATGTGCAGTTAAATAAAAATCAAAGCGGTTTACGTTATCAGCGACGATTTTCTGTGGGCGTTTGTGGCTCCTCGAATCCGGATTGCGATTCCGATTCCGATTCCCCCAATCCAAATGCGACTGCGACTGCGAATGCGAATGCGAAGAAGCTGCGTTGACAGCCTCGAACGTTTGCATAATCCCCACCCAATCGCATACAAAACTGAAAGAAGAGCGAATACCCGATCCAAAAAGAAAAAAAAACGAAACGCAGAGAAAAACCCAAACCCAAACCCAAACCGAAAACTCTGGCAAAAGTCAATGCCTAACCGAAGCCAAACCCCAGGCAAGAAGTCAGTCAGTTAGTCAGTTAGTCAGTCAGTCAGTCAGTCGCCCAGTGAGTTGCATTTGTGCGAACAAATGCGAAATTGGTTTATGCAACAGACTTTTATGGCGCACGTCAGACCTGGCGAGGAGCATTTGGAAATGGCAAACTTTGACAGCGCAACTCAGGCGCATTCACAGGCAAATTTCTAAATAGAATCGAGAGCTGGAGTGTGTGTGTGTGTGTGTGGAGTCGGTACGATCTGGTTGCCCTCAATCTCTTCCCCTTCCCCTTCTCTTCACTTCTCTCTTCCCTCACACTACTATCGAATGGAACCAGCATCCATTGCACTCGTGCAAATAAATTTGCTGTTCACGTACATGAAAGCCGTTTGCACAAGCATGCAATCATCCACAAATATTGTCTAAACGAACACACTCACTCGCACTCATGAGTGTGTGTTTCCCTCTCTCACTCTCACTGTGTATGTGTGTGTGTGTCGCGACTGACGACTGACATCGAAGTTTTGATAATCCACGGCTCGTTGTTGAATTGATCAATTGGAAAGCAACCACAGCATTGCAACCGCATGTCAATTGGTAGGCATTGCCCTCCCTTCCCTTTTGCTGCCCCCCCGCGCCCTTTTGCTGCCACGCCCCAGCACTCAAACACTCTCACACACACACACACTCAGTCAGCCGCTCAGCCATGTGAGTCTCTAAAGTTGGGTGCACACACAAAAGCAATGATGACATTTACTGGCTCGCCCAGCAAGCAAGCAAGCGAGCTCGTTGCAATGTCCCTTTCAGCCTCTTGCCACCTGCCAGCTGCTAGCTGCCACCTGCCACGTCCTTGAGTTTTATGGGATTTTTAGATATTTATAGATTGCGCTCATACAATCGCTGTGCTTTGGCCTGAGCTTAGAGTTTGGATCTGGGTGCTGGGTGCTGGATGCTGGACAAGTTTGAACTCCGCTCCGATTGTGGGCAACTTGCAAAAGTTGTTTGTGCTTTGCTTTTGCAACAAATGCCTAGCGTATACGTGTGTGTGTGTGAGTGTGCGAACTGTGGCGCAACGAAGCATAAAAAATGGCTGCATTCAGGACACGGCCAAATGCCTTCATCCTTGGTCAGTGCGATGCAGCCAAGGAGCTGAGTGCGAGGGCGGCAAATCAAAGTCAATTTGGCAAAGATCTTGGAGTCACCCTCGAGTGGAATGTCCTTGTTGCTACAACCACAAAGCGTTGCATGCTGCTGCTGTTGCTGCTGTTGCTGTTGCTGTTGTTGTTTCTTCTCCACACTGACCCTGCCCCAAAATGCAGCCTCAAGCGACCAACAGCATCTTGTGGTTAGCAGTTGATGGGTCTAGACCCAATTCTCTTCACCTCTCCGCTTCTCTTCTACATTTTGCAGACTGCCAACGTATTGCAATTTCCTTGAGGAGACGACTTTCCACATGCTGCACAACCACCGTGCAGGTTGCTGTTGCTACCTCTCTCTCTCTGTCTCTTTCTCTTCGAAAATGGGCAAACATATTCATCCATAAACATTTAATGGCCGCTTCTTTTACTCTGATTGCACTTTCAAGTTTTAAGGTGCCGACTAATCTGCAAGTCTCGCTTGAGTGTCTATAACCCATTTTTATTTTTCTTTTTTTGCTGCTGCTGCTGCCACATATTCTCAGCGTAAATTGCAATTGCACTCACATTCCTATTACAGTTTTAAAAGCATATGAAAGCTTTAATAACTCTATACAGTTTTAGAGTCGATGGTTTTAAAGTCTGCCAGCAGTCAGTAGTTGATAATGTTGTAATCAAGTAAGTAGATAATATATAAACCAACAACTTTATTAAAGTAAAAAACGTATAAACCAACTATAAATTATTGATAATATGCCTTCAAAGCAAATTTATACTCACATCTTTTTAAGATAGAGGCTCCCTAAAATTTATTAGGATTTATTTCTAGTGGATGAATGAGTTCCAATGCTACAAATTTCATTTCTTGTTAAAATACAACAAATATTCTGTTTGAATTTTGTAATCTCATTTTTCTTTCAAAACCGGTTCAAATCCTGCCAAGTTAAAGCACTCTTTTCTGTAAGAATTTTAAATGCATAAATATTTTGTGCATACAATTTACTATCCCAAAAATGTCCAACACTTATTGTTCACCACAATTTGTACATACGAATTTTATAACATTTCATTATTTCATATTAAAATACTGCGCATATTAAACTATGCGGTATTTGTAAAGAATAATGACTCGTAAATATTTACCAATAAATCTACATGCAAAAATATTTTCGTCTTATGAACGTATGCACACCAAAGCGGAGCGAATTCGTTTTGACGGCGAATTTGCAGTTTTTTTTTCCATAACCGCGTATGCAGCGTTTTTATACCCATAGGGTAGAAGGGTATTATAACTTTGTGCCGGCTGGAAATGTATGTAACAGGTAGAATAAGAAGAAGGCATCTCCGACCCTATAAAGTATATATATTCTTGATCAGCATCAACAGCCCAGAAGATCAAGCTATGTCTGTCTGTCTGTCTGTCTGGCCGTATGAAACACTGGATCGCAGAGACTATAAGAGATAGAGTTATAATTTTTTTCGACAGCATTTGTTATGATCAAATTTGTTTAAAATGTTTGCCACGCCCACTTCCGCCTCCGCAAATCAATAAAATCGAATAGAAAGAGAAGAATAACTAGAGCTGCAAATTTTGGTATATACAATAATTACTATAGTAGTTGTGATTCCTGAAAATTTGGTTGTGATCAGATAAAAATTCTCAAAGTTAATAAAGAAATAATTTTGTATGGGCAAAAACGCCTACTTACAAGGGGTCTTAGTTGCTTTGGCCGACAATCTGGTATATTGTGCAGACTATGGTATATTTTGGTATTCGACGCTGTCGCTGCGATTCCGCTGCGATTTAGTCGCACCGCGATTTATTCGCCTCGCGATTTATTCGCCCTGCGATTTATTCGCTTTACAATTCGGTTAACAGGCGAAGCAATGTAGATCAAGTATACGCCTAGTGTTCACTTTAAATAAATAGATATATTGTGAATTGAACATTGCTTTCCAGATTTGAATTACCTTATTTCTTATATTTATATTTTATTGTTTTCGTGCAATCGCATTTCATGAATTATAAATATTACATGCTTATAATCTAATACTACTTGAGGTATAGTCTGTAAAAAATAATAGCTCGTAAATATTTATATTATTTTTCACGCATTTTAATATATATTTTTAATAACTGATTTAATTATATCACCGAATTGAAATAGAATTCTGCCAACGGGCAAAGCAATGTTGATTAAGTATACGCCTAGTGTTGTTTTTAGAAGAACAGGTATTTTCTTCATCTTTGGTTGACAATCTGGTATATTTAAAAACAAAAATCAAACATAGTCACGGTACATTTTTAGTATTTTTGCGGTATATTAACTTGGTATATTTTGTTATCTGTTTTGAATACCGCACTATATTTTGCACTCTTTGGTATATTTTAAATGTAGTACTTCATGAATATACCAAATATCGTTTTTGGTATATTTCAATTATTTTTTAGTATATTTATTTTTGTAGTATTTTTTATTGTATATTTACCGCACAGTTTTATTTTACTAAAAAATGGGTAGCGGGTTTCTCAGCTTGCTTACTTGTTATTTTTATACTTTTTAATGACTACTTGCAACAACTTTAATTGTATGTTTTAAACGAATTACAATACAACTCGGTCAACATGGGGCTAAGCAATGCTGATCAAGTATACGCCTAGTGTTGACCCATGTAAGTGGCAGTCTGCGACTAAAAAAGGTCATAGTTCACAGTACTCGCACTTGCACTCGCACTTGCCAACACAGTCGAATGAGGCGTTGATGTCGCCAACGTTGGCACCAAAAGAGCCGCCGGCCAGGTGCCCAGTGTCGATGTCAGGCTTGGGGAGTGTGGCCAGGGTAAAGAGGAAGAGAAATTCAATTAGAAATTTACATAGAGTCGCTCTTGTAGGGTATTTGTTGCAACGCTTCGAGGGGCGCGCTTGACTCACGTTGTTGTCGAGGGCAAAGCGCTGGCTGCGTGCCCCATGGCGTATACGTATTCACAATCGCGACAATGCATATCACATTCGCATTCACAATCACAATCACACTCGAACTTACATTCTCTACTCGATGCAGAGTGTGTTTGTGTGTGTGTGTGTTTGTGTGTGTGTGTGTGGCAGGGCGTGTGGCAATTGAATTTTTGTGGCAGCAGACACACAGCAGTGGGAGCGAAATTGTGGACATCGCTGGTTGCAAGCGGCGACAAATAAAAAGGTGTTGATGGACTGCAACATGGCTGCACAAATTGCATATTGCATCAGTTGCAGACACGAATTTGGCATATGGCCAAAACAACAACGATGCGAAGCGATGCGGCCGCATGACGTTGCAGCTAATTAAACGCGAAAATTGCATGAGGCCAGCGAATGTGGCACATTGTTGAATTTGTAACCAAAGCCAAATGACTGCAGAGTCTCTGGGCCAAAAATGGGAACAGCCAAACGCCACCCGCTGCCGCTGCTGCTGCTGCTGTGGCATTTTCGATGCCAATTGAAATTCAATTCGGACTGCAACTAAAATGAAATTGAATATAACAACAGCGAGCGAACCTGAACGAGGTTACGAATTAGAAGCGAACGCGAATGCGAATGCGAGTGCGGTTGCTGAAGCGTGAGTTGAAATGGAAACCAAACGTGGGCAATTGCCAAATGGGTTTGGGATTGGGCTCAGTTGGTTGCTCCTGCGGACTGCCCTTGCCCTACGTCCTTGCCTTCTCCCTGCTCTCTTCTGCCTTCTGCCCATCGGTCAGACCCAGAGGAGCAACTCGAATTAGAATGAAAAATAATTGCAGCTGGCGCTCGTTTCAATTAAGTTCAGCGCACAAAATGCCCCGTCACGGAGCTCTAACCGAGCAACTAGAACATTTCGCCTGCAGTCTGCAGTCTGAAGTCTTCCCAGCTTACCACCCCCCTCCCCCTGGAAATCTCCGCAAAAGCCACCTTCCGCAGTTGTTGCTAATTATTGCTGTGCTGCGCTGCGCTGCGATGCGCTTACGGTCAGCTGAGTGCACACGATGGACTCGCAACTCCCAATCCCGCTCTAACCAACTAAAGGATTGCAACAACAACACACACACACACACACACACACACAATACATACATATATAGTGAAACAGATGCAACAACGGCAACAACTGCACCCGAGGGATGCATTTTACTGTCCGCCAAAGCCACAGCTGCAATCGTTGCTGCCGCTGCCGCTGTTGCTGCTGTTGTTAAACAGTTAACTGGTTTGGGGCATGGGCTTGGGCTTCGTGGCGATGGAAGTGGGCGTGGCTCACTAAACAGCTGTCAGCATTTTGCTACACTTAACGATTTTTTGCCACCTTCGACAGTGCCATAAATCAAGCCACACCACACATTGCCACAAATCAGTCATTTGGATATCCATTCGCATTTTGGACTTCATTTGTGCCCCATTAGCTGCCACATAATTCATAAGCATCAGCTCCAGCCCGCCACACACACACTCACACACACAGTCGCCACATTCTCTGCACACACTCTACAGTTGGGATAATTGAATTTCAGCGAAATGATTGCAGACGGTCTCCTTTCCTTTCCTTTTCTTTCTTTGCGTTTCACTTTTTTTTTGTGTGTTTGTCTTGGAGGCATTCACTTGAATTTCTTGGGCCAATGTGTTCATTGTCCTTGTCCAGTTCGTGCTTGCCTTAGCCTCTGCCTGTCCACTTGCAGCTAATTAAAGCTAATCGTGTTGTCGACTCGACTCTACGTTCAACTGCTCTGTTTGCTGCTGTCGTTGCCGTTGCCGTTGCTGTTGCTGTTGCTAGCCACTTTGGCTGCTCAGGCTCTGAGTGCTTGACACTGTGCGAAAAATGTAGCATACTATTTGGGGTAAAAAAATAATAGTTACTTCACTTGATTTTTAGGAAAACTTCTTTGTGGAATATAAAAATATATATACACATAAAAATATATATACATAAAAACATTTATATGTCTTACAGTACTAACATATATATGTATATACATATGATATATTCCATATATGCGTATTATTAAGCTAGTTTTCTTTATCAATGCGGCAGCTTTATCTGGTTTATGGTACATATCTCACCTGGCTTTAGTATTTTGCCTCAATGTAAAGCCAAATAAAGATGTCGCAATGATAATAAGAACTAGTTTAATGAAAAGACAAAGTAAATGGAATCGTTTTAGGTAGCCGAAATCATATTTACAACATATAAAATATATAAAATACTTAAATGGAAAGATGTCTCGCTTTCAATGCATTACATGCATTTAACTTTATAATCATTCGTTTAACTTATTTATTTATAATTACAATTAAAATAGTTTCTCATTAGTATTCTAACTTATGAAATCTATTTTATTTATTTAATTTATCATTTAACTTATACAGTATGTAATTAATTCAAAGAGAGTATACAATGCATCAAACAAAGTTTTTGATTATTGGTTGGTAAGAACTTATGAAAAGCGCAGCTTGAAATAATTTTTATTGAAATTCATTCAAATATTAAACAAGTGCAATAAGCTTGCAATTATTTCATTTGTAACCTATTTTTGTTAATTAATTGACATATTAAATAAGTGCGTTTGAATGAATATTACGACATAATAGAAGAGTCCATTAGATTCGATTAAGTAGAAACTTAAACGTAAATATATTACTGTATGCATTTAATACATTTGAAGAAGGCCAAATCGATAATAAATTTGTATAAATTTGCAATTTATACTTTCGAAATACAATTATTTATTTTGCTTGCCATTTGAATAGATTTATGTTTATTTGGTATATTTGTTTTGTCATTACGTTAGCTTCCCATTTCTGTCTGTGTAGTTGCGCTTTTGCTTAGCAATCTCAAAGCTTGCCAGTGGACACTAAGGGGGTGAGTGGGGGAAGTAAGTGGGGAGTTGCAAACATAGTCGATTTGTTGAAAACAAAACCCCATACAAACGCCGTCGAACCCGAAACCAAACCCGAGCGTGTTGGCGGTGCGTGAGCAACAACTTCGCCCTAACAATTTGCGGCGAATTGGGAAAGCTTTGCGACACGGCTTCAGTGGCGTTCAAGAGGGGGTGTAGAGAGGGTGTAGAGAGGGAACGAACTCATGCTGTGGCTAGTTTGGTAGCAGAGCTTGGCTGAGGAAGGGAGGTAGAGGTGGGGAGGGGAAAGGGGCTGAGGTAGGAATTAAGTCTAAGTCAAGTCGACACCACTTCCGCCACGCGTTGCTTCAGCTCAGCTCAGTTTAGTTGACGTTGGAGCAACGACAACAACACACAGACTCGCTCTCTCTCTCTCTATCTCTATCGCTCTCTCTCTCTCTCACTCTCTCTCTGTGGGATGGCTTGGCCATCTCGAAAGTTGGCAGCATTTACTTGGCTGTGCTTAACACTTTCCGCTTGCAAGTCGCATCCGCATCTCCCAGACTGCCATCCACCGCCATCCGCTGCCACCGCCATCCGCCGCCGCCGCATGTTGCAAAGTTGTGCGGCTTGCTGATGTATGCTCATATAACTTTGCCACTAACGAGACTCATGAGCTGCATAGTAATGAGTACCATGGCTCAGGCGTCAGCCAGCAGCCGCTAGATCGTAGACTTAGTCCGCAAATAGGCGCCACCGGGCGCTGTAATCACTGAGCTTCCCCAGCGACCAACATTCTCCCACAACTGTAGCCCCCAACTGTCGCTGTCGCTGTCCTCATTCCTCATTCCTCATTCGCTATCGCAATCGCAATCGCAATCTGGCTCGTTCTTTAGCCGCCAGATGAAGCTGACAGAAGTTGGTGGTTGCCTATGGAACAATGCTTCATTTGGCATTTATCGCAAAAATATCCAGAGCCATCAATCAGACAGAAGGAGAGAGGGAGTGAGAGAGAAAGAGAGGGAGAGAGAGCTGCGCAAATGGAGCCAAGACGACCGGATGGATGGCTTCGTGGCCCGCCAATGAATTCAATACGATTAATTTAGCAACTGATTTGCCGATGACGAATAACAATGCAACATAATGTGCCACAATTATTCATTTCATCGGCACACTTTTGCGCTTGTTTCCCTCTCTCCTCTCTCTCTCTCTTTCTCCCTTCCCCACCCCCCATCCGAACCACAGAGTTGACGATTGCGGTGAATGCCAAAATGAATGATTTGAAGCGCGAAGCTCTGCTGATGAGTAAAAATGTTGCACACACAGTTTTGTCTTCTCTTTGTAGCTATTTTTATATATGCGAGTATTTGTTGACACTCTGTTGAAGGTTTTCTTTGGCACACAATTTGTAGGTATTCTCTGGCATAATATTTTTTAATAATAAGTATACGCCTATTGAGCCAATTTATTTTTATATTCAATTGCAGCTTAAAAAGTGCAAATGCGCAATTCATTTCGTAAATTTATTATAAGCTATTTCTGATTTTTTATTTTTTTTTTATTTAATATTAAGTATACGCCCATTGAGCCACAAATTGAATACTTTAATCACTTTTTTCATAATCAATTGCAGTTTCAAATTTATAAGAACAGGATTAATTTTTCAAATTTATTCGAAAGTATTTCAGCTCTGCTAGAACTGAGATATTCTCAGGCATATTTTTTTTAATAATAAGTATACGCCTGTTGAGCCATTTTATGTACATATTCAATTGCAGCTTAAAAAGTGTAACTCCGCATTTAATTTCTAATTTGTTTCAACTTAACTAAAACTGAGATATTGTTTGCCTTATTTTCATTATATTAAGTATACGCCTATTGAGTCATATAATAATAATATGCTTTAAGCACTTTTTTTTCGTTTTCAATTGGCTTAATGAATGTCACGAGGTAAGTGTGAAATTCATTTCTAAAATTTATTCAAAATCATTTTAACGCAGAAAATTGTGGAATATCAAGCATCATAATTTCCAAAATGGGCGTTTGTTTATTCAATCAGTTTTTGGAAATGATTTCAAATTAAAACTCCCATTGAATAAAACGCGTGGATGACATGCGATTTAGCGCGTTGAGAACACGAGACATAAATTTAATTAAAATCAGCAATTATAAAATAGAAAGCTTGCTAACACCGGCAATTTTAGTCAACAAATTAATCGATAATCGATATGGCAAACAGCACCTATTTATAGCTTTTGTGTGTGTGTGTACGTTTATGGAATATGCGATTTAAATTTCGAACAAACAACGTGTGTGCGTAACGTAAATATTTATGAAGAGGGCATTGAACCAATGTTTAGTCTGATGAACAATTCACTAAACTGTGGTGTTTAAATGACAGTTCCTTAGTTAGAAAACTTTAGTTATTTATTCATAGTATTTAAGAAAGCAACTCAGCCGCTGTTATCTGAGATATTTATATGTATATATATGTATGCTGCTTGTTAAGGAAATGATGTTGACAAGTGGATTTCGTTGCTTTTTTTTCTCCTTTTCTCTTTTTAGTTTCATATTCGCTGCTTGTTGGTCATTTTCTTACTGGCCAGTTGTCTTTTCAATTACCAACAGAATGCAGAAACTTAACCGGCAATTCACAGCTTCCCCAACCAACCAACCAACCAACCAACTACTTTCAACCGAAACTGAAGCGAACCCAATCTCCAGACTGTGGCCGCATCCCGGCCCCGTTCCGTTCTCTTTTTCGTTGCGTTGCGTTGCAAGTGCAAATTAGTCGAGAGTGCCAACAAATTTAACGAGCAAATTTACACTCGAGCAGCGGCCACGGAACGGAATTCAGTTTGAAAAGCGACTTGCAGAGGGTGGCGAGGGGATGTGGCAAGGGGAAGGGGAGCCGGAAACATGGGCTGGTGTGTATCTGCTTCTGTTAGCAGAGACCAACTCCCTGCCTGCCTGCCAAACTGTTGCCAGATCAAAATGGGACTTCAGCAGCAGCAACAGCAGCTTGGCAAAAAAGCGGAGCATCGCCAGCCAGTTGTAAATTTTGTGTTTGCGCTTCCGGACCTCGAGGCAAAGCCAGTTCCCTTCCCTCTCCCTGTGTATGTGTGTGTGTGTGTGTGTTTGTGTGAGTGCCTGTTTTAATTTAGGGAACACAGCACAGCAATTGCCCCAAAAAAAAATGAAGAAGAAGAAGCCGTGGAACCTTTCTCTACTCCTGGTTGTCTTATTACGCCGTGTCTGCTCCTGTTGCTGCCCAAAGGGGCCAAAGGCCGAGACTCAGCATCAGCATCAGCATTGGACTCGGAATCGGAGTTGGAGCTTGAAGAGCACACGGCCTGCTGAGCTGTGTGCGTATCGTTTCAGACGCCATGCCACGCCCATTTGGCCAGCCAGCCAGACAGGCAAACCTTAATGGTCGGCTGCAGCATCTTTTACGAGTCTCTTTCCTTTGAGTTTGCTTTGCTTTTTGCCTCGTTGCTCACCACTGTCTGTCTGTCTGAGTGTGTATGTGTGTGTGTGTGTATGTGTTTGTCGTTGAAATTGAATCAAAAATTGGATTCACTCAGGTCGTGGCGGTCATTGGGACTGCAGCGCTTTGGCTTTCAACTAAGAGTGGAGCACACACAAACACAAGACTCTCGCTGCTTTAGCTGCTTCAGCTGCTTCTCTCACACTCCAGCGGGACGTCAGCTTAGCCAGCGGCTCAGCTCAGCTCCTTGGCTTGGTTCTGTCTCTGGGTCTGGGTCTGGGTCTGTTTCTGGGTCTGGGTCTGTTCCTTGCCAGCTGTGAACCCATGTCAACTTTAATTGAATTTGATAGAACAAATATTTAGCAGCATCGCGCACCATTTACACCCCGGCATACTTAACAGACAGCTTTCTCCACCTAACCCAAGCTATATTAACAACAACAAAAAAATGAAAAACGAAAAAAAACCCATATAAAATATATGTATATAAAAAAAAGAGACAACAGCAATAATGACAACAACGGCGGCGGCATTTGGGCTTCCTGATAATCGATGAATTGTTATGTCATAATTAAGGCACATTTTGTTTTTTTTTTTTGTTTCTTCTTTTTTGTGTCTTTTTAACTTACTACACTGAGTTTATTTTTTAGGGATCATTCAACGCTTTCCGCTGCTGCTTTTATCTTTTGGTATTATTTTTCATTGTTCTGTGTTTATGGAACTCTAAGAGTTTTGTTGTCATTTTATTAAAAATCAAGCAACAGTTCATTAAGAGTAAACAGTAAAATATTTAATGCGATAATAATATCAAAGTATAATTTTGATTCAACTACTCGACTGTGTGATACCCGGTACCCATATTAAATAATAGAAAAACAGTTCGGTATTATTCTTTGAATATATAAAATAAAGTATCGCAAAAATACTAAAATATACTAAAATGCCATATGCTATATTGTTGATGTGCTACATTATTCTTAAACAAGTAAGAAAGTTACAGTCGAGTGTGCTCGACTTGTTATTCGATTTTTTTGATTTGCGAAGGCGGAAGTGGGCGTGGCAAAAATTTGAAACAAACTTGATCTGCGTGCAAACATAACCAATGCTGTCGAAAAAAAATTATAGCTCTATCTCTTATAGTCTCTGAGATCCAGTGTTTCATACGGACGGACGGACAGACGGACAGACACACAAACGGACAGACGAACATGGCTAGATTGTCTCGGCTGTTGACGCTGATCAAGTCTATATATACTTTATAGGGTCGGAGATCCCTCCTTCTACCTGTTACTTACATTCATGTCGGCACGAAGTTATAATACCCTTCTACCCTTAGGTAGCGGGTATAAATATACAAAATAAAGTATCGCAAAAATACTAAAATACATTAATAGCCATATGCTATATTGTTGATGTGCTACATTCGAAATTTATCATAGTGGCCAACTTTATCAATGTTCACATCAAAATCTGCCAATTGTGTAATATTGCTTATTGATTTTTCATCCGATTTTATTTATGTTGAAATGACAAAAAATGTTTTAAAGCGAAGTATTGCTTAAAGTTTAATGTTATTTAAATGTTCTATAGTTATTAAAATCAAAGTATGATTATTCTTTTAACCATGGTCAACAATAAAATTTACATTTATTATATATTCTGTATATACCATATATATATAATACGATAATAATATCAAAGTAAACTTTTCACTTTTTTTAAATCTGTCAATTGTGTAATATTGTTATTGATTTTTTGCCCAATCATATACGTTAATGTTACACTATTAAATTTCACGTAAATTGTTTTTCAATTTAAATTTAATTATCCGTAGTTATTTAAATCAAAGTATGATTATTCTATATGAAAAGTTGCATTTAAACAGTATTATTTTTATACTGAATATCATATATGTTGTAGCCTTTTTGGTTCATTTGAAAGCATGCGAATGGAGACATTAAAAGAAATGACCGCTTGCAACAAATATCATAGTTAGAGGTCATCGAAGGGCATTACGAGCTACTATATAGCTGCGATAGAAGTTGCATGTAGCATGTGCTGCTAATGGGTTTTATATCACTTTATTACACAGCACTCGTGTGTGAAATGTACTTCAATCACAAGTTGAGTGCTAAAAATACCAAATACGTATTCAAATAACCAGATCCAGCTACTCGACGACTGTCTGACTGTCTGACTGTGGAGCGAGTGTGGAGTATGATGCTATGCAGCATGTGGCATCCATAAGGGGTAAATCAAAAGTGTTGTCTTCTTCACTGTTTGTGCTGTGTTCTACCATTTTTCTTCCCCTTCCCCTACCCCTCCTCATTCACTTCTCTCGTTCCCTCTCTGCCCTGTTTCAACATGCCGTTTGCTTTCGTTATTAAATTGCCAGCCACATTGCGCACACTGCGAAGTATTTATTAAGTCATAAGCTTCAGCCAGCTACGGGCACCATGCAACACGGCTGTTGCACACACACACATACACACACATTCGCACACTGCAGTAGTCTCCCATACTCCTACTCACACCCACACCCACACTCATACATATGTATGTAACTGCTATGAAAGCAAGTATGCGGCCATTGCAACCTTGCCTGGCAATATTGTGGCACAGTGCTTGAAAAAAGTTGTCTATTGGTCAGATATTTCATTGAAATGCATATGCATCAATAAAAGTTTCACTTTCTTATTTCTCATATTTATTTCGTTTTGGTTTTTTTTACCAAACTTAATTCTATCTTTACTTAACTACACCAAACTTACATAATACACCCAATTCTCGCTTAACAGCCTCAGTTGAGTGATCAGATATTTAATTTAAATCCATATACATCAATTATAGAATCAGTTTAATATATTTCAACATATTTCGATTTAGTTAGTTTTAGATTTTCGAAATTCACCCATATCCCGCTTATCGGCTTCGGTTGATAAGTCAAATATTGTATTTAAATTCATATACATCATAAGAAAATTCAGTTTTATGCTTTACAACAAATTTCGATTTATATAATCTTGGTTATATGGCTTTAGCCTCACATAACTTCACTTGGTTTACATTATACACCAGCTCAACTTTTGTCCAAAACATTAAATTGTCGCTACATAAATATCTGATTTAATATGTGTATAATAAATATTAGATTTTAACTGTAACTTTATAGGCATGTAATAAAAATTTTATGTGTGTTATATTAAAATATATTTTATACTGAAAAACTTTGTCATCAAATGCGTCTTTCAAATTATTAAACTATATTTTATATGCTACTTATTTAACTATTAAAATTTGGTCGATAAAGTGCTACTCGCAAATCATTACAATATATTGAACTTACTACTTATTTACTATTAAATTTTGCTACGGTCAAGTGTTTCTCTCAAATTATTAAAATGTATTTTATATATTTTATATTTAACTATTCAAAGTAGTTGCTTCTTATTAAAAAATATTTCTCTTAGCCCTTACTTAACTATTCAAATTGTTACATTTAATTGTATCTTTCTTCAATTAATGAATAAATGTATATTCTTATATTAAAAACTACATTTTTTTTCAATGCATTTTTTAATGATGTGCTTTAATTAACTGTCTGTGATAAAGTATTCGAAATTAGGTGTATTCCATTGAACCACAGTGCGCGAAGCGAGGTGCATTTCACACCTGGAGCAGCCAAAGGGCAACGCAGCCACAACCACGGCGAACGCAACTATGGCAAAGAAAGCACACACACAGGACACAGTCAACTGGATGTGTGTGTGAGTGTGTGTTGGTGTGTAAGAATGTGTGTATTGAGGTGTGTGTGCTTGCCTGAATGAGCAAGGCAAGGCGAGACAGGGCAATGCGAACAAGTCTCTCAGAACATCAACAATGAACACTGAACTTATGGCGAAGCAACTTCGCAGCTATTTCTCTCTGTGTGTATGTATGTGTGTGTGTGTGTGTGTGTGTGTGTGTGAATCTGATGTAGTTGTGGAGCAAAAAGTTTTGCGAATCTTAACGATTTGCTTATTGTTCTTTCTCGTTATGCATTTACTGAGTATTTTTGCAGTTTGCCTCGTGTCTCTCAGCATATGAATATAACTGCAACTTGGTCTAAGGTCATGGCGAATGGCTCTCACTCTCCTTCTCACTCCCTCTGACTGTGGTTAGCTTTATATATGTGTGTGTGCATGTGTGTGGCAAGACTCCGACACTTCGGTGCCAACCACAGATGTAGCTTCAGCTTCAGCTTCAGCTAGAGAACTACAAACGTTTGCTACATACCAAGTAACCGCCATCGCCAGGCATCCGTGACTTTGGGAGCCATTTGATGGTGCATGCTCTAACCAAAACTGAATTCCGCTTTAATTGTTTCACACATGTTGCACTCACATACCATACCACCTCCTGTCCCCTCCTCATTCCTCTACGGTCACGTAAATCGGAATTGCATGTGGCCAGATCGAAATTTGCAATCGCAGAGTAATTCAATCTACACTCAAATTAACTTTCAATTCATTTCAATAGAATAGAGGGTAGCACATTGTGTGTCAGCCCCTGTCCAGGGTATCAAGAGTATCAAAAGTAGTAAAGAAAAGAAAAGCTCAGCAATAACTAATTTAATTATGTGGCCAAATTGCAGCGTCAGTTGTTGTTGTTGTTGTTGATGTTGTTGTTGCTCTCGCTGCTGCTTTGCTTGCATAAATCATTTGGTTGAGAGTCGGAGGAGTTGGCATGGGATTTCTTTGACGGCGGGAGATATCGCGATTCCAAGCCATTGACTCAAATTTGTCGACTGGCTTCTCTCTTTCATTCTCTCTCTCTCTCTCTCTCCCCTCATGACTATACTGAGCTCGCGTTGCGGACATTAAACCAAGGAAAACAGTCAAGCAAAGTTGTAGAAGGAGAGGGCAAAAGCACATCTCTGTTTTTGTAGTTGCTGTTGCTGTTGTTGTTGTTGTGGGGGAAGCATCGCCGCGTCTAGACTGGCAGTCAAGCTAATAAACTTCCAAATTTCCGACAGCAGCTTAAGCGGCATTAATGACGCGTTGGCGTCCAAATGATTTATTAACAGATAGCATAGATCCTTTCGAGCTGCCGTTGATGCTTCTGCCGTTGTTATGGAGCCAGCTATCGCTTACTGCCTTGATACATGAGCGCAATCTTGTCAAATGCCATTAAGATTGCATCTTAGATTATGCCTAAGACCGTGACTACAGCCTAAGCTATCGCTAGATAGCTAGCTAGCTAGCTAGCTAGTTGTTGTTGTGTGCAATTAATCCACAAATATCAAGTATACGTCGTTGGTTAGTTCATCAAATGACAACAGAGACAAAAGCCACGATCGATTGTTGTGCCAAAAGTCACAAAGTTTCATTTCGCATAAGAAATCAACGTTTTCAAAATGTGTCTATTGATTGCGGCTTAATCAGTTACACTAATCAACACAGTCGTATACGTGATTTTATGCGCTTGAAGAATTGAATTTGAATTTGAATTTAAAAGCTGATATTACGATTCTTTTGAAATGTAAAATTTATGAAAATATGATGACAAGTCAATGTAATCCTCCTAATTTGTATTTTCACTTGTTTTCGTTGATCATATAATGATAAATAATTCACAAACTAATTTAGCTATTTCTTAATGTAATAAAAGTATAATTGGGATATTATGTTAAGCAGCTTTTTTTTTTAGTGAAATTTAAAAGTAGAACGAACTGCATTTAAGATTGTTGTGTTGTTCTGTTTGCTTACAAATTATGATTGAAATATGTCATTTATTTATGGGACTAAAATCAACTACTATCTAGATGGGTAATTCTCTAACAGAATTTATCACGTGCAACACAAAACAATATAAACTGAAATAATTTTAAAAATAAGTAAAGATTATTCTTATAAATCTACATTAACACGATTATTTGAGGAAGTTTTTCTGTTCAATGATATAATTTATAAATTCGTAAAATGTTTTTCTTAAAGAAGATAAATAATTTTTATTCTTAGCTCTACTTATAGTGCTAATCGAGATCTATAAAATTCATCTTTACTCAAAATAAAAAAAAATGTTCTGATAGAGAATTACTCATATATTATTTGACTTAAAATTGTTGTTAAAGCAACTACCAAATCTTGCTTCATTCGAATTTGTTTTTAAATCCAAAAAGTCAGCTATTTAAATATTTATTTCAGCACAAGGGCAATCCCAAGTTTGGTTTGGCAGTGTTAACACAAGAGTTTTCGATATTGAGACAAAAGTTGTTGCGGTGCTAAGTAAGTCGAGTCGTCGACGATTTAATTGAAATGCCAGTTTATTCGCCAGCGCACCTCCCTGGTCAATCCCTATTAGGCACAACTGGCAACTGGGACAACGAGGACGACGAGGACAACTGACACAACTAGGACACAACGGGCACAACTGGCTGGCTAAGTTGCTCGGCAGTTGGTCTGCTGCTGCTGTGAATGCCAAAAGCAAAAATCTAAATTGCTCAAAAGAAAGTTGCATTTGCATTCGGATTCGGATTTGGATTCAGTTTTGTTGTTGTTGTCAGTATTCTTGTTGATATTGTTGTTGCCACTGATGTTGCTATAAAAGTTTTGGCCAAATGCAGCGCAAAATTGTTTAAGTAAACTTGCAACTTGAAGTTCGCCGGCAACTGGCAACTGGCAACTGGCGATTGGCGACTTGCTTCGCTGCAAGCTGCTGTTGTCCGGCATTAGAAGACATTCCTCTGCACTCCGCTGCATTGCTCTGCCCCCCCCCCCCTCGTAATTAAGTTGCCAACAAAAGTTGGCTGCCTGATTTGCAAGTCGCAACTCGCAACTCCTGCTTGTCCAGCTGCCTCAATCCAAATACCAATCCCACTTCCATTCCCACTTCCATTCCCATACCCATTCCCATTCCCATACTCTGACTCGGATTCTGATTCTGATTCCCCTTGGCCAATCAAAGTGTTTGTCATTTTCATAGCTGGATAGGCTTCAATGCATTGTTGCTGCGGGTTCACAGAGCTGTCTTGCAGCTGTCTATCGTATCAGTCCCCTCCGGTCCGTGTCCGAGTGTTGATTAAAATATAACCGGGCTCTAATTAATGCTAATTGACTCATTCGACATGTGTGCAGTGGTTGTTGTTGTTCCCTATTGTCGTTGTCGTTGTCGTTGCTGCTTAAGCTCAAGTGTTGTATTGTTTTATTGATTTACTTGAGATACTATATCTATCGCATTCCGTATTGCGCATTTCACTTCTCCACACTCTGCATTCCACATTCCGACACAGTTCACATTCCGCAGTTCCTCCTCGCATTCCGCATTTCGCATTCGTTGCCCCTCGCAACATGCGGGCTGTCTCATCAGTAACAGCAACAGCAACAGCCACAGCAACAGCCACAGTAATAGCAACAGCAACAGCCAGAGCATTAGCATTAGCGACAGTGATGCCGATTCGGCTCTTTTCCCGACATTTTGGTCTAATTGATTAATATTGCTGAATTGCCAGGAAGTGGCAATGACAACTTTAACTACATACAAATGTATTTGTCGCATTCGATTATTTGCATAGACATTCATTTGAACTAAACACATTATCCTCATCGACTGCAAAATACCCTCTGCTTAAAAGTGCTTATCGAATAATCTCTTTTGCTCTAAAACTTTTCTTATGGTATTAGTCACTTACATTATTTTCTATTAATTTAATCTGTTTAAATATGAAAGCAAAATTAGCATGTACGCTTTTTTTATTTTAAATACGCTAACTTTTAAAAATGTCTTGCTCTTATCCCAATGAAGTGTTCTTATTATCATTGTCATTATTATACGTCTTATTTACAGGGTGAAAGGGTTTTAAATCATGTTGAAATTAATAGACATTATATAAGGTGTGAAATGCAGCTATTAATACAGTGAGTAGTGATAGCTAAAAATCCACCTTACTGCAAATAGGTTTTTTATTTCACTTCTAGGTATGCATATAATGTTATTTGTCCAGTCTTGTCCAGTCTCTCATCTAATTATAGCAACAGTTGCTCACAAATCTTCACATACACACATATACACATACACACACAGCAACTTGAAATCGTTGTAAAGTTCTCCTGGTTGACTACGCCCACTTAACGCCCACTTAACACCCAACCTTCACTAATATCTAAATCCCGCGCCTAGTCAAACACTCCCACATGCATTTGACTCACTTAAACTAAAATTTTTGGCAAGTCATTTTTAAACACGATCGTTTAAGAAGCAATTACCTGCAATGCGCGCAGTTTCTGCACAACTGTTGAGCAACAGTTGTTAAAAAGTACATAAAATCTAGTTTGACAATCTTCGTTAAGCTTTTATGTCTGACCACGCCCACTTAACACATCCGCCTTCCCCATTATCTTGGTCCGCCACGTAGTCAAACACACACACAAGAAATGAAACGCGTACATCAAAATTTTTGGCAATGACTTTTTTCATTCTCAAATGGCAACAGTTGAGCAACAGTTGATCAAAAGTACCCAAAAGGTAGCTTGACAACCTTTATGTACCTCCTCTGCCTGACCACGCCCACTTAAGATATTAACCTTCGCTATTATCTCGGTCCGCCGCCTAGTCAAACACACACACAACATATGAAAGATATAGATTAAAATTTTTGGCAATGACTTTTTTCAGTCACTTGCTTAAATCAACTGCTAGCATCTTGCTCTGACAAGTCATTGTTACATCATTCAGTTCTACACAACTGTTTAATAATAGTCACAACGGTTGATCAACAGTTGATCAAAAGTACCCTAAGCAAGCGCTAGTCAATATAAGTGAAGCTCGCCTGTCCGACCACGCTCACTTAGCAGGTTCGTCTTCACCATTATCCCAGTCCGCCGCCTAGTGAAACACATACACAAAAAATGAAAGACATACATCAAAATTTTTGGCAATGACTTTTTTCATCCTCAAATCAATAGCTAGAAATGTAATGCCTTGCATTTCTGCACAACTGTGAAGCAATAGTGGCAACAGTTGAGCAACAGTTGATCAAAAGTACCCAAAAGCTAGCTTGACAATCTTTATGAACCTCCTCTGCCTGACCACGCCCACTTAAGACATTAACCTTCACCATTATCTCGGTCCGCCACCTAGTCAAACACACACAAATATAAATTTCACACATATAGGCAAATTTTTGGCAAGCCATTTTTTATATTTTTAGTCGAAGCAGCTACAATTCGGTCGAAGTTCACTGAACTTTAAATTTATTTTATTTATGTGTAATAATTTATTGTTATAAAATATTTGATTTATTTTGCTTACTACTTAGTTAGATAATTTTGAGATTTATTAACAGCTATTATAATTGTTGTTGTTGTTGAAGTTATTTTAGCCAATTCGATGTGTTTTGTAACTCTTAGAGTAATTTATTAATTTGTAAAAGAAAATTTGAATGTTAGACTTATTGATGCAATCTTAGAATACAGATTTATTGAAATGCAGCTATTGAAGCTAACTTATTCTTATAGATCTCGTTACCTTGACCTTTTCAAAATTCACGTTCTAGCTAAGATGATATCAAGTATAGTAGAATATTTATGACTTAATTTCTAATTAGAGAACAACCAATAGATGTGCAGATGAAATTCGTGTCATGGGTTAAGATAATCGTTGAAGCTGACAACTGGTTGAATTTTGCATAGTTGACACACACAAACGCACACACACAGACAAGAGAAGGATGCCGCAAGGACATGCCGAGTGACAGGCTGAAGATGGCCAGAGAAATGCACACATTTACCAATTAGGCGCTGTCACATTTGTTGGCCTAGTGGATATTTGCAATTTGCAAACCAAATGCAGTTTACTTCACTCTCTCTCTCTCTCTCTCTCTCTCTTTGCACATGTCAACAATTATTTATAGTAGGCGCTGTGTAAAGCTTTACAATTATAACAAAAGCAAATCCACTCGCAATAATTTTGTTCAAAGTCAGCTAAATTTCAGTGTGCAAAATGCTGTCCGAATTCCCTCTCAACAACAACTTGGATCCTGCTGATGTGGGTCGCGGCTTCAGCTTTGTCAACAGCAAACGGTGAAAAATAATGGAGATGTATTTCATTTAATTAATCACAACTTTAACCACAGCAATGGCGATCTGTTGCTGAAGGGCTACAAGCCACCGCAGGCTGTGCGCACTGGCACCTCGATTGTGGGCATCATCTACAAGGATGGCGTCATACTGGGCGCCGACACACGCGCCACCGAGGGACCCATTGTGTCCGACAAGAACTGCTCGAAGATCCATCGACTGCAGCAGCACATCTAGTACGTAGCCGAACTCACTCTTTTTATACCCGCTACCCATGTCCGTCTGTGTGTCTGTCCGTCTGTCCGTATGAACACCTAGATCTCAGAGACTATAAGAGATAGATCTATAATTATTTTTGACAGTATTTGTTATGTTTGCACGCAGATCAAGTTTGTTTCAAATTTTTGCCACGCCCACTTCCGCCCCCGCAAATCAAAAAAATTGAATAACAAGCCTAATTTTAAAGCTAGAGTTGCGAATTTTGGTATATACAATAATTACTATAGTAGTTATAATTCCTGATTGCGATCAGATAAAAATTTTCGAAGTTATTAAAGAAATACTTTTGCATGGGCAAAAACTCCTACTTACAAGGGGTTTTAGTTGCTTTGGCCGACAATCTGGTATATTATGCCGTACATGGTATATTTTGAATGTGGCACTATATCGGTATAACAAAAATACCATTTGGTATATTTTTACTATAATTGTATTTTTGGTATATTTTGAAAAAATACCGCAATATTTTTCTTTTATTCAAAATGGGTAGCGGGTATCTCACAGTCGAGTACACTCGACTGTAGCTTTCTTAGTTGTTTGGATTAATCTATCCAAACTAAACTCGCTTTGTTAGCTGCTGTGGCGCTGGCACCGCTGCCGATACGGAACAGATGACACTCCTGACCTCAGCGGAGATGGATCTGCATGAACTGAACATGGGACGCCAGGTGCCCGTGATTTGTGCCAGCATGATGTTGCGTCAGACGCTGTTTCGCTATCAGGGTCACATCAGTGCCGCACTTGTATTGGGCGGAGTGGACAAGTATGGACCGCATATCAACTGCATCTATCCGTGTGGCTCGATTGATAAAATTCCCTATGCGGCCATGGGATCGGGCACTCTGGCTGCCATGGCAGTGCTGGAGAATGGTTGGAATGCCAGTATTGATCTGGAGGAGGGCAAGCAACTGGTGCGCAAAGCCATCTCGGCTGGTGTCTTCAATGATCTCGGCTCCGGTTCGAACATTGATCTGTGTGTGATCACCGCCAAAGGCGCCATTCCATTGCGCACCGAGACGATTGCCAGCGAACGCGGCGAGCTGTTGGGTCAGTACTCGTTTCTGCCCAACACGACGCTGGTGAAGAGCGTCTCGGTGCAGGACATTGAGATCACCGAGGAGCGTATCTATCGCCCATCGCGTTCCACTTCGTTTATGGAGACGCACTCAGAGTCAAAATCGCTGCCAGAGACTTCGAGTGGCAGCCAGCAGCGACAATCTGCAGATAAAAAGTAATTCATGTAGCTTTTGATGAGTCCAAAGTACCAAATTCAGGGCATATTTTTCGTTTATCAGTCACACACAATATTAAATAAATGCAAAAAAGTAATTAATGCAGCTTTTGACGAGTCAAAACTACCAAAATTCACTTAGCGGCATAGTTTTCGTTTATCATTCACACTCAATATTTAATAAATGCAATAAAGAAATTAATGCAGCTTTCGATAAGTCCGAAGTACCAAAATTCACTTAGGGGCATAGTTTTCGTTTATCATTCACACTCAATATTTAATAAATGCACAACTTGCTTCACTTAAAATACCTTCGGTTAATGGTCAAATTGTGGCCGCTATCAAAATTGACTTATTGGTCACAAAAGGCATACCAAGTACGGAAATATGATATGGCTTCACTTAAAGTACCTTCGTGTAATGGCCACCTTGAGACCGCTATCACATAGCGGCATATATTCGATTATTGGTCACACACAAAAACCGATCAAATGAAGTGTCAAATTAATAGTCAAATTGTGGCTGGTACAAAAATTCACTTAGCCGCATAAATTCTGCTTGACTAAATAAAATGTGCAGAGTGTGATGTTGCTGCATTAACGTTTTACCTCTTAATGGCCAGTGAGCTAAAGACGTAAGGCTTAAGTTTTGAAATTCTTTGGTAACTTATGCTGCAGAAAACTAACATTAAAATGGTATAAATATTATTAATTTATTGTAGCCTACTTTGCAATCGTATCATCAAACAAGATACATAACACATTTTATCGATTTTAGCAAAATGTTTATTTATACACAATTTTAGCAAACTAGTTTGTAAACTAAATGGTCTGAAGCCTTTAAAGAAATAGAAGCACAAGGTGGAGTAGAAATATTAGAAGCTCCAATTAAGGTACAAAACTAACTCTCTTAGTTTTCAAGGTTTCAAATTTCAACTTGAATCTCGTATCGAAAGATAAGAAAATCAATTTTAGTTCAGAATTTAAATACCAATAACGTAAAATATGAAAATCAAGCAAATCAAATATTAATCATATCAATTTACTAGTTTTCATAAGGAAAATGCATTCAATGCAAGTAAAGTACAAAAATAATAAAATTGTCAAAAGGCAATTTGTAATTTTGGAAAAACGAAAACGAAACGAAATGTAAACAGATTTTCAAATGCTTTGGTTGGGTGAAATTTGGCAAAAGGCAGCATTAACATGGAAATTTTTGGCTTTTTGCTCTGGCTTGCAATGGTTTTTTTTTTTTTTGCCATGTGCGTTGATTACCAATCACAAGAAGTCAGTCGGTCAGTTATGCAGTTAGGCAGACACAGCTAACATAGCTGGAATTCTTGTGCTCCAGTGATAAGAGATAAGAAATAGCTATAGAGAAAGAGAGAGAGAGAGAGAGAGAGAGAGAGAGAGAGACGGACAGCAGCAGCTTAGAAATGCATGTTCAGATCTGTAGATTACTTTAGTAATTAGGTATGGACTGATGAAGCTATTGCAAATTGTATTTGTTGCCGCAATCCTCACGTACACACACAGCTCAACATGTGTGTGTGTGTGTGTTGGTGTGTGTGTGTGTGTATTAAGAAGAACTTCGAGCAGGTGCACAGTTATATCTACATACACATGCTGTACACATGGCGACCAATGAATGCTGCACTTGATTTGCTCTTACCTTTATTGTGGCGCCAGCCATTCAGCCTTCTGTTGCAATCTCCCCACTGCTCTTCCC
This sequence comes from Drosophila kohkoa, assembly GCA_019972355.1. Lineage (NCBI taxonomy): Eukaryota > Metazoa > Arthropoda > Insecta > Diptera > Drosophilidae > Drosophila > Drosophila kohkoa. The sequence goes on from BJEL01000077.1 coordinate 575,801, forward strand.
CTCTCTTCACCACCACTCCTCAACTCAACTGTTAGTGCTGTAACTGGCGTCCCGGGGCGTTGCTTTGAGTGTAGATCTCAGGTGACTCCAGCTGGTGTTCTTGGGTGCTTATAAACAGGGCTCTGTGTGTGCACATTGCACATTTTAAATTAAATTTCTCTCTGTGTGTGCTGTTTGTTTCCTGTCGAGCTGTGGCTGACAGTTCTATCTCCTAGCAGCATTCCTCTCCCTCCCTACTCCCACCCCCCCGGTTCTATCTTGCTTTTGTCTTTGTTTAACTTGAATGATTTCTTTTGCCTAGGTTTTGGCTCTGCTTAGGGTCTCTGTTTTGTTGTTCCGGCCAAAACTGGCAAATGACAGAGCCGCAACAAATCCTTCTGGCTCTCTGCTTGGCCATCGAAAACTTTCATGGCATCCACTCAACTCAGCTCAACATTTTGTAAAACAGCAACAAGCTATTTGCTATTTATATTTTGTTCTGTTTTTAATTAGTATTTGAATTCATCATAAATTTTGCTGCTCTCGAACTAAATGTGAAACTTAACTTTATTATTTGTGTACAAAATGGGCAGCAGGTGGCCAACAAGGTTGCTCATGTTCAGCTGCCTCAAAAACCCGAATTAATTGAATCGTTGTTGCCCAGACTATATCCTGCAGTAGGTTACGTTAGGGGAATGTCCTTTTGCCCTGGACCTGCTGCACTCGGTTCGCTTTCTGCTGCTGATGCTGCAGGCAACTGCGTCGAGTGCAATTTAATTCAAATCGTGCGTAGCCAAGGGCAACCGTTACGCTTCCCCTATTCCCCCCCTTTTGCTCCTTTACATTCTCAGCCTCGCACTTTGTTAGTAGTAACGCACACACTCGCACACATTTGAATAAGAAACCCGTTTTTGGTCGGGTAGTTAGGGGGGGGTGAAATAGTAAAGGCAAACTGAAGTGGTGTATGGATGTGGCATGTGGCATGAGGCATGCCTCGCGTCGCTGCTTCACAGCTCCCTCAGGCACTTGGAGCTGGCACATTTTACATCCTGTTGTTTATGGGCACATATCCTTAAAGTTGAAACATGCAAACAACAACTCGGTCCAGCTACAAACATTTACATGTCCGTCTTCCCCAAGCATCCCCCTTCACTTCATCATCTTCTCCTCGATGTTGGTCTCCATCTCCATCTCCGTCTCCATCTCCATCTCTTCTCTGTGTCCGTCTCCAGCTGCATTACTTATGTGCCGCACGGGAAATGGAATCAAAGGGCATACGACTGTGTGCAGAAAAGGCAAACCGAAACCGAAACAAACAGTGAATCCGAACAAATTTGTCGCTCAAACCAAGCCAAGACGAGACAAGAGACGGAGAGAGGAGAGACGAAGCAAACTGAGCCATGTGCCGCCGGATATTGACAGGCGAGCAATAAAAAGGACAAAAGGCGACAACAGCGACACCAACAGGCAGACAAAAGGACACCCAGCACATTGCTTATTTATACGCCACACATACAAACACACACACACACATACACAAATACATACTATATATACTTATGTATATATGTAGAGGTTTAAGGGCGACACTTTGGCACTCACTTGACGACCCTGATGGCTTTCAATTGCGATCAGGTTGCGGCTCACAAATGAGGTTCCCGCCTGCCTGCCTGCCGCTTCCCGCTTGCAACTGCCGCTTGCAACTTTGGCAAGTAGCTCGTCAAGCTGGCCAGATTGCTTTCAGCTTTCTGTTTTCAACTTGCCGCTTGGCATTATCCATTATGCCTTAACTTAACATGCAGCTGCAGTCGCACACACACACACACACACACACTCACACTGTTGCCCACACGCACAGTGGGGCAAATGTCACACTACAACTATGTCGCTTCCATATTGATTCGCACAATCATTTATAATTGAAGCCAACTACATAAATTAATTGTATTCCGTCACATTTTTCTACACGAGGTTGTCCGAGTAGTGGACTGAAATTTTCCGCCCACTGTGGCACGCATCAAAATTCTGTGCACGGCGGTGGCTCAGTCCATGTGGATGATGCGGATGAGGAGGCTCAAGTTTGTCGTGGACCCGGACAGAGCACGTGATCTGGCATACGGACAAGTGTCCAGTTGGCCAGCGAGATGTGAACATGCCAGCCAACATGTACGAGGGCAGCTCAAAGAGTTCTCCATAAATACAATTAAAATGTTGTGAGTGATAAACTATTGTATTCATTTGAATTTTTGTTAATTCTAAACAACTTCTTTCATTATTATGCGATATTGTGTATTTATTGTCTTTAAAATCAACTTAGCTGAAATATGCAAGCTTTATTTGTTTGTCATAAGAAATATTTGATTTCTAAGAAATATTTGATGTCTAAGAAATATTTGATTTCTAAGAAATATTTGATTTCTATGCTATGTTATTTTGCCTCGTTTACTACATACAAAAATTGGTTGCATTCATATAAAAAGTGTAGAAGTTACTATGGATCTTAGTTGCCTTAGTTGACAATCCGGTATATTTTTTACTCTATGGTATATTTTAAATGTAGTACTATATTAATACACCAAATAAGCCTTTTACATATTATATTATATTATATATTTTGCTTATGTTTTATTTATTACTTTATAATTGCTCTATTTTCTTTGTGTTTTTTACTGGATATTATATCTAGTGTTTATTTATTTTATGTAGAATATTAACAAATGATTTCTAAAGTTATTCACTCCAATTTGATTATGTTTTCCTGTTCCAAGTTAAATGTTCAATCCAGAAACTGATCGAGCCCATTTCGCTCGCATAATCCGTTCAGCTATCCGTTCGCATATCTATCAAAAAATTGTCGCGCATGCTCCACGTGTAGCTGCATATCAAGCAGTGTCATGCGATTGGGCAGCTATTTATCGTGACTAACTGAAAACATACAGTAAAAAAAAAAAAAAACAACAACAACAACAACAGGCACGTTTCGCTGAAGATGTAGAAGAAGCCAAAGAACGTGATGCACACTGGGAGAGCGAAAGGAAGAAAGAGTGAGAGTCTGAGAGAGAGAGAGAGAGAGAGAGAGAGAGAGAGAAAGAAAGTTGTGTCACACCTCTCGTCTAACCAGCTAGTTGCCTATGTTTTTTGTACGAAATTGTCACGCTGCACTCTGGACTGAGAAGCCTAAATGTTCAAAGAAACTGGTAAAAATGGAATGCTTGACTTTAGCACTGACATTTATAAGCTTTAGCTTGTACTCCTAAGAAAAACATAACATAAATAGAAAAATTAAAAAAAATTATCCAGACACTAAATTATAAATTGTCAGATGTGCGTTGAAATAAATGAAAGAAATTAATATTATGCCTTTGAAATAGCAATTTCTTCTTTATTATATTGATATGAATTCGTTCTTTCTTTAAGAAAAATAACATTTATGACTTTCAAATAATTTTGCTATTTCCTTACAGTTTTTAGGTTACTTTGACTTAAAAAGAATTGCATATATTAAGAGAGGGAACTGTCATTAATTTATACCAATAATTAAGATATTTAGATGTTTGTTAAAAAAAAATAAAATGTTAAGTTGACCTTGACAATTATGGTAATCAACTAAAGATCATTTCTCATCGATACTATAGGAGAGATGAAAATTTATAATAAAAATTCTTTCTCTGCCCCATAGTAAATTGTAGCAAGTGTTTTTTTGTTTTCGGCTGTTCACCCGCGACACGTTTGCCCAGCTAGAGCGAAGCTTGCTTCATTTTGCAACTTTTGCTCGAGCCGCTTGTTTGTCTTTGGCGTACATCAAAAACAAAAAACGAAAACATAAAATAGAAAAGAAAGTTAGTTGGCTGGCTGGCATTTAGCAGGCAGGACAATGGAGCACGCGCACAGCCAAAAGCAGATATCGCACACGGTTGTCCGTCTGTCCGTCCGTCCGTCCGTCCGTGGAATGCATGCCACGTCTGGCGACGTGCTTCACAGCTTAAACAGTGTCCGGGCATATGTCACCCGTCGACGGGCGTACTAAGGGAATCTCCAGCCCATATCTTGCTCTCTCTCTCTCTCTCTCTCTCTCTCTTCATCTCTCTCTTTCTTTTGGTCTCTATCTAAAGTTGTAACTGGGCGAACAATGCGCTTTAACGGAGCACTGTGCGCCACTTCATTATCGACAACACTTGCGCCTAATTAGCGGGGCAGACGCGGCGTATGCGCAATGAATAATCTCCCAGTTACCTTGGCAGCGACGTAGCACACAGCATGGCACACAGCGTGCCAGCCTGGCAGCATGGCAGGCAGGCAACAAACTCACCGCAAAACTAGTCAACCAGGCAACCACACACGGCAATACGCATCTGCATGATTCCAAATCGTCTGCGGTTTGTTGCCAGCTGCCGTTGCGGTTCTCTGCCACTGCGGCGGCCACTTTATCAAAGCAACCACATCGCTGGGGCGAATGGCAAAGCTCGAATCGATGCTGGTTTGTGGATGTTGTGGCGATGCCAGCAGAAAAGTCGACAGCGATTGAATAATACAACAGGTGGATTTGCAATCAGGGTAATACTATACATATTGAATTACTCATACATTTGCCCAGCCTAATAATTTGACCATCTAACAATGATTTAATGCAACTTAGGGATCCCTACTTGACAATAAGATACCCTGTAGTTAGTGTTAATTAAAGATCGACAGTCGATGTATAATTATGAATGTAAATAATGTATACAACATTGAAGAAAATCATGTGCAATTCAAATTATAAGTAACTGCAATACAAAGCCGTATCTTAAAGATTGATTCACTTGATCAACTTGTTGTGCTCGCATTACACTCATTACAGTTACGTATACGACACGTATGCCTGATTCCTCATTAAATTAATAATGTCCATGAAGAGCGCGCCATGTAATTTGCACAAAATAGGTTTCGACTTCGACATGCAAAAGGTTGAGCATTAAATGAAATTCCAATTGCACAGAATGTGCTAATTACGTATGTACACAAAATAATATCAAATGTCAGAGGAATGTGGGTGTGTGTAAGCTGCTGATTTTGGAGGCGGCTGCGTAACAACCGCATTGCCATGACTCGAGCTCGGGCTCCTTTTTTGAAATCCGCATGCACATGTGCATCTAATTGAGTCGGGCATTAGACACGGTTCACTAATTATTCTGATATTAGTTACACATTGCGAAAGATGAGGCAAGCGCAAAGCAAAGATTTCCAATTGTTTTCCCTGTATCCTGGCAACGTTTGAAATTGCATTGCCGCACATAAATCCCTCCCTCCGCTCCCAGCCGCCTCTATCGGCTTTATCCTCTTCCAAATTTCATGCTTATTAGACGCATACCAATACGCCCACACACACTCATGCGTGCACACACACAGACTACGTATTCTCAAATTAAATTATTGTGTGGAAATTGAAGGCAGCAATTTTCCTTTAAGCGCTTATAGAACCACCACAAATTTAAAATTGTTTTTGCAATGAACGTCTGCGAATTGCAATTCTTGATAGTATTTTTCGTAACATTTAAAATGTAACGAAAATCACGTCCTAGTAATTAGTATCGTTTTTGCTTGTCGATATTTTTAATTGCCTATCGATAATACAAAAATTAATGTGAGTATTTTTAGTATTTCAATTACTCACTTGTGTTACGCTAATTGAATTTTAAAGATTTGGCCACACTTAGCTGTAGTCTGTGCATTTTCGCGATCAGCTGTGAAAGACGAATAAGCAATACGTTTTTGTGATGAGTTCTATTTTACCGTTTGACGATGTTGAGTTCAAAGTTGTCACCGCCGAAGACAGCGAGCGTCTAATGCAGTTTCTGCATGTGCATTATTATCGCGAAGAGCCGCTAACTATCGGCTGCCCGCCCCCGGAACCTGACGCCGAAGACGAGGCCTTCCTGTTGTCCAATGTGCCGCATGGCACCTGCCTGATGGCATTGTGTGGCGAACGTATTGTTGGCGCCGCCGTTGCCGGTCCCAAGATGCCGGACGAGGCCGAGCATCTGTTCGAAGAGGCAGCACGCCTAAGGGGCACCAAATGGGGTCGCATTTTGGGCTTCCTGGCGATTGTTGAACGCGATGCGAACGTTTTCCAGCGCTTCAACGTGCCCAAGGCATTGCATCTGCATGCTCTGGGCGTCGACGCATCGCTGCGTGGCCGTCGTATCGGTGAGCGAATCGTGTCTGCCCTAGGCAGCCGTGGACGCGAACTCGGTTATCCGGTGCTGACCACCGACTGCACCAGCGTCTACTCGGCACGTCTCATGGAGCGTCTGAACTTTCAATTGCTCAACACACTGCCCTACACCAGTTACGTGGATGCCGCGGGTGTGCAACTCATCAAGCCGCCTGCCCCACACGACCAAGTGAAAACCTACGTGCTGCGATTGTAACGTGGTCACATTTCCATACATACGTATGTTATCGATAAAGTGTGTTATCAGCTTATCGCAGCTATTAGTAAAACTGATTAGTTATTACACGACTGATAATGTGATTAATAATACTTACACATGTTACTCTTGATATCTTTATGTGGCATTTAAGAGCTTGATTTTTTTTGTGGACTGAATTTATGGATATTTCAATGTGCATTTACAACTTACGATCAACTTAAAATAAAGTGACAATTGGATTATAACTTATTATGGATACTTGGAGTCATTATTTCATCTAAATATATGGATATTTTAATATGAAGTTTCGACTTCAAACTTGCTAGTCGTTAACGTACTACGGATAATTATTTCATTCAAAAAGTACCATCAACATCTAAAAAATGTAAGTACAGCACTCTTTTTAATAATAACAATGATAGTACTCTAATAAAGAGTATATTAAATTTCTTTTAAAATACTATCAAAATTGTATTGTGTCGGCACTTTCAATTATATCAAGGCCAAGAAACAAATTAGTTTGTTATAATTCCAGTCCGCTTAAAAGAAGTAACCAAATGAGGAAAGGGTCCGCCCAAGAGGGATGTTGGTGTAATAGAATTGTCCGTTAAAAAAGAGTTGTATAATGAAAATCTACAAAATTATTATAAATGTTGTTGAAAAACACAATACATAGTTACTGATGTGAAAAATTTGTTTTTATTGCCATGCATTGAATTTAAGTTTTATTGTGAATATAAAACATATAAAAAACAACTTTTAGAGAGTAATGCTAAACAATAAGTAAGCTAGAAATAAAAACAAAAGCTGCGTTGAAAAGTATGCTATGATTTTCAAAATCGACTTGCAATTTCTGTTTGTTTGGGTCCCACTTAAATGAATGAATGCTTGAGCAGTAGATCTTTTCGAAGTATATATTAATCTTTTCTTTTTTTGTTGAATAATTGCACACGAAAATGAATTTTGAAAAGCTGTCAATGTAGTGATGTAGTTAATAGCTAAATACCACGTTTCACTTTCTTTCTCTTCGTCTCTTTTGCTCTGAATATTTGCATCGCAGTCTCGCTCGCATATTTGGCTATTTATGCTGAGCTGTGCTGTGTGCACTGATTAGGATAATGTATTCCTTGTGTCATGGGGGCAGCGACAAATGTAATCCGCAAAGTGAACTACCATCAGAGCGACGTGGCAGGAAGGAAGTGGCACTGGCTGTGACTGTAGCTGTGGCTGTGGCACTAAAAGTGCCAATGAGACTCAAATGGGGCCATCATGGGGTAGGGATTATGCCAGTGAAGCTTGTGGAAGTGAAATCGAGCGCGTGAAGTTTAAGTGGCGACCATTGTCCATCGAAAATGGTTGTAATTGGAGCAAAGTTTGATGGACTCCTGAGGGGGTAGAGAGAGAGAGAGAGAGAGAGGGAGGGAAATGCGCTAGGGGTTTGTCCAAGGTCAGGCGAATGGGCGAAAAGAACTAACCGAAAGTGTCCAAACAAATCAACTAAAACTAAAGAAATGCTGCACAATAAAAGCATTAACTTTCGAGAGTGTGTGTGTGTGTGTGTCGGTGTCTCTGCCGCTGTCTGTGTGCGTGTGTATGAGTGTGTCCTTGAGCATTTTGTGCCAAATGCATAGGCAGTGCTTGTTGGCTGCAGAGGGGTCTGGCGAGGGACGGAAGCAGTAGCAGTACCAGCAGCACCAACAGCAACTACAACAACAGCGACAGCGACAAGAAGAGCGGGCAGCAAAGCTTAACACACACTTCAAGCGCTAAGCGAGCCACAGTCACGTACATTTTATAAACTTCATGGCACGCCAGGCCCTTTGTCTGTCTATCTCGCTCTCGCTTCCACTCGCAATCACATTCTAGCTCTGTCAGTCGCCTCGTCTCGTCTGTTCGCTTCGTTTGCCCGTTCGTTTTTGCTTCTTCGCCTCGTTCGTTCGCCTGGCACACTCGCACACACACTGAGCTTGTGTGCACTTTGTCTCGCTTGCGCTCGTCCGTATGCTGCACTGTTAGTGGCGAATTTGCCGCAAAGCTTTCGCTTTCGCCGCAAATCCTCGTAACGTTGTCACTGGCGCCATTCAAAAGCAGCTGCCATCGCCGCCGAGACGCCAGAACAATTCGTGCCGCGTGCGCGTTCGGTTCGTTTCGTTAAACAGTGGCTTCATTAGCTGCTGCTGTTGCTGTTCACTGAAGTCGCTGGTGTTGTTGCTACTGCTGCTTCTGCTGATTCCGTTGGCTTTTGTGCTCTTTTCGCAATTGCGAAATACATGGCGCCAGTTTTGTTATTCCTCCACTGCCTGTCTGTGTGTGTGTTACAGAGTGTTTGTGTGTGTGTGTGTGTGTGTTCGTTTCAGTGAAAGTAAACAAGCCGCATGGGCGCCGGCAATTCGACAAGGCACAAAAAACCATCTAACTCCACTGAGTAGCAACAACAAGAACAACAACAACAACAACAGCGACAACAACAACGGCAGCAAGTGAAAACCCAGCAAAGAAAAACTCGGGAATCCAGATTGGAATCCATTCATTCATTTCATTGAAATTCGTCCTCGTTTATCAGAACTGTTTTTGTTGTTTTTTGTAGTGCAAATCGCTGGCAATTCACAATAAACGCCAACCACAAACTCGCAAAATAAAAAATACAAAAAAAATACGAAAAAGAATTACACCGAAAACAAACATCAACCAAACACAAAACCATATAAAAAAAACCAAATAAAAATTCGGTAAAAAACAACTACAAAAAGAAGAAGGAAATAAACTGATAATGCTGCGAGAGGTGCAACAAAGACGTACCGCTGTCAACTACAGCCGGCTCTGGATGTTGCCCCTGTTGGGCCTATGCATCGCCAGCTTTGGTCTCCGCTGCGATGCACGTGCGGTAAGTGGCCCATTGTGGTCGTCGATGTTGTTGTTCTCGGTTTGCCCTTTACTCTCTTTGCCGCGGGGGCATGCCTCACGAACATTGCTACACATGCCACACATTCCGTCCGCATGCCGCGCGCACGAGCTCAACTCTTGGCTCGTGGCCACATTCAGCGCTATCCGTTAAACTCTAACAACACAAACACAATCGCAATAACAATCGCGATTACTTCATTTCGCGCAAAGTCATCGACATCGATAGTGAAGTAAATACGGAGAGCGTTTGTCAGTGAAGCGTTGAAGAATGTCGCACAAAGAGGAATTGCTAAATTAAGTGCTCTCAAGAGAGGAAATGCAGTTTGGCTTGGAGCGCCAACCTCAACAGTTTTTTCCATTTATTTTTCTTCGAGTAAAGACTTAAGGTCTTAGATACTAAAAAACGAAGCTTTTCAAACAATAATCTAAAATAATTTTAAAATAATTTATAAAAGAATCTTTCAAAAAAATGTATTAAATGCAGTTTGGTTTTAATCGCCAACCTCAACAGAATTTTCTTTCTTCATTTCTTTTGTTCAACTTTTTGTTGTCTATAAAAATTAATGAAAAGCTTTTCAAATAATGATATATAACAAATTAAAAATAATTTATACAAGAATCTTACAAAAAAGAGTATTAAGTGCAGTTTGATTTTAAGCGCCAACCTCAACAGTTTTTTAATTTTCTTCTTCTTTTTCTACGATGGCTAGTTGTCTACAAAAAATAAACGAAATACCTTAAGTCTCCGATTATATTGAACAAAGCTTTTCAAATAATGATATAAAATAAATTGAAACTTTAACTAGTTTATAAAAGAATTTTTCAAACAAAAAGTAAAAGTTGAAAGTTAAGTAAAATATTTAGTCTTATGAGAAACATACATATGTATATATATATACTATATATGTATTATAATATGTATGTTTATGTTACGCATTTTGGAAACTTACCCAATAAACTTGGTGTAAAGCTCTCACATTAATGTAGCTGTCAATTAATGAAATTGGGAACACATATCGAAGAGCGTCTCGGAAACTTAACATGTAATATGCTCATCCCCCCCTCAGCAAATGGCAATGACACTGACAAGCCCAATGACAGGCCCTTTTTGCTGTTTTGTGTAATAAACCCGAGAGAAGCGGAGACAAAGGGAAGCAACAACAACAGCTTGGGGAACCTTTGCAGAAAGCATATTCTAGACGAGTCTAGATTTAGTTGTGACACGAATATTCTATGCGACGACGATGCTACCAATCAAATGTCCTTGGAACTGGAACAGTTTTAATACTTTTTTTTTTTCGTTCGTTTTCGTTTTTTGTTGTTTTTTTTTTGCTTGTCGTTTTGCGTTGAGTATTTGTGAAAGTTCTTGATGGCGAGTGATGGACTGGTTTCGGGGTCAGTGAATAGAGCGATTTAAGCGTTACTCACCAGCAAAAATTGTTTTTCATGGCTGGCGCCAATGTTGGGTGTGTGTATTTGTGTGTGTGTGTGTCCAGTGTCCTCCGTCCTGTGCACTATGGTCCAGCCGACCACTTTACTTGGCATTAATCCATTTTTTAAAAGTTAATATATCATCAAAGTTTTGATCGCATTCTACAAGAAACAGTCTGACCATCAATGTTGCATACCAAGAATTTGCATAGATGGCGCCACTTTCGCGAAATCAGCTGTTAAAGTAAGCTGTTTGTCAACAAAAGCACGTGCAGTAGAAAAGTGCATTTCTACATGTAGTTTTCAATATTCAATAATTTCAAAGAAAACATTAATTTGACTAAAATTTGTGATGAATTCGAATAATTGGGGTTTGTACTACGTGTTTTGTAATGTGAAATGTCTCAAGTCGTTGTGATGTCTTAGTAGTGATGTGTAAAAGTTTGTCTTCAAGCAAGTGCAAATTTGCACTTAAGTCTCATTTTCCAGAAGCTGAACAAAGTGTGTTTCGAGCTCATTTGACCTTGAAACCTATTGTGTGTCGTAGATAAATTAATTCTTGATCAATTGTATATAGTCTCCACATCCAAAAATTACCACAATTTTTTTAATTTGCATTTATAGACCATAACCTCAATTGCAAAAATGCAGAGTTATAGGTTATATGAAAATTAATGTTGAGAAAAAAATGCAAAGCTGATTTTTTTTGTTAAGTATTATGGAATAGCTATAGGTAGTAATTGATATGAGTACGTAAGCAGCAATTTTACCTAATAAAAATGGAAAATATTGGTCAAATCGTACAACAAATTGTATGAAATGTTAGACATCTTAAGTCGGTTTCAATGAGCAAAATATGGCTCTGCTGATATTAGCGATCTTGAATGGGAACTCTATATAGTAAAGCAAATGAAATTAAACATGCCAAGTGGAATTTAAGAGTTGACGAGAAGATTTTTGGCTACGTAAGGCGACCGCAGAGAATGTGTTTAGTTTTGCTGAGCATGATAATGCTGAAAATTATAATAATTTTGATTTTACAGATGTATATAGCCTTGTAATCAATAAATATATTTGATTAAGAGGTAAACGCTTAACAAAAAATGATTTTCTATTGTGTCTTAACCTTTTAATAACATGGAGCGTATGTCAAGGAGCAATTTCTTTAAGCCAGCAAAAAACTTTATTTTTTATGATCAGAAGTTAAAATAATGAAAATTTAATGATATAACACTCCAAATTTAGGTCAAAGTTAATAAAATTTTTAATTTTTAAAATCATCCGCATATGAAAAAAAAAATTTCTTAAAAAAAAAAATATTTCTCGTAGGCGTGGACACGCCTACTTTTCCAAATTTATTCTAAGGACCTTCCCTAGTTAAAATAAAAAAACCGCATCAAAAAATCTTATCTAGTTCAGGAGTTATTAATAAATGCCACAAAAAGTGGTCGGCTGGACCATAGTGCTGTGTCCGGTGGGCGTAGGCCACCAACGATGACGATGATGATGATGTTGTTGATGGTGCTGCTCTGCTGCTGGCAGCACTTCGAATTGCCCAATTTATATGCGCAAACTGGCGACTCTTTCTCTGACTCTGACTCTCTTTGTGTGTCTCTCTCTCGCTCTCTGTTTGTGTGTGTGTGTGTTTTGGAAGTAAATCAAAAACGTGAACTCTTGGCTAGCCAAGCCAAAAAGTTTTTTCTTCTGCTCGTTTTTCGTTCTCGTTTGTGGGGGCAGCTAAAGCGGCGTCAATACGTCGCCATCGCCGTCGCTGTTTCCATTGCTGTGTCGTCTGCCAAAGCAATTCGCCCAGTCTAAATGCCAGATCCTTGCCTGGTTGACTTGTTTTGCTTGCTGCGAGTTTATCCTTTCAACTGGACCTCGTCCGTCCGTCCCCCATCAACCTACCAGTCTACCAGTGCCATTTTTCTTCCGTTTGTTTTGCTCTACCTCTTGTTGTTCCTGTTGTTCCCGCCACTGCTGCTGCTGCTGTGGTTGTTGCTGCTGCTGTTGTTGTTATTTTTGCTGTTGCTGTCCACCCGCCCGTAAGCACGCTGCGAAATGAATAATTTCTGGGAATTTACTAGAAAATTTTATTCATATAAATCACAAATTAAATAAGTTTTTACGACGTTGTTCAGCGGTTGCAAGCCACTACAAAACTTATTTGTGTTCTCATTCCCCCGTGTTGTAGACTCATTGTTGTTCTTGTTGTTGTTGTTGTTGCTATTGCTGTTGTTGTGGTTCCTTCATGTTGCCGGAGCCTAAAGGACTAGCTGGGTTTGCCTTGCGGTGCCATTTTATATGTATCGCCGTCGGCGTCGCCGTTGCCTCTCCTCCGCTCACCCCGCTCATCAGTTTGCTATTCCCTTGCCGCACTGTTTCCCCTTTCCCCTCTGCCCGTTGCCCCGTCTCACAGCCTTTTGGCATTTGCCCTTTTTTTATGGTCGTGTAATTTTTTGTTGGGCTTTTTATTTATGCTTATTATCGTGATTGCTTTTACCCGTAGCGAGAGCCATAGCCATAGTCGCCGCAGGAGTTGCCTCTACAGCATTACGCACTTACACACATACCTTTTTTTGCACTCGGGGCAGTTCCAGCAGTTGCTCTAATTCAATCAACAATACTTTTTTGTTCACGACAGGAATAGATTCAAGTTTACTTAGATTAAAAACAGTTGAAAAATACTTGCAAAGTAAATACACGCATATTTGAATGAAATTTCAATGCTGTTAATATGTAAGTATACTACTTTTGCTAGAAAGTTGTAATGTAAATTTACATACTGAATATAAATTAACTTTCTAGCAAAAATATAAATTTTCTAATTTTCAAATTACCATAGAAACTAATGTGAGTATTTGCTATGCGAGACGATCTAACCATGTCCGTCTGTCCGTCCGTCCGTATGAAACACTAGATCTCAGAGACTATAAGAGATAGAGGTATAATTTTTTTTGACAGCATTTGTTATGTTTGCACGCAGATCAAGTTTGTTTCAAATTTTTGCCACTCCCACTTCCGCCCCCGCAAATCAAAAAAAACGAATAACAAGCGTACTTTTAAAGCTAGAGTTGCGAATTTTGGTATATACAATATCTACTAGCGATCAGATAAAAATTGTAAAGTTCTTAGTTACTTTGTCTGACAATCTGGTATATTGCCGTCTATGGTATATTTTGAATGGTGTACTATATCGATATACCAAACATACCATTTGGTATATTTTTAGTATTTTTGGTATATTTTTACAATTATACCGCAATATTTTGCCTTTATTAAAAATGGGTAGCGGGTATCTCACAATCGAGTACACTCGACTGTAGCTTTCTTACTTGTTTTTACAAAGTTTGTGAATTTTTTTTTAAATAAATATAGCTATTTTGCAAGCAACCCTCGTTCTTATAGTAGAGTAGACTGCCATGTTTATACTACATTCATTCACATTGCTGTGGTGCTGTGGTTGCTGCTGCTGCTTTGCTTTTTGTGTTGGTCATTTTGCTTTTTGGTTCGTTGGTTGCCTGGGCTTGGCTTGGCTTGGTTTCCATTCTGGCTTAAGACAAAAATGTTGCCTAGTTTTTTGGGGGCATGCGGCAAGCTAGTTGCAGATGCATTAATAATGCAACATTAGCAGAGCGAGACAGAGAGAGAGAGAGAGAGAGCGACAACAACATTTACAAATACTACGTCTGCCGGTTGCTGTCTGCTGTCTGGTGTCTGCATCCACCTAACATAGATGCCCGTTGGCAAATGCTTTTCATTTTATTCATGGCATCCACGTGCGGGTGACACGACTGAAAGCAATTTACGATGTGGTCGCCGCAACAACATGCAATTAATCATAGCAGTTGCCCACCTACTTCATCTCCTCCTCCTCCTTCTTCTCCTACTCCCCAGCTGGCAAACACATAGTCATTGCCAAAAGAGCCACTGGCTGCTCCACTTTCACTTTCAGTTTCAGTTTTTACTAAAACACACACACACCAAGGACGCCTCGCCCAGGCGAAGGCCAGCACAGCACAGGACATGGTAGAGAGACACACGGACAACACACAATATAAAAGTAAAAAAAAAAACAAAAGTAAAAAAAAACTACTGTCAAGTATGCTCGACTGTGAGATACCCGCTACGCATTTTGAATAAAAGCAAAACTGTGCGATGATAATTTGAAAATATACGAAATAAATATACCACAAAATACTAGAAATATACCTAAAACTGTATTTTGGTATATTAATACTGTGGTACATTTAAAATATACCATAGAGTACAAATATGACAGATTGTTGAGCCACAGCAACTGAGACCCGTAGTATATTTGGTATATTGTTATAGTACTATATGAAAAATATACCATAGAATGCAAAACTAAGACCCGTAGTAAGTAGACGTTTTTTAACACATACAAGTATTTCTTAAATAGTTTCTAGACTAAATAAATACATACTTGCGTTAATACTGTAAGTACCAAAAAATCACGGCTCCAATTTCAAAATTAAGCTTTCTATTCGATAATTTCGATTTGGCGGTTGCTCTACAAACTCTATCTGTGTGCAAGCATAACAAGTGCTGTCGTATCTTGATTATATCTCTATCTATTAAAGTCTGTGAGCTCATACAAAAGACAGACAGACGAACATGTCTATTTCGATCAAGAATATACATACAATATAGGGTCAAAAATGCCTCCAGCCTGTTACACACATTTCCCGTAGGCACAAAGTTATAATACCCTTCTTCTCTATGCCGTACCGGGTATAGAAATGAAAGAGAAAATGAAGAAAAATCCAAAAAACTGGCAGTTGAAAAACCAAAGAATTCGACCTTGAGCCAGCTGCAACTATTTCGCACATCAAATCATAATTTATGGCTCCAACCAACAACAACAACAAAAAAAAGGAAAAAAGAAGAAAGAATCGAGCGTATGGCAATCAAAGTGAGCCTGCAACGTGCCACCTCTCGCTCTCGTATGGCAAGTGGCAAGTGGCAACTGGAAACTGGCAACTGGCGGTACGCAGTCGCCCACATAATTATCGCTTTGATTTATGGCAGCATTTTCGCAGCCAATTACTTCGCGCCCAGCTTGGCAAAAAGAATGAAAGCCAAAAACAACAACAACACATAGAAAGAGAGAGAAGAGTATGGCAAAAGCGGAAAGGGAAATCGCATGGAATGTGCTTTACTGTGTGCTGTGTGCTGCATGTGGCAGGCAATGTGACGCAGACCTTCCACGAAGCAAAGATCAAATATGTTATTCAACTGGCAAAAAACTAGAGGAGGCCTTCATCGCATGGCTTGCGTGCCATGCAAATCACCTTCAGAACTCACTCATCATCATCATCGCCATCATCTAAATAGCTTTCCCCCAATTACATTGTAATCCAACAATCGAGTTGCAACGTGTGTTCAAGCTGTGCAACCTTCAGCTGAACAAATCTAAAAGAAATGCCATTACATTACATTGATGAGCTATGAAGTGCACTTTTTCATATGGCGAAATTACAAAATATGGTTCAAGTGCTGTCAATTTAAAAAGTATTAAAACAAAGCTAAATAGGAATTATATAGTAATTGATATACATATATGTATATATATGAACAAGTTATTTTCAAATTAAAACTAATACTCAACAGTTTCGAGTTGTTTCAAGTACGTATTATATGTCTTAATAGCGTGTAATTAATCTTTTATGAACATACATATGTAGACAACTATTCACTTAAGGAAAGATGTGACTAGCTTCAGTTATGGCATTGACAGTAAAAAGCTAGTCCAATAAAATAATAATAAATTTTAAATAATAGTCCCCAATGTTTAGGATCTGTTTGTAACTTCAGTGAACTTGAATATACATAATTATCTAAAATTTCCTATTTAAATTAACAGTTTTTATACCTGCAAAAATTGTAGAAATTAAGTATTTAAGAAATATTTTTGTATGGGCAAAAACGCCTACTTACTACGGATATTAGTTGCTTCGGCTGACAATCTGGTTTTTTTTTGCATTCTATGGTATAATTTGAATGTAGTACTATATCAATATACCTAAATTATACGTTGGTATATTTTCGGTAATTTTGCAATCTATTAATTTGGTATATTTTAAAATGAATTCCGCACTATTTAGCTTTTATTCAAAATGAGTAGCGGGTATCTCACAGTCGAGCACACTCGACTGTAGCTCTCTTGTTATAATATATTGAAGCTGTTTATAGCTTTAACGAAATTGCTTAAAAATAAATGAATTAATTAAATTTTACATTTACATCGCTACCAATATATTGAAGCTTCAGCGAATATTGAAACTGTTTCTAAGTATAACGAACTTGCTTAATTATAAGTGAATTCATTAAAGTTTACATTAGAAGTATATCCAATATATTTCATCTGTTTGAAACTTCATTAGAATTAGTTCAAAATATTTCCAGAAAATTCATACTTAATTCATTCTACTTAAAATTAACAACTTCTCCAATACATTCATCGGAATTGCTTTAAAATAAGTAAATAAAATTGAAAATAAAAACAACTACTCAAATATAATATATTGAACCAGTTTATGACTTCAGTCGAGTTGCTCGAAGCGAACTGGAGCAAATATGTTTTTCAGGTGGCATAAATTTAATGTCTGTAGTTCAGTTGCTTGAGGCTTCTCTGCTCATGCTTAAGATTTGCACTTAGATTGAGCTGAGATTGTGCAGCATATGTATGTATTATAGTATTCTCAGTAGACAGATGTCAGCGCATCTATTTACTATATTTATTGCCAGATAATTGTCAGGCCATTTATTTTATGGAGCATTCAATCGACTTGCTGCAGCAGCAGCAATGCAGTTTTGTCTTTGTCTCTTTGTCTTTGTCCTGGCAAGCGGTAATCAACTCAATTGCGCTCGTCCTTGTCTCCTTTGACCCGATTCGGGAGTCCCTCAGCGCCTTGCAACATTGTGCAATGCATTGTGCATTGCGTACTATATGCGTATGCGGGTGTCGCCGTCTCAGTCGCAGTCGCAGTAGCAATCGCAGTCGCAGTTGGTTGATTTCCCTCCCATTTCCCACTTTCCACTTTGTCTGCGCTCGCTCCCTCTCTCTCTCTCTCTCTCTCTCTTTGGCAAAGCGACCGAGCTGGCACAAAGCAAATGCCCTCTGCATTCCCTTTCCCTTCCCTCGTCTTTTACACACACACACACACACACAGAGCGAGTCCTTTTCCCATTTTGGCACTGCTGGCGCCTTTCGGTCCGGGTGCTTTGTTTAACGCGCCGCACGCCTCGTTATGCACAAACAAAGCGTCTCGCTTCAATTTGGCAGCAAATTATAAAAGTCAGCATCTCCAGCAGCAGCAACTGAAGCAGCAGCAGCTTTGTGCAGCACGTGCCGCTTGAAACTATCGACAACGATACATGGCGAGGCGCATTTTAAGAAGTGCTTTAAGCTCACACCGATTTCCATTTTCAACTCGGCGCATTTCAATTTTAGTTCTAGTTAAAAAGCAGTTGTTGCTGCCCTTTGAAATTCATTTCAATTTACGAATAATAATAGTGAAATAAATATGCAGTTAACCTTACCTAAAGCATAATCATCAAACAGTCGCAAATATTTTTAAAATTTAAGTGCAATTTGAATTTTAGTTCTAGTTTAAAAGGAAGCCCTTTCTGCCCTTTCAATTCATTTCAAATAGCGAGCAAAAGCAAGTATAAAATAGAACAGAAATTATAGCTTGCAAGTGCCACAAAACTTTACGCATTTTTATTTTGAGCAAACAAAAGTAACTATGAACATTTTACAATACTTCATAGAATCATAAGCGAGCAAGTTTTCAACTCCAACTTTCTCTATATGCAAATTTGAAACTGTATTTTCAAATAATGAATGTTGGAATTCTAGTAAAGTCTCGTTTACTGTGTGACGAAATGTCTCTAAATTATTTTCAAATTGTAGATAGTGAGTAGATTGATGAAGGTTTAATTTTTAGAAAGTAAAAAATATAAATAAGAATAATTTTAAATTAAGCAGCATATTGATCCAGTTTTATATTGTAATAGTAAAAAGCACAAATACAACTACGAATTATTTGAACAACAAAATAAATTCCTTTCAAACTTTGTGTATTCTCAATGACAAGAAAATAAATGTTGTTCCTCTGAACATATTTCACACATCTTTAACATTTTTCCAACATTTCTGCTAGAGTGCAAAAATATAATTGACTCTCCAAGCTTACAAAAATATGCAAGCATTTGCAGCATTTAAATAAATGAATGAAGTCAGCAAACCGAACTATTAATATTTGTAGTAAATTTAAAACAATTTGAGTTGAGCTCTCACAATTTATTGCGCAAATATTCAAAATAGTTCACTTGTCGAATTGATAACAATTTATGTGAAAATACAAGGAAATTAAATATTTTTACAAACATTCACACTCACACACAAATTTGTGTGTATTTCTTTTTTGAGAAAAGGTCGAAGAATAGCAGTAGAATATTATTTGGATGATGGAATGTTGTGTGTGCTATTCGCTTTTCTAATTACTTGGGGGCCAGCCGCAGACAGTGGAAAACAATGGGCAACAACAACAATCATAATAGAATGAAACGAACAAAAAAAATATGAAAACAGCAGCTGGTAGAGCAATGAAGGCAAATTAATTTGCGGACATTTGAGACGGCGGTCAAAGTTCAGTGCCTAGAATGAATCCGGCTGACGATAATGAGCATAGGCACAGCAGCTGTAATGAGGCTGCTCTTTTCTCCCCATCTCTCTGTGTATGTGTGTGTGTGTGTGGTTGTCGATGGCAACAACCATTGATGCAATGCTGATGATGATGATGATGATAATGTTAATAATGCTGTTTCTGCTGTTGATGAGCGGCTGTTGGGCGATGCTGGCGTTGAAACATTATCGTTCACTTGGGCATCATTGATAACTAATGTTTGCCCATTAATCGAGGCAGTCAGCAGTTGTTGTTGTTGTTGCTGGCCGTTGCCTGCCTGATTAAGCCAAGCTCATACAGCACGCAAACAACAACAACAACAACAACAACCGAATGACCGAAAACACGCTGGCCAAAAATGGCAACTGGCAGCAATTGGGCTCTAATGCGTGTTAAACTTTTTATGTTGCCCATGTCCTCTCTGCTTAATAATTGAACAATAAAGAATGTCATTAAGTAATTTGTGTATGTTCAGCCATAAAACATACACCCACCCACACACACACACACACACACACTCAGGCATACACACACGCACCCATGTGCATTAATTGTTAATTTAGTGCTCGTTTAAGTTTAATGATTCGTGGGCATGAAATTTTAAAGTTTATTGCCCAACTCTGCCTCAACAAATTACAGATGTGCGGCATTTGCAGCAAATGAAATACTTATCCCATCAACCAAGCACACACCCTCGCACTCACACACACCCACACACACACTCACATTCAGCCGCAGGCACAACACATATCAAAAAGCCCTTAACCCCCCCTTGAAAAATAAAACCAGTGATTCATGTTAATTAAATGTGACACAACTTTAACAACTTTTCTTTTCGACGTCGGCTTCGGCTTTGGCTCTCTTTCTGCACCCTGTAATCTCACGCTCACATCGGGTATAATGATAAGCATCTAACACATACTTAAAGTAACACTCAATGATTATGATAATTGTTTTTTATTTCACCAAGTTTAGAGATCTTTCAGATGTCCTTGCTTACTGTGCAATTTACAATTTTAGAGTTGTTTAGTTTTGTTTGGTAAAATGTAAATTTAATTTAACTACTTTATGCGTTGTCACGTGTCGTATACTTGATTATTATCATAATACCTCGAAAAGTATGTTACACATTTTATATAATTAAATCGAAGCTTTGTTTTACAAATCGAGAGTAGATTAGCAAACCGTTGACAGTTAACAAATGTAATAGTTTATACCATTTAACTACTCATATATGAAATAAGTTTTACATATGTATGTAGATCTAATTAATAGCGAAGCTATTCGAAATCGATTCATCATACAATGCAACTCCTGCTTTTAAACATTGAACCACACGGCTTTAGTAAAATGTAAATTTAATTATACTGATGTATGCGTTGACACGCGTCGCATACTTAATTATTTGCGTAGTGCGCCGAAAAGTATGCTACGGTTTATTGTATAACATTTAAACGAAGGTTTGCCTGAAAAATGAAAAGTTTATTTTCAGAACCAATGCAATAGCAACACAATACCTTAAAAGTAGATCAACATTTGCATAAACACAGATAAAACGTTATGACATTTAACAACTTATATGTAGAAGAGCTTTAACATAGCTATTCAATTAATATCGAAATATTCAGAATCGTTTGAACCACACGGTTTACTTTAGTAAAATGTAAATTTAATGTAACTGCTGTATGTGCTGTCACGCGTCGTATACATAATTATTTGCATATTGCCCTGAAAAGTATGCTATACTTTTTAAACGCAGGTTTATTTTGAAAGTAGTTTAACTTGCAGTTAATATTTGATTAAGGTTGCAGTTAGTGTCGATTCCTGTTCTGTGTAGTAACCTTTATGAACAGCTTTAACATAGATATTCAATTATTAGCGAACATCGATTCATCATCCAACTGCAATTGCTGCTGTCTTTGTATCTCTTTTGAACTTTGAACCACACAAAATGCGGCGCCTCAGCAGTTGTTTCTTTTGTGGCTATCGCTTAACGGCCTGCAGGTTTATCTCAATGCTCACATCATCATTCCGCTGTCCGTTAAGTTAGCGTTCGACTGCGACGATTTTGATATTGATATCGATCAATGGCCAAAAATTCATGTAGCCGAAAGTTTTGTGCTTTTAATTAGAAATCGACTCCTCAGGCAATTCATGTGCAAGTTTTATCTCACGGCTGAGCTGAGCACACGCGGCACATTTTTGCCGTCGCACGGTGAACAGCGAATCGACGGAGCACGGGATGCGCAATCAAAGTTTGTCAACGTTGCCATAAAAGGCAAACTCCCATAGAGTGGCGTGTGTGTTGCGTTTGTCGTGTGTGTGCAGAGAGACCAGACCGCACAATAAATGACATGATGATGATACTTCAATATTAAGCACATGCACATGGTCGTGTTTGTGGCTGTTCAAACTTTTCAGTTGCCAATTTAATTGAGCCAAAGTTCGGATAAGTATCAACAAAGTTCGCTCCAGTGGCGAGCACAGAAACTATTCAATTATTGTGCAGAGCAGAGCAATTGAAAAACCTTAAGATATTAAATGGTTTACAGCAACTTTAAAGAAGAACTTAATTGCTTTGGCTGCATTTAGTTTCCTGCTATTAATATATATTTCATTTGGCATGGAATTTCATGATGTTTTCATAAGGTATCTTTGTGGCTCTAGTTTCTAGTTTTGTTATTTTTACTGATATTTTCTTTGTGTCGGTAACAATCGCAGTCGGTGCATTTGATGTTGGGTCGGCCATTTTCGTTGGCTTCCCTGTGTGAGTGTTCAAGTTTAACTGCTCCCGTCCGTCTCTCTCTACCTCTTTCTCTCAATTTCAATTAGAAACTTTAACTGCCTCTCACACCAAAAGCAGAGTCTCAGATGTGTTGCTGCTGCTGCTGCTGCTGTTGCTGCCTTTCAAATTGTCGTCAGCAATGGCGAATGGCTTCTACTGCTGCTGCTGCTGTGGCGCCTCAGTTTCTGTCTTGGGTGCAGCAGCTGCTGGCAGCGCATTGCTGTGCGTTTCTTTTACCGTTTTGCAGTCTCAACTGAGATAATAAGAGTGAGAGAGGGCTAACGAGTGAGTAAAAGAGAGAGAGAGAGAGGGAGAGCAATTTAATTTCTTTTCAGCTGGCATTCGTAGCGTCTTGTGATGAAGCTGCAACGACTTGGCAATTCACCAGCAGCAGCAACCAAGTTGAATATAACTGCGGCATATATGTATACACACACACACACACACACACACACACACACACACACACACACACACACACGCATACACACACACACAAAGAGTCGCATATATATGCAGCACACTATTAGAGTAAATCACTTAAGCCGGTTGCAAAATAAGATGAAAAAATAGTAAAGAGCGTAGAAATTCGCACACTGCCAACTGTGGCCTTTTCCCTCAGATAGAAATCTCTAGATAGAGAGACACAGGCACTTGCAACAGCTTAGAATATTGTAGTATTCGAAATGACTTATGTACATAATATATGTATATAAATGTATATGTGTTGTATATACACTATACTTGTACAATATGCTTAAGTGCGACTGTTAATATTTTGAGTCTTTGCGTTGAGTGCATTATTCAGCATTGGCTCGAAAGTAGCGCAAGGCTTTGAGGATGCACACGAAATTACGTTAGTATCCTTGGGCTTAAAACGCATGTCAAACGCAGACCACCGCAAATAACTAGAGAAAGAGACACACAGAGAGAGAGAGAGAGCGAGAATGTGGGGAAGAGACCAATTGCGAATTAGTGGTAGAAAGCCACAGCAGATGAAAAGATAACTGGCAAGTAAACTTGCTGCTTACTTGTCGTAAACTGCTTGCTTAAGCGCTTTATTTCCCATTGTGTTTTGGCGACACTTTCGCTCTTAATATGGCAAATATCAGCAGTTGAAGCGAGACAGCTCGATGTGATGCGATAAACACAACAACAACTAGCTACTTTCGACGACTGCGAGATACCTTCTATGCAGCGCAGAAAAGTATGCTACAAAAATGTAGGAATTTAGTGGGAAGTAGGAAACGAAAAAGAAGCAATTCTTGCATTTATCTTATTTGAGTTATAAGCTATTTTTGAAGTCACCAAAAGTATTCTTGCTTACTTTTTAGGCTATTTTGGAGATCTTCAAAAGTATTCTATAAAAAATAAAATTAATTTTAATATAATTTTACTTATAATTTTACAAATTCACTCAAACATTAAACTACAATTAACTAAAACAAGCTTACCTATTTGACTGTCATATACCTTCTATGCAGCTCAAAAAAGTATGCTACAAAAATAAAAGAAATCTCAATGTGCAGTAAGAATCAAGGAAAAAGCAGAAACAACTCTTTTCTTTAACTTATATATATTGTAAGCCACTTAAAAGCTCCAGAAAAGTATATAAACAAATTCAATATGTAGTTGGAAGTAAGAAAAAAGCAGAAGCACCTCTTTTATTTAACTTTAGCTAAGAGACTCAATCACATTTTAAACAAATGCTTAAATACTTTGTTGTTATTTCACAAACGCTGCGAAAACTTCAAGACAATTGACATCGATGCAGGAAAATGCAATAAGACGAAGAACACATAAACAATTGAAATTGCTAATTGCTCTTCACTTTGAGTTAAGTTAACTTTTGTGTTTTCAAAATAAACTAAAGTTCAATAAAGAGACGACGAACGAAATAATAAATAGTCATTAGCAGCCAAGCGTTCAAAGAACTTGAAGTGAAAACTTTAAGGAGCATTTGGCAAAAATGTCAAATGCATGCCAAAAGGATGCAAAAGGCGCCTCGACTGGGTGACTGGGTGACTGAATGACTAGATGACTGGATGACATTCAAGTTGTCTTCAATTTTAATAAATTTTCGGATGCATGTAGCAAGCGCGACAGTTGACAGCTACATGAGAACGCGGAGACGATGATGGAGATGCTGGTTGGCGAAGGAGACGGAGATGGAAAAGAAAAAGGACAAGAAGCAACGCTTCTTCGTCGGTGTCGACATCGACAGCGATGTGGCGTCACTTTGTCCACAATGCTGCACGCTTGACGCAGGCAACAATGTTGCCACATTTGCTGTAGCTGTTACTGTTGCTGGCTGCCGCTATTGTTGCCACAAACTGTTACAGTTAGAGCTGCGTTGCGTTGCGCTGCGCTACGCTCTTCTGCTTGAGTCTTCTCTCTGTGTGGAGAGGGGGTCACGCCAAGGACAATGCAGCGCCTGTAAGTCTCTGTGTGTGTGTGTGTGTGTGTGTGTGTGTGTGTGTCTGCTTGCGGGCGTCGCTTTATTTATAAGTCGTGACACGCCCATTCTATTGGGCAACCAACGATGCCCACCCATGTGCTCATTTCACACATAGATATTTTTGTACATTTTTCGCTCTCTCTCGAAGCGTCAGCGCTATTTATCATTTGGGGTCAGATCTGACGCTCCCTTCCTTTCCTTTCTCCCTCCTCTAGCCTCCTGCCGCCCTCTCAAACATTTCACCTGACTGTCAGAGAGACTATCAGGCTGTCATGCCATCAGAGTCAGAGTCTCTCCCACCCCTCCCCGCTTGTCACTCGCTTCCTTGTGCCTTGTCCGACTGTCGGAGTCGTTGTACCGTTTATCAACGATGCTCCAAACAAATTGAGCGTCCAATGCTGTAGCAGCTTTGGCAGCTCTTGATTCCTGATTGTTTGACTAAAATAAATGTGAATGCTACAGTTTTGATAGTCCTCCTCCTCCTCCTCCTCCGGCCACCTCCACACCGAAACATTTGTTGTGTTGCTCCCATCTCTCTCGAAAATTACGCATACGCAACGTGAAAACTTTTGTGCTGTAAAACTTGCTTGCTTATTGATATCAAATTTGGCATTAAAATTCAGTTATGCTCATATGTAGTTTCCACATGAATTCGCCATGTCATCCAAGTAATCAAATGTCAGACTGTTTCGTGAGTTAGGAAGGGAAATGACTTTGCCAATATCAATTGTCAGTTAACGAGCTTTCAATTTGAGGATCTCTGCTCAAAATTTAAGGCGCTTACCAAGAGATGCCAAGGCATCTCTTCTCATTTTATTGAAGCATCTCTCGTCCTTCAATTAGTAGCGGAAATATTCAGGCGCTGCTCTAAATTTAAACAGCACTTCAAGTGGCTGCCTGACTGGCTGGCTGGCTGGCTGGCTAGCAACCAAGGGGACGAAGACATAACCGAATGAATGCTACTATACTATATATTGTATATAGTACAAGTATATAGTATATTTTATTCAGAACGTAACATTCACTCAATGTCGCGTCGCGCTGGCATCGTTTGGCTTGGCTACAACGTTTTTCTTCATCGCATTTATTTTCGCTTTTTATACCCGCTACCGGTAGGGAAGAAGGGTATTCTAATTTTGTGCCTACAGGAAATGTATGAACAGCAGAAAGAGGCATCTCCGACACTATAAAGTATATTATAAGAGATATCAGACAGATCAAGTTTGTTTTAAATTTTTGTCACGCTCCCATTCGTCTTTACTACAACTAAACTATTTTTGGTCTACATACAAATCTTTTCGGAAAATTGTATCTTTGTGGTACGTTAATTTAGTATATTTGAGGAATAATACCACACTGTTTTGCTTTCAAAAAGAACAGCGGGTATCTCACCGTCGATCACACTCGATTGTAACTTTCTTATTTGATTTTTTCTTTTTTTTTTTGGGCCACATTTTGCCCTAATGGCCATAAGAAGCACTCAGCAATCAGGGACGTCGCGAGTGAACGCAATGCGACAATGTAACGACAGGTGTTGCATGCGTGTTGTATGTAGCAGCATGTAGGCAAAAGTGTAGCTATGTGTATATCTTTGCGAATGACATGACATTTGACACAGTTAAGTGTACTTAGTAGCAGCAGCAGCAGCGCAGCCTCCACACAGCACAGAGGTGGGAGTTGCCCAAAAATAAGTAGAAAGCGTTGGCATGCATAAAATATTACAATACATCAAAAGGATTGCTAATACAGGTGTGTATGTATGTGTGTGGGTGTGTTCGCTCTGCTCTGTTCTGCTCTGTTCGGCACTCGACAGGCAAACTTTAACTTCAACCCCGAATAGCAAAAAGCCAATACTCAATACCCAAAACACAGAGGCAACAGACTCCCATGGCATGTCGGGATGACGCTGTCTATCGTCGTTCCGTTTGCCTATCTCTGTGTGGCATCTAGTGACAAGGATGCTGCGCACTTTTGATTTTTAAGCGCCACTTGTTCACCTGTCTGTCTGTGTGCTGAAAATTTGAATATACAAAAGTGCCTTTGGAAGCCAATCGAGCTTATGCCAGAGGGTGTGTGTGTGTGTGCGTTGGGGAGGAGGAGACAGCACAATCAAAATTATTGCTACTCGTGAATGCAAAGCACGCTTATCGTGACCCACTCTACGAGTATATTGCGTATACGTATACACCCGCAATTATGTTGGCTTAATTCAGCCATTATTAATCGACAATCGTGTAGGAAGCTATTTATTTGGCATTCAAGCATAAAACTCTCGAATGCTTATTAAGCTATTTACTTACCGCAGCACGTTGGATTTATTTATTACGCTCGCCAGGCTCTATTTAGATTAGCCCAACAAAAAAATAAAAATGAAAAGAAATGAAAAAATATATAATCTTGTCTTAATTTGTACATTCATTCAACATGCAACAGCAATGCTCTTAGCCAAGTGTCCAAGCATATAGACGACAAGTTTCCTTCTTTTATTCAGTTTTTAGTTCGCGACTCTTGGCCTGATTCCCAAAGACAAAGCCAAATGGAAATGGAAATAGGAATGGGAATGGGATTGAAATGGGCGCTGAATGCAGTTAGCAAGCGCCCATTGTCCTCTGTCCCCCTTTTTTGACTTCGCAGCACAAACACAAAGCGCAACGCGCTCACAACTTGTCCTTGAGTGCAGCGCAAATAGAGACAGAAAAAAAAAAAAACTAAAAACAAGTGAAGAAAGGGGTAAAGCACGGAAATGCAAATGCCCAAATTATACAAGAGAAATCAAAAATAAATGCAACCAAGTTGAAGCAGTATCGACAGTGAAGATACTCTTCATTTTAATAGCAGCGCAACTGCAACAAACAACTGAACATACCCGATTGGTTTATACCCACTTTTTACAGGGTATGTGCCTAGGAATTGTTTAGTGTTTTCACTTATTCTTTTGTTTAAATTGTAACAGGCTCGTTTTGCAGCAGAACGCGCCCTTTGCCTTTGCCTTTGCTTTGCCGTCGTCGTCTTCATCATAACTGCAAACAAAGAATAACGAGGCAAACAGTCAAACAAAACTGAAGAACCTGAACTATTTGCACTGCAACTTGCTAAGTGGTCCCCTCTGTATCTCTCTCTCTCTCTCTTCGCCCTCAGCAGCTACGAAAAAAACAAAAAAAAAATATATAGTACAATAATAACAAAAGGCACAAGAGTCAACAAACTGCTGAGATCTTGTCTAGGCAGCAACGCATTCATTGTATTTGTTGCTCTGTTGATTTTTACACACAAAAATTCGCATATATGTACATACATATCATATATGCGAAAATAATATTTATTATATTTCCTTTAGCCAATAAAGAATTTAACCATTTGTGTATACAGTGTTAATATGAATATTTCATGCATACAAATTTCATTACATTTTTGGTGAAATCGTGTGGAGATTCAGCGTATGCGTAATTTCAGTTAATTTTTTAGCCAATTCATGCGAATCATGCGAATTATTCATGCCATTTTTCTGTGCTGTGTTGCATTGTGTGTAAATAAGTAATTGAATAATTACGTTTACCTTCGGCGAAAATGCAAGCCCTCAATAATTGCATATTTTCGCAAACAGTAAAAAAATATTATGTTTGCAATTATTTAGATTATGATTCAATTTGTAGCTGTCAACGCAATTTCAAATGGAAAACAACGCGCATACACACAAATGATTAATGAATGCGAGTCAAAATACCAAAAAAATTAAAGAAAATTACGTGTATTGTAAAATGCAAAATTTGAAAAAGTGTTCATGCTGATTGATTGACAATCAATTTCATTTCTTTAGTTAAACGATAGTTTAAGAAGTCAACTTGCAAAGTTCTTGGTAAAAATTGCTTTAGTTTTTATACCCTATATCCCATAGGGTAAAAGGGTATTTCAAATAAATTTATGCCTCCAACAATTGTATGTAGCTGGTAGAAGGAGGCATCTCCGACTCTATAAAGTATCTATAATCTTAATCAGTGTTACAAATCAAGACTTATGGGCATTTGCCCGTATGAAACCCAGAGCTATACTTTGCTTTCCCACTTGTAACTTTTGTGTGTAGATCAAGTTTGTTTTAGATTTTTACCACGCCCAATTCTGCCTCTGCAAATCAAATGGCGAGCTCAATTTTGAATCGATTATTAGTAAATAGTATATTCATTATGCCTGCAAATTTGATTGCAATCAGATAAGAAATGGTAAAGTTATTTAAGAATTTTATATAAAAAACAAGTAAGAAAGCTACAGTCGAGAGTGCTCGACTGTGAGATACCCGCTACCCATTTTGAATAAAAGCAATATATTTTGCGGTATTATTCTCAAAACATACCAATTACAAACATACTAAAAATATATTTTGGGGTATTATTATAAAAAATATAGCAAATATACTAAAAATACTACAAAAATATACCACATGGTATATTTGGTATATCGATATAGTACCGCATTCAAAATATACCATAGACGGCACAATATACCAGATTGTCGGCCAAAGCAAATTAGACCCCTAGTAAGTAAGCGTTTTTGCCCATACAAAAGTATTTCTTTAATAACTTCGACAATTTTTATCTGATCGCAACCAAATTTTCAGGGATCATAAATACTATAGTTATTATTGTTTATACCAAAATCCGCAACTCTAGCTTTTAAATTACGCTTGTTATTCGATTTTTTTGATTTACGGGGGCGGAAGAGGGCGTGGCAAAAATTTGAAACAAACTTGATCTGCGTGCAAACATAACAAATGCTGTCGAAAAAAAATTATAGCTCTATCTCTTATAGTCTCTGAGATCTAGGTGTTCATACGGACGGACGGACAGATGGACAGACGGACATGGCTAGATCGTCTCGGCTGTTGACGCTGATCATGAATATATATACTTTATAGGGTCGGAGATGCCTCGTTCTACCTGTTACATACATTTCCTGCCGGCACAAAGTTATAATACCCTTCTACCCTATGGGTAGCGGGTATAAAAAACCTTAGTTAATTTGGTTGACAATACTGAATACTTGGTTACTCTATGGTATATTTTTATTATACTACTTTATAAATACACGAAATATAACCTTCGTAATATTTTAGTATTTTTTCCGTATAATTTAAGATGAATACCATATGGTTGCAGTATATTTTTAATGATATTTGATATCGATATATCAAACATAGTCATCGAAATATTTTATAATATTTTCCATATATTTAAATATCAATATCGAACTGCTGTAGTTGGGTTAGTTAGTTTCCTTGGTTGACAGTCTGGTATATTTTTATTGTAGTACCATAATATATGAAATATAGTCTTCGATATATTTTAAGATTAATTTCAGGGTATTTCAGGGTTTGAGCACACTCGGCTTTCTTACTTGTTTATTATGTATTTTTAAATTGCATTTCTAAAATTAGCATTTGCTAAAATCAGATTTAGCTAACAAGAAATTATTGTGATATCTAAATATTGAAAATTTGCAAACTAATATTTGCTAAGAGTTTAAAATTGATTGGGAATTGAGAAAAACTAAAAATTTGCTGGAAAATTATTAAAAAAAATAGCAAACAGATAAATTGCTCATTAATAGCTTTTGTCCAGTTCGAAATGAAATAACATATGCTATAAATTTAGCTTAAATTGCTATTGGCTTTTAATGCACGATATGAAATACTTGGACTAATCAGCAAGCTTATGGCAACCTGGTCTTCGTCTGCATATTTATGTTGAATATTGAAATTCTTGACATCGTTTTCCTTTCCGCTTTTCCTCTCTGTGTGTGTGTGTATGGGAGTGTGTTTGGCTTTTTGCTTTGTATGCCACGCTCTGTTCTTGACGTTATGCACGCTCTTAAGTCAACAATTTTATTGTTTTATTCTTCATTTTTTATGTTGACTTTTTGTGTTGTTGCTTCCGTTGTTGTTGCTGCTGCTGCTGCTGCGGGTTTTTGATATTTTTATTTCTTTTGGCGAGTGCTCGCTTTCAAATTGCAATTAAAAGATGAAAGTATACCGCCGCGTGCTTTGCGCGTCTGTCAAACAATTTCAATTAAAAGTTAATTAACTTAATGAAACGTTTGGCTCGTTTTTGCACTTTGTTGCCCCTCACACTCACAATCATTGCAGGAGTGTGTGAGGTGGGGTGTGTGCTTTGGCCTACGCGGCGTATGCGCAATGCATATTCTTAATACCATCATCACCTTGTGGCGCACTTGATATGGAAAAACTTGTGCATCGAATGCAAGTTTATGCAATTTGCAGCACTCGAATGTCGTTTCAATTGCTACTCAAACATTTCCACAATGATTATTGAATTCTATACGAAATTGCTTGCATTACGTATACGTAATGTGAGCCGCAAAGAAATGCATAAACTGTATGCATGTATATGGCAATTAATTAAAGCGCATTTCACTTGACATTGCACACACACACACAGAGGGTACATAAACAGTTATTTAATGCAGTCTACAGTCTTCAGTCTGCTTCTGTTCTGTTCTTCCTTTTCTCCTTTTCCTATTGCTGCTGCTTCGTTTAACCGTTACTTTGCTCTCGCTTGGCCCCTTGCGACGCCTTTGATAAACCTCAACGGGGCATAAAAAGATTTGATGTGCTCTTAATCTTGCTCTGGCTTATGTTTATATGCATATTTATTTTCACACACCCCTTCCGCTCTCCCCCCTCTGCTGTCTCCTTGCTTTCTTTTCGCCACCTTTTAGCAGCTTCTCTTTGTGTGTGTGTGTGCCTGTGTGTGTGTTTTTGGCCTCTACTTTCATTCGTAATTAGTTAATGTGCCGCCGTTGTCAGTCGCATTGGCATTATACAGTGCCTAAGCACCGCGACAGTCTGTCAGCCAGTCAGTACCCCCCCCCTCTCTCTCTCCCCCCTCTCCATCCCCATTCCCACCTCATGCTTTGCTTGTTACAAAAGGGAAAAGTCGCTGCTGTTGCTGGAGGAGGTCTATATTATGGCCTATGCAGGGCTTTATAGCAGCTGTCCCATTCGTTATTCAGTTGCCTCTGCAGCACCCAAACACACACACCCCTCCTCTCCTCTCTGCCTTTCTCCCTTTGGCTGTTTTATGCCAGCATCCGTCCATGTTGCGGGCCAACCTCCCAAAGCTTCCTCAACCGGCTGCTGCCTCAGCTAATGAAGTACATCTACTCGTACACATGCCAGCCTTCAAAGTAAAATTTTCTTCTCATTTTTTTCCATTTTTTTTTTTTTTTTTTAGCCGCATTTACACATAAGCACGCACCACACACACACACACATTTGCATACATAATACGTGAGAGTGTGTTGGTGTATTTATTTTTTATGTCGCTGCCTCGTTTTTGCTCTCTCTATGTATGTGTGTGTGTGTTTGTGTGTGCGCAACAACATTAAAAATGAAGGCGTTTTACGTAGCGTATGCTTAATACATTAAGTATACGCCGCGTTGAGAGCGTGTGCCACAGTCAATCCTCAAAGGTTTTGCGCTGACAAGAAAAGCGGAAAACTCTCTGCTTCTTCTACCGCTGCTGGTTTTTCATGCTGTTTTTTCTTCTTTCTTTCTTTCTTTTTTTTTGTGCTTTTGCACTTTGCAGGTGAACGTGAGCAACACCTGGACAATGCCACAGGAGGGCCTGAATGTGTTCTATCGCTTCTTTCGTGATCGCATCTCGTGGTTCGAGGCTGACGCCGTTTGCCAGTTCCATCATGCCAATCTGGTGACAGGTAAGCGAAATGAATAGAACAAAAGTGAGACATGAAATACACAGCAGCATCAGCAGCAGCTAGTTAGCCAACAAAAACAACAAAAATCAAGGTTGCCTTACGCTTATTAGAGACTGCAATATTCAAAAGCAGCTGTAGCAGCAGCAGCAGCAGCTGACAAAGAGGATGTAATGGAATACTAAACGCCAACACAAAATGTGAAATGCAAATAAGCCCAATGACAGCCAAGAACAAAAAGCCAACGCATAGAGATAGAGCAAAGAGCAAAGAGCGTGCAAGGCGGAAGTGTTGCTAGAGAACATTATTGCAAATGTCCGGCAGCTGTCGTTGCTGTTGTTGTTGTAGTTGTTGTGGGGCACAAGCTGCTGCACCTTGACTGGACACTGCGATGCACGGCGCAAATGAATAGAAAGCACTGCCAAATGACATCAGACCCAGACCAAGGGCATTTGGGGTCATGTCCCGTTGTCCCCATGTCCATGCTCTATTGTCCGTTGCCGATGCCGATGCCAATCCCAGTGTCATCTGCATGCGCTTGTCCATAGCTGCATAGCTCATCGTTGTCGTTGTCGTTGTCCTTCTTGTTGTCGTTGTCGCTATAAATCCTTGTGACAAAATACCAACCACTGCAGTGCAGAGATCAGAGTTGAGAGTTGAGTTCAGAGGATCACAGCAGCAACAGCAACAACAACACCAACAACAGCAGCCGCATGGCAAACAGTTCAACTGTGGTCATCCATATCGTATGCACACTGTAAGAGCACAACAATGTGTGTTTGCCTCGCAAATAGCAGATATAAATTCTCTGTTAGATATTGTGTGCATATAAATTGTGCATGCCACTCAATGACAATGGCAATTCAAGTTTTGCATATCTCAAAATATGCAAGTGTGTCATTGGGACAACTCTTCCGCTCTCTCTCTCACTCTCTATTCTCTTCTTCCTTTCTCTTACAAAAGTATTCTTTTTTTGGTATCGAGGGAATACCATTTTGTCTGGCTGCCAGTTTCCGGTTCAAAGTAAAAGAACATAATCTTAGCAACTTTCGCTTCAGTATATGTAGATATGGATAGGTCCATGGTCTTGGCCACCCTTAGACAATACACTAAGTATCCTTTTTGCCTGTGTTCTACACACACAACAACGGAAATAACTCTATATGTGTGTGTGTGTGGCAGACAGTGCGCATAAATAAGTTGCAGCAGGCAGCTGAATCCATGGATCCATGTAAATGTGTGAAACAGATGAACAACAAATAACAAGAAGAACTCGGAAAGTACACAGCTAAATAACCACAAGAGTATGACCAAATAAATAAATAGATATATCAAACAGACAAGCGACACAGCATACACACACTAAAAAGGTGGCTTAACTGGCTGCGATGCCTTTGAAATGTTTTCTTTTCTTTCAACATTGCCATAAAGTACGATAATTAAAAGCAAATAAAATCTAGTTTGCTTACGAAGAAAATATTGAAGAAAGTTTGCAATTTTATTGCTGCAAAAGATTAAAGAGCAAATAATTGTATTAACAAATCTGGAAGAGATTCATATTTTCTTGCTGAAAACTAAACACACATTTAAGACTAAAACTGGAATTAGAAAACATAGAGAAGATTCAAATTTGTTGCTGAAAAACTAAGCAAAAGATTAAATGTAAAAATTGGATTCAAAAGTGTAGAAGAAATTGCAATATTAATGCTGAAAAACTAAGAAAAAATTAAAAAAAGAAAATATGTATATATAGAGAAGATTACGGACTACTACTAATATAAAAATAAAGAAAATATTGCTGAAAAACTAAACTAAAATTTAAAAGTAAAAACAGATTACAAATATAGAAAAAATTGCAATTTTGTTTACTGAAGAACTAAGCCAAAATTTAAGAGTAAAAAGTGTCATTAAAATTATTTCGGTTTGCTATGGCAAACTTTTAATTCTATTGCACAAAATTGACGATTGACGAAAAGGATTGAATTACGATGAATTAAAACTTATACGATGTACGAATAGGATTCAAATCTACTACGATATGTAAATCAAATCTTATATGATATTCGAATAGAATTCAAATTTTATACAAATAGAATTCAATGTTAATTTTCCGACTGCAATGCAAATCAATCACAGGGTATTACTTAGTGTCAACACTCTGTTCTCCGTTCTCTGTTGTCCGATTCCGAGTGGGCTTGTGTCTGTCCCTCTCTCTTTCTCTCTCTCTCAATTTTTTGTTATGCTGTGTGTGTTACAACAATTTGTGTTGACACAAGCTGGGAGCAGGGACGACCCAGCGATCGGGTTCGAGTTGGCAGCTGGCGTGTTGTTGGATTGCTCAAGGGATAGAGGGAGGATAGAGAGAGAGGGAGAGAGGGAGTCCCCTCTCAATGGATGTATTTGGGATGTATATTTTTTTTTTTTTGTTGCTGGGGGTTTTTTTCTCGTTTTGGTCACTGTCCCAAATATTCAACATGAAAAAACAATGCGCTTGGCAAATTTAATAGAAATATATTCGTATCGTACAAATAAAAACCATTTGTCTCTTTTCCCTTTCCCTATCCCTTTCTCTTTCTCATTTTCATTCGCTTTTGCTGGCTGTCTGCTTGTGTATTTTATATTGTTGTGTTTGTAACCCTTTTACACATTTCTGTTGTTGTTGTCTTTGTTGTTTTTGCCAGTCGACAACAGTTTTCAATTTGATGCAACGCGCGACCTGCTGAGGGAATTGGATGTGAACGACATCGTTTGGATTGGTCTCATGCGACCGCAGAACTCGGATCGTTTTATGTGGTCGTAAGTACAGTAGCAACACCCTAAACACGACACCCCAACCCAACCCAGGCAGCCATTGAACAGCAACAACAACAAGCAAAACAAGAGCAATAAACAGCAAATATTGTGTTGTAATTGTTTTGTTTGTGTTGTTCATGAACACACACATGTGCATGTGTGTATGTGTATGTGTATTTATGGTCTGGCATTATAGTTGCGAGTACGTGCATATTAACGGACTAACGGTCTAACCGTTCGCTCGTTAAGAGCAAGTAACGAGCTCTTCAATCGAATAATCGACACGATTAACATATCAAATGCAACGACTGAATTTCCAACAACAACAACATGTCCGAAATGTCTTCAATTCTTTGACGGACACCAACACAAATACAAAAACAAAAGCTAAACGTAAACGTTAACGTTAAAGTTGAACACGAAAAGCAATTAAATTTATTTTTTATTTGCGAGTAATGCGAGTTTAACGTGACATTTAGTGTGCGATAATAACTGGCGCCGTTAACATTTTTATTTGTACTCGTATTTATTTTTTTAATACTCGCACACGCAATTCAATTGCAAAATCATTTGTCCATTAGCCAAGGTCTTCCCAGACAGATGTAGATACATTCGCTTTGGCTTTCAATGAATCTAATCAAGTCTGCTTATGTATTACAATTGTACAAAAATATTTGATGTAAATTTAATTACTTCTTCTATATTTTAAGCAATAAAATAGCCAGAATTGCGTTAGTTTTTATTGATAAATTTGATGATTAACCCAAATTTAAATAACAAGAATTTTCTTCAATATATTGAATTCGTTTTCAGTATTAAAATTAACCATCCTTACCTTCCTTGCCTTTAATCAGAATAATCGCATATACCACAAGTTTAAAATTTGGCCATCATTGAATGTTTTCGTTATCTACTAAAGATATAGTTACATTAAATAAGGCACAGGTTTAAGACTCATAATAAATTTAAAAAAAAAGAATAAACTCGGTGTAAAAGTTCCACGAATTAAACTTTTTCCATTACTAAATCTTTTCTCCCTACTTACACTTTATCTTTTATCAGACAATATGAATTGAATTAGTTTTCGTAAATGAATTTATCCACTTATTTTGCCTTTAATGAGCCACTGATTTAAAATTCACATTGTGGTAAAATACCAAATACAATTTAATATGAAATTCATCAATAGCTAAAGCGACTTTACAGAATTTTCATAAATATTAAATCATTTGCAGCGCAATTTATTATGCCATATGCTATTGAATTTCACTTTCTAAGCTGCTTGACAACAGAGTATTAATAATGTTTTCTTTTTTGCTTTGGCTTTAATAATGGCTTACAAATAAGATTATTATTTTTGTTGTATTTTTTTGTGATGAGAACTTTAAACACATAGAATTTGAAATCATGTAACTATTGCTTGGCAGCAACTCACGTCCCTTGGTTGCGGATACTGGCTACTGGGCCGAATCGTTGCCCCTCATGGATGCTCCTCTGTGCGCTGTCATCGATCCCATACGCGACTATCGATGGCACGCACTGCGTTGTGGCGGACCGGAAACCGCTTCGTTCCTCTGCGAGATGCCCGGTAAGTTTTTGTGGATTCCCAAAGGGATCAACGATGGCAGCTAAGAGAATCTATTTCCGTTTGACTACACACACTCGCACACACACACACACACACAGTGCCTAGCTGGGCCGACGCTTGCATATTGAAGGAGATGCCCAATCTGACGATGCAGTATATGGCCGACACGGCGAGCATTGAGCTGATCCGGAACTGCCAGGAGGAGGGACTCTTGCGACACACTTGTCGCGGCAAGGAGGTAAACACGAAGGCGAAGCTTACATTTATATCATCTCTTTGTTTACCCGCTACCTAGAGGGTAGAAGGGTATTATAACTTTGTGACTCCACGAAAGAAAGGCAGAAAGACACATCTCCGATTCTATAAAATATTTATATTCTTCATCAGCGTCAACAGCCGAGACTATTTAGCCATGTTCGTCTGCCTCTCTGTCCGTATGAAATACTGAATCTCAGAGACTATAATCGATAGAGCTATACATTTTTCCGGCAGCAGGAGTGTTGATTTTTGGTACACACAATAATAACTATAGTATATCTGATTCCTGAAAACTTGGTTGCGATCAGATATGGTCAAAAACATTCCTTACTACGGTTGAGTATCTGGTATATTTTGCTCCTAATGGTATATTTTGAATTTAGTATGTCGGTATAATATATATACTCCATCAACCAAATACAACATTTGGTATACTTTGGTAGTATTTTTGCGGTATATTAATATGACATATTTTAAAACTTATATCGCACTGTTTTGCGTCTATTCACAATACTTTATTCAATAAACCTAAAATACCTTCGGTATATTTTTAGTATTTTTGCATTATATTAATTTATATTTATATTTTGCTTTTATTCGCAATGGGTAGCGGGTATATCACAGTCGAGCACACTCGACTGTAGCTTTCTTACATAACTTGCCTTTGTTTGTCTTTTGATAGGATCGTGAACGTGCCATTCGTGAGCTGATCTGCCCGAAGGAACGTCTGGAGGCGCAACGCATCAATGACATCACCAACTCGCACTTCAAGTCGCTGCAAATCATCAACAACATACGCACCGACAACAACGAGAACAACGACATCGAACTGTTGCCCCTGGTGCCCAATTACGGAGGCAGTGCCCTCAAGCTTGAGGTGGCCACCGCAGCTCCAGCTCCAGCTGCCGCAGGAGAACACTTCAGCCTCGACAAGCTGATGCTGGCCGATGGCCCAGTGGCACACTATCATATACCGGATGAGGTGCCGATGCCGGTGAAAAAATCGGCCAAGAAGGTGAATGCACACGACGATTATCAGGCCAAGAAGTTGAAGCAGCAACAGCAACAGGAGAAGCAACTGCTGCTGGAGAAACAGTTGCAGATGGAGAAGCAACAGCAGCAACAACAGCAGCAACAGGAGCAGGAGGAGAAGCCCTTGTCGCATCTGGACATGATGATGGGCGACCAGCCGGCGTTGAGTGAGGAGCAATTGCCGGAGGATGTCAGCGACAGCGATGTGTCCAATGAGATACTCGAGGCATTGCCGCACAAGAAGAAGACATTGCCACAGGATTTGCGCACGATGGCGCCAATACCGGAGGAAACATTGGCAACCACAACAACAGTTGCACCTTTGCCAACCACTAAGAAAGCAATAGCTACCAAGAAGACAACAACAACAACTACAACTACTACTACAACAACAGCTGCACCGCCAACAACAACCGAGACAGCGCCGGCAACAACAACAGCAGCAACAACTGTAACTACAACTACAATTGCAGCCCCAGTAACAACGCCAGCAGCAGCAACCACTGCAGCAGCAGCAGCAATTGCATCCACAACCGAAGCAGCAAGTGTCACAACAACAACAACAGCAGCAACAACTGTAGGCAGCAGCAGCAGCAACACGCCAGCGGCAACGACAACAACCAAATCAACAGCGCCATTAACGACAGCAACAACAAAAGCAACAACTGAAATCAACATAATGTCATCAACAAGCAAAACAACAACAACAACATCGACATCGCCATCGACAACAACAACAACTACTACTACAACAGCAGCACCAGCGACAACAACAACGGAAACGGAGGCGGTAGCAACTACAGTTGTCGCCAACTCTAACAGCAACATCAACACGAATCCGGCGCCGACAACAGCAGCAACAGCAGCAGCAATGCCGATAGCAACGTCGACGGTCAGCATCGCACATCCGATACATCCGGCACAGCAGCAACGCGTTGATGAGCTGCTGCTACCCCAGCATCCACACATTAAGGAAACGGCGGACAATTCGCATTTCATACCACCAATGTTGCTAGTCAAGTCACACTATGTGCCGCCAGCCAAACACGGCGAGCACTCGGAGCACTTGGAGCATGGCGAACATGTTGAGCATGGCGAGCACAAGTTGGAGCACGTACAGCACATTACAACAACTCCGTTGCCGGTGACAACAACCGTGAAGATAGCAGCAACAACAACAACCGCTAAGCCAGCAACAACATCAACAATCACAGCAACAACAACAACGGCAGCAGCTAGAGAGTCTGAAATGTCAACATCGAGTGGCATCAATGTTGCTGGCGTGACAGCAACAGCAGCGCCATCATCACCAACAACAACAACATCAGCAACAACAACCATTGCCAGCAGCACATCAGCAACAACAGCAGCAGCTGGAGTTGCAGCAACAACAGCAACGCCAAAATTGCTGACCACTGAGATGCCTCATCTGCCTTCAACGACCACAACAAAACAACCAGCCACATCTAATGAAAATAGTTCAAATGCAACCAAAGCAGCAGCAGCAGCAGCCTCGACAACATCAACAGCAGCACCAACAACAACATCATCAGCAGCAGCAGCAGAAGCAGCTTCAACTCAAATGAAAACTGATACCAAGAAGCGAGTGCAAAGCGAAGAGTCAGAGTCAGAGCCAGAGGCGGAGGTGGCTGCTGCTGCTGCGG
This sequence comes from Drosophila kohkoa, assembly GCA_019972355.1. Classification (NCBI taxonomy): domain Eukaryota; kingdom Metazoa; phylum Arthropoda; class Insecta; order Diptera; family Drosophilidae; genus Drosophila; species Drosophila kohkoa. Next base: position 615,545 of record BJEL01000077.1, read on the forward strand.
CTGCAGCTGCCACTGATAGTGATGCTGCTGATGATGATGATAATGATGAAATTGATGCAAGAGGCGCCACAACAGCACGACACAACTTCCTACAGGAGGAAACTGAGGCGCCATTTAAGCCAAATCGACGACGCTCGCTAACAAAACCGGAAACTGTTAGCTATTTCAAGAAGATCTTGGGCTAAACTGTAACTGAACCAACCGACTTTTACAGTTAGCACACATTTCCGTTAGCAGCAGCAGCAACATCGACACCAACAACAACAACAACAACAACAACTGAAGGCCCTTTCCGCTTCCCCACTATCACGCTCTCTCTCTTTCTCTCTCTGTCTCTTGTTCTCTCTTGCTGTCGCCCTCTCTTTGGTAATTGGTGTGCAAAAATCAAAGCTGCAATGCCAATAAATTGAATCAGTTGATGTCGCTGCCTGATTCGACTTCCCAATCCCAATCAGATTCAGATTCACATTCCCAGCAAACGTCATCATCAGCAGCAACATCAAACATCATCATCATCGTCATCACCGTCATTCACATGCTGGCCAAAGTTTGTAAAACTTGGCTCCACGAAATGATTCCCCTTCGACCGGAAACTCAAGCTGTTAGTCAACGCCAAGCGGAAACGCAAAGCAGCCAAAGAAAACTCAAGCTCATCGAGAGTGGAAAGTGGAGAGTGTAGAGTGTAGAACGTAGAGTGTAGAGAGATGGCAAAGACAACAACGGTGGCAGGAGAGTTTCAGTTCCAGTTGGGCGCACCAAATATGTCAATTTTTCAGCACAACCCACAAAATAACCAACCATACACACACACACACACATACACACACAGAGAAAGGGAGCGGAAAAATTCAGGCGAAAGTCTTGTCAAAGTAAGTAGAAAAAGCAGCAGTAAAATGTTTGATGGAGAGTGCGGGAAAAGAAGCAAGCAAGAGAAGCAAGCAGCAGTAGAAGAAGAGAGAGAGAGAATTGCAGAGGCCAAATCTAAAGTATGATAAATACAAAAGTGTGTTTACAGAGCTAGCAAACTACACACATAAGCAGGAGAGTCTGTTTCAAATTTCGCTTACATTTACCATTTACCTTTTACTACCCATCTATTTGCGATTTACCTTTACCTATTGCCAATAGCACGGTTGATACTCGACTGTCGACAGTCGACAGTCGACGCTCGACGGTTGTCAGTTGGCCATTTGTGTGTGGCAGCCAAGCACTTAGTTGGCCACAATTCAAAATGTTGCACTCGAGTAGTCGATAGTAGTTTTCATATTCATACGACGAGCACTCAGTGTACTCAGTACTCATAAACATGGCGCCAGCCATTCAGTATTAAAACACACAAGTATTATATTCAACTATAACTTCAATTTCAATTTGAACTTTTTGCAACGGAATGCGAAACAGGCCTCGGTATAATACAAATATTGATAAAACCCAAAAAAAACAAAAAAAAAAAACATAAACAAAATTGATGTATGCAACAATTATGAAATAGTTCATATTGTTTTTTTTTTTTTTGTCCAAACAAACAAAAAGAAATACAAAATAGTGATTATATATAAATCTATATGTATATGAATGTACTCGCATGTAAGACAAGGTTTTCGAAGGTTGGCATCGTTAATAATAATAATAATAATATGATACGAATAACATGCAGCACGCGCACAGTAAATGGATTTTAGGCCAAGCGATCGTAACGTATTTACTTAAGATTAAGATTAACACACGCACACACACACACCCCTCGAAAAAGATCTCGCAAGAAAAGTCCCCAAAATCCAAATTCTGACCTTAAGAAAACCCTAGAAAATTATGTACTCACAAAAGTATGAAATGAAAGTAAATGAATGGAAACGAGAAGTAAACAAGGCGAAGCAAACAATCAGTTTGCAAGTTTTTTTGCGGTAATGAAAGTCAATGCGAACAATGTGGACAGAGCAAAAATAGTCTATGCGTAAATAGTATAAATATAAACCAAAAATAAATTATTAAATATGAATAAAACCCCATTCAAAAAAATTAATAAAAAAAAACGAAGCACAAGTTTCTTATTTATGAAGGAAAGCGAATTTTATTTCCAGTAAATCTTGGTAAGCATAACATAGTACTCAATTTTTTATTTATTTTATTTCGAATTTAGAATAGACATCAATCACTTAGAAGAATACAATGAAATTTTCAGGCTGCCATACACCAAAAATTGATCAAAATTGTGTGGCATACTTTTAGGGTGAAGATTAATTTAATGGCAATCAGAATTTCTTAGGTGATCCTAAAAGTATGCAATACAATTTTTTTAACCAAGTGACTTTCTGTATTTCTGCTTGCTGCTGATTTATGTTCGCCTGGTATTTTATCAGCTATGCGGCCACTTTTCAGTCAATCGCGCCGGTTTCAAATAGCCAACAACAACAACAAAACATCAATGAAACATACGAAAATTACAAGTTGAATATTATGCAACTTACAAGTGGAATAACTCGAGAACCACAAGGACGATTTGAGTATCCTTTGGCACGCTGATAGATGTGATCAAAGGACATCGTTTGACCCAGGTCCTCCAAGGATCACACAGGATTCGCCCGAAATTTACGCAAATTTCTGTTCACAAAACAATCATTTCATCTCGAGTCCTGTAAGGACTTTCTTCCTTTTAAGTGCACCAATTAGTTTGAGAGCAATCTTTCTGCAGAAGGACATCATGATTATCCTTTAAATGACCAAGATACTCGGTAATTTTCAGGGTGACATGCCACCAATTTCACTAAAATTGTGTGGCATACTTTAAGTATGAAGATTAATTTAATGGCAATGAGAAATTCTTGGGCCAACTTAAAAGAATGCAATACAAATTTTTTAACCAAGTGACTTTCTCTATTTCTGCTTGCTGCTGATTTATGTTCGCCTGGTATTTTATCAGCTATACGGGCACTTTTCAACCAACCGCGCCGGTTTCAAATGGCCAACAACAACAACGACATATCAATGAAACAGACGAAAATTACAAGTTGAAAATTACGAAAATTACAAGTAGGATAACACGAGAACTACAAGGACGATTTTAATGTCCTTTGGCACTATGATAGATCTGATCTAAGGACATCTTTTGACCCAGGTCCTGCATGGATCACACAGAATACACCCGAGATTTACGCAAATTTCTGTTCCCAAAAAAGTAGTTTTATCTCGAGTCCTGTAAGGACTTTCGTCCTTTTAAGTACACCAATTGGTTTGTATTCATAAGAGCTAACCATGTGTTAAAGGACATCATGATCGTCCTTCAAATGAGCGCGATACAATGGAATTTTCATGGTACAACAGGCAAATAATGGCGTAAAAATTGTGTAGCATACTTTTAGTATCAACGATAATTAACGAGCGTTGAGAATTTTTGATGCGACCCTAAAAGTATGCAATACAAATTTAATCCACTAAGTGATTTTACCTATTTCTTGCTTGCTGCTGATTTCTGTTCGCCTGGTATTTCATCTGCTGATAGGCACTCTTTAACTCGTCGAGACGTGTAGCCAACAACAACAACAACACTTTTATTAAACATACGAAGATTAGGATAACTCAAGAAGTACAAGGACGACTGTAATGTCCTTTGGCCAGTGGAAATGCCTCATGCATACGCACCGTTTAAAATGTCACTAGGATAACGAGGGACAGCTTATTTTTTCCGAATCCTGTAAAGATTTTCGCCCTTTTGAAAATGCTAGTCGGTTTGTATTCACTATACAAAGCATTTTTTACTTTTTTGCTAATATGTATTTTCATACTTACCTCTTCTACTTACCCTTTTTAATTACCAGGTGCTTAAGGATTCTGCTGAGATATAGCTATAAAATGTTCTGAATGCTCTGATGCATTTTTTAAGGACACATATTGCTTAGATCGCAAAGAGTTTACCGATCGGCATCAAATCAGACTGAAGAAAACATTTGCAAATCGTAAAATCCATTCAAAATTCCACTTAAATTGTAAATTAATGAATTATATAGAAATCAAACATCGAAATATAGAAATATAGTGGCACTATATACATATGTACGTATGTATGTACGTATAGTAGCAAAATAAACCGAAATTGACATAATTTATTTATTGAAACCAAACCAAGAATTGGAACCAAATAAAGTGCTCGTAAAATAAAGTTGAATTTTGTTTCAGAAATGTTGCTTAGTAGCATTTTTTTCTTGTTATTTCGACTAGCCATGTAGTCGAAAGGGATTGATTTTTTTCTCACTATGTTTGAGTACTCGCACTCTAGCGTGTACTCAAACTCGCATTTGTAGTCGGTGTACAAGTGAATGCGAGTTCTCATGAATATTCTATGGATGCTCCGTTACATATCTGAAATTTCTCTTAAAGTGCTTAGCATGCAACAAAGTGAACGCCGTCTGTTTTGGTTCGCAACCGCCCACGGAATTTGCCCGGCTCCCGGAGAGGAGAGGAGAAAGTGCGGAGGCGATAGGGTGTTGGTGGTACATGGAATCGGGGGCATTTTCTGCAACTGAAAGCTCTGGCAGCGTCAACACTGCTTTCCGGCTTCGTTTGTGGTAGCCATTGGCCTGCCAGGCCACCCCTCGAACTCCTGTTCCCTCGACCTCCTGCTTGTTGCTTGCCAGCATTGCCCGTCAAAGAGCTGGGCATTTGCCGCAGGGACTCCCGCTTTTTTGCGGAGCATTTCCTTTTTAGCAAAATGGGCAACGCAGATGGACAGGCTACGAGGCTACGAGTCTCGGTCTCGGTCTCCCAGTCGTCAGTCGCCAGTCGCCAGTTGCCATCGGACAGCAACTGCGTTCTACTTATGATTGCCTAAAATCCAATGAAGCGTTGACGCTTGCTCCTGGTTCGGGGCAATCGCTGTCATCGTCGAACTGCTGTTTGAATGACCAGCGGAAGCTTTTCGTTCGTGCTGCACAGTGGGGCGAACATCAGCAGCAGCAGTAGCAAATAAAACATCGAAATGAAGCCAAGCATCCAACCATTCACTCACCCACTTAACCAACCGACCACGAACCACATTGATTTTTAAAGAGCGCTTCGTTGTCTGTCTTTAAAGAGATGATGAATGTTCTGTGAGTGTGTCTTCTACTTTATGTATGTATGCGTGTGTGTGTGTATATATGTTATGTGTATGTGTGTGCTTACTCATCCACACATGTTGGTTGCAATAATTCTTATGCTTAAAATTGTAATTTCTCTGTTTACTGTTAATCCTTTTGCTTGCGCAAACCTCAAGCTCATTTTGTCTGTCTGTGTGTGTACGTTTATGTAATCGCATGTATGTGTGTGTTTGTGAGTGTGGTTCTGTATGTAAAGTAAAGCAGAGTATGTGTGTGAGTGTGGGTGTTAAGTTACATTTGACAGACGAGCACGCAGCAAATTTATTCCAAGTGCGAATGCTGTGAGCGCTTTTATTTTTATTATACCCTGTGCTCATAAACTGCCTAAAAGGGTATCATAAACACACACAAGCAAATTTCACGCCATAAAAACAGCAAATGTGTGTGTGTGTGTGTGTGTGTGTGGAAAAACATTGAAAAATATAAAGAAATATTCTGTGTAGAGGGTATGTTGTGGTCGTAACTTAATGTCAGATAGTTGCTGGGGGTCTGCCTTGTTATACCCACTACCCATAGGATAGAAGGGTTTTATAACTATGTGCCGGCATAAGAACGAATCTCTGATCCTATATACTATATATACATATGTACATATATACTTAATCAACAATTGTTTTATTGACAACTTAATGTATGTTGTACTCTATGGTATTTAAATATACCAAACATAGCTTTTGGTATATTTCAGTATTTTGCCGGTATATTAATTTTGTATTTTCTATTAATACCAAATATAGCATTTGGCATACTTCAGTATTTTACCAATATATTAAGTTTGTATTTTCTACGGATAATGAATGCAGTGATATATCAATATACCAAAAATACTAAATATAAATCGTTTGCTATATTTAAGTATTTTCCCGGTATATTAATTTGGTATTTTTTACGAATAATGAATGTAGTATAATACTTTACCAATATACCCAATACAGCATTTCCTATATTTTAGTATTTTCCCGGTATATTAATTTGGTATATTTTAAGAATAATACCGCAAAAATTCGCTTTTATCTAAAATGGGTAGCGGGTATCACACAGTCGAGCACACTCGACTGTAGCTTGCTTACTTGTTTTTATTCCGCTTTTATTTGCCTCGTCAACGACGCGTTTTTACAGTCAACTTGGGCAGCAAATTAAATGCAACTGACAAACAAACTGAAAGACGGACGGACCTGCAAAAGTGCGGATAAAAAGATGGACAGTTGCCGGAGTGAGCGCAGAGGTCAAGGGAAAAGAGACAGACAGACCGACCGAGCAAGAGAGAGAGAGAGAGAGAGAGAGAGGGATAGCAAAGGCGTCCGACAAATGAGAATCATTTGGCATGAAATAAAATGTTTTATTAAGAATGAAAGCGAGATGCAAGTTCGTTGGGGGTGGCAATAAGAGTTACCTGAGTGGAAAATATGCCACATTCGGAAGGGAGGGGTGACAGGTAAGGCAAGGTGACAGCCAAGGCTTTATCTTGTTGTTTGATTGAATAACTTAAGCCATCGATCTATGCAGCTCAAGTGTTGACTGAGTTGCGTAATAAATGAAGCATTTATTTAATAATAACTCGAACGAATAACGAGAACAATAAAAACATGACTGCGGGCATAATTCGATTTGTAAACACTCACACACACACAAATTGAGAAATGCAATAAATCAACAAACATTACGTATACGCAGCAATTACTTTTAATTCAAAAATAACAAACCTCAAAGTTCAATCCTTTACTTAATTAATTGAATTAAAATGTTACAACACGATTTTTTCTCTCATGTTTTGTGTTCTGTGAACAAACACAAACAGACAGAAATACGTATAATAAAATGTATCCCGTGGGTGAATTGCGTTGGTAAATAAATGTAATAACAATTATTGATTACGTATACGTAACATTAAACCCTTACAGAGCAATTTAAATGCCTCAGCACACACACACAGAAATTGTTTGCCACGAATAATTGCTGTATTTAGCTGTACAAATAGGAATTCCCATCTCAGTTGAGCAGCAGCTGCACCTTGGAATTCCCAACTCTGCCGCTGGGTAAAACGTGTACTTCGAACTATGTTATGTAATATGATTCTATTATTCGCTGTCTTGTTGCTTGTTTCGCTCTCAGCCCACCTTCGCTCTGCGCCCACCTCAGCAATTACACTTTAAACTTTAAATTTTAGCTAACGAAATGGATCTTTAGCACAGCTGTGAAAAGCGCTGCAAGGCCTGAGCCTTGATCCGATCTGAGGAGCCGGGACTTGGAATGGTCTGCTTGGACGGCTCTTGGTTTTTATGAGCTGATTACTTTATGCTGGAAGTGTATAGTTGCCACAATCGCTTAAGTATAAGTAACGCATAGTCACCGACTATTCCAGAGAGCAAACCAGAGAGAGAGAGAGAATCAGAGACAAGAGAGAGAGTGGGAGAGAACAGAGAGTCACAACACCACAAGCAAACCGCCGGCAAAGCCATTTCAAATTGCGGCAAAAGCCTCGAAGAATAATGGCATTGTTATTGTCACACACACATACACTTGCACATTCATACACACACACATAGCAGAGAGACATACGCACGCAAACAGAATGAGGGAGCGTCTATTTACTTACAGTCAAGCACTGAAGGATAAATACATTTACAAGGACAAAAATGCGGCCAATTCAGCTCCATTTGCCCTTTTAGTTAAATTGGCCCCACACAGACACACACACACAGAAAACAGCTGAAATAAGTAGATCAAGTTGCAAGATACCAGTAAAACACTTGCAACTTTTTATAATAATAATAACAGCAACAGCAACAGCAACAACAACAACGGCAATAACAATAATAATAATAACAATAAACGTATACTACGACTACGAAACATTCTTAAGTACTTAATTTCTTAGTTCGTTAAACTGACCATGTCAAAAGGCTCCTCAGGCCAAACCTCAAGGCATTTTTAAACGAATTGAATTGTGTCTGCCTACTGCTATAAATACTCATAATAATAATAATAAGACCGACCAAAAATTGCTGTATTTCCTTATCAAAGATAAGATGCAGATAAATGAGCGCAAACTAAAGCTGAAGCCGGGAATTAGCTTCAGCTTTATGTTCTCTGTAATGTAAGCTTCAAATGGCAAAATGAGACAACAGCAAAAGCTTATTAAACTTGGTCCTAAAATTATAAATTAATTGAATAACTAATCAGCCATTACACCAAGTAAACTAAAACAATTTTAGGCTGTGGAAAATAAATTGACAACACGTCGATGCGACAGTTTTTTGTAGGCAACAAAAGAAAATTGTGTGAGGCCAAAACTTCAATTACAATGGTAACATAATCAAAAGAATTGGGGGAAAAAAAACTAGTAACTAGTAACAAAATGGAACAATGCAAAATCAACTAACAAATGAAATTTACAGAGCAGACAAAAAAAAACATTTTTTTTTATTGCAACTGAATTTTAGAAAACAAAAAAAAAGTGAATGCATTTAGATTAAATTCCGTGTAAACTAAGAGAGCATATCCGCTGTGCTGTATACTCTATCAAAATGGCGCATTGGAATTAGCTTATTCCTTTGAGATGGGAGCGACAACTGAAAGGAAAGGCCTGAAAGGACTGAAATTGGCTCAAATTGAGCTTAACCATTCGGAACTCATTTGAACGCATTGCTAAACTCATTTAGAGTCAGATTTAATACAAATTTTAAAGCAGGTTCTCTCAACAATCAACGTCAACCTTTCGGTTGCCATTGGTGTTGCTGTCAGTCAACTCCTTTGTGTGTATGTTTACCTCGTAAAACAGGCCAAAAAGGAGTATCTTAATGCTACTGAACAGAATATATGCTGTAAACATATCGAGGATATCTTTGAGTCGCGCAATGTTTTGAAACTAATTTGCAGGTTTCTCGCACTCGCGTTTCGCTTTTTTCGCTTTTTTTGGCGAATTTACTTTTCCCGCTGGGTTTTTGTCGCTTTTGCCATCCGCATTTATTATTTATTACATTGTTATATTAATAATGCAGTCCCGTTGAAATTTCATAATGTTCAACAATGTCATTGACACTGTCGTCGTCAGTTGTGTGTGTGTATGTTGTTTTTTTTTGGTTAGCAATGTGGCTGCAACAATATTATGTTATGCCATGTAGTTTGTTAGTTGTATGCAGTTGTGGTAAAGCTACATTTAGTTGCGGTTGTCATTGTGTGGTCGCGTTTTGAGTTTCAGTTTTAAGCGAGTGAATATCCATTTAAAAATTTAATCCAAATCTGGCAGATTAAAAACAAAGGAGAGATGTGTTTGATGATTATTCGATAATCTGGCAACGCTTGAGCAGTTGCTATGCTTGTTAAGTTGGCTGCGCTTCAGCTCAAGCACTGATACAACTCTCTCTCTCTCTCTCTCTCTCTGTAGTTGTTGCTCGAATTTCACTTTTGAGTAATTCGATTTGCTGGAATCAGAATCAATACAACGCACTATGGTCCAGGAGACCACTTTTATTGATGGAAATGAATAACTCCTAAACTACATAAGATATTTTGATGCGGTTTTTTTAGTTGAACTAAGGAAGGTCCCTACAATAATTTGTGAAAAGTGGGCGTGTCTACTCCTACTGGAAATATTTTTTTTTTTAATAAAATTTTTTTTTACATGTGGATGATTTTAAAAATTAACAATTTTATAAATTTTGACCTAAATTTGGAGTATTATATCATTAAATTTTCATTAATTTCACTTCTGATCATAAAAAATTGAGTTTTTTGCTAGCTCAACGAAACTGTTTCTTCAAGTCGGCTTCATAATATTAAGGGATTAAGACTCAATGGAAAATAATTTTTTGCTATACGTTTACGTATAATTAAAGCATATTCATCACTTATAAGACTATACATATCTTTAAAACAAAAATATTATAGTTTTCTGCATCATCATGCTCAACAAAACTAAATATGTTCTCAGGGGTCGCCTCAAATCGTCTAAATCCTTCTTAGTAACTTTTAAATTTCACTTGTCATATGTAATAACATATGTTTTAGTATACAGTGTTCTCATTTAAGATCTGTAATATCAGTAGAGCCATATATTGCTTATTGAACCGGACTTAAAATATCTCACTTTTGTTGCAATTTATTGTCCGATTTTACCAATATTTTCGACTCTTGTTTTGGTAAAATTGCTCTTAAGGTACTCATATCAATTACTTTTTATATATATTCCATAAGAATTAACAAAAAATAGAAACTTTGCTATTTTTTCTAGTCATTGATTTTCATATAACCTAAAAAAGTGCATTTTTGCAATTGAGGTTATGATATAAAAATGCAAAATTCAAAGAAGAACGGCGCTTATGGCCTTGTGAACTATATACAATCGAACAGGAATTAATTTCTCTACGACACACAATTAGTCTCTTGCCTGAACAACCTTGAACACAACTTCATAAGTCTATTTGAAAATGAGATTTATTTTCAAATTGGCCCATGTTGCACGACACACTTTAACATAAAATTACGAAGACTTTACAACTATTTTATTCGCCACACATAACAAAACACGTAGAATAAACCACAATCTTTATAATTCATCGAAAAACTTGAAACAAATTATCGTTTTATTCAGTTTTATACTAAATTTAAAATTGCACTAAATTCTGCACTTTTCTACTACACGTGCTATTGCATCACATCAGCTGTGTTTAAAAGCTGATTTTACGAAAGTGGCGCCCTCTATTGAAATTCTTGGTACGCAACATTAAAGTCTATTCTTTTTATGATCCAACGACGCCAAAATCGCGGACTTCTGTTAACTTTCAAAAATTGGTTTTCCATCAAGAAAAGTGGTCGGCTGGACCATAGTGCAACGGGCAGAGGCAATAGAAGTGGACAAAGCACACAAACATCAAAGAGCAACTCGAACGAATGCGAATGCGAATGAGTGTGTGTGTGTGTGTGTTTGTTTGTTGTCTATTTATAAGTTCTAAACGAGGTTCTTAATTTTATTTTAGATAGACACTCATGCATACATATGTATCGTAAGTGCTTACATATGTCCGAAATGCCTTTTCTAGTTCAGCTGTTGCCATTGTTGTTGGGGGCAACCATTGTGAACCATTTTATTCAGACCATTTCCCCCGCTTCTCTCGCGTTGTCTCTGTCTCTGTCTCCCACTCTCTTTCTCTCTGTCTCGCTTCATCTTTCCGTATGCTGCACATGTGTGTGAGTATGAGTGTGTGTGTTTATCATCATAAAATTCAATTAAAGCGAAACGCACACAATCAAACAACAGATCAAATTAAATGCCAGACAAGCAATTTACTATGTATGCTGTTGAGGGCGCTGAGATGGGCGTGGCAGTGGCAGCAGCAGCAGCAGCAGCAGCAACAGCAGCACGTGGACGCCAATTCGGATATGTGCGTGCGTGGCTCTGCGATGGTATTGGTGAGTGTGCGGTGTGGTGTGGTGTGGTGCATGGTGTGTGGAGTGCTCTTTACAGCTATGTGAGTGGGTGAGTTTGTGTTTTTATTGAATTTGAAATAAGATACAATGTTGAAACAAGCTAAAACCAGCTAAAAACACCGAAATAGATACGCTTCACAAATGCGGAGAAATCTAATGTGAAGTGGTTTCGCTATCTATCTCTATCTCTATATCTCTCTCTCTATATATCTCTCTTCCTCACTCCCTCTCACTCGCTCTCTCTCGCTCCCTCTCTCTCTATATCTCTCTCTATATCTATTTCAATATCTATATCTCTCGCAATCTCTCTTTCTCTCTCTCTCTCTATATCTCTCTCTATATCTATTTCAATATCTATATCTCTCGCAATCTCTCTTTCTCTCTCTCTCTCTCTCTCTCTCTCTCTCTCTCTCTCTCTATCTCTTGTCACCTTTTCTCTATCTCTTTCTCTCTCTGTTTCGCTCTTCTTCTCTCTATATCTCTCTATATCTATTTCTATATCTCTATCTCTCTCTATATCTATTTCTATATCTCTATCTCTCGCAAACTCTCTCACTCTCTCTCTCTCTCTCTCTCTCTCTTTTTTCTCTCTCTCTCTCTCTCTATCTCTCTCCCTCTCTTTCTTCCTCTCTCTCTATGTCTCCTTCCGCCTCTCTCTTTCTCTTTTTCTATCTCTTTTTACTTCGGCGTATATGGTCATACTTAAACAACGGCCGCACCTGTTTAAGCTACAACCAGACACCAAAACACAGAAAAAGGACAGTAAATACGCTTTAGTACTATTACAATACATATGTAATTTGAGCGCCTTAACATGGCACGCACATCCATTCCTCCCCACTCCCCGCTCATACACACACACATACCCAGAGAACCCGAAATGTATGTGTGTGTGTGTTTGCTGGATTGTACGCCGAAAATCACATAAAAGGCATTGGCACTTAGTTAAGCCAGCGATATTAACAAATGCTGCCGCCGTTGTCCTTTTGTGGCCCCTCTCAAAGGACATGACAATAAACCAACTAGAAAGCCGCAACGAATGCTCCAAGCTAAAACTCAACTGAGCCGGGGCGCTTAAAGATATCGCGATGTAACGCCAGTAAATGCCACATGTTACGCCACGAGTATTGTGGCCAGCCAGAGAGACAGAAGCAGAGGAGAGAGTGGAGAGAGGAGAGAGAAGAGAAGTCAAAGCTAGAGACAACAATCGCAACGCTACTTTTCCTATGCCACTTCCTCTTCCACTTCGACATCGACTTCGACTTCGACTTCCACATCCAATTCCAATTCCTATTCCTATTTCTATTGCTATTCGCATTCGTTTTCGTTTTCGTATCCGTATTGTGCTGTCCCTGGCCAATGTATTATGTATCTTATATATATCTGCCGCTTCTGCTGGTGAGTAGTGTGTGTATGTGTGTGTGTGTGCGTCTCTCACGCTTAAATTTATAGTTGCAATCAACTTGGCCCAAATCGTTGTCGATTTTATTTACTGCGTTTATGGTGTGTCCATTTTTGCGGCATCATTGCGAGAATTCCACTTTAATTCCTCTCAATGCCTCCTCTCAAAGCGCCGTCAACTTAATGCACTAATGAAATCCGTGCAGAGTTGTCAGATCGCCAGCGAAGCGTCGGAACAATCACTTTGGTCAATCAAACGCTTAGCAATCAATCAAATCTTTATAGCTGCTTAAAATCGATAACTTTGCAAATTTCAAATAATTTAAATATAAAAATTTAGTCTCTTTTCTGAATCACTTTCAAATCAAACTTTAAATGTAAAAATTCATCAATAAAAACACATTTTTTAAACAGCAGAAATCTTTGCAACATTTCAGATTTCATGTTGGAATTTTTCTATAAAAGCAATAAATAAAAAATAAAAATAAATGTAATAAATAAGTAGTACTCTTAATTCGAAAGAAATTCAGCATATGGCTTTTATTTTTCAATTTTTGCACACTCCTTCTACAGCAAAAGTTTATCTCTGGCACATTATTGGATAACTTTCTGCATTTTAAGCCCCTAAAGATTTTATTGCGCACTCCGCTGCTTACAACTTCGATATTGCCTTTACCATAAAAGGTGTTGATGTCTAATTGAAAAGGTCTTATCTACTTATCAACTTGAACTTAAAGTGCATTATCCATTTGCAAACTAATTAAGTGAACAATAAATGTGCTTTATTTTTCATAAACAGAATTTCGACTTGAAAGATTATGCTACAAAATTCACAATGTTCTAAGGGTATTTTTGCTTTCCATACCAAAAAGTCCGCACTTGATTTGCTGTACCTTAATACTGCCTTGCGGACTTGGACTTGGTAGACATCTGCACAGTGGGGCAAATGCACAATTTTGTTGTGCTTAATCTGTAACTTTTTTACTTAATTGTAAAACAAGTAAATAAACTACAGTACGGAATATTCTTCAAATAAACCAAATTAATATACCTTAAAAATACTACTATATACCAAAGGCTATATTTAGTATATTGATATTGTCCTAGTATGTAAGTTATAGTACAGTTCTATCCTATACGTAGCGGGTATAATAAAACAATGTATCTAACTTATCAATCAATAGTTGTTAACACCGTCAAATTTGAGATATTTCTTAGGAAACTTTGAGGACTTTCGACCACAGTGCAGTGCACTGAAATAGCAATAAACGCAGCGATGGCTTTGTATAATCCGCACGCTGTCGCCGTGGACGTTACTTTGGGCTTCGTTTCTACGCGTCATTGTATAGTTATATAGTCTACTCGTACTTAAGAGTATCGCATCGTAGTCAATTTTTGTTGAGCGCTCGTGGCGCCATCTTGCGTGCAAAACAATTAAAAAGTTTGTGCGCTGCACTTGAGGCACGGCATTTAATTAGCTACAGCAGCCGGCTCGCAACTCCAAATGGCTGCCAGCATTTGTTATGCAGGGAGTATTTACGTACTAATAGCCGGAGAAGTGTGCCATTTAATTGAATGCCAGCGGCTAAATACGAGTAAAAAAAAAAAAACAGCAGCAGCAGCAACAAATTCACAAACAAAACACGTCCCAGGGAACGATAAGAAAATACCCTGTAGATAACATTGCAGTAGTAAATAATTATTACATTTTGTTATACAAATCGAGCGTCAAGCGAATGTAATTTAGGAAATACCAATTTATTTATTTTCTATTAGCTTGCCCCAAAAAGTATGCTATAGAAAATAAGCAAAGTACTTTCGCATTCCACTTTTTGATGGGCGAACTCTATTTAGAGTTGGGCTTCAACCAAATCATGCAGTAATTACGGAAATAAAGTTTCGTTTTATCTGCAACTAATATTGAGCTGTTGGGTATTCGAAATATTTCCTATCGAATCGCATGAGTTGTGTGTTATAGAGCTGAGCACTTGACTTGGCTTTTGGCCTGAATTGCGGCCAAGGAACTTTTCAATTTGGCTTACATAGCGGCTCAGCTGCAGCAGCTAAATTGGCCATTTTATTAGTATGTTTTAACCAAAACTTCTTCTTCTTGGTAGGGCTTTTTCCTCCCCCCGCTCATCGCCATCTCCATCTCCATCCCCATCTCCATTTGCCAAACTGCGACCGCAAAAACCGCAGCAGCGGCTGGCAGCGACTGCAGAAATGCTTTGTGCCAGAGTGCAGAAATTATGAAATGCCAGCGGCGGTTGTTGCCCATTTTGGTAACTCGCCAGCGTTGGTAACGGTTACGGTTACCGTTACCGTTACGGCAATAGAAATGGTAACGGCTCCAGCAACGGTAACAGCAACAGTAAAGGCAGAGGCAACGGTTAAGGCTAAAAGAAAACAAAACACTTTTCATGTTTTACTTTTGAAGTTGGCAGACAATGTGTTGCCAACGAGAACACAATGTGTACCAACAAATACATATGCGTATAACGGTGCTGAACAGCTGGCAGCAGCACTCGACGACAACATACCCTGTACTTGGCACAAAACAAGCTTGACAGGCAATTGAACTAGCATACACCTTATAATATATATTAGCCAATATATAGAATATTTGTTATTATTTATGTTTAAAATGTGAAACTTACAAGAAAAGAAATACATAATATACATAAATATATAATATATATTTAAGCATATTATCTCTAATATATATTAGACAATAAATGATAAATAATTGATTATTAAATGATTAAAATGTGCAACAAAAAAAAAAACAAAACTATTATCTAACAGTATGTTTTAATATTATTTGTTTTTATTAAAAATTCCACAACAAATCAAAATTAAATAATAAAATAAACTATTGAAACAGATAGTTATAATTCGTACAAGTATTACACCAGACAAGCAAAATAAATAATTCATTTATTGCTGCCAACAAAGGGTATCTTAAGGAACAGCTTCTTTCGCCCTCTGGTGGATTACGCGGGGAATGTGAAAGGAGGAGGATGAGAAAGGAGGAGGGGAACGCAGAACGCACTGTGCCTTGCCCTCGACTCGTTTTGCTTATAGCTAAAATATGCAACGTCACTCGCCCATCATTATTCCCGTACACAAAACGTAAGCTCGTTAAAAGCTGCTCAAAAGCAAACCGGAAGCTCTCACTCAAATGCTCCTTCTCAGCATTTACAAGCTGTTAGGCGTTTCTTTTCCGAGGGATGCTCGTGGTCGGAGATGGCAAGTGGCAGTGAAAGGTGAAGGCGGGGGGAAAACGGGGAGCGGTGGACTCTTGCCTGTGGCCACATTTATCCCGGAATCGTGTTCTAAACAGCTCAGCTCATGTAAAGTTCCATATGTTTGTAAACCATTTACAAGAACATATTGGGCAATGTTTATGCCATCCATTTGCCTTTTTGTTTTTTTTTTCGTTGTTGCCTGCTTTGTTTTTGTTGCATCTTATGAACAATATCATCGTATATTTACATGTTTATGTATAACATAATAGCGTTTTGGGGCAACGGCTCGCAACGAGTGTTCAAATATTCGAGTTTCGTTGTTTCAACAAAAGTATTAACGAAATAATAAACTAAGGCAAATAATGGTCTTCGTTCGCAAAGGGTTTGGGAGCATAAAAGAATAGCTCGACTTTTTTTTGTCGACGGATGCCAGAAGCATGCAACGTGTCGTATACGTAATTTTGGATAGAATACATTTCTATCAATTCAAATTTGAAATAAAGTTACTGAAATGATGTTAAAACTGCTGGAAAAACATACAGAATAATTATAAATTATTGAACTGATTTTACTCTATACAAACTGATTTTTCTTTATCTTTAAGGCAATAGCTTTTTTTGGCAGCAACGTGTCGTATACTTAATTTTGGATAGAATGCATTTCTATCAATTCAAATTTGAAATAAAGTTACTGAAATTATGTTAAAACTGCTGGAAAAAAACATACAGAATAATAATAAAATATTGAACTGATTTTACTCTATACAAACTGATTTTTCTTTATCTTTAAAGCATAAAACAATAGCTCGACTTTTTTTGTCGACGGATGCCAGAAGCATGCAACGTGTCGTATACTTAATTTTGGATAGAATACATTTCTATCAATTCAAATTTGAAATTAATTTACTGAAATGATGTTAAAACTGCTGGAAAAACATACAAAATAACATAATTATAAAATATTGAACTGATTTTACTATATACAAACTGATTTTTCTTTATCTTTAATGCAATAGCTTTTTTTTGGCGTCGGCTGAAAATAGCAGCAACGTGTCGTATACTTAATTTTAGACTGAATAACACACTTCATTCCAAAATTTTGTCTCACAAGAAATTCAAATTTCCCACATGTCGTATACTTATTTTTGGATTGAAGCGTATTAATCTTATAAAAATTAAGTATACGACACGATGGAAATTTGAATTTCTTGTAAAAGAAAAAAAATTATAAATCTATTTTGAAAAGGCAGAAAAATTAAAGTAAAAAATTTATATATTGAACTGATTTTCCTTTATTTTTATGGCACTTCATTTCATTAAATCAAATAATCAATTGTAGTTCTGAATGCAAGTGCAATAGTAATAATATAAATAACGACTAAAAGTACTCCCGGAACTCATCTGCTTGTAATTGAATTTAATATTTAATTCTTGATTTTATAACGTTGCTCACTGATTGACTCTATTCGCTGTTGAATTTAAATTATAGCGAACTAATAAGAAAGTTTAATCAAAACTAATTTTCGGCAAGTCTCTCTATATAATGTTCCATAAGATTGAGGAATATCTTGAATAAGCAACAAGTTTATTTATACTAATACTGCATAAAGCAATCTTGTCACGTGAATATTGAAAATTTACTCACAACAGAGAGCTGAGAGTTGTTCGCTTTGAGTTTGAATCTCTCTCGAGATTCACTTAATTTGATGCATTTTGTTTTGTAAGCGCATTCGTCAACTTTTCGCAGACAGCGTCGGCTTGTCAGTTCATTAACTTTCGATTAACTTTGCAATTTGTTATCTCAGCAATTTTGTCGCTATTATGAGAAAGTTCAACATGCGCTAATCTGCGAACTGTAAAACTGAAAGTTAAAAGTTGCGGCACAACAAGTTTCCAGCACTCTGTGTGTGTTGAATTGTAATTGTAATTTTATTTTCATTGTAAATGTTTTCCATGCAGATGAGCTGGCTGCTAAGCAAGCATGGCGTCTGTGCCTCCCATTGCAACTGCGGATCGATGGCGACTGCGACTGCCAAAGAGAGCCTAGAGGGGACGAGACGGGTCGGGTCGGGTCGGGAAACCAACGTGCCACAAATCACATTTGGTCGTCGACGACGACGACGACGAGACGTAGCTGTCCACAGATATGCACATTTGCGGGCAACCAAACATTATCAATCAGTTGCTGTTGCAATTACGACTCTCGCTGTTGCTGTTGTTGTTGTTGTTGCTGTTGTTGCACACACGCACGCAATGGCGGCGAATGAGGCTGCATTGGCGGGAGGTGGATGCGACACAGTTTAATGGTGGCTTAATTAAGCGTTGCATGCTACGTGCGGTTGCTGAAAACAGCACACAACAGCGAAAAACTTTCAGCGACGTCGAGGGACATCCAGACAGAATCATGTTGATGCTGCTGACATAGACACCGAGACACCCAGACACCGCCAACTCTTGTCTGTCGCCTGTCAATTGTGGGCATGGTTCGCCTTCCCGCCTCCTCATTGGACAGTCCCATAGCTCTTCTACTCCGCCCACTTCACATCCATTCATCCATCCATCCATCCATCTGTCTCCATCTCCGTCTCCGTCACCATGTCTATTTCGCCACTGACTTTCGCCTCCGTCTTGTGCCTTGGAGGTGTTAACGTGCGTGATTTGTTGGCAGCGAGACGTGCGTAGGATACAAATCGTAAATCCTGCGAGCCTGTCACCGAAGACAGTCCAAGGATGCGGACATGGATACCCTCAGTGTACATCTGTATGTGTGTTTCTTTGTATGTATGTACGAGTATGCTAGGCTTCAATTTCGAGTTGCTGATGAAGATTGAGACTCAGATTGAGATTGACATGGCGCATTAACCAAACTAACAATGAGCTCTGCTTCAAATTAGCCTCCAGCCTCCCCCAGAAGTAAAAAAAAAAGGAAGAAAGAATACATCCCTCTGCATCACAACTGAAATTGAATTATTCACTTATTATGCTAAACTCAACACGCATTTTTCTTCATCTTCTTCACTTTGTTCCCCCAAATAATATCCAGCACCTTGGCATACATAAATTCAAAAATTATATTCTCAACTCCCGAGACCTTTTTCAGTTCGAATATTATTTCCAAGAACTCTGGCCGCAGGCCCAGACACCAAAAACAACAAAACAACACAAAAAAGGTTCTTTATAGATTTCTTTTAATTTTCGAAACAAAGTTGAAATGAATGCACAGCTTTAAGAGGAAGTTTTGTGATGCAATCAATGCGAAAGTCATCATTAAAGATTAAAGATTTCAACCTGAAAATCTTATTTTCTTTGACTAAGCTATAATTATAAAGAATACATAAATATAAGTTTAACATGTTGAACATACAAAAATATTTAACTCCATTTCTAGCTACTTTATTGAAGAAAAAGAAAAAAAATACATTTTTTAACATACAATTTCATTTAAGATCATAAACGACAAACGTCTAATAATATTTCAAGTGCCACTTTTATAGCAATAGCTATTAATTTGAAATGGCATAGCTTTAAAATATGTTAAATTTACCAGCAATTGTGTAGAATATCAGGTCTATTAAGCTGTCACCATAAAAAAACACTTGGCTAATCATCAAATACTTAAAGAACAAGCAACGCAAACAAATCATTGCAAAATTTCCCAATGTGCTGTGTTCAAAAGCCTAGAATTTATTGTTAATTTATTCGCAGATATAAATTAAGATAACAAAATGTTCGTTCGTTGTGTTTGTTATTTTTTTGGGCGATTGCTGCAGGAAGCGTTCCCAAGAATCGCACCATTTGAAATGGTATTAGATATGATGGCATTGGCATTGGCATAGGCCTCTCATTTCCCCAACAAACTGTTCCCTGGCTACAGGCTGTAGCTATGCTATATTGTATGCTCCGCTGCCCCGTTACCTCTGTGTGTGTGTGTGTGTCTTGTCTCTCAGCAGCGGCAGTCAGGCATAATTTCCGTAACCAAATGCCATCCCCAAACAAAAACCCATCCGCACCCCATAAACAACGCGTGTACCTAATTTCCTTCTCCTGCTCTGCTTTGGTTGCCTTCTCACTCTTCTCTCGATGCTCTTGCTCTCTATCTCTATCTCTTGTTGAATTGCTGCCGCTGCTCATTTCAATTCATTTCATTTCTACCTTTTAATGGTTCGGCGACAACGTGGCGCGTACTGAATATGAATCACGTTCTTATTTTCCATATTGATTGAAGTTGGGGACGCGACCAGTCACCAGTCACCAGACACCAGCCACTCACCAGTTGCCTTTGCCACCCAATCTCAATTCTATTCTCTCACTCTATCTCTCTCTCTCTCTCATTGTCTCTTGAACCACTTTACCCGCATATATTTCGACATTGATTAGCTGCGCTTTGAAGGATTTCTAATGATTTCGCCTCTGATGAGCTGAATGAATGCTGAATCTAGTGTTTCAATGTAGAGCAGCAAAGTAGTAGCAAAAGAAGTTGGGCTCAAACCACGTTTAATTACAATTTACCGCCATCTAATCCACGCCAGAGTCGAATATAATTGGCTTTTTATGGTCATCAAGTGAGATGAACCAACAATCTACCAGCAAATAGGATTATGCAATGCTAGCTAGAGTGGTTGCCTCTTAAGTGCGTATTACTCACAATTTTTATTTCAAAGTTAATAACATAACGTTAACCTCTGCTCTTCTTTCATCTTTCATTACTGATTTCGATTTGAAATACCTCTCGTTGAATTCCACATTTCAAGTGTGATTTTCACTTTCGTTTCTTAATGTGACTCGTTGAATACGCTTACTGCATTATTATAAAATTCGAAATATGTATTTAAATCACTAAAATATATAACATGCAGTATTAATTGTCTTCAATATATTCAATTTATTTTCAACTCGAAATTTCATTAATTATCACACAGGGTATTGCATAGTCAAACAAACACACACATACACACAGAGAGTATTTCACTGTCGTTCTTCCGGTACATAGAAATTCTGAAGCCAAGGGAACTGGCAGATGGCCGCTCTGTGCTTTCCATTCTCTTTGCCGTGCTGCTCGTGTTTATGCAAATATTTGTATTCCATTTGCATTTCAAAAATTGAAATTTTTATATCTTTCGCTCTCTCGCATTTATTATGCGATTTGCTGGGAAAAATTTAATTTTTGCACAATTTAGGACAAGTTGATTAAGCTTTTTGATGCCAGCTGCAAAAGCTGTTGCATAAATTTCCACACACCCCATCCCCAACAACAAAGAATGCTTGCCAGCAAGCTGTTATGTCAATGATTATCATCAGAAAGAACGCTCGAACAACTTTCAACAGTAATAAGGCATATAAATACTTGTGTACTTGCCCAGAAAACACCATCAACAACAACAACAACAACAACAAAAAGAATAAGGTAAAGAGCAGCAGTGTTGCCAGTTTAGCCTATTTCAGGCTAGATCTAGCCTATTTTTAAATGATCTAGCCTATAAAATTTGTAAATAGCCTATAGCCATAAATCTAGCCTATTTTAAAAAAAAATTTAGCATATTTTTTTAATGTATTTGTGAACAAGGAAAAATTTTATTTTTGGTGTTCATTGTTTTGTGATCTCTAATAATTAATTGTGAAATAAAAGTGAATCGAAGCGTACGTGCCAAAATGCCGAAAGCCATTTACAAACAATTATTTCGTGATGCTTGGTTGGAAAACAGTGAGTTTAAGGACTGGCTCCGGAAAATGCCAGCTGATCCAGCCAAGGCATTTTGTTGCTATTGTAAATGCTCAGTAGCAGCTAAGGTATACGACATACGGCAACATGCGGTGTCCAAAAAACATATTTCGACAATGGGCGCAATTGGTCAAACACAAAAACTAAGTTTTCCTTCCAAATATCACCTGTGGACCACTGGCGTGCATTGCAGCCGCACAAATACAGCTTGGACGGACGAAGTGCACGCAGATTATAAACAATGTGTTGGAAGTGCACTTCATAGAAGACTTATTGATGGATATTGGATCATCGAAATATAGTTATATAGTTTTTAAATTGTGTCAAACTTATTTATATTTTAATAATAATATATTTCAATGTAACAGATATGGGTTACGAAGACACAGTGAATGCTGTCATACCTTCTCGTTGCCACAAAAGTATCTTGCCCAAATTAAAAAAAAAGACAAATATTTGAATGACGGAGAGAACGGCGATATTGAAAGTTTGTTAACGTGTTTATTATAATAAAAACATGAAAAATACTTTAATTTGGTAGATATTATTGGATTTTAATATATAGCTTATTTTTCAGCATATTTTTCTGAATTTTAGCCTATTCTAGCCTATTTTTACCCAAAATCTAGCCTATTTGCGAGCTCAATACCTGGCAACACTGAAGAGCAGACATAAACGGCAGGAGCAGGAGGCAATCAGGACAGCCAGAAATGCCGAAATAATTCACTGGAACCTTTCTTTTTATACACTGTGCATATGCTAATATCTATAAAAGGATTTGCTGATTGCTTTGCGAGTTTATTTATCTACTACTTTTACTATTTTTATGGAGTACTCGTTAATCGATTAAGTTATTTGGTATAATATACTAAATGCGGGAGTGTGGCAAGAATTATCGATATCAAGTATCGATTATGTAATAAATTATGAAATCAACACTGCAGTAGAGAAGATCACAAATACAAGAAGAAAAGAAATAGTCGAGTTGAAGTAATGTAATCTGAATAATAACGGTATTTTTTTAATCCATCTCCCACATATGTATGTATGTACTTTTGTGCAGGGTATCTGGTTCCGTTCACTCTTTCGTCACACATTGCATTGCTGTCATTTTGGCTGATTTGTAATCAGAAACGTGTTTGCATGCACAACGCCAATGGGGGCTTTGACTTTGGCTTCTTGAGTAGCTGGCTTCAGCTGGATGCTCACAAGTCCTGCAAGAGAAACGTGGACGCATCATCGCTACAAACATTACAAACAAATGGGGAAATACTTGCATCGGGCAGATGATTGAAGCACAATGCGTGGTTTCATTTCAACTGCTGCCGAGAAGTCATCGTTAGTTATGCGTCTCGCGAATGTAATCAAGCGAACTAACCAGGTCCAGATCACGTCCTGAATACTGCCTGATGCTCACGTAATATAATAGTCAAGCGCATGAAGCCGTTGCTTAAATACACTTACCAACAGCAAAAAAAGAGAATTCACGTTATCTGTGTTCTCATACATACATACATACATACATACATACATACATACATACATACATACATATGTACATGTGTGTGCTCCTCGATGATACTGCATAAAGTTTCATTGAGTTGAGGCCAGCAAATTGACAGACTAGTTTATCACAAATAATACGTTGTCATGCTGCCAAAAAAAAAACCAAAACAAAAAATTTGCTAAAACATTGTGAATATTTTTAGAATCATGACAGTTGGTGATTTAACGAGTCTGCGGTTCGATTTTTTTTTATGCACTTTGTTTAGAAAACTAAGCGAGATTTAACCACAAGATTTCGCTGTCAAAGAGAAAAACATGAGCTTATAGTTCCTAGTACAGCATACATATAGTATATCGTTGGTTGTGCCAAAAATTTTGCCACTGCGAAAATTAAATAACAAAGGGAAGCTTATTGTAAGTAGTTCCACAAAGTGACATTATGAGTCTCGCTTATTTCTCACCATCACCATCCACATCCACATCAGCACTGCTGCTCTCCATTCTCTTCCATTTGCATTCCAACATGCAAAGATTTTTCCTAATTTGCACTTGCACTAGCACAAAGCGTCAGGCGCTTCACTGCGTTTCGTTTTTGGCTACCCTGCAGAATACCGAAACTTTGTATTGGGGTATATTCAAATTGTGTAATTAATAGTTATAAAATAATATACCTAATATCATTATTTAACTTCGTTGTACACAAGCAGAGCTCTCAAAATATATTTTCCCATTTTCCAGTTACAGCATCAACTCCTAGTCGTATACTTAATATACAAAATGCTGCACTTAACAGCTCTTAATACTCTAACCAAGTGTATGTTTACTAACTCTTCAAATTGGCAAATTTCTCATTCATCAATTTGTAAATTACAAAAATGAAAATTCTCTTCCAGTGTACATTTCACGTTATACTGATTAATATTGTGGTAGTTAATAAAACAACACGAATTGTAGCTTAGCGTCCGATTTATTCTGCTGTTCGATCAAGACTGACCGCGTAGCTTAATTATGTATAACATAGAATGTGAAATAGAATGAGAGAAAAGATAAAGAGAGCCAATATCGAGAGAGAGTTCGGATAGCCGAGAGAGCGTTAAGTTAAAGTATATGTGTGTATGTGAGTGTAGGCACACGTCCTACTACAATATTTGTATATTGTAGTTTTACTTTACGGTTTGTTTTTTAATGTAATTTCATTTTTCAAAGCTGATTTGCTAAAATATAAATTCTTTTCAAATATATATTTTACGATATAAATATGATAAGTATTTTCATTTATTTACTTTTTTATATAAATAATTTTATTATATAATTAGTTATTAATTTAATATGTATACAAATTTTAAAATAATGAAATAAAATAATAGATATATAACATATTATAGGAAAAAAACTGAAACAATTTATATATTCGACATTTGCTGATATTACTTATTTTCGATTCTCAAACATTTTTTACAAACAATTTGATAGCATACTCTATAGCTGTTTTTTTGGGTTTGTAGAGTGTGTTATGCTATAGAAGTACTTTCACAGCACTCCCACAAAAAAAAAAACGAAGCCCACGCATTTTCCCTCTCTATCTCTTAACACACACACACACAAGTACACACACACAATCGCAAATATTGCGCATAGCCATAAATAAAGTCCATTTGCATTGCAAGTTGGCCGATGGCTTTGGCATCTGCATTGCCGCCTCCTGCTGTTAGATGTTAGCTGTGAGATGTGAGCTGTGAGCTGTGAGCTGCTGGCTGCACACTGAATGATGCTTCTTGCCGCCGCGTGGCGTGCCTCATGCAACATGCCTCACGCCATCAACCTTCTGCCTGCTACTGCTGCTGTTGCTGTTGTTGGGTGTCGTTGTTTATGTACGTGAATGGCAAATCCTTTTGACGCTCGGCCAGTGAAGCGACCGACATTTCCCAGCATTTCCCATCATTTCCCCAAAATCCCACATCCCAACCAAATGTCCAATGTCCACCAGTGTCCAATGTCTGTTGTCCGATTGTCTATCGTCTGTCAGTCAGGCGGCAGACATTTTGGCAGTTTGACAAACATTTTGCTGCCTGCTGCAGATACTAGAAGAGAACGAAGAAGAAGAAGGGCTTTGGACGGCACGCATCTGGGCCAAAGGCTAAAGCTGAGGCTGAGGCTGAAGCTGAACTAAACTGAAGCCAGGCAGTCACAAATCTTGCAAACTCTTAACCATCTGGCTCTTATGTATGACGACAAACACATGTAAGTAAAATACTAATACAAACTTTTACCACATTGTCATTGCCGGCATTGTTATCGTTGCTTACTGATGTTGTTACTGCTGCTGAGCTTGTTGCTGTTGTCATTGCTGTTGCTGTTGCTCTTACTATTGTTGCTGTTGCTGTTGCTGTTGCTGTTGCTGTTGCTGTTGTCGTTGCTTTTGCTTATTATAATGCCCATCATAGTTGCGGTTTTGCTGTAAAAGCCACAAGCTGATTGTGCACGATGTCAAATAAAACATATCCACTATATACGTACATATATAGTATGTAAATATGTGTGTTCCTCTGATATGTAGCCATAAGCAAACAGCACAAACTAACACAAGTGCGAGGGTAGACTTAAAGTATGGCGAAAGCGAAAGATGCAGAGAGTTTCGAATATCCTAAACACTATAGATTGTTCGATCGTTAAATTCCGAAGACATACTATATTTTTTACTTGTCTTTCATAATCATAACATAATGCATTTTACAATAATATTTAAAGTAACAAGAATAATCCTTTATAATCCGTTGAGTAAATTGAAGCACCCTTAAAAGATTGAAATGAATTTCTTCAAGCCATTTATCTTCAACTACCAAACTTTTGTTAGTCGGAAATAACTTTTGTAGAAACACTATGCTAATTGATCTGTTCAGAAAAAAAAATATATATATATTTAAATCAATTGTCAGGAACACATGTAGAACAGACCGTACAATGAAATTCAAATTGAAATTGAAATTGAGTCAACTTTTGCAGTGCTGAGATCGTAGATGAGCTCAAACGAACCAAGTGAAACTGAAATGGGAAGCAACATTTGCCGTGCAGCAGCAAAACAAAAAGCCAAAAGGCTGCCATAAGTTAAGTTGAAAGTTTCGCAGGATCAACTTTGGCCTGAGTATTGCCAACAGATTGTTGTTGCTATTGCTCTGGCTGGATGTTGCCTGCTGTTGTCATCCAATGCCCGTGTGCTTATGAAATAATTTCAATACATTTCATGAAAATCAAATAATAGCTTGACGGGTGGTCCTGAGGGTGGAGAGGGGAGGGACAAGAATATGTACAACAACAGATGCTTGGCTAAGGAGTCGCTGGTTAACACAGCGAGACAGAGAGAGAGAGAGACCAAGAGAGAGAGAGAGAGAGAGAGCAGCGTAACCATTATACTTGTATTCTATTCAAAAGTTTTACAGCTCCATTTCGCTTCCTCCTCCTCAATCAGGAGAAGCAACGTTTTGGCGGCAATTGGTTGGTTTGAGAGCCTGTTGCCTGCGCCTTCGTGCAGTGTATTCGCAATTTACCTCATGCACAACACTTTTTATCTCAGATTTTTGATTTCAGATTTCAGCATTCAGCTTACGGTTTTCAGTTTACAGTTTACAGTTTTACAGCCCGGACTGCAGCTGCGTCGCTTTTCAATTTTGCACCAGCGTAAATATGGCCAAAAGTTATGCGCCTCAACATTTTTGGCACAAACTTTAACAGCCCGACCCTTTTTTCCAGCCGGCTTACACCAAAGCTTCTGTGTGGCCTGCGGCTCCGGATCGCTGGCTGCGGGTTAACAACAAACACCACCGAATCCCAAACTACCCATCGACGACCCACCTCGAATACCAGTCGAAAACCAGCAACATGAATACACAAGTTCAAACAACATAAGTCCATCGCAACAGCGATGGCAACGCTCGTGATTCATGATTCGTGTTTCGTCTCTTAATACTGAATAAATATATATCTTCGAAATTGCGTGTATCTAAAGAAAAATTTCATATTCTTACTAAATATGGGACTAATAAAATAATAATTAATTTTTGTCTCAGAAAACAATTTAAGTATAAGTATTCTCATACTTTAATATGAGAAGTAGGAAATAAAAATAATATATGAATAGAATGAATACAACTTTAAAATTTAATTGAAATAATTAAATAGTTAATTGACTTTTACTAATGTAAAAAATATTCTTTAAATTATCCTTTAAACTAAATTTAGATTACCAAATTGCACATCGCTAATACACACACCCAAGAGGTAAAGACATATTACTGAAATTGATTTAAAATCAGGGCAAAAGTTTGTTTAGTAAGTCACAGATTGAGATCGCGTTGCCAAAAGTCAGACTTATTGTCTTAAAGTTCTCCTGTGGAAGTTAACTTGAATTTGTTGATGCATCCACCTCAAGCAAAGATAGATATCGAAATTGTTCATTAAATAGGATCAAAAGCATTTCGACGGACAACAAGATTAAAAGACAACATAACTTAAGACTGATCAAGAACATTTACGGAAAGAAAAGCAGAGAAAGTGAGAAACAGTGATAGAGAGAGTGAGAAAGAGAGAGAGAATGAATTAATGCATACAGTGAGAGAAAAAATTTTAAATAATTGCAAATCATGATACACCTTTTTTCGATCTTCAAAAAAAAAATCTTGAAATAAGATTTTTAGGTTGAAAAAATCTGAAATAAGATTTTTAGGTTGAAAAAATCTGAAATCAAAATTTTTAGGCTGAATTTGCATTTTAAGATAAACAACATCTTAGAATTATCATCTTGCTTCAAGAATGTTTTATTCTAGATTGAGAAAACGATTGAAAAAAGATTTTGCCTTTTTAGTTACATTTTGAGGATTTTTCATTCTTGAAAAAAAGATTATAATTGTGAATTGTAAGATTAGGTAATCTAGAATTTTTGTAGAATTTCAATAGGGATTTAAGAATAAACCTTTTTGGTTCAATGTATGTTATACATCATATAATCTTGATTCGATATTCTATTATTCAATTTAGCTTGATTTTTTTTTGCTGTGTAGAAATACAAATAAAGATGAGTTGGAAGGGGGACATGCAAGGTCGGAATCATCCGCAAAAGGTTTGAAGCAACTTAACTCTAACACACATATGTTTAACACACACTCAGCAAAGGGAAAGAGATAGAATAAGAGAGAAAGAAAGAGAGATAGAGAGACAGTAGCAATTTGCGTAAATTTATATTGCGTTTTGTAAATTTACAATGCAACATTTTGTAATTAGTTCATGGACTAGTTGCCACACCAGTGTGGCATTTATACCAACACACACACATGCACACATACACAGACGCACACGCACAATCATACACATTGTCTCTCATAACCGACGCGTCGCCTTGTCGGGATTTCTGTTGTTGTTTTTTACCCTTTGTCGCCATCACCATCACCGTCGTCGACGTTGTTTGTGCTGCTCCGCTTAAGCAGTGGGCGAAGTGAAATTTGCATATGTATTGCGATTGCCATTGCAAGAGCCATAGCATTTGCATTTATGCATGACGACCTCACCGCCCCTCCCCCCCAACGTCACCCAGTGTCACCCCCGCCTCCCCAGCGAGCGTTCACACAAAATACCCCAATGCGCTGCGATCCAACGATTCAGCAAATCCAACGATCCAACGCAGAGCCATCTGAGGGAAAGTCAGTGCCGTAGTCAGTGCGGTGCAACCGCGCATTTGCACATTTTACGGTCATGTTTATGGGCACCAGTTAATCGATTATGCATGGGCTGAGTGAACAATGCCGGAAATGTGCAAATGCTCAAATGCTGCGCATCCGCTGCCGCTGCTATTGCTGCTGCCATTGCCACACAGTGAGAAAAGAAAATGGCGATCTAAAATTGCAGCAGCTAAAACTGAAATGCACAACTTCTAGTCATGAAAGTTTTTTGTCAACTTAAAAGTAATAATAGTGAAATACAGATTCAAGTTGGTTGCATCAAACTGTGTTACTTAAAAATGAATTAAAAGAGCTTAATACAGATATTTGGTATTTGGTTATTTCAGAATACCTTATTTGAAAAATATTTACATGTCACAAGTTAATATGAATTTCTTTTATTAGCAACCTTACCCACATAATCAAATTTAAATAACAAAATAATGTAAGGAATATCATGTAATAGATTTTGTATGATATAATAAGATATTTACAATAAAAACGCATATAATAGATTTTCTACGAAGAAAAGGTATTTACAATAAAAACGCATCAACTAAACATTTACCTAAACTAATTGCTACTTTGGTTGTGTTGAATATTGTCTATAGTATATTTATATACTATATATTATTATCTATAGTATATTTATTTATATATAGTATATAAATATACTATAGTTAATATTCAATACCATGCAAAAATATATTTACAATGAAATTTCTGATTGAAAGCCAAACATTTAGTTAAATTAACTGCTACTTTGGTTGTGTTGAATATTATTTTTAGCATTTATGTATGTATATACTATATATAATTCTATACTATATACCATACTATAAACTATGCTATATACTATTTAATATATACATATATACGTGTTAGTAGAATCGTTGCGTAACTAACATATTTCATTTTATTTTGGGAAAAGAAACTCATCATTTCTCTCAATGCATTGCAACTCTTCCACAGCTCATTCCACAGCTCGTGCCGACAGCTTTGAGTGCAATGAGCCCACGACATACCCTGTTGCCTGTTTCCACCACCCCCCGTTAGCCTCCTGCAACGCAGCCACTCGCTAGACAATGCCACTCTGTGGATAGGTAGGTTATGACTGCTGTTTTTCATTTGGCATCCTGACTTTGATTTACCGCCATGTTGTCCACGTTACCGCAAGGTGCGAATAACGGAAATCATTAGCGGCGCCACGCCCACTCCCATTCAAACGCCCACACAGCGCGCGTACACTAACTAACTGTTAATTTGCCCATTGTTTTACTAGAGGAAATATAACAGTTTATAATAGTTGGAACGCAAACAGATATGAGAATAAGATTTATTTATTTTAATTTCATTTAAAGTTAACTAACAACACTCAATTTAGAGATTTTTTATTATTATTTAATAAAAACTTAAAGTTTGAAATGAAGGATTCGTGCACTTAAAAAAAAACTTCTAAGTGACACATTTTTGCAAATATAATTAGAATTTCCTTCTTTAGAAGCACCGATAAATATTACAATAAATAATAAGAAATTATGACAAATATAATAATGAATATATCGAGTGGTTATGCACATTTACTTCATAATAGTCATTTATAAAAATAAAAAAATGTACAAATTTAAAAACAGATTTTAAGACATTGCACAATAGTAAGTTGTATAAAATAAAAAATATATTAAAATATATTATAAGAAATAAGAAACTGTTGTACACAGTTAGAGCAGTTAAGAGACATTATTGAATTCATTTCATCCGATTCCATTCCATCTCATCTTTTGTGTGTTCATTGCACTTTCTCCTTTACGCAACGCCAGTGTGACCAGCCATCTGTAATATCGAAGCTGTTCTACATATTTCATTGGGGCCATTACATCAGTTCATATTCAGTTTTGATTTCAATTCCGTTTCATATATTTTCTTTTTTGTGACACAATAAAGACGACGCCATGCGAACATATATTTTATGTTATGTTGACTTTCGAATTCAGGATGTCAGGATGCTAAGAAAGAGCACACACACACACACACATATATAGTAGTTCATAGCTAGAGGATGAGGCGAGTGGCTACCCTAGAGATACGACCAAGAAAAAGAGAATGAGAGGAGTAGAAGCCTTACCATGGAAATTGTGAAGTCTGGCGCCTGTCGAGGCAGACACGACTACACAAGTCTATGCATGCTTATCCTTAAAGTTTGTCACAGTTAAATAACAATAAATGTCACACAAAACGCCATAAGCGCGCCCGCACACTCACACACACACACACACACACACACACGCATGGTGTGGCACACTAACTGATAGCTGCCGACAACGACAAGGACATAAAAGGCAAAAGTTGCCTCGACGCCAGCAGAGAGCGTCGCATAAAAGTTTTCTTTTCTCTTCGGCACATCCTCCACGGCCCTGGCTCCTTGTCTCCTGTCTCCTGTCTCCAGTCTCCAGTCGCCTGGCGTCTGCTTCTTGGTGTTCCTTTGGCTCCTTTTGGCTCGTTGGCTCGTTGGCTCGTTGCTCTTTACCTTGGCAACGTTGTCGTAGATATTCCTCTTCTTTTTTGGTTTTTTTTCTGTTTTTTTTGGGCGAGTGTAAGCCTCTGAATGAGGCACGTCATAACTTTGCCATAAAACAGCTGACAACTCCAACGCAAGCATATAAAGATGCCATCATCCCAGTGATGCCATCCCACCGCCCCACCTCATCTTCTCATCCTCGATGCTCACCCCATTCCATCATCATGCGTCGTGTGTGTGTCTGTCTGTCTGTCTGTCTGTCTGTCTGTCTGTGTATTGTAGTTGTTTCAGTGGCTTAATGTGCTAAACAACTGCGTAGCAAAAAGGAAAGGACAAAAGGAATTGAACTTCAGAAAATTTAAGCACTCCTCCATTGGCAGCAGCAGCTTCACCAGCTTCACCAGCTTCGGCAGCATCAGCAGAAGCATCGTCAGCAAGAACCAACAACAATCTGCTGCCCAGCCCTGTCTTGTCCTCCCTCCCCTGTCCCCCGCTTCACAGCCTTTCGTTTATTCCTTTATGCCACATCGTTGCCTATCCTTAGTTACCTAAGCTAACTCCGTTTTATTTTCGCCAAGAATTATTTATCTAGCTTGTTTTGCCTTTTGTGTCTCACTTACATTTTTATATACCCTACATATGTACGATGTGCATTTAGCTGAACTTAAGAGGCATACTAAAGTAAAGAAGAAGAAGCCTTTAAGCCATCAGTTGGAACTGAGTTTAAAAGTGTTCAACTCTGTAACTACTGTTTGACTGCTCAAGAATAAACTTTATTTTCAACTAGTGAATTTGAATTTACGAATTTGGTTTATGGTGTTGCTGCGAGTCGCGGAATTTCGATATTTTCAAAATTCATAAGCTAGAAGGGTATTTTAGCCTTATCTCTCTGAACATAGTTTTCTTAGCCTTAAAGTATGGTATAAAAAAATTCACAATTTGTATTGATTATTTCGTGCCAATTCAAAATTTTGAATTTGAAAAACAGACTGAAAATGAAGTCCGTCAAAATTCCAAATTCTACTCAATAAGTAGAAAAAAACGATAGATGGCGCCACCCAGTAAGCTAATGACTTACTGTGTTTCTGCTTGCTGCTTACTTCTGTTCGCCTGGTATTTCTCCAGCTGAATGTAGAAATGCCCATCTATTAGTATTATTCATTATTAAATAAACATGGCAAGCAAAGATACAAATTAATACATATACCGTGAGGGAATTTGTATGACTTTTTTCCTATATCAATCTATTAATTATATATTATTTTATAATGTACTTCGATTACTTATGTATACGAAGCGCTTTACTACAATTCTTTGCAAAATGCTAAATAAGAAATCTAATAATAATATATTCAATATATAATTATACATTTTCTTAGTATAACTGTGACTAAGGCATACAGCTTGACGACCCGATACCAGGGTATACTATAAAATGTGTTGTAAGCGCATTATCATTGCGTCATAAATTCAAATATGAATGCGCAATGCGAGAAGGATGAAAACTAGGAGTGCACAATAGATTTCCATTAGATTTGATGCAGGTGTGTGTGAGCAAAGGTCTTAGTCAGACCTAAAGTGTGCTAACACGTATATTTTTAGTCGGGAACCAATCTACCAGTTAATATGCATGTGCTCACTTAATCATACAAAATGTGCAGATAGTTTAACTAGAAAAGCTACGAAACTGACAAAACAGTTTACATATAGTAGAGGTAATGGTAAAAAGTAAAAATTAGTATATTAGTATATAATTCTAGTTGAAAGATTCGTGGACATAGAATAACGACATACTCGTATGAGATTATAACAACAGAGAAAAATAAATGCCTAACGTATTTAGGCATTCAAATATACAATTCTTAATTCACTCTGAGTTAACTGTCTGTGTGTAAGAAGCAGGTGACTTGAGCACTTCACATTTGTACACATTGTTGTGCTCAACAATCGAGTCGATCAAAATCAAAAGGAATCTAAACCAAGTATAACAAGTAAAATCCCTAACCTTGCCATTATTTTTACCACACATCGTTTACTATACAAAAACAAATATTTTTTGGCCCATAGATACATTCTTCAATATGAGCGATACACAGCGTCAAGTCAAGTTTGTGGCGGAGCAAGCGATGGCCAATCTGGTGGAGCACGCCAAGCGTCTTCAGCTGAGCAGTGTGTCGACCATTCCGAGCAATGATGAGAACAACTTTCGCAAATCATTGTCCTTATCGAACTCAACCCCACCAGCCACTGGCAAAAAGTCCAAGATCAATGTCAATGCTTTTGGCATTGGCGTTGGTGTCGGCGCCAGTGGTGGCGCCCAACGTATGGCGCACCCATTTGCTCGCAAGCCGCGTAAGATTGAAGCGGAACCAACACCGCCACCGCCATCGCCACGGGATCAATGCATGATGGCCGAGCTGCGTGACGACTACGATCAGACCGATCGGCTAATTGAAAAGATGCTTAGCGATGCCACCAGCTTGAACGAGGACATGATAAATTGTTCGCAGCATCAGCGTGATCTCAATTTGGTGCAGGAGATCGAACTGGAGACAAACAGACGCTCGGTGGACACACTGTTTGAGGCGTTGAGCGCTGAATGCGAGCGCCCTGATCTTAAGGATGTCATAAGGCGTTGCTGCAGCGCTTTGGAACGCTCCAAGGAGCGTGTCTGCTGCCCAATTAATAGCGATCTCCAAACCATAAACACAACCTCCACTGTAGAAGACACAACTGGCAATAAGACATGGGCACAAATTCATTACAACGGGGAGGAAAACCTCGAGAATGAGTTGCCACCACCCGGTTATCTGACTGATCTGGAGCCCCTCGAAGCGTCCGTATGCCCATCTAAACGCCAACTGGACGAAATACTCAATAACACCACTCCCACCATGGACATGGATATATCCGTGGTCGAGTTAATCACTCCACAGACTTAATAGGTCTCTCACATTGCAATTGTCGCTAACAATCAATAAAGGTTTCGATGCACTGTCAGTGACGCTGCCTCTCATCCCTTATCCCTCCCCCTCCCTTGCGCCGGGGCGAATCCTGCAATCCCCAACATGTGTGAGAAAGACGAACTTTTCTTGTTAAGCTTCCCCCAATGGAAAGCCATCGCTGAGCCAAGTGCACCATGCTGCTGCTGCTGCTGCTGCTAGTGTCGCTGCTGTTGCTACCGGGATTGAGCTGGAAGCTTTGGCTTATAACTAATTACCACCTTGGTTGCCTCCAATGCGTTTGCCTCCGCTTCACAAAACTTTAAATTGAGTTGCGTGTCATAGTCGAAAAGTTTATCCACCTAGCTACTACATAGCTGGCAGCAGCGTTGGGCTCTCTTCTCCTCTTCTTCAGTGTGAAAGCGTTGTACTATCGCTAGCTGCCACAATAAATCAACTTTGTCAAATTATGTACACACACAAGCACAAGACTCCCACACACTTCTTCCCCTTTCCAACAAACGCACAGTTTTTGCGCATAATCCACATATATAGACAGAGAATAATGATTTCCAACTTTTTTGCAGCTACATTTTAGTGGGAGAAATCTCTCCATAACAATTTCAAATAAAATATCTCAATTCATTGGATGCTTGTCGTACTTTCTGAGCTGCTCTTCACTCACAGAACATTTGGATTGCAAAAGTGTATTGAATTTGTAAAATCATATATTATATTATTTTCTTTTTTTTTAATTAATCTGTCTTGCAAATTTTTTTACAATTAAATATGTATAGGTTAATTTTTACTTGCTCAATTCTAGTTTTAAATTTAAAACATTTAAAACTGTTCAAAAAATATATATCAAATTCATGTAAAAAAGCGAAGTTCAATTCAAGTTGATCGATTTAATATTAATCACTCTTTGCTAGTTCTTATCTATGCAATCGAAAACATATGAAACACCTTTATATTTTTCTGCCCATTTTATAATGGATAACTGCCCAGAAAAATACCATAGAACTTGATTTATTTTTAACGTACGTAGAACTTCACATTTTTATCTCTAAGTAGGTCCTCTTTAAAATTAGTGTAAACAAAAGAAGAATAGAGCGATTAAACCCAGTGCTGATTACAAGTTAAAATTGTTCACATTTATTATATTAAAATGGTAGCTTATGATATGGAACGATTTTGAAGCAATAACATTCTAACGCATACATATCTCATTTATTAAAATATCATATTAAACAGAAATGGAAATAATACAATGTTAAATCAATTGGTTTTCAGCTTAGTCTTAGTAATCTCAACATCCCGGCGCTTGCCCACCGCCAGTGTCCAGCTAATAATCCAGAGCGGCAGAAAAATGGTGCAAACGACAAAGTAAAGCCAATTGCCATAGATCTGCAAAGAGAAATGACATTAATAATTCAAACCGAGAGAAATTTGGTAATGTATAGCTTAACTTACCACTGAATCAATAAGAGCAAACGTGGCTGCATCCATGGCAGCCAATGCGGCACGTGGCAATAATTGCAGTGCGGTGAGCTCCGGAAACTGATAGAAACTCATGATCAACACAATAATATAGATGATAACCAATGGATTCAATAACAAAGTCCAGACACAAGTCAGATTACGCATCGATTTATCGCCCGCCTTCGTATTCAAGGCAATTATCAAGGGCATCGAAATCACAGCCACAAAGAAGCCCAAGGAAAAGTTAAGTAATCCAATGACGATCATAGCACAACCATAAATGAGCAGCAGACCAATGTGTAGCAGCTCCAGTCCGCCCGGCGGTAGAGTAACTACAAATGGCAACACGAATCCAATCGCAGTCAATCCGACCAGAATGCTTGCAGTTAATGGGGCTGCGCTCAACGGTAATTTCGAAAAGTATGCCTGCAGTGGTAACACATTGCCGCAATAACCGATGAGCAGGACAAATGTGAGATAGATCAACACCGAGCCATAGGGCAATGAGAGTTTCATTGTATCGGCGGCCAATGTTGACTTTCCACCAGCACTTTTAGCATCCGATTGTGTTGCAGCAACGGTGACATCCAGCGTCGACCAGGTGAGATAGGCCTTGATGAATGTGCAGGCAACGAGCGCTATCAATGCTGGCATATAATCGCCAATGGAGATGTAACGATCATTATTCACAATCACATAGAAGAAGAAACTCTGATGGAAGCGTTCCAGCAAATTGTTCAGACTGCGTGCAATGCCCTCAATGGCCTTCAACAGTGGCACCGCCGCTGACGTTGGATTGCTCTTCACATTAGCATTGGTCACCCGCTTCGATGCTGTTATGGTCAACGCATCGATGCGATAGCGATGGAACAGACCGTGATTGCCATTTGGTACACCCGATGCTTGAGACGATAGCATGGCCAGCATTTGGCGTAGATTTTGCTCATAGTTCGATTGATGGGAACGACGCTTCTTGCGAGGTGTGTGCTTATAGCCGGAGACAACGCCTTCGCGTGCCATAATGCGTTGCACCAAATTGAACATGTCCAAATTAGGCAACTTTCCATTCAAACCTTCAATTTTCACATCAATGTAATCTACGGAAAACATCATCATTATAATTTAGATTGCCAAAACTATATTATTATTCCTTTGATAGAAGATGATAGACTTCTTACCAACTTCCAAATCCTGCACTTCAATGTTTAATGCCGCCTGCAAGGATCCGGCACGTGCTGGCAGATTTCCAGCACGCAAATAGGCATCGGAACTATCGGATTCCTTGTCGCCATCATGATAGGCTTCTAGCCACGCCTGCATACCCAGCTGCTCCTGTTCGGTTACCAAGAATATGAGATCCTTGGCCCAATAGTTCTTACCTAAAAACGCAGATAATTAATGTCATCATATTGTCATCGAATTGGTCAACTTACGTCTGGCAAAGTCGGCAAAGGCGAGCAATAGTGGCACACTGGGCGTAATGTCTACATGCACCGAACTAGGCACACGATATGGAGCTGAGAAGACGATACCCTCAGTGGAACCGATGCGTGGTGCACGCAATATACCATAAATGTTCTTGCCATGAAACTCTTTGCCATCGCCAAATGGATATCGCAGCGTATAGTTGTGTGTGTGCGTTTCGAGACCAAACTCTTGGAATTTGGCAGCAATCCAGGCGTGTGGCGTTGTTGACTGATGCTCCTTACGTTCGCGCTGCAATTCCTCCAACAGCTGAACAGCCAAGCGATTCGCCTCGATGCGTATCTCCGGGTACACAAGACCTGCACAAAAATAAGCTTGTCTATCAACAGCACTCGCAAAACAGTCCGCTTAACAATGTTACCTGGTGACAGTGCATTCTCCGATAGGTACGTGCCATGATTGAATTCGGGCATCGCCAGACACAGAAACCAAACCACACCCGCTGTGTATAGGGCGAGGCACAGTTTGCGCACATGCTTGGCCAAATTGTCCACCAGCTTGTTGTGCGTGGACAGCGATGGATCGGAAAGCAGACCCATTTCTTGCAGTTGATTTGTTATTGCTCCCTCACATAAAACGGCGCAGCACAACAAGCAAACAAAATTAAGCCGGCACGACTAGGGCTGAAGCACTACAGTTATTTTTGTTATCGATAACAGAGTATTAGTATTTAGTGTTATTTTGTGTTATAGCACTCCCTGGTGATTGTAAATATACCGAGCCGACACAAGACAAAAAGCACCTCACAGAATGTTTATTTTTTCTGATTTCAAATTTAAATAATGACCTATAAATATTTAACCTTTTAACAATTAGAAAAATTAAACAACTTTAAATGTGTGAAAGCTACTGTTGGATGAGCTCGGCAAAATACAAATGAAGTAAATATACCAAAACTTATACCAAACATGTTCCAATAAATTTCAGTTATAATTGAAGCAGTTATAATTAAGATCAACTGCGCCCGCATTAATCAGCTAATTAATGTGAACTATGCTATAGGGTCAAACTGCAAGGCCTTTGGTTTCCGAAGGGGAGTATTTAAGCTTGCGGAATTTCTATAAACTCTCATCCACAATATGCATTATGCTTTCCAATTTCTGTATCTCAGTAAACCTAATATTTAATTGAAACATGTAATATTTTCTTTTACTAATAACACTGGTTTTAGTTTCTGCTTTTATTTATTGTGTAAAAAAAAAATGGTTGAACTCACTAATTATTAATGTTTGATTAAATTTTTGAAGCTTAGAAAATAAACAAAAAAAATTGTACAATCTACTTAATTTTAGCATGTCAATACATTATTATAATAATAGGTATCTGAAGCAAACAGATATGGTTCAAATTACTTAAGCGAGCGAAAAAAAAAAGCATAATCTAATAAACTCTTGCTACTGTCGCCGGCGGCTCGGCCTCCATAGAACTATCCAGATCCTCGCCAGCCTCCGTACTCTCGGCTTCCTCTCGAGAACCGCCAGTCTGAGTGACTGACGCTTGACTTTTCGGGTCCTCAGATGCCTCTGGCATATCAATGGCCGTTGGCGCTTCCTGCGGTGGAGGTGCTCCCTGAGCCGCTGGCGTGCCCAATGCAGCCGGCGCTCCAAGTCCTCCGATAGCCGCATGAACGCCAAGGGCAGCCAAAGTACCAAGAGTTGCCGGCGAGCCTGGCACCGTTGGCGCCGGCACAATGGTGCGCACCTGAGTGATGAGGTATGGCAATGTGTTGTGTGGCTTCCAGTTCAAGAGGTTCAAATCGATAGTGAGTTTGGGTCGCTTAAATTGCGGCAACTGTAGATGCTCATGTATGGTCTTGGCCGTCACACAAATCACATTTTGTCCCTTCCAATATTTTATCATCTTCATCGATTGCAGCGTATAAATGATGTCATCTCGGGTAATGCCGCTCTCTTTGCTTAATTCCTCGATGCTCGTCTGTTCCGCTGAGCTGCGTCCCTTCATCAGTTCGAGCAACGTGTACGCCCAATAGCTGCGATAGCTGAGACGTCCCAGATCGGACAGCGGTATCTCCGGGCTGCCAATGATGCCCTCTTCGCGCGACAGCACATAGCTAAAGGCAATTAACAGTTTTCCATAGCCTTTGCGCTGATGCGGTGGCAAGACAAGAATGCATGCCACATTGTTATACGAACCCTTCTCTTTGGAGAAATAGCCAACAATGTGACTGCCCTCCTTGTCAATTTCGCAGAGCACATAGAAAAAGAACGGATCCATGTCGAAGAAGAGACCCTTGTGGTCGAGAAACAGTTTGGCCATCAGACAGAGCAGCTGACAATAGAGCGGCTCCTTTTTGCCATTCACCTCAAATATGGAAATGGTACCCTTGCGATAGATTTCCTCACCAGGCGGCTGACGTCGCTTGCATTCACTCATGTGGTACCGATAGCTCTTCTCTAGCAGCATATACTTGAGGCAATATTCGCAGACGTACAGCACACGCGCCTTTCCATATTTGCCGGGGAATGGACTAAAGTACCAGGTGTCAATCTCATAGTTGCCAAATTGCAGCTTATCAATGTATTTGATTTTCGTTATGTTCTCGTGCTCCTTTTCGAGGGCTGCTTGGGCGGCTGTGAGTTCGGCATGACTTTTCTGCACATGATTAATCTCATCGTAGCGTCGCTTTTGGTAACGTGTCATCTTCTTGTCGCTGTAATCATAGCGATTCTTATCGCATGCCGATAGATAGTAATCCTTGTTCACCTGTCGCTTGGGTCGTTGTTCCGTTGCCTGACCGCTGCTGCTGCTACTGCTGCTTACAACAATATTAGCGCCACTTGCACTTGCACTTCCACTGCCGCTACCACTCCCAATGCCGCTGGCACTAGCACTTAGACTAGCACTGCTTGTGCCAGGCTGTTCGCTAATCGGTGGTGTCGATGGTATTGGCGTTGGTACTGTTACGCCACCTAAATCTTCAGCATTCGTTGAGATGCGATGTCTGCTTACCCAGGCGTCCAGACGACGATTGAGGCCAACGTAGTGCACATAGTATTCGTTCGGCGTGCCCGTGTTGTCCGTGCATCGTGATTGTAACACTTGGCCGGCATGTACAGTGCCATCGTCGCGACGTATATAATAGATCTTCTTCGGATTTTCAATGATCTCGATCTTTTGCAGTGTCGGATCACCGCCACTTGCGCTGCCACCGCCAATATCGCCACTTTCGGCCTCCACATCGGTTGTTCCGGGCGCCGTCTCCATCTCGCGCGATGTGGCATCATCATCACCATCATCATCATTCTCATCGAATTCATCGTCATCCTCATTGTCCTCGCTCTCTTCGCTGCTGTTGCTCTCCTCGCTGCTGCCCGAAATGTTCTCAATGTCTTCGTTGAGCAGATTGCGTGTGGGTTTCGGTGGCGCAGCCATCCGCTGTTGCCGTACATCACGTACCACCACTCGTGGCACCGGCGGAACTGGCGGTTGACGCATCTCTGTATGTTGACTGTATGTGGACGGTTCTGGTGGCATGTAACGCATACGTTTGTATGGCAGCAACAGATCGATGTCCCCGTCATCGGTGGGCGACTCTGGTGTCTCTGTCACCTCTGTCACCACTGCTTCCATTTCAATGTCTGCTTCCGCCTGAGTTTCCGCTTTGCTTGCCATTTCCACTGCGTTGCTTGGAGTAACATCTTCGACAGCCACCTCTGTCACCTCGCTGCTGGCAACCATTTCTTCAGCGGCAGCAACACTTTTGCTAACTCCCTCCTCCTCCTCTCCGACAGCCACATTAAGGCTGC
Source organism: Drosophila kohkoa (assembly GCA_019972355.1). NCBI lineage: Eukaryota > Metazoa > Arthropoda > Insecta > Diptera > Drosophilidae > Drosophila > Drosophila kohkoa. The sequence goes on from BJEL01000077.1 coordinate 656,881, forward strand.
CGGCAAACTCTTCGTTACTCACAAAGACAACTGTATTGGGTGAATGCTCATCTTCGGTAGCATCAGCGCGAACATCGCTGCCCTCATCCGAGTCAGATGAACTGGTATCGCTTCGTTCACCGCTACTCGAGCTGCCGCTGTTGCTGCTCTCGTCCTCGAAGACGGAACTGCGATTAGCGTCCATTTGTTGCGAATGACGCTCCGCCATCTCCCCAGTTTCTGCCACTGACACCGTACTTGTCTCCGACTCAATTGTTTGTTTGTCGGCATCTGTTGTGGCAATCGATTGATCGACTTCGCTGTTATCGGCATCAGAGGCTTCGATGGGACCGCTTATTTCCAGGCTGCTATTCAGCTCGGAGGCTGCATCGTCATCGGGTGGCGGAGAGCGTGGTGGATTGCTGCTCGTTGATGGCCGCTCCCAGTCCGGTATGTTGCCATGTGTTTCTTTTGTTTTGAATCGCAAATATTTCATAAACTCTTCTGATCTTTCCATTCTGCGCTTTGCTGCTGAATATAAAAACAACTCGGCTATTGTGCTTCAGTGTGACCACATTGCGTATGAGCAAAAATACTTTTCTTTACCAGGCAGGGTCACAATACTTGTAGCATTCTAATTGTTCATCGATATCAATAGCGTTTCGTTAGGTGACTGCTTCATAAATATTGCGAAATTAGAACTAACATTAAGCACTTTTATTTTATTTTTTATATGCATAATGTGGTGAAAATGGGTAATTGCTTTATATCAACTGGATTCCAGTAGGACAAATTGCAGTGTTGAGTAACGTGAAGTATATTTTGGCGCAAATTTCTCCAACAGCCACATACATATTTCAGTGTTGGTAATATAATTTTGTAGTTCTAATGGAACTCAACACATCCAATTTAGCGGGCAATTGAATTCTTGAAGCTTTAATGATTAAATCAATTGCCGTTGCTTTCTGCAAACAGTAAAAGTATTTTACTTAGTCCTTTAATTTTGAATTAGTTATTTTTATTCATTTATTATCTGAAATATAATTCAATAAAAGAAACATGACTGCATTAAATTTTAAAAACATAGATGGATGTCAGTTTTTTTTTATTTTGACGGATATTTATAGTACATACATATGTATATAGATTAATTAACACATTATTTGGGTGTTATACTAAACGTTTATTCATATTTATTACTCTCTTAAATTTTGGAATGTTCTGGGCGCATGTTATGGATCGGATCGATCAGATTAATCCAATAATACAATATTGCAGTGTCTTTTGATTGTAAAACCGTGAGATAGAGGGAGATAGATGGCGAAAAAGAAAGTGATAGAGTATGTTATTCTTCGAAAAGCCCCAAATATATAATAATATATGTATGTAATTATAATGTTATTAAATTGATAGCCCTGCCGACAAGGAAAATTCTTATTAATTGGCTGGTAGTTTAACTGCCATAAATGTGTGATGTTTAATTCACTTCTTAAAGATGCTGGACTTATTAACTAAATAATCGACAACACAAAATAAAAATAACAAAATGCATACAATTAAATATGTATAGTAGGTACCTTAAGTGTTATTTAGTCGAATGAATTGGAATCAACAACAGAAAATATCATTTCGTAAATTGTATGTACAGCACATATTCCATTAAGTATGGGTGCGATATTTGCATTTTTTTAAGTTTTCTGTTTTTGTTTTATGCCCTATGGCCCTGCATGCCATAATAATACATAATATGCTGATCGATGATGAATGTAGTTGTTGTTAGTAAAATTTAACAGGTAAAGCATCCAACAAATAGGCAAATACGTTCCGAATTACAATTAACTTAAAAATAAATAACTTATTTACATCCATATAATGTAATTTCTTTTACGTCTAGGCCGATCGAGTCAACGACTATGTCTGCAAACTGGGTCCGGTTGCACCTCCATGTCCATTTCCACCCACGATTGCATCAGATGTTTCAATCTAGATAAAGCGCCGCATAAACTCACTGCAACGATTCGCATAATCTATCGTCTCAGCGCATTCGCTGCTGCGCAATAGAATTCGTCCGAATATCGAAGCTGGATGGATGGAAATAGATTGAAATACATACAATTAAAAAGTATTTATACAATTATATAAATAGTATTGTGCTTTAATCATTGTATGGCTGGCAAAAATCCTCTGCTGAACCCTCCCCGAGGGTGCTGGCTGGGTAGGATCTGTATTACCTCAGTGTCAACGGGTAGCAGATCTCTACTATACGTCGATATTTCAGGAACTGCAGATCCTAGCTGAGGACTCTGTTCCTTATCTATCGGGCATCTGCCTGAAGATAAGTAGCAGAATCCATGGTACGAGGTGTCTGGCGGTCAGACTGAAAACGCTATGGGGGGCTCCCAAGAACAAAATTAGCCAACTATGGTCTCGGAATGGACTCATTAAACTATTCAACTCGGGCTGGGATGTCAGCCCAAACGTCGGTGGAAGGCGTGACTGCTACCACCGGCGGGCACGGGGGGGAGAGATCCTCTCTGCGTGTCGCCAGCGGTCACACCTCTGAGGCGGCGGGAACAGGCCGTATCAGTTGTAACAACACTGCCACCAAAAATTCGAGGTTGGTGCGCGCGGGTGCTGTGGTCTTAACCGACACGGACCAAAAGAGCGCTGCGCCAACTTCTACGGTGGAGGGGGAACGTCTTCCTCTTCAGTCACCCCTGCCTATCGCCAGCACCTCCAAGGTTGCGCAGCGGGGCACGGGGGGGCTGAAGGAGAAGGCCAAAAATAGGGCGGCGACCCGTATTCACGCAAGGCTTAGTGGCGTAGCTAACCTGTCCGTCAAGGACCAGGAGAGGCTTGCCTGGGCCAACACGTGGATGCGGGAAAACCAACTTAGCCCCCTTCCAAAAGACAATAAAGTGCAGACCGGTTCTACCGGCCCTGCCAACAACAAGGTGGAGTCCATGGCAAGCAAGCGCCAACGGTCCGCTGAGAGTCCCAAGCAAGGGGCTCCAGTGAGCAAGAAGCTGCGAGCACCTGGCTCCACCAACACGGACTCGAACAGGACGAAACAGAGAGCAACGGTTGCTGAAACTGCCAGGCGGCATCTCGCCGTTGCTCTCATAGACAGAGGGGACCCTAACGGGAAAATGTCTGCAGAGCGGTGGCGGTTGACCCATAGTAAGCTGGTCGACGCACTGTTTGTCAGGATGGAGAATGTCCCAGACAGTCCAATGCCTACATTCGAAGGCACTGGCTGGCTGAATGGTGTCAAGATCCTGACATGCAAGGACGACCCAACATTGCAGTGGCTGCAAGCGACCGTACCCAAACTGGACGGGCTGTGGGAGGGGGCCAAGCTGGACGTGGTGGACAGGAATAATATTCCGTCCATGCCGAAGGCGAAAGTCCTTTTCCCAATAGTTGTCCAGGGAGAGCGGGCGCTTCAGTTGCTTAAAAAGCAGAACCCGGCCATACCGACAAGTGATTGGTCCGTGCTGAAGGTTGATGAACCTTTACCCAGTGGTGGGCAGCACGTGATCATTCAGATCAACAAGGAGGCCGAGGATCTGCTATATAAACGCAATGGGAAGATGGCGTGGGGCTTAGGGAGCGTGTACCTTCGCCTCAAGAAACGTCATCCGAACGACAAGGACACACACACGCTGAGGTCTGGGGAGGTTGAGGCAGATCTCGGTCTCGAGAGCGTGACCGACGCCACCCAGCACCTCAGCCTGACTGACAAGACGGAGGAGGTGGGGGAGGAACTGTCCATGGAGACGGGCCCCCCCGCGAGTTTGCTAACCTCTAATGAGTGTGCTGCAACTCAACCTCCATAAATCCAAAACGGCTTCGGCGGAGCTACTCCTTGCCCTGGAGGAAGTGTCCGCCTACGCGGCTTTGGTCCAAGAACCGTGGATAGCGTCGGGCAACACGGTGGCTGGACTGAAGTCGCCCAACTATGATTTATACGTCCCGACATTGGTAAGCAGATCGAGAACTGCCATCCTTGTAAAGAAGGGGCTAAAAGCTCATCTACTACCTAATTACAGCAATGACGATCTAACCGTGGTGGTGCTGGAGAGCCGTGAAGGATGTTTGCTGCTGGCATCCTGTTATATGGCCCACGACAAGCCGGCTCCACCTGACGAGCTGCGGAGGCTGGTGGACATGGTCTGCTCCTCCAATAAGCATATTATTATCGGAACGGACGCCAACGCCCACCATAGCGTCTGGGGAAGTCCCGACATCAACGACAGGGGTGAGTCAGTTCTTGATTTTATCCTTAACCATAAGCTTAGACTAGCCAACAGGGGTGAGGTATCTACCTATGTAGGTCCCACCTCCAGTAATGTGCTGGACTTAACGATTTCAACTGAGTGTACCAATGTTGAAGAGTGGAGGGTCCTGGATAGACCCTCCTTCTCGGACCATAAGTACATTCAATTTACCATTCCTTTTAACAGGGTACCTGCGGCTCAGCCGTTCAGAAATCCCCGTAACACGAACTGGGCGAAATTCTCTAGCCTTGTTTCCAAGTCTCTTGGTTCGCCGGGTAACATCAACTCGGTGCAGGACCTAGAAACTAATGTCAATGTCCTTTCTGCAGGACTACTTTCAGCGTTTCGCCAATCTTGTAGACTCTCAAGACCGACGAGAAGATCGAAGCCACCCTGGTGGAACCCAGATCTCTCATCGCTACGTGGAGAGCTTACTAGCATGTTTCAACTTGCTAAGAAGGCGGACAACGAATATGTCTGGGACGAGTATAGGTCTCTCCTGAAGTCGTACAAGAAGATGATCCGATCATCCAAAAGGTCTTCATGGAGAACCTTCTGCTCGGACCTGGATAACATCAAAGACACCTCCAGACTGAGGAAGCTGCTGTCCAAGCAGGCTTCCAGTCCTAGTCTGCTCAAGTCGTGCGATGGAGCGTGGACGGAGAGCAGTGCTGAAACTCTTGAAGCACTGGTCTCAACTCATTTCCCGGGATGTATTGGAATAGAGAACAGTGACTGGCAGCTCTTTCCTAGTCTCCCAGTTATGAGACTCCCTGCCAGTCTAATTACAGATAACAAAATAATTTGGGCTATCGACTCCTTTGCGAAGGTCAGGTCGCCCGGTCTCGATGGACTTTTGCCAGCAATGCTGCAAGCCAGCAAGCCCACGATTGTTCCGTGGCTATCGGGTATCTATTCGGCGTGCCTCGCATGGGGTCATATCCCCACTCTTTGGAGGACCTCGAAAGTCATTTTCCTGCCCAAGGCGGGCAAATGCAGTCATGTGGTCCCAAATGACTTTCGGCCTATCAGCCTAACCTCTTTCCTGCTAAAAACATTGGAAAAGCTACTTGATTTGCACATCAGAAGCAACTCAATGCATCTGTTGTCCCCAAATCAGCATGCGTATACAAAGGGCAAGTCCATTGAGACTGCTCTCCATGCTCTAGTAGCCTCCATAGAAAAAGCGGACCACTATAAAGAATATGCCTTGGGTGCATTTCTTGACATTTCAGGCGCCTTCAATAACGTCACCACTGATGCTATTATGAAGGGCCTTACCTCAATTAACACGGCACCAGCGATCCACAGATGGGTCAACCGCCTTCTTTGTGACAGGCGGGTGGTGGCTACGTGGGGCGAGGTGGCACTCCCCAGGGTGGGGTTCTCTCGCCTCTCCTTTGGAATTTGGTCGTAAGTAGCCTACTTCTAAAATTTACTAGACGGGCCCCCAAGTTAATTGCCTATGCTGACGACATAAGCATTTTGATAACTGGGAAATGCCCAACCACCCTTAGTTCCGTAATGGAACTTACTTTGCGGGAAGTTAAAGCATGGGCCGAATCAGCCGGTCTCAGCATTAACGCGGATAAAACGGACCTTATCCCCTTCACGAAGAGGTATAAGGTACCTGCGTGGTCCCCCCCAAAAATAGGCTGCACTATGCTAAAGCCGAGCCTAGCAGTAAAATACCTAGGTGTGGTCCTGGACAGCAAACTGACATGGAAGCTCAATGTGTTAGAAAGGGTGAAGAAGGCCACCGGAGCCTTGTACATGGCGAAAAAGATGCTTAGTTGCACTTGGGGCCTCTCTCCTAATCTAATGCGGTGGATATACATCTCAGTTGTTCGCCCTATCCTCACCTACGGTGTTCTAGTGTGGTGGCAGGCCACTGAAAAAAGGACGTACCTATCCATCATGGAAAGGACACAGCGTCAAGCGCTACTGTGTATCACAGGCGCTCTCAGGTCGACGCCAACTAAAGCCCTCGAGGTAATAGCTGGTGTGGAACCATTAAACCTATACGCGCAATCCATAGCAGCAAAATCGTCCCTACGGATTGCCGCAACTGGCAATTTGGGTCTGCTAGGCTATGGTCACAGCGCCATTGGTAGGGAGACTAGTAGAGACTTGGACTATACTATCCCCCTTACCAGTACTGACCATATTAACACTATATTCTTGGAACCGGAGTGCTGGCGGGAAGGGTTATGCATTCCCGAAGCCCTCAACCTCTTCACCGACGGTTCGAAGATGGATGATGGTGTCGGAGCGGCCGTATACTGCCCGGACCCGGTCTCCAAACAATCCTATAAACTCCCAGACCATTGCAGCATCTTCCAGGCGGAAGTTTTTGCCATTGGCAAGGCTGCCGAATTGGCTCGGGGTTTACAGCGTGATCACACCTCTATTAACATCTTTGTTGACAGCCAGGCTGCAATAAGATCAATGCACTCTGATGTGATCAAGTCCAAAGTTGTCCTGGACAGCAGAAGAGCAATAGAGTCGCTGAACGCATCTGCGGTCGTGCGAATCTATTGGATCCCAAGCCACCAGGGCATCGATGGCAACGAGATCGCAGACACTCTCGCCAAAGAGGGAGTGGGGCTCGATGTTGGCAACATGTGCAATGTTCCGATATCCCTGCGAACTCTAGGCAGTGAAATTGAGGTGCGCTCTAGACTTCAGTGGGACGCGAGCTGGCGTAATGCCAACTCGTGCAAAACTGCAAGGCTGATGTGTGCCTCTACTAACAAAAACTTAACCAAATTCGTCATGCAGCTTTCAAGGAAAGACTGCAGGCTAATGCTAGGCATTTTAACTGGCCACTGTATGTCAGCTGTCCATGCTGTAAAGATGGGCATCACGAACAGTGATCAGTGCAGGAAATGCAACGAACCCGGGGTTAAGGAAACACTTGAGCATCTTCTCTGTAGATGCCCAGCGTTATCCCGACTCCGGTTGAAATACCTTAATTCGCCGTGCCACAACGATCTTCGGGACGTCTCACGGCTATCTCCTAGGATGCTGCTGGCTTTTGCCAAAAATGCATCCATACTGCGCGATTTCTGAGACGTAGATAAGCTACCGGTACAGCTACGGACCTCCACTGGTCTATGCTTTGCCCCGTACTGGGGCAGCCGGTCCTACCTAACCTTAATCATTGTATACAACTCACCAACATTAGATAGCTCGTAATCGTGACGCTCAATTCCCTTGCGCAGAAACATGCAGAGATGCATAAAGATATTACGCTTCGGCGGACTGAGCAACGCTATCAGCTCCATGGCCTCTGATTTGCTCTTACTGATTAGTAGATCTTCTACAAATGGCTCCAACAGCGCCTGATCGGGCAAATCGAGCAGCAACAGCAAAGCCTCGGCGGCTGTTTCTGGTGTTCCAGCTGCAAAACAGAATAATTATGATAATGAATATATCAATTGCTCCAATGTGGCAGTGCTGGAGATACGTACGAAACTCAGCTTCGGACCAAGTGTCGAGCCAATCGCGTACATCATTAAACTTGGCACTGAGTGCCTTCCGGCGATCGTAACTTTGGAATATGCCGCGCAATCGATCTCCTTGCTTGTGCAGATAATCGATAAGTAGAAAGAATTCCCGTGGCATCATCACACGATATTCAGGTGATATATCATTCATCTAGCATAAATTGAAGGCGAATTCAAACTTTACGATCTGATAAACATTTTTGCAAGTTCTATTTACCAGTTCCTTGATTTCCTCCTGCCTGTATTCGCAAATAGGTCGATTCGTGCGGCACATTGTCTCCATGGAGAGGCCAAAGCAACTCGGTTGATATTCGCCAGTCACAGTGATGAAAATGTCGCGTCCCGACTCCACATGTAAGACGAGTATATCAAAAACGCATTTGCCCCTGGTCTTACATATCTTTTGCAGCAGTCCCGTTATGGAATTTGGATCGACCAACATGCCTAGCTGTATGCTGCGTTCCGAGTCAATCATTAGACTATCGGAGCATGGATCCACTCGCAGCCATTTCTCGCAAATGTCATTAATTTGTGCACCACTCGCTTTAAACTTAAAGTCCACCTGTTGCGAACCTTTATTGGTGACTTTAAAGTCACGCATGGAGAGCTCATTGAAGCGTACGAGACCAAAATCAATGACGGTCTCTGATGCAACAATCTGGGGTTGATTGTCATTCTCACGCTTATCCACCGCGTTGAGCACCTCCTCCTGCACTTGTTTGTATTTTTCCTCGTCGCGTGTCTTAATCTGCACTTGAAATATGGCATAGACGGGCTTATGATCGCTTTGTCTTATCTCCATGACGCTGTTGTAGTCCAACTGTTCTATGCGTTTACCCTTCCACAATACGCGATCACAATATGCTGGAGCTCGTTGCTTTTCGGACGTGTCATACGTATCGGTATCCACATCGTATTTATATGTGGGTGCAAATTTGATATCACCCTCCATGTAGCCCCTGAAGCATCGATCATGTCGCATTTCATTGCGTAACTGATCGTATTGCAAGAGTTGCTCAAAGGTTGATGCATCACTCATCGGCCCCGGGCGCTGATATCCAGGCGGCTCCTGTATGCGATAGTTGAGATCTCCCAACCAGAATATGTGGCTACAATATGCAAATATAAAGTATTATTATAACAAATAATTACGCATATTTATTATTAACAGAAAGAGAGAGAGAGACAGAAAGAAAGTCTTACTCATGATCGCTGATAGTGCGAAATGGTCGACCCTCTTCCTCGAATCGCATGTCATTCTCAATAATTCCGTAGTCTTCGTTGCGCGCCGTAATTTTATCCATATGCGCGGACAGATGTGAGTTAATGAAGCATAGATTTGCCTCATTCAATTGCAAACTGACACCAACGCCGCCCTTGTTGCCGACTGCATTCCACAATCCACATCGCACCTTGTGGATGCGACAACGGAGAATGTTTCGACGCAGCTCCTTGCGCACAATGATGGCTAATATGATGCCACACAAGCGAACCGACATCAACTCCTCGTATTCAATGCCATTCTCAGTATGCAGATTCTCTATTATTTTGTGTCTGTGAAAAGCAAACAAAAATGTTATTGGAGGCGGATAGCTCATAATACTTTAGTTGAAATATTATTCATCTTCATAATTTTTAATGCATGCATGAAAAATGATTAAATTATTCATGACGCATCTTGTGAGTAAATTAAAATTATAAATGCGAAACGTGTGTTAATAATAGTTTCAAAGGATTTAGATTTAGAAGCATAATTTTGACTTAGTTTGTACTAATTCAATGCATAAAGCGGGCATTCTTTGCTGGGAAGCTGTTGCAATTGCCTCACGATAAGATGAGATGACTTATCTTTGCACAATTTCGTATGATTTAATATACTTACATGTACATTTGCAGTTGATTGCTATTGATCGGGATTTTGATAATTGCTTCGAACTCCTGCAATCCGATGGCATAAATATGTGGTGCATTTTCGCCTCGTGCCAGCCAAGGTTGCAGTGAGCTGGTGTTCTCGCAACATGGTCGACTATTCACATTCCAGGTGGCACAATAAATGCTACAAAAGTGTCGAAATATAAGTATGCATAAATATGTTTACAAAATTCAGTATTTATACGTAATATCTTTGTAGACGATATATTGACTTTCACGCTTCTTTAGCTCGTTGTTCCCTTCATCAATTTCACGATAGTCATCAGGCCTCCGAGAGTGCATAATATTTGTGAGTGATAATAATATTTGAGTGGCCTTTCGTCATCTGCTGACAAATCAAACTGTTGCTGCGTTATGGAACTCTTGGAATCTGGAAAAAATTCAAAAACATATTACTAAAAGGTTACGAGTACGAAAACAATGCTTGTACTTGTTATTTGCTCTTTGTCAGTTTTATTTATCGGAAATACTTTGTTTATTTTCAAATCGCTGCTCACAATAAGGTTGTTGATAATATATCAAAATATCAATATATCGATATTTTTCAAAAATTGATATATTTATATCGTGATTTTTTGTTTTCCAAAATATCGAAATTCCGATATTTTGTATGATATTTTTTGATATTGTTGTCTTTCGTCACTCTGAATTTTAATGTGAAATCAAGTAAACGAATTAAAGGAAAACGAGGAGTTAAAACTGTATTTTAGTTGCCCAAAGCTGCATGTGAAAGCAATCCACTTAAAGTGTGGAAATCCCAAAAAGCGACTATGCCAGGGCTCTACAAGCTATTGTTTTAAAATATTCGACAACCCTAGCTCTCAGTCAGTGGTGTGCGCAGGAGCCATCCCCAACAACAAAGAACGCTTGTTAGCAAGCTATGATCAGAAAGAACGCTCGAACAACTTTCAACAGTAATAAGGCATATAAATACTTGTGTACTTACCCAGAAAACACCATCAACAACAACAACAAAAAGAATAAGCTAAAGAGCAGGCATAAACGGGAGCAGGAGGCAATCAGGACAGCCAGAAATGCCGAAATAATTCACTTGAACCATTGTTTTTATACACTGTGCATATTCTTATATCTATAAAAGGTTTTGCTGATTGCTTTGTGACTTTATTTATCTACTACTGTTCCTTTTCTTATGCAGGACTCGTTAATCGATTAAGTTATTTGGTATAATATACTATATGCGGGAGTGTGGCAAGAATTATCGATATCAAGTATCAATAAATTATGAAATCAACACTGCGGCAGAGAAGAAAGATCACAAGTACAAGAAAAGAAATAGTCGAGTTGAAGTAATGTATGCACTTTTATGCAGGGTATCTGGTTCCGTTCACGCATTCGTCCCACATTGCATTGCTATCATTTTGGCTAATTTGTAATCAGAAACGTGTTTGCATGCACAACGCCAATGGGGGCTCTGACTTTGGATGCTGGATGCTCACAAGTCCTGCAAGAGAAACGTGGACGCATCATCGCTACAAACATTACAAACAAACGGGGAAATACTTGCATCGGGCAGATGATTGAAGCACAATGCGTGGTTTCATTTCAACATTGTGAATATTTTTAGAATCATGACAGTTGGTGATTTAACGAGTCTGCAATTCGTTTTTTTTATGAACTTTGTTTAGAAAACTAAGCGAGGTTTAACCACAAGATTTTGCTGTCAAAGGGAAATATTTATTTTAAAAAACATGAGCTTATAGTTCCCAGTGCAGTATATATCGTTGCTTGTGCCAATTTTGCCACTGTGAATATTAAATAACAAAGGGAAGCTTATTGTAAGTAGTTTCACAAGAGCTCTCAAAATATATTTTCCCATTTTCCAGTTACAGCATCAACTCCTAGTCGTATACTTAATCTACAAAATGCTGCACTACAAGCTGCACTTAACAGCTCTAATACTCTAACCAAGTGTATGTTTACTAACTCTTCAAATTGGCAAATTTCTCATACATCAAATTTATTTATTTTATTTTATTTTTGATATGCATAAGGTGGTGAAAATGGGTAATTGCTTTATATCAACTGGATTCTAATAGGAAAAATTACAGTGTTGAGTAACGTGAAGTATATTTTGGCGCAAATTTCGCCAACAGCCACATACATATTTCAGTGTTGGTAATATAATTTTGTAGTTCTAATGGAACTCAACACATCCAATTTAGCGGGCAATTGAATTCTTGAAGCTTTAATGATTAAATCAATTGCCGTTGCTTTCTGCAAACAGTAAAAGTATTTTACTAAGTCCTTTAATTTTGAATTAGTTATTTTTATTCATTTATTATCTGAAATATAATTCAATAAAAGAAACATGACTGCATTAAATTTTAAAAACATAGATGGATGTCAGTTTTTTTTTATTTTGACGGATATTTATAGTACATACATATGTATATAGATTAATTAACACATTATTTGGGTGTTATACTAAACGTTTATTCATATTTATTACTCTCTTAAATTTTGGAATGTTCTGGGCGCATGTTATGGATCGGATCGATCAGATTAATCCAATAATACAATATTGCAGTGTCTTTTGATTGTAAAACCGTGAGATAGAGGGAGATAGATGGCGAAAAAGAAAGTGATAGAGTATGTTATTCTTCGAAAAGCCCCAAATATATTATAATATATGTATGTAATTATAATGTTATTAAATTGATAGCCCTGCCGACAAGGAAAATTCTTATTAATTGGCTGGTAGTTTAACTGCCATAAATGTGTGATGTTTAATTCACTTCTTAAAGATGCTGGACTTATTTACTAAATAATCGACAACACAAAAAAAATAACAACAAAATGCATACAATTAAATATGTATAGTAAATACCTTAAGTTGAAGCCAAGTGTTATTTAGTCGAATGAATTGGAATCAACAAATCAACAACAGCAAATATCATTTCGTATATTGTATGTACAGCATATATTCCATTAAGTATGGGTGCGATAACACTCCGTTAATTGTACATTAATTGCATGTGTTTTTGTTTGTTATTTGCATTTTTTTTTAAGTTTTTGTTTTTGTGTTTTAAGCCCTATTTAGGCTGCAAGCCATATTATAATAATACATAATATGGTCATCGATGATGAATGTAGTTGTTGTTAGTAAGGTGCATAAACATTTAACAGGTAAAGCATAGAACAGATATGTACGTAAATGCTAAGCCATCAAGAGTGAGCCACGGAGATACAGTAAAATGGAGAAAGACAGAGAAATAGAACAATTCTTACTCACTCACTCGGTTGGCGTACCAATAAACTATGCAAATACATTCCAAATTACAATTAAAATAAATAAGTAACTAATTTACATCCATATTATGGTCTGTATATAATGTAATTTCTTTTACGTCTAGGCCGATCGAGTCAACGACTATGTCTGCAAACTGGGTCCGGTTGCACCTCCATGTCCATTGCCACCCACGATTGCATCAGATGTTTCGATGTATATAAAGCGCCGCATAAACTCACTGCAACGATTCGCATAATCTATCGTTAGAGCGCATTTACTGCTGCGCAATAGAATTCGTCCGAATATCGAAGCTGGATGGATGGAAAGAGATTGACATACATACAATTAAAATTTATTTACAATTATATAAATAGTATACAACTCACCAACATTAGATAGCTCGTAATCGTGACGCTCAATTCCCTCGCGCAGAAACATGCAGAGATGCATAAAGACATTACGCTTCGGCGGACTGAGCAACGCTATCAGCTCCATGGCCTCTGATTTGCTCTTACTGATTAGTAGATCTTCTACAAATGGCTCCAACAGCGCCTGATCGGGCAAATCGAGCAGCAACAGCAAAGCCTCGGCGGCTGTTTCTGGTGTTCCAGCTGCAAAACAGAATATGATAATGAATATATCAATCGCTTCAATGTGGCAGTGCTGGAGATACGTACGAAACTCAGCTTCGGACCAAGTGTCGAGCCAATCGCGTACATCATTAAACTTGGCACTGAGTGCCTTCCGGCGATCGTAACTTTGGAATATGCCCCGCAATCGATCTCCTTGCTTGTGCAGATAATCGATAAGTAGAAAGAATTCCCGTGGCATCGTCACACGATATTCAGGCGATACATCATTCATCTAGCATAAATTGAAGACGAATTAAAACTTTACGATCTGATAAACATTTTTGCAAGTTCTATTTACCAGTTCCTTGATTTCCTCCTGCCTGTATTCGCAAATAGGTCGATTCGTGCGGCACATTGTCTCCATGGAGAGGCCAAAGCAACACGGTTGATATTCGCCAGTCACAGTGATGAAAATGTCGCGTCCCGACTCCACATGCAAGATGAGTATATCAAAATCGCATTTACCCCTGGTCGTACACATCTTTCGCAGCAGTCCCGTTATGGAATTTGGATCGACCAACATGCGTAGCTGTATGCTGCGTTCCGAGTCAATCATTAGACTATCGGAGCATGGATCCACTCGCAGCCATTTCTCGCAAATGTCATTAATTGGTGCATCCTTCACTTTAAACTTAAAGTCCACCTGTTGCGAACAATTATTGTAGACATTAAAGTCACGAGTGGAGTGCTCATTAAAGCGCACGAGACCAAAATCAATGACGGTCTTTGATGCAACAATCTGAGGTTGATTGTCATTCTCACGCTTATCCACCGCCTTAAGTACCTCCTCCTGCACTCGTTTGTATTTGGCCTCGTCGCGTGTCTTAATCTGCACTTGAAATATGGCATAGACGGGCTTATGGTCGCTCTGTCTTATCTCCATGACGCTGTTGTAGTCCAACTGTTCTATGCGTTTACCCTTCCACAATACGCGATCACAATATGCTGGAGCTCGTTGCTTTTCGGACGTGTCATACGTATCGGTATCCACATCGTATTTATATGTGGGTGCAAATTTGATATCACCCTCCATGTAGCCCCTGAAGCATCGATCATGTCGCATCTCATTGCGTAACTGATCGTATTGCAAGAGTTGCTCAAAGGTTGACGCATCACTCATCGGCCCCGGGCGCTGATATCCAGGCGGCTCCTGTATGCGATAGTTGAGATCTCCCAACCAGAATATGTGGCTACAATATGCAATTATAAAGTATTATTATTACAAATAATTACGCATATTTGTTATTAAGAGAGAGAGAGAGAAAGAGAGAATGAACGAAAGTCTTACTCATGATCGCTGATAGTGCGAAATGGTCGACCCTCTTCCTCGAATCGCATGTCATTCTCAATAATTCCGTAGTCTTCGTTGCGCGCCGCAATATTCTCCATATGCGCGGGTAGATGTGAGTTAATGAAGCATAGATTTGCCTCATTCAATTGCAAACTGACACCAACGCCGCCCTTGTTGCCGACTGCATTCAAGAATCCACGTGTCACCTTGTGGATGCAACAGCGGAGAATGTGTGGACGCAGCTGCTTTCGCACAATGATGGCTAATATGATGCCAGACAAGCGAACCGACACCAACTCCTCATATTCAATGCCATTCTCAGTGTGCAGGTTCTCCATCATTTTGCGTCTGTCATGAGCAAACAAAAAGTTATTGGAAGCGGATGGTTCATAATACTTTATGCTAAAATATCTTATTGTATTATTCATCTTCATAATTTTTAATGTATGCATGAAAAATGATTACATTTTTCGTTAAGTAAATTAAAATTAAAATGCGAAACGTGTGTTAATAATAGTTTCAATTGAATTACAATTAGAAGCATAATTTTGTTTTAGTTTGTACTAATTCATTGCATAAAGCGGACATTGTTTGCTGGAAAGCTGTTGCAATTGCCTCACGATAAGATAAGATAAGATGACTTATCTTTGCACAATTTTGTATGATTTAATATACTTACATCCACTGTGAGGTGTACATTTGCAGTTGATTGCTATTGAGCATCATGATTTTGGTAATTGTTTCGAACTCCTGCAATCCGATGGCATAAATATGTGGTGCATTTTCGCCTCGTGCCAGCCAAGGTTGCAGTGAGCTGGTGTTCTCCCAACATGGTCGATTATTCACATTCCAGGTGGCACAATAAATGCTACAAAAGTGTCGAAATATAAGTATTAACCATATGCATAAATATGTTTACAAAAATCAGTATTCATACGTAATATCTCTGTAGACGATATATTGACTTTCACGCTTCTTTAGCTCCTGCTTCACTTCACCAATTTCACGATAGTCATCGAGCCACCGAAAGTTCAGCACTTTTTCCTCATGTGTTTCAGCACTCGACATAGACTTTTTGCAGGAATAGATATGAGCAACGAATTCCTCGTAATCAACCGATTCCATGTCCGTTTTAATGGGGTGATAATAATATTTGATTGGCCTTTCGTCATCTGTTGACAAATCAAACTGTTGCTGCGTTATGGAACTCTTGGCATCTGCAATAAATTCAAAAACATATTACTAAAAGGTTACGAATACGAAAACAGTGCTTGTACTTGTTATTTACCCTTTGTCAGTTGGAAACTTTTATTTATCGGAAATACTTTGTTTATTTTCAAATCGTTGCTCACAGTCAGTGGTGTGCGCAGGAGAGTGAAAGAAACGAGCGCATATGTGCCGCCCTTAGAGGATGAAACCAATGTCAGCAGACCCTCGACATGCTCCTGTCCTATAATTTGATATGCTTCAAAGATCTGACGAGAGACAAAACATATATATAAATAAATTAACTATATTATTTCCAATTGAAAATAACTGTCATCTTATCAAATCATATACTACGAACCATCTTTCTATATAATCAACTAGATTTTAAGAGCCACAAAATTTATATACCTCCTTTATCAAACGATTATATTGGCGATTATATAGCTTTATAAAATTTTGCTATTATCGGTTACAACATTTTTAGTATACAGGTTAAGTGAAACAATGAAAGTGACTGATGGAATCGAACAGCGTATCTTCCCGCTGATAATTCAACACTTTATGTGCTTTATTGCTCATTTTAAGATCGTTACAGTGGGAATTTTGATAACTGTTTGGTTTGTTGCATTGATAGTTCAATCAGTAAATGAATAAGTCAGCTAAGACAAGCAAATTTTAGAGATTAAGGAGTTATAAGAGTCTTTGCTAATTGTTTTCACTACTGAACATACAAATGACTGACAAATTACTACTTCGAACTATTGAATATTATCTAAAATGTATTACTGTTATTATTTAGCCAAATCCAGTTTGAAGATGCGTGTGCTAGTTTTTATTTATATTCATTTATTCATTTTTTTTTGCTAATTTTATTTTTGTGCCTAATATTCTCCCAGTGTGCTGGATGAAAATAATTATCACCAGGCAGTGAAATACATTTAAAGAGGTTGAACAAACAATGTTATCTCGAAACTCTATTTGCGGAGTTATGTTAAATGTAAATAGTACATTAAATCACTATCTGAGGAGCTATGTTAAATATACGTGGTACATTTGAAATGCTAACATTGAGAAGACTTGAGACTTGAGAAGAGATGGCAAAATCAGGCAAATCAATGAATCGATTAATCAGTTACACTCGCATGCATAAGTGTGTGTATGTGTGCTTGCATGCATGCATATGTATGCAAAATAGTCACTTACCAGCTGAACTTCTTCATCCGACTTGAAACGTTGTTGCACCAGTTCCATAGTTGTTTTTCTCTTCGGTGGCACAGCCGCCGTTGCTGTAGTTGTGGATGTTGTCGTTGATGTAGGTGTTGTTGCTGTTGCTATAGCTGTGGCCATGGTCGAGGCCGCATTAGCGCCATTGGGGAAATTGCTCCCGCGTTCCATCGCTTTTTAAGCTTCTTGCTTGCTGTCGTTTTGCTACTTCTGTTGTGGCTAAAGTGCAAGCGAATGGAGAATGAAAATAACATTGTTAACCACGATATTACGACGATGGTAAATGCCGGAATTCGTCTTCTCCTGCATGTATGTGTAGTTCTATATATTATGCTATTTTTAGGAAAACAGCCAACAACTAGTGACGACACCACTGCTTGAGTTTCTTTTGCTGTTTTACAAGTGCACAGAAGCAAAAACCAGTGATATTGAGAACCGAGGTCAAGAGACAATTTAATTTCAACGTTTTTCAATTTGTTTTACATTATTCAATTTTTTTTCTATTATTATTTTGAGCTTACATTGCGTGGAGTTAGTTAGTTTGTGGGTGTGGGCGGGTATATCTTTTTTGTTGTACAATAACACACACACTATTGCCGTCAATTATTCACACAGTGTGTAGAAGGAACGACGATGACGATAAAAAGTTGTATTCAGCTTTCGATTTCAATTGTTACACACTCGGACACACACACCCATTAAAATTACTCACATTTTATATCAACAGCGAACTCATTAAACTGCAATTATATTTAATCACAAATATTGCAAATGCAAATAACATACAATATACACTAACAATAAAAATGCAACTTTATGAACATCAAAACATTCCAGCCAAATGCCAATAGCAATACAAAAAAACCAACGTCAACAGCTGATTAGGGTTGCAATGCTTAATGACAATCGATAATTTAACCAACACTAACAGCTGACAGTGCTGTTAAAGACACAACAGCAACAGCCTACTGAGGCAACACAAGTTTTTTAGTTTAGTTACATTTGGCACGCAAAATTTGCGTGTGTTTATTTTCTGTGTATTTGCTAGGTATTCACAAATAAAACAAATGTCACAGTTTCAAAAGGAGATCGTGCAAGCGGTACTCATTGCCGATAATAATGTGTGGAACTTTAAACCGCTCTCCGACGAAGGCTCCACGGTGTGTATTATTGAATGAATGTCACGTTGCATTATTATTGAATTGATTGCATGTTGCAATTTTTTATGAAGGCGCTGCTACCGTTGGTCAATGTAAGCATGCTGGACTATGCGTTGATTGCCTTGAATCGCAGCGGTGTCGAAGAAGTCTTTGTCTATGCCAGCCTATATCTGCAGGACATACGGCAGCACATCAAGTGAGTGACGTTCGTGACGTTCACCTGTCTCCTTGCCGCAACAAGTGTGTGCCACATTTAAATTCTTATTGTTTTTCTCAGACAGGGCATCGCCACATTTGCATCATGGTCATTTAAAATGACCGTTCATGTGATAGGCGGCGAGGGATGCCGTTGCTTTGGCGATGCAATGCGTGATCTGGATGCCAAAGCATTAATACGTGGCAATTTCATATTACTGGGCGCCGACACAGTAACCAATGCCGATTTGCGCCCCGTGCTGGAGCAGCACAAGCGTACCGCCAAATTCGATAAGGGCGCTGCGGCCACATTGATCTTCAAGGAGGCGAGCAGCAGTTGCGGTCGTACCGGTAATGAGCTATTAATTGCCATGGACAAGCAGAGTTCGCGTCTCCATTATCATCAGCGTTTGCGGATGCATCACAAGGAGGCACGCTATCAGTTGCCGCTCGACATCTTTCTCAGCAATGCGTGTGTAACGCTGCATCACAATCTGCTCGATCCACAGATTGCCATCGGTTCACCATCGATGCTGTCGCTGTTCAGCGATAACTTTGATTTCCAGACACGTGATGACTTCGTGCGCGGCCTTCTCATCAATGAGGAATTGCTCGATAGTCGCATCTATGTGTCGCTATTGCCGCCAGCACAATATGCTCATAAGGTGAACAATTGGCTGTCGTATCAGCTGGTTAGTCGCGACATCATCAGCCGCTGGGCATATCCACTTGTGCCAGACATGGGTGTCTACAAGCTGCAGCAGCAGTATGTCTTCTACAAGGATAACATCTATAAGAGTCACTCGGCCAATGTGTCCAAGGTGGCGTTACAGGAGAATGTCGTCGTTCAGGCTGGCAGCCATGTGGCTTGCGGCACCACAATTAGTTGCAGTGTCATCGGTGCCAATTGCCGCATTGGCAAGAACTGTCAGCTCAACAATGTGTTCCTCATGGCCAACGTGACCATCGAGGACAACTGTCAGCTGCGACACTGTGTCATTGGTCCTGATGCCGTCATACATGAGCGTTGTGTCATTGAGGCTGGCTGTGTGCTGGGCCCCAAATGTGTGCTGCCGGCCAACACAAAGCTGGCAAACACACTGGTCACCAGCTCACCAAATACACAGCGTAGCGAAGAGAATGAAACGGGTATGTATGGACTATAGATATGGCTTTTAATCGAAATAGATTCTTAAATTTATTTTATTGCTACTTTTAATACTTTTTTTCTCTAACAGTTGAATTGGATGCCATTGGACCAAAAGCCTATATTGTAAGTGATGTGACAACTGGCGATCCAGACGATTCCGATGACGACGAACAGCTGCTGCCCAGTACCACAACACTAGGCATACCTAAAATGTGTGAGATTCAAGCAGTGGCCAACGATGCTAGCGATTACAGCTACTCGAGCGATGATGACGATGAGGAATCTCGCGTAGCGACACCTCTGCCCGATGATACCAACAGTAAGCAGCAATCAATACTTATTTTCCCTTAAATGAAATATTCATAAAATGTATTTCGCTTTTGCAGTCTTCCTGTCGGAAGTTATTGATTCATTGACACGTGGCTTTCGAGAGAAATCGAAACCTGAATTTCTTATACTTGAGATTAATTCGTCACGCTATGCCTACAACATGTCCCTAAAGGAGGTGAATTTCAATGTGGTCAAGGCAGTGTTTGGCATGGAAAGCATCATTGAGCCGGCTAACAATAATGTGTTGGTTGCCATCAATGCTGCATTCAAGCAGCTAGGACCTGTTGTCTCTAACTATATTAAAAGCGAGGATGCCATGATTGATTGCCTAAAGGCATTGGAAGTAAGCACCCTTAATGAATCACCGCTCATTTACATTTATTCATTCATGATTATCGCTGTTCCCTTCCCTGTAGGACATTTGTGAGGAGAACGAGTTGGTGCGCGAGAAAATATCGCAGGTGGTGCATCACCTCTATGACAAGGATTTTGTCTCTGAGGATGCCATTCTCGCCTGGTACGAACAGCTGGATCCCACAGAGCAGCCAACATTGAGACAAAGTCTCGCCAAGCTGGTTGAGTGGCTGAATCAATCCAGTGAAGAGGATGACGATGATGATGAATAGTCACTTACATGTTTTATATTGAAAAATCATTGAATACATACAAAAAAGGAAAACAAATGGAATAATTGATTTTTTTTTAATTTTTATTGCGACATAATCGAGAATTTGCCGTTTAAATTTAAAATGTGAACTACATAAAAACTAATATTTAAAAAAAAAATTAGGAGAATGATAAACACGCATTACAAATCGGATAAATTATACAAAACAAAATCGTATTTCCAAGTTTATAATTCTTAGGCGGATTATAATTGTAGCGCTCCTCAATCAATATACAAATTGTATACCATCAGTTGCAACCAATGGGAGAAACATTTAAAAAATGATAATATATAATTTATATGTATACATAATTTTTTGTAAAAGGTGTAAAGTGTGAAAACGTAACATTTGGTATTTTTTGTTACGACTTAACTGAAGTACCCAACTATCAATATAACGATGCACTTGCTACTCGCAGCTCTCTCAACTCGTTACTCGCTACTTTTCATACAAGAATTCTTGTTGCGAGTCCGAATCATCTAACTCGGCGACCAATTTCAGTTCGCTGATTTCCTGCTGCTTGTCATCATCCTTCTCGTCGTGCGCTTGACTCTCATCGTCGGACTCCTTCATTGACTCGATTGTGATTTGTGAATCCTCGGCACAGGGATCGGTATTTGTTGCATCCACTTTTGATTCGGGCGTTGCAGCATCATTTACTGGCTTCTCAGCCGCATCCGTATCATCGGCATCAGCATCGCCATCTGCATCACGATTAGCTTCCGCATCACCGTCAGTATCGGCTTGAGCTTCGTTCTCGTCGCCATCTGTTCGTTTTTTCTTCTCAGCCGGCGCCAAGTCATCATCATCCTCATGCTCGCTGTCCACTTCCATGGGCTCCACATCCGATTCGACAATGTCTTGTTTTGATTTAGCTTTCTTGTTCTTTGCCTGCGCCTGCTCCTCCTCCTCTTCCGCTGGTTTCTGATCATCTGCTGTTGTATCGTCGTTATTCTCCTCGTCATTATCGTCATGCTTCGCCTTTTTGTCGGTCTCGGTGCTTTTCGCATTGCCGCCCGTCTCGCCGGCCGTATCGGTTGCCTCCGATTTGGGTGACTTTGGTGATTTGGCCGAAGCCTGGCTAAAGCTACGTTCCTCGATGTTCCGATTGATGTCGAGGGCAATGTACTCGAGGCGCGATTGTACACTCTTCTGGAACACCTTGCTGTTGGCGCTGCACACCAGATTGCTGCGCACCTCCTCCATGCAGCCCTCGAGCACCTTGTTCACCTCGGCTGCCTCCCAATCGCTGTCCAAATTCTGTGTGACAATCAGCAGCGTTGTTAGATTCTTGAGTAGCGTCACCATGCGCTCGCTCTTCACCACACCCTTGTTCATCTCATCGACCGTCTGGCTGGCCTTGGCGCGACACTCTTCGCGCAGCAATGTCGGCGATATCATGGCCTGAATGTTGGGATTGCGGGTCAGGCTGCTGGACAGCTCCTGCACCTTGGTCAGCTCATACATTAAATTGCCGTTGATGTACTCAATGCGCAATATGTTGGAGGCATAACGACGCTGGAAATCATCACGCAATTGTCGGCGATTGCGATCGCCTGTCTCCCCTGTGACCAGATCACCCATGGCCAGTTCCGCCTTGGCATTCATCTCACTCAGGCGATGAATGCGCGCCTCCTTGAGCGCAATATAGTTCTGCAGCAGCACCAGATGCTCCAGCAATTTCATGGAATAGCCATGATGACGTGCCAGCTGCTGACGCATTGGACTATCACCCATGGCGTCTTGTCCCAGCAATGGATCACTCTTGTTCAACTTCATGCTGAGCGCATTGCGTGCGGCGGCATTATTGTTGACCAGATGTTTCTGTGGTGCCGTTAAACTGTTGCTGCTGATGTTGTTGTTGTTGCTGCCGCTGTTGAGATTGCCACCTGTTGCGGCAGCGAGCGGATTACGTTTGCCCTGATAGCTGCTGGCCAGATTAGTGGTGAAGCCCAAATTGGTGGTGAAGCCCATGTTATTCGTCTGATAGATGCTCATCAAATTGGGGCGAAAATCTTTGGTGAAACTGTGCAGCGGCAACATCTCATGGAAATTCTCCGAGACAATCTCGTAATCGGGTATCGATTGGGTGCCCAAGCCCATGCGTTCGAACGTCACCCGATACATGGCATTCAACGAATCGTAGGCGGCAACTGTGCCCGCAAAGATGCCGTCCTGCGGCGTACGCAAACGTGCCGTCACCTTGGTGCCCAACGGCAGCGGCATCGGTATCTTGTCGGGCATATCGGCCAATAGCACCGAATCCTTAAGTTCGCCCGGTTTGCGTGACTGTAGCGTACGCATCAGCTGCCGCTTGCGCTCCAGCTCCCGACGCTCCTCGTTGAAGAATGCCGCCGAACAGCGACGTGGCCGTCCCATGCGGCGCCTAATGTTCACCCACTCGTGACGATTGAGCCGGCGTGTGCCCAGCCTTGGCGTTAGCTCGTTCACATGATTCATAAAGTCGTATTTGCAATCGAACAGCGGCTTATCAATGTACGAATAGAACCACTCGGCAATCGCCCATTTGTGCGCCTTCGGCAGCTTCAGCAGATTACGCAAGCGTATGCCAATCGATTGACCCAAACGCTTATTGGCCGATGCCTGTGCCTCAGCTTTTTTGGCTGCATCCTCGGCAGCTGCCATGGCCGCAGCAGCAGCCGCAATCTTTGCACCGCCGCCCGCACCACGTCCACGCATTCCGCCGGCCAGCTGCTGTTGCTGCTGCTGTTGTTGCTGCTGCTGCTTGAGGCCCGACGAGGTGCTTGGCAGTGCCAGCGATTTGCCCGGGGTTTTACGCTGCTTCAGCGACATCTCATCGTTGCTGGCCGCCGAATTTGAGGTGGAAGCACCGCTGCCATTGTCATTGGAGCGCATGTAACGCGAGACGACACCTTTGCGCTTCTTGAGCACCTTCGACGGTGTAGTCTGCAGCTTGCCGGGACTATCGCCGGCACCGCGTGCTGGCAACTTTTTGGGCGCCAGACTGACGCGCAACGGCTTGTCATCGTTGATGATGTTCTCGTCGTAGAACAGCGGATTGCGCTTGCGTATGCGAGCAGGCATGCCGCGTGCATTGAGGGTCAGTATCGGTGCCTTTTGGCATTTGGGCTTGGGTGGCGGGGCGCTGCCCACACGCTGTAGTCCCAGCGTTGCCAGACTGAACGCAGGTGGCGGCTCATCGGGATCGTCCTCCTGATCGCTGGCCTCATTGCTGTCGGCTTCCTCGACCTCGTCGTCATCGATATCATCCTGTTCCATTGCATCATTTTCATCAGCTTCCATATCCTGTTCCACATCATCAGCAGCACTGGCATTATTAACATGCTTAACATATTTGCGATTGTGGCTGCTGCTCGTGCTGCTTGTGGGCACCATTACTTCATCGTCATCGTCGTTGGACACTGTTGGCGCTTTGCGTACGGCGGCCACAGACTTTCGGGGTCGCCCCCTGTTGCCGGTGGGTTTGGTTTCCGTTTCGGGCATCTTTGCCAACGAGCAATTGCTGCAAAATGTTTGAGATCTATTAAAAAGGTATTCTTTAAATGTTATCGCCTAGCAAAATGACTTAAACACTGATAGCCGCAACGAAGAATGGGCTAAATATTTGTTAAACTATGCCTTAAAGTCTTGAATCTTGGCAAATAGAAAAACTTGGCAATTTGATGATATGGAAAGTAATAATCATGAGTTTTAAAATTATGATATGTGTTTCCCAAATGGTTAAATAAAACAACAACTCTGTTGGCTCATGTTTGGTTGACTTTATTTGTTGTATGTATATATATTGTATATATATATATATAATTTAATATATATTTTTCATTCTCATATATATTTTTTTTTTGTTGTGTGTAATACTTTGATTGAAGGATCTCGAATACACATACATATGTACACACATATGCATATTAATATATTCGTAATTGAAATTAAGCACAAATACAATTTATTCACTTGTTATATACGTGTTAATAGGTGGATGCATGTGTGTATTTCTGTGTGTGTGTGTATTAATTAGTTTAACTCCGCGCATAATTTAATACCTATACATACATACATATATAAATACAGGTAGGTGTGTAGGTGTATGTGTGTGTGTGTGTGTGTGTAATAATGTTTGCTAAACTTTGTAATTTGTATTTAAGTAGTTGACGTTTTGTAATACGTTTTTAGTTAATGTTTAACTTTAGTTTGTAAACTTGCAAATTAACAAGAGAAAAAAAAAAACATACGATTATAATAATATTAGTTTTCCTATCTGTATGCATTACGATGAAAACTGAGGAAAACTATGGAAATAATAAAATATATGTATCTGACATAGTTATGTTTGATGTTCTATCGTTTCTCGATTTTCAGTTTTTCGGTTTTCGTTTTCTCGCTTAACTTTGCGCAATACATTTTATATTTGTTTTGTTTAACTTTTCGTTTTAGTAGTTGTAGATAGATAACAATACATTAGGCATAACAAATATCAATATCAATAATAATAGTAATAATAATAATCATAATAATGTAATAGTAATAGTTACAGTAGTAATAATAATAATAGCATAAGTAGTAATAACAGCATTAATTCTTTGTTTTTATTTTCCCTTTCTCTCCTCATCACTCTATCGCTTTGTCTTCTCTATCGCATTCGTTATTTCGTCTCGTTTCAATTCCATTTCGTATAAACAAATGTATTTCAAGTCGATTTATCGATTTATATTTATTTTTTTCCTTTAGTTTTTTTTTTGTTTAACTTTTTAAATAGTTTATAGTTTGCAAATAACAACAAAACAAAAAGCGTTCATTTACTACGGGACTTTTCCTCATCATCTATCCATCCGTATAGCAGCTAAATCTTAGGCTACAGAATATAAAATACACATCATATATATAGAGTAAATGTAAACAAACAGCGACATTCCGAATTCCCTAAACGCAGTAATAGTCACCAACATTTAAAAACACACAAAAAAAAAGTGTTGAACATTTAAAAACAGAAAACGGAAATATTTAAAAACATAGCTCCAAGGTTAGTATTATTGTGCTTAAGGGAGATTTGGAGTTCCATCTCGTTAGAAGTATAGTAAGTATATATATATATATATATATATATATATATATAGTGAAGTTATTGCGTAGAGTGAATTCGGAACAAATGGCGCTGTTCTAAGTGATAGAAACAAGAACATTTTAAAATCGCACAAATACATTTAAAATACGTACACAAATACAAATAGATAGTTTATACATAATAAATAACAGAAGCTGCTTATTTTCATTACTATTTTTTTTTGCTTTTCTTTTCTTTATTTTGGTTTTTTTTTTTTAAATTTTTTTTTCGGTTTTTTGTTTTTGTTTTTTTGTTTTTTTGTTGTGGTTTGTTTGTATATGTTTACTACCGCTCAGATGCTAATTTTTCGATTTTCAAATTAATATTTGTTTTCTCATGTTTCATTGAATTATTGTTTTAGTTGATGGTTGCTCTACTTAGCTGGTCGCTCGCTTTTGAAGTCCGCGTTGTTGATTGCCTAAATAGTATGCAGCTCAGCTGCTCAGTTTATGTGGCCTAACGACGTTGACTCCACTCCGGAATACGCACTGACTTCTGAGCACTCTCTCTCTCTCTCTCTCTCTCTCTCTCTGTCTCAATATCGATCAGTGTGGCTAATCGATGATCAACAATCGATCGCAATATCTCCGATCAACTATTGCACACATTTAGACATTGAAACGCGTCTCAGAGCCATCGGCCAGCATTAGTGTAACGGTGCGATTGTTGATCCAAACGAGTTTTGCCAAACGCATCGGATTCAGACGCGACACATCCGGTATGGGGGCGGTGGAATAGCCTTTGGTGCAGCGCGTCTGCGATTGTCCCAGACCAAACATGCCTGTCGACGTCTGCCAGAAGGACAAACGATTCTCGGCACATGAATACGACACCAGATATTTGCCATCCGGTGAGAAGGCCAACGAGGTGATCGGATGCGTATGCGCCGGTATCATTTGGCATTTGTTCTGTCGCAACTCATAGATGGCCAAATTGCCGCTGTTTGCACCAACGGCGATGCGACGCGTCTGCGCACAATGCGAGATTTGATTGAACTTGCAGATGGCCGGACAGAGTTCAGCAAGGCCGCGACTCTTCAGCTCATTGCTATCCACACAGTGCAGCGCAATGTCCATCACCTCCACCAGGAGTCCTGCAATCTCCGATTGCATCTTATCGATCAGCATCTCCACACACTGCAGTATTTCGCTCTTCGCCTTGTACAGCACCGATTGCGTCAGCGGTGTGTTAATCGACTGTGCATTCTGTTGCATCGTATTGTAGCGTGCCACCTCTCGCGCCATCGTCGTGATGAACGCAGCCGGTCGAGCGGTGGCAATCAAGCGCAACGCATGACGTGCGGTGCGACAGGCGTCCGCTTGCGGTGTCAGCGGCAACTTGTAGTTGAGATTGGGCACCGCTTTGCCCTCGCACGAGATCTCCAGCAGACCCAGCAACACCTTCGACACATCCAGATACGGTTCCCACACGGTAAAGCCACGACCCAGCAGATCGATGGCGGCACGTCGCAACGGCGTGTATTGCGGCAGCTTGGGTGACGGAGGTGCATAAAGCAGATGGGCCAGGGCCATCGATGTGAGGCGTGCCAGATTGTTGGCAATGCCGAAACCTTCCACCACCGATGACTTGCGACGTTCGGTTTGGGCAGCGCTCATGCTGATGCTGCCGCGATGATTGGGCGACTCTTGTGAAATGTCCTGACCGAATTCGGCACCAATTACGCCCAGCAATATGACCGCTGTCGTCTGCTTGCGCTTCAGCTCCGACAAACTGGACGGTTTGCGTATTATCTCCTCCTCTTCCTCCTCATAGTCCTCGTCCTGTTGATCGGCTCCATTACCGCCAGCGCCATTGCCTGCAACACCGCCGCCGCCACCGCCACCCATGGACTGTCCACCCGAGAGTGCGTTGTTGCCATTGCCCAGCGAGTTGGCAGCCCCGCTACCAGCGCTGCCACCACCGCCCGACTGGCTGTTGATCAAGGCGGCCACTTGTTGGGCGCCAACAATGGGCTCCGTGTGCGTGTAGAGCGGCAGATACTGAGCCCAGCTCTCCACGAGCTGTTTGCGTCCCTTCTTGCCCATGCGCGTCAACTCGCCCAGCAGTATTTGCTGCGCCGCCTCGCGTATCTCGATGCAATGGTGCTGCCAACGTTTGACCATCATCTCGACCTGCGGACGCTTGAATTTCTTTGGCTCCAACGCTTCGATTTTGTCGGGCAACAGGAAGCAATGATGTGTCGACAGCAGACTCCAGCCCTGCTTAATCTGTGACGTGTGATGGGCCAACAGCTCTTCGCGTTCCTCCTCATTGCTCAGCGTGGAGTCGGCACGTTGGGCCAGACGTTGCAGTTTCTTGTGCTTCTCGCTATCGGGCAGAAAAGAGGCAGCGCTCATGGACATCAGTGTGTTGGACATGGCCACCAAGGCCAGTATGTGATTGGAGGTGAGTGTGGTGCTCAGCTCCCAATGCAGACGGGATGTAAAGATTGCAGTCAAATGCTCCAAGCGACGCAACTCCTCGGGCAGCGGTCGCTTCTTGGAGCTGGTGGGCAACTGCAGACCCGGCGGTATGGCATAGTTATTCTGCCACGTGGGCAACAAGAGCGACATGTATCCCGCCTTGGATAACACACCATACGATATGGGCACAATCGGACGCAACAGACCCAATTGTGACTCGCACACCTTGTCCAGATGTGGATCTAGGCCCCAGGAGTGCAGCAGCGAGAGCAACAATTGCGCCACCTCCATGACGTGTGTCACCTCCATTTTGGAGGCGATTTTACTCTTTAGATCCTGTTGCTGTTCATCGTGCATTTCCACCGCTTTCTGTAGACTCTCCACCTTGGCCTGCACCTTTTTCTCCACAATTTCCGTTTTCTCCTTGAACTTTTGCACCAGTCCATGCTTGTCCTTTTCCTTTAGTATCTTCTCCACGTCGACTGCCTTGTTCTTGACCTTGTTGAAGAAGTCACCAATCTTTTTGCTCGCATCAATGTGCATTGACTTGCCATCCTTGGGATTGTTGAGATGCACACCCAATGCCTCCAGCGTTGCCGGCGTCATCTGTGCATATTCCTCGCTGTGCAGTTCAAAAATCAAACCCTCAATGTCAAAGAAGAGTATGTGACTCTCGGCATCCTTGGGATTGGTGCGCAGTCCCTGAATGACCAAGGGATTGCTGCGATGCTTCATGAGGAAATCAAAGTTGCCCTGATTGTGTCCCTGCAGCTGCTGCAACTGATGAATGCCCCGTTGAGTTGCATGCCTGATGGCATTCATGTTGCGCGACTTCAAGCCTCGGAAGAAATGCACTGCCGGATTCGCCATGCCCATTTCGCTGGCCGAGTTGGCGGCACCAGCGCCGCCGCCTCCAGATCCCGAGCCACCGCCGTCTTCCAACGCTTGCTCATCGCAGGCGGACAACACTTCCTCGGCGAGCATGCCGTGGAGCACACGATCCAAGTGCCCCGTTTCCATTTGCCACACATAAACGCTGCCATCGGAGCAGCCAACGATAAGGAAATCATCGAGTGGCCGCCACTTGATGGTCACCACTGGAAATAGATGACGACTAGCCAACGTCACGCACTTGCGCTCCTGCAAGCTAACGAGCGTCACCGAATGATCCGAGGCCACCGAACAGATGCACTTGAGTATCCGGGGACTGCAGCTCTCGGGCGGTACGAGCAGCTGTGTAATTTCGCCGGCATGTACACAGAATCGATGCAACAAGCTGCCGCTGTACAAATCCCACAAGCAGACGGCGAAATCAATGCCGCCGGACAATAGATGGGATTTCTCGTAACGTGGATGCACCATCGATGGACAGAGCAGGCAATTGACGCGTCCACGATGGCCGTAAAGTATCTGATGCGACGGCCAATCACTGAAATTCTGCTTAATGCCCACGAGCAGCTGCATCATGACCGTCTGCGTTGCCGGCACAATGACAATGCTGCCATCCTCGCGTCCAATAACCAAACGACTCTGCTGTGGCAAATAAATGCTGGACGTCAGCTTCACTGGAGATTCGGTGATGCGTGACAATTGATCGAGTATGCCAACGGGCGGTGGATCCATAATGGACCATGCCTCCACCAGCGAGGTGCAGACATGTGGCTTCTGTATGCGCGGCGGCATCTGTTTGGCCTGCAGTATGCTAATGTTATCCAACGGCACCTCCGGCACATTCCACACCGAGATATAGCCCTCGGAATCGCCACGCAGCAGGAAATGCGTTTGATTGCCATTGAGCAGCTTCATGGCCGGTGGACACGACAACACCTTGTCGCCAGCATGCTGCAGCACATAGTACAAATAGGGAGCATCGCGCACCACGCTCTTCGAATGGAACTCCTTGTTGTCTGGTATGCAATTCGCTGGCAACTTATACAGATATCCCTTGCCCTCGTCCGTCCACAGCATCACACGATCTGAGGTGATGAAATCACCGCCTTGCCAGCGTTCGCGTGCCGGCGCAATTACCGAGCACAATACCGTGAAGTCACCGGCATCGTAAATTTGCCAATATTTAGTGCAAACGAGGAGCACAGTACGTTGATTTTGGGCACAACAGTTCATGGTTATGGCATTGAGGCAACGTATCTCCTTTGATTCATTCTCATAGATGGGCTCCGCATGTTTGTTCTCATTGCCCGTCAACGTCCAGACCTTGACGGTGCCTGTCGTTGTGATGGCCAGCACAACATCGTCTTTGCGTCGCATCGGACGCAGCACATGTATGGCCGATATCCAATCGGGTTTCACCTTCGAGCTGAGCACATAAATCACCTCGAGACTGAATGGATCCATGACCATAATCTCGGCGTAGTAGCCAATGCAAAAGAGACGCACATCCTCGCTGTTGGCCGTGTGATAGCTTTGGATCTGTGTGTGCACTTGCGGCAGCTTAACAGCCTCGGTGCATTTGCCATCGATCAGATCCCAGGTGCACATCTCACCGTTTTCTGATGAGCTGACCAGAAAATTATTTTCTGGCAGCAGTGAGGCACGTACCAGGCACAATACGGGCGCCGAGTGACCCACTAAGAGGCAGCGTGGCGACATCTTTAATGTGCTTGGCTCCACCTGCCACAGGCAGATTTGTCCATCGTAGCAGCCGGTGACGAGTGTGCATTGATCGTCCGATAGAAACACACTTGAGATGCAGTGCGTCGGCGCTGTGGGTCCCCACAGCACCACTGGCACCACCAGATTCGTGCTGACCATGGTGCTGGTGTTGCTGTTGCTGCTACTCCCCCTCCTCCGTATCCGCTTCCTCTCCTCTAGTTATTTGTCTTGATAATTATCGTTGTATCACGACGTGGTTGAGCTCTGTAAGAATTTATTAGTAAACATTGTGGGCCACACAAACGTAACATTGGCGAATCGACACTCGAAGTCTTGCTGTACGTGTATCTGTGTGTGTGTGTGTGCGAGTGGGTAAACAGACTACAGTGAATACTCTTCATCGAAAACGATACGAAACCTTATAACTAAGCAAGTATTCACTGCATTATGAATAGATGAAATCAGAGTATTACGCAAAACTACAAACTAAATCAACTCTGTGACTAAAACTGATATCTGATCATCTGGAAGCGAATTTAAGCTGATAATAAAAGTAATCGTTCACGTAATATAATAATTTCGCTGCGAATCACTTGCGACAGTAAAATGTTTACGAATGGCAAACAAAAGACGCAGACGATTAGTCACGTTCACAACATCAAAAGTTGGCACAAAGGACAAAGGCTGTCTTTGGCAACGATAGTTTACTGTACTGTAGAGTGAGAGAGCGACAGAGACTGGCAAAGTCAGGCGTATTGAATATCAAAAGATAAACACACACACGACTGGAATTGTGTGTTATACAATTGAGGTGCTGGAGACAACAACCTTGAGAGTAAAAAGTGTGACCCGCCCCCTGAGGATGGCGTAAACTACTAAGAGAAGACGGACGTTATGCCAGTTGATTACCAGAACTACTTGTATTATAGACAAACAATAACACTAATGTGTACATAGTAAATAGTTTTTAAAGTAAGTGTAGCAAGTGTGCCAATTACGAATGCCGGATAAACAGACGTATGAAGCACAAATGGACAGACAGACAGACAGACCAATGGTGTGGGGGGAGTTAGAGGGGGAGGCACGCGCATGTGTGGACGACAATTAGCTGCAGCTCTCAACAATTCTCAACTTAGACAATATGGCAAACACGCAGCACACAAAGAGAAGGCATCAATTAATAAAAAATAATATGCTAAATTAATAGGCTGACGACGCGTGCGTATGCATGCATTTTTTTCTTTTTTTTTTTTTGGCTTGAAAACTCAAATAGGGCTACAATAATAGTGGGAGGGGGAGGTTGGCTATAACTGCTGTCCAATTGTGGGGTGCACACATACACACGCTCTCACACTCAAAACACACACATACACGCACACTCGACGAATGTAGAGCCGCCAATAAATAATAATTGTAGATAACTTAGCATTTAGCTAACATTTTTCTGCTGCTGCTGTTGTTGTTGTTCCTGCTGCTGTTCGTGTTTTGCGTGTATTGGTGGCGCGTGATTGTTCCTCCTCCACCCGTTGTTGCTCCTCTCTCGTGTGACAAATTCCAATTGGAATTAGTTGGGATTGCTTGCTATTGATCCTGATCCGTACGCTGCTGCATTGTCAGTGTTGTAAATTAGTGTTGGTTACGGCAGCGCAGCAGTTATGGAATGTCGCCGTCGTTGTAGTTGTCGCCTCACGATTCTAATTTGAATATACGATGTGTGTGTTTTTCTTTCCTCTCTCTCGCTCGCTCTCGCGAACCGTGTGTTGTGCTGTCGCTATCCGTTCAATTACAACACACACACACACATTGACAGCACATTTACGTTGCTGCTGTTATTGTTGTTGTTCGGGGTTTTTTTTTGTTATTGCTATCGCGCTGTTAGCGATTTTTTCATATGTATTTTATACTATTTTTTTTTGTTTTTAGCTCATTGGCATTTTGCAGATAATTATTACAACACTTTGCGTACAACTATTAATTGTACTTTTGCTAATTCAAATATATACACACTTTTCACTTTAACAAGTAATTCGATTTTTACTTTGTATAATCTATTTGTTTTTCTAATTTTTTTTTATTATTTTTAGTGCACACGAAAATCTGCTGAGCAGAGAAAAAAGCATTGAAGATATCGACCGTGGCGTAAAGTTTGTCGATTAATTCGTTAGAGTTGTCGCGTCATCGAATAAAAAACCGATATACTCGTGCAAATTGCGATGGGGTGTCAACTCTGTCACAGCAATTTTGATATTTTGCTTAAATTTTTGCGTTTTAATACGTTTTTCATATTATCAGATCCAACTACATGCACACAAATAAGTTTAATGTTTCATAGATGCTAGCTCCAAATTTGGAGTATTAATGTCGCCACCACAGGCGGTTCAGATACGTGCGTAGAGTGTATTGTTGTTACCGATTGCCCAACGGACAACGCAACTCAACAATTTGCATGCGCCTGTACAAGAATGCTTATGAATGTAATCATATTACACTTATATGAGTTATATTATAATGTATTGGATATTCCTGCGATCTGCTAATATAACGCGATTGAGACACATTTCAAAATGTGCACACACATATGTAAATAAATAAACACACGCTTGTCAACATGAAGCGAGCTAACGCTATTGCTTTCGTGTCTGTACCAGTGTTTAAATCACAAATGACATGCTTATGGTAAACAGTATGGTGTACTCACCGTTTTAAAGATAATTTAGTGTTTGTTTTGAACTTTTGTTGCACTTTCTTTTGAAATTTAAGATGAAACGCTCTGAAACACACTCTTTTGAATGGCGGCTAGAAAAGAAAACCAGTGATGAGTGTTGTGTCGTAGAGTTGCTTAGAAAGCGATAATCGATTTATCGAACTGCGATTTCAATTGTAAATCTGAATTTCAATGTTTATCAAAAGTTCGTTAAAAGAGAATGTTTCTTTTATCTAAACGAAATAATATACTGTAATTATAATTGTGAATATTATAAACAATACGTATTTTTTAAGTAAAACAAGCACAAATAGCTAAAGTACAAATCACCTACTTGGCGCACGTTCGCATAATTTTTATCGAAACAATAATTTAAAGCTAAAATCACCTTGCATAATTATTTATAATTCAGTTTAACAATATTTTTTAAACATTTTATATGTTAGATTTTAAGTTATATGTAAATAATAATCATTTTCTGGTAGCCATTCGAGGTCATCATTCACATACTGTTAATGACGATCGACCTTATTTGTTGCTGGTAACACTGTACGTTATGAGCAGCGCTGTTAAGTGCGGAGCAACTATATATATATTTTTTTAAACCAAGGAACTACTGCGCTAAAGAAACGTCGTTTTCAAATCGTCTTAAATCATTTAATAGTATAAATAATTAATGCTTTTAGCTAGTAAAATATCGATGTTTGCCATTTAAAAACGATGTTTACAACAGTAAAGGAATGCAGAGATTAATCGATAGTGTCATCGATGTTTCTGTCCCACTACAAACAAAAAACCAAATGCGGCGGCTGTTACTAAACAACAATGGACAATTCTGTGTGTCCCAACTTGTTACGCGACATGTGAGTAGCAATAATGGTGCAGGCTCCTCCGCCATTTCTCAAACACAAAAGCAGCAGTCACTGTCGAATACAACGACGGCCAGCAGTAAAGAAGATAAATATGGTGCCAAATACTGCATGAACCTTGTGCAGTAAGTAAAGCATTCAAAAGACAATGACTTAAATTTAATAATTGCTAAACAATGCAGAAAATACGATTATGAGAACTATCTGAGTACGCTTCTCCTACCCAAAGAGCTACGACCGGCAGCCTTTGCGTTGCGCGCCTTTAATGTGGAAGTCTCGCGGTCCGTTGGCGCCCAGGTGAGTTCATCGAGAAGTTTGATGGAGAGTCAAATAATGAATATTTTGATGTTGACAGATTAGCGAACCACAAATAGCTAAGATGCGTCTAAAGTTCTGGTACGACTCCATTGACAAGTGCTTCGAACCAGAGGCTAGTAAATCCTATGTCAAGGATCAGCCTGTGCTACGAGAACTTAGACGCACTGTGGGCGCTCGCAAACTAAATAAGATCTATCTGCGGCGTCTGGTCACTGCACGCGAACGTCCAGCGAATCAGGCATTTGAAACACTGCGTGAACTGGAGGATTATGCCGATCAAACGTGCGCATCCATGCTGCATCTGCTCGTGGAGTTGAGCGGTATCAAGGATCTGCAGGTGGATCATGCCGCCTCGCATTTGGGCAAGGCCCAAGGCATTGCCATTTTGTTGCGCGCTATACCACATGCTGGACGCCAACAGGCGGTTTGTGTGCCGCTCGAAGTGCTGGTCAAGCATGGTGTGAGTCAGGAGCGCATCTTGCGCAGCGATCGCAACGATAAGAGCGTCGAGGAATGCATCTTTGAGGTGGCGAGTCTGGCAAACACTCATTTAAAATTGACGCGTCAATTGTTACCAGAAGTGCCGCGTGTGGTCCGCAAGATCTTTCTGCCTGCAGTTGCCATCGATGGTTACTTGGAACGATTGCGACGTTCACACTTCCTGTGAGTTACATCAAGAACCCGCTAATTCAATGAAATCACAATAATCATTTCCATTTTTAGTTTGGCGCACCCCAGTTGCATGAAACGAGACACCTTGTTGCCTGCACGCCTCTTCTGGAAGACACTGTTTAACAAATACTAAGGCTTAAATAATATTGTAGTGTACGAGCTTGTTAAATTTGTTAATTATTAAAAGCAATTGCATAACATTCAAAATGTTGTTTCAATTGGTATCAAAGGATCAATGGGGATTACTGTAACTGTAATAACGGGGATATTTGAGAGCGTCAATAAAATATTGTTACCTGAATTAATTTCTTGTCAGCAATTATTATTTTAACAAAAATCGACATATAAATTAGAAGACATTTTTATTTATTAGTTAATTTTTTTCCTTGAATATTATAAAGTAAAAGGTAAAATTATTAGATAAATATTTAATTTGTGTTATGACATCGACAATTTAAATTAAATTAAAAACAGTTGGTATATTGCCGCAGTGGGACCATTTAGATTGTATTTTATACTTTTTGATATACAAATTACAAAATACCAAAAATGTTGGCGTAGTTTGAAATTAGGCTGCGGTCACGCTGCTCCTGTTTGCTTAAAAAAAAGCGCGGTGTCTTCTTTTTAGTTTTTAGTACAACAAAAATAAGTAAACTATATTGGAATGTGCCACAAGTTTTAAATAAATGTTTCTTAATTAATATTAATGTGCCCCTTGTGTGTTATATTTGCAAAACGGAGACGTGCGCCAGCGCACCTCGAATTAAAAGCACCGTTTTAAAGTGAACTGAGCTCCCCAAGCATTACAAATGTATTCCAATTAGAATTTTATGGTGAGTGTGCTGCTTAATAAAATATACAAACTGCCATAAAGATATGTTTAATATTTATAGTTGTTATTGAAATCAAAATTCATATAAATATGCGCCATTTTTTTCAGTACACGCAATTTGCATTAATAAACTGCATTTCTGCTTTACACGATCATACTCGAAAATAACGGAATTTGGGCGTCTTCCTTTTCGCTCACACTGCACGAAATAAAACTACAGTTACTTGTTTACAGTGGTGGCCCAAATTATGCCAGTCCAGTTAGAACATAGTAAAGGCAAAAGAAAAAACATTAAATAATCAAATAAGAATAAACTGAAAATTGCACAAAATCAATGAAATAATAATAAAGTCACAAAGCTGTGCATAAAAATCAAAAACATTAAACAAAAAAAAATATAAAAACAACAAAATTGCAAAAACAAAATAAAAACATAAAATATTAAAAAAAATATATAAATAAATAAAAATTTACACATGTACGTTTTACAAATAATTTAGTCTTAATTATAAAATAAAAAATCGCTTTGAGTCATTTCTTTTGTATGCATAAAACTCAAAGCGTCGCGCCGTCAAAAAAGAAAAGTATAGAATTTTGAATTCTCTCCTTGGGCTATGTACACGACCAGGGCTGAAATGAAAATCTTTGCCACGAGTGTTGTTGTAGGCAGCGCGGCAGACGGCGTGGCTGCAACGCCAACGACGACAACAACAACAACAACAGCCCAGCAGCAGCACCAACAACAACAACAGCAGCAGCAACAACAACAACGCGATTATCGTTGTGGTGCTCAAGTGAAGTTTAATAAATACAACAACAATAACAAAACTGCTAATATTTTGCGACAAGCGAAATACAACAACAACAACAACAGCAGTAACAACAACAACAATAGCAGCGGCGATAATAAAAATGTCAAGCGTCAGCAACAGCAACAACATTTACACTACAACAACAACAATGTCCATAATTTTACGCGCAAGAAATATTATGGCAACAACAACAACAACAATAATAATAATAACAATGGCTATAACTGCAATCAACAACAGCAGCAACAGTCGCCGTATTACCAGCAACAACATCAACACGCGGCATCAGCAGCAACACCAAAGCTTTCTAATAGCAATAATAGCAACAACAACAATAATAGCGCGATCAAAAATCAAAATATTACTGACGAGAACAATTGCAAGCAGAGCAATGACAGTAATAACAACAACAACATCAATAAAAATAACAACAACCACAACAGTAATAGCAAGAGCAACAGCAGCGATAGCAACAACAACAATTGCAACACAAAGCAGCAGCTGAAACAGTTGAACAACAACAGCAACAACGTTAAGAAACACAACTCCCTGTCATCCACCAGCGAATCCTGCGCCTCTTCATCCTCATATTACCACAGCTGTTCGGAGTCATCGTCGACATTGCAAACGTCAGCAACTAGCAGCAACAATAGTTGCAACGGCAGCAGCAGCAACATCAACAGCAGCAATCATCATGAGGAGGAGCAGCGACAGCAGCAACAACAATTGCAGAGCACGCCGCCAACATTGGAAACGACAACAGCAGCAACAGCAAAGCAAACACCATCAAGCACAATCGGTGGACAGTCGGACAGCAGTAGCAGCAACAACAACAACAACAACAACAGCAGCAGCAAGACTCAAAGGACACGACAGCAACCGTTGTGTTTCTGGAAGACGAGCTATCCACAGCAGCCAACATTGCAGCAGAAAGAAGTGAGCAAAGCTTTTACCGCTTCCCTTATTCAGATAATTCAAGATAACTGCTTATAATACCGTTTATTTGATCTTTTTACTAAAAAGTATTGATTTGAACTGCACATTACAATAATTTCCATTTAAACGCATAATATTAGTCAATTCTACAACATTTTTGCTCAATCCTTGTGACTATCATTCATTTAAATTTAAAAGAAACTTATCAATTTGGTTATTTTGCTGTCTCTTTTTTATATAATTAGTTTTTTTTTAAGTAATGTATACAATTTTTTTTACGACTGCTCCTCTATGATTTTCAATCTATTCGTTTAAATAGACTCCTTATATAAATAGAGCAATATCTATCAGTTTTAAACAACATATAGATATGATTCTTATTTTATTTACACCTTCGAGGTACGTGGATAACATTCATCTAAATAATTTGGTTTGTTACAGCAGCAGTTGGAGGCGGCGTTGGCCACACAAAAAGAAACTGAGCTGGCAATTGCAGCAGCAGCCGCCGCCGCGGCAGCAACAGCGGCAGCAGCAACACCACACACAACCGAACAGCAGCCGCATTACTATCAGTATTATTATTCGCAACCGAAACAATTGACGATTGCATCGTTTCTGCAAAAGGAATTGTTGCCTGAAGCGGACAAGGCAACCAAGCAACAGCAGCAATCACAACAGCAGCAGCAGCAGCAACAGCAGTCACAACAACAGCAGCATCATCAACAGCAGCAGCAGCAGCAATCAGGCGGCTATCAGCCACGTTACCGAAGCAATGCCAATTACAATTACAACAATGGCTATCAGCAACAGTCGCATGGACATCATGCTGCCCACGGGCAGCAGCAACAGCAGCAGCAACATCATAATAATCACAGGCACAACACGCATTTTAGGTACAACAAAAAGGTGCATTACGGTAGCAGCAACAACAACAACAACAGCAGCAATAACAACAACAATAACAACCATAGCAACAACGCTGCTGCAACAGGAGCTACAGGACAAAAGTCCTTTGAGATTTGGCCATCGAACAGTTACAATGCATCGCATCGACGTATGCAACATGGCAATGTTGCTGGCGGCAGTGGGAACAATGGCTATGCTGTTGCTGGCAAAAACGAATATTATCAGCAGCTGCAACAGCATCCGCATTCGTATCACTTGCTGCATGGCAAAGAGCATCAGAACTTTCACAATCTCACCTATGTGAATATGGATGTGCCGCCGCCACCAATCATAACAACAGCAGCAGCAACGACAGCAACCGTAGCAGCGACAACACCAATGGTTGCTGGCATGACAAAGTTGCCATCGCTGTTGGCTGTTTCGCCAACGCCATCGTCATCAACAACAGTAACAACCACAAGTGAAGGAGCAACAGTAGCAACAGTTACCGGCAACAACATATTTCTACAGCCGGTGCCAACAATGCAGCTGCTTGGTCCTGGCATGTTGTCGCCGGTGGCGCTCTCGCCTGATGCTGTTGCCACGACGCCATCGAATATGATTAGTTGTGCTCAACTCGATGAGGCAATTACCGCAGCAGCGGCCAACAATACGAGCAACATTAGCAACAACAGCGGCAGTTGCGACAGCAGCAACAAGAGCTTGGAGTTGCCAACTCTGATGCCAATACCAAGTCCCGGCTATGCTGCGTTGCCATTTATGCTGCAGCCGCAACAGCAACAACAGCAGCAGCAGCAGCAACAGCAACTGTTGTTTCAGAACAACAAACAGCAGCAGCCACAGCAGCCACAGCAATTGTTTGTTGGCTTTGGCGATGGATACAGCAATCCCGCCGCTTGGACTCACGCCAATTCGCCGTGCTACTCCACAGCGCAATATGGACCCAATCCCAACAACAATCGCATGCCAATGCATCGTGCTGTATCGCCCGCCTTGTCCAACTGCTCGATGGCCAGCGATGTTCAGTCCCAATGGAGCAATCGCAGTCAGTAAGTTGTGGTCTCTCTGAATTTGATTACCACTGTATTTGAATTGCATTTAATTGCTTGCAGTTTAACGCCAACGGAACAGATGTTGTCGGTCTCGCCAACGCCAACAGTGGCTGCACCTGGGCAGCAATTGTCGCCACATCAACTGGCAAGTTCGCCGCTGATGGGAAACATGAATGGTTTGCATGCCATGATGCCATTTAGCCTGCCACAGCCGCCAGCCCACAATTTGCCAGCGTATCCGCATTATTGTGGACCCAATTGTGGCTGCAATGGCAACGCATCTTGGACGCCAGCATGGTATGAGCTGATATTGCCGCCGGATCGCTATTTGGATCATGCACGCAACGTGGAGTTGAGCGTGCAACCGGAGCAATTGTTGCGCCACTGCAAGTACGATAATTTGTCGCTGGACATTTGGAAACGATTTCGGGGCGCTCAACAGACGCATGCCAAGTTCAAGCTAAAGATGCGATTGTGGCGTTATCTCTTCATTTGGATAAACGTAAGTATAATTCGGGAATGTTTTTCCGGTGAATCAACGGAGTTTTACGCTAGTAGATTTGCTTTCAGCAGCCAATGTTTTCACGTTTTCGCATCTGTCTTGTGGGCTCGACCATTACGGGATTTGGAACCGACTCGTCGGACATCGATATGTGTCTGTTGCCGGAGCAGCCAACGCATCAGCATCAGCAACATCATTATCACAACGAACTGCGCGCCGAAGCTCTGATGACTTTGAATCTTTTTCACTCGGTGCTAAAAGAAATGGGCAAGTCACAAAAAAAAAGACTTTTATTACGCTTCAATTTATAGTTCATTCTATTTATACCCGCTACCCATAGGGTAGAAGGGTATTATAACTTTGTGCCGGCAGGAAATGTATGTAACAGGTAGAAGGAGGCATCTCCGACCCTATAAAGTATATATATTCTTGATCAGCGTCAACAGCCGAGACGATTTAGCCATGTCCGTCTGTCCGTCTGTCCGTATGAACACCTAGATCTCAGAGACTATAAGAGATAGAGCTATAATTTTTTTTCGACAGCATTTGTTATGTTTGCACGCAGATCAAGTTTGTTTCAAATTTTTGCCACGCCCACTTCCGCCCCCGCGAATCAAAAAAATCGAATAACAAGCGTAATTTTAAAGCTAGAGTTACGAATTTTGGTATATACAATAATAACTATAGTAGTTATGATTCCTGAAAATTTGGTTACGATCAGATAAAAATTTTGGAAGTTATTAAAGAAATACTTTTGTATGGGCAAAAGCGCCTACTTACTAGGGTCTGAGTTGCTTTGGCCGACAATCTGGTACATTGTGCCGTCTATGGTATATTTTGAATGGTGAACTATATCGATATACCAAATATACCA
This sequence comes from Drosophila kohkoa, assembly GCA_019972355.1. Classification (NCBI taxonomy): domain Eukaryota; kingdom Metazoa; phylum Arthropoda; class Insecta; order Diptera; family Drosophilidae; genus Drosophila; species Drosophila kohkoa. The sequence goes on from BJEL01000077.1 coordinate 698,307, forward strand.
TTTGGTATATTTTTAGTATTTTTGCAGTATATTCGGTATATTTTGAAAATGATACCGCAATATTTTGCTTTTATTTAAAATGGGTAGCGGGTATCTCACAGTCGAGCACACTCGACTGTAGCTTTCTTACTTGTTTTAATCTGTTTTTTCTTTTCACAGAAGCCTTTCATGACTTTAATCTGATTGAGGCGCGTGTGCCAATTCTGCGCTTTAAGGATCGCAGCAATGGCATTGAGGTTGACCTCAACTACAACAATTGCGTGGGCATCAAGAACACTTATTTGCTGCAATTGTACGCGCAGCGTATGTACTAACAACAATATTCTGGGATTCCCCTAAAACTAAACATTTCTTATCTTTCCTCAGTTGATTGGCGAACGCGGCCACTGGTTGTAATCGTGAAGTTGTGGGCGCAATATCACGACATAAACGATGCCAAGCGCATGACTGTATCGAGCTATTCGCTAGTATTGATGGTGTTGCATTATTTGCAGTTCGGTTGCGTGCCGCATGTGTTGCCCTGCTTGCAGACTCTCTATCCGGAGAAGTTCAATTTGGGACAACAAGATTGCCTGGATCTCGATCTCATTGAGCCCATTGAGCCGTATCAAACGCACAACACGCAAACGTTGGGTGAACATCTACTTGGCTTCTTCAAGTACTACAGCAATTTCGAGTAAGAGGGCAGCATAGACAATGCTCCAACTTCTTATAATAACGCATTACGTCGTATAATTGCAGCTTTCGCAACAATGCAATTTCGATACGCACTGGCGGCATTTTGCCGGTGACAACTTGTCGCCTGGCAAAGAGTCCCAAGAACGACATACATCAATGGAAGGAGCTGAACATCGAAGGTAAATGATGTCAGCAGCAGAATTTCCCAACGCCTGAAGTATCAATATCCAATGTTCATTCGCAGAGCCCTTCGATCTATCAAATACGGCACGCTCTGTATACGATTTCGCTACGTTTGAGCGCGTGAAAGCAACATTTGTGCATTCGGCACGCCGCTTGGAGCACACTCTTGATTTGGCCTCCATTTTCACACCGATTCATCATCAAACTCAACGTATGGCCATGCATCAGCCTGCATTGCATCTGCATTCGCAGTCGCATCCAACAACGTATGCTCAGCATCCGCATCAGCATTTGTTGCACACACGCAACGCAGCATCGACGACTGTTGCACCTGCGGCTGCTTCTACTACTGCCAAAATGATTCCGGCTGGTGGATCATTGCCAACACCAGCCACAAATCTTGTCTAAGAGACAGATTAACACCTAAAAAAAAAAAAACATGCATATGTCTGTCTATACATGCAGTCATATTATAATCACAACAGGTTAGTTTTCTAGCCCATAAATACTACGGGGAATATATATGTACATTAGTTGAGGCAACATAATCATTTTAGAATCAGTATTTTAAAGCTATGATATTTTTCCGACTTTTTTGGTCTTCAATTTTACAAATTAGAAATGCAATAACTGTGATATATAGGAGAATTTTGACTAAACTTATACATTCAGTATGCTTTGTTACATTGAAAAGTATTTTTATCAGTATAGTATTACACAAGATAACGAGTACTTGAAGCAACCATGCGACACGTCAAGTTCTATGAAGATTATACATTTTATATAATATACATTTATATTTACCAAACAAATAATATGCATCTCTTCCAGCCCACCCATAAAACATATTGCAAGATGCATGTGCGATGGCACAACAAAAACATATACACAGAAAATAATGTAAAATAATAAAACATACAGATTGTACAACACTTGAAATGTTTTAAAGTTTATAAAGTATATATTTTGTAAATTCAAATTCAATGGATCATCGGCATCTAAGAATGATCAATCGATTATAAATATTTGTTCACTGAATTTGAATGATTTCTTAAGTATGATTAATTGATTTCTTTTGTCTATGTGCATTATTTAAATTATGATAAAAGTCGTAGCCCCCCTTCAATGTAATTGTAAAGTTTAATCGCTTCGCGTCAATTTATTGTAAGCATGTCAGATAAGAAAAGGGTGTGAATTTGTTTTATTTTCTTTCCCCCATTTTCGATTTTGACATGCAACGTTTTCAAACACAAAATCTAAAAAACAAACAAAAAAAAAACCGCCTCAAATATAAGAAAATGGGAATCCTTCATGAAATATAAAGTATGTTAATCGAATGAGCTGCAAGAGATATGGAAAGCAATCGAGCACGATAGATGGTATCCAAAATTCATCAAATCATCAAAACCATTGCCGAGTAATTCATAAATGCAACTTTCGTTTTGTAGTTTTTCATCTGTTTGCAAATTAAATGAAATTCTTTATTCAGAACTCTCTTTTAAAACTTGTTTCGGGGGCTGGGGCATAAACTGGATGGGATTGGGGATATTGGATGGTGTAGTGTAAATCACAATATTTACGTATGTTGAAAAAATATATATACCATTTCTTGTCAATTATTGTTTTCTTGTATAATTGTTTATTGTTTGTGTTTTTGTTTAAGTGTAGTAAACAAATAATTTTAACTGTGTGACGATCACAACATTTTCCAATGTTTTGCAAAGATACAATTTGCACTCAATTATTCTCTATTCGTCGAAAATGTTAAACAATCAAATAAATTTTGTTGAAATTCAATATGTATTTTTTTTTTTTTTTTTGTCGTCTTACTTTTTTTGGACGATATCTTTTTAATTGTTCACTTTTTGATAATAATTCTTGTTTTTTCTTTCTGCTTGCATTTTAAGTAACAAATTTTAAAATTGTTTTGCAATTTTAAGTTAAAAAAAAATATATACCGAATTGCTGGACAGAAACAGATCTCCAAGCCGTTCGATATGCTAATTTCGACGCCACATTTCGATAATTTTGGAAACACGCTTGGAACAGAAACATTTGGCATTCGCATACAATTAACAAAAACGTATTTGTTTTTATAAAAATAGTATTACAAACAGTGGCAAAGAGGAATTGAATGGAAATTCTAAAAAAAAACTCGACAATGTCCAGACAAAAAAAAAGAATAAAAATAGAAAAAATATAAAACAAAAGTTGAAGCAAATTAAACGGGAAAGAAACGAATCATTTAATTTTTCGATTCTTTCAATTTCGTTTCGGTTCGGTATTTTTGTTTTCACGAAGAGGTCATCAGGAATCCTGAAGCGGCATCATCTTGCCCATAAAATCGATAAACGATACCTATGGCGCGTATGCTTAGCACATCGATCACCAAAACGGCTTCATACATTTTTAGTTTTTCGTTTTTTTTTTTCGACGCATCTTGCGTCCTGTCGCCCCGCTGCGGGTGTCAGCAATGCCGCCGCCTCCACCCAAATCGTGCGACGTCCCACCTCCGGCTGCATTGCCGTGACTGTTGTGGGGTGCATCATCATCTTTGTATGCTGTGAGAGTTTCTCCTTGGGCCCCTCGTTCTCTCCTTCGTATGCTTGTATGCGTGTATGTGTATGTGTTTGTGTTTTTGTGTGTATGTGTATGTGTGTGTTTGTGTTTGCGTTTGCTGTCCCAAGTTTCTGTATGTTGTGGGAGAGAAAGTTAAAGATGTCCGTGTTTATGTATGCGTGAGTGGCCCTTCTTATTCCTGCCGCGTTCGCCATTTTGCTCTCTCAACCTGTTCCCTCTCTCTCTCGCTGTGCCGATCTGTGGCCATCTTGCTGTCTTGCTCTCTTTTGTGTGGCCGAGTTTACTTGTTCCAATAGACAATCCTCTGCTGCCTGTGTATGTGTGTGTTTTCATGATGCTCTCTTCCTTGTTCTTGTTCATGTTGTCCACGTCTTCATTAACATTTTGTTGTTCCTCGTGTTGTTGTTGCTGCTGTTATTTTTGCTGTTTGCTGTTGCTGCTACTGCTGTCTGTTCTTCTTCTTGTTGTTGTTGTTTGTTTTTTTTTTCGCATGCAAAAGCTGCTGCCGCATGACGTTGCTGTTTATCGCTACCGCGCTGCCGCCGCTGCTGTTGCCACTGCTTGCTTGTTGGCTTCAAAGTTCTTTCAAATTGTTTTGTTGTTTGCTTGTAGTGTTCTCGTTGTTGTACATTTTGTTGTTTGCAATTGTGTGCGCGCCATCTCAACCTTCTCAGTAAGGTTGCGAGAATTGATTCAAACTACGTTCGCCTGACTGTAAATTATGACAAAAATAAATAATAGAAATTAATATTATTCATTTTCACTTAGAATTTAAAATTTAATTATATTGTTAGCATACTTTTTGGGGCTAAAATTGGTTGATATGTTAATTTTTTTTTGTACTTAATTATTTATTAGTGAATTCCAGTGCGCTATAATTATATTTTGATTTAAAATTATTGTTGTGAGCGTACAGCTTCGCCATTTTGAGTAACTTCTCGATTAAATTGTCGCAGCAATTGCAAATGGCGTTGCATCCTAGCCTACTTTAAACGACAGATGGCGCCTGCATTGGGCTGTTACTTTCGATAACCTCTTATCGATAAATTTAAATGCGCCATTTCCCGCTCAATTTAAAAATGATCATGCTTAACACTTACCACATTGAAGGAAACGTCCTGCGAAAGCAGTCCATCCATTTGCGAGATCTGGCCAAAGTCCTGCGACAGTTCCGGCTGCTGCGACAGAGCAAAGCCGCTCGGCTGTGTCATTTGCAGGGACAACGATGTCGGCAGCTGACTAAATGGCGTCGCTGCAATGCCACTAGATGTTCCAGCACTTGCTGCTGTTGCACCACCTGCTGCCGCTCCCGCAGACGACGAAGCTGACGAGGATGCAGCACTTGCTGCGCCACTTGCCGTGGGCAACAATTGTCCATTAGCCGCCGTCGCAGCCGTTCGTGCCTTGGATAACTTGTTGCTGGCAGCGCTGCCAGTCTTCTTGGCACCCGATCCAATGGCTGCACCTGGTCCACCAGCAATGCTATTGCCACCCATGGGCGGCGCAAAGCTATTCTGATTCTGTATGGCACGATTCTGTTTGGCTGCCATAATCGTCTGCTGATGCTGATTGTAGAATCGGGGCGGTATGTTGCTCATGTTCATGAACATGCCCACGGGCACCGGCATATTGGCCATCGCAGCGGCGCCATGATCGTTCGATATATAACCAATATTGTCATGCAGATGTGCTGTATTCCAGTTGCCGCCGCCGCCACCGCCTCCAGCAGCATTTGCGCCACCGTAGTTATTGTTGCCACCAGCGCCTCCGCCGCCGCCACCATATCCACCGTAAGCTCCAGCAGTGGGTCCCATCATGCTGTTGCCGCCGCCAGCAGCAGCACCGCCAGCTCCAAAGCCGCCGCCGCCACCGCCAAATGGACCGCCAGCATAGGGACCACCGTTGAGACCTTGCGCTGGATTGGATTGCATTTGTCGCCCGTAGCCGCTGCTGCGCTCATAAATGGAACCGGGCACCATCACCTCCTTGGCATCGGCCATCATGGTGGACATAAAGTGGGCGCCAATATTCATGCTGTTCACCAGTTTCTTGGGCTTCTGGAAATGTATCAGCGACTCCTTCAGATTGTTCAACGAACCCTCGACGAGCACTTTGCGATCTTTGTAAAAGTTGAGCAAATGATTCCACAACTGTTGCTTCGCCAGCACCTTGGGATTGCCCACAATGATGATGCCATATTTGGCACGTGTCAACGCCACATTCAAGCGACGCGGATCGTTAAGGAAACCGATGCCTTGTCGCTCATTCGAACGCACGCACGACATGATGATGATGTCCTTTTCGCGTCCCTGAAACGCATCCACGCTGGCAATCTCAATCTCCTGATAGAGACGCGAATGCAGGCTGCCCTGATACTGCATGTATTGCACCAGATACGCACGCTGTCCCTCGTATGGCGTTATGATGCCAATCTGTTCGGGCTTGACGCCCGCCTTCAGGAAGCGTGTCGTAATCTTCTCCACATTGGCGGCCTCGGTGCGATTGAGAAACGATGTGCCGGAGCCGGCGATTTCCTCCTGTCCCTGGGTGACCAAAAAGAACATGGGACGCTCGGGCTGCGGCCACGGAAAGTCCAGCTTGAGGCGACGATCCTCGGCACAAACGCCATTCTGCAGCGAACCCTCGTAGAAGAAATTGGACGGAAATTGCGATAGCTCCGGATGCATACGATATTGCACTTCCAGCCGAAACGGACGTATGCCCAGCACCACCAGACGCTCGAACAAGCTCTGCGAGAGACCGGCGCGTGCCGCCTTCTTGCACATGACAACGGGTCCCAGCTGACAGTGATCGCCCACCAGGATCAGCTGCTTGGCGCCAAGGACAACGGGCACCATGCATTCGGGTTCGGTCGACTGCATCGACTCGTCAATCAGGATTGAGGTGAATTTGATGCGTGACAAGCGTATGTCGCCGGCACCGACGCACGTGCAACAGATGACATCGGCTGCCTCGAGCAGTTGATTCTCGGTGCCACGTTTCAGGCTGCGATAGCGCTTCTCATCGGCCGAACTCAGCTCGCCGGTTTCATCCTTCAGCTGCTGCAATTTCTTCAGTTCCGAATTGGTTTCCATGTTGCGTATTTGATTGTGCAATGCCAAAAAGCTAACCGGACTATCGATGGCCTCGCGACTCTTGGCGCACATGCGCACCACCTTCAGATTGGTGCGATGTATCTTCTCCGTCAGCTGATCGACAGCAGTGTTGCTGGGCGCGCACACCAACACAGTGCCGCCATGCTGCTTCACCAGCTGGTACACAATGGTCGCGGATGTGACCGTTTTACCAGTGCCCGGCGGTCCCTGGATAAGACTCAATGGACGCTGCAGAGCATGCTTCACGGCATACACTTGCGAGCGATTCAGATCCGGCAAATGCGGTGCACTATAGAGCTTGGGCTGCGGACCGCGGAAGAGCACCTCATCGCTGCCATCGGCACGTCCATGGCCAAGGAGACGGGCATAGATGTAATTGGAGACGGAATTGCGATCCATGGCAAAGTTGCGCAACGCATGCGTCATGCGATCAAACGATGTGCACTTCCAGATGAAGTCAACGGTGAAGCTGCTCGTGCACTTCACGGGCGCATTCGACGAGCATTTCAACTCGAGGCCAACATCGTCACCGAAATTATCGGGCACCTTGATCACATGCCCGATCTCACTCCACGTATTGTAAATGTCGCCCACGTAGCGCAATCGCAACTCATCGCCGTGCATCAGTTTCATATCCGAATCGGTTTTGGCCAGCGTAAAATAGGCAATTGTTTTCTTGTTCAGACCCACATCCCAGCGCACCTCGATGTTCTCCTGCGTCGCCGACTCCTTCAGCTTCTTATCGTAGTCGGCCTCGAGACGCACCAGCGGCCCAAAGGTCTTCTCGTACTGATAGCCATCCTCGTAGCGCAACAACACTTGGGCTGGCTCCGAGTCGATGCCGGGCTTCTCTAGATCCTGCAATCAAAGTTAAATCGATTAATTTTTGTATCAATTGAGTTCTTAATCGATGATAATTATTCTTCAACTATTGAAAAACAGAAACAGTTTAATATGCTCAACTATAAACTAAGAATACGTTTCATTATAAATCAATTCAATATAACAAAATAAGCATTATATCGTTTAAATTGATTCTTTTTATGTCATATTTTAAAAAATAAACATAATAATATGATCTAGTAAAGTTAGCTTGAAATTTTAGATTTTAAGCCAAACCCTTTAATATTTAAGCTGAATCGCTCGATTCATTCAGATCTTACGTTAATACATTGTTTTCAATATTTATGATTTCTAAACCCGTTTTTCTATAAACTACATACTGCAAGGGAACAACTCTTTAGCTCAATGAATCGTTTAAAGCGATTCTTTAATGTTAGCAGATTAAAATTCACCTGAAATGTGGCCTCAATGTTATCCTTCCACAGCTCCTCCAGTTTGTTGATTTGTGCCGCCGAAATCTGTCGAGCTCGGAGCTGTCCCTGTTCGCTGGGCTGCTTCACCAGCCACGGCAGAAAACAACGATCCGAAATCAGCGGCTTCCACTGCTCCTGATCCCAGTTCATGTCCTTCAGCGAATTTTGTGCGGCACACGGCTGGCGACACAACAGCACAACCACCGAATCCGCTTTGGCGGGTATGAAGCCCAGCACAAAGACGTTGCGCACACCGCATGAATAGCACTCCAAGATGGTCTCGCCCAGCGGCCCATCGCCATGCAAGGTGACCTCACGATGCTTGGCACGCACCAGATGATTGATAATATGCGAACCGGATGTGCTGCCGCGTCCATTACAGAACCATTTCTTGCAATTGTTGCACATCACAACGGTGGCCGGATCGTGGATGCCACAATATTTGCACGCGTGCACGGGCAGCTCTTTGACATACGCCAAACTGCCGCCACCACCGCCGCCCTCGTCGTCCTCCTCCTCGAACTGCAGATCGGCCAGATCATTGGTTATGGATGCCAATCGTGGCTGGATCTCGCTGGTATGCACGCTCACGCGTCTCGGCTGCGAAGGCAAAAACAAATTAATGTAATGTGTGAATTACTTGCAAGTTTGTTAAACGATTGAGGGAATTATTTATTTTACCAATCATAACTCTTCTAGTCTTGGAGGTATGTGTTTAAACAGACCTAACTTTAATATTTATCCTAAATATCTATTTAGCAGGTGATTATCAGTAGCTTTAAAACTGTAATGTACCACACAGTTTTTATGATTTACTACAGTTTTAAAATTAGGTAGTAACTGCCTGAGAGCTGTAAAAGTATTGTCAGCAATTTTAGTGGCAATAGCTCTATTAATTTTGTAAGTAAGATTTGGCTTTATGTCAGATTTCAGTTGCAAAACTTCTTTGCATGGTTGTGCAGTGAAATCTGCCTTAAGGGACACAACGCTTCATTCTTAATGTCACAAAAGTGATAAACATGCGACTTTAACAGCTGATTAGGGTCGGGCAAAATACACGTGTGACTGTGGCCGCAACCGCCAACGGTAAAGTGTAAACTATCAACTCACCTGCTGCAGTTCGGCGAGCTGATGATCACCTTGGGTCTGACTCTGCGATGTGGACGGCATGGTGAAGTCACGATAATCGTATTGCGTTGGCTGCGTGTCGGCGCCGCGCAGCAGCTCGTTGTCGTCCATGTCGAGGAACGATAGCGCCGAACTTGGCGCATACGTGTCCACGCTCATTTCGATGATTTGTTGTTCCTGATGCTGTTGAGATGTTCACGATGTTCATTATAAATGTTATGTTTGCTTCTTGCTTTATTCCACTCACCTCGCAATCGTTGTTTGCTCTTGTTCTTGTTGTTGTCGTAGGCAAAATGAATTAATGTCGTATTTCTTGATAAACCTCAACGGTTATTTTGTTCGCCTTTCAATCGAAACCAACAAATAGCAAACCAAACAAAACGCAAAAAAAACAACGCGAACAGAAAATAAATGAATTGAAATAATACGTTTCACAAAACTATGCCAGAAGAATTGTCCGTCGTGTGTGTTGCTAAATTGTTTTTGCGCGTGAAATAATTTCGTCGAGGCAAATGGCAAAAACAACGGACGCGTTCAGCACACACGTTGTGTGTGTGCGTGTGTGTTGTGCTAGTGTGTGTGTGTGTGTTGTTGCAGGCTTACTAGACGGAATCCGAACGAGATAGACTGATTGTATGTGTGTCACTTGTTTTTAACAATTGATAACCTTTTTGGTTTTTGCTGTGCATTAACATTTGATTATTATTATTATTATTTGTAGTTCTATTACAACAGCGCCTACTAAATATAGTTGCATTTGGCGTTTGCCATGCCACACACATATGTTTTTTTAGTGCTTTATTTTTTATGTTTGACGGCAAAAAATACCAACATACTAACAGCCAGCCGCGCGCAAAAGTCTTAGCTTGCTTGAGTGTGTGTTTCAGATAAAATTTGCCGTTCACTATGAACTGGGAAGCCAGCTGAGTATATTCATCCATATATTTTTATACTCATTGTAATCAAATGTTTTATTGCATAAGTAAAACAATAGTAATATAAAGCAGATACAAATAATTGTTTTATCGCATTAGTAATACATGTAACGGCTTCCAAAAAACTGCAAACAAAAAATAATCGAAAAATAAATTTGTCCGTCCTTTTCCACTACAGGGCTACATTTTTTGTGTATATTTTAGGTATACATTTTTAAAGTGATTGGTCACTTGCGAGCTTATCGATAAAGTCGATAGTTCGATACGACGTTCGTGACATCCCTAATACCGATTGCAAAACCGACAACTCGCTTGTTAAATTTTCGCATTGAAAAAAGTGCTTTAATTAGTAAAAGTGTTTTGAAAATTGTGCGAAAATTAAGGTAAGTGCCATGGCAAAACGTTTAAAACGATCTGCTCATATGCACTACGATCGCTAAACGCTGCCAAGTCAAGTGCAAAATTCATCTAATACACAGTCGAGAGTGTAAGCGTGTGCGTGCGCCTATGTGTGCGTGCGTGTCTGTGTGTGTGTCTCTATATGTGTGTGTGTGTCGTGCCGCTACGCGAAGCGAGCGCGCTGTTGCTTAAGGCCCAGTTGGAACATGCATACAACACACCAAAAGCCAAACGCTTTAACCATTTTTTTTCCGCCGTCAAAACGTTTGTATAAAAATTTGTTGTTGTTTTTGTTTTTACTATGATCATTGCATTTGCGATATCGATACAAAAACCTAGACCCCTCTCCAAAACCAACCCAATGCTACCAATCGAAATGTAGTATATCGAGTGTAACCAAAAAAAAAGTCGAACCGTACGGCGTGCTCGATTTCCACACGGGTCGTCTACAAAAAAAATTTCACTGTTCACTCGCTCTCGGTGTCTCTTATTTTTTTTTCTTTTTTTCTGAATTTCTTCGCTGCTCTTCTTCTTCATCATCGTCGTAGTGCTCGGCACATTTTGTATGTGAGCGCAGCGCTTGTCAAAATACGCGTACAGATTTCCGTTCAATCGAGTGTGCGTTGAAAAATAACAAGAAAAGGAAAAATTAAACAATCAAATTGAATATTGAACGCATAGTGTAGGCATCAAAATATCCCACAACAACAAGAAAAATAAACGGCGAAATAATAATAAATAAATATAGCGAAAATAAAAAAAAAAAATAGAAATCAAACAAAACCTGAGAAAACGTGTAACGCCGCGAAGACCAATCACCAGCGTATTAATAATATAGCATAATAATATTATTAATCGGTAAATCGAGACGCGCACCTAAAAACTCGTGGACATATTCGATTCGTTTACTTTGGGCCCATCGTCGTCGTTGTGTTGGTGTGCGTGTGTGTGTATGTTTGTTACATACATACATAAGTTTCTTGACGGCTAAGGCCCCTCCCCCTTGCCCCCTTCGTCATATGGTTTTTTCAACAACAATAAATTCATCAAATTACGCAAAATAATTCCTTCAATGTAGGTTGGACACACACACACGCATTTACAAACACACGCACTCATACACATATATGCACTCACACACACTCACGCACTAGCACACACACATATACTATCAGCAATATCCATAAGATACAAATCCTTAATTTTGATTTCTTTTTGTTTGTGTGCAATCGCATTTAATTATTCACCTATTTCTTTGATTTTCTCACCTCACAGCAAAATGAGCAGCTCCGAGGAAGTCTCTTGGGTCACCTGGTTCTGCGGGCTTCGCGGCAATGAGTTCTTCTGCGAGGCAAGTATTCCACATACAATGATAATAACAATAATCTGTTGGGTGTTCCACCTTTCTTGTTGTTACCTAAGCGCGCGCACATTCTTCAGCACCCACAAATCATGGTCGAATAATGCCAGCAACACCTTCGTCGCTTTTCGGCATCCACCTTGAATATATACTACAATGAGTAGCGTCGGTAGCTGTGGAATGCTTACTACAACTACTATATTTACATGGCCATGCTAAATAAATATGCTTGGCTCTTATCAAAGGCAGTCACCTTTTGCTGTTTAGTACAGTTCTCATTCCAAGATATATCCGCATTGCGAACAATTCAAATATTGAGATATTGATATAAAGCTCTCAGTCTAAAGGCTAATTTCAAAGCTACAAATTGAATCTATCGATCTTAATAGATATACAGATTCTTATATATGATTATAATGTCATTTCAGTTGCTAAATATTATATTAGTCAGAAGTACAATAGATCCAAGTCGCAGTTGTAATTATATTACTTATTATATTTACATAAACTTTCCTTAAGATATATTTTCAATTATCATCACTTAATAACTCCCATCACTAATGCACAATTTTGGACTTACAGGTTGATGAAGACTACATACAGGACAAGTTCAATTTAACTGGTTTAAATGAACAGGTGCCCAACTATCGCCAGGCCTTGGATATGATCTTGGATCTGGAGCCCGGTGAGTATTAATTTCTTGCCAACAAATTGAATCAACCAAATAATGCTAACTTCCTTGATTTCCTTTTGCAGAGGATGAGCTGGAGGACAATCCATTGCAATCGGATATGACCGAACAGGCAGCTGAAATGCTTTATGGACTCATACATGCTAGATATATACTTACAAATCGGGGCATCGCTCAAATGATTGAGAAATATCAAACTGGCGATTTTGGACATTGCCCACGTGTCTACTGCGAGAGTCAGCCCATGTTGCCTTTGGGTGCGTATCTTCGTTGCATATTAATATTTATATGTATAATTGCAATAACTCACTCTCTTATTTCATCATATGCTCGCAGGCCTGTCGGATATACCCGGCGAAGCAATGGTGAAAACTTATTGCCCCAAATGTATTGATGTTTATACACCAAAATCATCGCGTCATCATCACACCGATGGCGCCTATTTTGGCACTGGATTTCCACACATGCTCTTCATGGTGCATCCCGAGTATCGCCCCAAGCGTCCTATTAATCAATTTGTTCCACGGTGAGTTAACGTATTTACATCTAAGGGTAATACCGATATTAATACAATTTCTGTTTTGTCTATTGTCAAGATATGCAAGTCAAAAATACATGTAGTACTTTAACATTTATTTTAGTTATCAGTAATTCAGCTATAAATTGTATAGAGAGCTATGCATTAGGTTTCTTCTAGAGAAAGCACACCAAAATATATTATATTATACAAATCTTAATTCATTGTTTCATACACAACTTTTTAATCATTTACTGAGCTTGTATAATAATAAGTATTATTCAATTATTCAAGAATAGCCAACAATATAAATTATAATTTATTTATTTAGTACAGTAGCTATAATTAAATCTTTAGGAGAAAAGGAACGCTGCTTAAGCTTTTATAAATTAAAATATTTTTGGTTTCAAGAAAATGTAGTGCATATATTAAAAGTTAAAATCTACAGTTTTGGTGTCTGCATAATTTGAGCACTTTCGAATCATATTTGTTTCAATTGAAGTTCAGAATGCAGCGTTATATTTCTTATCAGTTATGTAAAGTCGATTAATCAAAATGATAAATAGAAAAAAATAAAATAGTTTATTTTCTACGAAAAATATTATAGTACTTGTAATGTATTTTAAGTATTTAAAGAATTGCCTGGTGAATTAGTAAGATCATTTTATATTTTGTGTTTCTCCTTTTTCTAATATTAATCAACTTCGATTTGATATCCACGAATGCTAATGAAATATTTTTCTTTACCTTTCATGCCCAATCTCTGGTAATTCCTGATGACGACAATTACAACAACGATCCTCGCAACAACACGAACATTCACAGTCTGTACGGCTTTAAAATTCACAGCTTAGCTTATCAAATTCAGCTGCAGGCAGCAGCCAATTTCAAAATGCCACTACGAGCGGTAAATTTAAAATGAAATTTCTTATTCATAATATTTTCTTGACTAAAAAAAAAAAACAATCACTTAAAATGAAAAACATGCAAAAAAACAAAAAAAAACCGTCAACTAAGCATATATATATCTCTATATTTTTTGTTTGTTTCTCTCCCCACACATACAACCACCAACCAACCAACCAACTGAACCAACCAACCAACAAAACCGAACCAACAACAACAACAACCAACACAAAAAACACGTAATGGTCATCTATCTGAACGACAATCAATTCTAACTATGATCAAACCGAATCCAACATATATATTTATTGCATATGCACATGTGTATGTGTGTTGTTTAATATCGTATCTATCCTATACATATACATATATATATATCTCTCTATTTATATATGTGTGTGTATATCAAATTGTGCCGTGTCTTTTTTTTTTTTTGTTTTGTCTGCGTTGTCTCGATAACCACACACCATCCATCATAACGATCGTCGCTGCTGCATCTATCGATATCGATAATTTTACATTCCCGCCCAAAAACAAAAACCTACCAACTATCCATATTCCCCATACTTTACATTTGTGAATAGAAAAACTAATTAAAAAATAAAAACAAAAACACGCATACACGCACACACAACAAAACACACACACACACACACACACAACCAACACAACACAAAACACAACATAACCATAAACATTGCATGCATACTATATATATATATATATGATGATGATGATAATGATGATTGATTATAAAGAAACGAGAGACATAGTTTCAACTGAAGAGAGAGCCGAAAGCTACAGACCCTAAATAAGTGCAGAGGTTTTGAGCGCCACAAGCAAAAATCATTTATATAAAATAAAAATTTAAAACAAACAAAAAAAATTCAAAACAAACTGCGTTTATATTTAAAAATGATAAAACAAGAAAAACACATAACGAACCATATATATAAATAAATTCGTAGTGAAGTGAACAAGTATAGTAGAAAATGTATTTAAAAACAACAAAGTAATATGAGAAATTAAAAAAAAAAAAAGCAAAAAACCCAACATTGATAGAGAAAGACACAAAATAAATAAGAAACCGAATAAAGTAATTGAAAATATAAAAATAATAACTAAATGGAGAGACATATAAGCAAAGAAGCCAATCATAATGAAAGAGTTACGAAAACACGGAAATGAAGTTTTTTTCTTAAGGCACGCACTTACACACACACACACACACACACATACCAACAACAATGACACAAATGCACACAGCAACACTCACACATCTGCATCTCAATCCATAAATGGCCATAACATTGATCGCAGTCGTTATCGATATCGAAATTTGTTGCACTCATTCAAAAGCTCATCTGCGCTAAAATAACGATATTTTTCGTTTACATAATCAACACACACACACACACATGTACAGTGATCGCTCTGTAAGTGGGACGCCAAAGCAGCTCTAATGTTTTAATTTTTTCCTCTTTTCGAAAATAACCACTAAAGTTAGCGTTTATCATTGTTGTTTAATTTATTTCCAACCAAATTTTTGTTTTTTTTTTTGCTTTTGCATAGCTTGTTTGTCCGAGTGATCACTGTATATACAATATAGTTAATATTCTTTTGCTAGCATTTAATATTATTAAGGAAAAAAAAAACAACTGAATGCGGCAAAATAGCGAGTGAATTTATTTTGCGTTTTCTGTTTTTGCTGCTGCTGCTTCAAAGTTTTCTTCTTGGTTTTTGCACACAAACATACAGCTCACACACACACACACACACACACAGACGCATAGTTCACACATACATACATATACAAATTCAGATCCATTTGACTTATTCACAATCAATTCAATCAAACATTAGTATTAATATTAATTGTATGTTTCAACTATGTATCTTAATTGTCCTGTGTTTCGTCTTTAGTTTGTAGTCTCATCTCTTTTCTCTGTATTGTTTGTATTTCATTTTTTGTGTACTACTTTTTAATTGAACATAGCTGTATTTACTTATGGCAAAAAACGTTTTATGTTGTATAAACCACACACAGGACACTTTTAGGTGGCAACCCTACACCAAAACAACACAATTAGTTCAACTGAGTGATTCGATTATAAAATCAAAGTAAAACTCAATAATGAATATGAGCGAGACACACAATAATCAAACACACACACATACACAAGAATTAGCGAGAAAGACAGAGACAGCAAATGAGAGAGAAAATGAGAAACAAGGGGTGTGAGTTAGGGAGAAAGAGAGCGCGAATGTAGAATGTAACGTTATGTTAGTCCATATACAACGATTACGAGCAACATAGTACTTCCAAACTAATAAGATGAACAACAAGATCAACTAGAACGACAAAAAAGAAAATTAATGAAATTTAATTACTTACTATTTAATAGTAATATTATATGTATGTATATGTAAATGCTTGTTTATAATTTATATACATAGATATATAAAAGAAAGAAAAGAAAAAAAGAACCACACACACAAACACACACTTGACGCGCTGACAAAAACCTATTGAAGCTATGTTTGTAGAGTAAACAACAAAAACCAATAAAATACAAAATTATTTTCAACCTATCCTAACAACCATCCACCCCATTTCCTCCACCTCCTCCAAAAAAAAAAATCAAAAAAATAATAAAGAAGAAACAGAAGAAAGAAAGTCCCATGAAATGTGATGAGTTGTGCTCAGACACAAAACCTACACAATCGATACCAACAAGCAGCAGCGGCAACTCTACCACCTCTAACACCACTAGCACAAGCGATTCCGATAGCGATGACGATAACAAGAAAACCAAGACCAAGACCGATAGTAAACCGAACTCGAAAATCAAGTCTCGCAACAACAGTTCAATCGCAAAAAAATTCGAGAAAAATAGAAAACGATTGGAAGGACGTCTCGCAGGCCAAAAAGAATAAAAAAAAAAAAGAAATGTAGACAAAAATGCAGCAGCAAAACCACAACAACAACAAGAACAACAACATCGACAGCAACAACTACAACAGCAATGACGATCCAATTGATCGCAATGTGAAGACGCATACCAAAAGCAAGCTGAAGTTCGCCAATATCACGAAACTATTGAAAACCAGGAACAAGAAAACCTACAAAATTAAAACAAACACAAATTATAATAACTTTGTAACGAAGTAAATTTGGAACTACTGCACAGATAGAAGACACTAACACACACACACACACACACACACACACCCGCATAATTATATATGTTTATATACTTATATATATGTATATGTTTATTAATAGACATTAATATATATTTTAAATGCATACATATGTATTTGTATATTATCAAAACAAAAAAAAAACAAAAAACTATTCTGTTCGAAACAATTTGCTAATTGAAACGGTCACACTTAAATTGTAAGAAGAAGAAACCACGCTGCATATACTAGAAACAAAACTTACATTAACTTCGGAGCACCGAATTTGAAATACTCTTGCGACAAAATCTTCAAGATAGTCCGATTATCTAATTGGTTGTAGATAAAGATGATAGTTTCAATACGATCTGCTGCAGAGTTAACAAATATTAAATCAATTGTGTGTGTTCTTTAATAATGATGATTTCCAAGCTTGTTTTTAGCCATGCAGCGTCGTAACACATTTAGTTCTTAAGGGTCCAAAACATTTTTTTTTTTAAGTAAAAAAAAAGGAAAGATAAAACATAACCTATAATTTTGTTGTTACTCTTATAGGCGCAAATATAAAACGAAAGTTTATTTTGCAATATATACATATTAAATACTATATCACTATTATATTTTTTTTAAACAATATAGTTTTATAAAATTTTACATACGACAAATTGTGTTTTAGTTTTTCTTCGATTAGTTTTCTTTTCATTTTTATTTTATGGATTAACAAAAAACAAGAAAAAAAAAAAACAAAAAGAAGAGACAAAAGAACACTATGTGTGCAGAGAAGATAAGATGTAATAGAAGATTTGTGCATGCTGAATCAAAAATAAGAAAGGAACCCCGTAAAACAAACAAGTACATAACAATAAAAGTGAAAATTTTTTAAGCAAATTAGCAATAAAATATATATATAGAGAAGTCGATACAAAGGAACGTTGATTAGTTGACGAGTGCATACCGCAAAAAAAAAAAGAAAAACAAAAAAAAAAACTGTTTACAATTGATATATAACTGATACTGATTAATTTAATGCAAAACATAAGAATGAAAGAAGAAAAAAGGAAAGAACAAAAAACAAATACAGCAAAGAAAAAAATGATATGATGACAAGTAATAATAACAATAACTAAAATAAAAACAAAACTGATATTTAATACAATTTTACAGTGTATCATTTTCGTAATATTTGTGTCTAGGCCACAAAAGCAAAGCACACACAACACCGATCGATGACTCTCTATCCATTTATATATATATACAATATGATCACATATCATACGAATCCCATTGCATATATATCGATCGCTTGTCTCACTCGCTCGCTCTATAAGTTTCCGTTTCAATGTGTATTGTGGATCGATCTGTGGTGTTGGATTAACCAATGTATGTATCTGTTCATCGTATTCTTTTTTTGTGGGCTTTATATATATTTATTGCTTTTGATTTTCATAATTATTTCATTTCTCTCCCATGCTATGCTATACATTTTCTATTATTATTTATATTTTCTACAACAAAATTATGAACATCCATCAACAAAATCCTAGGACTACATCGCACTCTGTCAGGAGATCCTAAGTCGTCCCGATCCCGAGGCCGAAGCAGAATAGATATTGAAAATTCTCTCCCCATCTCTCTCTAGCAATGCGTTTGAGGACTGTTGTGATACAGTAACAGAGCTATGCTACTGCTATCTCATTCTAACTATCACATGCACGATGCCTAAGCTAGCTTGTATAACTGACAAAAGCTAGTTGCTACATTGAGATTTGACCATAGATAAATACATACATATACATACATACATATGCATCTTTTGCTTTCCTCCCCCCATACGCCAACAGAGTTTTGCGACACCAACAACAACAACACATCATGTCACTACTATTATTTTGCGATTTTACATTGTTGATATGCCGAATGTTGTGAATGATCATTTAAGCAATAATAAAGCAAGCACATTATTTTTTATTGTATCTTATACATTACTTATTTATTGGTTGGGTATTTTTTCTTTCTTTCTTGCTGCACTGCGACACTTACATACATCCATTCACACACGCACACTTTTCATTCTTTTTCTATTTGTCATGATGAACATTCGCACCTAACCTCAAAGAGTGTCAAGTGACAGCGCAACACGCACAAGTGTGTGTGTGGGTGTGTTTGTATGTACATATGTATGTATGTATGCAGCTTTCTCACAGTTTGGATTGGATTTGAAAGGTCGACGACCATTTTGAAACATCAATACTACCAACAAATTGACTGATTGATCCTGTTCAAACAAGGCGCATTTTCAATGCAAGCGACAAAGACAACAATACGAATTTCTTCATTCACATGTGTACACATCAAATACTTTATTTTACCTTTACTCCCTCCCCCAACACTTTATATGATATAATACATACAGTATGTCAAGAAACTCTTTACACACTGAAAAATACACATATTTTTTGACTTTGCATGCAAAAATAACGCCTTTAGTTATTATTTTTCAATATTTTTTTAATGCAGATCTATTATTTAGCAAATTTCAAATTAGTATGTACAAAAATAAAAACAATACAACGAAAGGGAAAATTTTAAATCAACAAAATATTAGTTTACACATTTTTGACACTGTCAAGAAAGTGTTTACACACTTTAGTTTTCAATTCTGTTTTGTTCTATTTTTAGAAAAAACTGTACTTTATTGTTAACTACCCTTCTGCACTATTCGCTATTTTTACATTCCTTTTCATTCAATTGCGAAATCTTGCTACGCACTTGTCAAAAAGTTGATTTTTAAATTATTTGACATGCCTGGAGCTGGTTTGACTTTTGACGTTACCCAATTGACTTATTATAGTCACCAAATTGGAAAATCTGTGGCTTAGTTAGTGGAGCTTATTGGGGTATCGCAAAAAATAATTTATAATGCTCCAAATCGAGCCGAAAATGAAGACAAACTGCAAGCAAAGTGTGGAAATGGTCGAAAAATTGATATTGACGAGCGGGCAGACTGCCTTATTATGGGCATGGTTCGTCAAAACCCCCAAATTTTGATCGGGACCCATGCTAAGGAGTTGGAAGAAGGGTGTGACACGGTCAATTCGCATGAAACCATCCGCCAACTAATTCTGCGAAACAAATACTCTTCAACCGTTGCAACGGTTGCTCGTAAGAAGCCGCTGCTTTCGAAAGTAAATGTTGAAAACGCTTAAATTTTCGCTTTTAACATGAGAATCACGCCGGACAACTATTGAGATAACGTCGTATTCTATGTCCAAACCAAAAAAAATGCTATACTATAATGATGGACCAACTAGAGTATGGCACAAGCCGTTAACAGCCTTACATCAGCGCAATATCATTCTGACAGTAAAATTGGGAAAATAGTATTTGTTCCGCAGAATTAGTTGGCGGATGGTTTCATGCGAATTGACCGTGTCACACCCTTCTTCCAACTCCTTAGCATGGGTCCCGATCAAAATTTGGGGGTTTTGACGAACCATGCCCATAATAAGGCAGTCTGCCCGCTCGTCAATATCAATTTTTCGACCATTTCCACACTTTGCTTGCAGTTTGTCTTCATTTTCGGCTCGATTTGGAGCATTATAAATTATTTTTTGCGATACCCCAATAAGCTCCACTAGCTAAGCCACAGATTTTCCAATTTGGTGACTATAATAAGTCAATTGGGTAACGTCAAAAGTCAAACCAGCTCCAGGCATGTCAAATAATTTAAAAATCAACTTTTTGACAAGTGCGTAGCAAGATTTCGCAATTGAATGAAAAGGAATGTAAAAATAGCGAATAGTGCAGAAGGGTAGTTAACAATAAAGTACAGTTTTTTCTAAAAATAGAACAAAACAGAATCGAAAACTAAAGTGTGTAAACACTTTCTTGACAGTGTCAAAAATGTGTAAACTCATACTTTGTTGATTTAAAATGTTCCCTTTGGTTGTATTGTTTTTATTTTTGCACATACTAATTTGAAATTTGCTAAATAATAGATCTGCATTAAAAAAATATTGAAAAATAATAACTAAAGGCGTTATTTTTGCATGCAAAGTCAAAAAATATGTGTATTTTTCAGTGTGTAAAGAGTTTCTTGACATACTGTATATATTCGATACACATCGTATGTATAGTCTTCATATTCCTGCTGCTTTCTCTTGATTGTTTCATTTTACGTTTTTCACTCTCTCTCTTTCTCTTTTATTGTGTCTTCCTTTTCTTTGTATCTTTGTTCTTGTTGCGCGCGCTCTCAAAAATTGTGGCAAATCTTCTACATAAAATGCAAACCTCTTCTAATGTCGTTCATGATTCTGATCTGGCACAGCAGCAACGCGGTCAGCCTCCCAAGGACGAAGAGCCTGAGAACAATGCCATCGATACGATTCCAAAGCGCATCTAAAATATATGTATTTGCAGCAGCCGTTACACCAACAACAACCAAATACACGAACACACACACAGACAGGCACACACACACACACACACAAAGCAGGAAGGACCAACTACAACTATGCGAGGCTTATGCGAAAGTCGTCTTATCATTTAGAAAGTGCAGCTTCTACACACATACACACACACACACATATACATACAGACACGCAGCCAGTCACACAGAGACGCATACACAAAGAAAACTCAGCTTTGTCAGCCCTATGGTCAGTGGTGGGGGCAGCAGCGCATTCAATTCAATTTTATTCTTTGCATTTTATTTACTAAGTGAACGGGCTAAAACAAATGTTTAGCATAGTTTTTAATAATATTTAGTCAAGTTCCCAACCAAATATCAACACTTTCCCCGTTCCCCCCTTTCCAATACACGCCTGAGAGGAGCGAATTGGAATGAGCTACATATTTGAAAAAATGCAGGAAAAGAACCTTTATCCGTTTATCCCAACAAACAAAAACCCAACCAACCAACCAACAAACAGCAAGCTACGAGGAGATCCGAAATAATTGTCAGTCGTATTTCGGAGAGCGCATACGTATATAAGAATATATATATATACATATAATATATAGTGAAATACACATGTGTACACAATAAACAATATAAATATACCGTTAGCTTATTTATATACATATTTAAAATGAAAACAAACAAGAAAAACAAAAACAAAACAAAAAAAAAAACATACAAAACAAATATTTTATGTATTTTTTTAATGTATTTAAGATAATTAAGATTACTACACGTCAAATCGGGTGAAAAAGAGCAGAGAGCAAAGAAAAGCTCCCCACAAATCGGAGAGGTAACTCTGAAAAACAAAACTGAATCTGAATGCGCAAGGAAATGAAATTCGTAAAGAAATAAGAATGAAAAATAAACAAAAACAAAACAAAAAAAAATCATTATTGAAATCAATAATATTTCAATGTGCATTTGATCTATTGTGTTCCTAAGTCCCCGATTTTCCCCCTAAACCATCCTGCGCAGTAATAAGTAAAAACTAGTAAATTGTGTTTTTTTTTTTCAATTTATTTTTCTTTATTTTGTTTTTAAATAAATTATTAGGTTCTTCGTAAAATCGAAGGATCCATTATCATTATTATTATTATGTGGTTTTCTGTGTTGTTTTCCTTGCTGTTGTTTTTTGCTTTTGTAATTATTCAATTGAATTATTCAAGTTTATCTCTTTTATTGCCCCGCAGCTCTTTCTTTCGGTTGTCTCTCTCTCTCTTGTCACGCGCTCTTTCTTATACATATAACATTTTGTATTTTGTTTTTTTATTTTTTTCTTGCTTAATAAGATTGTTTATAACTTGTAAGCTAACCTATTGATTTGTGATTCCTCAATTAGAAGATTAGCGTTTATCGTTTTTATCAAAAAATATACAGTTTTCGGGATTTTGAGGGAATTGATTGGCCATTGTGGTTTCTTTTTGTTTTTGTTAAAGGAATGCGAGGAACACACACGATTCTCACCCCATATTCTACTTGACATATTTTTATAATCATAATCATACAAACGTTCTATCGTTATCATTATCTCTCCCCAACCTACCTAAAATTCTCTCTGCTCGGTTTTGTGATTCTAGGCCCGAAAGGAATTCTTTTTTTTTTTTTTTCGTTTTCACAAATTATAATTTAAATGAAAAAAAAAATAGTAATAGTATAGTAATACGATATAGAAATAAAAAAAAAAAACAAAACAAAAAATATAATGTGCTACAAGGAATTTAGAGTGCGGCGATTTGTGTTGTTTGAGCTGTTTGTTAAGCTATTTTTCTTTCTCTCTTTTTAGTTTTTTTTGCTGGTTTGTTGCTTTGGGGATTTGGTGTGCTTGTGATAGATTTGTTTTGCTGTTGCCTTGTTAATTTGTTTACTGGATTCTCGGTTTGTTTGTTTGTTTAATTATTTACTTGTATTCTTGTTGTTGCAATTAAGTTTATAATTGTTTCAGTCTGAAAAACTATTTATATAATCAATCCGTCCACTACTCCCCGCGATCGATCACTCTCGGCTCAAAGCTGCGGCTTACAGCTCATCCTTGAGATCATCGCCAGCCTCGCCGCCCTCTGGTGGTGGTGCACCGCCAGCTCCTTGGTACAGCTTGGCAATCACGGGCTGAACAATGGCCTCCAGATCCTTCTTCTGTTTCTTGTACTCCTCTGGATCGGCATCGGGATTCTGTTCCAGCCATTTGATCGACTCATCGATGGCCGATTCCAGCTTGGTCTTCTCATCGTCGCTCAGCTTAGCACCCAGCTTTTCCTTGTCGCCAATCTGGTTCTTCAGACTGTAGGCATAGGACTCCAGTTCGTTGCGTGACTCGACGCGCTCCTTGAGCTTCTTGTCCTCATCGGCGAACTTCTCGGCGTCATGGATCATGCGATCGATATCCTCGGGCGTCAAACGGTTCTGATCGTTGGTGATCACAATCTTTTCCTTGTTGCCGGTGCCCTTATCCTCAGCGCTCACTTGCAGAATACCGTTGGCGTCAATCTCGAAGGAGACCTCGATCTGAGGAATGCCGCGTGGTGCTGGTGGGATGCCAGTCAAATCGAATTTGCCGAGCAGATGGTTATCCTTGGTCATGGGACGCTCGCCCTCGTACACCTGAATGGTGACAGTGTGCTGGTTGTCGGAGGCGGTGGAGAACACCTGCGATTTCTTGGTGGGAATGACAGTGTTGCGTGGAATCAGTTTAGTCATCACACCGCCAACGGTCTCAATGCCCATGGTCAGTGGATTGACATCGAGCAGCACGATGGCATCTGTATCCTGTTCGCCAGAGAGCACACCAGCCTGGACGGCAGCACCGTAGGCAACAGCTTCATCGGGATTGATACCACGAGATGGTTCCTTGCCGCCAAAGAAGTCCTTGACCAGCTGTTGGACCTTGGGAATACGAGTGGAGCCACCGACCAGCACAATCTCGTGCACGTCCTTCTTGTTCATGTCAGCATCCTCGAGCACCTTCTGCACTGGCTTCAATGTGGAACGGAAGAGATCCAAGTTCAGCTCCTCGAACTTGGCACGTGTCAATGTCTCGGAGAAGTCATCACCCTCGAAGAAAGATTCAATTTCGATGCGCACTTGATGGGAACCAGACAGGGCACGCTTTGCCTTCTCGACCTCACGACGCAGTTTCTGCACAGCACGGTTGTCCTTGCGAATATCCTTGCCCTTCTTCTTCTTGTACAGCTTAATGAAATGATCCATGACACGCTGATCGAAATCTTCACCGCCCAAATGGGTATCACCATTGGTGGCAACCACCTCGAAGACACCGTTATCAATGGTCAGCAGGGAGACATCGAAAGTACCGCCACCCAAATCGAAGACCAACACATTCTTCTCTCCCTCCTTCTTGTCCAGACCGTAGGCAATAGCAGCCGCCGTTGGCTCATTGATGATACGCATCACCTGGAGTCCGGCAATGACACCGGCATCCTTGGTCGCCTGACGCTGAGCATCGTTGAAGTATGCTGGCACTGTGACAACGGCATGTGTGACCTTCTTGCCCAGATAGGCTTCAGCGGTTTCCTTCATCTTGCCCAACACCATGGCGGAGATCTCTTCGGGAGCAAAGATCTTGGCACCCTGCGATGTGTCGACGCTGATGTGAGGCTTGGAGTTCTTTTCGACCACCTTGAAGGGGAAGAATTTGATATCGTGCTGCACATTGGTGTCGGACCATTCGCGACCAATCAAACGCTTAGCATCGAAGACAGTGTTCTCGGGATTGGTGGTCAACTGATTTTTGGCGGCATCACCAATCAGACGCTCGCCATCGGCAGTGAATGCCACGTACGAGGGCGTAATACGATTACCCTGGTCGTTGGCAATGATCTCAACACGTCCATTCTTGTAAACGCCAACGCTAAAAGCAGTAAAGAAAAGAAACGTGTTTGTTAGTTAAAGTTGTTAATTGGAAACTGAAGATGTGATCGCATGTTCCTCTAATTGGAACGACTTGTAAATTGCGATAAAGATAGTGATGACCCTTACCATGAGTATGTGGTTCCCAGATCGATACCGATAACAGTGCCCAGCTCCTTGTCCTTCTCCTTCTTCTCCTCACCGAGTGAGAGGCCAACAAAGGCCACGACGGCCAGTAAAATGCACAATTTCATTTTATTTGCAGAGTTCCTTTAATTACTAGTCTTAATGTTTAGTCCACGACACTAAACAAAAAAAACTGCAAAGAGAGAGAGAGAAAAGAAATGCGCGGATTAGTAAAATGTGAGAAAGCTAGGCTTAACTTTTGTACACGTCAACACACAAACACACGCACACACACACGTATGCAGAATAAGAGAGTGCGCTCTTTAATGCGAGAGAGCATAACCAACTGCCGAACTGCCGAAAAAAAGCGCTGACGTTGCGCTGTCAACAGGTAAAGGAACCGCTATGTGTGCTACTTTTGGTATTAAACAAATTTATGGGCCGGTGATAAATATAAAAATGCCATGTGTACTTGAAACACAAGTAAGTTACTATCAAACTCACACACACCTGAGAAGCGAAAGAGAGAGAGAGCAAAAACACGTCTAGTTCTGTGGCTAACCTTTTAACAACTGTTAAGCTGCCCGCACACTGTTCTTGACTTTGCTCAGCTTTGTGTTCTGCCCAGCTGCAGAGCAGAGCAGCGCAACTCACTGACACTGACCGACGTCGACTTCGCGGCTCTGTTAGCGGCGTTGTCGTCTCGAACAACAACAACGTTGCTATAGAATTTTTTTGTATACGTGGTAACATTTCTTTTTTGTTTCGCATGCTTTCTCGTTCACGCTTACACTCTTGGCGGAGACTGTTGCTCACAAATAAAACAACAAATTGCCGGCCGTCACACACTATTCAACTCTCTTAAAACTGGTTTTGTACTCGAAATTTGTGGTACGTTTGAGCGCCTTTTGCATTGTCAATGAGTGTGCAAGAAGGAAACTACAAGAATTACAACTACTACTACAAAAATTCGCCCACGCCCCGTCCGGTGAAAGTTGACAAAGGGTGGTAGGCGTCGTCTTTTCTTCTAGCCGGCAAAAAAACCTGCAGTATTTTTTGCATAAGTATTTTTGTGTTATTTGCTCACATTTAAATTGTCTGGCGTTTTGCCTATGTTGAACAGACTGTGCTTAATTCTCTTTAGATGTGTGACGTGTAATTTTTTGCGGCGTAAAATAACCAACTTATTTAGATAGCTTGAGGGATTTGGTTTAAATGACGTGTACAAAGCTGATTGAGTCGCAGACACCAACACAATTACTCAAGTGTGTGTGAGACAGCGACGCGATGCCAGACAACGTTAAGTAGGCGCAGGCGCATGTCTATGTATATGTGCATGTGTGTGTGCTGCCGCACATTTTAAATTTGAATTTACTTTTTTCGCGTATTCGCGCAATTGTGTGATAATCAAAAAATGCTGAACTGGCAATCGTTGTTGCTATGTCATCTTCTCATCAATATAAGCAGAGAGCGAGAAGAGAGACACAGAGTGCAAAAAGTATCGATCGAAAATGAACAGCTGTGAAGTGCAGTTAGAACAGTGTGTACATCACAGAAAGACGACGCACTAATATGTAAATGTTCGGCTAACAACATCAATAGCCGGTTGTTGGCTCGATGTGAATGAACTTTGTTAATAAATTATGTTATGCTAATTTGTTGATGCTGTCCGTCTTTGTCACACTAGTGTATGTGTACTGTGTGTGTTAATTATGCACGGTGGGCGAGTTTTTGTTACACGTCATACGAAATGTAAGAAGGGGTCACACTGGCAGTGACGTTTTTGAGGCACAAAATTGGACCGAACGGAATATATGAAAACTATTCGCGCACAACTTGCATTGCATGTGCAGCACTGACAAACAAGCATGTGCTTTACTCTATGATGTACTACAGTTTTGGAACATTTTTTTATTTTTTCTCGTTTTTTGCCTTTGTGGCCACATTGCCAACATGGCGACACCGCGAGCGACATGTGCAACGAGGTTATTTATTTCATTGCCGCCTTTAATTTGTATGCTTGCATTTACTTTTAATTAAAACGTATTAATGCGTTCAAGAATTTCCATCGAATTAATTTGGGCAAAAGTAATGGAAAAAAAAAACTTACACTTGAAACTTTGCCTTAAGCTTATTGCTTTCAAATTTTCTCTCTTGACGTTTGAAACAGAACTGAAAGAATGTTGCGATTACTGTGCTTTGTGCCGGCGCTTTCTACACACACGTACACACACACACATAGAAAGCTGTGCCAAGTACACGTCAGTGTTAACTTCACACACAGTGTTGTGAAACTCGGAAATTTATCGATAGTCGATTTGTTGTTAAACAAACAAACAAAACTTTTAAAATATTTGATATATATATGTAGTTATGTACTTACTTTTCCTAACTTATATATTAAATTTGAGCACTATTATTGGCTGAGTCTTTGTTGTATTTTTTTTGGCTTGGTTTTATAATTACTTTTGTACACAATTTCAATTTCACAGTCACAGTTTGAAAGTTTTGTTTATGTTTTAAAAAAAATATATAAAAAACAAAATTCACTTAATATATTTTCGAATCGCACGTTCTAGTTGATGTATATTCCAATGTAATGTAATAGAAACGATTTTCTATGTGTGCCGATGCGTTATTATTTCTTTGCTGTCTGTTTTGAAACTGTTGATGGCTCTCTGCATTGCCGGGCTATTTATTCAACGGCTTTGTTTATGCTCTGACGTGTGGTACACGTCAGTGGCTGCTGCAATTCTGATTGGTGTTGCGTAGCCGCTCTCCAACCGATAGACCTAACTGGAAACTTCCCCAACCATGTTAGTGTAGTGGAAGGAGAGAGCGCACTTCCAAAAGTATTGTTTGTGTATGCGTGTGTGTGTGTGTGTGTATGTGTGTGTCTTGGGCTTCAAACAACGTTTTTAGTTTTCGTCACCGTTTTTAAAATCAAGGCCGATGACACTGACTGCTTGTGCTCGTTATCTTCCCTTTTTTTTTATGTCCCTCTCGCTCTCTCTTAGAGAAGCTTTCTATTGTTGTTTAGAATTTGTTTGAAATATATATGATTCGATGATGAAAAAGAAATAAATTTAGCAAGAGTGTAGTATCAATAATCTGCATTTCTCTAATCACTGACGTGTACTTCGAGACGTTACTTGAAGTGTTTGGAGTGTGCTTCCAGTGATTTCTCCGTTCGCAAATTCAAATATTTAACGATATCGTCATTTCCGTTTGTCTATTGATACAAACAACTAGATTTCATAAACTATGAAAGATAAAGATACCCAAATGACATATTAGACGGATCTCGAATTTCTTTTAAAATTTTATCTAAATTTTTAAATTTAACTAGCAAGATGGTATTTTTTTCTCCCTTAAAAAAATGAAACGCCCATTTTTGTATGTTTTTTTTGTTTGTTTAATGGTTTTTGTAATGACACGCAATCGATATCAATATATATTTTTTTTTTCTTCATAACAATAATAGCATTTAATAATCATAATCAGTGACATGTCAACATACGTTCTCAATTCTCAATTTCATTCCACAAATGTTTTGTTTATTCAACATTTTTGTGCAATTCTTCAAGTTATTAAGTTATTAACAATTTGTTGTTTGTTTTCTTTTCTTTTCTTTTTTTTTTTAGACTTGCATAGGATTGAACAAACTCAATCGACTCGTTTTTAATTGTGTGGTAATAAAATGTATACATATATTAATCTTAAAATGGGATCGCGAAGGGAGAAAGGCAAACAGGACAAAAATAATTTGCGCAAAATATTTATTTGCCTGCAAAACTGCAAAATTGGTTTCTACAACCTGAAAAAAGAAATGTATTATTTCTTTTCTCGCTTTGTAATATAGGGGAGGGGGTATTATTAGTTGTTTTTTAATAGGCATCTCGTATATAGACGATATATAAATACATGGGCATAGTTAAAGTTAAACGACTTGTAGAACAATTCGTACTTGGTCGAAAAAAGTTGAGCTAGTCTCATCCAAAAAAAACTGACGTGTAATATTTTAGTATTACATAGACAATATATATAGTAGAGTAAATAAAATCGAAATATATCGAAAAAAAAAAATGGCGAAACCTGTGAGCAGAAAATGAAAAAGCACATCGAAAATATTTGTATGTGTTTTGATCATGTTAACGCTTTTCGGTTATCTTCTGATTTCTTGAGTATACATATACATAAATATATATGTATGTATATATATATATATAGAGTTGTAGTAGTTAAATAGTTGTAGATAGACGAGTTGTGCACAAAAAATGTTTGCATTAGATTAGAGAATTGCGATTTCAATTGGTATTTTGTGGTTTTTTTTTGCTTTTCTTTTGGTTTTGGTTTTGTTTTGTTGTTTTCCCCATTTTTCTTTGTATATTTTTATTATGATTAAATTTTGAAACACTTTCGAGTTGCCATGCATTAATTTGTTTGCGTTTTCTAGTTGTTGTTGTTGTTCTTGTTGGTCCGAAACAATTTGTGGCTGTTTTTTTTTTTGTTTGTTTGTTTTGTAAATAGTTATAGTAAATATATGTATATAGTTAATAGATACAGATGCTAGTTAACAATATCAACAAATGGGCGTCCTGCAGCCTGCATTCTTAGTTTAAAGTAGTGTGCGTGTGTGTGTGTGTGTGTATGTGTGTGTTCTATGTGTATTGGTGTTTTTGTTTCAAAATTGAAACTTTGGACGTTTTAGCTCCATCCAGTTGCCCATGCTCTCTCCTCTCTTCACTCCATTCACATTTCACACTCTCTCTCTCTGTCTCCGTCTCCGTCTATCTCTTTCTCCCTCCTTACTCGTGCCGCACTCCACATATGGACAGGAACGTACTAAAGTTGTGCAGACTGCACGCCGGCAGCACCGTGTACACAATGGACGCCATCTCGTGGCACTTGTGCCTGAAGTCATGCAACGCCTGCAACAGCAGATCCGTTGGCGGTGCCGCATTCACCTGATAGAACAGTTTCAAGTGAATCGCTGGCAATTTGCTGTTCGCTGCCGTTGCATTTGTTGCCGCCTCTCCGCCCCCTAACGACGACGGCTGCTGATCGCCAGCGCCTCCGGGTGGCAACTGTTGTTGTTGTTGCTGTGGCATTGATGTTGCCTCTGTGGGCATGGCAGTTGTTGCTGTTGTTGTAGTAGTTGTTGTTGTTGATGTCTGCTCGCCATCAGCGACAACATCACGTGGCACTTCCAATGGACGTTGTTGTTGTTGTTGTCGCTTCGCTATCGGATAATCCTTGAGCAGACGATTCACAATGTATGTGAGTATCTCGTCCAGATTCTCGACGCTCAGACATTGAGCGAGACGACAGTGATTGCTCAGCACATCGTCGCTTAGCTGCGTCAACTGGGTGGTGGAGGAGGCCAGACCGGTGGCCACGTAGCAAACAATCGCCGCACAATTGTTCTCGTAGTTCCAGCGACGACGTATCGAAATCGTGTAATCACTGACCGAGCAGCCGGTTTCCTCATCTGCCAAAACAAACGAATAAACAATCGGTGTGAATAACTTGTAAGGCAAGCAATACAAATTTTAAATAATTCAATTATTACTAACTACTACTAGCTAAAGAAGTTAATTACTATTATTATTATTCTGTTGTTATGACTCTTTTAATTTATGGTCGTCACATTTCCAATTGGAATTGTCTAGTAAAATCTTAAGCCTCTCTCAGCGATTCTCAAGTTGTGTACTTTATGCTGTGGGTGTGATAATTTATGACTCTTAAAATCAAATCTTAAAGACTCACGTTTGTTGCGCATTTTGAGCTTTTCCTAGTTCATTTACAACATAATCGATTTACACATTTACTTAAAATAAAGAAAATATAACTACCAAAACACTGAAGCCTTGAAAAACGTTCTGTATGAGGTAAATTTTTTTTTGTATCTTTGTAAGTTAGTTCAAATTTGTTAACTAAGCGAACAATGAAAGATGGTCTCTATGTCTCTACCATAGCTTTAACTATTATTATAAATGTGAGTCTCAATATGGTCTATAGAAGTTGAAAGTTACTATTATATCCAACAGAAAATGTGATATATGAAGTTTGACGCCTATACAAAAGATTCAGTAAAATATATAATATTATAAAGTGCGATATTTCTGCTTAATTTATATGTAATTAATATTATTGTTAAATATTAAATTACTGCTGGTTTCTTGGGCTTGTTGGAATCAACTATAAATTAATAATTTGCAGGCTACATGTAGATTATTAATTCCATTGAATGAACTTGGCTAATACTAAGTTTTAGCAGTATAGAACTATAGCTGCCATAGCTAATAGTTTATGTACTTGATACAGTTTGATCTACAGCAAAGTTGGTTAAGGATAACTACACTTTATGCCTGCGTCTAGCTCTAGCTTTTACATACACTCCATTAAAAATTGATGCTTACAGTCGAAACGATCGTTGTGCGTGTGTGCCCAGACTTGCCACTCAACGAGGGCGTCGCGGGGCAGGGCGGGCAGCACAATGTAGTCCATGATGGCGTTGGTGGTGCGTCGCTCCCATTGGCGTCGCGCTTCGCCAATGAATGCCGGATGGGTGACAAAGCAGATGCCGTGGACAACATCACGCAACTGGCCCTGAGCATTCATTGCCTTGGCAATGCGACTGATGTGACGCAACGTCAGTTTGCATTGCGGCCGAATGCCGCCCTCGATGATTGTCATGCTGCCCGGCACCAGCGCAATTTGGCCCGAAATGTACGTGATGTCGCCAATCTGTAACACCCCAAATGCCATTAAGTTACAATGTTGCCAAAAAAATAAAACCAAGCAACTACAAAATTGTTCTCACCCGCGTGGATTGACTATATGGACCAATATTGGCTGGCGCCCAATGTGAAATGCCCTGGACATGCATCGTATTGCGTCGCCCATTGAGCAGCGTTTGTGTCTCCTCGCTATCATCGCCGCTATGCGTGGCCGGCGCCCGATATGCGATGGCCTCCATAATCACATGACAATCGTCTGGCAACGGACACTCGACGCACACCCGAGTCGGCGGGTTGTGAAAGTTAAACGCCTGCAAGTAGACGCTATTCAATGCCGGATACTCGGCAATGGAGCGCACATAGAGAGTGGTGAAGCACAGATCCGACAGCTCATAGCCATGAGTGTGGCACAGTTGACGCAGCGTGTCCAATGCCTGTTGCATGCCCAGTTCCATGGTAGCAGCACAGCCTAAAAAAAACAAGATTAAAATTGCTTAGTTAAGTGAATTAAAAGAAGGGGAATGAATGAATGCTATTTGTTGTGATGTTGTGATGGGGTAGGGAAGGGAAACGGGTTTGTTTACCCTGTATGCCAGCCAGCCACATCCAGCCTTTGGCATTGATGGCCGCACGCGGCTCATTGGCGAGTGGACGAAACTCTCGCTCATATTTCATGGGACTCGGTGGCTGTGTTTGGCCCGGCGGCATCGTCGCCGTCGCCGCATTATTGTTGCACTGCGTCGTGCTCAGCCCAAGCGAGGAGATGGCCAGCGACAGCGAGCCGCATACGGCGGCCGTGCTGCTGCCCAATGGATGTGAGCTGCCAAAGCCGCAGCAACTGTTTGCCTGCAATGCATTGCTGCCGATACCAAGGCCAAGGCCAATGGCATTGCTATTGCAATTGCCACCGCCACCGCCACTATTTGTGGCAGCGGTGGCTGTGGCGCCGCCCAATGCAGATGTCGATGTCGATTGATTCGCATTGGCCAGCAGCAGCAGTGAGGCGCTGCCAGTGATGCAGCTACCGCCCCCCGCTGCCGTCGGTATGGGCTCGTCGACGCTGGCGCTCTTCGTTACAATGGGTATCGGCGAGGACGATGATGTGGCCAAATGGCGTCCAAATGAATTGCTGCGCGATATCAACTCATTCTGGCTCAACGATTCACGCAATCGCGTCTCCTTCTCAATTAGCTCCAATTCCGTTTCACTGAAATCCGGATCACTCAAATCACTGTACGTCGATTCGTTGAGATCGCTAATATAGTCAAGGGATTTCTTAACAAACACCACATCACCGCCGGCATTTGGCTCCTTCGGTTGTAGCGTTAGCTTCGTGAAATTAATATAGCCAACGGGACAAATGGGATCGGCACTGCTAATAATCGTCTGAATGTCCTCGACAACGATCCGTTGCTTGAACAGCGGACAGTCGAGCGTAAATGTCTCATATTCACCGCCCTCGCCGCACACATTCAAACCATACTTGTCGCGCATCTTCAGCAGATGCGTCTGCATCTCACGCAGCGATTTGCCCAAATGGCGATCGGGCACCAAGCCCAATGCAGCCACCTAAAACAAAAAAGAGTTAAAATTAATCATACTTCATTTATTTAATTGAATACCCACCTTTATGATGATGGCGTGCACCTGACAGTCGATCATCTCCTGCAGCAGTTCAGTCTGATCTCTCCTCCACAGATAGGCCAAGGATATCAAGTTGAGGCGGCTGCACACGTTCTCCACGCGTACCCGCTGATAGTCTGACAATATGGCCCCAACGGCTACCGCCTCCACATTGAGTTCGTGCTGCAAAAGCGTTTACAAACATTAATAATCCAATCGATTTTGAGAATATTCAGGAGTATGGTCAAGCTGGTGTGATAAATGCTATTATTCCCTTTATGGTAATTATGGATTTATGGTAAAGTAAGTAGAATTAATATAATTTCTTTTTCAAATATTGTGAAAGAACTTTTTCAATGAAAATATTGAGAAATATGATAAAGTAAGCATGATAAATATTATTATTATAAATATATTATGAAAAAGACATATTATAAAAGAATGTTTAGTATCGTTTACTTTTCTGATAATAGATGATTTGAGAACATTGTGAATTATGGTAAGTATAATAAATATTATTTATTTTTCATATATTGTGGTAGAACTTTTTCAATGAAAACATTGAGAAATATGATAAATATTATTATTATAAATATATTATGAAAAAGACATTTGTTCACATATTATAAAAGAATGTTTTCATTTTGGTATGGTTAACTTTTATGATAATATATGATTTGAGAACAGTGTGAATTATGGTAAAGTATAAAAAATATTATTTCTTTTTCGTATATTTTGGAAGAACTTTTTCAATGGCAAATATTGTTTTTTCTTTTTTTATATAATTGGAAGAACTTTCTTAATGAAAAGATTGAGAAATATGATAAAGTAAGTATGATAAATATTATTATTATAAATATATTATGAAAAAGACATTTCTTCACATATTATAAAAGAATGTTTTGATTCAGTATCGTTTACTTTTATGATAATATGTATATGATTTGAGAACATTGTGAATTATGGTAAAGTAAGTATTAATTAATATTATTTCTTTTTCATATATGTATTTTGGAAGAACTTATTCAATGAAAACATTGACTAATATGCTAGCAAGTATGATAAATATTATTTCTTTTTTATATATTGTGGAAGAACTTTTTCATTTAGTATTGTTAACTTTTATGATAGCATATGATTATGGTATGACTATATAGTATGCAAGTCTTGAACCTCTTCTTTTAAGCATTAAAACTGATCTATGTTTAAGATTAATTATATTTCAAAAGTGCTCATATAGAAATTATTATTATAAATACTGCAATATACAAATCTAATTTGATGCAATACGTTTCCATTTACAACTTTGTATTTATTCCAATTTAATTGGTATTAAATAATCTGTTCTTTTTAATGTGCTATTAAAACTGATCATTTCATTTCCATTTTGTCAAAAAATAGGTGGCTTTAAAATTGATGGCCTAAAATAGTTTAAACCACATTAAGCAAAGATTAAATATATATAAATATTTTTTTTTAATAATCTGTTATTATTTTTAAAGTGCCATTAAAACTGAATAGAAAAATGTATATTTCCATTTAATAGATGTTAATTGGCTCAATATATTAAATGCTTAGTTAGAAATATAATAATAAGCGTAAGTTAAATGCAAAATTGAATATAATAACTTATGTTTATAGAGCTAATGCCTGAAAAATACTTTTGTGTAGCACACAAAAAAATGTAATAATAATTCACTTGGCTATAAAACGGACTTAATTACAACTTTTAGATAACGTATCTATTGAAATTTGCAGACTAATGAGCTAGTTTCCATTTTGTTAACACCTTTGTCGTAAAGCAATTAACATAATAATTACTGATAGCGGACATAAGTGGAATTTCATTGTATATAAATGGACACAATAAAAGCTCGATGTTTGAATTTCATTTGCTTTAAAGTCAATATTCTTGATTATTGTAGCTTCGACTTTGCGGTTATCGTAATGTGATAGCATTATCAATATGCAGACGAGAGCTCAGCATTACAGATCGTCAATATATATATAGTACTATAATTAAAATTATAAGTAGAATAAACAATGCATCAAGTTGAATAGGGATTGAAATTGTGTATAAAAGTGTTGAGTTCAATTCTGATAAAGAGACGAGCGAGTGAAAGAGAGTGGAAGAGAGAGAGAGAGAGAGAGAAAGCGACTGAAGTATAAACAAATATTTGCAATGCTTCACGTGTTTAGTGACATTTCTTGTGATTAGATTACGATTACCCGAAACGAAGCGAAACTAATTTCCGCAATTATTTTGATTATTTGTTTCGTTACGTTGCGTTTTGTTTTGTTTGTGGGTCGCCACAACACGTTCAAGGACATTTTACAGACAATCAACAAATATATATATATGTATATATACGTATGTGCTGACGTTGCAGGATATCCTTAATGCAAAAGGATTCGCTGTCTTCTAGTGCTCTTCAGCACGCTAGCCTTATTTGTCGAGTTTTGATTGAATTAACAACAAACTAAGACACGGCTAAAGTTTACTCGACTGTCACGATTTCTCAACTTACGCATTGAATTGCGGTGCAGCTGCACTTGGTTTTCTCATTCTCTTTCTTTTTTGTTTCTTACACAACCTTGCAAGTTTATTTCCTCAGAAAGTAATCATACCTATTATTATTATTATTATTGTGTGTACCTTCTGTTCTCAAACTTTAAAATTAATGCACCTTAACCGCACTTAGTTTTGGTGTCTTTTTTTTGAAAAGAAATTCTTAAATCAATTCGTTTATAAATGAATTCAAGCTGATTATAATAATATATATATAGCAGATCGTAATTGTAAGCAGAAATCTATAAGAATTACAATCTTAAATCGGAATTTTAGTAGAGTGGAAATTGCCCTTTAAATTATATATCTAATTCGAAATCAAACTGAAATATAGAATCTCTCCTAATTTTATATAAGAACTGTTAACCTCCAATCTTCTGGGCTAGGACAGAACTTGCAGCTTATTATCAATATTTTAACTATGACTACACTTTACAAAGTCGTAATATTTTATAAGGTTTATACCCGCATTGGGAGACTCTCAAATAACAGGGTATCAGAGGTTTAAATCAGAATTTAAGTAGAGTGGAAATTGCCCACTAAATGAAATATCTAATTCGAAATCTGACTGAAATATAGAATACATATAGCTCGTCTAATTATATATAAGAACTGTTAACCTCAAATTCTCTGGACTACGACAAAATGTACAGCTAATTATAAATATAATAACTAAGAGTACACTTTACAGAGTCGTAATATTTTATAAGGTTTATACCCGCATTGGGAGACTCTCAAATAACAGGGTATCAGAGGTTTAACGTCATGCGGTGCCTAGTTGCATCGTTAATCGCTAATCAGACACTACAATCTGTGCGCCTCTCATGAATATTTATTATAGACATTTCCTCGTGGATGCAATAGAAACTGAATTCGTGCTGGGTTGGATTTAAAGTTGGGAATTTAGGGCGGGGGGGTGGTTGTTACCTTGCACGTCTCGAGCAGACTGTAGAGATCCTCAACTTCGTCATCATCGGTGGGCACATATTGTTTGCCTGTCTGTGTGCTCTTGCCCTTGGTCTCCCGTCTATAAAGTGGCAGCCCCATTGCGCTGGCAAGTATCTCGATGCCCATGTGTCCAACGGTCTGATACATGAAGCTATCCAGCTCATCTGCATTATTAGCATTATTGTTAAACGATAAACCAAATACACAATGTTGACAAGTAAATATACATATGTTGTACTTATGTATGTAGTGGGTGGTGTTAATTGAAGTTACCTCGATCCTTTGGATGCAAATTGGCTAACGCGACAATTTCGTGACCCTCGGCGACGCACTGCATCATGTTGTAGCAGCTATCCTTGCCGCCACTTACCATTGCCACCACACGCATCTTGGACAAAGTGTGCGTGCGTGTGTCTGGGTATTTGTGTAGCAAATTTGGTATTATTTGATTTATTAATTTTTGTGATTTTATTTTTCTTTTTGGTTTGGGTTTGGGTTTGTGCTGCTCGTTTTTAGCTAGAAGAGGTGGAGGAGGAAAAAGTGTTGTGCGCTCATTTGGTCTGTTTGTTTGTTGACTAGACTTGTTTACTGTATAAAGTATAAAGAACGTAGTGTCTTCTATTAACACAGAGGCGGCTGTCTATTTTTGATGTCGAGTTGAGTTGTCTTTATTATTATTATTATTATTATGATTATTTTATGTTGTTGCTGTCAACTGCAAAGAGAAAGAACGACAAAATTCATTAGTGGTCTTGCTTCTTCTACAGCTGTGCTGTTGTTATTGTTGTTGTCCTTGTTCTTCTTGTTGTTTGTTTAATGGCATGCTGCTTCTACTGCTACTGCTACTGTTACTGCTACTGCCGCTGT
Source organism: Drosophila kohkoa (assembly GCA_019972355.1). NCBI lineage: Eukaryota > Metazoa > Arthropoda > Insecta > Diptera > Drosophilidae > Drosophila > Drosophila kohkoa. The sequence goes on from BJEL01000077.1 coordinate 736,501, forward strand.
TAAAAGCTCTCTCAGGTGGCTGCGAAATCTAATTAGACGCAACATAATCAAACACAAGGGCTGCCTACTTAATGCACTTTGGCAGCCGGCAAAGTAACGGAACGACACAGCAGGTGCTCTGCTCTGAGGTAAACACAATGATTATATTATAATACAAAAACAACAACAGCAGCAACAACAAATAGCAAAGAAAGAAAGAAAAGCATATAATGTGTAGGCAACACAGGATGGTGTTGGTTGCTTGCTTGGGCGCCTCTTCCTCTGATTATAATTGGCAAAACTCGGCCAAGCTAAATGATTGCACGAAGGTCACACACACACACACGCACACACACTGTTACATACACACATGCTTGCGCATGCATATACAAATATAAATATACACATATGTGTAGATTGTACATATTAGCGACATGCGTATCACAAACACACACACATACACTATTGAGTCTACTGACTATGGCGCCGCTCTTATGTCGCTTTTGACCCAAATATCAAATTTGCCATATACACAAATCTCTTCATATTATTGTTTAATATATTTATTTATTTACCCGACCAGTTCTGGACGTGCACGACTTTTGGAATTCGCACACTAGCTAGAGATGAAGATACATCGATGGAACTATCGATGCATCGATGTTTCTCACATGTTAAATATCGATTTTTTTGTGGAAAACATCGATTTGTTTTGCAACCAAATATTTTTTTGTAGTTCACAATTGAATAGATGGTTTTGCTTTTAGATTAGTTGTTCGTAATAAGAATATATTTTTGTAATGCTGTTTAGCATTAAAAATAAAAAATCGAGGTAATCCCGATAAATAATCTTTGGTTCCACTTTATGTTTACCAGTTCATAACTGAAGCGTCGTGATAAGGCGCGTTGTTTGAAGAGCAGCTTCTTTTCACCGTATTCTTCAATTTATCTTATTTATTTAATTTCAATTCCAATCATCAGATTCCCATTCATGAATGGATAAAGTTGAAGCACAGATTAACAAGTGTTCATATGAACATGTTTTTAAAGTTGTTCAGTAGTAAATGAGTTAATTTTGTTAACGGCCAAATTCACACGACACTGAAATGTTATTTCGATTCTTTGTCATATTTTTTTTTAGGAAGATTTGCTGCATTGAATTTTATATTTTAAAAATTTAATTGCGCGCTATTTTAAAGTTGTTTCATTAATAACAAATCTTGTAAGTTGAACGCTTCCAAATGTGTATATTTTTTTGTTTGCACGAATTAAAACGATTTTTATAGTTTTTGTGCACTGATTGTTATTGTTTAAGAGATTTTAAATATGTGTAACACTTTTATATTAATGTTAAAGTAGCTGTGGCTATCAGCAAGCCAAGCTTTTATCTCTATTTAATGTGCATATTTGATTGCCTGCATTTTATATGCAACTTAACCGGTGTGACCACAAGTTAAAACTGAAAAATATGCTAAAATATACTATAAAAGTCATATTGAGCCGAGCCCAGCTTACGAATTCGAAATGGATTTCTAATGTTAACTTACAGTTCGAATGTTATGACATTCGAAAATTGATTTGTTACTGTGATGAAAAAGTAAAATGAATGTATTGAACAAAGTGTGTTGAGGTGTTTAAAATTGCTTGCGATTGAAATATAAATTTGTGGAACGCTTTGCTAGGTTTATTTAACGCATTTTTTTAAAGTTACTCAATTTTGCGCATGCTGCTCACTTTTGCGTATTGTTTCTCTTGCATGCGTTAGCAGTGTTCTGTTAAGTCCAAGGCAAAGTGAGTTTGCATTGCGTCTGGTTAAGTTTCTAGTTTTTTTGTTTATAAAAACTCAAATTAAAATAAACAACAATTGTTTTGCAGTTTTGTCAACAATTCCGCATCTAAACATTCACTCGAAGTGCACACTCATAAATTCTTAATTTTTAGAATTGGAACCTTCTTCCAATTGCAATAAAATATACAGTTTATATAAACAAAACGGAGTAAGCAATAACAATAACAATTTGGAAGCAACATGAACGTGTTACCGCAAAGTAAACATTACAATTTGACACACTATCAACAACGCTACAACTGGGACTGTGGCCTATCCTGCATACTGATGATATTGTCCACCACACAGCGTGAGCAATTCCTCAACAATTTCGAAGCAATCTGCAAGGAGGAAGGTTTTGGTTCGAGCACCTGGACAATTGATCTATGCTATCTGCTGCAACGCTACCAAGTGCGTCATGAGTACTACACACAAACGCTGGGCATCGATCCCAATTACACACAGCACATGTATTACTCGAAAATCATTGACAAGGACGAGAAGCGTGTGACGCGCAAGTTCAAGGATGCCAAAGCTCATGGATTGCGTGTGATGCAACGCACCGTCGATATGGATGTCATCATCAAGCATTTGGCCCGTAACGGACCCGTCATCCTGCTGACTAATGCATCGCTGCTTACCTGTGACATCTGCAAACGCAATGCGCTCGAGAAGTTTGGGTGAGTCCTGATTCCTTTCTCTAGTCCTTCCTCTCATTCTTCTCTGCACGAATACAGTCCAGTCCGAGTTTGTTATACTACTTAGAATTATATTATATACTTTGTCAGTCAACACTTTGTTGATGGTTCAGAAGAGCAAAGGTAACTTTGAGTTACAAACTTTATACATATATGTAACTGAACTTTACCCAAATTGTTTAGAGGAAAAATAATTGAACAGCTTGTAATCAATGAAAATATCAATATTTATCAATAACATTTCAATGATTTAAATATCTAACAACTAACTGATTTGTGTCTTCGATAAGCACTGGTTGAAGAACATTTTATGGTTTGTGTCTCAACTAAATTGAAAGGTGCAAACTAAGACTTGAGCTCTCGGAATAATTTAAATTTAAAATTGTAAATCGCTGAGAGGTGGAATCTTAAGAAATGATTAAATAATCAACTGTTCCTCAAGTTAGCAAGTTATGGACTGAGTTTCACAATAGTAATTGAATACGTTCAAAAACGAAATACTATTCCAAGTTTTATTATAGTAGCTAGATCTTGAAATAAACTTGAACTTTATCAAGAACGATAAAAATTGTATTTATTTTTTATGCTGAAAATAGCATAAAGAACTGAGTTTCAAATTTCATAGAGATAGCTGCAATACAGCGAAACCTCAAAACAATTGACTGACCTCGGACTGTAAATTTGTGCCGAATTGTAGTTACCTAGTTACCTCTGTAGATTGGCTAACTTTTTGCTTATTATCAAGTTGCTTTCGTCTATCTTGTATTGCACAAAACACACGTTTGCCCACGGATAAAAACAAAAGATATGCCGGACACTATGTGGTACTCTGCGGCTATGACATGGACAGCAAGAAGCTCTACTACCACAATCCCGAGGTGCACGATGGACGTAAGTACAACTTCCTTAATGTTTCGCATCAATTTGTAATGTTCTTCATTAATTTATTTGCAGATATTTGCCGTTGTTTGTCGGAGGCCATGGACACGGCTCGCACAGCTTTTGGCACCGATCAGGACATTATCTTCATCTATGAGCAGCAGCAAAGCAGCGATCAATAGATACTTACATACATATATATTCGACAGCCGATGCCTGCGTCGATGCTAAATGAAATTAGAATGGCTATTTTAGTACCTTGCCGAGCAGTTTGCCAGCGTTGTTTGTTGTTGAATGGAATCTGCGTCTTGTGATATTAAATTGTAGGAAAGAAGGAAGGAAGGAAGGAAGCAAGGAATTGAATTGCATTGCATTCGCTTGTGCTAAGGCTGGGCCTCTCTTTCTCTAATCTGATGTACCTAATGCTTATATGCAAACATATAAGGAAACAAATTTATATTATAAAAACATCAATATTCTATTTAATGTATTTTTTTATTATTGTAAACATTTATAACATTGCTATTTTATAGTTGCATTTAAGCAATTCAACAAACACGTACACTTAGTTATTGTTAGTTATTTAGTTGATTTAAGCTAACAGTTGGTCCCCATTTGCAAAACAAAAATAACAACTTATGTATTGTTCAATTTGAAAACAAATGTTTGTGACGTCGCAACAATTGCTGTTGAATTGTGGCATTAAGTGAAATTATCTATCTATACTCAATAAGTTATATCAAGTAATGTACTTATAAGTTCTTTTCTCCATAAATATTTGAGCATGTGTTCCGCCCTCTTTGCGCGCATTCCAAAAAAAAATATTGTTGTGTAAAAGAATATAAATAATATATGGTATATGGTATATGTAGATAAATATGTTTATGGATACTACTAAACTAATGATCGGTTTCATATTTTAGCTCCTTGGTTAGCAGCTGCAATTTGATGTGAGGCGCCTCCACTGGCAAAATGATGCGACCCTCATCGTCCCTATATTTGGCATAGAGCTGCTCGGAGAACGCCTCAAAGCCCTGGGAGCGCAGTATCTTCTGCGAGAAGATGCCAGTGGCATCGGCCTTGAGCAGATGATAGCCAGATTCACGTGCCACCTGCTCGGCACGTCGCACCAGCTCCTTGGCAATGCCCTGACCACGATAGCGTGAATCGACCGACAGGATGCGCACATCAAAGATGCGTTGCACATTGTAGCGTGCAAACAGATCCACCTGCAAGCTGTGGCGATACAACAGCTCAAAGATCTTCTTGTAGTTACTGTCGCAGCTGTATTGCAGTTTGTCCAGCGCCTGTTCCGTATCGCCAGAACGCAGCACACCGTTTAATATGACGCCAGCTATTTGGCCATAGTTGACGCTATCCTTACGCTCATCCACGGCCATTATGCTCAGCTGATCCTGCAGCGTGGCCAGGCTGTGATGCTCCAGTTCACGATTGCCCCCTCCTTGCTGGCAAAGTCCAGCTGCTCGATTCAGTGGCTCGTCGGCAAAGAAATTGCCCCGCAGATGATCGATCACACGCTCGTAATAATCGCCACTGATTAGTTTGTACTCCATTTTGCGCAAATTTGCTAGACGTAACTGGGAATGTAGAGGAAATGCATTCAAATGCATAATTACAATGTTTTTTAAGTAAAATACAACATGTTCGGTTAAAATACTCTTGTAATGAAATTAGTAAAAGAGTATAGCATAAGTTTCAGCGCTTCCTATTGCTGTTACAAATAAGAGAAATTATCCTAGCTCGGACATATGTACATATATGCATTTGATTCGTGACATGGAAATCTAGCGATTGGCATTAGCAAAGTGTGTTGTCATCTAAGAAGAAATATGTTGACTTCAGGATGGAAAATTGTCAAAAACACAAGTAAGATTTGATTATCCTTTGGTAAGCTGAGAGGTCTAATTAATATGCGTCGATTGACGTAGGACTGGACAGGATATTCTAGGTCTCGAGTGAGTTGTGTCTAATTTTCTCTTTACATACTTCTAGCCCTTCAAATGGTCGATATAAGTGTGATTTTGGGAATTTGAAGCTGAAAAATGTAATGTAAATGAAAATGTAACGCACTTTTTTTATGTAATCCTAAAAATCCTTGAATATAATTCGTTACTTATGAGTACAAAAAGGTAAGTTCTTTCAAAATCAGTCATGATATAATAAAAAAGGTAAGAAAAAAGGTAAGTAAAGTATAAAAATAGTCAAGATGAAGATGTAGTTGTTGTTGTTATTACCCAGCCGATATAGCCACGAACAGCCAAAAGTACAAAACTAGCAAGTGAAATACCAGGCGAACAGAAATCAGCAGCAAGCGGAAATACAAAACTTAACTTGCTTAATTACTAGCGCCATCTATGGTTTGTCGCCGCAATGACGATTTATATAGGTACAGCCCGAAAGTATGCTATGAAATTTTTTGCCTCATGCTGCTGCCATTTAGAAAATACAAATTTTCAATTGTCCTAGCTTGGTCATATCCTTACATATTTTCACAGGACCTATTGCATTCGCTTTGTGGCATCGAAATCTATCGATTGACATCAACAAAATATGGGGTCATCTAAGAATCCAACACTTAAAAATTTTGGCTTCAGGACGAATGGAGACACGTTAAAAATACAAAATCCTTATTATTTCGAAAAGTACCGGGACTATTTGAATGTCCTTTGACCAGTTGATAGTGCTATTGAAAAGAAATTGTTTGAAGCTAATTTCAGCTTAATCCTGCCAAGGACTCCAGAGATATAGCCAGTTTTGTGTTTAAGAAAATCTGAGTATATCTCAGCTGTTTGAAGGAATTTTAAGGATATTGTTATTGTTTCAGCATCCTTATATCAATATCTATCGATTTGGAAAAGGACGACCAAATCGTCCTTAAGATGGCGAAGTTACTGAGGAAAATTTGAATTTGGGTCAATTTTTGAATGCCACCCCCTTGGAAATTTTTTCGATGAATTTTTGGGTTAGCTTCTGGAAATCCTTGAATGCAAATCGATAGTGCTGGCATCTGTGATCACAAAAATGTGTGTCTTTTTGAAATTCCTTTAGATCCTGCCGAGTTGTAGCTATAATCACAGAAAATATTTACATTGGCGCATCCTCAAAGTATGCTACAAAAAATTAATTTTTTTTTTCGATAATTGTTTTGGTTTCATCCTGCTGCTCTTTGAATGGCTATATCGACAATATCGTTAAGGATTTTCACCTGATGCTGTTCGGTTTGTTAAAATAAACTTTCTTGAACAGTATTCAAAAATGATAAATGGAATCTAAGGATCAGATATTTGGAAATTGTTCATCAATCAAAAACTTTTGGATAAATAATTCAATTTTTAAATTGAAATAGAAAGCCCTCAGTTTGCACTCAACAATTTAATGAGCACTTCAGCTGTAATTTCAAAATAATAACAGACGTACACACGTACACACCCATACACATTAGAATAAATTTGTATGTGTGACCGAGAGCAACAACTACGCACATACATACATAGATTTGTTGTGCTAGAGTCAAGCTCCTCTCAGTGGCATTTTTGCTTTCATAACTCAATTAGAGAGCACTTGGGAGGCAGCGTTCTCTTTCTCTCTCTCTCTCACACACACACACGCATACACTTAGGATTTGACATTCCAACACGCATGCTGCACTCTTGCTCTCTCTTTTACACAGCCTGTCTGTTTGTATATGTGTGTGTCTGTCTTTTGCACTCGCTCCTTGCTTTGTTGATGTTTGTTGTTGCTGCTGTTGAAGTTGCTGTTGCTGCGCTGCTGCTATTACAATCGCATTATATCCAACATTTACGTCGCCTAAACGACAGAGCTTCATCAAATACCATGACTTCCCTCACCCCTCTCCCCTTACGCTTTCCTCACACCACACACTCATACATAGAGCCTGACATCACCTGCAGAGGAACTGCTTAGTTGCCATCGAATTTAATTATTAATTTTGCACACTTGATTTGCATTAAATTACTTACTTTTTACAATAGTTAGTTAGTTTGTTTCTCTTATCACTTCAAATTCAATGTTTGAAACTGAGTTGCGGGAGCTAGAAAAAAATATGTAACCTACTTGCGGGCGCTGCGAAATGCGAACTGCGACCAGAAAACCAGCAGCAACAGCAGCAGCAGCAACAGCGGCAACCAGCATCCCAGCTGTATTCCTGTGTGAGAGAACACACAGAAAAAAAAAAAAAAATGCTGCCTGCCCAGTGGCGTCGTTTGATTTGCGCCCCGCTCAACAAGTCGCTGTAAACTATGCTCGCTGTGTGGACGGCTCTGTGCAAAAAACATTTTTGGGGGCGCGCCTCACTACGCCTTACGCATTTAACGAGCGTGTGTGTGTGTGCGTGTGCGAATGCGTGTATGCGAGTGAAGGAGTCGTTGAGTGAGTCAGAGAGCGAGAAAGCGAGTGATTGCCTGCCTGCCTGGCTGCCTGGTCGTGACTTATGGCAAATACGAATACAAATGCGAGAGAGAGGCACAAAAGCTTCTTTTGTTCCAACACTTCACGCCTTACGCCTGTTTTCCTCTTTGTCCTCTCTCCCACTCCTTTGGCAAACGCTACGCTACTCTCTTTCTATTTACTCCCTCCTAAAATTTGCCAGCAACAACAAAGCCAACTGTTGATTCTCAATTGCATGTGAGAGTGTGTGTGTGTGCGTAAAGAGTGCTTACATACTACATATGTATATGTATGTATGTATGGTTTGTAAATATGCATGCTAGAGAACGAAGCATGCATGTAAATAAGTGCGTACACACGACTTTTTGACTTTGATATGACTGCTGAAGCACCATGGAGAGGGTGTCATTTTTATAGCAAATTATCGAGCTTTGTAAAACTATCATGATAATTTCAATAAATGTACGCCATAAAAGCATACTTTATAAGGTATGAGGCTATATAAAATGGTAATAGATTTGCGTTAATCTAACAAGGGGAAAACGACTCAATAAAAGAGCGCAACAGGTGACAGCATGGAAAAGCGGTAATTTAAAATAAATTATGCCCAAATTTTGTATTTCTTTTATTGATTTGTTCCTTTTCTTATTTATTTTAGAGACAGCTTTCTTTTAAATTATATAAAAACATCACAATATAAGAGTACAGATAAATTTTACTTTTTATACCCGCTACCCATAGGGTAGAAGGGTATTATAACTTTGTGCCGGCAGGAAATGTATGTAACAGGTAGAACGAGGCATCTCCGACCTTATAAAGTATATATATTCTTGATCAGCATCAACAGCCGAGACGATCTAGCCATGTTCGTCTGTCCGTCTGTGTGTCTATGTGTCTGTCTGTCTGTCCGTATGAACACCTAGATCTCAGAGACTATAAGAGATTGAGCTATAATCTTTTTTCGACAGCATTTGTTATGTTTGCACGCAGATCAAGTTTGTTTCAAATTTTTGCCACGCCCACCCCCGGCCCCTAAATAAAAAAACAAGTAACAAGCGTAATTTTAAAGCTATAGTAGCCAATTTCGGTATATACAATAATTACTATAGTAGTTATGATTCCTGAAAACTTGGTTGCAATCAGATAAAAATTGTGGAAGTTATTAAATAAATACTTTTATATGGGCAAAAACGCGTACTTACTAGGGCTTTGGCCGACAATCTGGTCCATTGTGCCGTCTATGGTATATCTTGAATGGTGGACTATATCGATATATCAAACATACCATATATTTTTAATATTTTTCTTAGTATTTTCGGTATATTGTTAAAATAATACCGCAATATTTTCCCTTTATTAAAAATGGGTAGCGGGTATCTGACAGTCGAGCACACTCGACTGTAACTTTCTTACTTGTTTTACCTAAGCAGATTGAAATTAAAGCAAAACATTGTAAGGAAAATAATTGAATAGGTTTTAAGGTGAAGAAGTCTCTTACAAAGGCTCTTAACACAATATAAACGTTATTAATACTCTTAATTAATAATTTAACAACAAAGTTTTACGTTCACTTTGGTATTTAACGGTTGAACTTTCCCTTCTCATGTTCAATAGTTTAGATCAGTTGATTTGCTTTGAAATACCATTAAAAATAATCTCAAGCTATATTTTGAGGTCTTATTTTGTAATCAAAAATAATGAATCTCGATATAAATACAAATGCGAATAATACGAACAATTTAATGGCATACTCACGTAAATAGAGTAATCCTAGAGGCCCATTTGTTTTTTTTTTTGACGAAAGCAGCTTAACAGCTTGGAACATATTAGGAAGTCCATTAAAGTAATACGTGATTAAATGCTTTCATAATTGTTTTTTTTTTTATCGTTTTTGTTTTCGCAATGAACTTTAGGGCGTCACGCCCCGCCTACGCCCTAAAACAATTGTAGTTGGACCGACATGGACACACATCGAGACATCGGTAATTGTTTGTTCCAAGGTCTCTCGCACTTCATTTCATATGTAGCATGCCCCTCAATCTCCAATCTGCAATACCGTGTTGATTATTTTAATGAATAGTATCATCATCAGACTGACCGTCAGTGGGCCGTGGCATTAGTCTCCGCATACACATACACACACACATACACATTCACATATAAGGCGCACACGTGTGTATATATTTATTTCGTTTGCCATTGTTGAAGGCACATGACGCCACAAGACGCATATTCAAATTGCGTGACTATGACACTCCACACCACCCCCTCTCCGTCACTCCACCCCGCCCCATGTTTCCCTTAGTCTACTCCGACGCTGACCGTGTGCCATTGTCACAGGTCAAAGCCCAAACTTGGATGACAATAGAAACGTCAGCGCGTGTTTTTTTCTTTTTTTTTTTCTTCTATTTTTTGGCATTCTGCGTTTTTCTTTTCTAATTTGTAAATTTCTTCATTTACGCGTCGTAAGTTGTTGTGCGTAGTCCACTCAATCAGCATCAATTTAAATCAATTCGCTCTAACGGTCATCGCTGCGATTTGGTCACACTGGCATCCAAAATGGCAGCCATATTTGCTGTAACTCGTGATTCGAAACAGAAATCTTGAAATCTTCACTTGATTGAAATGTTTATTATATGAAGGTCAACAAGAAATTCAGCAGTGGAATGAGTTGATTGCCATATGAATGCATTTTCATTTGTGCATTCAAAATAAGAAAGGAAATTTAATATACTATTATGATTAAATTCATTTCAGTTTCTCACGCTTTTATTGTTGTTACAACAATGAAAACTCCAAGGAACATTTCCCATTTTTGTATATCCATATTACTCATTTCCCAGAGCCTTATATTTAATAATAATAATAAAGCTTGGTTTATATTTGCAAATTCTTTTCAGTAAATAATGCTGGGATTTCAAATTTAAACTTGAAATAAACTACTACTTTTGTTAAGCTTTGACAATTTAGTGAAATTTAGAATATAAGTTGTTGAATATTGAATAATTTATAGGTTGAGAAATCATCGATGTTGCTGTCGTATTCAAAAGATGATCAAAAATATCTTAACATAAAATTGGCCATAAAATAAAGTCTTAAAGTTCAAAGCATTTCTTTATTTCTTGTTCATATATTCATTTTACACACTCTGTGCAGTAAATATTTTATTTTTTTGCATACTTACCTCCGATCATTACTTCAAATTTGAACAACAAAACAAGAAACTACAATTAAGTGTCAATCATAGCAAGAGAAAATCAACGGAACTATAGCAGATATATAGAAATATCGGTGAGACATCAACAAGTAAGCGATCACGTTGTCATCTCTAGGCTGGTCACGCCCATCGCTGCCAGCTGGCTGCGTAACAGCTGAGCGGTCTGGCCCAACGGTCGCTTTAATTTATCCACCCAAACGCTGCGTTATTTTGGACGTTGACGTCGACGTCAACGTCAGCGTCGACGTTGATGGCGACAGCGACTTTTTGTCGTTTGTCGTTTGCCGTTTTTGTCGTTTGGTTGTCGTTTGGCCCATTTTGTTGTCGTGTGCTTTGCTTTGCGCTTCGTTCTCGTTTCTTGCTCTCGTGGTCGTCGTCCGTTTATTTTAGTATTTGTCGCATATATTTAGTTAATAATTTGTTGTTTTTATTTATAGTTGATAGTTCTTCTTTATTATTATTTTTTTTTTTTTTGGTATTTTTGTGTGTGTGCTGTGCATTTAGTGTTTTGTGTATTTTTTCTTTTAAATGTTATGTTATTATTGTTGTCCCAGCAATAACTTGAATTCATAACTTTATAACTGTAACGGCAAGAAGAATAACGGTAACAAACAACAAATAATGGCTGCCAAAGATCGTTTGCCCATATTTCCATCTCGCGGGTGAGTGTGTGTGTGTGTGTGAGAGAGGGATGGCGAAATAAAGAGTGTGGGATGGAATTCATTTTTGTTTTTATTATTAACCAGTGCACAAACATTGATGAAATCCCGTCTGGCGGGCGCCACAAAGGGCCATGGACTACTTAAAAAGAAGGCGGATGCTTTACAAATGCGCTTTCGCATCATTCTGGGCAAGATCATCGAGGTATGTTGTTGTTGTAGAGCAAAGTATGCGAGAGAAACAAGGAGAGAGAGAGAGAGAGCGGGAGAGCAGCTAAAGTTTCTCTTGCATGCAGACCAAAATGCTGATGGGTCAGGTGATGAAGGAGGCAGCTTTCTCGCTGGCTGAGGTCAAATTCACCACCGGCGACATCAATCAGATTGTGCTGCAGAATGTGACCAAAGCGCAGATCAAGATACGCACCAAAAAGGACAATGTGGCCGGTGTGACCTTGCCGCTGTTCGAGCCCTATCAGGATGGCGTCGATACCTATGAGTTGGCCGGCCTCGCTCGCGGTGGACAACAGTTGGCCAAGCTGAAGAAGAACTATCAGAGTGCTGTGCGTCTGCTGGTGGAGCTGGCATCGTTGCAGACATCGTTTGTCACCCTCGACGATGTCATCAAGGTGACCAACAGGCGTGTCAATGCCATCGAGCACGGTGCGTCTGTTTTTTTTTTGTGAATACTTAAAATCAACGACTGATTTCTTTGCATTCGTACAGTGATTATACCGCGCATCAATCGCACCATTGAGTACATCATCAGTGAGCTGGATGAGCTGGAGCGCGAGGAGTTCTATCGCTTGAAGAAGATACAGGATAAGAAGCGTGAGGCACGCAAGTGTGCCGATCGTGCCAGGGAGGAGCTGCGTCGCCAGGGCTACAATGTCACCACCAGCGAGGAGGCTCAGAATATCCTCGAGAACGATGGCGATGAGGATCTCTTGTTTTAGTTCTAGGCGCGATCCAAGCAACAAAATTTCCTCCCACTACCTCATTCTCCTCTCCTATCAATGTACCGTTGAATATTTTCACACACACATTTTTTTCCCGTTTAATTTTCCCGTATGTGTAATACCCGGTATCTGTCAAATGCTAGGGTATAATGACATTGTGTGAATTGCAAGGGCATAACATATATATTCTTGATTACTTTCAACAGTCCGTCTGTCTGAAAATACTTTTATTAATCTTCTCACAACTAAAAATATTTTTGTTAATCTTTCTCTGTTTTTTTTTCGTGGTCTCATTTCAACATATTTTTGTTTATCACTGTGGCCTAGGTACCGAGTATTTTCACAGTCGGACCGACCCGCTTTCGACTGCAGCTTTCTGTTTTCTGTTGCTTTCTGAGATGTGCTCTAATATCTGTTGTGGTTTCTGTGGTTGATGCCTTGTTGTTGTTATTGCTGAAAATACTATACATTTGTATGTTATATATTATATCCATCTATATCTCGCAATGTATGTACTATATATCTTATATCTTACTACGTTTTTGTATTTTTTTTGCCGTGTGCCTCTCTCTCAAGCGAGATGCTTGATGAAAACCAATTGTTAATTTGCTGCTAAATTTATGTTTTAATTGTGCAAAACCAACAAAACAAAAACAAAATGAAACGAATCATTTTGATGGGCCATAAAATGTCTCATTTGGCTGCTTTTAGTTGCAAATTGGCATTCCAGCGTCATCGATATGGTTGCTCCATGGCACGTGCCGCAAATATGTGTATGATAAAAAAAGAAGAAAACAACAAAAACCGCAAGGCTATAAAGCAGTTTCTATCTGTTTCGATCGAACGTCTTTGTTTGCCACTTGATCTCGTTCTTGTTCTTAATCTTGAATGCTGGTATCTGAAATTCGTTTAGTAGTTGTTTGTGCATGCAAAAAAAAAGAAAAAAATTAAGTAGGCAAATAATAAAAATGCGAGAAAACACATTCATTAATTATGTACATACATATATGTATATAAAATCATCATGTTTATTCATACTATATTCCGTTTTTGCTTATACACGTAATAGTTTGCCATTGACCACTGTATTTCTTTTTGGTTTTTTCTTTTTCTTTTTTTTTGCTAAATGTTTCTTTAGTTGTCACAGTTTTTGTTTCATTTGTTTTCTTTAAGTAGTTGTTATAATTTGCATTCATTTAGTTTTTTCTTAAATTCGGCTTGCATATTGAGTTCTTAGCTAAAAAAAAAGACACAAAAAAAAAACAAAAACAATGAGATGATCCATTAACTATGAAGCTAATGTAGTCAGTGTAAACGGTTCTTAAGTCGGTCAGTCAGTGTAAACGGTGCTTAAGTCGCAAAATGTGCATGATTTGTACTTGTGAATGTATTTTTCCTTTTATCAGCTACGATTGCGCCTGCCAAGGATTGTAATCTCTCTCTTTTTAATGCATAATTCTGTATATGAATCACGAAATGTTTTGCTTTGGTGGAATCGAACCACAAAAGCTTTTGCAAAGAGCTTTTCGATGGCGCGCGTTTGTGTTAGTGTGTGTTTGTGTGTGTGACGAAATTACTTCAGGTACTTGCGTCTGTGAGAAAAGGAGAGATGACAGTCACGCTCCTGTTTTAGTTTGTTGTGTTTTCAACCAAACAGTCTGGCAACGCTAGACTTCAAATATCGGACCGTTATTTCGCATTTGTTTTCGATTGATCAGTTTCCTTGGCATGTGTCGATTAAATGTGTATGGCATGTGTAAATATAATTGCTCTATAAGTACGAATGTTTTTCTTTTTTTGTTGCTTTTGTTGTATATGAATATAACTACATAAGTATGTGGTATGTTCATCTGAATATATATGTATATATGCATCTGTACAATTAATAGTTTTCTGTCTTGCAATTTTCGTGCATACATACACCCAAAAAAAAAATTGTTTTTTTTTTTGCGAATCAATTTATGTGTAATTTCAATTTAGATTTAACATTATGTTTTCTTTTTGATTTGCAATTACATGTAAGTAGATAAATATAAAAAAAAACATATGTATACATTTATGTATATATAATATTATTACACACATATCAAGACATTTCCATACACATGTACACACACATATGTATGCATGTATTTAAAAAGTGCACAAGTTTCAGTTTCGAGTTTTTTTTGTAGTACAATTTGCGCGGCTTAAAAGCTTTAGCTTAAGCTTAAGATGCTAAGCTACGAATGAGACAGAGAGCGAAAGAGAAGAAAATAGACAGAGAGAGTGGGCGAGAGCGAGAATAGAAAAGTGTGATCGCATTTATGTACGTATGTAAATATTAAGCTTTGGGCGTTTGCTTTTTATTCTGTAGTAGTGTTGTTGCTGCTGCGGTTGCTGCGGCGGCGGCGGCGGCAGCGGCTGCTGCAATTGCCGATGCAGTTGTTGTTGTAGTAAGAGCTGTAACTGTTGGCGTCGTTGTTGTTGTTGCTGCTGTTGTTGGTACTGTTGTGCTTGCCGTTGTTGTTGTTGTTGCTATTGTTGTCAGCGCAGGCAACTGTGACGTCATAAATATTTGCTGCGACACTTGAGCGCCAGGCATCACACATTTGTTCTGCAAATGACACAAGCAGAAAGACGCAAAAACAAAACAAACAAAAAAAAAAGAAAACAGAGAGAGAGAGAGAGAGGGAGAGAGCAAGACCAAGAGCGAGAGAGAAGTCGAAATGGGCAATGGATTTGCAGAAGTAGCGTTAATAGAAACAAAATATACAAATGTCGCAAAACAAAAACACGATGATTCCGAGAAATATTTCATATATGTTTCATTTGTATGCATGTTTGTGTTGATGTGTGTGTGTGTGAGAGAGAGAAAGAGAGAGAGAGAGAGAGCAGAAAGATAAATACAAATAGACATTAACTTTTTATGCTTTCGATGTGGTTCGTTTTCACTTTAGTAAATATTATCCAATAAAAAATCACAAAAAAATCAGAAAAAAATTGTTGCAAAATTTGTGTGCGTTGCGTGTTGCAAACACAAAGCGCAGCTAACAACGTTCGTGATCATATTTAATTTGCAAATAGAAAAACGGAAGCGGAAACGGAAACGGAAACAAACGAAAATAAATGAATTTGAGGCTGCTGCCAATTTAATATGTATGCGCAGTGTGACCGAGTTCATAGAATATTCAACAAACAAAACAAAAACAAAATACTATTTTTGTATTTACATATTTACAAAGACCATTTCATTAAAAATTGGCAAATTATAATAAAAACCAAAAAACGAATTTTATTTTGCGACTTCGGTCACACTGTAAAGAAACGTTCTTATTATTTTTGTTTTCTTTTTGTATTTCGAATGTTGCAGATATAGACATGCTGCCAGATAGAGTCCTATGCATAGTTTCTTGCTGGAAAAAAATTATTGAATACCATGCTAACAGTAGCTTTGTAATATATATTTTTGAAGTATATATAAAAAATTATATATAGTATATATAGTATAGTATAGTATAGTATGCATATCGATTGCGATGTTTGACTAGCGTTTTGTTCATTGTGGTTGAATGACAATTTCATACATTGGTCGATTTGAAAATGGTAAGTAGTATATATACATATGTATATATGATACAAGAAAGGTATCTCAACTAAAAACGATCCTAGAAACGATTTTCGAAGTGCATGTTGTGGACGAAAGTAAATACAAATGGACACTGCAGATGGTTGAGACATTTTTGGATCTATACATAAAGGAAATGCGCTAGAACTAGAAATAACTATCTTGTATAACTTTCAAGTTGTTAAGCCAATTGCAATGAAGTTTTGAGGACGTTTACAAGTAAATGCCAATTTCAATTTCAAAGCTAAGTTTAGTAGGCCTTTTGTTTAAATCAAATTTGTAACGCCCTTCCATAAAAAAAGAGAAAAACTATGAGAATTTTGAGCGAGGATAACGACGGTCTTTGTACAGAGAGAGGGAGAGAGGGAGAGAGAGAGATGTATTGTCTATTGAGAGCGAGTAGAGCAAGCGTTATGTGGCGTATGTGCAAGTATTAATAGAAGAAGAAGAGCAGCTATATATAGTATGTATTATACAAAAAGTGTATGCATGTAGTTGTTAAATTTAGGATTTAGGCTACGTGGGCTGAGCAGAGGGAAACAAGTGTGTGAATAGGTTGCTTGGTTGGTACTTAGGGCGCTACGGGCTACAGACTACGAAACTAATGGCTAGGACTAGTATTTTTATTTGAATATTGTTTGTTGATTAGGTTAATTTGTTTGTTTGGTTTGGTCTACTGCTCTGACAACTCAAATACAACTGACTCGGGTGGTACGGATGACGCTGGCGGTACTCTCAGTACCTTTTGGCCGCGAAAGCACAGGCCGATCATCCAGTTGCGATGTCCGGATGAGGGCGCATCTTTGATCTGTATGCGTGTTGCCGATGCGGATGCCTCATCGTCTGGCATTGTGTTGCGCGAATTGTTGTTGTTACGCTGCTGCTGTTGCTGTTGCACAAGTCGCTGACGTTGCGGCTCTTTGGCGATGACAATGCTCACGCTGCTCGCCTTGCGGCAATTCAAGCGTTTGTTCGGCGGCGATACACTGAGCGAAATACAATTGTTATGGCACAAATGAATTGTGAATTATGTAGAAGAAATACTTACCGCTTGCCAGCTGATGCAGTTGTTGCTGGCGGCGGAGCATCGCCTGGCTGCTGCAGTGCATCGGTATCGGGGGCGGTGTTGTAGGCACCCGAATACATCGAGGCACGCTTGGGCACCCACTCGGGATGGCCACGCACCGACATCCACACGGCCAGGCTCTTCAACAGCACAGTGCGCACCTGAGAGAGAGAGAGAGAGAGAGAGAGAGAGAAACTGTAGTTGTGACATTGTTAAGGTTTGATGTTGCACTTACCTCGCCATTGAGGAAACAATAGATGAGCGCTATGAAGAAGCCCTGGAACGATGTTAGGAAATGTGTCACATAGCTCCACACAGCGAATTTCCAAGCCGTTTTCAGTGCCGGCACCAGATGCAACAGATTCGTTATGCCCAGCAGCGGCAGCAGCACAATTGCCGCTCTCACTGCTTTGCGTGTCTGCTCGATGTCGCTGGCCTGCGACTGACGCAGCTTCACCACAAGCACGCGTATAATGTTCACCAGAAAGAAGAAGTTCAGCTGTGCAAAGGAAGCGCAAAACAAATGCGAAAGACAATGCTCAATACAGTGGTACAAATTATCTAATCAATACACAAATTTTCATGTGGGTTAAGCACGTCTGTGCAATTTATACCTTCTTTTGTTTATAATAGACTAAATTTCTTTTTAAAGAAATACATTCAAATTTTATATATAGTTTTGAACGGTTGAAGTATATTTTCGAATGAAGAAAAGTAATTGTTATTTGCTTAAATTTTCTTATAAATTTCATTTGCAATTCTTGCCAACATAAAATGCAATATCTTTATAAAGCTACAAGTACTAAAAGTCAACAACAGTTTTTGCTCTTTTAGTAAACGTCATAAGCGCCTAGCCTTTTACGTTCAACAAAGTTTAAGATAAGATTTTAGAATTGAACATTTGTTTTGATGCTTTATTAATTTAAGAATTTGTATGTAGAAGTATCCACGCATCCACTCATCAACTTCAAACGAAATAGATTATCAAAGCATAAAAATGAAAGAAAAGCATAGAAATCTGTCACTCTATTTGCTCTCTTTTTGGTCTCTTAATACCTATATGAAGTTAAAGAGTTCTATGCTTCTATGTGTAATTTGATATTTGATATTTTCTTAGCTTTTTTTGCAACGATAGCGAGCTATACGAGTTCATATGTCTTATTATTATATACTTCAAACATAAATATGTTCATACCTTTCAATTTTCTATTTGCCATCAAGTACTTATTGACAACCTTGCGTATACTTAATATTTTCGTATTGAAATCAATTTTACGTATACTTAATATTTCAATATATTTTTTTTTTTGCAAATTACTGTGCGAATTACAGATACGTTGATTTAGTTTTAATTTTAAGTATGTCCTCGAATACTTATTGACAACCTTTCGTATACTTAATATTTTAATACAATGCTGAAGACAAGTTTACGTATACTTAATATTCAAATTTCTATTTTCTGCAAACTACTGTGCGAGTTACTCAAATATTGTCTACATTTTTTTTTAGTTCACTATCGAATAGTTCACTCCATGAATTAATATAATAAAAATAATGCATTTGTCCCACTGTGCCTAGGTGGTAATAATATGGCGTGGCATTTGCGTTGTGATGTTGTGAAATGAAATGACAGTCAATGAGAGTGCAACTCACCAATATGACGGTCAGCCGTGGTCCCTCCAGTATCCAATAGTACGGTGTCAGATTGTAGTTCCACATGCAATCACCCAGCGATGTGTCCATGAAGATGGCTGTGCACTGCACCCAGACGGTGGTCATTACCACTGGCATTCCCCAGCCCAGCAGCGAGAAGATGATGAGCGGAAAGCTGCCCTGGAACACGGCGACAGTGATCATGTTATGTAAGTAGAGTCCCTCAATGAACATCCACATAAACATCGCGGTTCGTGCGTATTCCAACAGCACATAGGATGCTTCACACAGATACGGCTGCAAGTTTAAATAGAGCGAGATTAATTTAAGTTTTAAAGTATGGACTTAATTTTATTCATATTCAAGTGAATAACTAACTATTTTTCCGTACATTAAATATTGCAGCTAATGAGTATTGAAATATTATCACAATTTTATTTCTTAATATAAAGTAAATAAATTAAAAATCCAAATAATATAAGATCAACAAAGGTGAATATATTATTTATACTATATGTTAGACTGTCTTTTATTTGATTTAGTAAAAAACATAACTGATAATAGCTTGAAAGTAACAAGATTAAAATATAATATAGAATACAAAGCAATATAATAAACGGAAGCTTATACTAGCTTAAAAGTAGAAAGACACAAAGAAAGTATAATATACAATAGCAGTGTAATAATAAGCTTTGCTTAAGGTTCACTTTAAGGATGTCGATATAATAGCTTACAAGTAAAAGGATTGAGAAATAATATAATATATAATAGAATACAAAGCAATATAGTAAACATATATAATAGTAGCTTAAAAGTACAAAGACTCAAAGGAAAAAATTCAATATGTACTATAGAAAGCAATAACGTTCACTTTCAGGGTGCCAAAAATGGTCTTCTAAGATTTAATATAACACATTAAATAAAATTAAACATTAAATGAAATTTGCTAAATAACCTAAGATAATATGGTAAAAGAAAATGTTTTTTCATAGCTTTTGGTTACAAACTTCGATTTACTCACCGTGTTTTCAATAACCGAGAGACTCGCATTGGTCGCCGCCTCCGGTTTGCCACGTCGAAACTGATCTAGGTAGAGGGTCAGTCGCACAATCACCTGTAGCACCATGGCAATGAAGAGGTTCTTGTGTATCTTGGTACGATTGTTGCGCAGCGATCGAAATGCGCAAAAGATTACCAGCGATATGATCAATGCCAATAGGGACAGACATAGTCCGATAATCTCCAGAGTGCGTGTTCGCTGCGCAATATCCATATAGAGCTGTCGATCAAAATGAGATCAAACGATCAAACAAGTAGTAATTAAGAATACAAAAGTCTAGTTTAATTTTAAGGGAAATGACAAGAGTACTGTGCTCACATTCACATCCTTAATCTCCTGCATGAGTCGTATGACCTCGGGCTTGTAGCAGGGTCCATAGTCGGTCCAGCCAGCGGGATTTGGTTCAGTCTCGTTGGGTCGGCCACCCCAATGACCATCAAGCTCGCACTTGCGGTTGGCGAACTCTGTTTACGAAAATCAATTCCCATCAATTATACCTTTTGGCTTTTCAAACAGAGTTACAATTTTGGGTTAAACAATTTTCGGAGGGGTTAAAAATAAAAACAACCCAAACTGACAATCGATTACAATTTTGTGGGGTCGTTTGATAAGACTGCAAAGGGTAACAAAGCTAGTTTGAAATGTGTTTTATTCAATTTGCACATTGTAAGGCTATTTGTAAGTGAACTACTGAGCTCAAATTACATAATATAGTGACAAGCTGGCAGTACCAAGCTGGAAAGCTGGCAGTCCCAAGCTGGCAAGTTGGCAGCACCAATCTGATAAATAGTCTTCTACAAAGATGGGAAGCTGGCAGTCCCAAGTTGACAAGTTGGCAGCACCAATCTGACAAATAGTCATTAACAAAGATGGAAAGTTGGCAGTCCCAAGTTGACAAGTTGGCAGCACCAATCTGACAAATAGTCATTAACAAAGATGGCTAGTTGGCAGTCCCAAGCTGGCAAGTTGGCAGTCCCAAGCTAGCAAGTTGGCAGTCCCAGGCTGGCAAGTTGGCAGCCCCAAGCTGGCATGATGGCAGTAGCAAGCTGGCAAGTTGGCAAGTTGGCAGCACTCAGCTCATTTGTTATTTTTGACCAGTTAATTGATTTTTTTTGACTATTAGTCAAACTTGATTTTGAATCTATTCTATATTACAGCTGCAACTTTTCATATCAAGTTGGCAGCACTGTAATCGCATGTGTGTATTTGCCAATCAGAAGTTTTCTTGCACACTCGACACGCAATAACCTTTGATTTTTCTCTGTTTTATCTCTATATTTTCCTTGTTGTCCATGTTCTTTCTGTTTGCTTCCATCAAACAACTTCAACTTCAATGACAACGTCATCGTCATCGTCAGCGTCAGAGTTAACGTTGGGGTTGTCAATGACAGCTCCGTTGTAGCAGTAATTATGTCAATCGAAATCGAGGGGTTATTGTAAAGGTGGACAAAACGAGGCCAGGTCAAGTTGTGGCTTTTGCTTGTTTATTAAATATTGAAAGCGAAAAATAGAAATAATCACACTTGTTCAGCACACTTGGCTTAACGCTATGGGAACGGAGCCGTCATTTAATGCGGCTCAACAATATCATCAAAAGGTGCAAAATAGTCGAGTTTTAACTAAAACCCAAGCACGAGCATATCCCTTTCCTTGCTTTCTTGATACGCATAGTTCACCTTAGTGTCCAATTAATTGATGACTGTGCCAAACACCTGACTCACTTACTCGTCGATTTGCTTTGCAATTTCAATTTCTATGCTCAATTCCCCGAATGACAAATGCTGATTGATTTGATCTGGATGAATATTTAAAGAGCTACAAGTGTTTTCTGCCATATATCCTTTTAGCATAATGAATTTCATGTTTAAAAAGCAAATGACAATTTCTTAATGGCAATATTTTATAGTTTGCCTATTTGTGTCACTACGAAAAATATTTAAATATAAATGAAATTTATTACTTTTATATGTGAAGCAAATATGAATATATGGAATCTTTTGGGAATTTATCTGCTGACCAAGTATTGTATACAAAGAATTTTCTTAATTATGGTAGCTGCATTTAGGATTCCTTTATTGGCATTTTAGAGTATTCCTTACTTCGTTTGCAATGCAGCTGCTAGTTGACCACCTTAGCTATGAATTATCGAAAATTGGAGCTTCAGAGTATTTAGGTTTAAAACTGAAATTGATATTATAATTTCTAGAGGTTCTAGAGGCAATATAAAGTATCCGAGTTATATCACATTTTATCATAGAATGTACATTGCTATTAAATATTATAGTTCGTGTTTAATAGCATTTATAAATTAGTCAGTCCTTGGACTATATTTCGAATTTCTCTGATTAGCATATCTAGTCTCTAGTTCATGTTTAGTAGTATTTGTAAATAGTTAGTTTGTAGATTATATTTCGAATTTCTGCTATCAATAGATTTAGTCTCTAATACAAATCTCAAGTTGCTTTTATGAGTAGAAGCGAGAGATGTCTTTTCCTTTAGTCGAGCGTCCATTTTATTCGGCTTAACGATCAAAACTGATTGCAACGCTCAAAATTATGTATTCAGAAGTACAGAGATATAAGAGTAATAAAGAGAGCATGACTAACATCACGAGAGAGTTGTTAGAATACGCAAGAGAGTGTAAAGTGAATATGGAGTGTAAATTGTAAGAAACAAATAAGAAAGTTACAGTCGAGTGTGCTCGACTGTGAGATACCCGCTACCCATTTTTAATAAAGGCAAAATATTGCGGTATCATTTTCAAAATATACCGAAAATACTAAAAAAATACTAAAAATATACCAAATGGTCTTTAAAATTACACTTGTTATTCGATTTTGATTTGCGGGGGCGGAAGTGGGCGTGGCAAAATTTGAAACAAACTTGATCTGCGTGCAAACATAACAAATGCTGTCGAAAAAAAATTATAGCTCTATCTCTTATAGTCTCTGAGATCTAGGTGTTCAAACGGACAGACGGACAGACGGACGGACGGACAGACGGACATGGCTATATCGTCTCGGCTGTTGACGCTGATCAAGAATTTATATACTTTATAGGGTCGGAGATGCCTCATTCTACCTGTTACATACATTTCCTGCCGGCACAAAGTTATAATACCCTTCTACCCTATGGGTAGCGGGTATAAAAATATGTGTTCTTATTATATAATAACTTAAAAAATTTCTATAAAATATTCAATCGTTAGCTTTAAGGCCTGCTGATATTGCTTTATATAGACCGTCTTGAACAATGCAAACATTTGAAAATGTAAAGAAAGTGTATGTGCAATTCGTTGTGGACATTCGTGTTGAAAGTTTTTGTTTACTTACTGCGTGGATCCACACCGTGATAGCCAGCGGGGCAATTCATGCGGGCGAGCACGCCGGCCGGCGTTGGTGGCCAACAGAGCAGCGAGTCCCAAGTCCAGTTGCAATAAATGCCTGGTCAAAAGCGAGAGAGATAAAGAGAGAGAGAGAAAGAGCGAACGAGACGGGATAGAGAATTGAATTGGCAAATAGAATACAACACACAAAAAAACGAAACGCATATGGCGACAAGCGTTGGGTGTGAATTGATATGCGGGTGGGATTAGTCTTTGTGCTGCCAAGTAGCAACAGCAGCTACAGCAACAGCAGCAGCAGGTTGGCTAATTAAACAACACATTGAGTGCAAGGACTGTGTGGCATTAAAAATTAAATGCATTGCATAAAACATGGCTGCACAACCCAGTTACCAGAATGCCGTAGTTAAAAGCACTTTCTGTGCTATGTTCTATAGTATGTGTATTTTGTTGTGCGATCAATTTAAAATTCAAATTGTATTTAATTGCATATTAATGCAGCTAGTTGCCAGTTGCAGTTGGCGGTTGCTTTTTGGTGGTGCTCGCATCGACAAAGCCATTCCCTTTGTCCTTCTTCTCTTTGTCGCTGGGGGCACCAGTTGTTGTTGTGCCACTTGGCTGTCCATTCACGAATTCGCCAGCTAATGGCAGTTGCAACTGCTTCGTCGTCTCTCCCTTTGGTTGTTGACTCTGTTTTTGTTGCAGCTGCTTTTGCTTTTGCTCCGCCACCATTGTTGTTGTTGTTGTTCTTGTCGTTGTTGCGGCCATTTGGCCAGGCTTATGTGTCCTCGCATTCACAGCCATCACGTATCGTCCATTGGCCTCAGTCTTCACCACAATATCTAGCAGAATTTTCATCATTTTGTTGCTCATTATGATACTCAATTAAAAACAATTGAAATTTTTCGGAATTTGTTATATCTGAATATAAGTTGCCGGAAGGAAATGCTGAAAATTTTTGATACGACACGCAAAGTTATCACAAACATTTGACATTTTCAACTAGGCTAACGTGAATAATAAAAAAAAACTGTTGTCGAAAAGCTGGAAAAGTTTTTGAGAGACATGCTTACAACTTTTTGTTTTTAAACTGTTTTGGTTTCAAAAAAATGTAGTTTAACTTTAAAAACTGGTTAAAATAAGTAAATGTTTTTCTTTTTACTTTCAAAACTTACATTTTTTGGAATAGTTTGGGAATTTTTAAATGAACTGCATTAAATGTTTTGCCAAATTCGAACATTGAAGTGCCATAATAATTGAATTTCCATAATTAGTGAATCATTCAATTAATATAAATTTGACGCACCAAGTTAATCAAATCAAATTAGAACAAAATAATTAGCTAATGAATTCATTTATAATTATTAGTACATTCAAATGAATTGGATTTTGCTAAATTCAATTAAATTGAAATCAATTTAACTTAAAATTAGAAGACATTAATTGAATTGAATTGAATAAATGTTAAAATAAATCAATATCGCATAATTTAAAACTATTTTACTTGTAAATGAATAACAAAATTTGCTGCCGAAACGAATTGTGGGAATTAATTACTTTTGTAAATGTGTTCATATTATACTATATATCGTAATTAGCATTACAAACGTGACCGTATTTAGTTTTAAATATCCTTCACATTGTTGAATGGTCACACTTGATCATAACTATATTTTTGTCTGTACATTGAGGTGAGGTTAGATGTGCGTTATAAATATTTAAAACTAAATTGATGTTATGTATTTTATTTGAAAACGGATATTGACAATGAAATAATTACTATTTGAATAAATCCTTTTGTTTTAAAAGTGAAATTATAATTTAGAGCACTTCTCGAACTTTAACAACTAGAAGGTTCACTCCCTCACAATAATTGAAAGTACATTTCTTTCATATTTTGCTTAAATTTAAAGCATTTTATTAGGGTATTATACAAAATTGCAGAAGTTAATTAAGAAATACTCGCTTTTTAGTTGCTTTGGCTGACAGTCTGATATATTTTGCACTCTATGATATACTTTCAATGTAGTCCAATATCGATATAACAAAAGTAGTTTGAGATATATTTGTACAATTTGTAGAATATGGTTTTATTGCATATGGGTAGCGGGTATTTCAAAGTCGAGCATTCTTTTAGATACGTGCTGCCACCTTATTTTATGCGTCTTCATAGAATTGAATGAAATATCAACTGTCTTTTAATAATCTTGATTATTTATGCACTTACTATGCGCCAATGCAATTGTTTATCAAGTATACGACGTGGGTAACGGGTAGGTCGAGCATTATTTTAAATACGAGCTGCCACCTTATTTTATGCGTCTTCACAGAATTGAATGAAATATCAACTGTCTTTTATTAATCTTGATTATTTATGCACTTACTATTTGCCAATGCAATTGTTTATCAAGTATACGACGTGGTGAACGGGTATCTCACAGTCGAGCATTATTTTAGATACGAATATCAACTGTCTTTTATTAATCTTGATTATTTATGCACTTACTATTTGCCAATGCAATTGTTTATCAAGTATACGACGTGGTGAACTGGGTCGAGCAATGCTTATGCGCACTTAGCTGGCGGATTAAATGCAATGCAGCAGTGAATAAGCTCTTTTCGAGTGTCTTAAGCAGGTTGACTAAGTAATGAAAGTGAGACTAGAAACTCACCTGCTTGCGGTTGGGTGTAGTTGGCAAACAGGGCGGAACAGTTGTTGTAGCTGGTGGCCGAGACGGAGACATAGGTGATGTTCCAGGGCGAACTGGCGGCTGGATCGACGCTGACATTTGCTGACATTGCGCTGCCTGGCTCAAAATGTGTGCCAATTGTGACATCCGCCAGCCGATTGATGACATTCGAATCGTTTAGCGATGAGGCGCCAGCTGTCGAAAGTGATGAAAATGTGACTGCAGATGTGACTGATGTGGTTGCTGCTGTTGTTTCTGTTGTTGTTGTTGCTGATGACATGATGTTGTTGTTGCTGTTGTTGGTGGTGGTGGTGTTGCTGTACAGTCGCTCTTCGCTAACTGTCAGATTGCCGTATGGCATCTGTTCCAGCATGGACATGAATGGCCTGCCAAATTTCCTTGTCCTGGCGGCTGTTGGCGATTTCCTTGCAAATCGCTCGCTGATGCTTTTGGTGATGGTGCTAATGATGCTACTGTTGGCCTCCTTAATGCCAGACAGCTGCATTATTTGCCCTCAAATCGCATAACTGACCAGAGACCAGAGACCAGAGACAGAGAGATAGAAAGAGAAAAGAAAGTCGTACTTCACATTAATTCAGGCTGTGTTGCTTAGCACATGTTTTAAGCTTAAGACTCATTAATTTAATTTACTATCCACATCTAATCCTCATCTGCACGCTGCGCTTCTAAAGCCTTTTATGCCAAATGAACGATAGTCGACAGATAAAATGAAATAAATTGTGAAAAATTCGCAGTGAAATGTAATAACGTTACAGCGAGTTATGCTCGACTAGCAGATGACCTAGAGTTTTGGAATGATATGCACAATTCAAAACTTTATCAAATTTTATATCAACCAAATTATTTTCTTGAATTGATCCTTTAAAAAGTATTTTGTTTCTTATAATTTAAGCTTAGTATTAACTTAAAAGAAAGTAGTTGATTTTAGGGAAAAAAGAAGTGCTACTCAGCAAAAGCGGTGCACAATTAATTACTTCATCAAATCATAGCCCAAGAAAAGTATTTTCTAGTATCATATAATATGATATATATATCATATAATAGAATAGATTATTTCAAGAGGATCTTCTAATTTATATTTATTTAATTTTTTAGTAGTTTAATGTTCATTTAATTAAGTTGCTGATTTTAAACAAAATAACAAATGCTAATCTAGAAAGCGTGTAATTACTTCAAAAAATTCTACAACAAAAAAGTATTTTCTGAAATTATTCAGCAAACAGTTTATTTTAAAAGAATCTTCTAATTAATATTTATTTTTTTCTAGTAGCTTAATGGGAATTTAATGTAGTTATTGATTTTAAAACATAGTTAACCTTATGTTTTCATTTTTTCCAGTTTATTTAGGCTGTTTTACTTTATTGTATTTTAACAATTATACTTATAGACTATTAAAACATAATATAGTGGAAGATCAAGGCTAGATTTAAAATACATTAAGATTTATGTACATCTTTAACATATTAGGATATAAGCCAGGCACATCCTACGGGTGCAATGGTCTCCTTAGAAAACATTTAAAAAGATACGAATTTTTCCAAACTAAATATCGATTGCTTAATTTTCATTTTTATGGTAGCTATACTATTTGCTGTGGTAATTCAAATGAACAGATTTTAAAGTATGTTTTAGGTTTGTGATAAGTATAGTTATATATATATGTATATATATAGTTATATTATAGTATAGTTCATTAGAAAGTTCGGACAACTTCCTTTAATAGTAAATAGAAATCCTAGTTAATCGAACAACTACTTTTGATAAAAAAATAGAAGTTCTATTTATTTGAATACCTTGTAAAAAATAATACATATTAAATATATGCCCATATATTTATTTTTGTAAAATATTTCAATAGTTGCATATTTGCAAGCTAATCGTTATACCCCAAAGAACGATTGCAAGCCGAGGGTATTACAAATCAATTATTGTTTAGCCTGGTT
The DNA here is from genome assembly GCA_019972355.1 of Drosophila kohkoa. Classification (NCBI taxonomy): domain Eukaryota; kingdom Metazoa; phylum Arthropoda; class Insecta; order Diptera; family Drosophilidae; genus Drosophila; species Drosophila kohkoa. The sequence goes on from BJEL01000077.1 coordinate 764,528, forward strand.
GTTCAACTTGTGAATGGATGTGTGTGTGTGTGTGTGTGTGTATGTGTGTGTATTAAGACTCGATTGTGATGATAGAAATGAGTGCAGAGCTTAGTTTTAATTAAAAATGCGAGTAAACGAATGCATTCAACTGATTGAGATGCAGAACTGTGAGTTCAAGCACACACACATACATACATACATACATACATACATACATACATACATACACATATACACATATGTATTTATCTTTGCATGCTGCGATTCTTTGTTTGTCATTAGCTGACAACGTTTTTATTGCAGCCATTCACAAGCGCAAGCGCTGTTTATTATTGTTTATTAATAAATATACTATGATTGGAATGCAGTTGTCGTTTGCAGTATTTATAGCCTTCGGGGGCAACGCGAGCCACGCTAGAGACTCTCGCATACGGATATTATCACATCATCGCCACAGTCATTATCATTATCATCATCATCATCATCATCATCGTTCGTTGTCGTTGTACAAGAACTCAGTGGGGATTATTGTGGGGTTGTTGTCACTGCGACTGGGAGAAGGTCAGCTAACTAACGGTCTTCCGTGTGTTTACTCACTAAGCTTGTTGGCATCCTTTTTGTTCATCTCTTTTCTGTTTCTTTTTTTTTTTCTTTTTTTGTTAATATATCGCAAACACTCAGGTCGCGTGGAATGAAGTCAATTCGGAGCAACGGTTAGATAATCTCAGGGATCACAGCTGCTTGTTTAGTTTTAAACTGGACACAAAGCAACATGTTTAAATTGTATATAGATTTGTTGTCTTTGTTCGATTGACTGCAAAGCATTTGAAAATGAATTTCTACAAAACACAGTCGGCTTTATATTCAAGTAAATTAGCGCATAGACTCCAATATTAATCGCTAAGTATTTCAAAAATCGTTCGAAATAAGCGTATATGAAAAATTAAAAAAAATGAGCTTTTGATTTAAGCAGGCCATCCACAGGCGAGCATGTTTGCGAATATGCTCGCCAACTTGTATTTCATTTGCCCACCAACTAGGGCCAACATGTTCGCGAACATCATTTGTCGCAAATTTTCAAGCAGTCAACATGTCAACGGATATCGACATATATGAAAAACTGTTAAATTTAGTAATGGCCAAAGTTATGAAGACCCGAAATTCTTAACAGGAATTTCTCCCCAGAGCCTTGGGCGCATAATAATTGAAATATAATAATATAATAATTGATTTTGCAGACAAAAAATGAATTCTTTCATACATTTTTTGCTCATTTTGCGCTTCGCAAACACGTCTTCTCTCTACTAAATGATTGTTCGTGCCAACGTTGCCATCCATTGGCGAGCATGTTCGTGCAAACACAGACAAAATAGAATAATTTTAATCCCATGTGAACATTTTGACGAACACGAAATTTGACGACGAACGCTACCATCCACGAGAAAAATTTCGTCGAGCACAACATATTCGCAAACATGCTCGCCTGTGGATGGCCTGCTTTAGTTAAGAAATTATTATTGATAATGTTTTGATGTTCAAAGCTAAGAGCACGCTTGTTTTCCAAGCTACGTTCAAAATTATCGAAATATGAAAAATATCAGTGCTGTAAAAGATTCAACAAGTCAACTATCGAGCTGGTACTGCATAATCGATATGGGTCTGATTCACTTTTCAAATCGAATAAATCAGAGTATTTGTTGAGACAATTTTCACTGGTAAAGTTCTGTATTTCAAGCTACGTTCAAGACAACCAAAACTTAAACTATGCTTAATCGATTTTAGTTGATTTTGCTGTGAAATTATCATTTATAGAATTCTGATATTGAAAGCTGTAAAGTGTTGTAAAGTAAAGCTGTCAGTGTTGTAAAATATCCAACGAATCAACTATCCAGCTAACGCTGCATTCCCAATTTTAGCCAGCTTTAAATTTAAATAGCTTTAATTCAGCTTTCAATTTGAATAAAACAAAGTAATTCATGAGAAATTAAAATATTAATGTGAAAAATTAAAAACCTTCCTTAATTTAAGAATCTCCATTTTTTCGACTTGAGAGTAATTTTATTTTAAAGTATTTTCGTGTAGTAAAAGTATTTCGTGAAGTATTTTCGTGTAGTAAAATATCAGCACAAGCTTCCTTAACGAAAATGTTCGTAACTTTTAATCTAATTAAATTGCAACTAAGCCCTTAATTCAGTAGCGAGCAGACTACTTTAATGCTTTTTAGATTACCCAATACTAGTCGAAAGTTTCTCTACAAATAATATGAATAATAATTATGCATGCAGCAGCAGCGATGGCAGCAATTGCGAAGCACTCACATAAGGATTGAAGCTGTGGCAGTCGGATAACTGCGATTGATTAATGCGAATATAAATTGTCTCTGCCACAGCTGCCAAGTGACCCGAATCGCTAGGGAAGGGGAGGGGAGTGGCGAGTGAAGAGTACAGAGAGAGGCGTCTCTTGGTTTCGTTTCACACCTGGCATTTGGCATCTGGCAGTTGGCAGCCGTGAGCGTAGCTCAAATTACTCTCTGTTGATTTGGCTAAGAATACACACACAGACACACACACACACACACAGACACACACACACACACACACACACACACACACACACAGAGACAGAGACGAGTGAGTGGCTTGGCCTGGCTTTTTGCGCTTACTTGGCTTAATTGCAAGCATGAATTCCGCTTAAAGAAGGGGTCGCTGAGAGGGGGGGGGGGGGGGGGGGGGGGGGGTAGGGGCAACGTTGCTGAGGCCACTAATTGATAAGCAGCCTCTGTGTTCGTTCGCTTCGTGCCTTTAGGCTATGAGGAAGGACTATAAGTAATGTCATCGCATCTAATAAGTAACTCGGATTTTGTGCCAAGAACTTTTGCAGCTGTTGAGTCAGCGGTTTGTGGACCCAATGATGCACATAATCGTTGTTGCCCTGGGAAGAAGCGACCGGAATGCAACTGGGCCATCTGCCATCGCCTTTCTTCTTCTTTTTTGGCTTATATAAATGCTGTGCATGCTTTAAGTCTGCCTCTCTCTCTCTCTGGTTGGTTATGAAAAGTAACATACGCTGCAACAACTTGCAAAATTGAAATTCTTATGAAATTATATCAAATACATATGTATGTGTGTGTACATACACTCAAAGACATTTTCGGGGAGTAACTGAGCAGCAGCAACAACAACAACAACAACAACAAAAATACCCTGTGCAACAGAGACGGGATCAAGGACCAGGCCTTAAGTTGAGTGCACTGAAACTTGCAGCTGCGAATCTTGTATTAAAAGCCAACTCAAGCTAAGCGCGCAGATTGCTCAAAAGTAAGCGAAAACCTTGACATCAAATACTGTTTGAGGGTCTTCTAATGAATAAAGCCATGCAACATGCAACGTGCAACATGTGACACAAATGTACACTGAATATAACATATATTCAATACAAAAGTTCGGGTTTGATGACAGCTTTATTGTTATATTTTAAAGAGTTGTAGGTTGCATCATTTTTAGCTCTGATTTAAGTTCTCATTAATAGCTATGTATATATGGTTTATAAGTGGTACAAAGACTTCAAAGAGGGCCGAGAACGTGTTGATGACTTAGAGCGCTCCGGACGACAATCGACGTCAACGCATGACCAACACGTCAATGAAGTGGAGGCAAAAATCGTCGGTTGACTATTAGAGACCTTACTGATATGATCGGAATATCAGAAAGATATGTGAAAACCATTTTGAAAGACCATTTGGGCCTACGAAAAGTCAAATCTCGTTTGGTACCAAAAACGACAAATTTCTGTACACGTTTTTCTTGACTATTTCGCCAAAAATTCGACGCATATCGTTCCACAACCACCGTATTCGCCTGATTTGGCTCCGTGTGAGTTCTGGCAATTCCCAAAACTGAAGAGACCACTTCGGGGAACGCGTTTCGAGTCGATTGAGGAGATAAAAGCTAAATCGAAGAAGGCACTGATGGCTATACCGAAAAGGGACTATTTGGCATGTTTCGAAGATAGGAAAAAAAGTGTGCATAAGTGTATTTTATCGGGAGGGGATTACTTTGAAGGGCTTGATATTGATTTAGAAGAATAAATAAAGATTTTTCATTTTACAAACAAATTCAGCTTACTTTTTGCCCACAGTAGTATGTATGTTTTTTTTTTCACATTAAATAGTGTCGCACTCGACATACAAATTAAGATAATATTCCATTTTAATTAAATCTTTAGAATTTTATATAAAGTTTTTGCTAAGATATTTTGTTCTAAAAATTGTATATTATCTACTTTATCATACAATTTTATAGCATTTTATAGTTTATCAGTTTAAGTAGAAAATGCTAAATTGGTTTATCTCTTTTTTCACTTGTTTTTAAGCAGGTGAAACATGTACAAATTTCTTCGAGCCTAAAGGTTATAGTCATTGCAATAAGGAATTGTGTTCGTTGTTTCAATAAAATAATAATAATAATAAATATTTCTTCACCTTGCTAGATTGAAGAGTGTTCTGCAGTCGACAGTTTGTTTTTGAGCAAGTGCATGGGGAAACTAATTTCATATAGCTGGCAGAAATTGCTGTTGTTGTAGTTGTTGTCGTTGTTATAGTTGTTGACGTTGTTATAGTTGTTGTCGTTGTTATAGTTGTTGTCGTTGACACAAGCATGCCAAGCAGCCTGTTTACGCAAGCATGCTTGTGCATATTACCTGGCCACACGATATGCAGATAAGATATGCGTACGCAGCATGGACAAATTGGCACACACACACACACACAGACACACACATACACACACACACACAGTCAATCTGTCAGGTGTGTGCTTTGTGTTTATGTTTGGTCAACTTGCAGCCGTAAAGTAGGCAACACTTAACCGGTACAACACGTCGTATGCGTAACATCGCAAACAGAACTAAGAATCTATTTGATTTAACTAATTGACTTACGCAAACAAACACAAAACTTGAAATGCTCACTTCTCTCTTTTGATAGAATTCATCATTGATAAGGTCGGTTTTCATTAGTGCAAATAGTGAGGCATATAATTGTGGCAAATATTTCATTTTTTCTATTTTCCTGTAGTTTGCTCATTAGCAAGGGCATTGGCGTAGTTTTTTCTTCTTGTTTTCTTTTTTTTTTTTTTTTTAATTTTGTGTGTGGCAGGAATGGAGGCGGAATGCAGCTGTAGCTTTGGGGCCTGAACGACCTTAAAAACTTTCGCGCGATTTGACAATGGGGACGACGACGCAGCAAAAAGCTTTTTTGGGGGCGGGTTGGAATTGTGGTGACTGCGATAAGATGAGACTTGGCGTGCTGGCAAAAGAACGCTCCCGGGCAGACAAACTAGATGTGCTATAACTAGATGTATACTAAATGTAGAGTAGGACATGCAATATACACACACACACACGTACACATACATAGGATATACGCATAGTTCTTGGCTTGCAAATAAATAGTTGAACAGCCAAAAGTTTCATCAAATATTTACTTAAATCTTGAAAGTTGAACTTTCATTCATTTCATTTTTTTTTTTTTTTATTACAGCCACATTTAATGCAATTTGATTGGAGTTGCAATTGCAGTCGCACTGCCAATCAAACGAGCCAACTTCTTGCACATGGTTAAGAACAGTTTACAAACTGTGTTCAGCGCTGTGCAAAACTTTTCAATGTATTTATCCAAGTTTGTTGCCCAAAAACCTATAATAATAATGCTAAGCTACGCAACTGTTCGAATTGCGCCAATTGAATTAAATATCATTTAAATTCATCAAATTTACAAGATATATTAACAAAGTAATTTCCACTTGGAAACTTTTGCTACCGCCATCTAGCGGTTGTTTGATATTGTCAATGATTTGTAGTAAATGTAGAAGAACTTGAAGGTACAATGATTAGTTAAATAATAAAATATCTTTCTAATTAATCAAATATACACAAAATTACAAAAGAAATTTTAATTTTCTTGGAAAAAAATGAACTAAGTAACTTTCGGTTTATTAAGCATTGCGCTAGCGCCATCTAGCGTTTCTTTACAGTTATCAATGACTCAACGTAAATGCAAAAGAACTTTAAGTCCACTCAAAACGATTAGTTAAATAATTAAATGTGTTGAATAGTTTCTGAATTCATCAAATATACAAAAGTTAGTAAATCATATGTTACTTTCATGGAAAAAATAACAAAAAGAAGATTTCTATTTATTAAGCATAGCGCTATCGCCATCTAGCGTTTGTTTTGTATTGTTAATGATGCAAAGCAAATTTAGAATAACTTGAAGTCTAGTCAAGAGTTAAGTAATTAAATGTATTAAATGGCTTTTGTATTCATCAAATATACAAACAATTCGAAAAATTGGCAAACAATGAACTAAATTAACTTTATATTTATTAAGCATTGCGCTAGCGCCATCTAGCGTTTGTTGTCTGATGCCAGGAAAACCAAAACAAACTTAAAAAGCACTTATTGTTCATATTATTTGTTGTAAGGAATGTAAGAAATATGAGAGAACAATTTGCATTTGAATTTTGATATTCAGAACAAAAAGGAATTGAAACTCATTCGATTAAAGTGAAACCGAAAACTGACCATTTCTGTTAAGTTGTTAAGCAGGTGTAGGAAAAGTGATAACGGGCTGGCAAAATGGCAATTCAAGTGCAAGTGGCAATTTGTGGAAGAAGCGTAACCGCAATATGCAACGCTTGAACGGACAGTCGAGCAACGACGAGCAGATGTTGCAACTTGCAACTTGCAACTTGCAACGACAGCCTGAGCCTAAAATAGGGCAAAGGACATACCAGAGTCAGGCATGCAGGGAGACAGAGACAGAGAGTGGGAGAGGGAGGGAGAGAGAGAAGTGTGTGGATGATAGATAGTACATACAGCGACTGTTGCCCTAAAGGCGTTCACTGCAACAGCATTTGCAGCAGCTGGCCAAATCTCTGAGCTTGGCTTATACATACATATATTCCATATACATGTTCTTGCTATCTCTCTCTCTATCTGTCTCTCTTTATCTCTCGCTTGCATTGTGTGGCATTAAAATTAAATAAAAACCTAATTCAAGGCAGGCCAACGCTGCTTACAGCAGTTACATCACCTAGCAAAGACTTGAGATACTTTCTTTTTTGCTGAGTGTTGACTGTCAGTTGCTTGCGAAAGAGAGAGAGGAAGAGAGGGAGGGGCGTGGCTCACCACAGGACATTTGCCGCTTGGCTGAGCTGCTGTTGCCTATTACAAGTTGGCATTGAAATTGTTACACTCTGCTCTCTATTCGCCATGATATTTGCACTGCCTAGTTGCTACTCTTTACTACAACTACTTTGCCACTTTTGCCACATTCTCTCTGTCTGTTATTCTGCAGTTATTTGCAAGTTCTCTCTCTCTCTCTCTCTCTATCTATCTCTGTCTGTCAGTCATTTGTCTCAAGTTCGCTCGACGATGTTTTGCTCGGCTGCATTTACTTTATCCGCTTTCGACTTGAGTTACCGGGGGGAGGGGGAAGGAGAAATCCGCAAAACATAACTGTGAAAAGGAAACACAAAACCGACAAGACAGTGCGCATTATAAGTACGATCACATGCAGCTACTTTTCGTTCTTCCCTTCTTCGTATTCAACGTATAATAAAAGCAAACGACCAACAGAGGGCGCCACACGCCTCGCTGACCAACCATGTAATTTTCTTCATAGGCCAAAAAACAAAAACAAACAAACAGAACAAAAAAAAAAAAAAAAAAAAACAACAACACAGTTTTTGACAGCTCGTCACTATTTATTGTGCTCGCTTCGTCTCACTCGCTCTCTTTGTGACTCTGACTCTATTGCTGGCTCGCTTGCAAATCGTACGACAGCTGTGTGTGTGTGTGTGTGACTGTGTTTGTGTGTGTGTTTCCTTTGTATCTATCACAATATAATACAACTGTTGCATTGCCCTGCTTATGCTGGCCTGGCGTTGTGTAATTTGTCAGATTGACACTCTATAAATCAATATCAATACAGCGTATAATTCGCATTGTTTATTGCTGACTGACCCAATAGATACTCTGTGATTGTAAATGAGTTTTAGCTGAACTAAGGGCTATCAGATAAAAGTTCTTTTAAATATTTCATTAAGTATCAAATACTTATTTCACAAGTTTGACAAATAAATGCTTAAAAACTATACTTAATTATTTTAAAATTAACAAATATTTGTATTTGTTTTAAACTAAAATTCTAATAAAATGTATCCTTTTTTTTAATTGTTTACTTATTTGAAAATATTTCAAAATAAACGCTTAAAAAGTATTCTTAAAGATTTCAATCAAATATTTGTATGTTATTTTAAGTCAAAATACCAATAAGGTATATATATTTTTTTAAAATTTATTAACGAAACGTTTAAAAACACTACATTAAAATTTCAATATAAACATATGTAAAAAAAGCTTATTGAAGAATACATTTTATTATCTGATTGCAAGTATTAAGCTTTTATTTAGCTAAAGATGGCATCAACAAATGCTTAAAAAGTATTTCAAAACTTAAATGTATTTTAAATATTCCAATTCTTTCTATTTTCCACAAGACATTGTTATCATTATTAGCTTTAAAGATTCTATTATAATCAGGTTGTTTATTTATTTTCATGCTGAAACAAAGTATTGTAAAAATTACTAATGTTATTTTACATGCATCAAATATATGCAAAACTAATCAAATAAAATACAAATATTTTGTAAAATCAACTTTAAAACTTTATTAAGATTTACTAATAAAATAAAATACAAATATTTTGTAAAATCAACTTTAGGATTTAGTGAAGATTTAAATAATATAAGAAATCAAAGCAAAACTCAATTATTTTATATAGACTGATACAAAATTGAATAACTTTGTAGTTGTTTTACTAAGCTTACAAGATTTACTATTAAAATAATATATAAGCTTGTGATCAAATTTATTAGAAGTTTTCATAAATATTTGAGTTACATAAAATTAATGCCAAATTTAACTATTTTATACAAACTAAAATAAAATTTAATGGCTTTGTAATTGTTATACTAAGCTTACAAGATTTACTAATAAAATAATATATTAATATATGATAAAAATTATTTGAAGTTTTCGTAAATATTTGACTTACATATAAACTAAAACAAAGTGAAATAGCTTTGCAGTTGTCTTACTTATTTTACATTTTAAAACGAAGCTTAGGCTTGGAATGTTTATTGATCTTTTGCACTGCCAATAAAGTGTTAGACGGTTTGGAATCTATCGTGAAGAAGACGATGACGAAGAAGTGCCACATTTGGTGGCAAGTGCTGCTGCTGCTCTTACCTACTATAAATCAAACGGAATTGTTTGCACGTTTTCAAATTTCAATCAAAGTCAGCGCAGTTGCTCGATGGCATCTCAAATCAGGCATAGCCCAGGGTAGCTAAAGGCGGTTCCAAACCAAAATAGAAGAGGGCAAAAAAAAAAGGAAGAGTCTATATGCTCACACTTCTCCCCTTTCGGTGTCGTCTGGCAGTGGCAGGAGTGGCATTGATGGCGTTCCCCCTCCACACACACATACACAAACACACACATACATTCGTTGCATGCCCCCGGCGATGGCAATGGCAACTAGGCAGGCAGCACAATGGCAGCAGCAGCTCCGACCCAGACCAAGACCTTGACAACGGGCAAACTGCCAAAATAATTTCGTAACGCTCGTTTGGGGCCAGTCGAATTTGTTGTTCTTGCTGTTGTTGTTGTTGTATTTTACGACGCTGCTGCTGCTCGTTTATTTGATGCGGTAGTTGTCGTTATATACTGAGTATTTCGCTGATTGTATTCACCATTTAAATGATACAATGCGAACGAAATGAATCGGAGTGAATGCGTTTAGTATTGTTTATCCTCTTACACAATATAATTAGACACAATTATGATGTGCTTTGTATCATGTTCATGCTCAAATTGGGCTGAATTAATTGGTAGAGCTATCTACGTCGTAGATCTTTCTCGAGTTGGAGTATGAGAGACTTTGACAGGGAGTGAACTGTGCTGAGTAGCTTCACAAGTTCACAGGACACATTTTTAACGAGATGGAGTCAGAAAGTACAACTTGGCACAAGTGCAAATATTATGTTCATGTTCATATCTGCACTCGTATGTGAATGCTACAAATAAGTGATGAGCACATTTTGTACAACTCTCTGATGTGAAGACGTCGTGTGACATAAAAGCATCGCATACTACAGCTGAAAAGCTGCTCACAGAAATTCTAATTCCAGTTCTAGCTCTAGTTCTGAAATGTTTGACAAGCATCAGGAGGTACACTTAATATTCGTATAATTGTTATGCGTATACGTAATATGTATAAACTTGATATATTCTCAATACAATTATACTTTATATGGTCGTAATTATTTTAAAGTTATACTTATAATGTTCTAAGATGTTACTACTGTTTATATTAGTTTAAAAATAACGAAATTTATGATAAATCATTCTAAGCTGCCCAAACCTTTTTTAGACTTAAGCTTGTGTATGACATTATAATATGGTAAAATACAAATTCAAAAAGCATATAGAATCTATTATCGAATTCGAACTTAATTTAAATATTTGTTACTTATCAAAACAATGAAGATATTGTTTTTGCAGTATACGAAGTCTTTATTGGAAGTCTTTACATAAGTGCACCAATTTTTATTCTTATCTTTTTTGCTTCTTGTTATGATTGACTCCGAAAATGTATTTAGGTAACCTCGATTTTACTTATTGCTTAATAAATTTAAAAACTTAAAGTTTATATTATAAATCTTTATCTAATCGCTCTTGTTAACGAAAGAATTTTTGAATGAAGTTCTATTTTTGATTTTACACATCTGTAAATTTTGGAATTGTGAATTTGCCTGTTATATATTTATTCTTATTTTATATTTATCTTATTCTTATTTTATATTTAGTCTTAGTCTCAGTCTCAGTCTCAGTCTCAGTCTTAGTCTCAGTCACATTCACAGTCACAGTTAGAGCTACAGTTACAACATCGCATCGCAGTTGAGTCCATCTCTGCTGTATAAATATGTGTTTGTTTGTGTGAAGTAAATTCTTACATTTCATTCACACTGATGTGCTTGGCTGTGTTTGTGTTTGTGACTGTGTCTGTGTCTCTGCTTCTTCTTCTACTTCTGTCCCTGACTCTCTTGCGTAATGCGTCATTCACACTTCTCAATCAGCTGCCGGTCAATGCTCACATAATATGTATGCATTCAAATAGCTTCACACAATGGCAATCGAACAGACACGACATAAGCGCAAAGGGACAAGGGAGGGGAAGGGACTCTCTCTCTCTCTCTCTGTCTTTGAATGGAGAAATGTTGTACAAACAGGATCGTTGTGAGGATGTCCTGCAAGTGTTCAGGTCAAGAAAAGGTTATGTTGTATAACCGAGCAGTGAAGCAGCACCGATGCAAACACAAAAAACATGCTGAAAGCCAGTCAAGGGGTCGAAGAACGAGGCACTGCAAAGGAACGGGGAACGGGGCGAAGAAGGGGGGAGTGGCAACAAATCAATGCAATGCAACTCAATTGCAAATAACAAAGTGCTGTAATGCTAAGCTGGGATACACACGGACGGGCCGGGGCATCAATGCAAACATTTTTGCACGCGAGTCCTTGAGAAAGCGAGTCCAGGCTCAGCAGCCATCCAGCCATCCAGCCAGTCAGCTGCCATTGAAGACCCTTAACAGCACCATCAACAAAAGCTGCAACAACAACAGCAACAACAACAACAACAACTATTGCAATTGCAATGTTATCAGAGCACATGCAACAATTGATGTGCACAATATTTTGCGAAGGCGGAAATATTCACAAATCGTTGCAAAAGCAACTTGATGGCGCAATAGTGTTGAAGATTTGCATACGATAGCTGAAGCGATAGTTTTTCGATAGTATCAATGTTAAAACGCATTATCTGATATTTCATTCATTTTATTTCTTGTAAAATGTTCTTTGAAATGAAACATTTGCAGACGATAGTAGAAGTGTTATCAGCGATACTGAATATCTAAATTGCTGTTAAATTGTAAGATTTTCAGTAAAGGATATTTTCTTTTATTTCTTTCGTAAACATTTTAATTGCAATTTTTAATATATATTTTACTTTGAAGATCGCTGCAAGTGAAACCTTATAGCAATAGTGCTGAAGATTTGCATACGATAGCTGAAGCGATAGTTTTTCGATAGTATCAATGTTAAAACGAATTTTCTGATATTTCATTCATTTTATTTATTGTAAAATGTTCTTTGAAATGAAACATTTGCAGATGATAGTAGAAGTGATAGCAGCGATAGTGATTATCTAAATTGCTGTTAAATTGTAAGAATTTCAGTAAAGGATATTTTCTTTTATTCCTTTCGTAAACATTTGAATTGCAATTATTCAATATATTTTACTTTGAAGATCGTCGTAGGTACAACCTGATGGCACAATAGTCTAAACATTCTTAGACGATAGCAGAAGCGATAGTTTTTCGATAGTTTCAATGCGAATATGAATTCAGTGATAGTTTTTCATATTTGCATTATTTTTCGATTATTTTAGATAAAATTCAGGGTTTAAAATTTAATATGTTTTAAAACTATTTAATTTTAATATCTTTATATATTACTCTCTTCGTTTTTTTTCTTTACAAATATTTAATTTAAATAACTTGAAGGATTCTGAATGGAATGTGTGTTTACGATTATTTGACATACTTGGCTTTCTTCTGCAAATTCTTAATTAAATCTGGAATTCGAATTATTATATTACGATATTTTCTTTTATTTCTTAAGTAAAAATTTAATTGAAATAAGGAATCTGACTTAACATATTTCATTCGTTTGCCCAAATTCACTTCCTAGCTAACGATATTTTTCTTTCTTTTGCAAGATTTGTTTGCTTTTCGTTCGCTGGGTGAACAGAAAAGTTTAGGAGAAATAAACAAGATAGTTTTGTGGGTAAAAGGTACAGCAGACTAGGAAGGGGTTTCAAACGTAGCATTGCCCTTGCAATAATTGGAATTTAAGAATGTTGCAATCAATGTGGAAGCCAAGTTTAATGCCGAATGTTAGAAATCGAAAACATTTCTCGCATAAAGACAGACAAAAACAGACAAAATTATTATTACTCGAAATGCAATTTCAAATATTTTTGTACTGCATTTTTAAGCAGTGATTTAAAACGATTAAAGAGTTTAAACAAAACCTTAATTAGATAAATGTAAACATCCAAATCTTTAGTGAGTCTGAGATTTGTTGATTTACTGCCTGTTACAAACACTTAAACACTTAAATGTCTGATGCTGCCCTTGTTAGCTGTAGGCAATAAAAAGTTCGATAATAAAATTTATTGCACAAGTCGTGTAGTTTTGCTGACAAAATAAAATGAGATCAACTTAATGCTGGAACGTGACGTAAAAAATATCGCGATGTCGGTCGTAACTTATGCGCATAAACAAGCTGAAGGCTGCAGGATATGGCTGATGTGTGTGTGTGCGTGTGTGTGCGTGTGTGGCATACAATAAAGTAAGATACAAGTCATAAATGTTAATGGTCAAACTGAGGATGCGGGTGCGGGAAAAGCGTGTGGCAGCCTCAGGCGGAAGGTCACGACTGTAAGCCACAGGCAGACAGCTTATTCCGTTCCCTTTTTCAATACCCTCTACCCATTGGGTCGAAGGGTATTATGACTTAGTGACAGCAGGCGGTTGTGGGTAGATCCAGCTTCACAAAAGTACATCATATCATATTCTTGGTGAGTCAAAAGTCAAAAGTATTACGTTATTCGATTGACGAGCAATGTCTGTCTTTTAGCAGTCTTAACAGTCTGAGGATTAGACTGTAATGTTAACTTAACAGCTTGAGTGTTAGGCTGTCATGCTAATTTAACAGTTACAGTGTTATGTTAACTTAACAGCTTGAGTGTTAGGCTGTCATGCTAATTTAACAGTTACAGTGTTAGACTGCCATGTTAACTTAACAGTTGAGAGCACGGTTGCCACTTTTGGTACAAATGTACCAAAACTGGTACATTTTTTAAGCGTTGGTACATTGTATCACTTTTTTTCATTTTGGTACATTTTCAATATGCCTGGTCTAGTATTGAAATTTTTCATAAAACTTTATGTTCACACATATTATTTTAACAAATGGCTCTGTTCCACCAGACACAAATTTTGTATCAGTTAGAAATTGAACCACGACTAACACTGGAAAATATCACATACAGTCGATTTGCGATGACAATTGACAGGATAATTGAGAAAATATGTATGCGTCAATGTAAGGTCCATCACTACGTAAACAGTTATTTACTGTGAATCACACTTTGTGAAATACAAAAAATCTTTCGTGTGGTACATTTTTGCTAAAATTGGTGAATTGGTAAATCACAATTTGTGAATCACAATTTGTTAAATACAAAAAATCTTTCGTGAAAAATGTTTGGTACATTTTTGCTAAAATTGGTACATTTTTTCCAAATTTTGGTACAAAAAATTTTTTTGGAATGGCAACCGTGGTTGAGAAATTATGAGTCAACCTTAACAGTTTGAAAGTTGATCTTCATATGTTAACTTAACATTCTGAGAGTTGATGGGCATATGTTAACTTAACATTAGGAGCGTTCATCAACAAGTGTTAACTGTTAACTTAAGAGTCTGAACGTTGATCTTGCAAATGTTAACTTAAAATTCTGTGCATAATACTGCAATGTTAACTTCATAAGCTGAGTGTAATGCTGAAATGTAAACTTAACAGTTTGAAGACTTGATTGCAATGCTCATTTAAAAGCCATAATATAAATATTGATTAAACAAGTAAATCTATTTATTTGCATAGCTATGTTGACTACTAACTGCTGCTAACAACAGTTTATTAAAGTCCGCTTTGAGTGCACTTTAAATCCAAAGCGGGTATCTCAAGGTCGAGCAATCGTATTCATAACTTTTTTTCACGTATTTGTTTTTTAAGTAGTCGAAGAACTGGAGAAAGTGCAATTGCCAGAAGGGCTTGAGATACTGAGCCAGCGAATGCGTTTCGTTACGTTGCTATGCCGCATGGCAGCTGCCAGGCACTTCATGCCCACCTGCCAGATGGCAGCTGCCAGCTTGCCACATGCCACATTGACAACGACTGTCAAAAAGTGCAGCAACCAAAGGATTGCAATGTTAAAATTGTAATGAAATCCGGATTACAGATCACAGTCGAATGTTGACTGTGGCAAGCGGCAAGCGGTAGGCAAGCGGGAGGCTAGCAGGCTGCCTCATGTTGCACCATGAACGGTGAATATTGAGCGGTGAACACTGTGAATATGGTGGATGACTTACACATGCCAGGAGACTCTGGTCAGGATTAAATCTGTCTGACTTCGTAAGCCACTCGTTACGGCAAAAGTGAGCATCGTATCTTAATTGAACTACATGGTTGTGAATGGCGATGGCGATGGTGAAGAATGCAAAATCCCCTCTATGGATGGGATGGATTATCAAATGGTTTAGGCAAAGGCAAAGTGCCATGATTGACAGCATCAACAGCGAGAGTGTGAGTTGGCCTAAAAGCGATTAAATTGCGCTTCACTGGGATTACAATTTATCAGCTGAATCCCATTTTACAAAGTGGAAACTTTAATAGAATTTTGCATTTCCTGTTGATTGCCATTTATTCTCTAGAATTTCTTTGCAATTTGGTCATTATTAAATTTTAGTTCTTTCTTAAAGTGCACCTAATTTATTCATTCAAATTTGAGCAGAATTTTAGTTAACCTTATTTGATATTTTAGACATGTTTTTGCCTGTTTAAATTCAGCCATAACTTGAATGACGAATTCAATTTGTAAGTGTTTGCATATCAAATTAAATTTTGTTTTAAATTTGCAGTAATTAGTTTATAATTAGTATTTCCCTTAGATACTTTTGAAACTGCAAACTTAGTTGCATACACATTCTATTTATGAAATAACATTGAAATGAACTATCATTATTTTTAAAGTTTCCATTTGATAATATGTAAAGTGGCATTAACATTAAGTCGTGAGCATTAAGAGCCAAGTATACGAGCGCATGTTACTCATCACTAGCTCTGTGTAATTGTTGTAATTGCCCAGCCAAAGTCAAAGCCAAGCGTTGTTGGCAACACCAACACCAACAACAACAACAAGAACAACTGCGATACACAAACATATAACTGCAACCACAGAGACGCCCTCTGCCATTTGCCTTTTGCCCTCTTGCCGGCATTTTGCATAAATTTCCATATGAGTTGCAGTTGCAGTTGCGGTCGCAAGAAGAAAGAGCACTTGCTAAGTGGCAACGCCTGTTCTGTGCTCTTCTGCGCTCCACTGTGCTCTGCTCTACTCTGCTCTGCTCTGCTGTGTTGCCAATAAGCTGCACAGTGGTACCACGTCGCTCAAAAGCATGAACAACATTTAATACTCAACATGCGTATAAATATAATTTGAAAGTATGCTTTGCTTTTACTTTAACTGGAATATATTACAAAATTATAATTTTAATAAAATACATTGTGATAGACAAATAGTAAATGTGTAAGTCAATAATACTTGATCGGAATTCACAGTAAATCAGTGAAGATAAATAATTAAATAGGCAGCGACAAAGTAAGCTGCTGGTAATTGATTTGTGTTGCCAAGCAGTTGAACTTCACAGAGATTGTACATGTGAGCAAAAGTGTTTATTATTTATATTGTGTAAGTCAAATAGTACTTAAATATATAATATTATATATATCATAAAATTGTAATTTTACAATATATTTCAGTTAAAGAATTCTATTTAAATCCAACACGCTGTAATATGATGCAAAGTAGCTTGATTTAATTGTATACGGAACTCTAAGTAAAACAGCTAAGATAAATAATTATTGTAAATAAAGATTAATTTCTAAACTTAAAGGCAGCGAGAAAGTAAGATGGAGATAATGGATTCGTTTAGCAGTGGTTGCCAAGCAGCATAAGATATAATCAATATTTCCTAAACTTGATTTTGGATAGTAGTTTTATTTTTTCATATTTAGCGACTTCTTTAGCACAATATACTACCTACTTTTGAAATGTTTTTGTTTTCTTTAAGTATTAAAAACTTCGACTTTTGACTACAGTACACATTTCTACATTTTTCAAATGAGTTCAACTTTTATTAGCAGCTATTTAATATTAAACACATTGAAAATAATATGTGTATATTATTCTATTTTAGAATTTGATGCTTACTCCAAATTTCTAAGATAATGATATAATGACTGCATTTATTTATTAAAATTATTGTAATAAAATAGTTACCAATGATTGGTTGGTTAAACAAACTTTATAAGCAAATGTTGATAACTGAGATTTATTCTCATATTAATTAAAACATATTTTGAGAGCAGCAAATCATAATAAACTGCTTGTCAGCACATATTCAAAAATAACATGTTTAGCTCAGCTTTAACAAAATTTGATGGCATGTTCTATTAGTTTGGAAGCACTGTAAGCTAGCAACTGACAGTTGGCAAAGCAGCTTACGCTTTGTGATGCAATGCAATGTGCTGATAATGATGATGCTCATCATGCTCCTCATCATAATGATGATGTTGCTGCCCGTGCCCGTTGTTGCCTATTTGTGTTGTCGTTGTTGTTGTTGCTGAGCTCGCTCAGATTGCCGCATCACAAAAGCAAAAACAAAAACAAAAACAAAAAAACAAACGCAATGCAAAAGAGGGGAGCAGAAAAACGTAGCATACTTTTTTCTGCCGCTGTTGCTGCCGTCGCGTTGCGCTGCGCTGACCAAATCCAGCTGCAGCCAGTTTTTGTTCATTCACCTAAAGCCGCTGTTCTTTCTCTCTCTTTCTCCCACACTGTCTCGCTCATTCTCGCCATACGTTTGTCTGTTTATCTATTCTTTTGGTCTGTGTTTTGTTTGTCGTTTTTTTTTTTTTTTTTTTTTTGCTGGCTGTCAGCTGTGCGCCCATTTAGTTTTGTTGCTCTTCCGCTTCCGTTTATCCTGTGTTCGTTGCTGTGTTACGTTTCGTTCTTTTTATACCCGCTACCCATACGGTAGAAGGGTTTTATAACTTTGTGCCAGCAGGAGATGTATGTAACAGGTAGAAGGAGGCATCTCCGACCCTATAAAGTATATATATTCTTGATCAGCGTCAACAGCCGAGACGATATAGCCATGTCCGTCTGTGTGTCTGTCCGTCTGTCCGTATGAACACCTAGATCTCAGAGACTATAAGAGAAAGAGCTATAATTTTTTTTCGACAGCATTTGATATGTTTGCACGCAGATCAAGTTTGTTTCAAATTTTTGCCACGCCCACTTCCGCCCCTGCAAATCAAAAAAATCGTAAAACAAGCGTAATTTTAAAGCTAGAGTTACGAATTTTGTAGTAGTAGAATTTTGAGTTGCTCTGGCTGACAATCTGGTATATTGTGCCGTCTATGGTATATTTTGATATACCACATATACCATTTGGTATATGTTTAGTATTTTTGCAGTATATTTGGTATATTTTGAGAATAATACCGCAAAATATATTGCTTTTATTCAAAATGGGTAGCGGGTATCTCACAGTCGAGTACACTCGACTGTAGCTTTCTTACTTGTTTTTTTTTTGCTCTTGCTTTTGCGCCCCCATTTTTTTGTGTTTTTTTTTTTTCTCCGCTTTTGAGCTCCCTCTCGTAGTACTCGCCAGGCTTATCCCAGACTAACTCTAATTGCCAATGCAGCCGGGCAATGTGTCCCGGCCGAGTCTGCATGTTTATTTGTCCGAGCATTAATTAAAATTTACATGCAGCTCATTACAGTATCCTGGCTCCGGGTTTTCTAACATCATCATCACACAACTCGAAAGAACATCAAATGTGCTGCTGCCCCGACCAATTAGTAATCTGCTGCTCGCCCACGCTGCTCGCCATCAGCCATTGTGCTTCAATTGGCACAAAAGTACTGAGAAATTATGTCTCAATTGCATCTTCTTGGCCAGCCAAGTGAAAGCTATTCCGCTAAAAATACTATTTTACGTTTTTCCGGAAGCTATCTCAAAAACTTGTCCTGAAATTCCGCAGCTTTAATCACGGCTTAAGAAATGAACAAGTAAGAAAGCTACAGTCGGGTGTGCTCGACTGTGAGATACCCACTACACATTGTGAATAAAAGCCAAACGGTGTAGTATTAATTTGAAAAGATACCTAATTAATAATAAACCTAATTAATATACAAAAAATTACTTAAAATATACCGAATACTATCTTTGGTATATGGATATAGTACTGCATTCAAAATGTTCTGCAAAAATACTAAAAGTTTACCAATGAATATTGATCTAGTATTACATTAAAAATATTCGAAAGAAAGAAAAATATACCAAATTGTCAGTCAAAGCAATAGAGCGGTATTAATTTTAAATTATACCAAATACCACAAAAATACAAAAAATATACTAAAGTATATTGATATAGTACTACTTTAAAAATATACCAAAGAGTGCAAAATATACCAGATTGTCACCCAAAGCAGCCCGTAGTAAGTTTCTTACATACCTTCTACAATTTGTATTTGATCCCAACCAAATTTTCAGGAATCATAAAAACTCTTGATAATGTTGTAAGTACGAAAAATCTAGCTTCTAAACTTATACACTTGTTATTCGATTATTATTGAATAGCGGAGGCGGAAGTGGGCATGGCAAAAATTTTAAACAAAAATAACAAGTGGTGGCCCAAAATTATATCTGTATCTTTTATTGTCTCTTAGTTATAATACAGGCAGACAGAGAGACGAAGATGGCTATATCGTCTCGACTATTGATGCTGAACAAGACTGTATATTTTTTTATAGGGCCTTCTTCTGCCTGTTACATACATTTCCAGAAAGTACAAAGTTATGAAACCTTGACCATAAATTCCTTAGCTTTAATCACTGTTTAAGATCTGAATCAATTTCTTGGTTAAACACTTAATGTCAAGTGCCAGAATTATGCGTACAATAACCTTCGTAATTATTTCCAATAATAGTCAATTGTTGTTGTAACAAAATTAACTTCAATTCCAGTCCGGATATTTTCGTACAGTGCTGTACGAATGTTGCTAAATACATATAAAAGGACACATAAGTGTTGTCTTGATTTGGCTTGAAAGCCATTGAGAAACAAATACACAATACATCGATGTGGTGCTGTGGGTAAAAGCTGCTTAATATTATTGTTAGTATTTGGTATTATTGTTGTTGTTGTTGTTGTTGTTTGCCCGCATGGTTGCTAGTCAGCACAAGGCCACGAAGCGTATGATTAATATATGCTAGGACACATTTATTGCGTATACGCATATACAGGCAAATGCCACAATCCGGAATCCACAATTCACATTGTGATGCGGGCAGTTGCACATTATTCTATTTATTGTTGGATAATTAAATTACAAAACGGGCAAAACAAATATATGGTAAATATATATGTATATAAATGTGCACAATGTTGGTTAATCAAATGAGTTTTATGGCTTTTGTGGTCGCAGAGCAGTGCACAGCACTCGGCAGCAAAAACTAAGCCAACAAAACAATAACAAACACTTGAATTTCATGACATGGCTAAAACACCCGAGCAGCGAACAGTCGCCATCAGACCCTAGAGTTGTTGTCATTGTGCGATGAGTAAAAAGAATTGAGTTCAATTTTAAACATTCCAGAAAAAAAACAACACAAGATTGCATTCAAACATGATTGACGTTTTAAATCCGGTATTCAAATTACTTAAACTGCAATTGTTGTGGGGGAATTAAAAACAACGTCAAATGCTCAAAGCGAGCTGAAAGTTTCATTTACTTTTTGCATGCCAATTTTGATAGTTTTTAATATGTCTTTAAGTTTAAAATCGACTATTTTTTTTTTAAGTAATTAACTTTATTTAAATACGCAAATGAATCTCTTTTATTATTGTCAATTTTTATAGTAAAAATATTCTGCGATAACTAAAATTTTAATTGTATTTTAAGAGCCAAAGTTGCCTCTCAGTTAGGTTAGTTTTCACTATTTTGTCAACTTTTGAATTTTTGTTATTTAAACTGAATAACCTAATGACCGAAATGTATTTTAATGCTCAAGGTGAGTTAATAGTTTTATTTCATTTCAAAAGGCAAATATAAATGTCAATTTTACCAGCTTTGTATATTTTATTAACTTTGAAATGAATTGGGGTTTTTTCTTGAAGTTTTAATTTTAGACTTTATTTGAATAGGCAATAATTTAATAAATGATTTTTTTACTACAAATTTATTATTACAAATTCTCTTATTTAAAATATTCAAAACGAACTAACGCTTGAATACAATTTTGAATGGAAAAGTTGCATGTGAATTTTAAATATTTCTTTATTTTGAAGTTTAAGTTGTTTATTTAATGAATGAATTTAAATGATATTTAGTTATAAATATTTCTTTAATTTCTACATCACTAATTATATATGTTTTTACGCATTCTGTAGCTAACTCAATTTAAAGACACAATAAATTCATTTTGTAAAAATGTTAAGCGGCAAAATTTGATAATTTTAAAAATGTATATAATTTTAAGATTAATAAATTTATGTGTTTCAATTTCAATACTTTTGTATTGAAATACACAGATACTTAATTGATTCCCCTATTTATGTATTTAAAAAGAATTTGAATTTTTCACAAAAAATAAACTTTTTATGTTAAATGTTAAATATTATTGTTTCCATATTTTTACTGCTTACTTTATTGTTCTGTGTCTTGTTTGCTGTGTTTTCTATTTATTCATGCTAAACAATCTGAATAACTGATCGCTTTAATTTTTAATCTGGCATCGGTTTTATTGTTTTGTCATTGCATTTATTTATGCTAGTCGAATCGTTCTTAGAATTATACATTCTTTATAGCTTCCTGATAATCTCTGTGTCTGTGTGTGTGTGTTTGTGTGTGTTGCTCTTGTTTTGTGTTGTTTTTCTAGTCACACTTTCCATCTGATTTTGTCGTTGCTTAGCCCTCAGCTGAAAGCCTATTAAGAAATCGCAGCCGGTTTCACTTTTGTTTTCTCATTTTTTTTTATATATACATATATATGGGGGAAAAGGACATATGAAGATCAAGGTCATACTGCAAGGCCTACAACACACACACACACACACACATACATATATACATATATGCTCATTTATAAGTAGAACAAGTGATGCATGTAAATGCAGCCCAGTGGCAACAGCAGCTGCTGCAGCTTCATATGCAAATCATTGTCTACAGCTGTCTCGCTTGCACTCCCTCTTTCTCACTCACTCTCTGGCTGATTTAATGCCTGTAGAACATTGTATAAGTATGGGGCACAAGCAGTTGCATAGAGAACACATACTTAGACACAGATACTCGCATGTGTGTGTGTGTGTGTGTAACATATGTACTACACCAGCGGCAACATCTTCATCTCATTCTTTCCCTCTCTCACACATACTCTCTCTCTCTCTCTCTGTCTGCAGTGTTCTACTTGGCTGATTAACACCCAAGTCCAAGATGCAATCGTAGACCTCGTCTTATAGTACGTGTAGCGTGTGTAGCGTGTGTTAGCTTGCCTCTCGCACAGTGTCTCGCCATACGTCAAATTATCTCGCAAATTACGTGAGTGGATTTCCACATCAATATTGCATTTGCCGTTCCGTTGTTCCGTTGTTCGACGTCGTTGCCCAACCGCATTTGCCAGACATTGTTTTACATTAGCTGCCACATAAGTCGTCTCGTTAGTTGCCTCTCTGTTAACTTTCATATTAATTCACATGCACTTTGTGCCCTGCACGCAACTCCTTTATTGCGTTAGCATAGCGTATTTTTCTATCGCAAGCTGTTAGCTATGTAGTTGTCTATGTGAACTCGTTACTTTACATTGTTAATTAGATTTACTCGTTAGTATGATTCGCACTAATTTGTTATTTTTATCTAGATACTTACTGTAGACATTGTTATTGATTCTCGCTAATTCTCTAATCCTTTTTTCAACTTTACAAATTTCATGGAAATAAAGTTACAGATTTTTCTGCGAACTACTTGAATTTACTCGTTGCAGCATTACAAATCGTTATTTTTATCTTTGCGCATTAAAAACTTGCTGCATTTTACGGCAGTTACGGCTTCTTAAGCTTAGATAATTATTTTAAATACTCATCAGTTGAATACTCGTGCATTTCTATTAACTATTATATTACTATAGTACTAATATTTCTCTTATATTGTATATATTTTCATATTCTAAGTACTCGTTCTCGGTATTACATTACAACTCGTTACTTTTTGTTTACTCGCCATAAACACTCATTATTATTTGCTATATACTATTGATTTTTTGTGTGATTTTCTATTCGTTAAAAATACTCTTCCAGCTTTTTATTGCAGCTACTCGTCAAAGATACTCGTTCCTTTTTACTGAACTTGTTACACTGTAGGAAGAAAGTGGATGGCAACACTGGCTACAAGCATGAGTATAACATTTCATTGCCGCATTGTTTAAGCGCCTTATACTTGTATCTCGTTGTGGATGCCTCGCCACAATTGCCGCACTCACACACACACACACACACACACACACACGTACGACTAGCACAACAATAAGCAGCAAAAAAAGCGTCGCACGCTTTGCCCAGCTTCTTCTTCGTCTTCTTCCTCTTCTACAACCACTTCTTCGGGTTCTTGTTCTTGTTCTTCTAGCGTTGCTACGTCTCTTTCATTTGCTTCCTTTGGCTGTGCCCTGCTTTGTCTTACTTTTTGAGTCTTTGTTTTATGTATTTGGTCGCCGGAAAACAATGCAACAGTTTTGGCCTGGTCCGAGGCTGGCAAACAAAGCTCAGCCATAATAACAACAATAATGCATAATATGAATAACGCGATGCCTTCTACCTCGCTTTCCCCTCCATCTCGCTGCTTTCTAGGTTTTTCTCCCTTAACCTATTCCACAATTTTCCAGTGCGTCGGCTCTTAACGTTGTCTGATATTTGCACGATTTTCTCAGAGCTTTTGTTTATCATGCAAACTGCAGGCACAGCAGATTGTTGTTGTGGCCTGCGTCCTACCTCAATGCCACGCCCACTGGCCAATGGAAAACAATCGTCCATTGTTTCTGGGGCGGCGGCACAGGACACAATTCATGTCCATTTTACTGATTAGTCAAGAGGCCAACTTCAACTTTAACTTGAAACCTGCTTAACATACATTGTGCTCGAAAGAGAGCAAGAGGAAGTGAGATGGAAAAAGCGAGAGGGAGAGAAAGAGAAAGAGGCAGCTGCCACCCCAAAGCATTCATTAATATGTTTAAATACATGAAAAACAGCCATGGTTACCAGATTCACTGTAATCCCAGTTCGTTCTCTTTAAAGCACAATGTGGCTCATTTTTAATTAAATTTAATTAGGCTTTTTATCTTCATGCTTTTGGATTTAAAAGCACAGTCAACAGGTTGACATTTTTCGGTATAAATAGCTGCTAAATACGCTTGCACTGGCAACTTCATTAAAATATTTTCTTTTATGATTAAATTTTAATATTTTTTTTGCTAATGTTATGTGATGAAAAAGTTCGATGCTTTAGTGGAAATCATTCAACACTAAACAGTAAAACATTTGTATTGTAATATTTCAGTTCGTTAGCAAGTTGGCAGCCCTAGTTAAATGTCAGGTGGCAACGCTGTCCCAGTTAATTGTATACAAAGGCGTTTATATTGAACTTGCACTTGTGATGAATATAGTCTGGCAACACGATTTGAGCTGTAGTTTTGCACTCAAATTCACAACTAGACCACACAAATAGCGCAAAAGTTCGAGAGAAAAGAAAGGAAAGGTAAATAGATAAGAGAGAAGATATTAAAAGATGGGCGCAGAAAGAGCGATGAGCTGCTACTTGGATTGAAAAAGAGAAAGAGAGAGATTAAACAGCGATTTCCACATCATTTGACCCACTCGAAGCAACTTGCACTTCGATGGGAATCGAGTCGCTGATTGCCGCAATCCAAACTTCAAGTGGCGGCCAGTTGGCAACTTTTGTTCAAGTGAATCGTTGGCCAACAGCAGGTCAGCAGCAACAGCAGCAGACAGCAGACAGCAGACAGCAGGTGGAACCAGGTTGGTCCACATTGACTGGCGGTCAATTTATGAAGGTACAGTAGAATGTCGATAAACGCAAATACAGATAATTGCATAAGAATTGTAATATAATTTTAAAAAATAAACATATTTTTAATGATAGTAAAGAATTTACGAATTTTGAAATATTGTACATTTTCACTTTTATGTATAATTTTATGCAGTGATATTTTTATTTATATGCTTTATTCATGGCCATTTTATTTTAGAAATAAAAGAAGACAAATTTTGAGTCTTTTTTTAATTTACATATTATTTTTTTATTATTTCGATTTTATTTTAGAGATAAAAAAACAATTTACTTTGGGATTTTTATATATTTTTTTTATGTACATCAATATATTTTTTACATTTTTATTTGATCATTGTTAAAATGTGTTAAAAATGTAAAAAATAAATAAATAATTAAAAAAGAGTTAAAATGAAACATATTGGTATTTTTACCTGTTTTAACATATTTTTTACTCTTTTATTTTACCATTATATTTAAATGTGTTAAATATGCAACAGATGTGAAAAAAATGAACAAAAATTACAATAAAAAAAAAAAATTGAAAGAAAGGTAAAGATAACTATAATTTATTTTGTATCCCTTTTTCATGTTAAAATATTTTTGACATGTTTATTTGACCATTTTTTTTTATATTTTTCATTCAAGTATTTAGTTAATTTATCACCATTTTAAACACATTTTAACATTTTTTCAGTTAAACACAAAAGATATTTTAAATACCTTACCAATCAAATTATTATGTGATCTTTGTGGCCATCGAATGTTATTTTAATGGCATCGCTTTGTTTGTTTTATCGACATTACACTGTACTTCAGTTGTGAGTGGCTGGATTTTTAGTAGGCATTCTTACTACGCTCTGTTTGCGAACGCGTTCGATTGCAAAGTTTTTAATTATTATTTTTTATGCAAGTTTGGGCATTTGGCAGTCGCATTGAGAGCATTGCCATTAAATGGCCGAAACCAAAAGTTGGCTGTTGCCTGTTGGTTGTCCTTCGGGTCAGTGGTGCAACGTTTGCAACGTTCGTTAGCCGCTGTCGCTCTCAGTTGCTCTGCTTCGCTGCCACTGTTGCTGCTGCTGTTGCTGCTGTTTGCCTTTTGCCTCTGTGTGCCAGATTTAGTGCGCCTTTGCTTTCATTTTCATGCTGGCTAAGTGCTAACCTCTAACCCCATTGGGCTTAACCCAACACCCAACAGCCAGCATAACGCCAACACCAACGCCAACGCCAACGCCAGCGCCTCATACCCACACCCAGCCACAAGTCAACACACAGTCAGTGAGCCAGCCACTCGCCCAGCTAGGCTATCAAAATTGGCGGCTGACCTTGCGCTTGCGTTGCTTTATTAAAAATAGAAATAGAAATTCTGCACAAATGGAAAGCGGCGCGCTTTTGCGTTATGCAAGCCAAATGGGCGGCACACGAATCCCGCCGCATTTTCTTTTTTTTTTATTTGTGTTTTTTTGGGTTATGGGTCAACTGCCGTTGGCTTCTTAAAACAGCCGTCAATTACATTTCCCATGCTCCTAACTCTTGGCTAAAGAGTCGATTGAAATAATCCCCAAAACAAAAAACGACAAAGAAAAAAGAAAAAACAAAAAAAAAAGAAAAAACATAATACACAGAAAAAGTGAACATTCGAAAAGTGAGCATAATCAACTGAAACTCATCCATTCAAAATTTTGCTCCCAAATTGCATTATGGTTGAACGATGTTGACGCAGTGGCAGCTGCCACTCTCGTTAAGAGTGCCCCAAAGCGTCGAGTGTATGCAGATGTAACTCGCTTAAAGTGTGCTTCAGAGTGACCAATTGCATGACAACGACAATTTCGAATATTGCCAAGAGTATTAAGTAAGAAGTCCTAAGTCGCATTTGAGTTGCAAGTGTTAAGCATAATAAAGGGATTTATAAAAAGAAAAAAATTCGGAATTCAAATTGTAGATGTTAAATTGGGATAATTATTAAATTGAAAATTGGAAAATAGACTAAATTTCGGACGTCAAATAATATATTTTATATGTATGTATGTTAATTGTGGATAATTATTAAATTGAAACGTCTTGTAATACAATTTTTGTAAAACCAATTTTCTATGTAAAATCACAGTTCAAACTACGAATTTTCTGAATATTTTTTTTTACTAACTTTTTAAGATAAGACTTAAAAGTAGTCGCATACAAAATTAAATGGAACTTACACTTCAATAGACGTGTCCTAACTTCATAATTTTTGAATAGTATATTTAAAATACCGACGGCAAATTATACCTATACTTCCTTAATACAAAATTTCAAAGGAAAAAGAATTCTATGATATATCGAATAACTATATAGTTAGCTATTCATGATTACCAACAGTTTACTTTGTCACTGAAATTTAGTAATGTGAATAAGAGCAAAACAGTGCGGTATTATTTATAAAATATACCATATTAATATACCGAAAAAATACAAAAATGTACCAACGATTATATTTGGTATATTTATATAGTACTACATTTAAAATTAACCGTAGTGTACTACACATACCAGATTGTCAGCCAAAGCACTTTACACTCTATTTTTGATGAAGTTTTTTTTCCATACAAAAGTGTTTCTTAAATATCTTCTACCATTCATTATCAACAGCTTACTTTGTCAATGATTTTCAATATACATAAGTAGCATATTAATTGTATTGTCTTAACTTCAAATCAATTTATGAGTAAGCAACATATTCAATCATTTACATTATATAGTATTATTAGTATTATATAATAATATATTAGCATTATATATAGAATATAGTATTATATAGTAGTATTAGTTATATCATAAAGAGAAGCAAATGTTGTGCCTTCTATGTATGTCTACTTCAAAGTCAATTGTATAATAATGCAAATCATTTTCATTTAATTAGATTAAGCAAAAGCAACCTCCGAAACCTTGTTGAACGTGTTTCATGCCACAACAAAATTTCGTAGCGAGTAATTATTTAACGTAATTACACAAAGGAAACCCAAAAATTTAAGACTCTTAAAATCTTATCAAAAGTTTTTACATCTTCTTTGCCAAAGAGTTGATATGGCCGCTGGTCGCATAAGAATCGTAAGAATTGTAAATTTCGTTTCTTTATTTTGTTTATGAAAGGGAATTGCATATGAGCGAAGCAGCGAAGTTTTGGCCACATTAACCCAAAAATCAAAAGGCCGCCAACGTGTGACTTCTGTGTATGTGTGTGTGTATGTGTGTGTGAGTGTGTGGCACTTGCCACGTGGCATTTGGGAGATGTATAGTTGGATAGCTGGGCAACTGGCACCTGCCACGTATGCAAATTTCCGTTGAGTTAAGTGAAATTAGCGGCTTGTGCGGCGCAATGAGTGTGCTGATGGCAATGGCCTTAGCTGAGTGCCGCATATTTCACCTAAAAACAAGCTGCAGCTGCCACCTGCCACTTGCCACTTGCCACCTGACATCCCCACCAAAAAAAAAAGAAACACCAAGACATTTACACAAAACTGACGACTGTCGACTCTTTGGCCTGCATTTTGTCAAAGTTTTGAGCGCTGCCACACAGTCGCCAAAAAATATGAAGCATACGCCGCGTTGGCACCGACAGCAAAAGAGCAAACATCCACAGAGTCGAAAGTAACTTTTGCACATTGCTTCCACTATTCGTGAAAATTTTTCATGCACACATGCTTCGTTAACTTTTGATGGCAATGAGATGTGCAGCAGCCGCGCATTAAAGATGTCAAAAAACAAATGCCTCTGACTGTATTCGATTTTTACTTTTATTTTCATTTTTTTTTTTTTGGCTTTCGAAACTTTTGAATCTGGATATGCAAGTTTTGTGTCGACTTTGTTGCACTGTGCACACTCTGTGCACTTGGCTAATGAAGTTAAGGCAAAGCCGCTGTGCTTAACTGCATAGCAATGAGTTAATTATAACAATGAGGTAAGTGTTTAACTTTATTATGAAGCCAAATGGTGACTCATTATGCCGAGTAATAAATTTCTGAACGACTTCACTCGCTGCACTTGTTTAATTTGGCCAAATTTGTTGGCTAACGTCGTCGCAACGTTATAACGCTTATGAATTATGCTCTTAATAACATTTGGTAGCTAGATTTTCTACTAACTAAATTTAAGTATTGAAATTGAGTTGAATTTGCAAAATAAATGTTCGATTGTTTGATTTTGTTGTTTTCGCTAAGTTAAACAAAAAGTAATATAATAAACAACTGCAAATACGAAGCAATTGAGTATGAAACCCAAAATTATTTATAAGATTCTTAGTTCTGAGAAATTGAAATCAAAGTTGAAATATATTTTGTTGTTCGCTGTGTAGAAAATGAACTGAATTAATATCTCAAAAGAATAGAACGCATAACTGATTTATTAAATTATTAACCAAACACTGAGCAATAAAGTAAATTATAAAAAATAATTTATCTTTGATTATTGTAAGTTGCAAGAAATAATAAATCAAAGTTTTTATTTTCTGCCGAGCTTTTTTGGTTAAGTAAAATATAATTAAACATTGCTGAATTGTTGTATAAAAAAAAAACAGAATTAACTCAATTATTTAACATTATTGAAAATAATTTAAACGAGTGTTGATGGAGTAAATAATAAATCAAAATTATTGAAATAATGGAGACTGAAAAGTTGTTTTTGTAATGCAATTTTTAGAGCAACGTCAATATTTTTCTGATAAATACTAAAAATATAAATAAAGGTAGCAATAGTGAAATAAAATCACCGTTAAGTAAAATCGATTTGAAAGTAGAATAACTAAATAATTCAGCGACGCTAATTGTTCAAAAAGTGTGTCACAAAGTGCATAATTATTTTCCTCAAGTCTCCGATTTTTTCGCAATTTATTTTCCAACAAAATTATAATGCAGCACCAAGTTGTAAAAGCATTTGCAATAATAATTACGAGCCTTAAAAATCAATTAGTTGATCTCAATGGAGATATTAATTATATGGCAATTGCGAATTATTGATTTCTAGCTGCTGCACAATAATATAATATTAATCGTTACACTTTAAGTTGCAGCACTGACACAGAAAAGCGGAAAATGGTTGCAAATGGGGGAAAATGACTGGGAGTAGAGAACTGTGGGAACTGAAAAATGTGACATTTGTCATTATTGTGAGTGGTTTCCATTAATTTGTGCACATTATTTTATATCTCATTATTTTGCCGCGACGTGGCACGATTTCAAGCGAGGGAGAGACAGAGGAGATCCAAGGGGAAGTGTCTATTTATAAATTTATACAGTACTATATCAATATAGTCTTTGGTATATTTTAGTATTTTTAGTATTTGTTGATGAAGTACTGCAGTAATGCAGACTTTGGATTTTTTTGGTATTTTCGTGGTATATTAATTTGGTATAATTTTAAATAAATACTGCAATTTCTCAATCTGGTATATTTTGCAGTCTATGGCGTATTTTGAAAGAAGTACTATATCAATATCTTATCTTTGGTATATTTTAGTATTTTTAGTATTTTTAAATTAAGTACTATATCAGTATACCAAATGTAGACTTTGATATTTTTGGTATATTAATGTGGTATATTTTTAAATAAATACCGCAATTTCACAATCTGGTATATTTTGCACTCTATGGTATATTTTGAATGAAGTACTATATCAATATATTCTTTGGAACATTTTAGTATTTTTAGTATTTTTGAATGAAAAACTATATCAGTAATTCAGACTTTTTAGTATTGTTGGTATTATTGTGGTATGTTATTTTGGTATATTTTTAAATAAATACTGCAATTTCGCAAGCTGGTATATTTTGCACTCTATGGTGTATTTTGAATGAAGTACTATATCAATGTACCAAATGTAGTCTTTGACATTTTTAGTATTCTCATGGTATGTTAATTCGGTATATTTTAAAATAAATACTGCACTTTCACAATCTGGTATATTTTACACTCTATGGTATAATTTGAATGTAGTATTATTCAATACACCAAATATAATGTTTAACATATTCGGTATATTTTGTTGGTATATTTTTTAGGAATAATACCGTATTGTTATTTAAAATAGGGTGCGGGCATTTCACAGTTGAGCACACTCGACTGTAGCTTTATTACTTGCTTAGTATGCGATTGGATCTGCAGTTGGCTATCGATGGTTGTGGCGTCAATTCAATTAAAAAGTGCAAGTATAATTGCCAAGGCAGTCGAATGGAATTGCATTCAAACGGCACTCGTTTTATATGCTGATTAGTTGGAAACTAGCACAATTGCAATTGTCCTTGACACACACACACACAGACATACAGACACAGAGAGACACATGTAAACCAATATGGTGTCATGGACATTAGCCCTTTTAATTAGTAGCTAACACAAATGCCGTTAGGAGGGGAGAAACGAAACCTGAACGTACGGACATACATACATATATTCTTCATTTTTGGGGGGAGTCGCAAAATGTCAAATGCAAAACGAATGAAAAACAAATGTGCTGAAAAGCGAGCGACAAATGACATTTATTTGTGTGTGATTCTTGGTGCCACACAATGTGTGTGTGTGTGTGTGTGTGTGTGTGTACTTGCCTGCAGGTCAAATGAAATGCAACACATGTCACAGAGTTGACGCTGCTCGTCCTACTCTCCTCATTGTTTTGGCCTCCAGCA
The DNA here is from genome assembly GCA_019972355.1 of Drosophila kohkoa. NCBI lineage: Eukaryota > Metazoa > Arthropoda > Insecta > Diptera > Drosophilidae > Drosophila > Drosophila kohkoa. The sequence continues at coordinate 796,319 of BJEL01000077.1, forward strand.
GCAGCATCAGCAGCAGCGTCGGCCCGAAAAGGTATGCTACATTTATGTTACAAGCCTCGAGTGCGACTCTCCGTGTATGTGCATGTGTGTGTGTGTGTGTGTGTGGGTGGGTGTAAAAAATCAATAAGAAAATCAAGCAAAATACAAAAAAAAAAAAAATCATAAAAGCGCATATCATTATCATCAGTTCAAAGCAGAAAAACATCGATCGAACTTTTTTCTTTCTTTGCAATTTCCATTAAATGTCAAACGAAAAACGTTTCACAACGTTTGCTAGCGAAATTCACATGAAAAACAAAATAATGCAACAATTAAATAACAAAAGGTCAGCATTATAAATGAAAGCACAAATTTATAGACTGTATAAAATAAAAAATCAAAATTGAACAAATTATTTTTAGGAGCAATTTGAAAATCATTTTGTTGTGTAAAATAAAAGAAAAAATAAATATATAAAATAAAATTAAAAATTTGAATTTCATTTTAAATATATTTTGTTGTGTATTAATATAATGAAATAATACAATTATAAAAAGAGTATAAAATGTAATATAATTTAGTTTCTATTATTTGAAAGTTTTTATATTTAAGCAATTTACAAATTATTTTGTATAAAATAATAATATATGTAATTATAAAAAAAAAAAATTTAATTTGAAATACTTTTTATTTTGTTATAATATAAAAATAAAAATAACAAAATTTGAATTCAATCTAGTTTTAGTTATTTTAAAGTTTATTTGAAGTATTCCTTGATTCACATTTCTTTGCTGCTCAGAAATCTCACTCATACCAAAAACATTTGACAACATACAGCTGATTTCTCTCGGTGTCTTATGCGGCATAACGATATTACACATACGCACTGTGTGCCGCATATTTGTATGCACACATAGACTGAGGCAATGCTTAAGTGCAGCATCTTTGTGCAAAAGCCGCTGGCGACAAATTTTCATTATAAATCGCGTAAATGTGCAAATAATTTAAGCGTCACCCAATGCCACGCCCACACATTGCGCCCTTGATATCACATAGTTTTGCATATTGTGTGCGCCTCTAAGTGCGAGTGTGTGTGTGTGTATGTGTGTGAGTGTGTGTGTCGCGCCTAAACCGATTTGCAGTACAGCAACAACAACTCTCTTCACTCTGTCTCTCTCTCTCTCTCTGTCTCTAAGCTGACTCGGAGAATGCGATTTGTTGAACTAATTAACAGATATACACGTCGTATACGCAATAAAGGCAATCCCAAGCTATTGGGACTCATTGCAAATGGCAATTGCAATGCAACCACAAGTTAAGCGCTTTGAATTGTAATCGAATGGCCAAGAAGATCTCAGCATACAGAGTAAACAACCTTGACTTGTGCGAATAGCGAGCACAATAAAACCGCAGGCGATTTTCAAATACTAATTGGGACAAACTAAAAGATTCATTTAAATTTTGTTTTCGTTACTTCAATTAGTTGTTTTTATAACATTAACTGATCAATACTTAAATTTCCTTTTACTTTAATGCGCAATGTTGTAAACTTAATACACATTTGTATTGTATGACTAAAGATCAAATACATATTAATATTGTATTTAATACTTGAGTAGAATGCGTATATTAATTGATATATATTTTTTAAAGCCTTCTATTACAATTGGCTTTCAAATTTGTATTATTTTATGAATTTTTGTATTTCAAATTGAACAAAATAGAAATATTCATATTGTATTTAATACTTGCGCAGAATATAAACAATAATTGAAATCATTTTTTCAATTTTTTGTATGCCAATAAGTTTGAAATTTTTGTATTATTTTATCTGCAGTATGATTTTAATCAATTTTGAATTTAAAATTTAAAATTCATGTTTCATTTTTTCTTTATCAAAATTTAAATTATTTTGTTTTTCTTAGGCTTGGAATTATTATTTGTATTATTTAATATAATATATCAATATATCATTACATTACCATCTCAATATAAATATAGCAATATATTAAGATGTCAAGATATCAATAAATGAATATACCAATATATTAATACACCAATGTATCAATATACCAATATATAAATATACCATATATTAAAATACCAATATACCACTATATCAAAATATCAAGATACCAATATATAAATATATCAATATATAGTATCAATATATACATATCAACATATCAATATATATATAATTACTTTACATATTTCTACAATATTTCTCTACAGGGTATCTAACTGGGTCATCACTTGATTTGTTTGCTGATTTGTTTGTCCTCGCATTTGTTTATTGCAATTTATGCTATCTGCACTTTCTCCTCAGTCACTTTCACATTGATCGCTGAAAACTGGCAGCTGCTTTTCAAACCGAAAAAATTTCCTCAATATCTGTGTCCAGTTGTCGGCAATAAAATTACAAATCTATTATTATCGCGATCATGATCAGCGCAATGATTATGATATGGATCGAAAATGTGGAAGTGACGTCAATAGAAGACGACTAAAACGACTTTTGGCCAATTGCATTTTGATTTAATTGTTATCATTGTTTGTTTTCCGATTTCATTTTCGTTTCTTCGTAAACAAACAGCGTATCAAACAGAGCGACAACAATAAAATCACAAGTTCACAATTAATTTATTTGTTTGGAAAACATCCGCAACTGTACTTTGTATTCCCCAAAAATATATATTATACTATATATACCATATGCGAGAGTAATTCTATTTTTTTAACTACACTTTTTACCCCAATTTATTTTTGTGCCTTCGCATTGGGGATTTCCGTAACGCGTGCTGAATGCCGTCAATTGATGTATCTGTATCTCTATCTCTGTATCTGTATCTCAGATGGGGTAAAAAAAAGGCCAACAGCTATGGATACCCCCATTGTTGGGCATATTTTTTTGCCACTTGTTTTCTTTATTTTTTTTTTGGACGAAAAATTGAAATTTTATTGAAAAAGTGTGTGGCGGCAAAAAAAAAAAAACGCTGGCGAAACAGTCGAGTTCAAATATTTAATATTTATTTTTATGCAAATACACGTTTTATTCGTTTCAATATCCTGTAAAATTGCGTATACGCAATGTAGCATCGACACGTGCAAAGATTTCGCACTCAACTGCTGTTTGCCAACTCTTTGTCGCCTTTCGCAAAAGTTTCTAATGCATATTTGCCTTTGCTTTCGTTGCTTTGGATTATTGTCTTTGTAGCAGTAAGGTATTTGGCATGTCGAGATAACAAATCGCAAAACGAGAGCAAAATGTTGCTTGTGTTGCTTCGTTGCATATGCAACAATTGCGAGTGTTGTTTTTGTCAACCTTTAGCCTTTGCGTGTAATTAAATGGATCACTCGAATTGCATTTTGGGTTTTGCATTTTAAATGTTGCAACATTTTGTTGTTAAGCTAATGATTGCATTATTCAAGTTAATAAATCAATTATCTGGGCTTGTAAGGTTGCGTTTGCATATTTAACCAACGGAAGTGACAATGACAAAATAATACACTCAAAGTGCAAACACGCACTTTGTAATTGCAAATATGTTTGCTATAAAGTAAGGTCAAAGTATGATGATGATGATGATGACAGCGTTGACAGACGCGCGTTAATCCGCTTTGGGATTACCTCAAGTTTGGCCATAAAATGGATTTTTCAATGTTGTTTGGCATTTTACAGATTACCGACGCTTTCAAGCATTACATTTTTTTTCTTGTATACTAGTTGTTGATCTGGTACGTGATGTACGTGATTATTATATTCGGCTATTGAAATTTATTGAAATTGGAATTTGAAAAATTTTGATGCTCGCGCCATTTTGTGTTTGAATACTTTCCACCACAGAAATGTCAAGTTGAGTTGTCTCCATTGTTCTACATCACATTGTGTTGGCATTAACCCGTAATGGCTTCTTTATCGCTTTCAATTCGTTTCAATTATAGTGAATTATTGATAGATACCAAACCGTAATCAGCTTACGCAACAGAGGTTCGATTTCAGTATCGGTTTCAGTTACAGCTTCAGCTTTAGCTTTTCATATTTTGTATTGTGTATTACGCAATTGCAAAACGGAGAAGAGAGAAATTATCGTTGATTATGGGCAAATTAAGTGGGTTTATTGTCGCACACATTTAAAATTCTCAATAGCTTGTTGTCTATGTAATTCACATTATTAATTATGAGTATTAAATATCAATTGTGGTAACAATAATATGTGAGAACAAATTTCTTAAAGCTAATATTATGTGTGTGATTTTGAATCAAATAAAAATGCATCTTTTGTCGGCATCCCATTTACATATTATGCGGCGAGTCGAAAAATTGAATTTACGCGAAATTCATCGCAAACCAAAAAAAAAGGGGTTCGAAATATGCGCGCATTAAGTACGTATACGACCCATATGATGGAAGAAAATTTAAATTGTGGGTTCATTTATCGCTTTACAGTTGAGCTCATTTCGTTGAAGACACAGTTGACAACACAATAATAAATAAATATGTATATGTAGAGGGAAGAAAAGTGCGGCGAGGAGTGCAATGGAATCTTTTTATGGCAAAAACACTTAACACACAAAACCTTGTGGCAAAACAAGAAAAAAAAATATGTGTAAGGATTTTCGCACTAAAGCTTTTCACTGTCTGTCGCACCCACATCACAGTTTCGAACCCATTTCATGCTCATTACTTGTGTTAATAAAACGCAGGCATGCAAGGCAAAAAGACAAAAAGACACAGAAAATGAAATAAAATATGTACGTATGCAGAATGTATTCTTTCGGATATCCTTTTCGTTAGTGCGTGCCTGTGTGGGTGACTGAGGAGTGTGTGTGTGTGTGTGTGTGGGCTGGTCAAAAAGCTAACCGCAAGTGTCTCAATTTGATTACACGCTCGTTCACGGCAGCCGCAAACTTGTAACGCTGCTCCACCTGCCGCATAATGAGGCACGTGCTGTCGGACACAGTTGCCACCACACACACGCAGACTGAAGCTGCGAGAGACTAGGACTGAAGCTCATGCGGAGGGTCATCAGTGTCAACATCGCCCGCTAACTTACTTCATCGTCAGATGGCAAGCCATCTAGCAATTTGCCAGTTCATTACGTGGCGGCGGCCAACAGCAAGTTCAACGTTGAGTTTTGGTCTTCAGCAAACTCAAAATCCACACGTTCGCTTTAAGTTTTGTGCTGCAAGCACAAAAGCACTTCACGGCCACCACTTGCCACCAATGCTAACGAGCTCAACACACACAGACGGACAGACAGACAGACAGACGGACAGACAGACGGACGGAATGACAGACACACTCAAAGATGCATACACTTGTGCAACATATATAAATACCAGTGTGTTGGCAATGCATTCCATGCCCAGCAGTCTGTGCACAACATGTAACAACTTTTGTCAACACGAAGTTTGTCTTTGGCCAGTCAAAGTCCTTGTTGCCCCCCTCTCTCTCCTCTCTCGTTATTTTCAGCCTGACCGGGCCTGAAAGTCGCTACAACTTTTTTTTTTTTTTGGGGAACTGCAACTAAAGTAAAAACAGATTTTTTGGGGGAGCAACGGACGTCCCACCAAAGAAATTGAACGAAATGCAGCCGCAAAATTTGCTTGTCGTCTCTTTGCGCTCACATTTTTGTTGGGGCAAAATGTTTACATACCTCCACACACACACACACACACACTCACACACACACAAGCTGACAAGTCTCGTAGCCGGAAGGCGAATTATTACGAACGATACATAAACTATATATGCTGTATATTAAAATATATGAGATTGCATACAAAATTACGAAATGTAAATATTTGTAATGTTGCGCATACGTTGCGTTGTCCCGGCCCCAAACCAAAAATCATTTGTTGTTATGAATATTGCACAGAACGCCCGGAAAAATTGAAAAATGCAACAAACTAATCTGTTTGAGTATTTGTGTGTGTGTGTGTGAGTGTTTTTGAATGGAAATATTGTATTTATAAATATTTAGTTGGACCTGCAGTCGAGCACTTAATCAATTCCGTTGCGCAGTTTTTACGCAAACAACAAACAACAAACAGAGACCAAAGTTGATAGTCGAGTGCGCAACTCACTTAACGACAAATCAAATTGCATAAGTTTTTGGGCACTGAAATTTGGCAACAGCGCAGAAATTTTGTGTGTTTTTTTTTGCAATTATTTGAAACAACATAATGTTCGTTTAATTTGTTTGTTGATATAACCCAACACAAAATTTTATTGCCCGTCGTGAACGTGAAATGCAATTTTCTTTTCATTAATTTTGGCAACACGGCAATTGCATTTCGAATAATAAACATTATTTGGCAAGAAGACAATCAATTAAAAGAACAATTTTCATTTTAATGGTTGTCAGTTCAAACACAAAAAAAAAAAAAAATAATAATAAAATAGAATGTCACACTATAAACAATTCAATTGAGTTTAAGTAAACTCTGTTCGAAAATGATTCATTCAATTCGTTTAGAGAGGCATTAAAATTCTATTTTTATACCCAAAAATAATTTTAGTATTGCAGATGATTAAACTTACCTGCCATTTTTGAGTTTTTGACTTTTAAATGCTTTGAATTTTAATTAGTTTTTTCTTTATTATCGCCGTATCGTTTTGGGACCAGTCGTCGTAAATATTTTGGCGTATCGTAAAGCTGGACTATGTTTATCTTTCGACTTGTATTTAACAAATAGTAACCATAACATTGCTTTCAATTTGTTTGGCTTACTCGCGATATCAATAGCATTTCGCTCCCACACTATTCGCGACTCGGCACTTTCGAAAACGCTTTTCAAATCTCTCTCTCTCTCTCTCAAAAAAAAAAAAAACAAAAACAAAAAGAAACAACAACTCAATTCACGACAGCAACACAAACAAACAGAACGTGAAAAAACGTGAGGTGAGCGCGAAACTTTAAAAAAAATAACGTTTTGTTTGTTTGGCCCTTTTGATTGTTTCTTCAAATTCAGCCTTTTGCTTTGGCTGTTCGGTGTTGCTGTTTAGCCTGTAGCCTGCAGTTAGCTGTTTTGCCGCGTGCGAGACGCGCGCCACGAATGCCGAAGCCGTTATGACAGAATCTTGCAAGCATCTGAGCAACTTATCCTTCTGGCGGCCGTTGGACGACGACAACAACGACGACGACGACGGCGACGACGACGACGACGACGACGCCAACAGCGCTAGCGATTGCAACAATAACAGCAACAATACTAGCGACAGCGACAGCGACACGAGTGAATACGAATCGTTTTGGGGTCCCGTTCGTTCGTTTCGTTTTGTCGCTCGTTCGGCTTTCTATCCGTATAGATCCGCCTGGTTGTGTGTGCGATTGTGTGTGTGTGTGTGAGTGAGTGGGTGGTTGGACCGAGTGAGTGCAATTGCAGGCGTTTAACTAGCGACCAAAGCGACTGCTAAGCGGCACACTCGCCTCGCCTCGCCACGCCTCGCTCTTCTCTCTCTGCTCTTCTTGTTGCTCTCTGCTCTTGTTCTCCACTGTTCTGCTTTGCTGTGTGCGTGCCTATGCGTGTGTTTCTCTGTGTTTATGTGAGTGTCTGCGTGTGTGTGTTTGTGTGCCAAAACGAAACGCCAGCGGAATATAATTTTTACAGTTTGTATATTGTTTGTTTATGACTGTTGTTCTTGTTCTTGTTGCTATTGCTGCCGCTGCTTTTGCTCTTGTTGTTGCTGTTACTGTTACTGTTGCTGCTGCTGTAGTTATTGTGTGAGCCTCAAAATAAAACTGCAAACAAATTTCCGTTACCGGTGACACACTAAACGCACACATTCGCACACACAACACACACTGAGATTTATTGAGCTGCCAAATGGCAAATGAAGAGCAAAACTCAAAACTGTAAATCAGAAGAAGCCATAACAACTAGTCGACAGTGTGCATACCCTATAAATATACAGAAAATTAATATTCAGTTCAAGTTTTGTGATAATAGTAAATAATTTAGTTTAATGACAATTCAATTAGCAATTACTTTTGTAGAGTAGTAAACTAATTGCTTCTATTATGATAAATAATTATTTCTGATTAAATTAGTATTTTATTAGCATTTTAATGTAATAAGAACAGTAATAATTATTTTATAAGATTGATATAGTTGCAGAATTTAAATGTTATTATATTGTATCTTACATTATCATTATTATCAGCATCTTTTCAACAAATGATGCCAAATTACTTAAGATGACCTTAGGATATTAGTTCACACGAATGTAATGCATGGAAAGCATTTATATCGATTTGACCCTTTGGAGTAATATACCCTGTGAGTGGTATTTTTTTAATTATCTATAATCTGTCGAATAGCAAGTACTCTGTCATGTCGAATGATCGACATGTGTTTATGGGCTATATATTTTATTTATTCGCCATGCTGTGTATATAATAGGAAGCCCATAAATTGTGTAGCTTGGCAAAAAGTGCGAGCTATGAAAATAGCTCATAATAAAATTGAAATAACTTCGGCTAAAATAACAATTTCTTGTCTAATTTTAAGTCAACAATGAATGCCTTTCACATGCGATTTCCTCAGGAATCGTATACATTGTAGAGCAATAAAAGACCACTGAAAATACAGCTGGTTGAACCGAAAGAAGCGAGCGAAAGAGTGAGGGAAACGTAGGGAGCGATAAGTACAGTGTTATATTGAGATCACGGAACAATAATTCTTCAGAAAAGAGCTTTGAGCTTTAAGCGAACTCGAAAACTTGATTTCTGAACACATTTCTTATTTAGCTTTTGCATTCACAGCAACTCAAGGGTCCTTTTCGCTGTAAATGAAAAAAGTGCCCTGCTTTCGTGTATTTCTCTCTCTTTTCCTCTCTCTCTTTCGTTCTGTCTGTTTGCTGTTGGTTTGTTATAGGACCTGGCATTGGAATTAGGAATTTCGACTTTTACTTTTGCTTTTGCTTTCGAGACTAACCAACAAACCGCACTCGTTGGCATTGCAGCTTGAGCATTTTGTGCTGCATACTTGCAGGCACTGTGGCAAAAAAAAACAGTCGAGTGTACTCGACTGTGAGATACCCGCTCGCGGAATTATTCTCAAAATATACCGAATATACTACAAAAATACTAAAATTATACCAAACGGTATATATGGTATATCGATATAGTACCGCATTTAAAATATACCATAGACGGCACAATATACCAGATTGTCAGCCAAAGCAAGTAAGACCCCCAGTAAATAGGCGTTTTTGCTCATACAAAAGTATAACTTCCACAATTTTTATCTGATCGGAACTAAATTATAGGAATCATAACTACTATAGTAATTATTGTATATACCAAAATTCGAAACTCAAGCTTTAAAATTACGGTTGTTATTAGATGTTGTTGATTTGCGGGGGCGGAAGTGGGCGTGGCAAACTGCCTGCAAACATAACAAATGCTGTCGAAAATTATAGCTCTATCTCTTATAGTCTCTGAGATCCAGTGTTTCATACGGACGGACGGACAGACGGACATGGCTATATCGTCTCGGCTGTTGACGCTGATCAAGAATATATATACGAGGGTTGCTATTTAAGTTTCTGGCCTAGGTCACTTTTAGCCATATTATGACCAATTGGCTATTTCCCAAAGAAAGTTTGGACTTTTATCGATAAAAGCTTCATACAACTTTGTTATGTGTGATCACGTTTAATATCGATAAACGATTAATCAAAAAGTTACCTCGACAGAAAAATGAAATTAACCCGCGAACATTTTCGAGCAATTATTTTTCACAATTTTCGACGTGGATTATCACGTAAAGAGTGCATCGATGAGCTGAAATCTTTGTATGGCGATGAAGCACCATCCTATAGCACTGTGAAAACTTGGTTCAATGAATTCTCTCGTGGCCGATGCTCGCTCGAAGACGCAGGTCGTGAAGGTCGTCCAAAAACAGCCGTTGTGCAAGAGAACATTGATGCCGTGCGTGAACTAATAATCCAAGATCGTCATGTGACATACCGTGAGATAGAGGCATCCTTAGGCATTTCTTCCACTAGTATACATTTGATATTACATGAACACCTGGTCGTAAAAAAACTTTGTTCACGTTGGATCCCGCACAATTTGACAATTGCTCAAAAAAAGGCTCGTGTGGATTGGTGCAAAGAAATTTTGGAAAAGTACATTCGCGGTGCTTCAAAAGACGTTTATAAGATCGTCACAGGTGACGAATCTTGGATCTATGCTTATGAGCCCGAAACAAAGCAGCAATCAACCGTGTGGGTCTTTGAAGACGAGCCAAAGCCAACGAAAGTTGTTCGAGGAAGAAGCACTTCGAAGCAAATGGTCGCCTGTTTCTTCAGTAAAACTGGTCATGTGGCGACTATTCCGCTTGAGCAACGTAGGACGGTGAATTCTGAGTGGTACACCACAATTTGTTTGCCTGAAGTCTTTGGAGAAGTTCGAAAAACGAACAAGACAAAACGGATCGTTCTGCACCACGACAATGCGAGCTCTCACACATCAGCTCAAACCCGCTCCTTTTTGACCGCCCAAAACGTGGAATTGATGGGTCACCCGCCGTACAGCCCTGACTTGGCACCTAATGACTTTTTTCTATTCCCGAACATCAAGGGAAAAATGCGTGGTCAACGATTTTCATCGCCAGAAGATGCTGTTGAGGCGTTCAAAACCCATGTATTGGAGGTGCCTCAATCGGAGTGGAAAAAGTGCTTCGAAAATTGGTTTGAGCGCATGCAAAAGTGCATTAATCTTGCTGGAGATTACTTTGAAAAACAATAAACCCATTTTCGATGATAAATATTACCATTTTCACTATTAGGCCAGAAATATAAATAGCAACCCTCGTAGTTTATAGGGTCGGAGATGCCTCCTTCTACCTGTTACATACATTTCCTGCCGGCACAAAGTTAGAATACCCTTCTATCCTATGGGTAGCGGGTATAAAGAGCAGCGAAAAAAGGCGAATAAAGCGAAGAAGGATGAAAATCAAGAAGTCGCACTTTCATTTGGGGTCTATGGTGGACACTAACAATGAGTCTGATTTCTTACGAGAGAGAAAGTGTGTATGGAAAGGGTGTGTCTGCAATGCTTCGACTGTTGTTCTTTTTGTGCAAGTTGTTATTGTTGTTGCTGTTGCCGTTGAGTTAGCACGTGACTGAACGCATTGTGAATGAAGCAAAGCGACCTGTTAAGTGCTGAGCTGTGATGCAGCTAAGTTATGTGTGAATTTATGGCTTGATTGCATGTTCACATCAAAGTTAAAATACACTGCAAAAGACTACCAAAATTTATAAAAACTAAAAGTACAACTTATGATATCTTATAATAATAATAAATATTTGAATTTGAATTTCATATTAAGAATATAAAACGCAATTTTCAGAGTAACAATTTATAGTTAGCAATATATAATTAAAATAAAATTAGTTTACCGTTTATTTTTAATTGAAACCTATTGCATATTATTTGTGTTGTGCTTATAACTAGAATAATACAAATTAATTCATTATTCCGGATTTTGCACTAATCTGCATTTAGAGTAATTAAACTGCACTGCACGTATGTACATGTAATTTTATGGAAATTATTTAAGATGCAATTATCAATATTCCATTATTCAATAATAATTCGAAATTTGCATAAAACTGCATTTAAGAACAAATATGAATACAAAATGCTATATTACACTGTTTCGGTTCGAAGTGCGATTTTGTTTGCTGTGCAGCAACGTTTGCGACATGTGACATGCAAGTTGCTTTGCCCGAGCATCCTTATTGTGCAAAAACTCAAAATCAAATAAGTATGCTTTATGTATTTGTGGGCATATTGTGAGGGAGTGTGTGTGTGTGTGTGTGTGTGTGTTTCAAATGTGCGTATGTTTTGTATGCTATTTGTGTGTGGCACACTTCAATTTGCTGTCATGAGCATGAAAAGTGCTGCGCGCCCACGTTGCCGATGACGACGACGTCAACGCTGCCAGCATTGGCCTAGTCACGTTTTGCTTGCTGTCGGTTTCGCAGCAGCTACACTGCACTGCACTGTATGCTCTGCTTTACCATATCACAACGTCCACGTCGACGTCGACGCAGACGTTGACGGCGACGGCGACTGCGGCGGCAATGGTGACAGACGACTGACTGAGTGACGACGAGTTGGCCGGCCAACTCCGCAAACGGAGCTTTTGTTCATTTGCCTGTCAAGTCCACCAAACGCTCAACTGACCCCATAACCATTGCACAGTGGGTTAACAGTATCGATAAACTTGCAAAAGTACTCAATTCTTATATGAGCTTCTAAGTTTCGAGAAATTAAGTAATTGAAGTGGATTGTTGCATAAAATACACATTTCAAATTCTATAGTATCATTTACTTACTTTGTTTTTATTAAAAAAGCGAACAAATTGATTCGATTTTTCAATGTACATTTTCTAAATTTTTGTGTCTCGTCGAAATGAAATTGAAATTTTTGAGTTGATTGAAAAAAATCTTTATATTGCGTTGCAATTAGTCATAAAATGTAAAAATGACATTTTTTCGATTTTTCAATGTAGATTTTCAGATTGAAATTGTTGAGTTAATTGAAAAAAATCTTTATATTGCGTTGCAGTTAGTGATAAAATGTAAAAATGACATTGAAATATTACAGACATTGAAATTACCTTTATAACAGACTGTAAAATTATACTGCCAAAGAGATTTCTTAAACATTATTAATTTCATTTAATCATAGCATAAAAATTAAAATAAATTCTAACTTTAATATATTTTTGTTCACATTTTTTACTTGAGTTTAGGTTACCCAAGTTCCACTGTGCACGGTGCCAGTGTTCATCTTTTGTGCCATGTTTACTTTTATACTCTACACTCTAAAGGCTTAAAAGGATTCACATAAAACACACAGCGAAAGCAGCCTAAACAAATAATTGCCAAATAATTCATAAGTGGAGCCCGAATTGTTTGCAACTTTCAGCTATTGTGTAGGAATTTTGGTCATTGTATTTTGACTGCATTACATATTTAACAACTTGTTAGGCCAGTTAGTTGTGTAGAGCATCTGGTAGTCGAATGCTTTGGTCTTCTGTGTTCTCGTTGCCCCTTTGTTTTCAATTAGAACGGGACAAATGAGAAACTGTGCCAGCGACGCCTTACAGTGTTTAATTATAACCATTGACCAGGTCAGGTTGCTTCCCCTTACCTGCCCACACCTCGCACTCCACAGGCCAATCTGCTATATTTGTTATATGGTCAACTGTGGGCCTTCCTGGTGCTCATAAATCAACTGAAAAGACCCCACGTTCTGTGACACAATGGCAAAAACTAGAAATCATGACTTATACTAGTGTACATCGAGGGTGTAGCTCCTCCAACTGTTTGACACACCTGCATTTTCTATGGAATCTACTGAGGATATGTCCAGATATGTTAGACTGCATTTGTTATGACTTGTACTATATAGCTGTCTTGATTGACAGACTGATTGGCAATTAGTTTGAATTCTATAACAAGATGGCCAAGTTACAATAGTTTCCTAGAACCATTAGCTTAAGATCCTAAAGGGTTGATTGACTTTAAACAATCCTAATCATTGTTGATATATTAGTTAAGCTAAGGTAAATTAGTTAAAAAAAGTAAATAGAAGACTCTTCTGTTCAAAAATATAAGCTATAATATTATTAATGTTCACGTTGCAAAGCTTCTTAAAGCTAACAAGTATTGACCAAGTATTGAAGCCTAACATTAAGTATGTATTTTTTTGTCCTGCAAATAATAGCTTAAACTGTTAAAGCGTAAGCGCCATACAAATGATAATGTTATTTGACTTTACAGAGCTGTGCAGTGATTTAACAGCAGCAATAACATAACACTATGTTATGAGAATATTCTAGGGCTGAGGAGCAGTGCCTAAAAGCTGCTTATACACGAGCATACGAAATACAAATACATTGACAAAAAGTTACACGCGGATTGGGAAACTAACGGTGAAGCATAAGAAAGTGTTGTTCCTCCGCTAGATACATGAGCGAAGAATAAGAAGAAGGAATATGCAAAATTGTTCTTGTATTTGTGTGTTTGTTAATGCAGTGAGCAGTACATATGTATGTATGTACATATATGCAAACACATGTATAGTATACATTGTATACATGTGTATACTTACATATGTATGACGATTGTACTTCGCACTGCACTTATTCTGAGGCGATTTGCGTATGAATGAAAATGTTACTTCAATTAATTAAATAATACTCATATTATTAAATTAAGCTACAATTAAGTCATAAACACAATTGAGATAATGTACTGTTGCACTCACATGTTCAATTTCAATCGTTGTCAACTATAATAATTGAGATCTGCAGTGATAGATTAGAAGTAAATGCCGAGTAAACGAGTTGTTATTGTTGTTGTTGTTGTTGTTTAAACAGCTGCCTACAATGTTCGCGTCGATGACAATAACGATAACGATAGCAAATAGCGAGAAAGTTTCTTTTTTTTTTTGTTTCGTGTAGAGCGGCATTGAAAAGCAACCGGCAATGGGCAACTGGCAACTGATCTGGACAACTGGATGTGGGCAAGCTTAGAGATGCCGTCGAGAGCGGAGCAGAGAATTAGAATGTACGACTGTGTATGTGTAGATGCACATGTATGCGGGTGTAGGCGCATGTGTGTGCGCGTGCGACGTAAAGAAATAAGAAGTCAGCTAGACTGCGAGATAGCCTCTAAGTAGAGAGAGTATAAGCAAAAATATACTAGCTTGCAGACTAAAGCTGCCGTGTGAACGTGCACGTCCTTTTGTCTTGTGGGCCGGCTACAGGGTATCGAAGACAGCGGCAACTGAGATAATGATAATGACAAGGGCAATGGCAATGGCAGGTTTTAAATAGTTGCAACAACAATCGCAATGATAATGATATTCGCACTTTAACAACAACAACAACAACAACAGCAGCAACAACAGCAGCAACAACAAAAACGACAACAAGAAGAGCAAAAGCAAATGAGAAGGAACAACAATAACAATAAGCATGGCAAACGTTTCGTTTTACAACACTGCCCAGCACAGCACAACAATGCGCGCAAATATCAAAGCTTTCTCTTTTTCTTCTTTTTTTTATTGTGTCGCACTCTCTCGCTCTTGCTCTTGCCCTCTTCCGCTGCAGGCAGAAATTACAGCAAATGAGAAATACGAACAAGCAAGAATTAAATAAATAGCACAACAACAACAACAACAACAACAAAAAGAACAATAGCGGTGGCGAAAAAACAAAAGGCAAATGCTCTACAATTGCAGCGCGTTGCAGTTGACGTTGGCAGCGATTGCGACTGCGACTGCGACAGCGACAGCGACGACGGCTTGAACATGGACGGCACTCGACTTGAAATGTGAGCAAAGCTTTTTTCGTTTTCGTTATGGCTGTTGTTGCTATTTCTGAGTGTTATTGTTGTTGTTGTATTGCTCCTGCTACTCATTAAGTACCGTTAACGAGATTACGCAAAACGGCGTGTAAATGAATATTATTTTGGACTATGCAATTATTATCGATAATTAAATCGTAAGCTAAACGCGCAATTGTTTTCTTTCTTTGCATTTTATGTTGCGCATTTAGTTTCCTACTACGCAATTATAATAATGTTTTTGCGTTTTTTTTCTGGCATTAATTATGCCCTCCAATAATCTGCAATATTTTTTAAGATTGCAACATAACCTCACCTTTTTGCATTTAATCTTTATTGGGCGAAGAAGAAGAAGATGAAGAACTTGGTGTTTATTTACTTTACTGCGATTTTCTTTTGCTCATTTAAAGTGCTGCCCAGTTGTGGTCACTACTCACCTGCTGCTGCGTGCCACATGCCGCATGCCCCCCTGCGACTTAGCAGCAAGCTTAAGATTAAGGCGCATTTTCAATTTCTTCGTCGTTCGCGTTATCGTCATCGGCAGCAGCATCTGCGGACTTCCGTTTTGCACCTTTCACTTGGGGTTGGGCGGGAAAGAGGGGATGGAAATGCTCTTAAGTCACTTTGCCGCTTGCCGCAGCACAATCTATTTTCTTATTATTATTTGTCCAGGCTGTGCAACGCCTGCTGCCACTTCATCGTCATCACAGCACTCGCATTCGCACTCGCAATTCGCATTCACCAAAAGAGGCAACTAAGTTTCGCAAATGAAGCGTTAAATTGAGTGAATGCAGCAGGAAGGCAACTAAAGTAGGTACTGCAAAAGCATTGACGGAGTGTGGCAAGTGGAAACAAGTAAGAAAGTTACTATCGAGTGTGATCGACTGTGAGATACCCGCTACACATTTTCAATTAAAGCAAAATATTGCGGTATTATTCTCAAAATATACTAAATATACAGCAAAAATACTAAAAATATACCATATGGAATATGTGGTATATCGGTGTAGTACCCCATTCAAAATATACCTTAGACGGCACAATATACCAGATTGTCGGCCAAAGCATCTAAGACCCCTAGTAAGTGTGCGTTTTTGCCCATACAAAAGTATTTCTTTAATAACTTCCGCAATTTTTATCTGATCGCAATCAAATTCAGGAGTCAGGAATCATACTTACTATTGTTTTTATTGTATATACCAAAATTCGTAACTCTAGCTTTAAAATTACGCTTGTTATTTGATTTTGTTGTTTTGGGAGGGCGGAAGTGGGCGTGGAAAAAATTTGAAATAAACTTGATCTGCGTGCAAACATAACAAATACTGTCGAAAAATTATAGCTCTATCTCTTACAGTCTCTAAGATCTAGGTGTTCATTCGGACGGACGGACAGACACACAAACGGACAGACGGACATGGCTAGATCGTCTCGGCTGTTGATGCTGATCAAGAATATATATACTTTATAGGGTCGGAGATGCTTCCTTCTACCTGTTACATACATTTCCTGCCGGCACAAAGTTATAATACCCTTCTACCCTATGGGTAGCGGGTATAAAGAGGAAAGTGATAAGGGAATGGACAGGAGAAGAAGAAGATAGAATTCGTTGCTGGCAACAGCTGCAACTCAATTACCGAACTGCAACTGGTCGAATGGCATTGCCATTGAAATGTGCTTGGAATGAAACTGAATTAACATTATTGCATTGCCACAGATATGAAGATAATTTCCATGCCACTGAAAAACAAACTCATATTGCTGAATTGATCAGATTATGCCACTGTGTACCGCAATGAATACAGTCTAATCAAATCAAAGCTCTATAGCCGCAAATTGACAATCGGATATAGTCAAAGGTTTATTATTGAATTGTTCTCCTTTGAATATCTATATTGCTTTCTTTGACTTCATTTGTCATTTATTCTAGCTAAGTTAGTAAAATAAATTATCTATATAATTAGAAATTAATATTAATATTGTTTTTTTTTTTTAAATTTTGTTATTAAATATTGCTTTTTATAGTAGTAAAATGAATAAAGACAAAAAAATTTTAATATTGAAATTGTTACTTTAGATTTAGTTATCGCAAAGATGATAAAAAAATAATAAATGAAAATGGAAATTAATTCAAAATAATTTTAAATAACGCCTAATTTTTTCAATTTAAACACATATGATAGAAAGGTTATTAAAATAAATTAGAATTTATAAATATATATGTTTAGAAAACTTGAATAAAATAGGTATGAAAATAAACTTAAACCGAAAAACTATATGTATTTACATTTTTTTCTTTTTTTTATTTAATAATTAAAAATAATTTTTTTCATATTATTTTTTTTTAATTATATTTATTTTAGTTATATTTCGTCATTCGGATAAATTGTTAACTTTGTTGAACAAGAAGTAATCCAATCAAAATATTATATTTTTATAAAATACTCGTTGCATAATGATTTCAATTTTCCCAAGTTTTGTTCTGAAGCTCAAAAGCAGGCTGCGTATTGTAATTAATTAAAAATGCGCTTCCCAAAAAGTTGCAGAAGCTTAGCTACTTAAAGGAGTTGCTCAGCTAATGCATTGCCTTTGGAACTTTCGAAAAATGTAAAGGAGAAACACCGATAGATGACAATAGATGATTTATTTATAATATAAAAAAAACCATTCCTAAACTACTAAGAACACTTTTTTGCTAAATTTGTAGCTTCAAACTTATATTCCACTTATATATTAAATTCTAAAATGAAAATATAATTAAATTTTCAAATCAATTTTAAATATTAAAATAAAATTTTTTTAAAATGACTTCGATTGAATGAATGACTATTCTATTGAAAATGAATCACAAATCGGAAATATAGAAATTGAAAAATAAATTACTTACTTATATTTTACATTAATTTGTTGTTTATAACTTGAAGGGTATTTTGCTCTCAGCTCAGAGATTATAATTGCTTGCACACACTTTACCGTTAGTTGGCTTACTTCTTGTGCGCTCCAAAGTTGTTCGAACCTTTGAATAATATTTTTACCTTCTTTTTTTTTTTGTTTTTTTTTTTGTTTTTTGAAGGGGCCCGCGGCATTGCTCTCTGGATTTTTACGACTCTCGTGGCGTTTGGCAACATATTTTGTTTAGATAAAAATGCGATACCGGAGAAAGGTGCGCAACCATTTGGTGGCAAAATCAGAAGGCTGCAGATGAATTTTTATTATGCTTTGCTTTTGTTTACACTCGCCGTTTTATTAAGCAAAAACAAAAAAAAATGTGTATACATATAAGCAAAAAAAAATGAGAAGAGGCGTTCAGAAGAGAGGCCGAGACAACGGGTGACAAATGTAAAGAGTTAACTCGTGCCACCCTGTGTGGGGATGGGACTACGAACGAGGGGGGAGACGGAGATGGAGATGGAGGAGGTGGCAAGCGCGGGCGGGGTCCAAAGCCAGATTCTCGCACTCGTGTATTTGTATTTACCCAACGATTGCCTTTTAATTACTTTGCAGCAAATAAACATAAACAACAAATGCGTAAGAGTTGAGTAAATTCCTTTTGTTTTTGTTAACTGTTTAGAGCCGTTTGTTGTTGGTGTTGTTGCTATGGCAGTGCGAGCAGTGCGGCAATATATATTTTATCTGTTAATCTCTGGTCTTTTGATGAGCCAGCGCACTGAACCATTTAGGCCAAACATGCTAAAGGCCCAACCCGCTAAGAGCCATATTAATGAGCTATACACTACGTTACTTTGTTGCTGTGCCGAGCTGTGTTATAAATACTTTAACACATAAATATTTGTTCAAATACTTCATATTCTTCACATTCAAATGCGTTGTTTACAAATCAAGGTTGACTTGTAACTCGACGGCACAACACAACAAACTCATTCAACATGCTCGACAGTCAAATACCCTGTAATGAAAAAAACTCGAAAAATGTGAAATTCATTTCCAGCGATTTATTTATGTACAATTAGTTGTCTCTTAAATTTTAACCACAATTTATTGCTTCACATAAATGTTGTTTACAAATCGCTTTCAACATGCTCGATAGTCAAATACCCTGTAATAAAAAATAACATTCAAAATGTGAAATTCATTTCCAGCGTTTCCATTTATGTACCAAATAATTCTTCTTCAATTATTTATTATACAAATGTTGGCATCAATTTATTACAAGATTGACTTGTAACTCACCGACAGAAAAAAAAACACATATTGAATATGCTCGACAGACAAACACCCTGGAAAAAACTCTAAATTTTCCAACTGCTTATTTATTTTATAATTTTTTTTTTATTTTTTTTTCATATACAATATAATTTGTCTTTGTTTATTTATTATATTAATCTTAACACCAATTTTAACTTTTAATTATAATTTATAAATTAGATAGATTGTAAATAAACAGAATAAAAAAAAAAAATTTTAAGTTTAATCATTTTATGTTTGATAACTTAATATTACAACTCGACTTCGCTCGACTGGCAAATACCCTGCACATTAAGCTCTATATGAATGAAAAGTAGTATACCCGCTACTCACAGGGTAGAAGGGTATTATAAATTTGTGACATGTCTGCCTGTCCGTCCGTATGAGCACTACTATCTCAGAGACTATAAGAAATAGAGATATAATATTTGTTCGATCAAGTTTATTTTTAATTACAGCACACAAGACTGTAGCTTTCTTACTTGTTTATACTCTTGCATTACTGAGCTGTATACCCTGTATATTGCACATTACATTGATTACTGAAATGTTTTTCAGACACTTACATTATTGTGCTTATCGACTACAAAATACCCTGAGTATTGCACATTACATTGATTACTGGAAAGTACTTTGCTGATCGACTACAAAATACCCTGTATATTGCACATTACATTGATTACATTAAGCTCTCAGAGACACAATAAAAAACTAAAACACAAATCGCTCGATGGATGCAGGGTGTGAGAGGGTCGAGGGTGCGCACGAAACTTAAGCCCTTGGAAACGCAGAAAGTATTTTGGCAAATTTCTTGTAAATTTGATCGAAATAGATTTTAATTAATTTGATGGCATTAAATTTGGCTTGGCAGCTTCTTTGCCAGCCCAACTCGACCATTGTGTAAGTGTTGTAATTATTGTTGTAATTTGAAATTGTAAATGTCCCCAAAGAATTCCCATCTCCCCCGCTCGAAGAAGCCGCTCAATGCTCAATGCGATTGGCACCGGACCGATAAAACGGGCTCGTCAATTAAATTGATGGGCAAAATTCAATGGTGTCACAAATGCGTGTGTGCGTGTGTGTGTGTGTGTGTGTGTGTGTGTGTGTGTGTGTGTGTGGGCGAAAGCACACGCACTTTGACCTTAATTAAGGTAAAAGCAAGTTGCCAAAAAGCAATACAGCAACCAAAAAAAAAAAAAAAAAAAAATACAAGAAGAATAATAAAATGAGCAAAAATGTGTAAATCAGAGGACGAATGAAGGGAAATAATGGTCAACGATTAGCAACTCGGTTGCGTGGCAAAGTTCAAAGTGAGCCGTGCTTAAAATGCGAAACAGAAGCAACGGCAAAGGGCAAATGGCAAATGGCTTGAGAAATTTTATTGAAATGAATTTGGCCAAATCGAAACTGTCAATCGTCGAGTTGTTAAGAAAATTAAAATGGAAAATGAAATTCAAAATCGTTTAAGCAGTGCAATTTGTCAAGGGTTTTCCAACCCCCCACCCCTCCCTTCCAGCCAGGTCATAAGCCTCTCTCACACACACACAAATACACACCCTCTGACATGTGAGCTTTTTTACCCTTGCGATTGCCGAAGAGGGTAGAAAAAGTGTGTCAAAAGTTTTGTACATTGCTTCAGGTTGTCAGCACACAGCGCACACTGACACAAATTTAATTAATATTTAATAATGCTTAGCGCTCCTTTTTCTCTTGCTCTCGACCTCCTTTATTTCACTGATTTTCTAAAGTCCTTGCGCGCATTTTCTGCGTCCCTTAAATGCCGCTTGCTGCATGCTAATTTGATACAATTGGAATTTAGCTCATGCTCGCAGCAAATTGTATTCAATTACTATGCCACTTAGCTACGATGTCAAACTATTAACTGGTTTCGCTGTGTTTTAAGTTTTCTTTTACAGTTAATTTCATTTCAAACAGCGCCTTAAAGTATGCAACTATTTTACCTAAGTATAAATTGTAAATCGAATTAAAAAAAGGGTTTCGATTTTTAAGAAAAGAAAAGAAGAGAAAAGAAAAGAAGAGAAAAGAAAAGTAAAGTAAAGTAAAGAAAACAATTTTTTTATTAAATACTAACAGTTTTTAGTTATATATAGTATAATAATATAATCTTTATCTTAAATATGCAAATTTCTTTTCTTGACATAAAAGTTTCTCTTCTTTAATATCTGCAAAGTGTTTACTTATAGTCTTAAAAGATTATATTTATTCTTATATTTATTCTATTATTTTTTACAATACAATGTTAATGTTACAATGTTACAATAAGTAAATTTACATTGAGAATTAAATTAACATTTTTGTTGTGATCTAAATTAAAAATTAAATTGCCACAGAATAGAAATAGTATGGTAATTAAAAATGACTAAACAAAATTTTATTTGATAAATTTGATTTTAATTTATGAATTAAAATGCCAAAGAATAGAAAAAGTGTAGAAAATTAAAATAAATATATAACATTTATTTGAATTTATAAAATTAATTTAATTGCCAAAGAATGGAAATACTCTACTAAACAAATTTTAAGAAAAATAAATATAAAAGGTAAATATATAAAATTTGAAAGAAATATTAAAAATGTATAATAATTAAGCAATAGTTTAAAAATAAATATTAATATTTTATTAATTAAATATACATATATAAATTTAATATACATTGTAATCAATAAAAATTTCAACACTTTTTCACCGGGTATTAGACCACTGTGCAGTGCTGTGTGTGATGGAGGCAGAATCTATTGTCAATTGCCACATAGTCGAAAACTTGTGCAACTCAATTGAATACCTGCGATGCACAATTACATGTGTGCGTCCACAAGTTGGTGGCAAAGCGGCACATGCAACAATGTTGTTGGGAGAAGGACAACAAGCCGCAAAAGTTTTGCAGGATGTGCGAATGTGGAATGAAATGTGCGCTGCAGCTAAAAATATGCAAGTATGTATGTGTTGAATAGAGTCAACTTAATGCAAAGTGAGGGGAAAGTGAATTATTTACAGCGACAATTAAATGGAAATTACGAAAAATGCCGCAACTTTTTGTGGCACCCAAACAAAATGGGCGTAAAAGCGCACTTACACACTTACGTATACAAGAGGAAGAAGCAGAAGCAAAAGCGTCGCACAACAAGTTGCCACAACATCAAACACGTGACTGCTAGAGGTACTGGCAATCATGCAACAGAATGTGGCATGCCGCATGCGGCAACATTTAGCGCTGGTTGCGTTTTAGTCGTCGTTGCTGTTTGTTAACTCGATTCGCATGTAAATTGAATACAAATGCATTACACTCGTTACACTTTATTTCATTTTGTTTTTAATGGAAATAAATTAATGGAAAACGTAAAACTAGAAGAATAATTCAATTATAATTTTTAGAATGAATTGTAATGCTTTTTATCTTAGGTCTCAGAGAGAAAATTGTACAAGTTATTTAAGGGGAAAAAAACTTACTTACTTGGGTTTTAGTTGCTTTGGCTGACAATCTGGTATATTTTGTACTCTATGGTATATTTTGAATGTTGCACTATAACAATATAAGGCCAGATATGCCGTTCGGTATAATTTTAATATTTTTGCAGTATTTTTATTTGGTATTTTTTAAAATTAATACGGTTTTTTTTATTCAAAATGGGAAGGGAGTATCTCACAGTCGAGCACACTCGACTAAAGCTTACTTACTTGATTTAAATAGAACATTAACTACAATCTTTGGCTAACAATCTGGTATATTTTGCACTTAATCGAACAACATGGATAATGTGGTATATTTTGAATGGTATTATATCAATATAGCAAAAGTACAACATTTGTTATATTTCAGTATTTTTGTGGTATATTAATTCGGTATATTTTATGATTGATACCACACATTGTATGGTATTAAGTAAATATACCAAAAAACCCTTGCAATATTTATATATTTTGCGGTACATTAATTCGGTATATTTTAGAAATAATACCGCATTCAAAATAGGTAGCGGGTATTAAGAGTACACTCGACTGTAGCGTACTTACTAGTTTTAGTCTTGTTTTGAGAATATGTAGATTTTATGACTAATGTTCTTAGTTTCTTTTTTTTCAGTGTAATTCATTTAAAACTGAGTTTGATTTCAACGTTAATTTATTGAAATATAAATATATTAAATATAGTTTTAGTTAATAAATTTATTTTCTTTCTAAAAAGTCTCTCTCAAAAGTCTCTTTTAAATAATGTCTCTATATAAAGCTGACAGCAATGCAAATTTACATAATCTCGATATACATTTTTAATAATTAAAATTCCCTTGAATAATACAAAAGTACAATTGTTTGTATCCAATCTTAATCATAGACCAAGAAATCGTAGTGACTAATTCGTAGATACGAATAGAAATGTACTTTTGAATAAATACTGATGACTAACTCATAGAATGCTGTTTCACATTTGCAAATTCACACACACACACACATACACACAATGCAATGTGCAATGCAATCATGTGAATAATATATACACAAAAGCAATGTCCAAATACGTAAATAAGTTTACCGAACATGAATAGTTGGAATATATTTGCTTGTATTTGCTGACAACGTAATTAAAGCATCAATTTACATATTTGACGATTGACTATTATTCGTTACGTATACGCCACGTTAAACGCAGGATGTATTTGCATAACACCCTATCACGATGTTTGTATCTATTAGCTAAACAATTGTACATTTATTGGCATATTAATCACACGCCAAGTGTTATGTACTCCAATTTGGCGACTCACATATCAAATAACAACGCGCCAGCTTATGTCGAGCATTTTTACGCAGCAATTTTAGCTTACGAAATCCCTTTTCATCTTTATATTTCATTTTGATTCTTATATAAAAAATTATTTTGCTAGTTTTTCGAATTCTATTTTTAACCACTTTAAAATCTTTGCACAGGAATTGTCTTAACTTAAATAACCAATTGATAAGTCTGAGTCAGTCGCTGTCTAATATGGCTGAAAAAAGTTGTTTTATTGGAATATTACTCAAAACAAGTAAGAAAGCTACAGTCGAGTGTGCTCGACTGTGAGATACCCGCTACCCATTTTTTATAAAGGCAAAATATTGCGGTATCATTTTCAAAATATACCGAATATACTGCAAAATTGCTAAAAAATATACCAAATGGTATATTTGGTATATTGATATAGTACACCATTCAAAATATACCATAGACGGCACAATGTCCCAGATTGTCGGCCAAAGCACCTAAGATCTCTAGTAAGTAGGCGCTTTTGCCCATACAAAAGTATTTATTTAATAACTTCCACATTTTTATCTGATCGTAACCAGGAATCATAACTACTATAGTATTTATTGTATATACCAAAATTCGAAACTCAAGCTTTTAAAATTACGGTTGTTATTCGGTTTTTTTGATTTGCGGGGGCGGAAGTGGGCGTGGCAAAAATTTGAAACAAACTTGATCTGCGTGCAAACATAAAAAATGCTGTCGAAAAAAAATTATAGCTCTATCTCTTATAGTCTCTGAAATCCAGTGTTTCATACGGACAGACGGACAGACACACAGACGGACATGGCTAGATCGTCTCGGCTGTTGACGCTGATCAAGAATATAGATACTTTATAGGGTCGGAGATGCCTCCTTCTACCTGTTACATACATTTCCTGCCGGCACAAAGTCATAATAACCTTCTATCCTATGGGTAGCGGGTATAAAAAAAACCAATCAAAGATGAAATATAATATAAATATGATATTTCATATTTTAATGCATTTTTTAAAGTTATTACTGCACAGTTTCCTTCCAAAACTCTTTCCGTTAATTCAATGTTCATATAACATATATTATTGGATTACTGCTAAAACATATATTACGTAGAGCTTGCGAATAACAAATAAATTCGTGACCTTATTTTTGAAATTTCTTTAATTTTTCTTATCATGAAAAGTAATTGTAATAAGTTTTTTTAATGATGATGAAAAGATAATGATTTTTGAGTAAGGTTATAAATAATCACAAAAATTGTTTACTTTTATAATTTTTTACTATATACTATATGATATGAATCTTCTGTTAAAGATTCAACTATTAATTTTGATTCACCAAAAAAAGTTAAAACAAATAGGAGCCGTAATTTATTGTTTAACACTTTTTGATTTTTCTTTGGCTTACTCAAATGTTCTACACAGAGAGATAAAAATTTAAATTTAAAAATCTAGATTTAAGATTTTTTTTTATCTTAAAAAGAACTATCTTGAAGTAACATTTTTAGGCTGAAACAATCTGTAATCAAGATTTGTATATTAAATTTGCATGTTAAGACTAAAAGCATTTTATTTTAAGATTAAAGTTTTGCTTCAAGAATGATTTTTTCTAGATTGAATAGTAGATAATGTATTATCTCTACATTTTAGTATTTCTCATAATATATTTTCATCAATTCTTAAAGTAATTCAGGTCTCTGAAGGTTTAATAACAATTTAACTAAAAGAATAACAATTTAACTACCAAAAATTTGATGATAAACTTAAAAGTTGCAATACGATAAAAAGATTGGCTAGACGAAGCTTTGAAAGTTGAGCTTTTGTTGACTTGGCTAAAAGCTTCTGCTGCCAGTCTATGCACAGTGACTGTCAAACTGTGAAAACGCTAAAAACCCAAACTGTGCTAACAGCCAAAAGCAGCTGAGGTGAATTTTGTGGCCTTAACATTTGAGCGATTTTGCGTCAATGTCTTTGATGTTGATAAAGCATTATTTTGCCGTTGATAATGGAGGCGCCCAACTTCATTCACATAATCCGCAAGACTTTGAATTATTATATACTATACTATGTATGAATGTATGTATGTATGTGTATATGTGTGTAGCATATGCGTGATGTATATGTTAATGCGGCTGATAAGCGCTGGCCACCTCTGACTCTGCAGAAGGCAGGCAAACGAAATCAAGTATACATATGTGTGTTTATAGATTTGGAGTGCTGCGTGTTCTTGAGCAGTCTGACCCAAATAGTGAGCGGTTGAACTGATATGACAGGTCGCTACTTATTGATAGCCAGACTCACAGCAGCACAGCTCAACAGCAGCCAGAAGCCAGCAGCCAAGAGCCAATAGCCAACAGCATTCGCATTTAGTAATTAAGATGATTTATTTTTAGAATTCAAGACTATCAAGAACGGAAGCCACAAAATTCAAATCTCTTGCCTGAGCCTTTGCTTTTGCGTTTGATTCGTTTTTCTTTTTTTTATTTTTGGCTTGTCTTGTCTTTATCTTATTGTTGTTTTTTTGGGGTATTCTTATAAGCGTAAAATTCGCAACACGTCCATTGGTCGGCTGCCGTCTGTTGGCGGTGTGAGGCAAGCTGCCGGGGGGAGGTGGCATGGAGTGTTAACTGTTGGTCGACGGTTTTGACGCATGCGCTCAGCTTGCCGCTTAGCCGCAAGGCGCCAATGGGAAGCCCGCCTGCTGTGGGTGGCTCAGTTGAAACCGTGTTGGACTGTGCGTGCCTCATGGGAGCAGCGGGTGGAGTTGGGGGAGGCTTTGTGACTCGGCTGCCACACGATGTTGCAAGCGATGTTGCCACTTTGTGACAGCCGGACAACAGCTCGAAATTCTTTATGTGCAAACACTTTCGATCTCACATCAAATGAGTCACATAATAAATTTCAGAAATCAACGTTCAAATGATTTTTTGTTATTATTTTGAATTTTCTTAAGTGCAGAATTCTGAATAATTAAAAGTAAATAATATAAATATAATGCGAACATTTTCATTATTATTTTTGATATTCAATAAATGATTTTAATATATACACTTTGTAAAATCTTAGCTGAAAATAAGTATGAAAAATAAAATAATATTAAATTTGGATTTTCATTTCGTTTTGATATTAAATTATAATATGCGTATGCATATAGATTAAAAGAATTTAAGTATTGTCTTAAAAATTATTTATTATAAAATAATAAAACTACAAATATTAAGTAGACATTTACAAAATCAATAAATAAATTTACAAGGTCAACTTAAAAATAAATTTAATACATTTTACATATAGTATGAACGATCTTCCAGTTTCAAAATAATATTTTGTATTTCCAAAATTTACTACAAGAAAATGAGTTCAAAAATAAATAAAAATAGATAATAATGAAACTTAATTATTATTAAATATACCAAATATTTTGAATTTAAATTTTATCATCAAATTATATATTTTAAATACAAAAATAAAATTTACAAAATGGAAAATATGTAATATGAAACAAAAAAATTTTAAATAATTTTCGCAAATGTCAATTGATGAAATTGTAAATAAATTTACTTCAGAGCTGAATCTATCTAATCTACCATAACGGTAAAATAAATATAAATTACATAATAAAGGTAAGTGATAATTAAATTAAAGTGTCATTCTTTTTAACCCGCATTTAACATAGGTTAGTAGACAAACACACACTTACACACTTTCTTCAAGTCATAAAAACTGAGTGGAAAGTGAAAACAGTAAAAGACCTATGTAAACTAACCTAAAGCCCTGACTTCTCTCATTTGTAGGCGATTTGTTTGCACTTTAGTTCGCTGTTTATACCCTATATGCGTTGTGTTCCAAAAGGGTATGCTAAAATGTATATATAGCATTTCAAAAGGACGAAAAATAAATATAAATATTATTGGAAAATATTTACGTTCGTTATAGTAAATAATAGGAAATAAATGCTAGTAATTGTTTCTAATGGTGTGAAATGCAAACACAGTAAGTTACTGTGAAAGCTGGAAAGTTAAAAAAAAGAGTTCAACTAATGGCAAATGCATACACCAATATTACAACAGCGCCATCTAGCGAAACAAACAAACAAAATCTCACTCACAATAAATTCATACACACACATGTATGTACATATGTAAGTATGTATGTATGTGCATTATCAGTTGGTGTTGCATTTGGGTTGCTGTTTTGCTTCGTGTTCGCTTCTTCACGCCATTTTATCAGTTGACCTACAGAGCGTCAGTGGAGCGCAGACTTCGGCGTCGCTGCCGCCGTTTACGTTAACCGTTAACATCAACGACAGCGACAGCAAGAATCGGGAGTCGCAGTGAGCAACGGCACTGCATTTGTTGTTGCTATTGTTCCAGTTAAATGTGTACTCGCTGTCCAAAGCTGACAGAGATAAAGCATCTGGGGTTGGGCCCTGGGCTCCAGTACACACACACACACACACACACACACACTTTTCCCATGGAACTAAATTAGTGCAGAGCACCAACTTTGCATCCTGTTGCCGATAAATATAAGAACACACACACACACAGTCCGTTAGTTAGTCGCACAAGCGCAGAGCGCAGCGATAAACTTTTGCTGCAGCGCAGCCACCCACGCCACGAAGTTAGTGGAGAGAGCGCAGTAACTTTGGTGAAAGAGAGCGTGGAAGAGAGCGCAAAGCAAGAGAGAGTGTAAGCGACAGCAACGCAACAGGCTTGGCAAATGCAGTCAACGTCTGCGTAGACGTCAACGGCGGCTGCGCTTCACTTCAATGTTGGGCTACGGCCATAAGTCAGGAACTGAAAATAACAAGAACAACAACGCAAAACTTCGCCGCCAACGCTAACGTTAACGGTGCACAGTGGTTCAATGTGGGTTTCATTGAATCTTCCAGGGATTACTGTTTTGTAAATGATAAAATTTAATGCCACATGAAAAAATAAAATATTTTTTAAGTATAAACTAAATTAAATTAAATTACAATTATTAATATTATGTCATTCCATGAAGACTCATTGTATATAGTAGATATAATATAAAAATTAATTTCATTTAAGTTGGTTAATATTTTTGTAACTAAAACTGTATTTGCAATTGCTAATAATCCATTCGATATACATAAATTTTCCTTGAGCACTTACGAACATAACTAAAACATGTCTTATTTTATGTTGTGTCACAGTAAAACATGCGGCGACTTTGCACGTTGAGTTTCGTCGCAGCATTAGTGCATTTGGCTATGTGTGCTTGCGCCTGTATGTATGAGAGTATGTTTGCGTATGCTTGTGTGTGTACATGTGTGCTTTGGCTCTTCGGGACTTGTTCGGTTTTACATTCGCGGCTCGTTCGTGTGCTGTCTTCAACGGTGTCAGCAGCGTCGCTGTCAAAGTTCTTCCAGTTGGACATTCGGTTGCGCGCCGTTGTACGAGACGGTCGCACAATTTTCGGTGCGTTGTTCTTGGAGCCTACGATTGCGACTGCGACTGCGATTGTCACTTCGACTACGATTGCGATTGCGACTGCGGCTGCGACTGCGACGCCTGGCCGCCTGGCTGTCTCACACAATTGTTGTTGGTGTTGTTTCCTTCTTGTGGCTGTTCAAGTGCAATATATTTTTTTTAAAGTGTCCAAATCAAGTGAAAATTGTTTTCTTTTCTTTTTTTTTTTTTGGTTGTTGTCCGCCTCGAAGGATACAGTTCGCAATAAATGAAAACCGCGCGCGCCAAAGGATCGTTGAAAACGTTGCTTGCGTCTCTACTGCCCGCTCTTTGCCGCTTTTTCATCTTTTTCTTGCGCTTCGCTTTCGCTTTGTTGCGTTGAACCGTTTTAGTGCAGCAAAAAAGAAAGGAAGGCAGGAAGAAAGAAGCGAACAGAGTGCGCCAAGGGCTAGGCATATTTAATAAGTAAAAGAAGAAGCGAGAAAAGAATTAAGAACGTAACAAAATAATCGATACACACATGATAATCGAGCAACGAAACGGGCAAACAGTGGCCAAAAAGACTTTTGAAAACATTTTTGAAAAGACGCGCGCGAAATGCAAATCGAAACCAAACGCCGACAAATGCAATCAAAATTAAATGCAAAGCAATAATCGATAAATACAATACCAAAAATGAAGTCTAAAGCAAAATATTTGGAAAAGCCTTCTGATCACTTTAGGATTGCGGAATTTTGAGCAGCTTCTTCTTTCATTCCCTTTCCCGTTCCATAGCGTTTCGCTTCGTTCCGTTTGCGTCTTCTTCATCTGTTTCTCAGCCAGCGTTTTCTGGCGAATTCGCGTTTTGACTTGGCTTTTTTCCCTTTTCGGTTTTTTCGTTTTTCGTTTTGTGTTTTCTTTTCATTTTTTTTTTTGGCTTTGCGGTTGCGGCTTTTGGTTTCATGCATATAACTTTTATTTTTTGTTGATTTTTATTTATTTTTTTTGCTCTTCCCTTTTTTTTTTGTTATTATTTTTGCTGATCTTGAATAATTTGATGTCAGATTGCGTGTTTCCTCACACCATTTACAATTGCCGTGACAATTACTGAATTAAAAAGTTTTGCCTTTAAACAAAAATATACAAGAAATTACTCATTACAGTGCCATATATAACATCGTAACCTTTTCTTTTCGAAACGCATTGAAAACAAAAACACACACCTCGAATACGAACCTAAAAACTGCCCATTTTACAATTTACAAAACAAGAATACTAAATAAATATAATAATTTAAATAACCAAATAGCTGCCAAATCAAATATATATACTCGTAAACAAATCAAAAAATCAAATAAAAATATATAACCATGGGATCAACGGGATCCCAGCGACACACGCTGTCGCTCCTGTGGCGTCTCTTCGCCGTTATCCTTGTGCTCAATGCCTGCCACGTATCGCTGAGTAATGGAAAGGTGAGTAAACTGACTGAAAATCAAAGGATACATCAAAGAAAAACATCAATTGCGACAAGGGAAACATTTCTGATAGTTGGGAGGGCAACATCTCAACAATCTTTACTTCAGAACACTGAAAGAGAAAGCAAGAGAGATAGTAAAAGAGAAAGAACGCTGCTCGCATGATCTAGTTTCCCTATAGGCGATGACACAACACCCCAAAGTGCCAGCAAACGAACTTGAACTATTTTACATACATATAATATTCAACATTATCGTACAACGAAGAAGAAACAACAAAAAAAAAAAAAAACAGAATTCAATTTATAGACATACACATACTTAGTCTCAGTCACTAGCTTGTTGTTGACCTTTGCTCATTTGTAACAAATTAATAAAAACCTAATGAAAATGAGCCACACACAAAGTCGTAAAGTTGCATAAAAATTATATGGTAAAATAGAAGTAGGCAGTCGAATCGACAAAAAAAAAAAAAAAACACTTGTGTACGCATTACTTATCAGCATATCACGAAGAGTCGCAACTAGAGACAGAGCAAGAGGGAGAGAGAGAGAAAGAGAAAGAGAGAGAGAGGGTGAGAGAAATAGAGTTGGGTTTGTTTGAAAAGAAAAAAAATAGAAATATATTAAGATCGAGCGTTTGTTGCTCTATATGCAACACATATTCGTATCATCGACTGAGACCGGATTTCATAGGCGACGGCACTGTCCTCTAATTAAATCGAAACAATTATTTGTGTGCCTGTTTTTGGCCTCGATCGGGTCAAGCACACGGGGTTATCTTAATGCCGAATAAAGCAACGACACTTCAATAAGATTCTTTATATTTTTTTATGAGGATTTTTGGTTCATGTGATTTTCATTTGATTTTTTTTGGGTTGCCAATTTGAGTGTTTGTGAAATTCAGAAAAAATGTCTCTATCTATCTGCAAGGGTGTGCGAGTGTGCGTGTGTGTGTGTGTGTGTGTTTGTGTTTGTGTTTGCCCCCATCATAATGAGCTGAGAGCTGATAGCAAAAACTTCTTATCTGCCCTGTTAATGACATGTAGTCGAAGTCATCGCTGTTGTCCGTCGTCTTGCAATGAAATAATTTCTTAAATTAACATTTCACAAAACAACAAGAAATACTCGTAAATGTGGCAAATGTTATTTCAAATTCAATTTATTATTTCGTATTATTTTTTGGGCTCAACTCTGAGTTCATCAATGATTTTTATCGCATCGGAAATTGCGTAAATGAGGCCAATCCGCATTGGACTTCAACAGAGAGTCCCGATTGCTGCAACTTGGCGTGCCTTATCATGCCACAAGGAGCGACAGAGAAAGAGAGAGAGAGAGAGAGTGGTAGAGAGAGAGAGCAAGTACATTTAATTCTGCGAAAAGCATAAATCAATTATAAGAATTGGTTGTGCATAGAATGAAATCACTGCGCGTATGCGTAACAAAAACTGTAAACTGCAAATTGCGCATACGCAACATTAAACAGATTTTCTCGTTTGTAACTGCAAACTAATTAGCTGATCAAGAAGTCAAAAGCTCTAGTCATTGTTGGCGCCAACAGTGTTTAGCTGTCATACGCTAATCACAGTCAGCTAAAAGATCGCACAGTGCGACTGTGTGTATGTGTGTGTGTGTGTGTGTATCTATGTGATCTTTTTTGTGTGCAGAATATGTATCTCTATATAGCGAAAGAAGACTGACATATGTGGCCTGCATGTCATCGGGTTTCAGTCAAAGTCTCACACTCTCTAGCTCTCTCTGTCTCTCTGTGTCTCTGTCTGTCTGCCTGTCTCTGTCAAAATATTTGCAACGACAGCAAACAGTTGCCACAAAAAGCAACAGCAACAGCAACAACAACAAGAAGAATTACCACAGTGCTTTGTGCCACAGCAAATCAATTCTCGAGATGAATTTTCATCTTGTGCGCTTCGGTTGCTTTCGACTTTTTCAATTGTTTGTTTTCACAACATATGGGCACAAGATGTTGCCACAGCTAAAACGCATGTGTTGCCGACACCCCGTGACCCCCTAGAGAGTGAAAGAGAAAGAGCGAAAGAGAGAGAGAGAGCGAGATACAACACAAAATATTTAAATGTATCTTAAATGATGTGTGTACAACTTGCGATCTTCGCTTGCAATTTGCACTGGAATCGCCCAAGGCAACAAACATGAAATTGACAATTTGCAATTGCAATCGCACACGAGCAACAGTTGCTGCTGTTGCTGCTGCCTCGACTGTTGCTGCCTCGACTATTGCTGTGTCGTTTGCCCAACTGTTTGACACTTGAGCTTCAAGTTCAGACACACAGAAAGAGAGACAGACAGAGCGAAAGAGAGAGAAGAGCAACGAATGTGCATTACTTTTAAGCAAATATGTATTATTAGATGCAAGTGCGTTTCCCTCTTAGCCCACTTCTCCATATGCTGCGCCCACTTGCTGATAGCAGTGCAAAGTGTTGGCTTTAACAATTGGCAGGCCGGCGCTTCCGCCTTTTTGGGGGCATTTATTCCACTTATTAGATGTATGTAGCTATATGCGAGGGGCGAGGGGCGCATCAACAATTAGTCATCCCCCAGTTGCCCTTCTGCTACTTCGCACTCTTCTCTCAACTTTGCTGTTTTGTTTATTTCCAACCAAAACTGGCCTAAAATACAACATGGGCAACAGCCGGGGGCAAGAAACAAAAAAAAAAAAAACAGCTGGCCAACGTCCAACAACTGACAACAACAAAAACAACATAGCGAGAAGCTGATGTATGCATTTTGTAATAGCCAAATGTCTGAGGCAAACATCTAAAAATAGTCACCGCGACAGATACAAGATACAATATCTACAAGATACAAGATACAACAACACCAACAACAACAACAATCAAACTCAAGCATTCATAAATGCGATGAACAATCTGCAGCAACAAATCATTTGTTCTATTTACAGTTTGGCGATCAGCGCTTGTCAATCCTTGCGCCTCTCAAACTGTAAATATTTGCATGTGCGACACTTTGTCAAGGAACAACATCTCGGATATCTAAACACAGACACTTGGAATGCTGCTGCAATGCTTTATTATTTAATTCGATTCGTTTCGATTTCGATCGTAGTCTAAACACAGCTAAATAATAAACTCTGGGCGCCGGCTTTCATTGTTATAAATGTAAGCCAATTTGATTTTCTATATATTTTCATTTCTTTGTTTTTTGTTTTGTTTTTGTAATACAATATTTGTCTGGCACATTCGTTAGTCGACGTTTATGAATAATAATTGTTTGACTTGTGCATTGCGTAAATGTTGAAAATAGAAAAAGACAACAGACAACAGACAGCAAGAGAGAAGAAGAATCCCCATTCCCCATTCCTCATTCCCCAACTGTCGCAATTTTTGCCTTTTAGTGATTACAAAATGCAGAAAATGACACTGCGATGAGTGGGTGTCTCATCTATTCAAACAAATACGAGTATATATCCATGTGTCTGTTCTGTTCGCTCTGTAAGCGTATTGTGTCATCTACAGCCACCCAGCGGCAACAGCTGCCCATATAATTAACAAGCTGAGAAACTAAAAAGTAAAAATAAGCGATACAAAAGCTACAACTAAAACTAAAACTAAAAACAATAAACATTTCAATGAGCGAGAAAAAGCATTAAGGCGAGCAAAATGCCATTACGAATAACATTTGCATTAGTTGCTATCATAAAAATGTTTCGAAAATTGCATTCAATTGTTGAATTACAATCCAACTAATAATGATGAAGGCAATGATGATGATCATGATGATGATGATGCTGATACTGATGCTTGCTTGGCATACAGAGAGGATATTAATTATATTTTGTATATTTTGTGTATTTTGTATGCAATGTCGGGCGGCTATCGAATTGCTTCGACAATTCTTGATTTCCTGATTCGAATTGTTGATAAAATATTATAACTGAACTGGTTCTATTTCAGCTAGTTGGTAATTCCTGCTCGTTTCCAGTTTTTTCCATCGAATTTTGTGATAGCAATCGTGTCTCGCTTTTTTTTCTTTCTGTGTGTGTAATTAATGCTTTCCCATTTGCATGAGCTCTCATGATCTGAACTCCATTTATCTATTTCCATATTAATCAAATTTTTCGGTTTGTTTTGGATTTAGTTACGTGTCTACAAAGTGTCGCCAAAAATAGAAAAAAAAACCGACAGAAAAAAAAAAAACGGTTTCTCACCAGCCTTCGCAAGCTGATCTCCGAGTTAAGATTACAAATTTAACTGAATGAAAAATGTTAAATAGAATCAAGTGATGTAAATCTTAATGTCTTATTTAGATGCTATCGCCAAGGCATAAATCACAAGTTGAGCTTATTACATTATGGTGCAAAAAAAACACATTTGTGGATTAATTTCCTTTCAAAATTGTTTCAATTGCTCAAAATTGACTTTCGGGAGGGCTTCATAATAAATCACAATCAGCAAATAAACGATCAGTGCAGCTGTTATGAAATTTCTTATATATGTACATATATATTTGTATTTTAACTATAGATCAGATCATTGTTTTCGGTTTTGTTTTTTGTGGGTTGGGAGCGAGACTTTTGGGTGTGTTGACTTTGCCACCAGATGCGGTTTTTTTCTGTGTATTTTGGGGTGACATCAACAGCTGCAACTCTTCAATATGCGCCAATTTATAATCATAAATCTTGTGTGTGTATATGTTTTCGTGGAAATTAAACACTCAATATATTGGCTGATGAGTAGATGGTTGATTATCCAAGTACTTTTTTTGGAATGCTGGCGACTGTCTCGAGAAGGGAGTTGCATCACTCGCAGCTGGAGCATGACAATGCCGCTTACAAATTGTCTAAAAACAAAAAAAAAAAGAAATTCAAAATTAAAGAATGAGAAGCTGCTACCCGATGGGGAATTGAGGCGAGATCTCCTCCTTCAGTTTGTGGCAATTGCTCATCAATTTGAATTAATTGAAGCCGAAGACTTTTTGGGGCGTTAATTGCCAAAAGCGTTTTACATCGCCAACTGCTGGAAAAACGAAAATGAAACTCAATAACAATATACAATATAAATGATAAAAAGCAATAGTTAAGCAATTTGTTGCTATTGGACGTTGGCAGTCAATTAATTAGTAAACAAAGCATAAAAGCCACACAACCAAAATCAAATGAGGCAGCAATAAATGCATAATTATGCTAATTAATTAATTTCCTATTGCATATATTTATGTATGTATGTATGTAAGCTAAGCCCAAGACGAATCTCAAATACCCTCATTTCATTTAACATATTTCAAGGCATTACAAACGCTGTCGATAAACAAATAAGCTTCGTTGTTTCTTCAATTTTTTTTTTTCGATTTCTTTAATAGTTTTCAATGGCCTTTTGTTTTGTTTGCCGAAATATTTAGCTAATTATGAGGCTCTGTCGTCATGTTATTTTACTTGCTTGCCTTTGCTTAGTCAGCCAAGTTTAGTTGCTGTTGTTGTTGTTGCTGTTGTTGTTGTTGTTCTTGCTTTTTGTTGTAATTGTTGCCTTGTTGTCGAATCAATTAAGTTAAAAATGTAAAGCGTTCTATATTGTACTCGAGTGGTAGGAAAGGAAAGCGCATAGTTGAGCATTGCCAGTCAATTGCCGATAAGATATAACTAACTAATAGAGCACACACATATACACTCTGTGTGTGTGTGTGTGTGTGTGGCATAGTTTGGTGCTGCTCTTGGTTGTTGTTGCTTCTCATGCTCATGTCATTGTTGCCAAGTTGATAAGCGAAGGCAACATGACGCGCTCCAGCGGCATCTGATAGGCCACAACCCAGCCAAACACCTGATAGTGCGTACCAGTGCCTCCCAAACTGTACACACTACACACACGATGAAATTTTTAAAACGAAGCTTTCATTTTGCAAAATTTTTTAATTTTCATTCTTTATTTTTGTTAAAGAAAATAATTCTAAGTTAATGATAAAATTTCAAATAAATAATTCCCTGACTTTTATCTTTTAACTTAAGATTATATTATTTGAAATATGCATAAGAAAGAGAATATTAAGTTATAAAAGAACATAATTTTTAGAGAATGACAAAATTTGTCAAAAATACACTCTTTTCTTTTATCTTTTAACTCAAGATTATATACATTTGATAGACAAAAAAGAAGACCAATTATTTAATCTGTTGACATTTTGCTAATTATTCAAAATTATACGAATTTTTAATAGAAAAAAGAATGTTATTATCTCATTATTATTATCATATTTTATCATAATGTTTAAAACATAATTATTATTTTATTTTTGTAAAAAATGTTTATCAGAGAATAGCTAAATTAAAAATAATTTCAAATGTGAAAATAAAATTATTTTATTTGTATTCTAATTATGAATATTTTATATATTTTCTAAAAAAGTAAATGATTTATATAAATATTTGTATTTTAAAAGTTGAAGAAATATTAAAGCAAAGAAAAAGTTAATTTTGTTTGGGATTTTAATACAATTGCTTAATTTAAAATTGTTAAAAATTTATACAAAATTATTAAATACACATTTAATTAAATTTTTTACTTTTTTTGTTTATAAAATTGTGTAAATTTATTTAAAAAATAATGAGTGCTAACCTAGGCCTTCGATTGCTTTTTTTTGTTAGACTGATCGGAACAGTTGAGAATGTTAATCTTGTTTCGTTCTTGGCCGGAGATTTGTTGGATTTATTTTGGCCAGTTTTGTTGGATGGCTAAATGGTTGGCTTGGGGTGCGCTGATGAATCTTAATTTAATGCATATTTGTGACATTTGCATGCATTAAGTCGCATGCTCGTTTGGTTTTGTTTTAAATATATAATTTTATTTATATTTTTCGTTTTTCGTTTTTTCCACTGCTGTGTGAGTTTGTTGTTGGTTTTGTTTTCTTGGTGAACCGGTTTAGCTTATTAAGCGTTTAACGACGCAGAAGAAGCCGCTGCTACGGTTGCCACAATTTATGATTACGCGTTTTTGTCTTCGGAACTAGTTGCCTTATCACTTGGCCATTTAATAGCCACATTTCGTGCTGCTTAGCCAAAAACAAAAACTATTTGGTTCGGTTGCTTGAACCCTACAACAACAACAATAGCAACAACAACAGGAACAACAACATCAACAACTTGAACTTCAACTGAAGTGAATTCAAGTCAACTCCACGCAACTCAACACAACTCAACTGGCAGCGAGTCAATTTGATTCGATTTCAATTCAATGCGATTCAAATTGACTCGTGCTCGCTGACTAAGCGTCCAAATATGCGATCAGTAGACGAACCGATTCGATCCGATCCGATATATTCAGCTATTCACATTGGTGGGAGGGGAGAGAGAGGGGGCAAGAAAAGGTGTCATATGCAATACGCTCAATACCACTCAGCACTTTTAGCCAAGTTCATTAACTTTTCCCTGCATCTGCAGAGATCAAGTGACAAGTGGCGTGACTTTAAACTAAAGAATTATCGACTCTATATATGTTCTCGTATATTGTATGAATATGATCTAGGATGCGAAACAGCAGCCGAATTGTAATCGATTGTTAATCAGTCGCTTGATTGATGGTTTTTTAATTGTGTGCTCACGTTGAACTGAATACTTTTTGTGTTGTTTTAGTCGAAAACTATACACAAACAAGTAAGAAAGCTACAGTCGAGTGAGCTTGACTGTGAGATACCTGCTATCCATTTAAAATAAAAGAAAAACATTATATTAGATTAATATACCAACAAAAAAAATTGTGAAATATTCCGAAGGCCACATTTGGTATGTTGATGTACTACTAGGTTTAAAGTAATATACCAAAAATACTATAATAAGACCACATTTAGTATATTGATATACTTTAACGTTCAAAGTGATACACCGACAAAATACTAAAATACTCATTGTCATATTTGGTATATTTCAATGTTGAAAGTAATATTCAGAAAAAAATACTATGCTTTTGCTATGTGGATGTACTACTAGGTTTAAAGTAATATACCAAAAATACTAAAATAAGACCATATTTAGTATATAGATATACTTTAACGTTCAAAGTGATACATCGACAAAATACTAAAATACCAAATGTTATACTTGGTATATTAATATACTTCAACATTCATAATATACTATTACGTTCTAAAAATACCGCATATTACCAAAAATACCAGATTGTCAACTGAAGCAACTAAAACCCGATTGCAGTCGTGTTTATTTAAATTTTTTTTCTAAATTATGGGGTAGAAGATGACTCCTTATGTTAAATATACCCTTCTGCCCTACGGGTAGCGGGTAGGCAAAATATTCAATTTTTTTTGAGAGAGAGAGAGAAACAAGTTTGGCGCTGAAGTTAGCTCATTTCTCATTGATTTATGCATTAATAATTCAATTAGCAACAAAACATTTTTGCCACAATTCTCACTGTTTCTTCTTTTGTTTCTTCTACGCTTCTTTTCAGGTATGTGTCGAGTCAATATGCATTAAACATACAAATATTGTCTATATAACCGATCGATTGGTAAGTCTCTCTCGAGCTGTTTTTGGCTTTTTAAGCAAGTTAAACAGACAGCTTGACGCTTGGACTTGACTTGACTTGAGTTGAGTTGAACAGCGGCTACCATACTCGAAGAGTGCCAGCCACGCCTTAAATCTCTAGGTCGTCCGTCCGTTCCCCGTCACCGTCCCACCCTCACACACACACACACTCAACGCACCTTTGGGCAGCGTTGAGCCAATTGCCGGTCACTAAATGTGGCCATTAGCTGTCAAAAGGCAAATATTTGTCGCCGTCTGTTGCTCGAACCGGCGACAGCAACAGCAAACAACAGCAACACCAACAAACAGCAAACAGCAACATCATCGACAACAACAGCAACAACAACATCCCAACAAAAGCCAAACTTGATTTATTTCCTGTGTCTTTTGCCGTGTTGTTGCCATTGTTGTTGCTTTCAAAGTTGCTGCTGCTTTTGCTTTTGCTGTGGCTGGCGACATTAAAACGTGCCGCCAAACAAACTTCAAATAGCAACACTTTTTGACGACGACGACGACGACGCCGCTGATGTACACACACATAGTACATAAGTATATATTATTTTTTGGTCAGCTACCACAACAACAGCAACCGCAACAACAACAGCAACCGCAACATCAACAGCAGCCACAACTTGACCTTGACGCGTGTTGGTGTCCACTCCATTAGGCAACATTTTGTTGTGAGTCAGTTGAGCAAAAAGTAAAAGTCATCGCCGAATCCTAAATACACTTTTCAATAACATAATATTTGATGAATTTTATCATTTATTATTATTATTTATTATTTGATCAAAATCAGGTAGTTTTAGTTTTCAACAAAAAAAGATTTCTAATATTTCATATATGTAAGCTTAGTTTTTTCATATATTCAATTTATTTATCTCTCATAATGCTTTCTTATATGTAGCTTTTTTGGCTGTGGTTCATTTTGCATATTCATTATGTATTTTGGCAACCATTTAGTTTTTGGAAAAAGATTTTGTACAAAAAAGATTTCTAAAACTCATATAACTTAGTTTCTTTATACTATTAATTTAATTTATTTAACTCCGATATCAAAAAGATTTTGCAAAACGTTTGTAATTAGATTATTTGATGACAACAATTTAGTTTTCGGAAAAAATGTTCTAAAATAATATAAACAATACAAATTTTTGATTATACAAATTTGAAATTATTTCACTATATGATACAAAATGCATTAATTAGAATAATGGCACCA
Source organism: Drosophila kohkoa (assembly GCA_019972355.1). Lineage (NCBI taxonomy): Eukaryota > Metazoa > Arthropoda > Insecta > Diptera > Drosophilidae > Drosophila > Drosophila kohkoa. The sequence continues at coordinate 837,292 of BJEL01000077.1, forward strand.
ATTATATTATTTTTTGAAAAAAATATGCAATCAAAAGAACATAAGTTTATTATATTTTCATATTTCAACTCTGGTAATACTTTCATATAATAATTTTAGTAGAATGTCGACGGTACTTCATTATGTTGAGAAAACTTTTTAAAATATTGAAAATTTCCTTATCCCACAATAACTCTAAAACATTTAATTGCATTTTTCGTATTTAATAAACTTTCTATAATAAATGCAATAGATGATATATCAAATATTGCTTTATATACCAAATTTATTAGACAATGACTTTATTTCTTTATTATAAATGCAATAGATAACAAAACGATTTTTAGACATTAGTCTCTTGATATTAAGCTGTGTTAATATCTTTGCTGTCTGTATAAGTTATTTACCTCATTTGCATATTGACATCACTTTTCGAAATTAACATGCAGATCCACAATCCATGGACACTAATAACAATATTATTATTTGTTTATTAATTGTTTCTTGAAAATTTAAGACTGTCAATGAAGGATATATTTCGATATTTTTATTCTACAGTCTTAACGCAATTCTTTTTGAGTGCAGCCAATCTTTATTATTTCACCACATAGGAATTTTGAAGCGATTTTCGTTAAAGATTTCTATACTAAAATTTGAAGGTTTACACATTATTTTTTTTGCAAATTTCAAATGTCAAGCTGACTCTTGAAATATTTTAACGATAGATTATCACTATGATTAATATAAATAGTGGCTACATAACTGACAATGATGTAGCATAGGCCTTCAGTTCATAATATGTATGACGTTAAAGAAAAAAATGAGAGAGAAAACAAAAAAAAAGAGGGGAAAAAAATGAACAGCTAATGAGTAAATGTGCATGCTGTGTGAGTTTGCAGTTTATGGGCTAAACAAATGTTAAATTGTTTTGCAACTTTGGACTTCCAACAACGGTTTGGCAGTCAGTCAGTCAGTCATCAGCTGAGACCTAGTTACAGTCCATGCTAAAGAAGCGGAGAGGGAGGGGAGGCTGCGGTGGCTGCCACTCAGCGGTTGCAGTCGCAGTCGCAGTCACAGTCGCAGCTTACGCTAATGCAGTTCAAGTGTTAGAAACATAGAAGAAATAACTCATCTTTTTCTTTTTTTTTTCGTTGTTGTTGTTGTTGTTGCTGTGTTTCGTTGTTGTGGGTAAATGTGCAGCAATGCGCTGAAGAAATCAACAAGCCGCTCAAGAGGCCACGCCCCCCTCTTGCATGCCCTGGTCATCACCCCACTGAGTGTCACTGAGACGCTCTGTGACAATGACAAGGAGGCCTACAAAGATTTTGAGACGCTGACAACTGAGACGACAACGATGAATGGAGAGCGAGACGAAGACAGAGCAACAGAGCGACAGAGAGAGAGAGAGAGAGAGAGTTGCTCCTCCAGTAATTACGTTTACTTGTTGTCTGTTGTGTTGTCGGTGTGTATGTGTGTATGTGTGCTGTGTGTAGGTGTAATACCTTTAATAAGCAGGATGACGTTGCACTTGACGGCAACGAACACTGCAGTTAAAAACAGGGGCGGACTTCGGGTGCCGGAGTGCGGCGGGCGATGGGCGCCTCTCCATTGTTTGGCACTCGAGTTGTTGCCTGCCTCCTCGCCCCTTTTTAGCCTCGAGCGTATGGCTTTTTAGCTCCCCCACCATCTCCCCTTTGAAGCACCATAATGAACCGCATTTTGAGGTTAGTTTTGTGTACCAAAAAGAATAGGAAGAACAATGCAAGTAACACATTGTGGCCCTGTACTCTGCAGAAAGTATTGTGCACAATAATTTCTGCATTTTGTGCATGCGTTATTCGCATTCAAAGCGCTTGATGCCTGACTTTTCGCTTGCTTGGCAGGCGCGAATTCAGCGAGCACACATGATTTTCAAAATAGTGTTCGATGGCTGACTTTTCCGCTGCTTGGAATGCATGAATTCAGCGAGCACACATAATTTTTAAAATAACGTTCAATGGCTGACTTTTCCATGGCTTGGAATGCATGAATTCAGTGACCACACATGATTTTCAAAATAGTGTTCGATACCTGACTTTTCCGCTGCTTGGAATACATGAATTCGGCGAACACATGTGAACTTCATAAAAGCGTTTGATGCCTGACTTTTCCGCTGCTTGCAATGCATGAATTCAATGACCACACATAATTTTTTAAATAACGTTCAATGGCTGACTTTTCCGCTGCTGGGAATGCACGAATTCAGTGACCACACATGATTTTTAAAATAGTGTTCGATACCTGACTTTTCTGCTGCTTGAAATGCATGAATTCAGCGAGCACACATGATTTTCAAAATATTGTTCGATACCTGACATTTCTGCTGGTTGGAATGCATGAATTCAGTGACCACACATGATTTTCAAAATAGTGTTCGATACCTGACTTTTCTGCTGCTTAGAATGCATGAATTCAGCGACCACACATGATTTTCAAAACAGTGTTCGATACCTGACATTTCCGCTGCTGGGAATGCATGAATTCAATGACCACACGTGAGCTTCATAAAAGCGTTTGATGCCTGACTTTTCTGCTGCTAGGAAGTTGCGTATTCAGCAACCCTTTGCGCATGGCAGACAAAGTAATACGCTTTTGCGCTGAAATTTTCATTGAACTATCTCGATTTGCCTACTGTAAGCGACTTCTTGGGTCTCTTCGTGTTTAGCTAGCTTGTATGATGACAACGTGCTTTGCATGTTTCGGCCTTTGGTCGAAGCGAAACTGAAACCAAAATGCTGCGCCCACTTGGTGCGCCAAACACGTCGCCAAAAAAACAGAAAAAGAAGAAAACAATCACTAAACGCGTCTTCAGTTGTTGCTCGTGTCCGAGTCGCGAGTCGCAAGTCTGGCTCTTGAAGTGTGGCTGCTTTATGTTCTCTCGTAATGGCCATTAATTATGCAGCTTCTATGCCGAGACAGTGTCGGTCAGTCATGGTGTCAGTCAGTCAGTCAGGCAGTTAGTCAGTTGGTTGGCATTCCTATTTAAGTTCTGGACGCCTTTTGCATTCGCTTTTTGCCGTCTAACTCATTTGGTAGGCTGGGCCAGAAATGTTTGTGTGTTTTTTTTCTTCTTTTCGGCCAATTTGATTGATTTCACTGCTGAGCTTTATGATCACTTTTGCTGTTGTTGTTGTTGCTGTTATTTGATTTGGACTGTTTTTTCTCTTCTTAGTTTTTTTTTTTTTTGTTGGTCGAATGCGATTAGCTGTGATGAGGTAATATCTGAGTTGAGGTAGCGTTAAGCGATAAGCCTCAATCCGCGTGAAAATCGCCTCTACCTTAGCCGAGTTAGGGTCCGAGGCCGACAGTTGTGAATGGTGTGGAGAGAAGTGAAGCGAAGCGAAGAGGAGTGGGGAGGAGAGCAGAGGTTGGGGATCGCTGTGGCAATGATGTCGTTTGTGGTGCGTGCGAAGCGACGTCGCAATTCCTAGATAACTTAATCGCGCCAACTGCGTTTGCTACGTCAATATTTAATTTATTGATATTGTTGCCATTACTGTGTTGCTGGAACTGTCGACGGTGGCGGCTCCTCGACTACTTTACACAGCACGGTGCATGATGAGCAACACGCATTGACCTCAAAAACCCTGGCCGGATAGACAGACAGCGAGACAGACGGACAGACAGTCGGCTGGACAGTCAGTCAATCTCTGAGTGTGTGAGTTGACTTGACTTGACAAGGAAAAACTGTCAGCATCCACAACAATAAGTATGATCGATTGCGGTGCCGTTGTTGGTTCGGTTATTCATATCAGTGTAAATCATATGCAAGTAATTTTACTGCTCGACAACACCAAGAGACCGAGGCCGACATTTTTTTTTTTGTTTTTTTTTGTTTTTTTTTTGTCGTAAGTCTTGAGGTCAAACAATGTAATTTCATCTTTTGCTTGTCTATTTTTTTTGTCTCTGTGTTCTTTGTTCTTTTGCGATAGAAGTTCGAGTATTCTCCTGTGTCGATAATAATAATAAATAATCGATATTTATGCCCTGATCTCCAGTGACATACAAATGTTGCAATTAGCATAAATTTTGGTGTTAATTGCACATTAGAATTCCCTTTCAATTGCTTCGATATCAGTTGATTAATATTCCAGCAATGCTATCGCATATCGGAGTTACATATGTTTATACATTTATACAAGAATATGTATGTATATATATATAGTTGGGGAGTACGTTGACATTTTAGAGCAAAACAAAAAAAGGTTCAGTCAACTTGTTGACTCTGATTCAACTGAGATCGTATTTCAAAGTACTCACTCGCATTGCTAAAAGCATTTGGCTTCGAGTGTACAATTCATATTCATACCCATACTCGCACTCACATTCACTAACTCGCTGTTTGTGTCTTTTGGCCAATGCCCATAAGGAAGTTGACCACACAAAATAAAATGAAAATGAAAATAAAAATATAAAAATAACACTTTGGCTCTGTGGCTGTTAAACAATAACTCTCAACTATGCGTACTTCTTTCCGACCATATTCGCAAGCAGCTCTATGTGTTTGTCTACTCACACTCACTCACTTAGTTAGTCAGTCAGTCAGTCAGTCAGGTAATTAAGTTTAAAGTTGAGACACAGGCACAACAGCAACAACAACAACAAAAACACACACACACACACAAAACATAAAAAACAAGCGAGCTCTGTGACGCCTTCAGCGTTGACAACCAGTCAGAGTCACAGTCGCAGTCACAGTGAACAGTCACAGTTACAGACATCAGTTAGCAGACTGACCTACAACGAAGCCACTGACTCGCCGTCGTAGTCGACGTCGTCGTCATCGTCGTCGTCGTCGTCTGTGCGTGCCTAATGAGTTGCTGTAATGCTAAACCCAACAAAAATTGCATATAAATATAGTAAACATATTTACATATATCGTATATATCTATATCTATGTACACACACACAATAAATACGTTGAAACAGTCTGGCTTTTTGTGAGTGGCTGTAACATATTACAAGCCTCCCTGTCACCCGCCCCCGCACACAAACGCAAAACAGTCGCAGTCACAACCACAGCCAGACACTTGGACATTTGTTTGTCAGATACTCGCAGGCGAGTACAGTGTTAACTGCCTAGAGTGTCTGCTAAAGATCTCTTTTGAAATATATTTTAGTACTGAGCAATTTGAATAAATTAATGAATACACTTTAAAGTCCGCAACATTTCTTAAGAATAAATTTTAAGAAGCGTTCGACAGCTGACTTTTCCGCTGCTAGGCAGGCGCGATTTCAGCGACCAGATATTCTTCTTATAAAAGCATTCGATGCCTGAAATAATGTATATAGTATTCGCAATTCTGATGTCTAAATGAAATTAATTACTCAAAAGCGACGCAAAGAATGTAAAATATTTAAGCTATTTTTTATAAAATAAACAGTAAATAAATTACTTAAAAAGTAACGGGAAAAAAATTGAATTGTTTTTCATTGAGTAATTTTTGTAAAATAAAAAAACACAAGTGATTAATACTTTTATGTAAAAAAGCGTAAATTATTATGCACATTTGATTAAAAAAATGTAGTAATTAATTATTTATGTTTATTATATTTCAAACCAAAAACTTTAGACAGTGCTAAAATCAATAAATAAATAAAAAAAAAATTAGAAAATTGATAGATTATTTATTTTTGTTTTTAATAGAACTCTCAAAATGGTGAACACGTTTTCTATTCAAATGAAATCTGAATTTCCATTGCTTTCATTATGCACATAATTATTTCTTATTATGTATGTCATAATATAGTTGCAGCTACTCTTGTTTGCACTGACATATTTCCTTCTAATGGCCGAGTCCTCACTGTAGGACGACGATTATGCTTTAAACAGCCTTGCAGCATCTGTTCTTTCCTTCTTTTAAGCCTACACTGTAAGATTCGTGGCTAGTATAAAAATTGTGCAAGCAATTTATGACATTATTGTAAATGCAGGCAAATATTGCTTGTAGCCAGACTGCACTGTACGTCTGCCTATCTGTCTATGTGTGACTGTGTGTGTGTGTGTGTGTGTTTGTGATTTGGTAGCTTTGCACGAGCTTAAAACAAATTGCACGCAATTAAACACGCTTTATGCGGCGACTGCGTCGACGAAGTTGAACCGGCAACGATGACGATGACGACGACGACGACGACGTCGACGAGCGGTTGCCATTTACGATTTGCATCGGGCCACCGGCAAGTGGCAACAACAACAACAACAACAACGACAACAACAACTTCGACAACAGCAGCTGAGTTGAAACTGTTAGGCGGAGACGAAGGAGGTTCCATGGCACCACCAACGAACTAACACCGCCGGCGCCAGCCTCAAACATTTTGTCTTTTTTTTTTTTGTTTTTTTGGGCTGCAAAGCTTTAGCTTTTTTTCATGGCTATATAATTTAGCTGTTAACATCTTGATGGCCGATTTGCGGCTGTGTTTGATTAATGGAGGCTTGACGTTCGTCGTAACGTGCAATGCAGACAAACGTAATGATGATGATGTCGATGATGATGATGATGATCGTCATCAATGGTTGATCAGTGATCGGTAAATCGAGAAACTTCGGTTCTCGGTTTTTTGCTCTCGGGCAATTTAAAGTCAAAGTCGATATGGATTCATAGCCAAAGCTAATTGCATATAAACTTAGCGCCAGCGGCGCCGTGATTGCAACAACAACAACAGCAACAACAATAACAACAACAACAGCTACAACAACAACAGTTGCTAAGCCAAGTGCACTGGCAACTAACACAATTGTGAACTATGATATCATAGACATAGTATATTGGTCGGACGTTGCGTTATGACATCATCGTCATCGATTGCTCTCCTCGCTGACAACTGTTGCGCCACCAATCACAGTCAGAGATGGTCGCGTGACACGACTTTTGCACGACCAGCACTTGAGCACACTAAGCTCTCACGTTTGATAACACATTGTTTACCCAGAATCGAAACGAAATCATTTCCCTGACACAGTTGTCTATCAACAAATAAAGTCTGACATAATGCAATAGTCGTGAATTTATGATTCTATCGATTGAATATTTGTCCACTATTGCTCAGTTTTTGTTCTCATGCACAATGAATCAGTTGAAAATATTTTGACGTGACTGATCAAGTTTTACTGATGTTGTTCTCTTCGTCATGCACTTCATTCAAGGCTTGCCCACTTCGAAATTCTTAATTAGTTGCTGTTGACATTTGACATTGCAAATACGAACAGAATATCTCAATCAATTTTTAAATCGAAAAGCAGAACGCTTTATCATTTAAATGCAATCAAACTCATGTTTGTTTATGCAATTAGTTTCGCTTTGTGCTAAAAAAAAAAAAAAGCGTGATCTGGCAACACCATGAACTGTATTATTAAGTTGGCTGCGCTTAGCTGCAATGCAAAGTAAAGTCTTTTGATTCGTTTTTATAAATATTATTTTATTTATTAATTCTTAAATAGTAACTGATTCTTTTAAAATAAGTTTTTTAAAATACATTTTTCATTACATTTAAAAAATGTATCTTTTTTACGTTTTTCTTAAAAAAATTTCATATTACAAAAAAAAAAAAACATTTTATACCTAAATAGCGTAATAAAGAAGCAATGAATAAACAATACATAGAACATAATATTGTTTATTAGAATTGTAGCTGCCAAAGTTATTTAAAAACTAAAGAGCTTTAAAACATTTCTTTATAGTCTAAAAGGTTTTGCTTACTCTGCTGAAAACGATCTACCAATCAAATTTGAAATTGACTTTTTAAGTTTAATCTTAATGTCAAGTCGTTTAATTTGTTTGCTGCGATCTGGCAACTCTTTGACTATCAAGCGAGGCTATCGCTCTTTGTACCTTATGCTCGTGTGATCGTGTTATGATCTGTTCATCGTCATTTAGCATAATTCACAACGCCATTTAAATGCCACAAATTCACGACTTGCAGCTTAACACGACGACGCCTTTTGCACCTGCCACGACAAATGGAAATGAGTCTGAGACAGTGGCAAAAACAAAAGCAAAAAAAACCCAAAAAAAAAACTCTACCCCCTCTTACCTTTTTGTTCCTCCTCCTTCCTCTAACTTGATTGTCGGCATCTCTTGCTCCGTTTTTCGTTCACATTTCGTCGCTGTTGCTGTTGCTGTTGCTGTGGTTACAAGGTCGCTGTCTGGCGTTATGGGCGGCCGCAAAAAGGGTTAAAAGGTCAGATTGCTAATTGCGCCACACACACACAACAACTAGATACATATATATATAGAAATATGTATATGTGATGCTGCTTTGGCTGTTGCTGTTGCAGGGGTTGTGTTTGGGCCAACTTAGTAGCTAAAACTTTAGACAAATTAAAACTGAAACACTCGTGGCCACAGAAATACACTCAGCAGCCATCTCCACAGCCATTTTGTCTGCACTGCTTCTACTCGCAGTCGTTGTTGTTGTTGCTGTGATTTGTTGTTGGTCAAATTAAATTTTTGGGCAAATTTTGAAGCGCGCCAACTGGAAGCCAAAAATGTTGTTCAAAACTCTGTAGCTGCTTGGATTTTGGCCATGGAACTGAGACTGCAACTAATTGAGCTCAGATTACAGCACGCAGGACGCTTGCCACACAACAAAGGTCTCAGCGGTCGCAAAATACTCAAAAAAACAAGTAAGAAAGCTACAGTCGAGTGTGCTCGACTGTGAGATACGCGCTACCCAGTTTTAATAAAGGCAAAATATTGCGGTATCATTTTCAAAATATACCGAATATACTGCAAAAATGCTAAAATTATACCAAATGGTATATTTGGTATATCGATATAGTACACCATTCAAAATATACCATAGACGACACAATGTACCAGATTGTCACCCAAAGCAACTCAGACCCCTAGTAAGTAGGCGTTTTTGCCCATACAAAAGTATTTCCTTAATAACTTCCACAATTTTTATCTGATCGCAACCAAATTTTCAGAGATCATAACTACTATAGTAATTATAGTATGTTCCAAAATTCGTAACTCTAGCTTAAAAAATACGCTTGTTATTCGATTTTTTTGATTTGCGGGGGCGGAAGTGGGCGTGGCAAAAATTTGAAACAAACTTGATCTGCGTGCAAGCATAACAAATGCTGTCGAAAAAAAATTATAGCTCTATCTCTTATAGTCTCTGAGATCTAGGTGTTCATACGGACGGACGGACGGACGGACGGACAGACGGACAGACGGACATGGCTATATCGTCTCGGCTGTTGACGCTGATCAAGAATATATATACTTTATAGGGTCGGAGATGCCTCCTTCTACCTGTTACATACATTTCCTGCCGGCACAAAGTTATAATACCCTTCTACCCTATGGGTAGCGGGTATAAAAATAACAAAGCCCGTCTTGCCACTTGTGACGCCTCATTATGAGTTCAAGACAAGCAGCAGACTCTAAAATCATTAATTTGGCAAGCAAAATTCGGTCAATCAATAAACGAAATTAAGACGAATTCAAATCGAACATTAAGTGAATTTCATTTTTCAATCCTTTGCTCTCTTCAAAAATGCCAAGAAGTAAATTTTAAGCATTACAAAATATTAATTGCATTTTTTATAAATGCATTCACTACGAACATCAAGTTACTAATTTTGTTATTATATTTTTTTGAGCATATACATTTATTTTAAGTTAAATTTATGTATTTAAAGAGCTGCTCTTTAACAATTTTCTAAAATTAAATTCAATACAAAGTAATGTTAAAATGTCTTGCATATTTCATAATATATTTATGTATTCATATTTTCGAATTTACGTCAAACGTTACGGGAATTCTGTTTATTTTCTATTTTTTTCTAAGTTGATCGGTACTTTAGATAAGAAAATAATATGGGAAATTCTCTAATGTCGAATGTGACATTTGTACGCATTTAAGCTGAAAAAAAACATGTGCCATGTAAAAATTGAAACTTATAGCTCTTGGTTAGCACTATAATTGGTGCTATGATTGATTTTGGGGAATTGTTCGTTTTCAAGAAAATTACAAAAATGTTCAAGCACTGATTTCTGCGAAACGTGATGAAAGATTTTAAAGCAACTAATTTTAATGTGTTATGCATACATTTGAATAATGTATTTGGCTTAATTTAAAAATATTACGTTCTTTTTTGTTAAATTAAATTTTAATCATTTTTTCCATAATTCTTTTTATGTTGCTTTTTTACTTTTTAAGTAAATTAGAAGAGCAAAAATTATCAGCATATTTTGTAATATGTATATTTATTTTATATTTTATCAATGTAATTTGCCATAATCTCCATTTAAGCTGCAGAAATAAATTAAATAGTAAATGCAATACAAATGAACTTCAAAATTTTAGTAAAGCATGTTTTATAATATATATGAATGCATAATATTTATATTTATGTTATAATATGTATATTTTGAGTTGCTTGTATTCTATTTGAGCAATAGTTGTGTCAAAATACAATGTATTTCTTGTGTCCACATTTCGTTCACAATGTTGAATTAATTTCCTTAAACTGCAGAAATCGTGGCAGACATAATGAGAAGCACGCGGTCTATGGGTTGTGTTGCTTATCAGCCGGCTGTTTGGCTATAAATAACAACAACAATAACTTCAGCAGCAATATAGCACCCCACCAACAATGTGTAATAAAAACGCACAGCAGCAACAACCACAGCAATAACAACAGCAACAACAAGAGAAATAGCAACAAGTGCTGTTGTAGCAGAAATTGCGTAAATGCTTTTTATAGAAGTTCAAGTCATTGAATTCTGTTCCTCAAGACCAAAATGCGGCCAACGGGCAATTCACGCACACACACACACACACACACACACACACACACACACACACACACACACACACACACACACACACACACATACCTACCTCACTCACTCACACACAGTTGAACAGCCTTTCATAATCAGTTATAAAACTCAACAAGAAAGCGAGGCAAAAAAAAATACAAAAAAAAACTGGGAAAAAAACATTTGAAGGGGGCAACGAAATTTGAAGTTGCGTTGATGAATTTGCCTAGCCTCAAATAACAATTCGTTTTCATTTAAACAAATAATGATTGACAAAATAAATCATAAAGAAAAATAAGTAAATAAACAACAACAACACATTCCATCGACAAATTGCGCCAAATTTGGAAGCTGAAATCTGAAGTTGATTCACAATCAAGAGCAATGAATGAATTACACAAAGTTGAATTCGTTGCTTAACGATGATGACGATGATGATGATCATAAAACTATAAAAATTCGTGTTGATCACGACGAAAGAGAGACAATTATCGTTAAATCAATATGTTCTTAATTTTGTAAACATTTAACCCCTTGACATGACGCAAATCAAAAATTTTCTATTCTCATTCTTATATTCATTTTTTTTTTTTTTACTTTATCGAAAGTTTGCTCCACATAAATGTTGTTAATTGGTGTAGAATATTTATTCCCATAAGCCTTGAAAGTTTATCGGTCTGCAGCTATAAATGTGTTGAATTTGCTCGAAATTTGATTGCTCACAGAGTTTTGGGAAAAAATCTGAAAACATATTTCAACATTTTAATATTGAAAATGAATGAGTTGATTCACAAACGGTGCAGTAACTTTAACTGTTGCATACTTTTTGTTGCATTCGCTCTTGTGTGTGCTTCTTCTTACTGTTGAGTGCTGCCAACTGGCTGCAAACTGCAGTTGAGGCGCATCTGAAGTCATTTCTATAAATATGTGTGTGTTGCATGCTCGAACTACATATTTAAGAATGTAAAATTAATAGCAATCACACAAATACACACTCAGACTCACACAGACACGTGGCGAATATGCTGAGCAGCTGCCATAAAATGACCGAAACCGCGAAACACGCATAAAAAGTCCAAATACAAAAACACAGCGATGAAATGATGAGCACCGACAATACGATTACGAGTATTACAAAATATACTCTGGCAACAACACTTGAAAAAGTGTGTGCGGGCAAGAAAAAGAAAAAAGAAAAAGGAAAAAGAAAAACATTAAAACCGCACACATAAAACTTTGCAACGATAAAGTGCGCAAAATACCGCGAAAAACCAACTGGAAGAATTTCAAAACAAGTCGAAAATGGGTAGAATGAAAAGCATATATAAAGTGTGCGAGTGTGAATATGATGAGTATTCACAATCATCTCATTCTCTCTCTCTTGCTCTCTCTCTCTCTTCTCATTCTTCATATTCGTCATAACAATTAAATGACAAGTCACAAAAAACGTGCAAAGCGATTTTAAGATTCGTGAATTGCGTGTAGCGCAACAGTTGAAATACTTATATATACTGCGATCAACTTTGTAGTTGAAAGTTTAACTTCCATTTACTTTATATTTTTATGGCACTTAATTAACTGGGAACATCTAAGGTAGGGGTCAGAAGGGGCAGAGGGGGGAATAGACATGACACTTGCCCCTGGCTGATGTAATGCAAAATACTTGGCAAGCAGACGCTTTCTTTTCTATCGACAATTTGTGGCAAATTGTAAGCTAATTGGCCACATTAATTACGCACAATTGCCAGTAGGCGATAAAGCGAGATAGCGAAAGAGAGAGAGAGAGAAGGGGGGAGAGAGAGAGAGAGAGAGAGAGAGAGAGATGGGCAGGTCAAGCATCTAATGCTCAATTACAAATTGGTTGTTTTGCCTGCCTGCCCGACCTCACACTCAAACTCAAACTGCTTAATGCAGACAAATGACAACGCAAGCGTTTGGCTGCCACCAGGTGGCAAGTAGCAGTAGCAGCATCAGACTGTGCGGCACGTAGCGTCTAAGTGCCACAAATTACGCACGCAAATTGGCTTTGTTGTAAGAGGGCTTTTTTTTTTTGTTTTTGTTCATTTGTGTGTGCTGCGATTCTCCACAGTTTCGCATATGCATATCAGTCAATAGTTTGTGTGGCAAGTATGTAAGTGTGGCAAGTAGCTACAATGTTGCACACACACACACACACACTATGCAACTGGTCAGCAGGCGGCAAATTTGGCCATTAAACGTGGCTTAGTTGATCAAAAGCGACTAGCTCAACTTGCAACTGTGTGTGTGTGTGTGTGTAAGTGTGTGTAAGTGTGAGTGAGTGTGTGGGGAATGCCACAAAACTGACAACTTAATATGAGGCACGAACAAAGTGACACCCACCCATGAGGGCAAAGGGCCACGTCAAAAGTCAGCCGACAACTTAAAGGCGTTAATGGTCGTTTGTTTTATGAGAAATTGCCAAAACGTGAGCGGCATGCTCAACTTGCCGCAAGTGGCACGGCCAAAACAACGACGTCAATGTCTCCGCTCACCACCACCACCACCACCAAAAAAAAAAAGCAAAAAAAATACAACGAGAAAAAAGTTGTAAAAATCTGATGCGACGACTTTGTGTAACATCAAAGCGCCAGGATCAACAGTCGACGAGCGTGCTGGCATTTCTTGCTTCCTTCTTTTCTTTTCTGCTTCTTTTTTTTTCTGTGGCCAAGGACGTGCTCTAAGGGCAACTCATGCCAAAAACACATTTAAATGAGTTGCATACTGTGTTATGACTTGATATATCCCGACTGTGCCACACACAGATTTATCAACTGACAACGGACAACTGACAGCGAAACCTCAACACGACCTTCAATCGCTATTTTTTTTATCAGCTGCATATCGATCAGCTTTGCCGCTTATCGATAGTCGTAGTTATCGAGCCAAAGCCGGAAATCAGACGCCAGATAATGATCCACACACATGGCCAAAGCCGCTGTATTTTTAGCCACACATATCACACAATTCAGCTTTATGCTGATATGAATAAATATAAAACAAGTGAGAAAACTACCGTCGAGTGTGCTCGACTGTGAAATACCCGCTACTCATTTTTAATGAAAACAAAATAGTGCGGTGTTAATTTTAAAATATTATATAACAAATTAATATATCGCAAAAATACTAAAGATATACCATATGCTATTTATGGTACAATGATGTAGTACCTCATAGGCAAATATACCAAAGGGTCTTGTAGTATATTTGGTATATTGATATGCTGATATGAATAAATATAAAACAAGTGAGAAAACTACCGTCGAGTGTGCTCGACTGTGAAATACCCGCTACTCATTTTGAATGAAAACAAAAACAGTGCGGTGTTACGTTGTAAATATAACAAATTAATATATCGCAAAAATACTAAAAATATACCATGTGCTATTTATGGTACAATGATTTAGTACTACATAGACAAATATACCAAAGGGTGCCGTAGTATATTTGGTATATTGATATGCTGATATGAATAAATATAAAACAAGTGAGAAAACTACCGCTGAGTGTGCTCGACTGTGAAATACCCGCTACTCATTTTTAATGAAAACAAAACAGTGCGGTGTTAATTTTTAAATATAACAAATTAATATATCGCAAAAATACTAAAAATATACCATATGCTATTTATGGTACAATGATGTAGTACTACATAGAAAAATATACCAAAAGGTGCCGTAGTATATTTTGTATATTGATATGCTGATATGAATAAATATAAAACAAGTGAGAAAACTACCGTCGAGTGTGCTCGACTGTGAAATACCCGCTACTTATTTTTAATGAGAACAAAACAGTGCGGTGTTAATTTTTAAATATAACAAATTAATATATTGCAAAAATACTAAAAATATACCATGTGCTATTTATGGTACAATGATGTAGTACTACATAGACAAATATACCAAAAGGTGCCGTAGTATATTTGGTATATTGATATGAATAAATATAAAACAAGTGAGAAAACTACCGCTGAGTGTGCTCGACTGTGAAATACCCGCTACTCATTTTTAATGAGAACAAAACAGTGCGGTGTTAATTTTTAAATATAACAAATTAATATATCGCAAAAATACTAAAAATATACCATATGCTATTTATGGTACAATGATGTAGTACTACATAGACAAATATACCAAAAGGTGCCGTAGTATATTTGGTATATTGATATGCTGATATGAATAAGTATAAAACAAGTGAGAAAACTACCGTCGAGTGTGCTCGACTGTGAAATACCCGCTACTTATTTTTAATGAGAACAAAACAGTGCGGTGTTAATTTTTAAATATAACAAATTAATATATCGCAAAAATACTAAAAATATACCATATGCTATTTATGGTACAATGATGTAGTACTACATAGACAAATATACCAAAAGGTGCCGTAGTATATTTGGCATATTGATATAGTACAGCATGCAAAATATACCATCAAGTGCGAAATATACCAAATTGTCAGCCAAAGCTTCCTGTATAAAATACGCATATGTTCCCATACAAAAGTATTTCATATATCAATTCGATCACAACAAAGATGAGCAATCATAGCTATATCGACTATATAGGGTTCAAGATGCCTCTTTTCTGGAGGCACAAAGTTATATTACCCTTCTAACCTCTAGGTGGCGGGTATAAAGATTGAAATGCAATAGTTTTGTGTTGAAGAAATTGGAATTGAAATTGACTGTTGCATGAACTTTGACTTTGTGGCATTTGTACTCATTCACATTGTGCTAGAAATACTTTCTGCACTCAGGTGTCAACTAAAAAGATGTGTGAATGTGGGAGTGAATTATTCCATGTGGCTGACGACGACGACGACCTTATGGTTATTTGTAAAGCGCTGCGCTATTTGTAATGTGGAATTTAATTTCCTGCCATTGAAAATAAAACTGAGGAAGGTTCACAGCATAGATCACACACTGAGTGAAGCAGTTTGAATGGAAACGAGTGAAGTAAAGGATAAAATAATTGAAAATAGACACACACACACACAATATAATGAAGTCTATCCGCTGTGGTTTCTGTGCCAACTAGTCTGGGAATTTATTAAAAGCTATCAGCGTTTAAAGCTGCGACTGTATCTGATTACTAAAGTTGATCGCATTTGGAAATTGAGCGAGAGCATTGAACCCACAAATTTTCTGCATAATTTCAATTGCAATTGGAGACAAGGGGAATACAAATGCTTAGAATATTTGCCACTGTATATCAAATCCGCTTTGATCGTATTAAATTCTCAGTTTGTCGCTTGCAATCTGAGAAGAGAAGAAACTATTTTTTTTTTTTGGTTTTTTTGTAATTGCTTTGAGCTATTAGATTGAATTTAGCAAACGATGTGATATGAGTATAATAATAAGGCAGCATAAAAATAAGCTCGAGCAGCATTCCCTGTAATTGTTTAAGCTGTAAATAGAGCGGAATAAACGAACGCACAGCGCAAAAACGAAACGAGAAACTAATTAAATCAAAGCAATTGCAAAAAATTTACAGTTTAATTAAGCCAAACAAATTGCAATACACACACACACATACACATACACTTGGATCATCTTATTTTCTGCTCTAAATATTTCCTGCTGTGCCTGCAGCGTCTGAGTTTGTTTTTGTTTTTTGTTATTGTTTTTGTTGAGATTTCACATCAAGCAATGCAATTGCCGTGTCCCAGGTCCAGGTCCCCAGATGCCCCGATCTATATACGTGTATATGTGCATTTGTATCCAGGTCTATCAGACTTGTCGGCTTTATGAAGATTGACGCACTGCACTTAAATCGCCCGTAATCTTTTTCGGAGGCGTCAATTGCTTTGCACTTGCCCCAAAGACCCAAATACTTTGGCTGCACTTGATGTGCTTGATGCGGTTGCATACGATAAGTATCACAAAAAAAAAAAAAACAAACAAACGCCTCCACTCGGTGCCGACTACGCGGCGTATGCGCAACGTGCTGTGAAAAGGAAAAGGAGTTGCAGCCGCAGCAATTCTCAATTCTCTTTTGCCATTTGTCAGTTGCCAATTAGCTTTAGTTTTTAATCAAATTTTCACATGTTTTTCCCAGTTTGCCAGTTACTTATAATTGTGGCCAACAACAACAACAACAACGACAATCGAAGGCAATGCCAACGAAAGCGCAATTCTCTTCCTTTTTTGTGGGCCTGCCACAAAAATTTACAGTCAGAGTCAGTTAGTTTTTCGCTTTTTTTTTTTTGGCTTTCTGCTATATTCGCTATCGATTGCCGGCACAATTGTCTAGGCGAAAAGCGATTTTCTGATTTGCACATTGAGTCAAACATCGCCGAGTAGATGAAAATAAATTGCCAGCACACACATGTGCCGCACAATTTATGAGCACAGGGCAAGCGAGCCGCTGCAAGTCGCCCTCTGTAATTTTTGCTATGCCGCATACCCTGTTTGCCACAAACTTTTATCTGGGGGATGCCACACTCTAGAGATCATCATGCTTTCGGTAATCTGAAGTTTGAAAATATGTTTTCAATTCATTACAAACTTCTTCAGGAATCCTTTAGGAAACTTTAAATTTATAGTTGCCTAAAAATACGTTTCATTATTTAGAAATCAGTTCAAATAAGTAAAGATTACTTTGTTAGAATTAAGAATTCTCCAACTAACTTTATGTATGATGTTTAGCTTTAAATGCATTGTATTCATATTTGCATTTACTTACTTTTTTCACTTTCAAATACAAATTTAGATTTAGTAATTTTATATGTTTCTAAAATCTACATAAATATGTAGAGTTAGGAATTCTTTTGGTTACTCGAAATATAAAGTTTGAAGGCATTTTATATTCATAACTGGACTTATATAAATATTTGCTCTAAATAGAAATTTCATTTTTGTATTTCTATTTTTTCATAAACATTATTTCTATTCGTTAGGATTAAGAATTCATTGAGTACCTTTAAATATAATATGAAATACAATTTTTCATATATTTATTTTAAAAAACAATTTCGATTTCTTAAAATTTAATAGCGTAACAATAAGTCGATCACTTTAGCACATATCCAAATGAATTTCTCTTCAGGTTGCTTTTTTTTTGTAGTTACATATTTGCAGGAAATGAGTAAAAATCATTGTCTACGTCTATGGGTCGGCCTAATTTGCCGGAAAGTCGCTCAATGCATTTTTGTTTGTGGTTCGATTTGAATTTGTTTGCATTGCTTTTTGGCATTGTCTATTTTGGTTTGGTTTTGCATTGGGTTCAATGAACGCGCACGCAGCTCGAGCATGAGTCAAAGCACAGGTGAAAGAGCGAAAGACAGAGAGCGATAGACAGAGAGAGAGAGAGAGTGAGAGAAAGGATGAGAGAAAGTTGGATGACAATGCCTGCAGTGACCTTGGCGACTGTTTTTGCGAATCGAACGTGCAACAAGTGCAACAGCAGCAGAAGCAAAAGCAAAAGCAGAATCAGCCTCTTATTCATTCATTCTCTTTTGCATTTTCATAAATCTGCCAAATGGTTCAAGGATGTTAAATAATTGCTCACGCAAATATTTAGCACATTCTCTGCTTTGCATTATTCGTGTGTTGCGTGTTGTTTTTGCTTGCTCAACACGGCGTATGCGTAATAATGCGTTTAATAACTCATGCAGTTTCACTGCGTGGGCTGCACAATTTGACAGCCACTGGTTAATGTCGCTCTCACAAAATAGCCGTAAATAAATTCGCAGCAGTAACAAATAAACAAGGCTCCATTCAAATCTGTGTCAATTATCCGGAGCATCATCCTTCTAGGCAATTGATTTAGCAAACGAAACAGTCGACAGATTTGCCAAGCCAGAAGATAGATGTGTTAGTCTTAACGTCTATCTTACATAGCGACTATTTCTCGCTAATGTAAATATCGCGCAACAGATTTAGTCACCGCTTCAGTGTAAACTTTAAATGGAAATTACACAAAACTTCTTTTTCTGAGAACTGTTTGACTTTCAGCTACATTATCAACGCATTTTTGCGATATTTCGCAAGTAAGACTTTTGATGCAAAACATGTTCTATAATTAGCCACACTTCATGTTTAAGTGATGATAGAATCTTATTGTTGATATGATGCTGAAAAAGGAATGTTCGAATACATTATGGAAAAAGCTTGAAGATAAAATGTTTTCGAATTTGAATCTTGTAACGATATTTGCTGTTATTATATCAAAATTAGTTGAGAAAGGCAATATACTACTACATTCAAAATATACCAAAGAGTACAAAATATACCAGATTATCAGACAAAGAAGTAAATTATAGAATTTTGTTTAGGAATATTAAAATAAGATAAGCTCAAGTTTGCCTAGATAAGATACCATATTCTCAAAATGACCAAACTAATATACCAAAAAAATACAAAAATATTTCGAAACTAAATTTCAGTATATTAATTAGCACTATATTGATATACCGAAGTTTAAAAGTTCAAAATATACCAAGTTTATTTGGTATACCGATATACTACCACATTGAAAATATACCATTGACTACAAAATATACCAGATTTTCAGGCAAAGCAAGAAAGTTTAGAACTTCGCATAGGAATAATGATTGAGAAGAGATCAATTTAGCTCATTTAAGACACTAGAGTGTGCTCGACTATGAGAGACCCACTTTCAATAAAACCATAATCTAAAAATATGCCAAAAACTAAAAGATTTCATAATCTATACTTGGTATATCGTACAAAATATACCAGATTGTCAGGCAAAGCAAGAAGGTTTAGAATTTCGCAATCAAGTTAGCTCATTTAAGATACTAGAGTCTGCTCGACTATGAGAGACCCACTTTCAATAAAACCATAATCTAAAAATATACCAAATTAATATACAAAAAAAAAAACTACAATATTTTAAAGGCTATATTTGGTATATCGTACAAAATATACCAGATTGTCAGGCTGCTTTGCCTACGTATACAATATCGCATATGAATAACGATTGAGTTGAGATCAAGTTAGCTCTTGATCAGTTAGTTTTCTTTTTAAGGTCTGTGTGTGCATTGGCTGTCACAAGTCGCTGTCTGTCTGCCGCAGACGCTTTCCACCAAAAAACAACGCCCGAATATAGCGAAGACACATAATAAGAGCAACAGCGGCAAACGGAAAAGTTTAAGGATGCGACACGTGACTATGCAGTTTTATAAGCCAGCTCCTGACTTCAGACTCTTCCTTCACCGCTCTCCACTTAAACAGTGACATCGATATCGCACTTACTTCCGCTTCCCTGGCTGTCAACACTTCATCTCTCTCGCTCTCGCTCTCACTCTGTGTTTTTTTGGGGCCCAGACAATGTCGCAGACACGGAGTAGACAATATTAAAGGCAAACCACCAGGCAGACAAACAAAATGACAACAACAACAACAACAACAGCAACGTGGGGCATGAGAAAAAGTTTGTTCAACTTTTGTTGTTGCTGGTTTTACAGAACGTTTCTCTTGCCTCGCTTTGCCTTTCTGTTGTTTTGCTTCAATTTTGTTTTTGTTTTTGATTTTGATTTTGATTCTTTTTTTGATTGATAAATTTCAGCAGAATTTTGTGGTGTTGTTGTTTCCGCTTTGGCTTTTCCTTTCCACATATTTTTTTTTTTATTTTTTGCTGCCTGAGAATTTCCACCACAAAGATCGCATTGACAATTTGACGAATGCAGCTCGAAAACGCGGCATGCGATAACATGAAAATGTGCGCTTCCCCCGTCCCCCGTCCCCGTCCCCCTCTTTCACTCCTCATCTGGACAGTTAAAGATATCGCCACCTGTTCAAGACACGACGCACTTTATCGAGAATTCTTATCGTCGTTTATCAATGAACGCAGGGTGAGGAAGGGAGAGGGGGGACAGGCGGGGTGCAGTACAATGCACATTTGGCCCACATTTCACAAATTCTCAGGCACACAGAGAGACAGAAAAAAACGCATAGAGGGAGGCAACATTAAATAATAGATTGGTTAAAGCTATTCACTCGAATTACAGTCAAACTTCACTAACATCGGCGATTTATTTTTTATTTACATAACTAATAATAAATAAATGATTTATGACAATTAGCTGTTGTAATTATTATAAATTAAATATGTAATTAGCTTGTTTTTAAATGACATTTAATTATTGCATTTGTTTAATGTGTTTATTTAACTGCTAGAACTGCAAAAATTAGCATTTTTTCCTTTTTTAGGTAGAACTAATTCTGTTTAAACAGCTTTTACTTAAATAATAAAAAAATTATGACAAATTTTATTGTAAAGTTGTCTTTTAGCAAACGCTTATTAAATTGATGTTATTTATATTATAGCGTTTTAATTTTAAAATTATATGATATTAACTGTTAATAGATTGGAATGAAAGAATGTAAAAGAAACGCTCAAAATATTTTTTATATTTTTGCATTTAAAAATAAGATACAAAAAGCAGCTCTAAATCTTCGCTTGTAAATTAAACAAAAATTGAAATAAGAAATTCTATTTATAAACAGCATTTAATTATCACAGCTCTAATTTACTTAATCTGGAAATAATATTTATGATGTTAGATATGTTGCAGAAAAATCAAAACGAAAAAAATAGTTGATTTTTTGAGTTACAATTTAGAAAACACATTTTTTAACAGAGCGTTTAATTTTGAAGACAAATTTAGAAAAATATAATTTACTTTAATTCGAATTAGAGTAAAGTTGATTTTTATTTGGCTTCATTTTAAGAAGTTTTTTCTGTAAGTTCTCCACAACAAGTGAGCTTCGAAACTCGAAGAGAATTTTATGGCTTGCAGAGAGATATATAAGATCAGATAGTTCAATTCGTTTGCTGGAGCACATGTTGCATGTTCCAACATATCTATCTATCCATGTTGCTTGGACATTGGCACTTATCAAGCAGCAGCAGCAGCAACACTGAGAATGAAAATGACGATTGAAATATGACGTAGCCAACGAACACTTGAGTTGGAAACAAAATACTGAAGATGGGAAGTCAGCCGAGGCACGAATCAAAAATCTGAAATCAAAAATCAATGCGTTAAGTAAATGGTCATAAAAAAATTGACACTTGAAATCAATTCTCAATTAAAAATAGCGTCTCGATTCGATGCAGGCGGCAAACGTATTGTTGTTGTTGTTGTTGTTGTTGTTGCCCTATATAAAAGACGCCAGTCATAAATTGATCGACAACAGAACAAAAAGTATTCTTAAGCTATTGAAAATGCTATGGGGGAAAAATCAAAGAAAAATTGTCAAAATTGAGTCTTAATTGATTCGCAGTTTGAAATGCATTGTTCAGTTTTTTTTTTTTATATATATTTTTGGTATTAATGTCGGCACACATTAAAAGTAATAACGGAAACCGCAATATGCAGCTGTTCGTTTTTTATGGTTTAATTGAGCTTAAATCGCATTATTGATATGTTTCCAACAGATAAAACTGGTCAGCACAACAGAGTGGTGAAATCACAAATTCAACACATTGTTGTTCGCGAGCTTTTCAACACTGTTGTTGCGCTAACAGAGCAAAAGTTGGGCACAGTGGCTGCTCAACTGTATGGCACAAGAACTTAGCAGAGAACAAAACCATAGTGGGGACATTTGTTGCTGTTGAGTGTTGGATTTCTAAACGTTTAATTGGTAGCAAAACAGTAAATGAATTATAAATAGATTACACAAATTTGTAAATCCGTTAAAAAATAGTTTTTGACTGAGGATTCGCCATGAATAATTTACAAAATATAAGCAGAAATTAACTAGATGGCGCTTACTATAGTTGCTGTGCTGACACTAGCAAAGAGCGCCATCTAGCGGTAATATTTGAAATTGAGTGTGCAATGCAAATCTTGCAATCAAGTGTCATCGCTAATTGGTTTCCCATCTCTAGTGTATAGCAACGCTGTAATTGCCTAAAAACGAATTGTCATTTATTTAAATTTAATGAAATTGTGTATTCTACAACATTTTAATTTACTTCTGTGTAGTATTTATTATACTATTCTATTTATATAATTTAAATTTGTAATTAATTTTGTTGTTTTGTTTCACTGTGTACTTGCAGCAAATCTCAAGTCTAGATGAGAGCGACAAACTGTTCTTTGATACCGAGGATGAAGCGCCGCTGTCCGCCATCGATATCGTGCAATCCGATGCGCCCCTAATCGAGGACACGCCCGCCGATAGCAGTTGGCTATCGAAGAGCTACAGTCGTGTGCGTCGCGAGATTAATCGTCTGTTTGGCAACAATGCCGCCACTGCAGAAAAGCAACAGCATCAGCATCAACATCAACATCAGCAGCGACTGAAGCGCACGAAGAAGGGGCTGGGCATCAATAAGAAGCAACGTCTGGCCAAGCGTCAACAGCAAGGTTCGCTGCCCCAAAAGCATCCCTACGACGATTACGAGAGTGAAGCCGGCTCCGGCACCACTGAGGGAGAGACCGCAACCTGTGAGTATTTTGTTGTTCATCATGTGGTGGAGTTGGCTAATCAAATGATTTTGCAGATCGGACACGCATCACTCTTACCGAGCCATTCCGCGTCGAGTACAACGACAAGGACAGTGAACAGTTCCAGGCACTGGCCAATGATATTTCAAATGGTTTGAATGAGCTCTTCATTAGCACTTACGGCCACGAAGACGATGATGACAATCTGATCAGCACGCTGGTGAGCGTCGGGTAAGTGTATACAAAAAAAAAAAACACCCGATAATTGCACTTTCGATATGAAATATTTTCTGTTTTTTTTTAGGGAAACGAACGACCACTACAAGATCTATGTGATTGTGAATCTGGAGATACCGACAAACACACCCGATTTTGAAAATAAATTGCGCGAGCATCTGCAAAACTATCATGTCATTGGCCATACGAGTGCACAACTCGACAAAGACTTTTACTTCCGTCCAATTGTGGGTAAGTTCATTTGTCTCACAACGTTTCACACACACACACACGAACACACACACACACACATTTTCCTTTCAAAATTACCCAACCCTCTACCCTCTCTATTGTACTATATACTCAATATATATATATATATAATCCATATATTAACTGCTATGGTGCTGGACAACGCGTAAAGCTTAAAAGCAACTTGCCTTGTGCCCTCCCACTGTCTAGTTGTATAGTTCAACTCTTTCTCTGTACCACACACACACACACACACACACACACACACACACACACTTCTCACCCATCAAAAATACAACAACACAATCAGCGCTTAACTAAAAACAAAAAAACAAAAAAACCCAAAACAAAACCTATGCAGATAACCAGTGTAGGAATCCAAAGGATTTCGAGATTGACGAGTTCATTTGCGATGACGGCCCCATTGATAGCGTCTCATGTCTGAGCGTGTGCAACAACATCGCCGACTGTTCCGATGGCTCCGATGAGAACATCGAGATGTGTTTGGCCCGGCGTCAACGGGTACAATTGTATCCCAATCCGTATACAAACCACTCGAGATGGGCAACATCGAATGCATCGTACTACGACGAGCCAACCGAAGACGATGGGGATGTGACCGTAGTCGATCTCGATGTCGCCGATGTTGATGATGATGCCGATGATGAGGAGCAATGTCGTTTACCCGGCGATCTATTCGAGTGTGTTAGTGGCAGTCCGTTTAACATTTTGTGCGAGGACATTTGCAATGGCCGAAGCGATTGCTCGGATGCCTCCGATGAGGATGCAGCGCTGTGTGACCGTCGCCAGCGTGCGAACAAACATTGCGAGCAGGACTACGATGATTTCGAGTGCGAGTCGGGCGAAAAGTTGAGCACACCCTGTTACAATGTATGCAACGGCGTTGCCGACTGTGACGATGGCTCCGATGAGACTGCCGCTCTGTGTCAGTATCGTCAACCGAAGGTGGGAACAAACGAAACCGATGACGATTTGGCTGGATTGTTGCCACCGCCCCTCCAATGTCGCGGCGAAGATCAATTTTTCCAGTGTGAGGGATCCATAACCCGTATACCTTGCTATGATATTTGCAATCGTCGCAGCGACTGCGAAGATGCCTCCGATGAGGATCCGGAAATGTGTGCACTGCTTTTAACGACTCAACGTGAAGTTTCGGCGACAAACAGCAACTTCGATCAGTGTTTGACCAATGAGGGCAGCTTCCAGTGCCACAGTGGCTTCATCTTTCAAGTGTCCTGCTATGATTTGTGCAACGGTCGTAACGATTGCCTCGATGGCTCCGATGAGGTAGAAGCCATGTGTCAACAACGACAGCGGAAGTTGAATTCGATCCCATCTCGGAATAATGCGCGTGGTTTGTTTCCGATTAACGATAACGATAAACGATTGCGTTTGCAATTGGCGGGATGATGTGTTCATGATGTCTTCTGGGTCTTCGTTTCGTTTCGCTTCGTTTCGTATCTCTCTGGGTTTTCTTAAAGCACACACACACACACACATATGATCTTATTCACACACACACACACACACTTGTATACTTTATCATGTTAACTATATTAATAAGCGGGAATATCCAAACTCATTTCCTCGCTTCATCATTGATCTCTTCAACACTCCACACATCGCTTTTTCATTCGATCGTTTTATCATACTGTCTCTCTCGCTCCCACATGCTCTGGTGTTTTGTCTTTGTCTCGCTCTGTTTCACATATACATACACATCAACACATTTGCTTTCACCCTCATTAAGTTAATGTCTTCCACATTCCAATTTCCTTCATCCCGCTATCTGTGTGTTGTTTACGTCTACGTCTATGTTTCTTGCTCTCTCTCTCTCTGTCTCTCTCTCTCTTGCTCTCTCTTTTTCTCTTTCTCATCCTCTTTTTGTGCAATGTTCTCTGTTCGTCCTTGTCCTGCTGTTTATGATTTACAAGATTGCTAATTTGATTTCTGGTGCCTTCCAAACACACACACACACACACATACACACGCAAACACAGATCCTAACGCCCCTGAAATAACCGAAACCAATGAAGAAGATGGCTCCGGTGAACCCGAACCGAAACCGGAATCTGAATGTCGCGGTGATTCCACATACATTTGCCCACAAAGCGGCTATCGTGTCTGCGATGAGGTGAAGTGCGATGGCAGAAAAGACTGTCCCAATGGGGAAGATGAGGAGGATTGTCCCAGCGGTAATAATGATTCATGAAACCATATCATCGATCGTCTTCACTATTTTCATGTTACCAACCGTTCCCCAGTAATTCCCTTAGCTCTTTACCATATTCCCCTTTCCATGATGTAGTATTCCGATTTGTACGCCACTTAAGATCAGTTCAGTGATCATTTTAGTGAAGAGCTGCGTGATCAGTTAAGTGAACAGTTGCGTGATCAATTTTATGAAGAGCTCTAAGGACAGTTCTGTGAAATGCTCTGTTAACAGTTCTGTGAACGGCTCTATTAACGGATAGATTAACAGCTTTTTTAACAGCTAGGTGAACAGCTCTGTTAACAGTTAAGTAAACTGCGCTGTTAACACTTAAGTGAACAGTTCTGTTAGCAATTGAGTAAACTGCGCTGTTAACACTTAAGTAAACGCGCTGTTAACAGTTACGTAAACGGATCTGTTAACAGTTAAGTTATCAGCGTTGTTAACAGTTCTGCAAATAGCTTTGTTAACAGTAAAGCGAACAGTTCTGGAAAGAGTGAACAGTTCCTTGAACAGTGCGTGATCTGTTAAGTGAACAGTTCCATCTAAATTTTAGTGATCAGATCAACAGAAACTATCGTCTACATTATCTACATTATCATCATTCTCATCAGTTTTTGCCACTTCATTTCGATCAGCTACTTTAATTTGCATTTTGTTTTCATTTGTTTATTTCGTTCTTTGCCGCTTCCTTTGCATTCTTACGTTGCGCATTTTGTGCTCTTTAGTTTGCAACGATGACGAATTCGAATGCGACGACCATCGCTGCTTGGTCCCCAGTATGAAATGCGATGGCATTCATCAGTGCGATGATGGCACCGATGAGGCCAACTGTACCACCCGTGAAGAGGAACCAAGACCCGAGGAGCCTGAACAGCCAAAGAACGAAAACAATAATGAAGATGTTAATATTTATAATCCACCGCAGCCACAGGGTGAGTCAACATACGATTATTTGAAGCTTTCATTTTTCGCATTCGCAAAAATTGACTTCATTCGAAACACTTGCCATCATTTTAATTTGTGCAATTTTATACATTATTCGACAAGGGTATTTTTATTCATATTAATTGTTATTATTTTCCATTTTGCCATTTGGATTTCTATTTGATTTTGCACATTGTTTGATGTATTCTTTTTGAATTTATTTTTGTATGATGTCAGCGGCGATCGCTGATCTCATTTGAGCATGGCCAACAATGTTGTCCCGCTTGAAATGAATACAACTATGCTATTGTAACTATATTTGAAATATTTTCCGCATCGCATATTCAAAATCAGGTTGTTCTGCGTTCAACTATTTACGAAAGAAAATTGGAAATCTGAAAACATAATCATTCCCGTTTCTCATTTCTAATTTCTAATATTCTGAAACTGAATTCGGGCTCATTTAGTGGAATTTACGAGCATCGATTAATTACATACCGAGTGCAAATTTGCTAAATTTTGCGTTTCGGAACGTGTTGCATCAATGCTAATTATGGGGAAAATGAAACATATACAAGTATGCTGCTTAATTGCATTGCAAAAGCGCGTGGAATTAATGACTTTTGGGGGCGTGAATTGTCTGGAATTATGCGGCGGAATGTGTGGAATGAAACAATTATAATCTGCAAAGAGCAACATAGCTCTAATGTGGGTCAAACGGAATGAAACCATCTCGAAAACATTGCAGCTTAACTCTGTTTTAATATTCTTACTATCTAAACGGTTTGAAATGGAAAACTTGGTTTACTTTAGAAGAGATTGCTATAGTAAATCAAGATTTAAATAGGTCTAAAGAAAATGCAATATTATTTTAAATGCTTTTTTGAAACTTGGTCGATTTCTAAGGACACGTTGGAATAAAACATAATATAAAATGTAAGCTGAATTTGTAAGCACATTCTTTTTCGTTAATGCATTGTATTTGATAAAAAGAAAAGGAAGGAGGGCGAGGGAGTTCTAGTTTACAATGAAATAGAAAAAATATATATATTATATATATTCTCAGCTTACTCAATCTGAAAAAGTTAGAATGGAATGAAATAAAAGAAAAATATATTGTGGGAGAAAAATTGACAAATGAATTTCAGAAATCTTGTTTTACATTTTTTTAATTATCAAGAATTGCCTAAGTGAATCTACATTAAAATAGAGTAGTTGTAAAAAGTTAGAATCCCTGCTAACAAATATTGAATTTTCTAAAATGTTAATGGAATAATTTAATGAAACGAAATATTAATGTCAATCTTATTGTAACGATTTAACAGCAACCAATATTCTGATAAGAAAGTTAGCTGGAGTGCACTCCAGTATTTCATAGATGCAAAAGTATCTCAAAGATACAAAAGTATCTGCAAGATGCTATTGCAGTTAAAAAAGCAGTTGGAAGATGCAAAAGTATTTGTATCCTTGAGATACTTTTGTATCTTTGAGATACTTTTGTATCTATGAAATACTGGAGTGCACTCCAGCTAACTTTCTTATCAAAAGTATCTCAAAAATATAAAAGTATCTCAAAGATACAAATGTATCTGCAAGATGCTATTGCAGTTAAAAAGCAATTGGAAGATGCAAAAGTATCTCAAAAGTATCTTAAAGATGCATTTTCAGTACGAAAGTATCTCAAAGATCAAAAGTATCTCAAAGATACAAAAGTATCTCAAAAGTATCTTAAAAAAATAGTTGGAAGATACAAAAGTATCTCAAAGATACAAAAGTATCTCAAAAATACAAAAGTATCTCAAAGACGCATTTTCAGTACGAAAGTATCTCAAAGATACAAAAGAATCTCAAAGATCAAAAGTATCTCAAAGATACAAAAGTATCTCAAAGATACAAAAGTATCTCAAAGATACAAAAGTATTTTAAAAAAGCAGTTGGAAGATACAAAAGTATCTCAAAGATACAAATGTATCTGCAAGATGCTATTGCAGTTAAAAAGCAGTTGAAAGATGCAAAAGTATCTCAAAGATACAAATGTATCTGCAGGATGCTATTGCAGTTAAAAAGCAGTTTTAAGATACAAAAGTATCTTCTTCGCAAGCAAACACAGTGTTGCAACTTGGCTGCTCATGTTTCAATTCCATTTCGTTCCTATTCTTTTCTGTTACTCCTGTTTGCCGTCTGCAACATTTACACGCTCAACTAGCTAACTAACCAAGTTATTCCCAGCTCAGACAGCAACGATCCAATTGCTTACGAAAATCTGCGAACTTCCTTGCTGCTAACAGCTCAGTTGTTTTCCCCAGTTGACTTGTCTTGGCTGTTGTTTGATGATGCTGTTACAGTTGTTGTTGTTGTTGTTGACCCTGACCCTTCAGCAAGTGTTTGTAGAGTAAATTACATAACACACAAAACTCGAAAGATACGAGCAACGGCAAGAGCTCGAAAAAAAAGTGTAATCCAGCAACGAAATGCTATTGTAAAAAGTGAAATTACAATTGTTCCCCAAACGGCAACAGCGCGGTGGAGAGTGCTGAGAGAAGGGGGCGTGGCAGAGGGGTGGAAAACTGTGCGCGCTGTTTTGCCTAATGAAACGACCCACGGAGTTGCAATGCCGAAAACCAAATTCAAATCATAACCGCAGTTGCCTCCCTTGGCTATCCACATGTGTGTGTGTGTGTGTGTGTGTGTGTGTGTGGCAATATCTATGAAGTATGCCACAAATGTGAACACACACTAACACATACACACACACACATAGTGGCAGCAATGCAAAAAGATGTTTTATAGATGGTAATTTCGAGTGCGTTGCGAGTTGTGTGTTGTTTTTTTTTTTGTTTTGCGGGTCGCAGCAGCAAACAAAAACAATTTGCAACAGATTAAAATTACCCCTAAGCGTATTATAAACTTAAATAATCCGCTTGCAGTCGACGCTCGCTTCATCCACTCCGCTTCCCCTTTCCCCTTCCCTTCCTCCTCCTCTTTTTTGCGCTGCTTGAAGTGAGCTTTCATTTTTTGTTTTTTTTTTTCGTCGTCTTTTTGCCATGCCAGGCGTTGCCGCTTTTACTACTCGGGGGCGTGTTAAGTGCTGTCAACGAGATTAAATGCAATGTCAGAGGTCACAAAAAAGCTCGCACACTCACACACACACACACACACACACACTTACATACATTCCTATCTCCCCCTCTCTGCTCACGCACACAAAGCGAAGCGCTGTCCAAAGTTGTGTCCTTGCAAATTTAATGAATTTTCGACACTTGACTTGCTGCTGTGCGACCAAAGAGCTGCCTGAAGCTGCCCAACAAGAGATGCGGGGGCGGGGGCAAGTTGAATTTCGACTAAAAGACCAAAAAAGTTAAAACTAGAGCTGCATTCGATAATCGATAAAAGTTGCAGTCGAACCAAGAATTTTATCTATAAATAATCCTTGGTTTACCAACAACTAAAGATTAGACACAAATAATTTTTATTTTTGTTGTATAAATTTAAAAAATTCTACTTAAATTTATTTCTTAATAAGATTTTTCAAGTAATGCAATAATTCGTATTATTATATTTCCATAAGTGGGAATGTCTTTTTGAGGAACTGCATTCGATAATCATAGAATTATTATCGTAGAATTGTAACTACTTTTAATTTTTTTTTTTTTTTTTAGTTAGAAGCAAAGAAATTTTAACTAACAGCAACTAAAGTCTCAAACAAAAATTGAGGAAGAACATTTTATAAATCAAAAGTATCTCAAAGATACAAAAGAATCTCAAAAGTATCTCAAAGATACAAAAGTATCTCATAGATACAAAAGTATCTCAAAGATACAAAAGTATCTCAAAAGTATCTCAAAGATACAAAAGTATCTCAAAGATACAAAAGTATCTCAAAGATACAAAAGTATCTCAAAGATACAAAAGTCCCTCAAAGATACAAAAGTATCTCAAAGATACAAATGTATATGCAAGATGCTATTGCAGTTAAAAAACAGTTGAAAGATGCAAAAGTATCTCAAAGATACAAAAGTATCTCAAAGATGCATTTTATGCATTTTCAGTACAAAATTATCTCAAAGATACAAAAGTATCTCAAATATACAAAAGTATCTTAAAAGAGCAGTTGGAAGATACAAAAGTATCTCAAAGATACAAATGTATTTATAAATCATTTTATAAATATAAAATTTATTTCTTTAAGAAATTTTTCAAATTTTAAAACAGAAAATTTTTGCATTTTCATTATTTAGAATTTCTTTTCGAAGAATTCAACTTTGCTGCTTTATAAGCATCACATTTCTTTGGATTCTGGCGAAATTTCTAATGGCTTAAAGGTCAGCACAAATTTTTACTATAATTTGTGCAAAATTCCAGATGAAATTGTAGATGGATTTCATGTTTCTTTTGCGCTGATGTCAGATCTCATTATATGTATGTAAATATGTAAAAGTTGTAATTTTATGTTTATGCCAAAAACTATACTACACATTATTATAATTATTTTTTGTTTTACAATTTCAATATTCTTTTCAACCAGTTTTCCTTAACTAGTTTTATGCTGGGATTGAGTTTAATAAATAAATATATTAATAAGGAATTTTGTTTAACATTTTTTGAAATATTTTCGAATGTCTTCAGTTATTTCCACATTATTCGTATTTCAGCAAGTCTGTCAGCTGACACAATTTGGTGTCAAAATTTGGGACAAGCAATCGAGGTAATTAACATAAAAGTCATCAGTGGAAATTGAATTTGAAGCGTGCAGCGAAATTGTGAAACATATTTAGAGATTGTTGTTGTTGTTGTTGATGTTGTTGAAAGGTCGCTTCATTTTGTTGTTCTTATGTTTTTTGGGTGCTGCATGTTCTGAAGTTGCAAACATATTTTATTGAGGCGCGTTGATTGTTGTGAAACTCGAAACTGTTTGCGGCAGTTACCGAAGTTGTTATTGTAGTTGTAAATGTTGTAGTTGTTGTTGCTGGTGCTGCTGTTGTTGTTGTTGTTGTTGTTGCTGTTCTTGTTGTTGCTGTTGTTGCTGTGGTTATTTCGAAAGCGCGTCATTTGGATGCCGCTGTTGTTGTTGTTGTTGATTCCCTCCGCACTTGAGCGCCGCTAAATTTTAATTATTATGTAAACACACACACACACACACACACACACACACACACACACACACATATGCAACCACATTACACACTTGCAACACGCTGCATAGAACACCAAAAAGTTGCTCTTTTTTAAAGGGAGCTCAATTTTCAGTGTAGTTGTTGTTGTTGTTGTTGATTTGTTGTTTGCTTTACTGGTTGCTGCGGTCGCATTTAACTTGGCCGTTGATTAAATATTTTGTATGCAATTATTTTGCATCGATTCTTGTTTCGCGTTCGCCACTTGCACTTTTGGCCCACAAAGTGGCTGAATACCCTCCGCCCCTTCACCCCCCCTCTTCGCTCTAAGCCACTCAATGAGTCTGCAGTCAATTAGCATACACACACACACACACACACACACACACTTGCTCGCTTGGGGAGCACATATGCAAATTGAATTTGCCAGCCACAGCGTTTTTCTTTTCACACTTCAAGCCAAAAATGAAAAAAAAAAATAGAAAAAAGAAAAATGGAAGGCAACTAGTGCAAAGACAAAAGCAGAGAACAGACAACTGGCAACAGCAGCAACAGCAGCGGCAGCAACAACAATCAGTGGCAACGACTGTTGTTAAAAATCATAAAAATCATAAGAGCAAACAATGTAAGCAACTTGCCCTTCTCCTTACCCTCGCTCAGCTCGCGCTTAAGCAGCGGCAACCAGGGAGCTGTGCATGTCTGATGAGTTTTGCACAAAACAAAAACAAAAACAAAAAAAACGAACAAAAGTGAAAAGCGCACAACTTCCGTTGCAGCTGCCATGTGTGTGTGTGTGTGTGTTTGCTTGGTAAAACAATTAAATTCTTGCAAGTAACTTAAACGACTAGCGCAGGCGCAACATTTGCCATATCAACATGTTGCTCAGCAACATGCTGCCAAGCCCTTTGGCAGCATTCAACAATTTTGTTGTGCTGCGCTTTGCAATGCCAAAATGCGACCTGGTTGGCTGTGTCCGCTCAAGCATTGCGACTACTTACACTCACCCACACACACACACATGCACTTACACTCCAACACCCACTGAACCAATCCCACCTCCCCACCCACCCTCTCGACGACAGCCTACCGAACGAACCGAACGAGCCGAACAGTTGTCGTGCATTTCGTTCGTCACACTTCGTTCACTGCGTTGTGTTGACTGCTGCTTCGGCATTTGTTGCTGCTCGTTTGCTTCGTTTTGGCGTTTGGCGTTCGGCGTTCGGCTTTCAGCGTTCGGGTCGTGTGTTCGGGCATTCGGCGCCTCCTCTCAACGCTGGGCGCGCGCTTAGGCCGCTTGGCGCTTGGGGCGCTGGGCGCTGGGCGAGTCGATGCCGGCGCTGGTTGCTTTACTGCCGCGTCAGTTCGACTTGAAGCGTTTGCGTGTGCGTTACGTTCAGCCGCCAATTGCGACTGCCACTTGCAACTCAACTGCCAACTCTGATTGTGATTTGTGATTTCCCATTGTGTGACTGTAATTTCAATTCAATACAAATTCTGAAAATATAATTAAAATAACACCCTATGTGACGATTCCTTTGCCTGACGCGAGTGCAAATCACTTAACGGGGACTAAATACCCTTTTGGTTTATTTCAATTTTCCAAAACAAATACTTTCGAAAACACTTTTTTTTCTTGTTTTTTGAGTAAGCCAAACGTTTGAAATGTGTGCCAAGAAAAAATTTACAAACAAAAAAAAAAAAATGAAAAAACCTACAAAAAAAAAAAAAACACAAACTAAAATTGAAATTCGTGTTTTCTATTATTTTTTTGTTTTGTTTTATTTTTGTTTTTGTGAAAACATTTGAAAAGCATATTGCAGCAGCGCAATTCTTGGAGTGTGGCAATAAAATGTTGATCGCAGTTCTTCGTTGTCCTTAAATTAAGATTCGGTGTTCTATTGAAAAATAAGTGGAATATTATTCGAAATGTGGTTATTTTTTTGATATCCCAGAAAGAGTTGTACTTGTTTTTTCGATTCCTTCAATTGAGAGTTTTGAAATTATAAATTTCAACGTGTTTGAGGTCCTTTCATCTATTTCTGTTAGCTGCAAATTTTGTAGGAAATTATCAGAGAATGTTTTTAATTTCTTTAAACATTTGTTTGAAATTAAAAATTTGCATTTTAGAATATGCATCTATTGAATATTTCAGCTCAAAAATATGACTTGCTTTCTTCAAAAGATATCCTTCAAATTTGTACTGAAAATTCAGCAATTTATTTGATTAAAATTAGTATATTCAATGAAAAGTATTGCGAATTAATTTCATTTGTTGAAATTAATTTAGTTTCCTAGCGAAAAAAATTTTGTTTGATGTTGAGAGTTTAAAGATTCAAGTTCCTTTTGAATTCCTCCTTTTCAACATTGATCGCAACGGATCCGTCGGCAATAAATCTGCATTAGCTGAAGCCGCAGTTATTTTTCTTTCAAGTGCCGCAAGTGATCAGGCTGATCAGTCACAGTTCGTATGTAAATATTTGCTACGAGTATCAGTTATAAATAATGCCAAATGGAACGCATTGTTTTCTGCTGCTAGAGAATGCTGTGTTATTATTATTGTTGATGTTGTCGGCAGTAAATCTTAATCAAAGCATCAACTGCGAGTCAAAAATGTCGCTGAGCCAGCAAATTAAATCGATGAAAAAAAAAAAAAACTTTAAACGTTTCTGGCAGCGATCGCAGATCGTTGCTTGCATCTTTCAGATGCAGATGGAAATAGTGACAACAACAACAACAACAACAATAGCAGCAGCAAGAAGAAGATGCCTAATCAATGTCGCCACATGTTTGTTTTAGTGTTGCATGCAACAGCAGAGTGACAAATTGGGGTGACAAAAGGAAAATTGTTATAAATAACAAGCCCAAATATGGACGAGGCCAAAAAGCTATTTTCGTTCACACAGACAAACACAAAAGATTTTTTCAATTCACAACATGAATTTTCCAACATTCCACAGCAGCAGGCAGCTGTGTTGGAAATAATTTGAACGAATTTCATTTTTGCAGCGTTTGCATTTCGTTGAAGTGAATTCAATTTGAATTTGAATTTTGATTGTGATTTTGTTTTTTCTGTTTTTTTTTTTTTTTTGTTTTTTTCGGTTGCTTGTTGACTGTGTGAGGATCGTTTTGCAAGTGTCAACGCGGCACTTTTAGTCAGACTTATTCCCATGGAATGCAGCACGTTTATTGGGCATTAGAGTTGCTGGAGCGAGAGATGGAGAGAGGAACACAGAGGGAGAGAGAGGGTTGCAAAAAAAAAAACAGGGAAAAAAAAGGCTTAAATGTTATGCATCATTAATTTTAATGACTTAACCGAAAGCACAAAAAGAAATGTAGAACTTAAAGAACGCTTAGATGAGTTTTAATGAAGAGCTGTTAATATGCATAAGCAGCATGCAGCATGCAGCACGGGGGCAAGTAGCGTGGCGCATCATTAACAAACTTGCCACAACTTGGCGGCCTGAAAGAGTTGCGCATTTTGAATAGCAATAATAACAACAACAACAACAACAACAACAAGCACACAAGATATCAGTCTCAACTCATTAGTGGCCGAAAAAAAAGTGCACAGAATGTAGAAAATGTGTGTGTGTGTGTGTGTGTGTGTGTGTGTGTGTGTGTGTGTGTGTGTGTGTGTGTGCAGCTCCTGTTGCTGTTGCTGCTGCCACACAGACATGGCAGACAGGCTCCATTGTGTTGCAATTCACCAATTATTATGCGTAACATGTTTGTTGGGTAACCCAAAACTTGGCTGCCCTTTGTTGCTGCTGCCACAGTCGCTGCCACAGCAGTTGCCGCTGCCGTTGCGGCCACTTACAGTCGAGCAAGCTAAAAGCATTCCTTTAATGTTAACTTAATTGAAACATAGACAACAACAACAACAATAGCAATAACGGCAGCAACTATTCCTGCTGTATCTCATTTAATAATTTGAAGAAAACGCAAAAAAAAGAATGCAGGCATTTTGCCAAACGCCGCATAAACTACAAAAGCTTTTACGCGTATCTCACAGATACGGATACCACAAGCAGTCAGTCAGTCATTGAGTTGGTCAACAACAGCAACAACAACAACAGCAGCAACAACAACAAGAGAAACCTTTCACGTCACATTCGCATTTCTCGCACTCTTGACTCTCGATTTTCGATTTACGATTTACGATTTACGATTCGTCAATTGCCGATTTGCCGAATATCAGACACACATACACACATGGCTGTAATAAAGAGTGGGTAGA
The DNA here is from genome assembly GCA_019972355.1 of Drosophila kohkoa. Lineage (NCBI taxonomy): Eukaryota > Metazoa > Arthropoda > Insecta > Diptera > Drosophilidae > Drosophila > Drosophila kohkoa. The sequence continues at coordinate 873,505 of BJEL01000077.1, forward strand.
GTGGAGAATGGACAGTGTAGAGTAGGGAGGGGGGAGGGGGGAAGGGGCGACATTTCAAGTTCAAGTTCATTACAGCGCCACATGAAATCGGAATTTGTGTGCCATATAATACGCGCACAATTTGTTGTAATTTATGCACGAAATTTGTGCAAAATTTGCACAAATTGCCGACGCGACAGCGCCAGAAAGAGACAGAGCTAAAGCGACAGCGAAAGAGAGCGAGAGAGAGCGCACTTAGTTTGCTATAATTATTATTATGGCAAGAAGTTGATCGGTTTCGCTTGCTCTCTGCTAAATGTTTTAAAGACCTGAAACTAATACAGCAAATTTAAAGAGAAAAAGGGGTGGAAGAGGAAGAACGAAGAAGAAGAAGAAGATGGAGAAAAATAAGGAGAAGCATCAGAGAAACTAATACTGCAAATCTATCGAGAAAAACGGGTCAAAGAAAGAAGGAGAAGAAGAAAAACTAGAAAAAATTAGAACGGAATCTAAGACTGCAAATCTATTGGGGAAACGGGGGGCAGGCAAGAGGAGAAGAGGAAGAATTGGGAGAAGAAGAAGAATTAGAAGAAGAAGAAAAAGTAGATGAAGTAAAAGTAGAAGAATAACAAAATGAATGAGAAGCATCAGAGAAACTAATACACCAAATCCATAACGAAAAACTGCTGGAAAAAAGGAAAAACAAAAGAGAGCAAGTTAGAGATGAAGAACGAAAAGAATGGATAGAGATGAAAAGGAAGGAGAGAGGGGAATACAACCACTTGCCAGCGTCTACGTCATCTGAAAAGATCATAAAATGATTGCTAACTAGATGCGATGATGCTTTCCATAATTCGAATAGATACATTAAAAGATATTTGAATGGAAAAGCATAATTAAATGTAAAGTGGAAAATGGCATAAGTTCAGTCAAAAATAAAATTGATTTTCCTTTTTTTGTAGATCGTAATATCTTGCAAAGATTATCTCAGCTCTATTAAAATTGAACTAATTCAATGGCAAAAACTACCTTAAAGATATTTTTGAATAAAAAGCATAATAAAATTTGTGCTGAAAAATGGAAAAAGTTGCCTGAAACTAAAATTATGCAAAGTTATATGTGGATTGAAACGTGTTTAATCTGCAGACTGTATATTTTGGAACTTTTTAGTTATATTAGAGAGATTAAATATGCTTTATTATAATTGAACTATATTTGAGAGGCTTATTATAAAAAAAAGAAAATAAATAGAACTCAACTTTTCGAGGATGCGAAAATTGTGCGGATTTTTAAGTGGTTTGAAACATATACATAATATTTATTGGGTGATTATTTATTTCAGTTCTATTCCAACTGAATTTATATGAAAATATTTAAAATATATTTTAGAAAAGTTTCTGAATTTCCTTGCCAAATCGTTTTATGGAAATTTTTCTAGCTGTATTTCAATGGCGATAGTAAAAGTCTCTTAAATGTCATTTCGAAATGTATTAAATGCTCTGCATAACAATAAATTTCTATAAAACACAATGTGTATTCTTAAGATATTGCAAGGGCATCTAATTTTTGTTTTGATTTCCAAATATTCAAAATTTAAGCAATTTGTGTTTCAAAACAAAACAAAAATGAAAAAAATAGAAAAAATAGAAAAAAATACTTAATTTAGAAATAGAAATATTTGCTGTGAACTTGGACAAAAATAAAATGCTGGGCACATTATATTGTTGTGAAAGCAAGAAGCAAGAAGCGGCATGAGAAATGTTGATGATGAGAATGAGAATGAAATGTCGCCCAACAATTGAACAATTGAATCCTGATGAGGTTCTTCTCGCTGCGTAGGCTGTGTGAATGTGAATAGTCGTGAAGTCGGGGAATGTGAATAGTCGTGAATCTTATTGTTGGGCAAAATGTGCTGAAAGATTGCGTTATTTAAAATTAAGCAACATTTAATGTCGCCGATGTTGTTGCGCTTTTCTTTATTTGGTTTTTTTTGTTTTTTTGTTTGGTTGTTGGCGTTTTTTCACTTTTCACCCGCATAGACAAAGGCGGAAGTGTCCAATGTGGCGAATAGGAGAATGTTGAAGGCGGTGGCGGGGGAGGGGAGAGCTCTTCATTGCTTTCATTTGTAGCGGAAATGCTTGTGAAAGTATCCTTTTTGTGTATGTGTGTGTGTATGTGTGTGTGTGTGTGTGTGTGTGTGTGTGAATGTGTTGTCCTTAGCTTCGCTTGGGTGTTAATGCGTTGACTTTGCCCCGGAAGTGTCCTTCGCTGTCCGGTCTCTGACTCTCTCGTGACTTTTTTGGACTCGCCAACTCCTCTCCAGCTGTGAGCTTTACTGCTGCACATTGCCGCGGGGGGGAGGGACGGACGGGAGCGTTGAACATTTTGTGTTTAGCATTTGTATTGCGCGCCACTCCAAGAGCTGCCCCAAAAAGTGCTCGCCTGCCACCGCGTGCTAAATAGGCTGCAATCTCTTACAGCTTGCCCTGCCACAAGAAGCAGCAGCTGCAACACACACACACACACAGACACACAAAGATACAGACGCGCGTCTCTTTGCCACACTGCCACACATAGTCACTGCCATTGCCACAGAGAGTAGCCGAGCAGCAGAGGCAAAGAAAGAACGAGAGAAGAAGAAGAGGAAAGCAACCGCAGGCCGGCATGGCAAGGCTACTTCAGCCCCTGGCGGTCACCACGTGGCTGCTTTGGGTGCTGCTCATCGTTGTTGCCGCTGAGGCGCGTGGCTGGAGCAGCTATTTGAATCCGGGTAAGTTCCTTCCTCCATGGCGTTGCTCGATCACTCTAACAACATAAAACAAGTAAGAAAGCTACAGTCGAGTGTACTCGACTGTGAGATACCCGCTACCCATTTTGAATAAAAGCAATATGTTTTGCGGTATTATATATCAAAATATACCAAATATACTGCAAAAATACTAAAACTATACCAAATGGTATATTTGGTATATCGATATAGTACCGCATTCAAAATATACCATAGATGGCACAATATACCAGATTGTCAGCCAAAGCAACTAAGACTCCTAGTAAGTAGGCGTTTTTGCCCATACAAAAGTATTTCTTTGATAACTCCGACAATTTTATTCTGATCGCAACCAAATTTTTAGGAATCATAAGTACTATAGTTATCATTGTATATACCAAAGTTTGCAGCTCTAGCTTTAAAATTACGCTTGTTATTCGATTTGGGGGGGCGAAAGTGGGCGTGGCAAAAATTTGAAACAAACTCGATCTGCGTGCAAACATAACAAATGCTGTCGAAAAAAAATTATAGCTCTATCTCTCGTAGTCTCTGAGATCTAGGTGTTCATACGGACAGACGGACAGACAGACGGACAGACGGACATGGCTAGATCGTCTCGACTGTTGACACTGATCAAGAATATATATACTTTATAGGGTCGGAGATGCCTCCTTCTACCTGTTACATACATTTCCTGTCGGCACAAAGTTATAATACCCTTCTACCCTATGGGTAACGGGTATAATAAAGAATAGATGAAGGCGAAGACGAAGACGAAGCTGATGAAGAAATTGCGATGACTGCACTCTGCGGTTCACATTGTCAATTCATTTCAATCAGAGAATGGCATCCACATTTAATTGCAGCTCAATTGCACAGATTGTGAGCTGGCGCCAACACACAGGACTATCTCTCTATGTATGTGTGTGTGTGTGTGTGTGTGTGTGTGCCACAGTTGCATCGCATCACTTGTCGAGCAAATCTAGGCTAATTGTTTGTCGCTTTTGTAATAATGATGCCAGCGACCAATTAATTTGCACAAACATCTTAATTTAGAAATAAGAGAAGCGAACGCGCGTCACTGCAACACACACACACACACACTACACTACACACACACTCAAGTACTTAGAACACACACTTTCAAGTGCTCTGCTCTGCTCTGCTCTGCGTTTCTCTCGCTCTTGACTTTGTCGCTGACCATTTGGAAGGCATCAACAATAATTTATCGCATCGTTAAGCATCAGAGTGAACAAAAAAAAAAAAACAAAAAATATTTTCAAAATGCCCAAAGCATGTTGCAATCTCTTAAGAATTTCTCGTTCAACAATTGCTGCAACTATTAATTAAACAACCATTTCAAAAATACATTTAATAGCTCACAAATTGCCGAAAAACAAAACAAATTGAAATACAATGATGAAATTTTGACATTGATTGATATATTTGCCATTTTGATGGACTTTTTGCGAAATTTTTGTACTTTATTCTTACAATTAATATTGTCATGGAACAATTCAAAAGTTGATTTCAATTTCTATTCTTGACAAGTGAAACACTATTTTTATTTTACACTTGGTTTCAAGTTTATTACAGATTAAATATATTTTTATTCTTAAATTTTTTCTTATTTGCCATTTCTAGAAATTTAAAAGATCCTTTTATAACTATTTCAATATTATTCCTATAATTAATATAGAAAAATTAAAAAGTTACTTTCATATCTATGCTATATATAAATTATATGGCAAAATAATACACTTTAAATATTTTTTAAATATATATTTTGTAGTTTGGTACATAAAAAGTTGTTTTCATTGAAATTTTCAAGTTCACTAGCAAAGCAGAAGATACTTTAATGGATTTATACATTTTGTCAGTTAAAGTTTTCTAGTTTGTAGTGTTTAAAATTGAATATTCTATATATCAAATAAATAGAAAAGTAAAGCACTTCAAAATATTTTTAAAATATTTTTATATTAGCGTAACTTAGATGCTTTTTAGAGTTCCTTGCTTCTATTATTTTAAATTGAATAGATGTTTTCATTAGCTTTTTTCAAGTGATTTTATTTTTGATATCAAAGAGTAAAACACTTGAAATTTGTTCTGCTTTTTATTTGTACTTCCTTTTTGAGATAATGTTACGTTAATTTGTTGTCATATATTTTGCAATTGTTTTGAAAAACTTCCTCATTAATTAGTGGTTAGGTTATTTTTTTTTTTATTATTGTAAATAGTGAAATTCTCTTGAAAAATTTTGAGTGCCTTCCGTCAGCACAGTAATAATAATAAATTCTTGAGTGACATTTATTAAAATAAATATTTGTGAAATTCCAAAAAGATATGATAATAATATATATTATATATGATATTATTTTAATGAGCTTTAAGCTTCCTCCTATGGAGATTCGTCACATTTGACTCCACTTATCTAATGTTAGTTTTGTTGTTCATTGTAAATATTGCACATTATTTGAGTTGTTGTTGTTGTGGTTGTAGTTCTCACTTTCTAGGTCTCTGGTCACGGTCAGAGAGAGAGAGAGATAGAGAGGAGGAAAAGAGCTGGCAGATTGTTCATTTGATACACAGGAAAGAAACAATGCAAAAGACAAAGGTGCATAGAAATTAAAAACTGTAAAACTATGTGTTAAATGTATTTACGACAATGTCATCCTTGACTTCATTAAATGGCATGTGTGTGTGTGTGTGTGTGTGTGTGTGTGATGTCGCTTAACTGTGAATGTCTCAATGCCTTTGTATCTGTATCGTTGTGTAACCTTATATCGGGCTTAAGATAACCACATTTATATAATTACTTTGTGTCTGTCTGCCAGTATACCCTGTAAAGCGGAGCATGCACGACTTGCCAGTCGTTGATTAAGAAAAGGGGGAAGGAGGATGTGAATCTCTCTGGTTCTCTGGTTCTCTGGTTTCTAATCTGTACATCTCGAATGACTTCATAATTTGTTTTTATTCTTATATATGCCTGATGACTGGCCTGTTCTTTGCCCCCGTTGTTGTTGCTACCTCTATTCTTGTTGTTTGTTGTGTCAACGAAATGTTTATTTATAGTGCAAATGCAATGCAATCTAAAGCTCTCCTCTGCTGCTGCCTCTGCCGCTGCCTCTGCTTCTGCCACTGCCTCTGCATTGCGCACACACACAAAAGCACAAAAGTTGACTTGAGTTTTTTTTTTCTGTTTTCTGGTTGCCTGCGTTGAGCGCTTCCTGAAGAATTCGTCAAGGCGAAGAAATGAAAAGAGTGCAAAATGAATTGAAATGAAATCAGAACCGAAATGAGATCTGCTGTATAAATAAATGATGCGAGTGCAGCTTCTGAGTGTGAGCTGAATGCTCATGCGCTGATGTAACCCATGCTCAAGTGTTTGTTCAGCTTCTTTACAGTGTGCAAGTGTGCAAGTGTGTGTGTGTGAGCAGAGAGTACAATTAAAAGTGTGTGTGCAACTGTAAAGTGCTTTTCTATTTACAGTTTACGGGCAGCTTTGACGCTTTTGTTGTCATTGTTGTTCTTAACATTCGCCTTCGTTTTCGACTTCAAGTTTCCTTCACTTCACCTCTCACGCTCTCTCTCTCTCCCCCTCCCACACACACATGCACACACTCATGCGTCCCTCTTCTACTCTCTTATTCTTTTGTGACTGCAACTGTGACTCGGCTGTAACGGTGACTCGAACAGTCCGACCATGAGCCAAAGCTGACAATACTTGGCATTGCTTTTGCTTTGGCTTCTTCTTCTCCTTTTCCCTCTGCTTCTGCTTCTCTGCTTCCTTTGCATTCCCTTGATGAGTGTTCTAAAGCTACAAAAATAATACTTGCCATATATGAACATATAAATTTTTCTTATTGTTTATAATTATTTTATTTGTATTTATTATTGCAAAAGCAAATAAGTTTGAATTAAATCAAATGCTTACTTCAGTTTGCAATAATTCTTTTCATTTTCGAATTCTTTTCACATAATTTCGAATTCTCCGAAATTCAAATCTTTCAGAAATTAGAACTACATTTTCTAAATTACATTTACTTATTATCTTTAGATAGATAGATTGTAAATAAATAAAGAATAAAAAAAATATTTTTGTTTATTACTGTTTTTAATTTGCTCACTAAAACTATATTATTAAACTACAATCATTATTCAACTTAAAACATTTCAATTCAATTTGAAAAGAATTTGTTAATGCTTTAATAATTTTAAATTTTCTTTGAAATATATTAAAGTAACATTACAGATGTTAGATATGCCTAGAAAATGATTATATTATATTATTTGATTGCTTCGCTTATTTCAATTTTGCATACATTAAATATGCTTTCCCAAGTTTATTTTTGTTGCCATCTCAAAGAATACTTTTATACAACTTTTATAGAATTGCTTGAACTTCAATACTCAATACTTCTGCTTCGTAATTTTAAGTTCATTTTAAAACTGAAAGCAGCTCTCTTAAAATATTATTCTGCCCCTATTTTTTTTGGTAGTTTCTTGAATTTATAAACTCGGTATTTCAATTTCGCTTGGCAACAACATTATTTAAGGAATTTACGTGAACTCTTCTTAAATGTTTCCAAGAATGCTTGACGAACTCTTCAAATTTAGCTTTTATCATTAAATTGTTGTAGCGTAGTTTGTTCGCAGCTCGGATTGCAGCATAAATATTTATTCTGCGAATTGACAAATTAACAGCTCTGTTAACTGTTAACAGTTTATGACGCTGTTAACTGCAGTTATATGTTATGTTGTTTATTTTATTTGATTTGTTGTCGCCACACAAAGTGTCAACTTGCAGCAAGTTGCAACTGTTGAAAGAGTCTTTGGCATTGCTCGTTGTGTGCGAGTGAGTGAATGAGTGTATAAGTGTGTGTTTGTGTGTGTGCGTTTTTGTTGTGTGTATACTTGTTGTGTGACAACAAACTCCACATTTCAGGGCCAGACCAGGCAGCAGCTTCGCATTGTTGCCACCAAAATTAAAGTGCAACATGCGAAGTGGAAGTGGAAGGGGGCAGCTGGAGATGGTGGCAACCCTTTAGCAGCCCAGCGGCAATGTTGGGTAACAATATCTCTGCAGTTGTATCTGTATCTGTAGTTCTTCTATCTCAAAGAGAGAGATAGAGAGAGAGAGAGCGTGTGTGTGTGTGTGTAATTTGATGCTTGGCCCATTAACAAAAATGTCAAAATGCCATTGGGCATAGACCACGCCCACGTGCAGCGTTCAGCGAGGGCGAGGGCAATGTCGAGGCACGTAATTTGCTTGCCTGCGAAACGCGTGCGAAATGTGCCGAGAGAGAGAGAGAAAAAAAAGGGTGGGGGGGAAGAGAAAGAGGGGGAAGCTGATTACAATAAGTTTTCTATATATATATAAAATTTCTTCTTTTCTTCTGCTTGCGTTCTGCTTGTTGTTGTTGTTATTTTATTATTCGCAATGAGATTTGATTTTGTGCAAAAAATGTTGAAGCTGAGAAAAAGTTTGCTTTCTATATTTTTTTTGCAACTTTTGCTTGCCGTTGTTGTTATCCCCAGTTTTGGCACGATTTTTTCGATTTGGCACGCTGGTGGAAGAAATTCTGGTAGACAGGCTCATATAATGTTTAGCTGATTAAATACGTGACTTCATTCGCCAGTTGACAAGTTCATTTTGTTGCAGTCATCAACACAACATCGCAGTGCTTTAAAGTTGCAGCAGCAACTGTGTGTTGTTGTGTGTGGCCGGACAGTTGGTTAGTTAGCCTATAAATATGTCAAACAGTTACAAGCCATACAACACACTCTCTCTCTCTCTCTCTCTCTCTCTCTCTGTCTATGCAAGTAACAAGATATCTTACTTTATCTGTCATATTTCACATGCAAATTTATGCAGACGTGCAACAAGAACTGGGCGCTGGCCAAACGATTCGATAAATCGAAATACGTATTCGATCAGTGATCGAACATAAAACGATTGCCACGACTCCAACACTCAACAGCAACCTTGAGCCCAGACAGATCTTTATTTCTCAGATGCAGATGCAAAAGGCAGCTTTAATAATCAATTCAGTTGCACTTGAAGTGCAGCTTCTTGGCCATCTACGAACAATTTTTGACAGCAAACAATGACAGCGACAACGACAACAACAACGACAACGATACACAACTCATGCAACGTGTTAAGACGTGCAATTAATTGCTTATCCATAAGCAGATAGTAACAACAACAACAACAATAACAACAAGAAGAACAGATTTGTGACAAATGTTTGGCACGTGTATCTGCAACACTTGATTCACAAGCCATTATGAGTGCACTTAGCATACCCTGTAATATCGAAGGGACAAGCAGAAGGGTAACTTAAGTTCAACTGCAGACTTTAAATTTACAATATTGTAGTTGGCAAAACAGCAGCAACAACAGAATATTTATTATTTTATACAACTTGTAGTACTTTTTGAATGATAATATATGGAAAGTATTTAGATTTTGGGTAAATATTATTACTGAACTGCAGACTTCAAAATTGATACATTGACAAATATTGTAGTTGGCAAAACAACTGCCACAGCAAATCTAGAATTTTGGCAACAATATTATATCATTTTTTGAGGGATTTACGTTTTTATGAACACAACATTCTAAAACAAATAAATGACAACTAAAAAGTATCAACTTTTTAGAAGACAGATAGCTATAAAATACAATTTTAGGAGCATTACATTTATCATGTGAAGTTCAATTACTGACAAAAATTTAGAAATTCGATAGCAATAAAAATATATAAATTGTGCAGAATGATATTTTAAAAAATGTATAACATTGTAGAGAAAAACTTCATTGAATCATAGTAGCATTAAAATATAAATGTTGTAGAATGAAAAGTATTGAAAGATTTTATATGTTGTTGCATATTTATTATTAATGTGTGTAGCTTCCAATATATCTATATTTATTTTATTCTTGGAGCAAAATAGTATGACTGTTTATTTAATTTACTTATATAAATTCGAAAGAAACTTTAAATGAAAGATTATTATAATTATGAAAATATTTCTAGAGTATTTGCAAGTTGTTCATTGTGATGGCTTGACATTTCATGTTGTCTTGGCCTTATGCAAATCGCGGCCCAGCAGCGACAACGGCAACGGCAACTACAACAATGTTGACTTGACTGACTGCCCGACTGACTGACTGACTGAGTAAATGACTGATTGACTGACTGACTGACTGAATGACTGACGGGCTGAGTGACTTACTGACTTGCATGACAAACGACAAGCGCACAGCAAGGAATGAAATGAATTTACGAGCGCATTGCAGATAGCGCATAAAGTATCTCATAGATACGCCGCCGCCGCCTGCCGTGCTCAAGTCAACACAGCACAACGCAACGCAACGCAACGCAGCTCAGCTTGTTGCATGCCACAAAATGTATTTATTTTGCGGCGCGTTTTGATTTCGCATCGCAATCGAGAGTCGTTGTTGCTGTTGTTTGCTCGCATTGAAAACAGTTCAAAGCGATTCACGAATCACTCGAATCAAAAAATACGTTCTGGCTTTTTGTTGATCCGCACAGGATAAGCATGAAAGCAAGCAAGGAAGGAACGAAGAAGAAGAAGGAGTAACGGTTATTGCACAACACATTGCTGCATAAATTACGAATTACAACTGGTAATTGCCACAATTACAGGGTATCAAAAAGCTGCGCCTTTTTATACCCGCTACCCATGGAGTAGAAGGGAATTCAAACTTTGTAGCTATGGCAAATTTAATAGGCAGAAATGGGTATACTTGTTACTCTATGGTATATTTTGATTATAGTCAATATACTAAATACACATTTTGGCATATTTCAGTATTTTCTTGGTATATTTTATGAAGCTGGTATATTTTGTATTCTATGGTACATTTTGAATGTAATAGTATATGAATATACCAAACATATATTATATATTTTGGTATTTTTGGTATATAAGTTCCGTATAGTTTCAGAATAATGCCACACAAAATGGTTTATGGGATATTTTGAACGAAATGGTATATACTATTATGGTATATTAGTTTGGTATATTTGTCTCACAAGCTGGCATATTTTATACTCTTTGGTATATTTGGAATATAATAGTATATAAATATACAATTTTTAGTATATTAGTATGGTATACCAAACATATATTATATATTTTAGTATTTTTGGTATATAAGTTCCGTATAGTTTCAAAATAATGCCACACGAAATGGTTTATGGTATATTTTAAATGAAATGGTATATAATTATACTGTTTTGGTATATTAGTTTGGTATATTTGTCTCACAAGCTGGCATATTTTATGCTCTATGGTATACTTGAAATATAATACTACATAAATATACCATTTTTAGTATATTAGTATGGTATACCAAACATATATTATATATTTTAGTATTTTTGGTATATAGTATAAGATCCGTATATTATAAGAATAAAGCCACACAAAATGGTTTATGGTATATTTTGAATGAAATGGTATATAATTATACTGTTTTGGTATATTAGTTTGCTATATTTGTCTCACAAGCTGGCATATTTTATACCCTATGGTATACTTGAAATATAATACTATATAAATATACCATTTTTAGTATATTAGCATGGTATATTTTGTGAATAATGTATTTACATCGAATCCGATAAAGGGTGCCTCACAGTCGAGCACACTCATTTGCCGTTTTCTTACTTGTTTGTCGCTGTTGCATTTGCAATCGAGTTTACTGGGTTACAACGCGTGCTCTGCCACGCCTGCTACGCCCGCCCCAACCGCCTCCCAACGCTCGATCCGATCATGTTTCTCCATTGCAATTGCTAAATTACGCCAAGAATTTTAATCGAGCGTCAACGATAAATGACAGCGACGTCGTCAGATCGACGCTCAAGATGCAAGATGCTCAAGCATCCAGATGAGAGGAGTGCGAAGAGAGGCGGGGCTAACATATGAGCACTCTTTCGTTTTGTAATTGCAATTTCAATTCGACTTTGTCTTCGTCTTCGTCTTCGCCTGCGACTTGACATCATCGCCAGCAGACAGCTGGATGCAAATGTTGCTGTTGCTGTTGCTGCTGCTGCTGCTGCGTTTCGATGCTGCATTTGGCAGCAGCATTAGCATCATAAGTTACGCGTGCCAATGCAAATGCCATTCCCATTCCCAATCCCACATCTCACATCGCTCACATCTTCCAATTGCAATTCCCATTTGGTTTGTGTGGCACACAAATGCCACAAAAGTGCCGCCGCTGTCGTGTTTTGAATGTGGTCAGCAGCAACAACAACAGCAACAACAGCAGCAGCGGCAAAGTCTATAAAAATCTGAATGAATTTCATACACAAAAATGCCGCGGCATTAATATGCAGTACAGAAAATGGTTCGTTTGGACAGTTGAATGAGATGAACAGCAACGCAAAAGAGAGAGAGAGAGAGAGAGAGAGAGAGAAAGAGATTGATTGCATCATACCCTACATCAATCTAATCAATGGGGTTGCGTAGCCACATGTTTTATAGGGTAACTGCAAGTCGGGTTGCTTGAGTTGTGCATAAATGGCGGCAATTATGAATGCACAGCAAGTTGATTCACTGCTGTATGTATTCATGAATCAATTGAATCGCTTCCATTACAAATTAAACTGAGTTAGATGTGAGAATGCACGCAACGAATTCTCAAGTAGTTGAGTAGCAAATAAATAAATTAAGAGCGAAGCATTTCAATTTATTTATGTACAATCAAGAATTTGTGAGCTTAGCAATTTATTTATACATTTTTAAAGACTGTAAATGAAAAAAAGTCAATAGAACAAATTAGTTTATGTTAAATATATATGTATATATTTTTGAAATAAATAAATGGTAATAAATCAATAAATTTATCAACTATATAGAAATATGATCAAAATATTTATTTTTAAAATAAATAAATGGTAATAAGAGGTATACTATATTTTGAATGTAATGGTATATCAATATAGCATATAAAGTTTTTGGTATATTTTAGTATTTTTCGGTGTATTCGTTTGGCATATTTTCAGAATCATGTCACACAGGCTGGTATATTTTGTATTCCATAGTATATTTTTAAAAGAATTTACTCATTAAATATACAAAATTTACCATTTCAAAAATATATTAAAAATAATTTGAAATTACCAGTTTTGATTCTTAAATAGGGAAAATCATGCTGAGTGATAATAATAATAGGATAATATATTTTTAAGGATGTATAGATCCTTAAAAGATTAGAAGATTTGAAGAATACAATTTAAAATTAGCTTCATAATAGGGACAACAACAACAAATGAAATTAGAAATTTGTAAAATAAATATAATTTTTTAGAGAAAATATCATATAATTTCAAGATTATTCTTCCTAACGATCTATCTTTTAATATCTTTTTATAATCAGCATCACAATAATCTAAGAAATAAAACATAAAAAGCTCACTGTCCCTGAACATAACTCGTATTTTTCTCAATAGCATGAATGTCTTTGGTTTTCATTAAAAAATCAATCACTAAGCGATATAGAAAAAGCGTTTGTAACACATTTGTAAAGAGATTCATTGAACATTTATGGTGCCTGGGAAATTACTCATTAATTTGTGTATCACAAAAATATGCAGAAAATCAGCTGCAAATGATTTCAAAGTTTAATTGTCAGCGTTAAATTGTATTCAGTGATCATATGCATATTGTTTGTTGCATTTAATTGGTTTGTGTGTATGTATGTGTAAGTGATCACATACTTGATTAGAGAACAGCAAAAATCGCATAAAGCTGGCAAATCATGACGACATTCAAAGTGTTTTAAGATAAACTGAGATCACGAGTATCAATTGTGCAGAGAATGCAGATCCAAGTGTGAGCAGCATTCATGAATATTGCATCATAGCTGAGTGCTTTTAGATATGAATCACTTGCAGCAGCAGCAGCTAACATGAGAGAGAGAGAGAGAGAGAGAGAGAGACAGAGAGGGAGAGGGAGATAGAGAGACTGATTTTTGAAAGGGCGTCGAATAGAAATTTGCGGTCAGGGCAACAAATATTTGGCCACAAATTGTTATTATGATTGTTGTTGCCATCGCTGATGTTGCTTGTTACTCATGTTGCTGTTGTTTCTGTTTCTGTTTCTGTTTCTGTTATTGTTATTGTTGTTGTCGATGTTGCTGTTACAGTTATTGTTGCCGTTGCCGTTGCGTGCAGCTCGCGTCATTCGCGATGATTAATGACAATTTTTCGGACGAGCCATGTCCGTGTCCGTCTGATGCTATCTCTCTCCCTGTCCCTGTCCCTGTCTCTGTCTCGCTGTCTCGCTGTCTCACTCTTGCAGCCATCTCTTTCAGCTTTTGACGTCTCTGCGGCCGATAATATTTAATTGCCCAGCGATATATCACAAGATAGCGCAGCAACAACAACAATCGAGAGGGTTTGTAGTTAAGTTTCGGGCAGGGGATAGAAAAGTGGTGAGAGAGGGGGAGGGGCGGGAGGAAGGAGTGCTCAAGACTCGGTGAATTAAATAATCTACATTATGAGCAGAAGGCAACACACTCTCACATATATTTGCATTAATTCGTTGCATTCGCAACGTCAAAAAGTGAACTCATAAAGCACAAAAACACAGACACAGGAAATCAGAGGCAGACATCACGCATACGCCACGTTGTGTTGTACAAACAGCGAACGACCTGTGAACTGTGAACTGACAACTCTCTGACTCTCTCTCTCTGGCTCTGTTTATATTTAGCCAATTTCAAACCAAGCGGCATTAATTGTTGTTGTTGTTGTTGTTGTTGTCGGTTCTTTGGTTGTTCGGTTTGTTGCTGCGGTTTGGTTTTTTGTTTTTTTTTTTCTTCTGCTTCTGCTTTTGCCTTTGCTTTGCATTGCCAACCGCAAAAGTATTTAAGAAAGTTGGCGAAAAACTTGCGCTTGACTTGAGCTTGTGCCTTGTGTCTTGTGCCTGGCACACGCTGACACTTTTACTTTGTCAAAAGGTGCAGCAGGGTGGTTGGTGCGGGGTTGCGGGGAGCGACGACAGCAGCAACCAGAAGGGGAAAAACAACAACAACAGCAACTTCTTCAATTTGATTCGCTCTCGGTTTTTTTTTTACAATCGAGCTGCGAAATTACAATTGTTTTTTTTCCTCTGCTGTAGCTGCAACTGCTGGACTGCTGCGTCCATGAAGGGGTTGAGAAGGGGTCGGGGGGTGGGGGTGCAAAGAGAGGAGTGGGGGGGGGGGGGGGGGTCGCAGAAAGTTAGCTTTAGCTGCGGCCTGGCCACAATGATAAATTTATTTAATTTGCCATAAATTGCTCAAGTAACTAAGACGACGCACGCAATGTCGTGGCAGCAACACCCGCCTGCCCCTGCCCCTGCCCCTGTCCCTGCCCTTGCCCCTGCCACCAACCACGCCGCCCCCCCCCCCCCCCCCCCCCCCCCCTCGCATGCAGGCAAAAGTTGTTGTTTGTGGCGTATGCAAAACAAGGCAGAAAAATTAACGTTTGTCACATTGCGCAGGGAATGCGACAAATCAGTGGCAACAACTCGGCAACAGGAAAGATGGGGCAACAACAGGCACACAGACAAACAGACAGACAGACCGAGAGTTTGTCTTGTCTAACACACACACACACACACGCGTGAGTTGAGCAATTTCATCGATTTTGCTGAGCGCCCAAAAATTTTGTATGTTGTCGCTTCGAGTTTCGAGTTCTCGGGAGTTCTCTGGCCAACAAGTGCCTGTGTCTCTGTCTCTCTCTCTCTCTCTCGCTGCTCCGCAAGTATTTATGCAATGTTTACATTGTGTGTTAATGCCTATGTGTTCTGTCTGCCGCCCGTCCGCCCGTCCGCCTCTGCGCTTTTCTAAGCAAACAGTGCCACATGCAAAGGCGCACTTAAAACTGCAGACGCCACACATAATTGTTGTGCTGTGCCTCGCTCTCTCTCTCTATCTCTTTCTCCCTCTCTCTCGCGCTGCTTGCAACACTGACAACTGTCGCCGTGTGCATTTGACACGCTTTTGCCACCAAACAGAACCGGCAGCATGTTGCAACTTGCAAGCAAAGTTACTTGCAACCAGGCCACCTTTTTGGCCGAAAAAAAAAAAAACAAAAACCGCTGGCTAATGACTCATTAAATAACGCGCTCGCGGCATTTTGGTTGCACACACTGCCTTGAATGCATGCGGCATGCGCTTCTTCACAATTTGCCACCCCTGCCACAAAATCAGCCACAACCCCACTTTAGTGCCTGCCACAAGTGTGTGTGCATATTCATGAGCTTGCGACGTGAGCAGCTTCGTGTTAAGCGGCCATTTTAACGTTGACAGAGGAGAGAGAGCGAGAGAGAGATAGAATAGAAAGAGCCAGCGAGTTGCACTTGAATGACAATGAGTGTATATGACTATGAGTATGATTATGATTATGATTA
The DNA here is from genome assembly GCA_019972355.1 of Drosophila kohkoa. NCBI lineage: Eukaryota > Metazoa > Arthropoda > Insecta > Diptera > Drosophilidae > Drosophila > Drosophila kohkoa. The sequence goes on from BJEL01000077.1 coordinate 889,688, forward strand.
TGAATATGAATATGACAATCAATCAAGCGACAGCACAGCGTCAGTCGAACGCAGCAACGTTCGAGTTCGTTTGCTCAAGCTGAACACACGACACTTGACATGCATTTTGTGTGGCAAGTGGCAAGTGGCAAGCTCAAGCGTGGAGCGTGGAGCGTGGAGCATGGAGCTTGAAGCGAAGAAGCAGCATAATAAGTATTAACTGATTCACTTAATTGTAATGGCTTAAATTTCGTGGCATTCACAGTACTGATTCACTTCAGTGCATCATAAATGTCACCTGAATGCTGACTGAATCATTTGTCAATCAATCTGACTTTTGCAGCTGCAAAGCAAACAAATCAACCATGTTTTATGTGTGTGCGTGAAATGAATATGAATTTCAAATTGTTAGCAGCGGAAAAGCTAATGAATTCAAGTGCAATAAATTAACAAGAATTATGATGTACTTTACGTCTTTATTTCCACATTAGAATTTCTTTTTTATTGTCATTTAAATATGCGCTTTGTTTTTCTTATAAGGCAAAGTGATGAAATTTTATGTAAGAAATTGATAAATGCTTACTTAGACATTATGATCTTATAATCAAATTGAGCTAAGACTTTAAAAATTAAAAAAATATTGAAGATACTTCAAACTTATCAACAAATAAATGCTGCTCTGTCTAAGCAAGAAATTGTAAGATTCGTCTTGGGCACTAAGGGGTTAAGTAGCTTTGATTTTCTACTACTCCTGCTTGGATACAACCGATCTGAGCAGTTTTAATATATATACTAGCTATATAGACATTAAACAGTTTTCAAAGTTGCAATCGCAACAAAACTCAGAAAGCTACGCACGTTAGAAAAGGGAGACAAACAGACAGACGGACGGATCATAAAGAGCTATTTACATTCACTAGAAAATAAATTGCTTGTTTGTTACAATAATATTGAAGATACTCCTAAGTTAACAAATATGTTAAATGTTTACTTAGACCTTAAAGATCGTATAATGTGTCTAAACAAAAAGGTTGTAATGTTCAGTCTTGGACACTAGAGGGTTAAGCAACTTTCATTTTCTACTACTGTTGCTTGGATATATCCAATCGATCTGTTCAATTTTTATATATATGCAAACTATATAGACATTAAACAATTCTACAAATTTTCAGAGCAATTGTTACAAGACCGAGAAAGTTATGCACATTAAAACAAGCGGACAGACAGACAGACGGACGGATTTCTACTATTACGATTGCTGGCGAGCTCTTGTGTCCGCACCGCTCACAGCAATTATTCATTTGTATTGATATGCCGCATTGAGATGGATTGCAAGATGTGGTTGCGTCTGTTTAATTTCCGATAAGCGCTGCGTGAAAGTCTCGCTTCCACGTGGCGGAAAAGTGAACTACTCATTGTAATTATGCAGACACATATGTGTGTGTTTGTGTGTGTCGCATTGACATCGCAACATCAAGATCCTTCACACACACTTGCACACTCGCACACAATTACAGTTACGTTTACAACTACCGTTTGAGGTCGTCTCTTCCGTTTGGCGTAAAAATGTTGCGTATACGCGACGTGAAACGCACGGAAATCGATTAGACATGACGGCAAATGTTTATCGCTTATAGTTTCTGACTTAATTAATGCTGAAGTGAAGGGGAATGCATACTAATAACCGTTTTGCATGGCTCAAGCGAAAACATTGCCAAGCGTTTGCTCTTTAAGCCAACTTTAAAGCACTCGCAGGACTTTTTTTTTGTGCTATTCTTATACTCATTTTTTTTTTGCTACTGTTGTTAAGGCGTGTCTGTTGTGCACTTTGCGACGAATAAGCGAGTTAATGAGTCGATCAGCAGCTTGAGTGGTTGAGTGGGTGAGAAAGAGAGCTGCTAACGCTGCTAACGAGCAATAATCAAATCAAAATACTTGCGATTATTACACACAACAACAACAACAAAATGTGACAACAAGATGTTTTAAGCAGCAGCAGCCAAGCTGTTGAAAAGCGCTTTTAAACGTCTGTCGCGACACGCGTCGATTTTCCTTCCCTTTTTCCCTGCTCCTTTTTTTGTGGTCTGTTGTCGGGACTGCTTTGCATTTACATTTTCTATACCCTGTAAAAAAGAGCTTCTTTAAATCAGTTGGCAACAGCTTATTTATTTTACTATTTTTTTTTTCTATTTAGCAAATAGAATTTTCTATAAATTTTTGGCTCGAGTTCTAAAATCATTTTTTATTTTAATTAACTAAAAGTATTCACCTTAAATATTTATCTCAATAATCATTGAAAATTTAATAGTGGGTCTTTTTAAAATCATTTTTTGTTTACTTAGAAAAAAGTGTTTACCTTAAATATTTATCTCAATAATTATTTCATATATTAATAGCGTATCTATGACAGCGAGTACTGAAATCATTTTTGTTGTCTTTCCTTTAATCATTATTTAACATATTAATACAACACATATATGTTAAATATTTGAGCAGCAAAGGAGGCGCGTTCAATGTCAATTTATGCTTTTTTTATTAAAAAAAAAGTATTTATATAAAATATTTAATTAAAAATGTATGCCAAATATTTAAGCAACCAATAAGACTCATTTAATAATTATTATTTCATAATTTATATTTATTTTTCAGCTAGCTTTCTATTAAGGCATGAAAACATTTAAAACAAAAACATAAATCATTCAATAATGATTATTAAATTTGTCGCTTCAATATTTATCAAATCAATACCTGTAAATGTTTTTATTTATTATATTAAATCTAGTATCAAATATTATATTTAATTCTACAGTAAAGAGAATGCTAGCTGATGAGATCTTCAACAATAATGATTAAATGAAAGAACAAATGCTTTTACATTATTTAACTTATAAAAGCTTGTATGTTAAGAATTAAGAATTACTCAAATAGTAATTTTTGATCAATATTCTTTATCTCTTGAGAATATAATTTTTAACTCATTTTGTAATTTTGCTTATGGAAATCTCACAATCTTCGCGACTTCCACATTAATAGCGTATCTTGCCATCGAGCTTTGCCATTTCTGTTCACTGTCAAACGATTCATATTTTGAGTCTTTTATTTTCATTTGATTTTATTTGGATTTTTTTGTGTAAAATTTTGGTGCTCCAGCGACGCGTCGTAAGCTAACCCCGTGACCCATCAAACACAGTTAGCAGCAACCTTCAACCCGCAATTCGCAAACTTCCTTTGCACCTTCCCCACTTCCCTCTCCCCACTCCTCCACCTCCACCTCCCCTGGCAATTGCCACCCCCGAATATGCTGCGCAACACTCAACTTTGTTTGTTTGCGGTTTTGGCTTGTGCGCTTTTACGTTTTCCCTGCGCCACGTATCAATTATCGTCTCGAATTTAGTACCAGCCTCAACTCGAAACAGTTGCAGCTGTATGTGTTCGTGTGTGTGTGTGTGTGTGTGTGCGTGTGTGGAAGTTAAATGTGTTGCATACTTGCAGGCGCAACGATTTAAGTTCAAGTGCAAATGGTTGTTGCGAGCAGCAGCGAGTTGTGTGGTCAATCATTGTACTTGCAGCTGCGACAGCTGTGCGCCTGTTGACAAGCTCTCATTTCAAGGCAGTTCGCAAGAGAAAGAGAGAGAGAGCGAAAGACAGGGAGAGGGGGGCGGAGAGAGAGCAAGAGTGTAAAGCTGAGTCTGGATCAGAGACACACACAAATTCCCAAAAAGCAATCGGATACTTCAAGCTGCAAATAAAGTCTTTCTATCATTCTTGTGCTTTCTCTCGCTCTCCTTCTCTCTCTCTCTATCGCTCTTTGCTCTTCTCTCTTTATTTGACCAGGCAACAGGCGTACAGCAACCAAGTGTTGCAACTGTGTGTGCGGCAGCTGCCAATTTCGCATTAGCCTGTTGCCTGTTGCCTGTTTGTCTGACGTTGTCTGCCGTTGCCTTTTACCCTTTGTTATTATTTTGCTGCTGCAATTGGCCAATTTGTGTTTACATCCTTTTGTTTTGCAAACCCAGATCAAACTCAACAAAAATTCGAGCATTTTGTTTTCGGTTTTTGCGGATTATAAATGCTGCACGTAATTTGTTTACCCAATGTCCAAAAAAAAAGCGGCATCAAACGAGCCGGCAAATAGCTCAGCTTCCGTCCTGCTCGCCTCGACTATAATTGGAAGCCTCACACTTTATACCCAGTAATCAGTTCTGCCTTGGGCAGTAATGTTGCAACTCAAAAGTAGCAATATAATAGTTAGTAATTTATTTATACACAAATGTTTTCATTGATAATTCTGATTTGTTGGTGAAATCGAAATTATTTTTGTTTCAAAATTTTGTACAAGAATTTTTATATTAGATATGAAAATGTCTTTGGCTATTTATATTAAGAATCATTAGGTAACTGAAGGAAAAATAGCAATAGAAAATGAAAATGTAACAAAAAGTTAACTGATGAAAAATAAGAAATTTAAATTAAAATATAATAATAGAAAATAAAAATGAAAATTAGAAATAGAAATAGAAAATATAAAATAGAAATTGAAAATTTGAATCAGAAACTCGAAATAGAAAATTTAAAATAGAAATAGAAAAATGAAAAAAATAAATAAATAATAGAAAAAAAATAGAAATGGAAAATAAAAAATAAAATTAAAACTTGAAATAGAAAATAGGAATATTAAAATAGAAAAATGAAATATAATAAAAACTGATTAAAAATTTCAAGAAACATTTTTGAATCTCTTTTGCAAATTCTTCGTCTAATGATGTCTCTAAAAACAAACACTTAAATATAATATGAATAACTATTGCGGAATATATACATTATTTCTATAAGAAATAACCCAAATAGCATTAGAAATGTACAAATTGTACAAATAAACTACTGAGTAAACTCTATTATTATTTTCATGTTAATAATTATGACTAAAAGAAGGAAGTGCTAGCAACGAAGGCCATCGACTAAGAGTAAACTTTAATAGATGGCTTAAATGAAATATTTATATGTTTTGAAAAAATAAAGCGTATCTTTGAGTCGTGCACTCGCAAATGTTGTCGAGCCGTCGAGGTAGTCGCATTTTTGAAGGTTGCTATGTTGTGTCGGCTGATGAGATTGGCAGCCAAATCCGGCAGCTGCCATATGTTGGCCATTATTGAATCTTTAATGTCAATAAGCAAAAACCTTTGTTTCATTTCGTTCGTCTTTCGTCTTGCTGCTTTCCCCTTGTCTGTTCTCTTGCGTTTTGCCTTTCCAGGTTTTTCGCTGCTGTTGTTTTGTTTGTTTTGCCTGCGAATTTAGTTGCATACTTTGAGGCGCCGCATTGCGCCGCCAAAAACGTTGAGCAACAAAATTTGCAAAGCGAAATTGTCAAACTGCAGTCAGCGGAGGAGGCGGGCATGACATGGGGGCGTGCCAATTGCGGCACAGACAAACTTCTTATATGGCTGACATGCCGACAAAATAATAATAAGAAAACGCTTTCGCCAGCTTCGTGTTGAAAATTGCGAGCAAAGCAAAACCAAAGCAAAACGAAACGAAACCAAATGGAAGAAAAAATGAACTTTGGCGATTTGTGAGCGCCCAAAAAGTAGTTAAAGTTGGTGCTGCAGTTAACCACGATGACGATGGCGTTGAAAACGACAATTGTGCATTTATGGCGGACAATGAACCCCCCAAAAAAAACGAGGAAAAGAATTATCAACTCTTTCAATTCAAAGTGAAACTCAACTCAAATCAACAAAATAAAAATGAGACTGACAAAATAATTACTAGAAAATTGAAAATATATATAATTATTTTATACATTTATATATATGTGTCTTTGTTTAAGAGACTGCGATGACAAATAATTACTCGAAAAACTAAAAATATTTATATTTATATTTTTGTTAAGCCATAAATAGCTCGGCTGCGCATTAAATACTTTGCTAATTATTGATTGTGACAACAAAAAACTTAAAGCTCCTCTGATTACACTTGAGCTAAGTGCCACGCCCCCGCCCCAGTCCGCCTACGTTTGGCTTTTGCAGTCTTCAGTCTCTTTGCTTTTAATTAGCCGTTCTCAGATCTCGTTCTCTCTCTCGCTCTCTCTCTTTCTCTCTCTCTGTTTCGCTGTGTCTCTTTGGTCTGTGTTGACGCCTCCTTTTCTAGCTCTCGCAATGATGTTGCTTTGTTCGCTTTGTGCGTGTGCGAACGTGTGTGTGTGTGTGTGTTTGTGTGTGTAATGTTGCTTGTAATCAAATCCGCGTTGCTTGTCACTTTGTGCTGCATACTTTCGGGCGCGTCGAGGCCAAAGGCCAAAGAAAAGTGTGGAAAAATATTTGTGAAAATGCTTAACTTAAGACCTTAGCCAGAGACAGAGAGCCAAAGCCAGAGTATGAAATTTTAGGCGTCCTGTCCAACAACCAAGAGTGGGAGGTGTTATGTGCGCACACACACACACACACACACAAACACAGACACACAGCCAGAAAAAAAGGGTTCAAAAAGGCAAAAACATGCACAGGAAACTGTGGCTAACGATGCCAAAGAGCGGGGGGAGAGAATGTCAAAGCGGAATGGGAAGCTTCAGTTAAAATTCGAATTCGAGTCGAGTCGAGTCGAGTTGAGTTGAATTGTTGTCAGGCTTATCAACTTATCAACAGAGCGAAACACACACACACACAGAGAGACACCTAACAAACTTTTGCTTTCAAGTTGAGCAAGAGCAGCGACAACAACAACAATAACAACAACATCGAGGCACAAAGGGAAGTGCTTGTTAAACTGCATCCGGTTGAGGGCTAATTGCAAGATTGCCATATCCAAAAATAAACACACACACACACACACACAATCATGAATATAAAATGTATTTGTTGCTCTGCTTATTAATGTTGTTCATGTTCTTTTGATTGCAGAATGTCATGAGAATCAGTTTAGATGCCACAGTGGAAAGTGCATTGAGGCCAGACAGCGATGCGATCTCGTCAACGATTGTCCCGATGGCGAAGATGAGGGCGACGACTGCCGTAAGTAGTAGCTCACATTAGATCACACTATGTATCTATGTATCTATACCAAAAGTATCTAAAACACAAACACACACACACACACACGCTTACAAGCAAACACTACGTATACTTAATATTATTGGTAGACAAGCCCAAGAACAATCTTATGGGCGTCTATGCGTAAACTAAGTTTGACTAAGCAACAACAACAACTACAAACTAGCAAGTAAGCTTAGCCCCATATAGTCGATAATCGATATTCGATAACCGATAACCGATGAGCAAAACCGTTCCCGACAGCGGTATGAACTCACTGCTTTGCTTTCGGGTTGCCAAACCTACAACAAAAACGCAATTCAATCATGATTAAAATTAACAATTAACCGAATCGTATTAACCACTAACCCATTATCTTTTTTTATTATCTCTCTCTCTCTCTCGCTCCCCCCCTAACTGCACTCTGCCTGCGCTGGTCAATCGGCCAACTAACACTTAAAACCAAATCCAAAACCATAATACCGCTCGCTATAACGCTACTAATAACATCATCAGCTGCCGCCTGCAGCAGCATGGAGTATCAATGTCGCGATGGCTCACACTGCATCAGCGACAGCCAGCGTTGCGATGGCCACGCCGATTGCAACGAAGGCGACGATGAGGAGAACTGTGACGGAAGTGAGTATCACATCTCGATCGAACCTAACACCACTCTCAATCAATCAATCAATCAATCAATCACCCAATCATATCAATTGTTCTGCATAAGCTACTTGAGATTCACTGGACTGATACCAAAACTTTAACATAATGTGTTTGCTCAATCAATCAATCAGTTACAAGGTGGAAATTCCTTTCTAAGAAATTCCTTTCAGTTAATGACAAGTTTCTGCAATCATTCACAGCAACTCCCTTAAGCAAATTTCAATTTAATTCAAGAGAGGAGTCCTCAATCAATCAATCAGTTGCCTAATTCTGTCAAATTATCAACAACTCACATTACAAATGTCAGGAATACCTTTCAATGAATTAAATTCAATGCAAGAGAAGATTGCTCAATCATTCAATCAATCAATCAGTTACCTAGTTTATGTACTTGTTCCAAAAATTCTAGATTTAGTCAGAAGTCTATAAATGGTAGATGGTAAATATGTTCATTTTCTGCATTTATTGCAATCGCAACATTAAAATATATCATTTGAGGATTATTATTATATTTATTGAATTCCTCAATCATTCACTCAATCAATCTTAGTGATTAATAATAAGACTGGAACTGTGTTAATTTTAAAAAAAGAACCTGATTCTAATATTTTATATTTCAATCACGTTTCAATCAAATGCCTCTAGTTTTATAAATACTTTATTGAATTCTATTTATCAATACAATTGAAATGGTTTTAGTCCAGCTTAAGAGCTCAAGTACACAATGCATCAATCAGCAATCAATCACTGAACATTCTCTCATAACTAAATGCTCTCCGTTTTGATTTCTTGCTGCATTTGCTGTGGTGCACAGTTGTACCCAAGCTGCGCTACACGTGCCCCAAGGGCAAGTTCACCTGTCGCGATCTCAGCTGCATATCGATTGTGCATCGCTGCGATGGACGCGCCGATTGTCCGCACGATCGTTCCGACGAGGAGGGTTGCCGTATGTTTTACAGTTCTCTCTCACTCTTCTGTTGATATCTATATATCTCTTTCTCGCTCTTGCTCTCTCTCTCTCTCTCTCTCTTTCTGTTTGTTGTTGCACATGCAGCCTGTCTGTACGACAAGTGGCAGTGTGATGACGGCACCTGCATTGCCAAGGAGCTTCTCTGCAATGGCAACATCGATTGTCCCGAGGATATATCCGATGAGCGCTATTGCGATGGTGAGTGTGAGTGAACCGTAAAAAGAAACTGCACTGTGTTTGTGTGAGTGTGAGTGTGTGGCAGGTAAGTAATGGGGCACACACGACACTGTTTCGCACTTGCAGCTACGGTTTTTTCAACGATGTTGCGCTGTCAGTTTCGAGTTCGCGTTCTCTGTCCCTCTTCCCCCCCTCTCGCCACATAACTTACATAGCTAACACCATTACCCCCATCATCGAATCACATACAATATATTTACAATCGATAACCACACTCAACAAACACACACATTGAAAATAACACAACAATCGCAATAACATCAGGTGGCAACGATGAACTTCAGTGTCTGTATAATGAATTCCGTTGCGGGAACGGTGAGTGCATACCGATCCGTCAGTATTGCGATAACATCTACGATTGTAACGATTACACAGACGAGCAGGACTGCGGTAAGTGCTTGTCGCATCGATAGACTTCGATAGTTATCGATAAATCTGTGTGTCTCTCTCTACTTGTATCTTAAATTATGAATTAAGTAAGTGTATTAGAGTGTAATGCTTCCTTCTGCTGCTCTCTTTCTCTGTGTCTCTCTTGCTCTCTTTGTGGTGATTAAAATTGTGGTGTTTGGTTTCTTAACTTTTTAGCAACTATTGTTTCCCTTTGCTGCTGTCTTCTCTGTCTCTCTCTGTCTGAGTTATCTCTCAGTATGCTTCGATTGCTTCGTCCTTTTGTGTGGTAGCTCTTAATGCGTGTCAACTTGATAAGATTTTGATTTTTTTTCGTTTAACAAATTCCAATTTTTGTTTCTCTTCTTTCCAATTCGTTCCCCGAAAACAAAAATGTATAAAAATTGGTTGTGGTTATCGAATGTGTCCAACCAACTAATCGATTAATTGCACGAAACAACAACCGCTGGAACGACAACAACAAAAAAAACAACTTCAACATCCCATCAATTGGCTCAACAACAAAATTTGCATGTCCAAAAACAAAACCAAAATCCCCCCCCCCCCCCCCCAAAAAATGTCAACGGCTTTGCATGCGGTGATCCCCCACAACCTTCCTCCTTCCCTTTATCCTCACTCCCAAAAATAAAACCTAATCAATGCATGCGGCTAACAGCGACGAACGACATCAACGATCTCGATACCGTCGATGAAGACGGCATTATACGAAACTATGGCGATCACGGTGGTCGACCTCGTCCACCGCTGAATACGGGTTACGGTCGCGATCAAAATCGCGTCTCCGACACCGACACCGAGGGGCTCGATGAACAAGATCTGCGCGACTATCATTTGTATTTGCCAAAGGAACAATATGGCAAATCGACGCCACAGAATCCGTGTGCATCGAATCAGTTCAAGTGTCGCAACAACGTTTGCATTCCATTGCATTTGCGTTGCGATGGCTTTCATCATTGCAACGATATGAGCGATGAGGACAATTGTGAACGCTATCGTCCGTCGCAGACGACACGAGGACCAATCGTAACGCGGCCAACGTTGCCGTCGGTGACGATTGCCCCCGTGTATAATCCATGGACAACGGCGGCACCGGATACGCTTAAACGTCAACCAACAACAACAACAACAACAACGACAACAGCAAGTCGCATCACCACTAACCCAAATCCAACAATACCAACAATAACAACAGCAGGAACAGGTGCAGCGAGTAGGTTAAAAATGTGTTGCATACTTTCGGGTGCTGGTGTTATTTCTTGACTCTCCCTCTCTCTCTCTCTCTGTCTCTCGACAACAAAGTGCATGCCATGTCTGTGACTCTAGCGTCGAACATTGAAACTTACTTAAGCTAAGTTCACACACACACACACACACACACCGAAAGCTAGTTATAAAGTTAAACGTTTAATTTAGTATTTAATGTTACGTTATTCTATAGTTTGTATGCATTCTTCTTCAATTTTAATTGATGCCAACACACACACACCTGTACACACATATTCTCTTTCTCTCTCATACTCTCACTATGTATCTCTTTCTCTCTCGTTTTATGTTTTTGTATATGTGTATCTGTCATATTCACGTGCTCACGTTCGTATCATTATAAATATATGCCTCCTTGCTACCGTCCTCCCCCCGCCACTATCTACGCTCCACGCTCAAATACTCTACACATACGCTCCATACATATCAAATCACACAACACCATTTAGTCAGCTCATCGTCATCATCATCATCATTGCCACCTTTGGCCACCAGCAATTGCCTCGAAAACATTGAATTCGCGTGCCACAATCGCGATTGCATTTCAATTGAGAGCGTCTGCGATGGCATCGCTGACTGTGACCAGCGTGAGGATGAGGATTATTTGCTCTGCAATTGCAGCGGCGACCAGGTGAGTTCACAGCGCCCATCATACCTCATCTCTCTCTCACATACATACACACACACACACACACATACACTCTTGTGCATTTTTACATGACACCCACTTTGCCCTCTGCCCCCCGTATTTCCATCACACACAGTATAAATGTCTGCGCGGCGGCGGTTGCATACCCAAGACTCAAGTCTGCGATGGCAAATCTCAGTGCCGCGATGGCAGCGATGAGAGCACTTGCCGTAAGTACTCTGAATGAAGCAACTATCTATTTTACTATCCCGCTTATCATAATCAAACTCACCACGAAGTAGATTCTTTTCCCTTTCAAAAAAGTAGTTTTAATAGTAGTGATATTCAAACTAATTTCTTTCCATAACAAATTTCGAATAGCAAACTAAATACATTAATACATATTATTTAGGTACAATATAATTTTTTGAAACTTGTTCTTTAAGTTGCAAAGCCAAACGACTCTCAATTAATTAGCTTTTAACAGCATTCAATTGGTACTTAGCCAGTTAACATTCACTCACAATCAGAATTATGTATTTTGCTTTGGTCCTGCAGTTTCTAGTTTTTAGAATATTTCATGCCGCTAACTGTACTCTCTCTTCTCTTTTTCCACGCTATATATATATATACATATATCAACTGTGTTGAATCGCCGTCTCTCTGTCTCTGCTCTATGCTCTCTCTCATATTCTCTCTGTGCTGTGATATCCGCAACTGCCACATACAACACCACCACCACCACCACCACCAACAACAACAAACAACATGAACAAAAAATACATCATCATACGATCATAAAAACGAAAACGAAAACGTAAACGTAAACGAAAACATCACATACAGACTTCCATGCCAAGTTCAATCTAAGTCGACCGGTCGTCGAGTGCATGTCCTTTCAGTATCAATGCGGCGACGGAAGTTGCATCAGTGGCTACAAGCGTTGCAACGGCATCACGGACTGTGCCGATGGCGCCGACGAATACAATTGCCTCTTCAACTATGACGATACGAACTATGGTAGTGCCATATGCTAGATATACATACATAGATAGGTCATCTTCATATCATGGCTACAATATCTTACGAATGCATTTATTTTATCTTTTCATCACACAAACACACACATACACACACACACACACACACACTACATTTACATGAATTAGATCTAGACTCTGACCCAGACTTAGATACCAACGACAACAGCAATGAGAATGATGGCAATGATCCATTGAATGAGTGCGATCTATATTATTTTGAGTGTGACTTGGGCCAGTGTATACCGTTAGAGAAGAAATGCGATGGCTATCCGGACTGTCAAGATGAAACCGATGAGCTAGGCTGTCCGGCTTTTACAGGTAAACAATCATCCACAACGGAGAGAGGCTGCTAACAAAATGGATATTGTGTCAACTGTTAATCCTTAACAACACCCCACCAAACACAACACTCTCACACACTGAATTACTCATCCAACAACACTCACACACACACCCAACTCAACTCAACTCAACGTGATCGTGATCATTTTGCAGAGCATTGCCTTGAGCATGAGTTCGAGTGCGACGACTACTGCATAACACGCGATCAGCTGTGCAACGGCATTGTCAACTGCAACGATGGCAACGACGAGCGTAACTGTACCTTTTGTCACGACGACGCCTTTCTGTAAGACTATGTCTGCCAATTTATCGAACTATCGATCGCTGAAACGATCAACGTGCAATGCAATGACTTTTCGCCTTTGCTTTTCTTCTATGTTTTTGTGTGCCCCAAATATCAAACCAACCATTCACCATCCACCATCCACCACACCAATCTCACACGCCAAAAATACACGATCACATCACATCGACGATAAACGATAACAAAAATACTATCGCACATTGGCGCAGCTGCCACACGGGCGATTGCATTGCATCGCAACTGCAGTGCAATGGCCGCGTGGACTGTTCCGATGCTAGCGATGAGCACGATTGCGGTAAGCCTTAATTTCATGTCATACTACATCATTCCCGACTGCTGCAACATTTAGAAATTTACGATACTATCGTAGTACTATCGTAGAACTTTGCTTTCTTCTTTTTTTTAGTAGTTTGGCTTATTAATATTTAATTTTTATTTGTAGGCTAGTTTCATAGTTCAAATTATGAGCGTGTTAAAGAAGTTTGTTTACATGATCTATTGTTTTTTGTTTTGTTCATTTTTTCATTGTATGTTTATTGCTTAAAGCTGGCAATGCATGTCTGCAGGGTTATTTTGCTTGCAATGGAGAATGCGTCCATGAATCCATTAGATGCAATGGCCGCAACGATTGCGAAGGTGGCATCGATGAGCTCGATTGTCAGGGTAACACAATTTACAAATGATCAACCATATTGCACACAAATCCACACAAATACTATCGCTAGTGATTTATCGATAAGTTCCTTAACTATCGATATCGATCAGTTTAGTTTCAGCTCCAGTCTTCAGCTTCAACTCTTTCTCTCTTGCGTTCCTTTTCTTTTTGCACCCAATCACCGCTATAAGTTCTGTTTATATACATCTCTCTCTCTCTCTCTCTCTATCTCTCTCTTTCGCTCTCTCTCTCTCTCTCTCTATTTCTTTGTTGTATTCTGTAGTCCTTGCTCTTCTGCCTTGCACCCATTGTTTATAATTGTTGAATGTCCATTCAATATCGTTTGTTGTTTTGTTTTTTTTTTTTATTTTCCTATGGTGTTTTGCTCTCATCAAACATGCGCTACACACAAACACACACACATACATATGTATATATATATATATATATGAATATATGTATGTATATATATCTCGTCATACATATATGTAGACATACACACGCCCACAACAAGATTCAGAGACTGTCTGCCAAATGAATGGCAATGCCAGAGCTTTGAATGCATCAATGAAACATATTTGTGTGACGACCACTTCGATTGTGAGGACCAATCGGATGAATGGCCCGATAACTGCAAGGGACAGGGTAACAAAATTCGATTTAACTACTCTCTCTATACTCTCCACCCTATCCCAAAAACCAATCCAATCAATCGCAATCAATCCCCCTTTAATCAACAAGCTGTATGCATAATTAGTTTGTAAGTTTGTGATCTCCAATTTTTGGGGATAATCTGTTATATGTTATACATGGGAGAGGGGTTAGCACATCGAACAGGTTTGTACTTGTGATGCTTAACACGATGCTTAACAGATTGTGGATCTAATTGTGTAACATAAGAAACTGTTGCTCATTGTGTTCTCTTGTCTTTCTCTCTTTCTTATTAAACAAAACACGATAACAACAACCATCGCATCGACATGAATAAACATTTTCATCAATCAACCGCATGATAATCGCAACCAAATCGCCATCTCATAGCCACCACTCGCCAAACTGCCGAAGATTGCCACAGGGATCAATTCTTTTGTGATAATTTGTGCTTGAATCGCTCGAAACAATGCAATGGTCACTACGATTGCAACGATCGTAGTGATGAGCGTGATTGTCCCATTCAGCCGACACGTTATCCATCATATTCACCGCTACCGTGTCCACAGCACACTTGCCCCAGTGGCAGATGCTACTCAGAGGTGGAACGTTGTGATGGCCAGCGTCATTGCGAGGATAACTCCGACGAGGCCAACTGTAAGTTTGCATTCATATCTATTAACAATTCAATTCACCCTCATTTCTTATGACACACATAGGTGATTTCAAATATTTTTTAATAGAGCAGGTTTTAAAGGGGAATAGCGAAAAATTAGTCTTATTACACGAATACGACAGTTAAATATAATTATTCGATTCGAATTTAATCAAACGACAACAAGGCTCAACGGAAACAGACAGACGCATTAAAAAATGTATTATGTACTTCAACCAATATTAGTAAATATTTAACTAAAACAAGATAGAAGACAATTTTTGACACTTTCATAACTATTTCGATACGTGGTATAGACTTTACAATATTCTTACTAAGCTCTCTAATTTTAGAAGCACTTTTGTATACTTTTTTAATCATTTGATTTACTTTAATTGATGGTGTATCTTTTTCTAAATGTGAGGCACAGGCACCTTAAGTTATCAATTGTGTGACCGTAGACTATCATTTCAACTACTTTGCTTTATATAGTACTCTTCATTTGTTGCTATGTCTATTTCACTCACTCTTGCGCACATTCACCGCAATGCGCTTATTCGTCGCTCTCTCTCACTCTCTACCTTTCTCTCTCTATATATATAAATATATCTTTATCTATCTCACAAATTTGTTTCTTTTGCTTATTTCTCGTATACCATTCTTTTTTGGACAATTCTTCTTTTGCCAATTGCACAAACTGTAATTGTAATAATGATAACTGATAACCGATAACCCGATAACGATAATGATAATACAGGTACCCAATGCAAGGATAATGAGTTTATCTGTTACGATCGACAATTTTGCATAAATGCAACACAACACTGCGATGGCTTCTACGACTGCAAAGATTTTTCCGATGAACAGAACTGCATTGGTTAATACGATAACACAAAAAAACAAAAACAATACGAAATTTACTTATGTTAAATTATTACTGCACTATGCTTTTATTTAATGCTATTCAATTAGTACGTAGCTGCATAGATTAGCTATATAATATGGTCCTTATATCTAAATTATTACATTATTTTTTATATCGATGATCCTTAGTTAGCTCTTAAGCTGATTTGCATGCTAGTCGGAAAACTATTCTGAAAAGTTACACATGTGTATGCACTGTTGAAGAATCCAATTATTATTATTTTTTTTTTTTTTGCTTTTCTATAAATTCTGAATTCTTAATTGAATATACTTGTAATTCTACTTTGATTCCCTCCGTACAGTCGTAGCGTATGCGTATTCAATCAAGCCATTTACTAATCGATATTTTTCAATTCCCCTCCCCCTTCTCTTGAATATAGGCTGTGCTTCGGATCAGTTCCGTTGCCGCAATGGTGACTGCGTGTCTCTGGATGATGTCTGCAATGGCTATCCCCAGTGTATCGATGGCTCCGATGAGGCTGATTGTCCACTACAATGCCAGGCGAATCAGTTCCGTTGCCGCAACGGACAGTGCGTGAGCGCCGCGGTGCGTTGCAATGGCCAAACCGACTGCCAGGATAGTTCCGATGAGCAAAATTGTGGTAAGTAGTCAACGGGATATGGGGTCGCTTGCGTTCAATCAGTCAATCAGCAAAGCAACAACAACATTGTCCATCAGCGAATCAATCAATATTAAACAATAGAATCATTATCTAAATGTTGCTGCCAATCAATCAATCATTCAATCAAGCAATAATTTAATATTCAATCAATCAATCAAACAGTCAATCATATAATCATTTAATTACTCATGTAGTAAATCAATATACAAACAATCAATCATATAATAATTCAATCAATCAAACAGTCAGTCATATAATCATTTAATCACTCATGTAGTAAATCAATATACAAACAATCAATCATATAATAATTCAATCAATCAAACAATCAATCATATAATCATTTAATCACTCATGTAGTAAATCAATATACAAACAATCAATCATATAATAATTCAATCAATCAAACAATCAATCATATAATTCAATTAAGCAATCGTGCAATAAATCAATCATTTAATTATATATTCATTGAATCAATCATTCATTCAATCGTCAATCATTTCATCAATCATACGCTATACGCCCACAATCACACGGCATTCGCTATATACGCCATAAGGTCATTCACATACTGCTGGCGGGAGAACCTCGAGCATGCCACCAACAAGCAAAACAATCAAACCGACAACAACAACGACCACAACACCAATCCCACAACCACCAACAACAACGACAACAAGCTCAAGCCCAACAACCTCATTGATGCCGCTGCGCATCATTTGCCCGTCGACAACATTCCGCTGTGAGAATGGACCGTGCATTGCGCACGGATTGCGCTGCAATGGCGTGGTCGATTGTCCGTTCGATACCAGCGATGAGCTGGACTGTGGTCCCATCACTAATGAGATCGATAGTAAGTTCGATTGTACCCCAGCCCAAAAGTAATCGGTGCCAGTACGAAACCCACTACAATCGAGTACTACAATCACCATTGCAAACACCAGTCAACACCACAACCACAGCAAAATCACCCCAGAGTCTATCTTGAAACTAACCAACCTCAGTAGCTACTAATCGGGAAGGCTAATCACGCAGTAGACTATGCTAAAAAAAAAAATATGGAAACTAAACTAAAAATGCAATTCGATGGGAAGCTAACACTCTGTATTTTTATATTTATTTTTCACAGCCCAAGAACCTCAATCGACTGGACGTAATAATCAATTGAACCTGAAGACCTATCCCAATAGCCAGATCATCAAAGAAAGTAAGTAAATCCAATCAGGAATTCACTATCTCCTTTAAATTACCGTTCGTGGCAGTGAAAGCTCAAGAAAAAAGAATGCCTTGCATCTACAAAAAAGAGAAGATAAATTGAAATTCGAATAGTTTGCAAGGCATTGCAAAAGAGTTTGAACGTTTTATGTTTATACCTACAAGAAAATCTATATATATATATATATGTTCTACTCGTATGTTTCTTCTATTCTACATAATGTTCTACCATTACTTTTAAATGCTTAACCCAACCAAAACAAAAAAAAAATACAATGCCATAACCTATTACAATTAAAATACCTGCAGGATATATTAGGGAGGGTAAGTTGACCTAACTACACACCATACTTACACACCATATAAGTGTAGTACAGCACAGCACCAGCAACAAAACAAATTGGCTCGGCTCGACGTTGTATATTCTGTGTCGAAATTTATTATTGTCAGCACACTTTGTAGTACTTACTTTGTAAATTCCCGATAGAAAAAGCTACCAGTTAGCTTGTTAGATTATCCAAACACAACACCCACAAAAATCCCTTCACAGCGATTGTATGAAATCCCGCAGATCTATTGCTATGCTATCCCTAGAATACCTTGTTGTATACGAATGTGGCTAATGCTTTCTTCTGGCAAACGTACAGGTCGCGAGGTCATCTTCCGTTGTCGTGATGAGGGTCCAGCTCGCGCCAAGGTCAGGTGGTCACGTCCCGGCGGTCGTCCCTTACCCGTTGGCTTCACCGATAAAAACGGACGTCTGGAAATTCCCAACATTCGCGTAAGTATCGAGTATACTATATATTAATGATTGAGTGTGTTACTAATCTTTTCGATTTTTACTTTTTGCAGGTGGAGGATTCTGGCACTTATGTGTGTGAAGCTGTCGGCTATCCCAACTACGTGCAGGGCCAACAGGTTACCGTTCATCTGACTGTCGAACGCTGTAAGTAGATCTTGTTTTTCATTTTCGGGTTTGGGTGTGAATTTCGATATGTTTTATCCAATGGAACTGCAGCTTGGGGTCAGCACAAATACGAGGAGCCCAAATCGAATCGCATCAAATATGGCACTGTGCCACATATAGATCTCGAGTTCTTTGGTCTAGGTAGGAGATACAAATTGTAGAAAATCTTTAATTTAATTAAAATTTTATTAAAAAAAAGGAATAATTCAAATTATTTGAATCTTGAAAGTTGAATCTTAAAATTTCTTATAAAAAGTATTTATCCGAAAATGGATGTTGGCAGTTTTTGCTACACAAATAGCATTAACAATATTTTTCTTAGCAATACAACTTTCAAATTTTTATTTCCACATATAAAATACTTAAAAATTATACAAACTAGATATATAAATTACAGAGTAAAACTGAATACTTGACTTATAATTACAAATGCATAATTGATGCTTTACACCCGAGTCAAATATTATTCAATAGCTGTATTTTATATTTACTATAATTTATTTTTCTTTTTCTCTCTCTGATTGATGTGCGTTCAGTGCTAGTTGTTAGTTTACTAAATATAGTAATTAATATACGTTACCTATTTTCTCTTATTGCCAACGCCGCTACTGGCTAACGAACTGGGTAAGCGTGTTTACAGGAAACTTGGAGCAACCATCAACAAGAGAGAATTCCTCCATTAATCCCTTCCATTTTTTGGGCCAACTCTCTTTGCAGTTAACGATCTCGGACACGATCGTCCACCGACAGCTTGCAGCGAATATCAGGCCACTTGCATGAACGGCGAGTGCATTGACAAGTCCAACGTTTGCGATGGCATTCCCCACTGTTCCGATGGCTCCGACGAGCACAGCTGCAGCCAGGGACGTCGTTGTCAGCCCAATCAGTTCCTGTGCAGCAACAAGAAGTGCGTGGAACGCACCTGGCGTTGCGATGGTGAAAACGATTGCGGTGACAATTCCGATGAGCAATCGTGTGATCCCGAACCAAGTGGCGCTCCCTGTCGCTACAATGAATTCCAATGTTCCAGCGGCCATTGCATACCCAAGAGCTTCCAGTGTGATGATCTCAACGATTGTCGCGATGGCAGCGATGAAATCGGTTGCAGTAAGTTTTGCAAAATGCAAGTGAAGAAATTTTCATAACTAACACTCTTCATATTTAACTCTTTCTTTCAGTGGAACCTGTGCCCATTCGTCCACCGCCTCCAATGCAATCCTTGCTCGAGGGTCAACCCTTGGAACTGACCTGCACAGCCACCGGTGTGCCAGTGCCCACAATTGTGTGGCGTCTGAACTGGGGTCATGTGCCCGACAAGTGTACATCGAAGAGCAACAATGGTCGCGGCGAACTCTATTGTCCCGATATGCGTCACGAGGATAGCGGTGCGTACTCGTGTGAAATCATCAATACACGCGGCACACACTTTGTCACCCCCGATACGATTGTGAAGGTGACACCCGATCGCAATCAGTACTGCTCGGCAGGATTCTTTAATATGCTGGCACGCTCCAGTGAGGAGTGCATCAAATGCTTCTGTTTCGGTGTCGCCAGCTCTTGTGACAGCGCCAATCTCTTCATCTATGCCATCCAGCCGCCAATTCAGGCGAATCGTGTCGTCAGCGTCGAACTGAGTCCCTACCACGAGATCGTGATCAATGAATCGCCCGGACATAATGTGCTCAATCTGCATCATGGCGTGCAGTTCCGTGCCTCCGATGTGCAGTACAACAGTCGCCAAACACCGTACCTGGCATTGCCCAGCGATTACATGGGCAATCAGCTCAAGTCCTATGGCGGCGCGCTCAAATACGAGGTCAGCTATTTCGGCAATGGACGTCAAGTGTTTGGACCCGATGTCATCATCACCGGCAATCGTTTGACCCTCACGCACAGCGTTGGCACACAACCCAATCTCTCGAATAAGGTGAAGGTTCCCTTCCTGCCCGGCAACTGGCTGAAGCCCGATGGACGCAAGGCGACGCGTGAGGAGATCATGATGATTCTGGCCAATGTGGACAATGTGTTGATTCGCCTGGGCTACATCGATACCGTGGCACGTGAAGTGGAGGTGGTTAACATTGTGATGGACTCAGCTGGCACCTCGGATCAGGGTCTGGGCAGCGCCTCCTTGGTCGAGAAATGCAACTGCCCACCCGGCTATGTGGGTGATTCGTGCGAGACCTGCGCCCCTGGCTACGTGCGTCAACCCGGCGGCCCCTGGCTGGGACACTGTGTGCCCTTCGTGCCCGAACCCTGCCCCGCCGGCACCTACGGTGACCCACGTCGTGGCATCGCTTGTCGCGAATGCCCCTGCCCCCAGAGTGGCAGCAATAACTTTGCCAGCGGCTGTGAACTTAGTCCTGACGGCGATGTCAGCTGCAAGTGCCACGAAGGCTACACGGGTCGCCGCTGCGAGGCCTGCGCGGCTGGCTATCAGGGCAACCCATTGATACCCGGCGGCAACTGTCGCAAGATACCCGAATCTACGTGCAACGACAAGGGCACCTATCATGTGGGCGAAAACAGCTGCACATGCAAACCCCTGGTAACCGGCGAGCGTTGCGACACCTGCGCCCCCAAGAGTTTCCATCTCAATTCGTTCACGTTCACCGGTTGCATTGAGTGCTTCTGCAGCGGCCTGCAGACCGAATGTGACAGCACCTCGTGGTATCGCGATCAGGTGACCAGCAGCTTTGGACGCTCCTCTGTGCCACATGGCTTCCAGCTGGTGCGTGATTACACCCAAACCGCACCCGAAACTGTGCCCTTCGTGACGGCACAGACCAGCATCTCGTTCTATTCGGAATCGGACTACGGCTCGGATACGTTATATTGGAGTCTGCCCGCTGCATTCTTGGGCAACAAACTGACCGCATATGGCGGTCGTCTCAGCTACACGGTCAGCTACAGTCCACTGCCTGGTGGTCTGATGTCCCGCAACAATGCACCCGATGTGGTCATCAAGAGTGGCGAGGATCTTACGCTCATCCATTATCGCAAGTCTGCCGTTAATCCCAGCCAATCCAGCTCGTATGCCGTGCCCATCCTTGAGAGTGCCTGGCATCGCAGCGATGGTCAGGTGGCCAATCGCGAGCATCTATTGATGGCCCTCAGTAAAATCGATTCCATCTACATCAAGGCCACGTACACCACCAGCACCAAGGAGGGCGCCCTCCAGCAGGTCACCCTCGACACTGCCACTTCTACCAATCTGGGTGCACCCCGCGCTTTCGAGGTGGAGGAATGCCGTTGCCCTCAGGGCTACATTGGTCTGTCCTGTGAACGCTGTGCTCCTGGCTACAAGCGCAATCCTGAGGAGGGTCTCTATCTCGGTCTTTGCGAACCCTGCGAATGCAACGGTCACTCGTCGCAGTGCGATGCTGAGACTGGCGAATGTCTGGTAAGCAAAGCAATTTTATACTAATAAAAAATAGTTATAGTTCTTGTAGAAGTTTTTATCCGAGTTCAAACGGTCTCCGATTAACTGTGAAGGGTCTAACACGACCTAATGTACTCGACCAGAACTTAAATATAGTCCACTAAACCTTTCGTTTTCTTCTTCCCCATTGCAGAACTGCGCTGACAACACCGAAGGCGAGAACTGCGAACAGTGCGCCGCTGGCTATGTGGGCGATGCCACACGCGGCTCATCCTATGACTGCCAGCCCGATAACAACGGACAACAGCCACAGCCACCACCGCCAAGGCCCGACGATCAGAGGAGATGCGAATACTGCAACAGCGATGGCACCCAAAGCTGTCGCGAGGGCTACTGTGAATGCAAACCTAATGTGGTTGGCAGCCGCTGTGACAAGTGTCGCGATGGTACCTTCGGACTGTCGCTCTACACCCCGAACGGTTGCAAGGAATGCTTCTGTTCCGGCCAGTCGACCCAGTGCCAATCAGCGTCACTCTATCGCCAACTGATCGCCGTTGATTTCATTAGCAACCAAGCGCTGATCACCAACGAAGATGGCCAGGAGATGACCAGAGACAACCTGACTAAGGATGTACCCAACAATAAGTACACCTATTCGTACCCCACTTATACGCCCAAATACTGGAGTCTGCGCGGCAATGTACAAGGCAATCAATTGAATGCTTATGGCGGCGCTCTTAACTACACCCTGAATGCCGAATCTTATACCCAGACCCAGTATCAGCCCGGTAACGATGTCATTCTTATTGGCAACGGTATTCGTTTGATTTGGTCCCGACCTGCCGAACTCTCGCATAGCGATCAATACAGCGTTGTGCTCAGCGAGGAGGAGCAATGGCAGCGTTTGGATTCGGGTCGCGCGGTGCCTGCCACGCGCAGCGATGTGATGAGTGTACTGACCAACGTGGAGCATCTGCTCATCCGTGCCACACCCAAGATACCCACCACCAGGACGTCCATTCAAGATGTTACCCTCGAAGTGTCCGTGGATCGTGCTCAGCCCGGTGCCGAGCATGCTGTCGACATTGAGACATGCCAGTGTCCTGCCGCCTATGTTGGCAACTCGTGCGAGAATTGCGCCCCCTTGCATTATCGTGCTGCGAACAATCAGTGCGTCTCGTGTCCATGCCACAAGGATAACACCCAGAGTTGTCATCTGGGCAACAGCGATTATCCCGAATGTGTGTGCAAGCCACGTTTCACCGGCGATCGTTGCACGGAATACGGTGAGTAGCCAGTAGTCAGTAGATTCTTGAAGACATGAGGTACCACCACCAAGAAAAACAAACACATAGAACTACACACATTTATCCTTCCCAAGCACTTGAGCCCCCCCCCAACGACTTTTTCACCTTATCCTAACGCCCCAAGCCCATTCTCCTTCTGAACTTTACTTTTAAGCGCGCTGCGATGTCACTTTTTATACAATTTTTCAACATTCTTTTTGAACTTTGTTTTCTTATTCATACATCCGCCTGTCTTCCTACCCTACCCCAAAAATCTGTCATTGAAATTTATTTTGAAATTTACGAAAAAAAAAAACAAACAAATTCAATCATCAAACCGACAACAAATTGACAAATCATCACAACAAAAAACAAAACCATCCAATCCATCCACATTCTAGACACATCTCGCATTATTGAAGAACCGCCCAAGATATGCGATTCAATCGGGGGATTCTGTTGCAATGGCTTTCTTTTCGATATTGCGCCCAACGAGACAATATCATACAATGACACACTGATGATACATAAGGACAATAGAATCATAGGAAAAATTACGAAACTGCGCAATGGCTGCCAACTGCGAGGTTCGCGACCCCATCAATCAGTTAATCAATCAATCAAACCAATCAATCGAGCGATTCAAACTCAAACTCTACAAACAACAACAACTATCGCTCCTTCTCTGTCTCTGTCTCTGTCTCTATTTTACTCTATGTCTCTTTACTTTTGTAAACTTACCTGTACACTGCAAAAAACGAAAACCAACTACACACATACATACATAGCATAGTTAATATGTACTATATGTTCCTCACAATTGAGATCTAATACCCTTTACTTTTAATGTCTGTCCTCTAATTCCCTCACTACGATATCTTATGAGTTACATTTCAGTAATTCACCCAAATTTTCCTCAACTCCTTCGTAGCTAAATTTAGAAATTATTCCTAATTCCGATTTTACTCGAATTTATAATAGAAACTACACCATTAATATGGAAGTTAATTTTCTAAATTCAGACAAATTGGATAACGAAATCGATGTTGGGAATATGATATGACTGTGTGCTCTACCTTTTAGTCACTTTCGCATTTTCCTTCGAGAGGAGCGATTGCTCTTCATTCCAGCAGCAATTGAATATTGCAAAACTTGTGTTGTTGTTTAATCGAAATAGTATTGATTATTTCTTTAAGTGTGTTTTAATATACTCTCTGTACTTAGAGTAGTTCAATAACTTTGTGTTTAGTTCGTTCTCTAGGCCAGGCGATAACTATGACAAATTTGGATTCTGTAGATCTCTCTGTGTCTCTCTATATCTCCCTCTGCTGCAGCTAACTCAATTCTACGACCAAATCAGCTTTAAAAAATCTGTCGTAGTTTAATTTATTTGGGTAACACTGTGATCGTTTTATTCACTTAAGTCACAGTCTTAGTTTGAACTAGTAAGAAATAAAATATATGTTTACCTACCCCATGCTGAATGTGTATCTAAAAAGTACATAGAACCTACTTCCAACAACAACTTCCGATTGACACTTGACCTCGATCGTGAAACCTCTCTCGTTTATTTTTGTCACTAACACAATCGATAGTAAAAAGTTGAGAATGTTAACTGGTATTTCGTTTTGTTGTAGCAAATATAGTTGAACTAATCGTTTATTTGTATGTATATATTTTCCACATCGCCATCAGACAATGGCAGCCCGGAACCAACCCCAACAGACGTACCAAATATTCGCACCCAGATCATTGTGTCGATCTCGAAGCCCCAGATCACGATTATGCCAGTGGGTGGATCTGTCTCCCTCAAGTGCAGCGGTCGCATGAAGTGGAATAATGTGAGTGTACTATATATAAGTGATTTCAGATAATTGTACATTTGCTTACTATAACATTTGCTGTTTCTTTTTTGTTGATTGTAGGATCCTGTTGTCGTCAGCTGGTACAAGCAGAACAGTTTGCTGCCAGTGAACGCTGAAGTCAATGGCGGTGATCTCTATATCCACCAGCTGCAATTGAGCGATTCTGGCGTCTATACCTGCAGAGCAATCAACAATCAGACCTCGCATACCTTCGAGGACAGTGTCTCGATCACTGTGACACGTAAGTCTTATAGATTCTTAATTCCCTCACATCAGTGCTAAATCTGTAATGAAAACTCTTTTTGTGTGTCACTTGAACGCGGCTCTCAAAGGATATGCCAAAGAAATGTTGGCTCGCTATGGTAGCAAAAGCTTTTCAAATAATTTTTACTAGATACAATTTTAAATAATTGAGTAGTAGCATTTATTTATGTTCTTCAAGTATTTTTTACTAAACGTAACACATCATTTAAATAAAATATTTAGGATTTTCGTTACCCATATTTTCCTTTATTTTAAATATAATTTTTCAAGTTTTGCCAAAAGTTTTTGAGAAATCAAATAATTTTAACTTTATTTTTAGACTTTCAGATTTACTAACTTTTACTGATTTGAATTCAAACTTTCTTTACTTAGTCTTTTTGAAAAATATAATTTTTTTATATTTAACTTTTATTTTTAGAACAAAAGGTTCATCAAAGTATAAATAGCTAAAAATGTATATTTTATTAAAAAAATGTTCAAGATTTTCATGATTTATTTTTATTTTAAACATTTTTTCAATCAATCCATTTTACTTCTTCTAAATGAAATAATTTAGACCGTCCAATTTATATTCAATTGAAATTCTTTTTAGTTGTATTCTTTTTTTAATTTATTTTGTTTTCAACCGACTGTGAGTAAATCCCCTCGACTGATTAACTCTCTCTCTCCCTTCCTCTTGCTGCTCCCACAGAACAATCGCAACGTTCCCCCGCTCGCATCATCGATCTGCCATCGACAGTGACCATTGACGAGTATCAAGCATACGAGATCACCTGCCAGGTCGATGGCAATCCCGCTCCCTCAGTGAAGTGGACACGCGTCGATGGCCAGGCCGATGGACACATTCGCACCGATGGCGGTCGCTTGATCTTCGAATCGCCGCGCAAATCCGATGAGGGACAATACCGTTGCACCGCCGAGAACCAATACGATCGCGATGAGAAATACGTGCAGATCTATGTGCGTGGCAATGCCCCAGTGCCACAGCCACCCCGTGAACGTGTCTACATTCAGCCCGAGGACTACAATGGCGAAGCCGGTGACACTGTGCGCTTCACCTGTCAATCGACCAGCGGAGCTCTGTTGCACTACGAGTGGCTGCACGACAGCTATCCACTCAATCCCCAGCAACAGCGCAACATCATCATCAGCGGCGACACGCTAGAGATCCGTGATGCCACCGCTCGGGACTCCGGTATTTACACGTGTGTCGGTATCGATCTGCGCAGTCAACGCAACTACACTGAGGATGCTCGCGTCTACATTGAGCAGCGTCAGCAGCCGCCCTCTGGCGATGGGTAGGTGTACTAACGCATCATTATTTACTTTATTATCTCTAACTCTCTCTCTCTCTCTTCTCTTTGTTAGCATTGCACCCGTTATTGTGCGCTTCCCCGAGGCCAACACGATCGTTCAGGGCAGCGACTTTAGCATCACTTGCGAGTCAAGCGGCTCTCCATACCCGACCATCAAATGGACCAAGATCAATGATCAGCTCGCATCGAATGTCCATCAGACCGGCAATGTGTTGCGCATCATCAACGCCAGGATCGAGAATCGTGGTTTCTATCTCTGCATAGCTGAGAATGCCTATGGCCAAGATCAAGTTCGCGCGAGTATCGATATTGATCGTAAGTGAATACTTCATTTTTCATTTTTTTTTTCTTCTAACTTTCTTAGAACTTATTAATTTAGTATTCGTTTTGGTTAATGAAAAGATTTCTATACATGACTGACTGACTACTTAAAACTTTAGTTCGATTATTTAACGTACTTGATTACTTATTGTCATGGCTTCTAAAAAATAAGTATGGAAAGACTTTAAAAGGCAATAAGCGGAAGACTGGAAATGCTGAATTTGTAGACAAACAAATTCAATTGAGAATTCTGCAATGTGAAAATATTTAAATTACTTATTTCAAATTCAAATTTATTTATTAATACGGCTTTAATTTGACTTCATACTATCCAGCAATTATAGAGAGACTCCCTATAAACAAAACATTTTTTGTTCAAACTTATACCAAAGCCAAAGTACCCGTAATAGTTGCATTAAAAACTTCTCTTTGCTCTATTTCTTTCGGATGCTTTCCCACACTCTATTAAACAATAATGTTGGGTAATGTAATGTATATTTAAATTTGTCTTCAAATGATATTATCTAATGTTTTAAATAAAATTTGAACAACTACCAAAAAACAAAAGCACATAAGAATGGAGTCGGTAATAAGACAGGTCCGCACAGTCTGATCCTAATACTAATCTGTACAACAACGATAATTTACTTGTTTGCAGCTCGGGAGTCTCCGAGCGTTGACATTTCACCGTCGCAACCGACTCTGGTTGGATCACAGGGAATGCTCTACTGTACGGGCAATGGAATTCCCACGCCCACGATACAATGGCGTCGTGTTGATGGTGCTCCGCTATCGCCACGTCATCGCGTCGAGGCCGAGGGCTACGTGCTGTAAGTACAATCGATATCGATAGTAAATTTGATAGATAGATCGATATATTATATGTCAATGTTCTTGTCTTGCAACAGCTTTGATGACATCCAAATTGCCGATGCCGGCGATTACGAGTGCGTCGCCGAGAACTCCGTGGGTCGCGTCAGCTCAGTGACAACACTGCGTGTGGTGGAGCGTCCGGTGGTCACGATCACCGCGGACAGCACGTCGGGACATTACACCGTCGGCGATGAGGTGGACATCATATGCACGGCTAGCGGCTATCCGAATCCCTCGGTGCGCTGGATCTATCCCGATGGCCATCAGACGCGCGATACACAGGAAATCCAGGCCAATGCCTACCATGGCAATCAGGCGTTCTTGCACTTCAATTCGGTGCGTGCTTCCGATGCCAATGATTACAAGTGCGAGGCGACCAATGAGTTTGGCAGCGATGAGCAATCGATTCGCATCTTTGTGCAGCAGAAGCGTGGCGATATTCCCGATCGTAAGTCCCAGCACATACTATAATTTCATTCACTTTACAATTGAAGGTTAACCTTCTGGGGCATTTTGCAGCTATTGGCGAAGTTGATCATCCCGATGATTATGACAACAGGCAACAGCAGCCAAGCGCCGACAATATCTACAATACGAATATTGGCGAAAATGTGACATTCAGTTGCGATCTGCGTCCCTATGGCCAAACCCATTGGGTGCGTGCCGATGGTCAGCCAATGCAGCCCAATGTTCGTTCCGAGCAAAACACTTTGCAAATCACATTTGTGACGCAACTGAATCTGGGAACTTACCGCTGCAATGCCGTCGATCAGCGTGGCTATATCGTTGCCCATTTCGATCGTGAACTGGTTCTGTTGCCACTGCCACAGATCACATTCCATCCCAGCATTCCGCTTGAGGTCGAACCCGATCGCAATGTCGCCATCTACTGCCAGGTGACCAATGCCAGACCCGAGGACGTGCACTGGACCACCGACAACAATCGACCATTGCCCAGGTAAGTGCTGTAACAAAACTACAAAAGTTCAACTCTTCATTTCTATCCATAGGGTAGAAGGGTATTATAACTTTGTGCCTTCAGGAAATGCAACAGGCAGATCTAAGCATTTCCAATCCTATAAAGTATATGTATTCTTGATCAGCTTCAACAGTCAAGACGATATAGCCATGTCCGTCTATCCGTCCGTCTGTCTGTCCGTCCGTCTGTATGAACACCTAGAACATCTAGGGTCTTAGTTGCGTTCGGTGATAATCTGGTATATTTCTACCTCTCATTCTATAGTATATTTAGCATGTGCTACCAAATATATTTGTTGGTATATTTTCAACATTTTTGTGGTATATGAATTCGGTATATTCTATAATGAATACTACACTATTTTACTTTTATTCTCAATGGGTAGTAGGTACCTCGCAGTCGAGCACACTCGACTGTAGCCTTTTTACTTGTTTTCCATACTTTGATGCAACTTATTATGATGCTCGATGATTTCACTCGTTTAGCTCTGTCTACATCGATGGACCATATCTGCGCTTTGAGGCCATCACGCCAGCCGATGCTGGCGGCTACAGCTGCACGGCCTCCAACGAGTTCGGCAATGTGAGCAAGAATGCTCAGGTTGTGGTGCGACGTCCCAACTATCAGGCGCAGCCGCAATCGCAGCTGCAGGAGAGACGCGAGGGCGAAAGCATTCAGTTGCGTTGCAGTGTCACAACATCACGTGGTGAGCCACACAGCGATAACATTCAGGTGAGTTTCATTTTCATTTTCATTTCCACATTCAAACATTCCCCCTTCCACAACATTGAATTCGAATTCGAATTTGATTGCAGTTCAATTGGCGTCGCGAGGATAATGAACCGCTGCCGCGCGATGCGCGTCCCGATAGCCAAGTGCTGATCCTGAATTCGTTGCGCATCGAGGATAGCGGTCGCTTCATCTGCGACTCGTATGACTTGGAGAACAATCAGCGTTTGCCACAGACCTCCGTTGATTTGCGTGTACTAAGTGAGTAGACCCCTCCACCTCCTCCTTCCCGCCAGTCCAAATTGTGTCAGTTGTGTCACAGATGTCAGGTCCGACAATGCGAAACAGCAGAACAGAAATATCTCTTATCTCACACACACACACACCACACACACACACACACGCATACACACAATCACAATCCCAAAACTATATATATACTATATACGATTCTTACGTCAAAGTGTTAGGCCAGCTCTCAGACAAGAGAATTTCTAAAACTTACAAAAAATCAAAAACACACAAAAAAAAAAAAACAAAAACAAAAAAATTTAACCAAAAAGGAAGAGGATCGAATGAAGGCAAAATTGAGAATACCAAAGAAGAATTAGGCTTTTGTTGGCAATATTATTCAGAGCAGATTGAAAGATGAAAGGCTCGCTCGCTCGCTGATTTTACTTTGTTCTTTTATCAACATCTCTTTGTATCTCTATATACTATATATCTACTATATCTTGCTCCTTATGCTGTAACTGTATTTGTATCCATATGTATATGTATGTATGTACATATGTGTATATCTAGCAACGTTTTTTGACTAAACACCTACACACACAAACACACACACACACACTCAATCCTTATAAATAATATACTCAGAACCCCCCCGATAAAAACTCAGTCACTACTCTGTAAATACGCGAGCTGAGAAAACTACCAAAGTATCTTGACTATCCCTTCACTTTATACACACACAAACACTCACTCACACATACATACACATACACAGTTCACAAGCAAGTTAAAAGAAATACAAAAAAAAACAACCGAAAAGAATAATGTAATCGGAAGCGGAAATGGAAACGGAATGGATACGGAAACGGGTTTAGGGCACAAAACCACACTTTGTATATATGACAATAAGCCAAACACACGCACACACACACACACACACACACAGACAGCCACTAACAATTGTAACTCTCTGAAATGTAAGAACACACAAACTTTTATCTGTATCTATATGTACTTATAAGTATCTGAAAAAGAACAAATCTGGTGATGGTGTCAAAACTCTTAAACAATTAACTGCCCCAAGATAACTTCATCTTGTAAAATACAAAACGAAAAATCTGTTTCAACAGAAAGCTAAAGATAATTACCAACTATATACTGCCCAATGCATGCCTCGAAGAACCAAACCAAACAAAAAAAAAACAAAAAAAAAATACTAAAAAAATTCAAGTAATCAAAAAGCACCCACCCAATGCAGCCATTTTTTCGATACTTTTCAAATTTTCAAATCCTTAATCTTAAGTGAAACACACAAAACTTACAAATGCAATGAGAAAGAAATGCCAAAAAAAAAAAAACACACACACAATGAATTCAATTCAATTATATCGATTAACTCTCTTTATATGTAAAAACACACGATAATTTTGTTTTCATATTTAATGCAATTGAAGATCATTCGATATAAGCATAAACACACACATATTGATAATATTTTTAAATTTTTAAGCTTACAAGTGGCTGCCATATCTAATACAATACATTTTAAGTCCCAGCAAAATCCACTATGTGAAAAATAAAACAAAAAAAAAAAAAAAAAACAAAACCAAAATATTAACAAACATATTTTACACAACAACATCAAATTGTGTAAAGCAAACAATTGTAACATATTCTTTTTATTTCGTTAAATATTAACATTTTGATTAATGTTTCTTTTAGTACCAAAAAAAATATTCTTGCAAGGGAGATACTAAATTAAATACTAAAAAAAAAAAATACCATTTTGTGTCTGTCTGCTTAAAGTTAAGAACTTTTTTGCTTCATCCTAAAATAATGCTATAGTTTTTTTTTTTATTTTTGAAACCTCTGCAAGGATATTTCCAACTTTGATATATCGAAGTTTGCCATCTTTTTGATTTTTGAGTTTGTGTCTGTTGTTTGTATTTATTTATTATTGGGCCACCCTTAATTTTTGTTTTTTTTATATATATATATTGGTGTTGGATACGTGTTCACTTTGTCGTTTCTTGTTCTGGTGTTTATTCATTTTTTCCACCACCCTCAATATGGTTCAACGGCGTGAGAAAAACTACAATTTCTCAAGTGTCTTTAATCAACATAACTACAATATCAATCAACAAAAATATGAATATAAAAAATATATAATAAAAAAACAAAAACACTGCACTGCACTGCACATTCTTCTTTTTTTGATGTTCTCATCGATCTCTCACCTATTTCACTTGCACACAAGCAGCACTTGCACTTCACAAAAAAAAAAAAAAACAACAACAACAAATAATTAAAAAAAATATGCAAAAACCAAAAAAAAAAAAATGAATGTATTAATAAAGTGAATTCCAAATACCATATTTTTTGTGATCAATGTACAAAACAAGCAATTCTTTGTACACATATTAATCTATTGTAAATAATCTCGAAAGTTGAAAATGTTTAGATAATCATCTATTTGTATTTTATACCTTTGAATAACTTAAAATCAGTTTCAAAGCAAAAACTATAAACAACATTGGCAAAGCAATCAATTTCTATATTCATTCTGAAATTCAAATTCAAAATACCAAAAAAAAAAAATCGTCAAGTTTCAAATTAGCTCTGCTCTGCCAAAGAAGAATTGAAAAAAAAATAAATAAAGTGAAAAACAAATTATGAATTACCTTAGTTCTCGATAGGTCAGAAATCCTTTTCAAATGGTACACATCAAATGATTTCATATATATATTTTATTTCTCTCTTTCTTTACTGCTTTTTTCTCTTCTCTCTCCCTCTTTATGTCTCTCTCTCTCTTTCTTACATGTGCGCTTGTGCAAAATGCAAAACATACAAAAAACAAAAACAATATTACATACACACATATATATAAAAAAATATATATATTTATTTCGTGCGCTTTGCAAATGATAAAATACCAAAAAAAAAAAAAAAAAAAAAAATACAAAACCAATCTGATTGAATCTGAATGATATATGCTCATGTACACATAATCCATACAATACATATATATATTCATGTATATGCATGGTATAAACCCTATACTATATACACAATATATATATATATATATATGATATATGCGGCAACAACTACAACAACTGCGACAACAACCAATCAACCAACCACCAACCAACTGTAACAACAACTACAACAACAACAACTGCAACAACAACCGCAACAACAACAATCAATTGAAATACCCTAGAAAAAAAGTACACAACAAGTGTGTATGGCCGCCACGATTATCCCTGCATGGTTTTATTTATATGCGCAGGTGTGTTGCCGATATCGCCCGTTAATCATGCTAAAGCCCAAGAACATATTTACTAGTATCTTTTGCGATTATCATTATGATTTTGATTATTATTATTACGATTATTATTGTTTTGCTTATGATTTATTTTCTGGCCATTTTTTATTAATTTTTTTTTTTTTTGCTACTTAACCCACTTTCAATGTTATCTCGTTTTTGTTTATGATTATTATTATAACACTACCAACTTTGATTATTTTAATTTCTTTTTTTTGTGCATTGTACAAATAATGTACATCTATTGGCCCTGTAATGCCGTTATCAAGCCTAACACTAGTCCTACGATCTGTGTATACAAAAAAGATTTAACAAAAGTGTCACAAAACGTGCCAATTTATTCACGCTATTAAAATCAAATCAAATCAAATCACATTCCACAGTTGCCTTGAAATTGCTTGCAATTAGTTGGTATTTTTTTTGTACTGAGTATTTAGTATTTTTTAGTTGTAGTGAGATTGCAATTTCCCCGCGCACACACACACACATATACACACACAAACGCACACACACATAGAACAGTTGACGAACACACATTAAATGCATGCTGGTTACTTGGCAAACGGTTCGTATACGTGATATGCGATTTGAAGCAGTTGTGACGGGAATTCAACCACTAGTATTGTACTAACCGTGGCGAAAGTGTTAAATAGACGTCAAAGAATATGCTAATGCTCTTGTACTATGCTCTCTACAAACAAACAAACCAAAAACAAAAAAACGAACGTGAACTATACTGCCCAAAAAAACAAAAACATTTGTCGCAACATGCAAAACACAGATTTCAAACTTAAGCAAATGACGCCAAGCAAAACGATGGCAACATCAGCAGTGGCTCCAGCTCGTGGCCCCAGCATCTCGTATGTGTGCCAACCGAATGACTTCAAGTGCGTTTCGCATCCGCATACGTGCGTGAGATCGAGCATGGTCTGTGATGGCATCTACGACTGCACGGATCACTCGGATGAGTTCAACTGCACGCGTGATTTTGGCAGCAAGGCAACAAACAAAGCAGCAGCTGGAGGCGGAGGAGGAAACAATTTCAAACGCTGGAAGAAGAGTCAACCACAATTCGCAAACGGAAACGCAGACGGAAACGGAAACGGAAACGGATATGGAAATGGCAAGGGCAACAAAGGAAACACAAGCGAGAAGCATAAAATGTGGAAGCAGGAGCTGCGACGCGACAGGACGAGGAAACGACAAGTTGTGCAACAAGAAATGCTGAGCCAAAGCTTCGGTTTGTCTTGAGTTTCTTTTTTTCCCACTTTTCCAGCTTCAGCTGTTTTTTTTTTATTTTAATCTCTATCGCTGTCTCACTTTTAGTCTCCTTCTCCTTTTTGTTACACTCCCGCTATTCTTTTCTTTTTCCACTTATGTCTCTTTCTCTCTATCACTATTTCCTGGCTATCTTCTCTATCTTTGTTTTGTCTCTGCTCTTTGAATTTGATTTGCACTCAACTCACGTTTCAACAACAACAGCAACAAGTACAACAACTGCAATTGCAACAGCAACCACAACACAACTATCGATAAGTTATCGACAACAAAATTATCGATACTAAAGTTATCGATTGCAACAACAGGGTAGAGCGCCGGTGTTTCGTAGTTCGTAAGTCGTAATGGTAGCGATAACACAATCGATACACTGCCGTAATCGTTATCGATAACACAGACACAAACACAAAAATGCTTTGCCAGTTCCTCTTCCACAACTTTACAGCAACAACAACAACTGCAACTTGGTACCGGGCTATACAAACACACACAGCAACAATCGATATCGTTATCGATATCTCAAGCCTTATAATCTAATCGCATGTGGGTATCCAAACTGTACTAACCCACTAAAAATAGTTGCTTTCTTACTTTGTGTATATTAAAATATCAAAATTCTTGTAAATAATACGCCAAAAAATCAAATACACACACACACAAATACACACATATGACTCGTAAGAACAAATAACGAAATATCGAACAAATCGTTTTGTAAACTAAAAATCTTTCAATCGACAAACCAACAAATAAAAAATGAAAAACAAAATTGCCATCAAAATTATAATAATAATTGTTGAATTAGTTAGCAAACATTTTGTAGATTTTTGCGATTGTATAATATTGTGTATTTAGTTGTAATGTATAAATAATATATGTAAGTATATTTGTATATGTATCATACTTAAGTATCTGGATTTACATGTCCATGAAACATCAATTTGACAAATTATCGATAACAATCGAAGCGTAATTCGTAATTAGCCAAACACAAAATAAAAAAAACTCATTTGTAATCCCATACACACACACACTCTCGCACACAAAAACATACACATACACGTATTCTTGTATTCAGTGTGATTCGAACCAGTAGCCGTATTAGTCTAAAATGTAGCTGTGTTTTTCCCTAGTCTGTTTGTCATTATTATTCTTCTACACTTTCTGTTGACTATCATTATGTACTTATATATTTTTTTGTTAATTTAGTCTGTATCAGCATCAACGATCTTCAACTCTCCCCCTCCTAATTCCCAAAAAAAAAAAAACAAAACGAACTCCTCAACTTCCTTACGACCCCTTCTATGTATTCCAAATTCCAAAACATAAATAACCAAAAAATCAAATCCAAAACAAAAACAGAAATATATCAAACTAAAGCATGTGATGCGTATCGAACCCACACACACACAACCAACACACCCACACAGAGCCACACAACGATGATTATGCCATCTCTAGCAACTCTCTAGCGATGGGCCAATCAATCGTGAAACGTTCGATAAACATCGCATAAAACTATCTGTATAAATCGCCATATTTGACATGTAATTTTGCTAACTGCTTTTTTCTCTCTCTGTGTATTTTTTACTATCTTATCCCTCATGTCGATGCCTCATCTCGCACACACACACACACAAACACACACGAAACACATACACGATATACACTCACGAACACATATACACTATACCAAATTTGCACTCCATGCATCATCCAATTGTGAATTGTCGCCAATTGTGAACGTAACGCCGAATAAAACATCTTCGTCGTCGCCCTCGTCTTCGTCGTTCTCGTCTCCTCGCGTCATCTCCGTTCTCTTGTTCCGCTTGTACTGTGTGTCCTGTGTGTGCCGTCTCTCTATCTCCCTCTCTGCTCGTGATGATGATGATGATGATGATGATGATGATGATGATGGTGGTGGTGGTTTTTGGTCGGTGGTGCAGCGGGTCTGGCCACAACTCCAGCCAACTATCCGCCCCAATATCTGCCACCAAGGGAGCCGATAATCCCGCGTGACTACAGCTTGAAATTGGATCAGCAATCGTCGAAATTGCATGTGGGCGAATCCACCGAAGTGGAGTGCTACTCCTCGGATAACAGCTACACGGATGTGATCTGGGAACGTTCCGATGGTGCACCACTCTCAGACAATATTCGAGTGAGTCAACTACTTGCCACTAAGTTAATATTTAATTGAAACTCATTATCGCTCTTCTCTCCACTCTACCTACAGCAAGTGGGCAATCGTCTGGTCATCGCTCAGGTGACTGCTGCCGATGCTGGCAACTATGTGTGCAAGTGCCGCACGGATAAGGGCGATCTCTATACCACCAGCTATGAGCTGGCTATTGAGGAGCAGCCCCACGAGTTGCGACGCCCCAAGATCGTTCATGCCCAGGTCGGTGAGACTGCGCAGCTCAATTGCGGTGCCGATGACAGTCGCCAGCCGAGCTATCGCTGGTCCCGTCAATATGGACAACTGCAGCACGGACGCGATATTCTCAATGTGAGTAACACTGCTTTTTATTTTCTCTTTCAATCAGTTGAAAATTTCAATTTTTATTTAATAAAATTCTAGTCATTTGAAAGTCACCATAAACAATCATTTTGAATATACAAATTGCAGATTGATTTGTTAATTTTAATTTTACTTTTACTTTGCAATTTGTATTTTCAAAATTGAAACATAATTCGAAATATTTGCCATTAACATAACCAACCGAATTTTACTCTAGCGTATACTTGGAATGTAATGGTAAATCAATATACCAAATGTAGCTTTCGGTATTTTCTTGGTTGTAGTAGTATTTTTGGTATAATGTGTATAGAACCAATATTCTATATAACATATGTATTACATTCAAGTATTCAATATACCTTTCCAAATTATCATTTGGTATATTGATAACTTTCTTGTTGTTTTTGTTTGTTCAAAAACGCTTCTTCAGTAACTTCGCAACTTTAATTTTGCTCTTCTCGTGTTTTCTTCTCATTTACAGAACCAACTTGATTTGACCGATGTGCAGGCCAATGATGCTGGCACCTACATCTGCACTGCTGTCTATGCGGATGGTGAGTCCGTGGACTATCCTAGCATTCTGGTGGCCACCGGCGCCATACCGCACTTCCATCAGACACCGCTCAGCTACATGAGTTTCCCCTACTTGCCGAACTCATCGTTCAAGTTCAACTTTGAGATCACCTTCCGACCGGAGACTGGCAACGGTCTGCTGCTGTTCAATGGAC
The DNA here is from genome assembly GCA_019972355.1 of Drosophila kohkoa. Taxonomy (NCBI): domain Eukaryota; kingdom Metazoa; phylum Arthropoda; class Insecta; order Diptera; family Drosophilidae; genus Drosophila; species Drosophila kohkoa. The sequence goes on from BJEL01000077.1 coordinate 927,350, forward strand.
GCACTCGCGGCTCCGGCGGCTACATTGCCTTGTCCCTCAAGGATCGCAATGTGGAATTCCATTTCAATTTCGGTGGCAAGCCGTTGATGGTCCGTGCCGAACAACCGCTCGAACTGAATGAATGGCATACGGTGCGTGTGCATAGATCACGTCGCGATGGCTACATTCAGCTAGACGAACAGCATCCAGTCGCATTCCCCACACTGACAGAGACACCGCCCTTGGAACTGATTGAGGATCTGTATATTGGCGCAGTGCCCAGCTGGGATCTGTTGCCGGCCGATGCGGTGTCCGAGCAGAGCGGCTTCGTTGGCTGCATCAGTCGCCTGGCACTCCAGGGTCGCACCGTCGAGCTGATGAAGGAGGCCAAGATCAAGGAGGGCATCACCAGCTGCAAGCCGTGTGCCAACGCACCCTGCTCCAACGGCGGCATCTGTCTCGAAAGCCAAACGGAACTCGCCTACACCTGTGTCTGCCAACAGGGCTGGACGGGACGCAACTGCGCCATCGCTGGCACTCAGTGCACTCCCGGAATTTGTGGAGCCGGTCGTTGTGAGAACACCGAACTGGACATGGAATGCCTTTGCCCCCTGAATCGCACCGGAGATCGTTGCCAGTACATCGAACACCTGAATGAACATAGCTTGAACTTCAAGCGCAACAGCTACGCGGCTTTCAGGTAAGTCCGAGTGGGTTACAGCTCTTAACGATCGTTCTCGATGAGGCTGCTGATCGTTGAGGATAATAAGGCAGGAAGAAAGTCAATCAATTTGGAAGAACCTCAAGAACCTCTAAAAAGTCTTCGCCGTATTTCGGTCTTCAGCGGCCTCTGCAGTTATCCTAAGATAACCTATTTGGTTTCTACTAAAATAATATTCCATATTCCATATCTAAAATACTAGCTCAAGTTATTTAAGCAGTTGTTTAGGCTGGCGATCATTAGGCGTATTAAGAGAGAAAGAAAATTAATTGATTTGTTAGGCACCACTTAAAAGCCTCCTGATTGCAAGAACCTTTAACCGTACTTCTGTCTTCAGCGGCTTCTGCAGTTATCCTAAGAAAAGCGATTTGGTTGCTACTAAAATATAATTCCATATTAGTCTAAAATACTAGCTAAAGTTGTTCAAGCAGTTGTTTAGGCTGGCGATCGGTGAGCGTATTAAAAGAGAAAGAAAATTAATCGATTTGTTAGGCACCACTTAAAAACCTTCTGATTGCAATAACCTTTAAGAATTCTCCGGCATATTTCTGTCCTTAGCGACCTTTGCAGTTATCCTAAGATGAGCGATTAAATTTCGACTAAAATATGATTTACTAGTAGCCCAAAATACTAGCTAAAGTTGTTGAACCAATTGCTCGTCTAGTTAGCTTAATACAGTCTTTGAATAATATAGAATTGAAAAGAAGTCCAGTTAGATAATTAGATACCCTTTACTTCCTATATCAATTATTCAAATATTCCTCCACTTCTTCAATTCACAGCACACCTCGTGTGTCACGCATCAATGTCACCCTGTCGCTGCGTCCCTCGAGCCTCCAAGATGCCGTGCTGCTCTACACAGCCGAATCGAAGCTGCCCAGCGGCGATTACGTGGCGCTTGTGCTGCGCGACGGTCACGTCGAGCTGCTGATCAATACGGCGGCACGCCTCAAGCCGGTGGTGGTGCGATCACTGGAGCCACTGCCCCTGCACCGCTGGACACGTGTCGAGCTGATGCGTCGCCAGGGTGAGAGCATACTCAAGGTGGGCAATGCAGCGCCACAGCATGCGAAGGCAGCGGGCGCTCCACGGACGCTGTCGCTGAAGACGCCACTTTATGTGGGCGGCTATGATCGGGCGACGGTGAAGATCAATCGCGATGTGAATATCACAACTGGCTTCGATGGTTGCATCTCGCGACTGTATGACTCGAAGATGCAAGTGAATCTGTTGGTGGATGTTGTCGATGCGGCCAATGTGCAGAATTGCGGTGAACTCAATGAGATTGATGGCAATGACATCGATGGTGATCTGCTCTCGCCGGTGGGACAAGATCAGCAGACGGGCCACGGTTCCAATGAGGAACATCAGCCCTACGAGAGTGCTCCGTGTGCCAACGAGCCTTGCGAGAATGGCGGTACCTGCAAACAGGAGGGCAAACAGGCTGTCTGCTCCTGCAACCTGGGCTACAGCGGCAAGCACTGCGAAGATCGTAAGTTATTCAACGAATTTGTATTACTATAATTGAGGTATTTTTGCTATTACCCAGAAAGAACTCTAAATTCTTATTCATTCTTATTATTTTTATAATTTTACACATTACACGCTTAACGGCCACTAAAATTAGCTTCGGGGCAGACAGTCTTCCCTAAGCGAACTGTCTTAAATTTAAACAAACTTAGCAAAAAGCAAAAGTAAGATGACTTCTTTTAGTGTCGTCTTATTCTTTTTTGAGGTAACAGCCACAAAATTCATTTGCCATGGAAGCAATGAATGTCCCCTGTTTTTGTTTTGTTTAATAGTCACAATAATTCGATACTTAATGAATACGTTAAGCAAAAACAAACTTAGCAAAAACGGTACGAATATTTTGTTGCAATTATGCGAGATATTGGTATAGAACTTATTATAGCCGCTACCCATAGGGTAGAAGGGTATTAGAACTTTGTGCCGGCAGGAAATGTATGTAACAGGTAGAAGGAGGCATCCTCCGACCCTATAAAGTATATATATTCTTGATCAGCGTCAACAGCCGAGACGATATAGCCATGTCCGTCTGTCCGTTTGTGTGTCTGGATCTCAGAGACTATAAGAGATAGAGCTATAATTTTTTTCGACAGCATTTGTTATGTTTGCACGCAGATCTTGTTTGTTGCGAATTTTTTCCACGCCCACTTCCGCTCCCGCAAATCAAAAAAAATCGAATAACATGCCTGATTTTAAAGCTAAAGTTGCGAGTTTTGGTATATACAATAATAACTATAGTAGTTATGATTCCTGAAAATTTGGTTGCGATCAGATACAAATTGTGGAAGTTATTAAAGAAATACTTTTGTATGGGCAAAAACGCCTTCTTACTGGGGGTCTGAGTTGCTTTATCCGACAATCTGGTATATTGTGCCGTCTATGGTATATTTTTAATGGTGTACTTTAACGATATACCAAACATACCATTTGGTATATTTTTAGTATTTTTGGTATAGTTTGAAAAAATACCGCAATATTTTGCCTTTATTAAAAGTGGGTAGCGGGTATCTCACAGTCGAGCACACTCGACTATAACTTTCATACTTGTTTTTGTATTATTTTTTCAACTTTTACATTTTCCTCAACTTTCACTTACTCTTCCCCTTCCTGCAGACATTCAAATCGGCTTCAATGCCTCGTTCCGTGGCAAAGGATATCTGGAATTGGATCGCAAACAGTTCAGCGAAGAGGTGGATCAAGATTTCACCTCCGCCGTGGTCGTCTTCTCCACCAACCAGCCCAACGGTCTGCTCTTATGGTGGGGACAGGAGGCTGGCGAAGAGTTCACCGGCCAGGACTTTATCGCTCTGGCCGTTGTCGATGGCTATGTGGAGTATGCCCTTCGCCTCGACGGCGAGGAGGCGGTTATTCGCAACAGTGATACGCCAGTGAACGATGGCAATCGTCACATTGTCATCGTGAAGCGATCGGGGGCCACAGCCATTCTGGAGGTCGATCGCATCTCCTATTCGGGCGAGACGCGACCAACCGGTAAAGACACGATGCACCTGCCAGGCAATGTGTTTATCGGTAAGTTAACCAACTGTTTGTTTTCCCAGCTCACGATACACGATTAAGTACCTCTCTCTCTTTCTCTCTAATAATTAGGTGGCATGCCGGATATATCGAAATTTACGGGCAATCGCTATAGCCTCAACTTTACCGGTTGCATTGTCTTTGTCGAGGGCGAGGGCCAGATCAATCTGGGCAAATCCTCCATCCGTGGCATCAACGTGGACACCTGTCCTGTGTAAGTATCTTAAAGAAAATCTGTATCCAATAATGACAATAATAATGGGAACCGGGGGGAAATACTACTTCGATATATTAGCTAAGAGTTACTCTTCTTTTTAACATGCTGACGGAGATTAGTAGCTATGATTTTCCATCCAGCGTTGTGTATCACAGATACGATGCCAACGATGTGCGATATGATCCGAATTTCTTTGATGAATTCGATCAGCCGCCGCCGGTGCACATCATTTATCCGCGTCCCAATTTCAATCAGCTGCAACACAGTCAGGGCTACGGCATTGTGGCAAGAGCCACACGGCAAGTGGGCGTGGCAGTGCCGCCACTAAGTCTACTCGTCTCCACTGTCTACTGTCGACTGTGGCAACTGCTGTCGGTGCCCAGTTAAATGGATTGATAATTACCCACAAAAAAAAAAAACAAAAAACATCCTTGAGATACTAAACTAATCGTGCCATATCATTGCAAAATATCATGTTATAAATTCGATATCGACACCGATATCGATATATTATATATATATACAAAGTATATATATATAGATAATTACTAAAGCTAAATGTTTGCAATACCAATTTACTATAATCGATGTCGTAAACGATCTAACATACACCCAAAAAAAAATACCATAAATATACGAATTTTTTTTTGTTTTTTTTTATTATCGAATAGCTAGCACCAAAATATTGTTAAAGATCGTTAAAACTTATATATAATACCACTTAAGATACCGATTACTTATGACAGTATGTACTTGAAAAACTTGGAACACTAGAAAAATGGGTCCGAGAGTCAGATAATCCAGTAATCTCTGAATAAATCCATAACTAACGGAAACTCTACTATATACACAAATCTATAGGTACATATAGAATAATGTACTCGATATATATATACATATTTAGTTAATACAGATATACTATACTATATTAAACGTAATAATATCGAAAGGCAGGCGCAGGCGAGTTTGAAGCTCTTCTCGTTGAGACAAAGTCTGAAATTGCAGTAATACGGATATAGACAGCACTTTTATACACTACTCGTAGAACGATTACGATAATGGAGAAACTACTGATGTGGAATCTTCTCCCAACTAAATTAGTTACAATGCTTGCAGTCAACAACAAAACAAAATAGTCAATGATTTTATGCCTAGCATTCTATAGAGCAGTACAAAAGAAATTTAGCTAAATTTTTGCTTCTTAATCCTAAACTCATGGAACAAGTATTAGATTAAATATTACAATTAGACACTAGATTACATTTATTATTCTATATAAGTATTTGCAGTAATAGTTTTGTATATTTTATCATTCAACGTTTAATTTCTTTGACTTTCTCTTATTTTTTAAGTACATCTCACAAAAAAATACTTGGAACTTTAAGTATTTTATGAATTATCTCATTATTATTCTTTTTTTTTATTGTTTGAACATTTATTTTATTATTTATTTTTTATTATTATTATTATTATTATTGCAGTAATGATGAAGCCCATGGCGGTACTGAACCTCCAGTCGTTTAATATTTAAAGCAACCCCAAGAATCCCACAACAGAAGTTAGCCTCTTATCATTTTTTTTTTTTATTAAATAAATCAACCAACTTTTTGTTATATGTAATTTGCATATATGAAACAAAGGGTAAATTTATACACTGCGCTGATTGTTGTATCGTAGAAATAACTAAGCAATGAGAGATCCATGGATTAATCATTAATCCAATTCAACCAACAACACCACGAACGATACGATGCAATTGCTTCTTTTATATTTAATCTTAAATGAATGGGAAAAGAAAAACAAAATAATTATTATAATAATGATAAAAAAAAAACAAAACAAAACAAAACAAAACCAAACAACTAACTTTTAATGTATACAACGGCCATAAGAAGTGAGACACAAAAGAAACCAACAAAACACTCGAAACGAAACAATAAAGTTATATATGGAATACATACATACCTATTAATAATTACTAAATGCATAATAATACATACATAACATACATACATATATAGAACTTTAAGGCCTAACTAACTCATGCAACCACCAACAACAAACACAACAGCAACAAACAACGCATACTAGCCAAGAGAATGAAGAAGAAGAAGATAAGATGATGATGATGATGACGAAGTTAAAGAAACTACAACTAATTATAAATAATCTATTAATTATTTATCCATTCATTGATTTCGATTCGACGAATTGCCTTTTGTTGAGAAGCCCCAGTGTAAAATGTTGTGCAGCTTGAAATTTAACAGTCCTAACCTTACAATTGCATATAACGCACACACACAAACATTTGAATACACATTCACACCCACACACACACACACATGCACAAAGTTTATAAATTTAAACTAAATATACATACTTATATTACAAGTTTATTGAACAAACGTAAAACTACAAAAAAAAATATATTAAAATTATTATATGAAGAAACATCAACATAAATTATAATACGAACAAAACTGTTAAGTGAATAAAAAACAAAAAAAAACTTTAAAAATATTTAAAACCAAAAAGCAATCGCTTGGCACGTGTTTGTCTTACGCATTGGAATGGTCGGGGGAAGAGAGGTGGCTTCCAAAACGCAGCCTTTATTAAAGCTCATCGATTCGCAAACAAATGGACTTATCTGTATGTGTGGATGCATTGATGATCAGCCAGCGCTTTGGTTTTTGCACTGCAGCGCAGCAGCAGCGGCATTCTGGCAAGCGCGTCTTCGTCGGCATTCTTCGGCGTCGTGTCACCCGAAACGAGCCGAACACTTTGCAGGCCTAGTCTTCGTGTCGCTGTCGATGCTGCTGCTGTCGCCGTCGCCGTCACCGTCACCGTTTAGTTACTTACGTGACGCGACGCGGGCAGGTTGTACGTTCTGGCAGCTGCGTGCGCTTCTTTTATTTTTTGTCTCATTATTTTTGGCGTCTTTATATTTCGGCGTGTGTTTTGTGTTTGTGTTTTTTTTTTCTGGTTTTGTGAAAAAAGCCGCAAATAGAGCAACAAACGAAACAGTTTATGCGTGTGCGAATTGTTATCATTGATGCAGAAGATGATAATAATCATTTGATTGGGCTAACTGTTAATAACATCAATTAGCAGCATCAAATGCAAGTTGCGCAAAAAAGTCGTAATTTGAGTGCAAAGCAAACCATCGGAAAACAAAAAAGAAAAAGTGCGTGTGACAAAGTGGGGTAAAGAAAGCAATGTTTTGGTGTTTTTTTTTTTTGTTTTCAGCAATTCTTGTTATTTATATTTAAATTTCGTATTTGTATTTAGTTTGTTTGTATTTTTAAAACGTTGGCCGGCAAACAGCTGCAAAGCAAAAGCAGAAAAACAGGCGACAAAGTGACATAAATACGCACACAGACAAACACTTGCATATGCATATACATATGTATGTATGTTTGTATGTATGTATGTTTGAGTGTATGCAAACGATGTAAGGCGAGCTAAACAGGTGCAGGATGCAAGTGTTTGTTTATAACATTTTGATACTATAAATTGACTAAGATATTGAAATGTTGTAGTTTTTAAAAACAAAAAAAAAAAAACAAATATAACATATGCTAATCAATTATGCTGTTCATTCAAAAATCGTAAACTTAACATTCTTGCGTTTTTTTTACTTTCCCTTTGGCTATTACCGGCTTCCTTCATTCTTCCTCTTCGCCTTTGCCTGTAAACGATGCCAAATATTTTTAAGAGCTTTTCGGAAATGTGCCGTTTGTTGCTTTGTCGCTTTGCTGCCAACGGATGTGACTAAAAGAGAGCGCAACAACAAGAAATTGAAAGAATTGATTTCTTTGCTCTTTGTTGTATTTTGTTGCGCCATAACATTTGAATGGGTTTTTAGTATTTTTTTTTTTTGTTTCTTGAAATGGCTCTTTTGTCTCTTTACCACCAAGTGCTTAAAATACGAAAATAAAAATAATAAAAGTGTTGCCGCTAATCCAAGTTCGTGTGATTCCAATAGATCTCATCGAAGAAGAAACATTTGGACACCCTTCAAGAGCTGCGCCTTTTGTCTTTTATCCAGCTCTTCAAACTGTAGCGCACAGGTGAGTTTAGCAATTTATCTAAGAAGAAGAAGAATCAGAAGATGAAGCAGTTAAGCGACAAGCTAACGGCAAATTGTGCGAGTTGAGTGGAAAGTAGTTCAGCTGGTCAACAAGTTGTCCATAAAATGCAACTGGGCCCGTTGCACGTTCAATCTTCAAGCTGACAATTTGTTAGCCAAGCCAAGTCAAGTCAAGCGACGCATGTTGTCATATCCTTTTTTGGTTTGTCTCCATCTCTGTCTCTCACTAGCTTGTTGCGATTTTGGTCCATTTTTTGCGCAAAACAAGAAATTGCAGCAGTTGAAAAGCAGCGAAGACACGAACCCAATTGCAGACTTGTCGCCTGCTTGTTGTTGCTGCTGCTGTTCTTTCTTACCTACAACGATGCGGCCAAAATAAATAACAAAAAAAAAGGAAAAAAATGAGTGAGTGAGTAACCCCAACTCCTCCGACCCCATGTCCAATGAAATGCCTCATGCTGTTGATAACATTAATGAACTGTCTACAACAGCGTCGACGTCGACGTCGCTCTGTTTGCTGCCCGCACAAGAATAGAAACCATCACACACACTCACACAGGCACGCACAATTCTTGGCAAAAGGTAAAAACTTAGAGCCGAGGAATGCAAGAGCAACAACTGCAGCCAGAGAAAGAGAGAGAGAGAGAGCAACTGCGAGAGCAAGAGAATGAGAGAACGTGCATGGCTACAATGTGACCATGCTGTGCAGCTGTTGTTGTTGTTCTTGTTGTTGCTGTTCCTGTTGCTCTACGACTGGGCCCATTCTCTCATTCCTGCTAACAATAAATCAAAAGGCAGTGCAGCAGCAAACATCAACAACAATGCAGAAATGCTCTTGCATGTGTGTGTGTGTGTGTGTGTGTGTGTATGTGTGTTGTGCTAGTGGAAAAGCCCAACATAATAAAAATCAAGGCAAGTGTCGTCGCTGTTGCCGTCGACGTCGCAGTCTCAGTTACAAAAGGCAACAGGCAAAAAGGGCGCAGACAGTTTTGTTCTTGTTCTCATTCTTCTACTTCGGCGACCTGATGCTTTGTGTTGTAGTTGTTGCTGTTCCTGTTGCTCTTGCTCTTGCTCTTGTTGTTGTAGTTTATGAGATTTCATTATTACTTTCGATTGTTGTCCGCACCGACAACGACAACAACGATGACGATGACGACGACGACGTCGCTGCTGCGCCCATTGAGAGACTAAAGTTGCCCTTTAGTGAATAGTTCTGGGCCCAAAAACAAATAAACACACTGCCATCAACGGCATCAACAGCATCCCAATCTCAATGGCAATGCCAAGCTGAGCTCCTTTTGGACCTCGTTCAACATTCTAATCGCATAAGCAGATAGAATGGGAACAGCTCTAAGAATGAGAATGAGAATGAGAATGCGATTGAGAACGAGAATGAGAATGAGAATTGGGCCCACACTGAAAAAGGTACAAAATAAATAAAGCAATAAATGGAAAATAAATTTCAAAAAATTGCTTTTCAAGTGGCTAAACAAAACTGCAACAGGTTCCCCCCGCATTGATGCTCTTCCCCCTCCCATCATTCTATCCCCATATCTTTGAAAATAAAAAAAAAAAAAAGTCTCCCTCCTTTTAGCCTTTTGCTGGTCATTCAGCTGCCCAGTGCACTTGCAACGTCATCATTGTCTGTGTTAACTGGTCTCTGTCTCTCTCTCTCTCCCTCTCTCTCTCTCTCTCTCTCCCGCTCTCTTTCTTTCTCTCCTTGCCCATTATAGTCCCTCTGTCTGTCCACTGACAGCTACCGAGTTGAAAGATTTCATGAAGATCTTTTAACCTGGTTCTTGGCTTATTGAATGACTGAGAATATATTATATATGTATTGTATGTCTGGGAATTTCATATCAAGCTTGACTGCAATACTTTACTGAATGCATGCATCGGAAACATTGCAGCTCTTTGATAGTTGCGATAGGTTTAATCATTTCACATATTGACACATTTTAGTAGACCAATATTTACAATTTGATTGTCTTTTTATACCCGCTACCCATAGAGTAGAAGGGTATTATAACTTTGTGCCGGCAGGAAATGTATGTAACAGGTAGAACGAGGCATCTCCGACCTTATAAAGTATATATATTCTTGATCAGCATCAATAGGCGAGACGATCTAGCCATGTCCGTCTGTGTGTCTGTCCGTCTGTCCGTGTGAAACACTGGATCTCAGAGGCTATAAGAGATAGAGCTATAATTTTTTTTCGACAGCATTTGTTATGTTTGCACACAGATCAAGTTTGTTTCAAATTTTTGCCTTTTGATTTGCCTTTATTAAGAATGGGTAGCGGGTATCTCACAGTCGAGCACACTCGACTGTAACTTTCTTACTTGTTCTTAATTGATTTATTAACTCTTAGTTTGACCATTGATAAAATGATAGTTTGTTTTGCTTAGATTAACTTCCTTAATGAAGCTACTGGTTTAATCCTTTAAATACGCATTATTATATATTGTTTCTAGCTCATATCTACAAAGAGTTATACATGTTATTTATATTTCGTATTTGTACTTTCAAAAACTTACCTTTTACAATTGACTTAATTTTACCAATTAGATGAAAACAAAAACTTTAGCTATTGGAATTTGCCATTGGCCCTGATTTCATTTTGAGTTGCGATTTTGACCTAATGACCTGGCCTGGTAACAAACAATTCAATTTACTTTTCGCTAATTGCAAAAACACAATGCAACTCTCTTGTTATACCGATTCCGATTCCGATTGTTGGCTGAGCTGTGAGCTGTGATTGCTGCCTGCATTTCCCATCAAGCTGCGAGTTGGCCGTCAAATTAGCGATTGACACCTTTTCGGATTTGGGGTTCGTTCCGTTCCATTCGGTTTGGTTTGGTTTGGTTTGGTTCCATGAAAACGGCGCATAAAAATTATTTCACGCTCGCCAAGCGGACACCAAAATTATGATTAATGTTTCCACAAGAAGAAAAAAACAAAAATAATAATATTAAAGAGAAGACAGAGAGAAAAAAAGATAGAGAGAGAGAGAGAGGTAAAAACAAGCATAAATTGGATTTGATTTCTGTTTGTTTGCCGGTTTCTCGTAGAGCTGTTGGCGTTTTTTCGGTTTTTTTTTCGGCATTTGGGTTTTTTTGCACTAGGTAGCTGCCGCCTGTTCATTAGCAGAGACGGCAGACAAATCATTGGAACAGCAGATGGGAGACAGACCGACAGAGAGCGAGAGAGGTTATCGTGAGGCGGCCCCAAAAAGCCCAAAGGTGGCAATCAGAAAAAAAAAAACCGAATGAATGAATGCTCGATCACTGAATGGGAGAAACACTCAGAGATAGAGCGAGAGAGAGAGAAGATTGAGGAGGGGACAAGAGATCGAGATCGAGAGCCAGCGAGTCTGCATGAATGAAACGCTGGCGGGTTGCGTTTTCTTTGAGTTTGAGTTTGGGTTTCGTTTTTTTTTTGTGTTTTATTCGGTCTTTTTTCGGTATTTTTCAGTCCCCTTGCTGTCCGCCCTCTGCACTGCCCCCTGCTACAAAGCGGAAGTGTAATTGCTGGCTGGACTCGACCCGACCCAACACGACCCGACCTCGCTACAGACCAAAAACCAAACAGAATAACAACCAAATCACAGCGACCTTAAGTAGCGGCTACAAATGAGCCGAACATAAAAAGAAAAACGGGTGTTCGCAAAGCGACGTCTTCGCTGTCACTGTCGTTGTCGGCGCCTTTGCCGCAGCTTCTTCGTCTTCATCTCAGGCAATTACCCTCTGAGAAAAGAGAGAAGAAGGGGGAAAAAAAAAACGGAAGCGCATTACAAGCCATATACGTAATGTGATAGCATATGTTGTGACACGCCCACACGTATTAGCCCTAAAAAAAAAAAAAAAAAAAAAACAAGAAAAAAAAGAACAACAGAAAGTACAGCCAGCTCGAAAACCTTGAGATCAGAACCCCGAAATGAACCCAAAAGCAGTACGAGAAGGAGAAAGGGGTAGAGAGAGAGAGGGTGAGAGAGAGGGGGCAAGGGGAGAGCAAACAAAAGCTAACTCAGTAGCACGTAGCGAACGACGCGTTATCGCTGCGAGGATATCGAAAATGGGAATGGGATTTGAGAATGGGAATGTGAATGGGAATGGGATTTGAGAATGGGAATGGGTAAGGGGAATGAACAGAGAGAGAACAGTATGGCTGTGATGGTAACGATGGCCTTATCAGCGACCATCGTCGGGCCGTGACGGCGACAACAGCAGCAATAGAAGCAGCAATCAGAGCAATTTGCGGCTGCGCGACGAGACATTGGCAGACAGAGGCGGCACACCTAGGGAGGGATCGACAGATAGATAGTTAGAGAAGAGAGAGAGCAAGAGAGAGAGAGAGAGTGCTAGAGGGAGGTACAGATACAGATACAGATACAGATAGAGAAAACAGGCAGGAAGTGAGCTATTTGCACTTCCAAACAAGTCATAATTTTCGGCAGACTGAGAACAGACAAGAGACAATGTTACGTGGAATTCGAGTCTGATAAAGTAGCTCAACCGCGTCCCATTCATACCAAAAACAAAACAAAAAGATACAGCCAAAAGGAAGGCGGAGAGGGATATTTAATAAGCGGCAATTTAGCGTTGAGGTTGACATTGACACAGGTAGAAGACAGAGGTCGTCGTCGTCGACAAACATCATAACAGACAACTACTAACTACTTAGGTAGCCGTTGGACAGGACAGGACAACGACGTCTTGAAGATTGCACTGACATTGCTGACAGCGAACCGTCGAGAGTAATCAGAGCAGAAGAGAGTGAATCATTCGGAACTTGGCCAGGATTGGATGTGGTGGGAGGGGGGTAGGAAGGGCAGAGCTTGTGCTGCCAACTAAGATGAGAAAAATGAAATAGTTATGATCTCAGCACGGTGTGTGTGTGTGTAGTGTGTGTTTCTTACTTGACTTTTTAATTAGTGGCAATGTGAAACCTTCCCACAGCGTCTCGCGAGACGTGAAAGGCATAGTTGATTTGTCTGATGATGTATTAATTTCTCACAATGATGTGAACAGATTGAATAATCCAAAGAGCCCAACTAACTATCTGTCTATCTCGCTATCTCCCTATCTATCTATCTCTCAATGGTTAGGCACTCTCTGTGATCGCAGCACGTAGCTGTCAGCGGCATAGAGGCCGCCAGCTGTGTTTGGGGTCAGTTTTGGAGGAGCACATTTGTGAACTCAATTAAAATAGCAGACGGCGGCGGTGGCAGCAGCAAAAAAAAAAACTCACCTCGACCGATTCATATATGTACGTACACGACTTGTATATATTCCCTTTACCGATGTTGAACTCAAAATCACATGCAAATGACGGCGACAAGATCCGCACTTAAAGATTCCAATTGAGATTCGAACTTTGCACGTATCTCGCTTGCTGTTTGGTAATTAAAGCTGCTTGGGAAGAAGGCAAAAAAAAGAAAGAAAAAATAAAATAAAGGAAGGGAGGTGGAGGAAGCTTAATAAACACATACCAGAGTAACTGTTTGAGCTGAGAGGCAACCACAATGAATAGACAGACATTCCTTACCGTGGGCAATTAGAAAATGAGTTCAAGCGAACGCGCCAACTCGCACCAAGTTGTGCCGAGTCATAGATCAACGTTCATGATAAGCAGACACCACAGCAGCAGCAGCAGCAACAGCAACAGCAGCAGTTGGAGCACTCTCCGAGCACACACAAGTTTTGCTCTAATCGGAGCACTTCTTTCTACCATATATATACTATATACTGTGTGTCGATGCCAATGATCATTTTGGCCGATCTCCGCTGCCGACTGCGTGAGTAGAAAGCAATCGGTGAGCGCACATTTTTATTTTGTTTCCATCAGATTCCCCCCTCGGGCGCCATTCCAGCCAGCAACTGGGCAACTGAGCAGCAGCATCATCATGAGATCGAGACTTCGACTCCGACTCAGTCTGAGACTAAGACTGAGACTGAGACTCGACTCCAGTCGCGTCGAGTCATGGCATCGTTTGCTGTTGTATGTCTCTCCTTCTTCCTCTTCCTCTAGCTCTGCTTCTTTGTATTTTTTTTTTGAAAGTCTGCGCCAGTTTAGAATTGTGATTGGAAAAGAAAGAAAAAATGAAAAGAATGAACATTCCACATTCTGCAAATTCCTAAGCTACCTAAGACTGCCAACCGAAGCATTTCCTTTCTTGCAGCCAACATTCCAACCCATTGAATAGATTAGGCAAGGTCAGACTCTGTTGACAGGATACAATAATCCATTCATACAACACAAAAGGGAAGGATTTGGCAGGATTAGTCCATAGAAGGTTTGCAAACTTTGCCAAACAAAAACAGTTTATTGCCTAAATAGTTCAAGTGCAGTGAAGTGAAACAATTTTCATCTGAAGATCAACAGCTTACGATTATTAAAAGTAGACTAAAAAGAAAAGGAAATGAAAAAAGTCTGCTATTGTTTTATATAGTAATCTGCGAATCCATTCAGAAAAATATTTCGCATTTAAAATTAAATGACAATTCTCAATGAAATTTACTCAACTTTTTTTTATATAAACGAATTACAGAATAAAAAAAAATATAATAAACTGAAAAATAAAATTTATGTATATGTATACGTTTTTGTCCGATATCCGAAACTATTTTCCAGTCCTGTAGAAATGTAACAAAGAATTTCTTTTAAAGTAGAAAATATTCCCTCCTGATAGATTGAAGTAAAATCTTATGAAATTTTATGCTGTTTGTAAGTGTTTTTATACCCGCTACCCATAGGGTAGAAGGGTATTATAACTTTGTGCCGGCAGGAAATGTATGTAACAGGTAGAAGGAGGCATCTCCGACCCTATAAAGTATATATATTCTTGATCAGCGTCAACAGCCGAGACGATATAGCCATGTCCGTCTGTCCGTCTGTGTGTCTGTGTGTCTGTCCGTCCGTCCGTATGAACACCTAGATCTCAGAGACTATAAGAGATAGAGCTATAATTTTTTTTCGACAGCATTTGTTATGTTTGCACGCAGATCAAGTTTGTTTCAAATTTTTGCCACGCCCACTTCCGCCCTCGCAAATCAAAGAAATCGAATAACAAGCGTAATTTTAAAGCTAGAGTTGCGAATTTTTGTTTATACAATAATTACTATAGTAGTTATGATTCCTGAAAATTTGGTTGCGATCAGATAAAAATTGTGGAAGTTATTAAAGAAATACTTTTGTATGGACAAAAACGCCTACTTACTATGGGTCTGAGTTGCTTTGGCCGACAATCTGGTATATTGTGCCGTCTATGGTATATTTTGAATGGTGTGCTGTATCGATATACCAAACATACCATTTGGTATATTTTTAGTATTTTTTTTAGTATTTTCGGTATATTTTGAAAATAATACCGCAATATTTTGCACTTATTAAAAATGGGTAGCGGGTATCTCACAGTCGAGCACACTCGACTGTAAATTTCTTACTTGTTCATATTAAAAATGTAATTACAATCTTTTTCACAAATTATTAAAATAAAACTAACAAAATCAAGAATGGGGAAGCTTACTCCAAGTTAATATAAATTAATATTCAACGTCATAACTAAATGAAAATGTTCCCAAGTTAATATAATTATAGTAGAATATTTTACTTGAAAACCATAAGAAAATCTATAATGAAATATATATTAAATAACAATATGTTCAAGTTTTCCAAAAGTATAAATAGTTCTTGAATTTGAAGAAATTCGAAGTCCATATACTTATGAAAAGTTATTGAAAAGTTATTGGTTTTTTTTGTTGTACTTGGATTAGCTGCAAGTCTTTTAGTTATACCGGAACATTGGTTAACTATCCAAAAGCGAACTTGTTATTGCAGCAGATGCATTCAGGCGGAACAAACAAGAAATGAGAAAGGGGGACAATGATTGCATTAAGTTGATGGCGAAGGGTGTGGGGGGGGAGTAAATGTTGTTGCCCATTTGTTGTTAATTTGACATGGGAGCCATTTATGGGGATTTTTTCGAGAGTTCTGCGAACGCATTGAAGCATGTGATAAGCTTGGGGCAACTTGGCAACTATTTCTTGCCACAGCAACAAATGCAAAATGGCGTTCAACGGGCATTGAAAACTCGACTCGTTAAACTCACAATACGTTGGCTGGCATTCATTGCATTCATTCATGAATGAAAAACAAAACGTAGCTTAGATGAAAAACCACAAACGCATTTCATTCATAAATAGGCAAAAGTTCAACGGTTGTCTCGTTTATGACGCCCACAAATAAAAAAAAAAAAAAAAAAAAGATACCGAGAGCTACCTGAGACGATGGCAGATGGGTAAGAGATGAAGAGTTGAACAGAAAGAGAGATGTTGAAGGTTAACGATGCCATTCGACGACATCGGCAACATTTTAACTGCTTTATTATAACAATGAAATGCAGTCGGTGCTGCTGCTGCTGCTGTTGCATCCGCATTTGCATCACAACCGGACCAAGTAGTATTACTCCAACTGCAAGTTGGGAGTCTGAGTCCGAGACTGAGACTGAGACTAAGACTGAGACTAAGACTGAGACTGAGGCAGCTTGTCGAGTCGAGTCCAAGTCACGTTTTGTCACTGCTGCAACTTTTTCGTTGGTTCACCTTGGAGCGCATACCAAAGACACAAACGGGAATGGGAATGGGATATAGAATGGGATGTGGATAGAGTTGGATAGGAATGAGGAATGAGATAGATAGATAGGGGGAATGGTCAACAAGTTGGGGCCCGACAGAGAGTCAGAGTCGAGAGCAACCTTTTCATTGATTGTTTTTCTTTGCCTTTACCCATTTACCTTTGCCTTTGCCTTTGCCTTTACCATTCGCGCTTAGCCCACAGCCCGTTTCATTTCTCTGGAAACGAGCAACAACACCGCAACCCAACAAGAAACCAGTTGACTGCATTCCAAGGCGTCGCTCACTGCGATCATTGAGCATCGACTGGAGTTGAGTTGAGGAGGGGAATAAAGCACTCCATTCTTCGCTGCTAATTGTTTCCGACTCGTCTCGACTCTGGGGCCAAGGACAACATCCTGTGTCGACAGCTGGGGCAACTGTTTGCCCTCCAAATCTGTTTCAAGTACGGCGAGAAATATTAGATGGTGAGAGGGAACGGAGAGAAGAGGGCAGCGAACCTTATAGATAAGCTCTAAGCACACTCTTTATGTTACTTGCCTCGATTCAAAGTCAAAAGTTTGGTTTACGTTATGTGATAAAAACAATGTTGTCGGTTGATTTAACTCGCTGATAAGGCGTGCCAACAACAACAACAACAACAGATGAAGAATGGAGCCGAGACACACACACACACACATGCACATGCACACACGTATGCCAGCGAGTCTCTCACGTCCGGGCGAGTAAATAAATGAAACAAATAAAAACAAAAATTAAATTGGGTTTATTGCATTTCATGTGAAAAACAAACGTTCGACAGCAACAACAGCAACAGCAACAGCGATAAGTCGGAGAGAACCCCAAAGAGCTGCCATATGGGATCGATCAAGACTATATACTCTACTTTAGTCGTACCCCATCGCCACCCTTCTGTCCCCTTCGTCTCTTCTCTGCCAACAACAAAAAAAACAGGAACAACGACAAATCAAATTGTAAGAATTCAACAAGAAATTCTCGCAGTTGTGTTTGCGTTTCAATTTCGTTCATTCAATCAACTAACCGACTTTCAATTGAGACTGCACAATTTGGAGCAGTCGATCAACAAGGGGTCGGTGGGGGTGGAAGCAGCGGGGTTAC
This sequence comes from Drosophila kohkoa, assembly GCA_019972355.1. Taxonomy (NCBI): domain Eukaryota; kingdom Metazoa; phylum Arthropoda; class Insecta; order Diptera; family Drosophilidae; genus Drosophila; species Drosophila kohkoa. The sequence goes on from BJEL01000077.1 coordinate 945,172, forward strand.
GAGTTTCGTCGTCTTTACGCATCACTAACTGTGGGAGCTGAGCTGAGCTGAGCTGAGCTGCTGTTGTTGTTGGTTGTTTCATTTCGGTGGCTTCAATTAAATAACAGAATGCCAATTAATTAAAAGCCCATAACCGTTAGACCCCTTTTCTCAGTGGGCACCCATTCACCTAACCAACCCCTCCCCTTCACCTTCACCTTCCCTTCACTCTCTCTCTGCCCACTTACTAAAGTTGGTAAGGTGCCGAGTCGCTGTCGCTGTCGATGTTTCTGTTGTTGTTATTGTTGTTGTTGCTGTTGTCGAGTCGATCTAAATTACAAATTTGTCGTACCAAAATAGATAATATGATCTAATAAAATTGAAAGAGCAGCCGCGCGACAATAAAAACCACGACGCAAATACATACACACATCGCATTTGAAATAAAAAACCAAAAACACACACAAAAAAAAAAAAAAAAAAGAAAAAACATACAAAAGCCAAGCGGCGCCTGAGGAACGTTGAATGATGAGACTGTATCGTGTTTTGGCTTTTACATTTTTCCGATAATAATTCAAACTAAAATGCTATACATAAAAATCAAAAAAAAAAAAAAAAAAAAAAAAAAACTAAAAACTTAAGATCCGATCCGAAACACTAAAAAGAGAATGTTCAAAATAGCTCGATACTTCCCTTTAGAATCGAAACAAATTTCGCAGTTTAAGATCTTAAAACATATATTACCAAATATAACTTATAAAGGACACTTCTTTCAAAATATTTGCCATATTTTAAATGAAATTTCTTTGTGAAAACTTGTAATTTTCCCTTAATTGTTTAGTATTATAATCAATTAGTATGACGCAAAGAATTGTGTTAAATTACTGTCTGATCGTTTGGCTCGAATTTCAAAAATGAGAAGAACAAGAATTCGAAATTATGTAATACGCTAAGGGAGTGCCAATGATAATAATGTCATATGTGAATCGTAACTATTAAATATATGAATATGTAATTGGCATGAGATCATCAATTCGAGTTGCTGATCAACACTCTTTTGACTCTCTCCAACTCAAAGTTTATAACAATTCATGAGAATAGCTGTGTAAAATTGAAAAATTGAAATATAAATCGATTTAGCAGCGTATTAAAACAAAAGTTAATTTATACAAATAAGATTATGATTCGATTTTTATATATTATAATCAAATATCATATCTTTCCTCGAAAAAACATTTTTGAAAATTCAATTAAAATTCATTTGGAAATTCCCTGAGCATTTTGAAGGCATTTGATAAGCAAAACATTTAATTTATTTTGTTTTTTTATTTAATTATTTTGTTTTTTTTTTGCAAAGTGCTAAGTGCAAAGATTGCAAAGTGTTTCTAATCTTTTGTATAAATACGTTACTTTATTCAATTGTCATGAATAAAATCAAATATCAAGCAATAATTTCTGAAGAAATTTGTACATTTGATCAGACTTGCTTTTTGCAATACTTGTTTCAATCAAGTGAAGGCAAGCTTCAAATTTCCTGTGGGCTGTTCTTGATGTTGATGTTGATGCTTTGGTGTGTGCCACGCGCCATTTGGCCGCTGCATGCCTCACGTTCAGCATCAATTGCATTTGTTGCATGTAATTGTTTATGATTATTAGCAGCGTCTATCAGCATGACAGCAACAACAACAACAACGATTGCCACAAGAACAGCAACAACAACAACCGGACGAAGACGCGTGCTTAATTGTATAATTAATTTGAGTTTTTGTGATTTTTATGTCACGTTTAGTTTATATTTGGCCAGACGCCAGATTGAGTTGTTTCCTCTCTTTCAGTCTTTGCCCCCTTCTTGTGCCACACGCGACTTCGAGTCACGCATTAAGTTCAATTCGCTCGATGACGAAATTGGCAACAATATTCACAATCTGTATCTTCTTGGATTACAGTAAGACTGCACTTTTATTTTCTCTCTCTTTATTTTTGGTTTTTTCTTTGTCTCTGTGTGTATTTTCATATACACTTTGCACTCGGAGACTCGCTGAGTTTATAATGAAACTGTAAACCGATATCGAGGCACGTTTCTGGCGGCGTCCCATTCAGTAAAACTGTGTGTCCAGAACACAGGAATCCAACCAAAAACCGTCGAAACAAAAGCCCAATAGCCGTCCTCCTCCTCCTCTTCCGCCTCCTCCTCCTTCGCCTCCTCCTCTTCTTCACCCATCTCTCGAGCTGTTGCGATGTATCAAATTTTCGATGATGATTTCGAGTCAGTGTTGCTTTCTGCTTTAGAGTTTCTGATTTTGTGTGCCGTTTGGTTCGCTGTTGTTGCTGTTGCTGTTGCTGTGATTCTTTGGCTCTGGCTATTTATGCATAATTAAAATTAATGAACATATTAGGCCCAGGCCACAGGAAGGCAACAATGACAATAGCTGGCCATTGTTTCTTTGCTGTTTCTGTTGTTGTTGTTGTTTCTGCCCGCAGGTAACCAAAGAACTTGGCTCGCGTTTTAAGTTACAAACGGCAACAACAACAAGAAAGCCAAAACGAGTGGAAAACCGAAATGAAATGAAATATAACAGCAAAATGATATGCACAAAAAAAACAACTGTTGTGTCTGACGCAAATTGAGCAGCCCAACAACCTCGCAATCCCAACTCTCCCTCTCTGAAACTCAAAAAACAATGAGACAACCCTTTTGCAGAAATTACTACTTTATAACATAATAAACATATAATGATTGTAATTATCATATATCAAATATTTTAATACTCCATATTGAATTAGAATATAGTTTACAGTATTTCATCAATTTTTATACTACGTAAACACATAAATCTTCTATACAATCACAAATCTTGAATTTTTACCATTGATTCGTAATTATTGTCATGTTTAATATACCTTCAAATCTCAACATCTGCTTCTATTTTTATAACGTGTAAGATTTCACCAAGTTGATTTTGTAATACTCTTTACATACTTGTGTTTACAATTGAAACTAAAAATATAATATTGCATAAGAATATCTTTAAATGATGAAATCACAAAAGCAACAGAATAGAAAATCAGAATTTTATGAATATCGCCATAGAACTTAATGATCGATTGATTTAACAGTCTGAGGTTAAGTCTTTCCCCATTTGAATTTAAATCTACTCTTCATTTTTGGTTTAAAACTTGATTTATTTGCTGTACTTCAAATCTTTTTGGAACCTTCCTATTCCCGGTTAAACCACAGTCGATTACCTGCGAAATATTTTCTCAAATTGAACATTTGGCAACATGCAGGATATTTTTGGTGCGATGAATTATCGATAGTCAGTCGATAGTTTTCGGATTAGTATATACCGTTATAATCGCTATTAAGTGTTTTATGCTTAAACATTTTAACGAAAGTCGAAAGATCGATAGCTTTCAACTTGACAAGTGAATTGAAATGCCCAGTAGACATGCCTATTGGATATCGATTGTCATTCGATATACAGATACCGTTATAATCGCTACTAATATTAGTATTTTTTTAACGAAAGTCGAAAGATCGATAGCTTTCAACTTAACGAAGCATATCTTTATATCTACATTGAAATGCTCAGTAGACAGACCGATTGGTTATTCAAAATAAAAACAAAATGTAGCTGAATGTGGGCCAATTTGATGCCACCCGGTGGCACCAACAGCAGCAATGTTGTCTGCATCGTCGTCGTCGTCGTCGTCATCGTCATCGACGTCGTCATCGTTGTATCTGTTGTTGTTGGCGTCTCGTGGCCGTTTGCCAACTGGCGGCAACAAAAACAAAAAATATGAAAATTAACGGCACCGGCATGAGGCATGTGGCATGTGGCACAGCAGCAGCGGAGGTGGCTTTTCAGCCGGCAGCAAGGTGTGCGGCAATTGCTGTTGCTGCCGCTGTTGCTGTCGTGCGAAAAGAATTATTTTTATATGTTTGGCCCACATGCGGCAACTGTGCGGCAAGTGGCAAGTGAATGTGCGGCAGCGCCGCCAGCGATCACGACGCGACGCGACGCGACGCGACGCGACTCGACTGCCAGATAAAATGGACACGCTGTTGCTGTTTTCTTTTCGGTGGACTATTGCATTTCCTGTTTCTATCTGGCTGTGCCAACAAAAAGCCAAAATATTGTTGATGGATCTCATATTAATTTGCACAATTTGCCCACTGTCCACTGTGCAGCGTGCAGCGTGGAGCGTGCAACGTGGGCACGAGATTCTAAAGCAGATTGTGTGCAGCTCATTAGGTGGCCCATTAGAAGAGGTGCCCATATGATGCGGTAGCCTAGAGATGAAAATCAAGAATCAAGAAAAATGCTAGGAAAATGCGGGAAACACTCTGATGTGGTGGATGTGGCGTCGCCTCAAGGCGTGGGCGTGGCACTCAGGTGAGGGTGTCCAGCTAAAAATTCAAATTTGAAACCAGCGGAAACTGTTACAAAAATATCTTAATGATGCGCAGTGAGTGAGTGGGGAGGTAGAGTAAGAAAGAGAGAGAGAGGGGAAAGAGAGATGGCAGCTGTTTATGATGAATTGCTTGAGAAGAAGCTCGTTAGGTGGCATCAAAAATGTTGTGCAATGCCAAAGAGCAGAAGAACATGACGAGAGAGGACAGCAACGACGACAACAACAACAACAACAACAACAAAACACACAACGAACAGAAAACGAATGCAAATTGAAATTCCAAGATCGAAATCAAAGATGGCGACGCACCAAAAACAAAGGCACAAGCCAAAACAAAAGGCAACAACAACACAACAAACACAAAGCCGAACAACAGACAACAGAAATTTAATGCAATGAAAATCAAATAAATTGCAATGAAACGGCAACAACAATGTCAACGATAGCAATCACTGAACATGGTGGGCTAACGCCGACTGCGCAGTCGCCGCCCGCGTCGCAGAGAGCTTTTTTTTTTCTTTTTTTTTTTTTTGATTTTAATGAGAGCGGCGTAGCAAAAGCGAAGCATTTGAAAAATGCATAAGAAGAAGCATGCAAATGACACGAGATAGTGAAAGAGATGATGGGACTGGTGGGAAGGTGGGGAGGGGAGATGGGGGAATAAAGGGCAAATAGAGCAAAGCTAAGCACACCAAAAATGGGAATGTGCAAAGAAGAATGCAGAACAGCTGGCAAAGCGAGGAGACAATGAGAGCGACACACACAGAGTCTGAGCGAGAGAGAGAGCAAATTAAACTGGAAGTGAACGAAGCTGCAGTCGCTCTCCTTATATGAACACACACACACACGACACAGACACAGACACAGAAACAGAGAGACACACTCACAGTGGAATAAAGTCGCCAAGAGCGGCTTAAGGAGGAACGCATAAATTTTGGAGCATGTTTGCTGCATGCTTATTTCTTTTGCTTCTTTCGTTGTGGTTTTTGCATGTTGCTAGGCCACAGCTGCAATTGCTGCCAGCGGGCGCGTGTCCATGTGAATGTCATGGATGTAAATGTGGCATGTGGCATGTGGCTCGGCAACGGCAACTGCAGCAGCAACAGCGACTCTGACTCTGACTCAAGGCAGGCTTTCACCCATGGAATGCGATCAAAAGCAACAACAGCAAATTAGCTCAAATGCCTCGCTGTGCCACAGGGCAAATATGTTGCTGCCACAACAACTGCTTGTTGCAGTCGCTGCGGCAAGGGCCCTGCAAGTGCTAATAATAATAATAATAATAATAGTAATAACAGCGACAAGAAAAAGCGCTGGCAATAAATTGCATGCCGTGTGCATTAATTATGACAAAAGTAAAAGGCAGCTGTGAGAATCTCGCCATCGGCAATAAAAGCGATGCGACACCAACAGTTGCAGCCTCAGCAGCAACAATCGCTGCCTCGCTGCGTGCCTCAGACGCCCACACAACGCGACCAACAAATAAAAGCTGCACTGTCATTTTTTTAATGTTGTTGTTGTTGTTGTTGTTGTTGCTGTTGCTGTTGCAGCTATTTCTAATTTGCTTGACCAATAAAAAATGACTCGAAAATCGTGTGCGGCGATTGCAATGAGTCATCGTCATCATCGTCATTGTCATCGCAATCGACATCGTCATCATCGACATTAGATATGGCAACAAGTCAATTGCAGTTAGCAACATTTAGCTGCTAGCAACATTCATTGGCAACAACACAAAATGTTGCTGTCATGAATTGATTTTCATTAAATATTAATCATATAAATTAGATGCAAATTTAGCTGTTATTAAAATAATATTACTTTAATTTTTAGCCCACATTTCTTGGGTTTTTGTAAATTCTCTTTTCACTCGAAAATTGTATATATTATTATATATGTATTAATCATTTATTTAATCTGTTTAAATAGCAAAGATCAAATTGGTCAGCTCCCATTTTCTTATCTTTTTTAAACACACTTGCAAATTTCTCTTCATATTATTCTAATAATGTTTCAAATATAAATAATAATTATATTCTTTAAATATTTTTGACATTACAAGGAATGCACAAATATTTATAATATTTTAAAAATATTATTGAGTTAATATTAGATATTCAAATTGTTGAATTTTAAATTATTTCTGTATTTAAAGTATGTCATTAGCATTCAAACTAATTGAGCTGCCGATTCTTTTAATTTGATAGTTATTGCCAAGCTGTTTCAATGCTAATAATCATTTTAACGTATTATAATGTCAAGAAAGAAATGAAATTTGGAATGAAACATTTGCTTAATATGAAAATTATATTCCACAAAATCAAGTTAAATTATATTACATTAAAAAATAGTTTTCTTTCGTAAATATTTGCGTTTTTAACGAAATTTGTTCAAAGTTTCTGGCGGAAATGTTTTATAATTATTGAATTTTTCCAGTTTTCTTAGTACAGGGTATTCGCTAGTCGAGCTTTCGTTTTTTTTTCGTATTTGCTGGCATCGCTGAAGGAAAGGAAAATTGAAAAATATTTATGAAAAATGACAACTGTCGTTAACACATATAGTACACACACACACACACACACACACACACATGCATGTTGAAGTAAATTCTCACACCCGCACACCCGCACACACACACACACACACAAGTTGTTGGCTATTTTTGTGTTGGGGGTGGCGCTGAATTTTTGTGTGTGCTTTTCTTTTATTGTTGTTCCGTTTTTCTGCCGTTTGAACAACAAATTCGTTGTTGTTTCTTTAAATTTTGCTTGTTATTATAATGTTGGCCTGTTGTATTTGTTGTATTTGTTGCTGTCGTTGTTCGTTTTTGTTTTCACGCGCTGTTCGACTTGGCGACATTTCAAAATATTTTTGAAATTATGGGCCAACAACTGCATGCCAAGCATCATGTGGGAGGGGGGAAGAGTGAAGGTGATTAGAAGCGGAGGGGGGGAGGGGGGTGAAGAAAGGAGGTGGAGACTATGGCGTTACGTGGGGCAAATCACAAAACATAAATTAATTAAAAGCATATTTAATGCACCAAATGAAGAGCTGAGACCTCCGCGAGGTTCTTCCACTCTCTCTCTCTCTCTCTCGCTCTCTGCTTGTTTATTATTTATGTATTTTTGCCACATTTTTTAGTCATTCAACTAAAAATGATTTGATATATTTATGACATGTTCTACGTTCCAAACACACACACACACACTCAGTTTTGGGGCATCCAGTCAACCAGGTATGCAGAGCATTATGTTTTTTGGTGTTCTTAGTTTTATGTGTTTTTAAATGGACAAGCAAACACTAAAAGGGACTTAAAATGTAGCCCTCAGACATTGGGGGCATTCACTATATTGAATTCCAAATAAACTGATTTATGCGCATAAACAGCCAAAAGTTGAAGATGAATACAGATCCCACACACACACACACACACACACATACATAAATTTTAGGCGAATTTTAATCTCTGTTGAAAGGCAATTTGAAGCGGAAATAAATCGCAAAGAATGAATTCATTTGGCGTGGATTTTTATTACTTTATTTTTTCCCCATAAATTTAGTCACTTTTGCAATAAAACAATTATCACCGACATTATATATGTTTAACTGCTGTGAAAACATAACAAAAAACTTATGATTATATAAGGCAATGCAATTTTATTTTGCTAATCATATTGTGCAGTAATATACCATATATTATATAGTATATTTTCTTAAAAGCAATGCAATTACATTTCCCAAATCACTTTATACAGTAATATACCAAATATCATATATAGTATATTTACTTAATTATATTTATATTATATTTCACAAATCACTTTATACAGTAATATACCAAATATCACATTATGCCATAATATACTATATATCATGTATAGTATATTTTTTAAAAGCAATGCAATTATATTTCCCTATCACTTTATACAGTAATATACCAAATATCATATATAGTATATTTACTTGGAGCAATGCACTTTTATTTCCCCAAATCACATTATGCAATAATATGCCAAATATCATATATAGTATATTTACTTAGAGCAATGCACTTTTATTTCCCAAATCACTTTATACAGTAATATACCAAATATCATATGTATATAGTATATTTACTTGGAGCAATGCACTTTTATTTCGCCAAATCACATTATGCAATAATATACCATATATCATGTATAGTATATTTTCTTAAAAGCAATGCAATTACATTTCCCAAATCACTTTATACAGTAATATACCAAATATCATATATAGTATATTTACTTAATTATATTTATATTATATTTCCCAAATCACTTTATACAGTAATATACCAAATATCATATATAGTATATTTACTTAATTATATTTATATTATATTTCCCAAATCACTTTATACAGTAATATACCAAATATCATATATAGTATATTTACTTAATTATATTTATATTATATTTCCCAAATCACTTTATACAGTAATATACCAAATATCATATGTATATAGTATATTTACTTAGAGCAATGCACTTTTATTTCCCCAAATCACATTATGCAATAATATACCATATATCATGTATAGTATATTTTTTAAAAGCAATGCAATTATATTTCCCAAATCACTTTATACAGTAATATACCAAATATCATATATAGTATATTTACTTGGAGCAATGCACTTTTATTTCCCCAAACCACATTATGCAATAATATACCATATATCAAGTATAGTATATTTTTTAAAAGCAATGCAATTATATTTCCCAAATCACTTTATACAGTAATATACCAAATATCATATGTATATAGTATATTTACTTAGAGCAATGCACTTTTATTTCCCCAAATCACATTATGCAAAAATATACCATATATTATATAGTATATTTTCTTAAAAGCAATGCAATTACATTTCCCAAATCACTTTATACAGTAATATACCAAATATCATATGTATATAGTATATTTACTTAGAGCAATGCACTTTTATTTCCCCAAATCACATTATGCAATAATATACCATATATCATGTATAGTATATTTTTTAAAAGCAATGCAATTATATTTCCCAAATCACTTTATACAGTAATATACCAAATATCATATATAGTATATTTACTTAGAGCAATGCACTTTTATTTCCCCAAATCACATTATGCAAAAATATACCATATATTATATAGTATATTTTCTTAAAAGCAATGCAATTACATTTCCCAAATCACTTTATACAGTAATATACCAAATATCATATGTATATAGTATATTTACTTAGAGCAATGCACTTTTATTTCGCCAAATCACATTATGCAATAATATACCATATATCATGTATAGTATATTTTTTAAAAGCAATGCAATTATATTTCCCAAATCACTTTATACAGTAATATACCAAATATCATATATAGTATATTTACTTGGAGCAATGCACTTTTATTTCCCAAATCACATTATGCAATAATATACCATATATCATGTATAGTATATTTGGTTGAGAGCAACCCTAATGTCTATCTCTTCGTGTATTTAGTCTTTCGTTTGATGCTTCTTCTTCTTGCCAAGTTTGTCGCTCTTCTCTTTTGATATTTTCGGCATTTTATTTATAGTCTTCGCATTTATTTGCCTGTCGCTGAGCTTTTTTTGTGCCACTTTAGGCCTCAATTATTTAGAAATTCATTAAAAGTGCCATCTATTTTCAATATTTATGTGTGTGGCACACCTCCCCCCCTACTCCCTACCCCTCTACCCCATCCATCCTTTTCCCCATCGTATCTATATACTTTGTTGAACGATTGAAAACATTTATCTTATTTTTCCCCTTATTTCCATTGCAGTTTCGCCTTTGTGTGCTGTGTGCGCTAAAATGCAATCCTAAGTTCAACCGGAAAGAGACAGTTCCAACGACCGAGTGAGCGAGAAGACAAAAGAGTGTGCCAGAGAGAGAGAGAGAGAGAGAGAGAGAGAGCGAGCGAGAGAGAGTGGGCTGTAGTGAAGTGACACTGAAGCCAGAACGCGGCTAACAAAAAAGGTAAGTCACTGCCACAATTTTAATAAACGTAATCCTGGCTCAGGCAGGCGCCCACGCAGCATGCAACATGCAGTGTGTGTGTGTGTGTGTGTGTGTGGGCGTGCAACACGCTGCTCCGCGCCCATAAACACAAGTCGAAGCTATAGTTGTCATGATCTGTTGAGGAGAGAGCGGTGGGGAGTTAACGAAAGGCAACCAAACAATACAAATCGTTCTCGTTGCCCACGCAGCGTTCCAAAACGCTCGCCCTGAAGATGCCCCTCGAGAGGGGAAAAGTGTGGCTGCAGCTCAACAGCTGCATTCAACAGGTGGGGCGTGCAAATTCAAAGAGAGAACGAGAGAGTGAGAGAGCGAGAGAGAGAGAGAGAAGGGAACTTGTCTGCTTCACTTAAGTTCAAATCCTGTTGCTGGAATGCAGATTTCGAACTCGTTTACATGCATTCCCCCTCTCTCTCTCTCTCTCTCTCTCTCTCTCTTCCCTTCCATCCCCTTCCCTCGACTGCTGTGGCGCTTAAAACGTGTGCTGTGCTTTTGTTTTGGGCGCACTGTTCACCGCGCTGCGCTCCTGTGCAGCATCTTCGACTGCTGGTTCCGGTCTTCTTCAATCTTCAGTCTTCAGTCTTTAGCCTACAGAAACAGGTTCCATTGCTCAAGAATTTTTGCCATATCTTTAAGCGAGTGTGTTTGTAAGTGTGTGTGTGTGTGTGTGTGTGTGTGTGTGTGTGTGTGTGTGTACTTCTGTGTATGTGTGTGTGTTTAATCTGCTGTTGTTGTTGTCTATTTGTTTGTTTGTATAGTTCCATTTTGTTGTTATTGTTGTTGTTCGTGATTTTTCTATTGCTCCTTTTGCTGGCAGCAATAGTTGCTGCTGTCGATGCTGCTGCTGCTGCTGCTCTCAAGTTTTATTGAACTCTCTGTGCAGCAACAACACCAAAAACAACAACAACAACAACAAGAGCAACTTGTAGCAGGTGTTAGTGTTTTACAAGCTGTTAACTGCCTCTGCTTAATGGCCAACAACAACAGTTAAGTTTAACAAATGTTGTTGCTGCTGCTGCTGTTGTTGTTGTCATCATCGTTGTCGCGTTACGCCCTCGACAGCGTTTAATGAAATACCCGGCACACACACACACACACACACACACATTAACAGGTCTGCGAGACGGGGGCGGAGGCGGTGGCGGTGGCGGTGGCGGTAGCTACTTGCTTTCGTGGGTCACGCCCATTTTGCAACGCATCTTTTGTCCCGCCTCGCTGTGGCACCTTCACTAATTTCTAACAGTTTTATGCTAATTTCTCGACAAGCAAACATTTGAAGAAGCCGCTAAACAACGACAACAAAGTTACCACTCACTTCTACGTAGTTGCTGGTTGCTAATGTTGTTGTTGTTGTTGCTGCTGCTGAGGCCAAAACATGTGTTTTTCGTGCTGTCTCTTAATTTATGCTGTTTAATTTGGCATTTCATTTGATTAATAACTGTTATTCTATGTGTTTTAATGTTGTCTCTGCGCTCTGCTCTCTGCTCATTCAAAGCCAAAGCCAAAGCCAAAACAACAATCAGCCTCAGCCAAAGTTGTTTTTCCACCCAGTTTGTGCGTGTGTGTGGCCTTTGCTTTTGTTTTTGCTTTTGTCAGTGTGTGTGACTAATCAAATTAGTGGCCAACAATGAATGAAGCAGGCGAAATGCATTAACATTAACATTAGCAACATTTGCATTAGCTGCACTTTGGCGTTGGCAACATTCGAAGCGTTAGCAACATGTTGAAATTGTTCAACAACATGTTATCAACATATTAAAGGCTAGATTTAGATTTGTCTACGTTTCAAATAATAATTATTTTTTGCTCGTAAATTATAATTACTTTATTTTGAAAGTAATGCTAATTTCTTTAAAAATAACTTAACTTTAACTTTTTAACTTTATTTTATTTAGTAATCGTAGCTACTATGGCTTGTAGCTAAATGTAACAAAAAATTAAGAAGAATTTTAATTACTTTCATTGAAATTTCGAAAAAAAAAAAAATTAGTTTCAGAGAACTTCAATTTAAAAATCAAAAAAAATATATATAATTTATTTGAATCTAAAATTTTTTTAAAATTTAACATGCATTTTAAAATTTGCCACCATTTAAAACAAATATAAAAATATTTAAAATATAAATGTAAAAATATTTTAAAAGTTATTTTAAAAAGTCACAAAAAATGCAAATTGATATAACATATAAATTTTGCTTAAATATTTACCACAATTCTTAAATATATTTTATATAGCATCTAAATATTCGATAATTTGAAAAGTAATTTTGAAATTTGTCAATAAAAATACAAATTGTACAATGACATTTCAGTATTTTTATATAACATACTGGAATAAACAATCAAAAAATCATCGAAGCACTGAATTGAAATCGATTCGTTGAAGTAATAAAGATGCAAACTGCGCATAAAAAATGTGAATGGAATTGGAAATGGAAATGGAAGAAACGCAAAAGGGCTTAAAGGCAATCTGCATAGAATGCTCTCCATTTCACATGTTGACGTGCAACATGTTGCACATTCAGTTGCAATTATGCAGCAGGTAATGCAGTTCATCTTTTATTACGAAAATATTTTGATTGCTATTTGGCCAGCGAATTGCAGTCGCAGTCTGAGGTTGATCTTTTCCCCAGTTGCGCAGTCACAACTGCAAACAAGTTGGGTCGAGTTTGCTCGACTCTAAGATACCCGATACACTTCAAACAAGTAGGAAAGCTGAGATACTCGCTATTTTGTTTTGAATAAACAGCAAAGCAGTGATGTATTATTCTTAAAATATTCTAAACCATATACCGCAAAAATACTAACAAGTAAGAAAGCTACAGTCGAGTGTGCTCGACTGTGAGATACCCGCTACCCATTTTGAATAAAAGCAATATATTTTGCAATATTATTCTCAAAACATACCAATTATACTACAAAAATACAAAAGATATATTTTGGGGTTTTATTAAAATATACCAAATATACTAAAAATACTAAAAAATATACCAAGTGGTATATTTGGTATATCGATGAAGTACTACATTCGAAATATACTGATTTGAGGGAGTTTAAAAAGGAATTTTGTTATTTATACACACGAATGTTGTCATTTTATTTACTCATTATAGTCTTGAAGGTCTTTCAAAGTTTTTATTTCTGTATTATTATTATTATTTTCTGTATTTTATTATATTAAATCTAGTATTAAATACTAAATTTAATTATACAGTAAAGAGAGCTGACGAATATTGTCATTTTATTTACTCATTATAGTCTTGAAGGTCTTTCAAAGTTTTTATTTCTGTATGATTATTATTATTATTTCTGTATTTTATTATATCAAATCGAGTATTAAATACTAAATTTAATTATACAGTAAAGAGAGAGAGAAAGAGAGAGATAGATGGCTGCTAATGTCTTGGACTCAACTCATTGAATTTTGTTGTCTAGCTTTGTACTTGTTTTTTTTTTTTTGTTCCGTTTGCCAAGCAATTGTGCTGCCCTTCAATGTCTTGGATAGATCGGGTATAACAAACCGATAGCCATTGCCATTGCCATTGCGAGTTCCCGGTTCCCAGTTCCCAAAGTCGGGTCTCCAACTCCATTTGTGGCTGTGACTCTTTCTCTCTCTGAGTGTGTGTGTGTGTGCTTGCAACACATTCTTGCAACGCCATTCATTTGCTCTGTTCTGGTTTGTTTTTTATGCTCTCGCTGGTTTGCTGTGTTTTTTTTTTTGTTGTATTTTTGTTTTGCTGTTGCTGTTGTTTGCAGTTGCCTCGTTCGACGGCCAGCCAGCCAGCCAGCCTTTTGCCTGGAATGCGCATTAATTTTCAACACACGCAACAACACCAGCAACAGCCACAGCAACGGCAACAGCCAAGAAACCTGCGTCAATTTCGCGCTTTACTTTTGTTGTCAGATGTTTTAAATCAGCGTCGAGAGCTGCGTCGAGGATCGACGTCGTCGTCGTCGTCGTCGTCGTCGTTGTCGTCGATGTCGATGTCTGCGGTGTGTAGGCAGTCCGGTTTCGTGCTCCTTGCGTTAACAAGTGGCCACCAGGCAGCTGCACGCGCCTGCCTGCCTTCTCCTTTACTCCACTCCACTCTCCTTCCCCCTTACCCCTTACCCCATTCATCTCTCTCGCTGTTTTTGCTGCTGCCCCATAATGACTTTCAAATGGGAGCCTCGTTGCGATTTATGTGCGTCAAGGCGCTGCCACAACAACAACAACAACACACAGATAGAGAGATATTGCAGTAGGGGAATGTGGCAAGGGACAGGTGGAGGTGCAGGTGCAGGTGGGGCAAGGACTTGGGGCAGGGACTTGCGAAAGTCCGGGCGGCCGTTTCTTGGAATTCCACGCGCGCTTTTGTGTTTTCGCTTTGCGTTTCGTTCGCTTTTTGTTTTCGTTTTCGTTTTCGATTTCGTTTTGTTTGGCCTTTTTATTTTTTTGTTTGCGCCATCGTTTAAATTTCAATTCGAGCCCCAAACTGTCGCAGGCCAGACGCTCGACCAACCCGTTCCGCTGTCCCTCCTTCTCCTCCTCCTCCTCCTCCTGCCCCCGCACCTGCTTGGGTTGCAGCATCTGCAGCACCTGCCTCGACTGCTGCGGCTGCGGCTGCGGCTGCTGTTGCTGCTCATAATAATGACACGCCATTAAGACGCAGACGATGAGGCACAAGAAGATGAGGCACAAACTCTTCTTCTTCAGTCCCGGCTCCAGTTTAAATGGCACATTGCGAGCGGCTGCTTCCGTTGCCACGCCCACTGCAGGTACAGGACAACCTCCGCCTTAGTCTCAGCCTTCCAAAACTCTTGTCATATTGCCCGCGGTAGCTGCTCTTGCTGCTCACACAGTACAGTACAGTTGTGTCCAAGACATCACATTCCAAAGAAATACAAAAAAAAAAAAAACACAACCGAAAGAGAAGAAAAGAAAAAAGTATACTACACACGACACAAGTCCGCCCACTTTTGAAGCCTTTGGGGTGTACGAAAAGCGACAAGGCTAAAGCCATGTCTTCCATCATAATTAACTCACAACTCTCGGCAGACGAACTGCTGTTAATGTGAACATAAATGCACGCTGTCCTGTTAAATTAATGTTTCGGGCACTATAATGCCCCTGTTATCGGGCGTTTTGGGGCGTGGCAAATGATATAGAATATGCGCTGGAGCTGCATATGCTGCAGTTTAATTAGTATGCCAAGTTTGAGGTCAACAGCTCTGCAGCTCGATGAGATCAAGCTGTTGATACAGACGGACAGACAGACAGACAGACGGGCAGACGGAAAAGTAAGTGTGCTGAAAAATAGCCTTACTACATATAGGGCTTAAAGATTTCAGATTTACAAATCGATAAATCCAAATCAGATCAAAATCATTATTTAGTTTCATTTAAAAAAATCGGCATTAAAAAAATACTGCCCCTATATTATTTTTATTGCAGAATTCAGAAACAAACTAAATTTACGAAGACAAAAAAAAATATATATTTTGTAATATTAAATTTCCCTTTTCACAAATATATGCTCAAATTTAATTCGTATTTTGCCAAACTACAATATCTTTTATTTGAAATTAAATTATTTGCAATTATTAAATTTAATTTGAATAATAAATACTACAACAAAATTAATATAACTTAATGTAGCTTATTAAAATCAAGAATAGAATTTATTTTATACAATTTGACTTCCTAAATTTCACAAATAGTTATAATAAACTTTTTGTTATAGAAAAGAGAATTATTGTTGATTTTTATAACACTAATGATCACAGTGGTAATATTTAATTATAATAGTAAATCACTTAATTATATTGATTCAATTAATTTGTATTAAAATTATATTACCACAACCAAATATATAAATTTTCTGTATTTATATAATAAAGTGATTGATTATTATAATGAAATATCAATATATTCTGATTATTAGATTATTATTAAAATTCTACAATAATAATTCTATGAATTATTATATTTATAGACTGAAATTTTGAATTTTGAAATCTTAAATATTTCTTATACTTTAAATTAGAATATTTATTCTAAAAATCTTTGAGAACTTGTGTTTATATATCTTATAATTATAATTATGATTATTATAATTCAATTTATGCAAAAGAAATCTACAATAGTATTTCGTTAAAGATTATAACGATTATTATTTCTAAATTTTTATTAATCAACTTTTTGTTGAACTTAATTTGTATTTTATAATTTTTGTAGATTGCCTTAAAGTTTTCTAATATAGTTTTCTCAATCTTTGCTTATCCTTGCAGTTGGCAACGCGATGAAGCGACTGCTAAAGCTGCCGCTAGCGCTGGCCATAATGCTGAGCATATGCTCCGGCTGCTGCTTTAGCTCCAGCTCCAGCTCCAGTTCAAGTTCAAGCTCCAGCAATCTGCTCGGCGTGTACATTGAACGCGGTCCCGAATCGGCCGTGGCGCCCAAGGGTGACGAGGTTGTGTTCGAGTGTGAAATGAACCTGAAGCCGGATCGACTCGAGTGGCGCTTCCGCTATAGCACAACAGAAGCGTATCGCTATCTGCGCACCGCCGCCGGTTACAATGTGACGAGCAGCAATGAGGAGCGCACCTGGAAGCTGCGCATCTATGTGAGTGCGCAGACCGTGGGCGACTATCAGTGTGTGGCCTGGTACGGTCCGGGTGCAATTGCCTCGACTCCTGGTCGCCTGACGCTCGTCTCGATTGCCGTGGACAATGCGAATGGTAATGGGAATGGATACAGTCGACATGCGGTGCGATGGAGTGTGGCACCCAAGAACTGTGTGCTGTTGCGTTGCGGCTCGGTCAGCTCACAGCCGCCGCCCATTTGGAGTTTCTATCGCAACGGCGAGAAGTTGCCGCAGTCCGAGCTGCTCTCAGGCGCTGCTGGCGCTTTGGTGCTCAACTCTGTGAGCGCCAAGGATGCGGGCAATTATACGTGCGCGGCCACAAATGTGATAACGGGCGAGGAGTTGCGTCTGCCGCAGGTGATTGATTTGCGTGTCGATTACACGGATCGTACACCGCCGTATTTCCTGCTCCAACAGCCGGCCACCCAGCTCGCTGCTCGTCCCGGCGAGACCGTGGTGCTCGAGTGTCCGGGCGTTGGTTCGCCGCGTCCCAGCGCCGTGTGGAGCAGCCCCAATGTGCCCAACATCTATCACAATCGATCGCGTGTGCTTGCCTATGGACTCCAAATCACCGATGTCCAGCCCCAAGATCAGGGCTCGTATGTGTGCCGCCTGGACAATGGCATTGCACCGGTGCTGGTTCACATGATCAAGCTGAGCGTGCTGGAGCGTCCGCGCATTCTGCGTGGCCCCAACTCGACGCTGACCAACGAGGGTGATGCTCTCACACTTGAGTGCGATGCCATCGGACATCCCCAGCCGCACATCTATTGGCTGTTCAACGGCGAGGATGCCAGCTTGGATAACGAGACGAGCATCGAGCTCAATCGCCTTGTCATCCATCATGTGCAAAAGCGGCACGCGGGCGTCGTTCAATGTTTTGCCCGCAATCAGTTGGGCGAGGTGAGTGACAAGTTCCTTAATGATGTGGCTTAAGTCTAGGATACCTAGACTTTGGGTTTATCTTTATTGAGGTAGTGAATATCTAAAGTACAGTTAAGCTTTTGGTTTGGTATTTTAATCTGTAATCTGTATTTAGCTCGAAATAAAATATGAATATGGGCAATTCTCAAAAAATGGTAAACCACGACCGAAAAAAAAAATCTTCACATTCATTTTTTTGTATAATGTCATAAATAAATATCAAAATTTTCATAATACAATGGATCCGTAGCATATCTCCGTTGGTTTTATAAAAAAAATTTGCCTGCAAACTGAAAAAATGTAATTTTTTCACTTTGAGCTCCTTTTGTATGCATTTTTATGTTTTATTATATCACAAAGAAAACATATGATATGTTTGCTCTTTTTCTACCAAATCTCTTAATAGCAATCCAATAATAAGATAAAAAATGCAAAGTGAGCGAAAAAATGTTCAACTAACTGTTTATTTTTATTTTGCTTCTTATCTATGTTCAAATCGTACGTTCGCGACCGAAAACATCATTTTATTATAATTGCTTCGCATTAAGGGCAAGCAGGTGGATGAAACTTCGCGTGTTAAGTTATTTTGGTATATATATTTTAAATATAAAAAATCGTTGGGGTTACTCAAACCAATCTTTTTTTATTGATTGTCAAAGTAGCGTACGTTCGCGACCTTACCTATAAGCATATGTCGATTTTCACTAGCGTCGCATGGATTTAAAAAAAAAAATTTTTTTTTTGTTTTTGTTTTTGAAAACTATGTCGTTTGCAGTTACTTATTACTTGTTAGTTATTACTTATTATTTATTACATATTTTTCTTGCTATTAATAAATTTCAGTACATAATTCATATTTAATAAAAAATTATTTTTTTTTGCTTTTAAATGTTATTAGACACCTTAAATTGAGTTAAATTCGTTTGTTTTTATGAAATATGAAGTTATTAATAAAAAAAGTTGTGGTAAAAATAAAAATTTAATAAATAAAACAACATGGAAAAATCGTACGTTCGCGACCGTACGTTCGCGACCGGAACTTAATTAAATTAAAAATAAATAAATGGAGATATTTTCTTGGAAGTAGACTTAATAGAAAGCTACATGATTCTATTTTAAAAGTAAAGTTATTTCTTTAAAATATTCCGTCTCAATTCGCAGAGTTTTGCATTTTACTGTATTAAGCCAAAGTCGACTTCCATTTTGCGTACGTTCGCGACCGCATGTTTTTTGACAATATTATGAAAATTAAAAATCGATAAGCCCCATAATTTACACTAACCAAAGAGCTAAACAAATGCTATCGAAGAGTAAAAAAAAAGTTTCAGGAAACGTTTGTTTTCGATTTTATTTTTTTAATTTATCTCGTACGAACGTACGTTCGCGACTTTGAGAAATGCCCATATGCTAAATTACATTTGATGTGCTGGGTTGTCCTTGCAAATTTTCCTCCTGCTCCTCTAGTATCCTTATCTTCAATCGTAGCTCCCTCATTCTGAGTATATGCTCCTGACGCATATTTTGGTTAGCTAGCTTTGTGTTCAAAGCCTCAAGCCTCTTGGCCTCTGCGGCCTCACGCATATTTTGATTTTCTTGCTTTATGTTCAAAATCTCAAGCCTCTTGGCCTCTGCGGCCAGCTCTTGCTCTTTACATTTGAATTCTGCCTCTCTCATGAGAAAGTAACTTCTGCGCTCATCATAATGTGATTTCTGACCGCCGCCCGTCGTCCCACCTCCTCCCCCACCTTGAACATCACTTGGCATTGTGGCTGTGGCCTGCGCAACTTGCGCACCCAAGATAGGGGCGGACGACGTGAAGGTAAATACCCCGTTTGGATGAGCCATCTTTAAATAATTTTTAGAATTATTATAATTGCCAGTCTAGGAACTTTAGAAATTGAGTTTACCTTTCAGTTCAGAATTCAGTCGACTTCTAACATAAATGAAAATATGCTGCTTGGGTGACTTGACAGCTTTTCCTATCTATCAAATTGACAGCTCAAATCTACCAAGTTGGCAGCTCCAATCTACCAAATTGGCAGCTCCAATCTGATTAGTTCATCAAATAAATGAACAACATTCGGAATCTGTTCAATTCAATTGCGAATTTGTAACCAAATCTTTCTTTTTCTTTTTTTCCTCGATCTCTAGACCAGCGAAGGAAATTTGTTGCGTGTGAATCCGTTGCAGATAAGCGGCGAAGACGATCAACCGCTGGGCAATGTTCCATTGCGCTTTGATCACGAACCCAGCCATGGATCCTCCTCATCCGGATCTTCGTCCTCTTCTGGCTCCTCGTCGATGACGTCATCGTCACGCAACAAAAACAAGCGCAAATATATGAGAGTTGGTAAGTACACAATTGTTATTTTTGTTGTTCTTTTTGTTGCTTTGTTCACTGTATTTCATTTCGATTTACAATTACAATTAAAGAGAATGGCTTATGGGGTAATTGATAATCGGTAATTGGTAGTCTGTAATCGGTAATCGGCAATCGATAAACTCCCCAGCGCCCACCCAAAAAAAAAAAAAAAAAAAAACTAAAAGAATTCAAAGTACAATTAAATCCGTTTACAAAAAAAAAATAGTTGTATAGAAATAATAATAATTACGATTATAATAATAATAATAGTAATAGTAATCATAATAATTAGCATAAATACAATTATATGTTTGTGTGTGTAATAATAATATAGGCATAATTTGTAGAAGTCGCGATGTAAACACTACTTTAATCATATATAAATACGCGTTCGAGCTAGAGCAACAATTGCATTTCCAAGTCCACATAGTCCACTTGCGTCTCAGCCTCTGTCTCTGTCTCTGGCTCCTCTTCATCCTCCAGCTGCTCCTCTCCGTCCACCACTTCATCGAGCTCGAGCTCAAGCTCAATCGAATCGATCTCCGCCAGCCGCAGCTGTTGCTGCCGCTGATCGTTGTCGTCATCATCGTCGTGGTAGGCAAACAACACATCGGACTCGGGCTCCGCATCGCTTATGTCCTCCAGATCTCATGTGCTGGAACATTTGCGCAATTGTTCCTCCTCCTTTTGCAGTATGCGTATCTTCATTTTGAGCTCCTCGACTCGCAGTCGATGCACCTCGCGCATATATTTGAGCTCATCCTGCGCCTTGTTCACCTCAATTTTCTTGGCCTCTGTGGCCAGCTGTTGCTCCTTGCAACGCAACTCCGCCTCCTTCACCTTGAAGTAATTGATGCGCTCCTCATAGTTATCAGCGCCGCCCCCGCCGCCGCCGCCCGTCGTCACACCTCCTCCCCCACCTCCAACACCCGTCACCGTGAGCGTTCCCGCGCTGGTGTTGACGCCGCTGTTGCCCGTTGCCGTTGTGGCTGTTGCCAGCGCCACAGGCACGGGCACGGGCACTGAGACGGAGACGGGCACAGGGACGGAGACGGGCACCGTGGTGGCTGCCGTCACTGTGGGCAGGGCGCTGAATGTAAAGGTGGGCGTGCCGCCAGTTAGCTGCATCTTAACAGCAGCCTGTTGCTGCTGCTGCTGTTGCTGTTGTTGCTGCTGTTGTTGTTGCTGCTGCTGCTGTTGCTGCTGCTGGACGACAACGGCAGCGGCTGCCTGCTGCTGTTGCTGCTGATGATGAGCTGCTGCCGCCGCTGCCGCCAACTGTTGCTGCTGTGCCGCCAACTGTTGTTGCGCCAATTGCTGGGCTTGCGCCTGAGCCTGCGCTTGAGCTTGAGCCTGTGCCTGGGCCTGAGCTTGGGCCTGCGCTTGAGCCTGGACCTGCTGCTGTTGCTGGGCTTGGTATTGGGCGAGCGTGATCTGCTGTGGCTTGATCTCGCTGATGATCTGCTGGTTGTAACCGCCGGCGGTGATCGTTGCCATCGTGTGTTGCTGCGGCTGCGCGGGTATCGTGTGTATTTGGGTGGCTATCAAGAAGCGAGGAGGGAATCGGAATTGTAGTGACTATATATAATAATAATTGTTTATTTAATTTCGCATACCTGTTGCATCCGAGGGATGCTTGATCTGCAGTATGATCTCTTCGCGTGGACGCGCCGTCTTAAAGTGCAGCAGATCGTTGAGCGTTAATTTATCGGCGCTTATTTGATCCACATTAATCTGATGTGTGTTCAGTATGTTGGCACTTGCCGCTGCCACAGCTGCTGCGCTCACTTGCAACTTTTGCATTTCGGCCACAGCCGATTGCTGCTGTTGTTGTTGTTGTTGTTGCTGTTGTTGCTGCTGCTGTTGTTGCGCCTCCGCTTGCTGTTGCTGCTGCTGCTGCTGAGCGTCGAGTGGATCGTCCTCCATTTCGCTGACATCGTTGGCATCCATTTCAATCTCATCGAATGCATCGCCTTGCGGATTATGCTCGGAGGCATCGGGACTGATTTGATAATCGGGTTCCACTTTGACGCCGTCGTGATGTTGTTGCTGCTGCTGCTGTTGTTGCTGCTGCTGTTGTTGTTGCTGCAACTGTTGCTGCTGCTGCTGTTGCTGTTGTTGGGCGTTGTTTGCCTTGGCCAGCGCCGAGCTGCCACTTGAAGCGCTGCCATCACGAAATGGATATTGTTTGCGTAGACTGCAAAAGAGTGCAAAAGAGAGGAAACATGAGTTTTTGACAGTTGCCACCTTGCCACCAAGTGTGCGTCACTTACCGCGAATTGAGCCAGAACTTTTGTATCTGCTTGATGTTGCGCATCGCACTCACATGCGGATGCGAGTTGAAGTCACGGACAATCTTGTCCCAGGTGTCGCGCACCGAATACTTGTTGCGCTGCTTCTTCCGATGCTTGATGTCGATGACCTCCTCGTGCAGATGGAACAGCGTGTAGAGGACATCCTTCTCCTCGGTGGTGAAGCGCGGCGTCAGCGGCAGCTGCCCCTTGGAGCCACCTGCCGTTGTGCTGCTGCTGTTGTTGTTGCTGTTGTTGTTGCCAGCGATATTGTTTGTGGGACTGCCGTCGTTGCTGCTGAGGGCGCCACTTACAGTTACCGTTGCCTGCACGACGCCAACATTGCTGTTGTTGTTATTGCTGTTGTTGGCATTCGCTGAACCGGCGCCCGCATCTCCGGTAGCCGACATTGTGCCCCTGTTCACCACCTCCACCCTCCTGCTCCTTAATTAGATTTGTTTTGAGTTTTTGTTTTGTTTATGTGTGTGCAGACGAAAAACACACTCAGCACTTAACACTCAAAATAAGAAAAACAAAAAAAAAATTTTGCGACTCGTTTGCGAGTTCGAGTCGAATTCTCGCTGGTATCGAAAGTCAGAGACGGAGTAACGAGTACAAAAAACTATGAAAATCAATTGCACTCGTTTCACTAATGTACACACACACGCACACGCTCGCACATATCTCAAGCAGCAAGCAAGCGCTCGTGTGTGTGCGCCTGTGTGGATGTGTGTGTGTGTGTGTATGAGCGTGAGCGTCGGTGTGAGTATTTTTTTGTGCCGTCGTCGTGTGCCGTGTGTCTCGATTGCTTGTGTGTTGTTGTCGCCACCAGCCACTGGGAGCCACCAATTTAATACATATATACAAGCATGTATATATATTTGTGTGTATATATTGCACTTGAGAGATTTGTACGAATTGGTGACACTCGCGCGCTGCACGTTTTGGCACACTGAAATGCGTTGCAATAATATTTTGGAATTTTGCTTGTATGTAAATGCGCGCGCTTAAATGGCTCTCTGCGTTGTTTTTTTTTTTTTTTTTTTTACTTATTTTTGTGGCAAGCGCACACAGCAACAGAGCAGCAAAACACACACAGTATATTTGGCTCAAAAACGCGAATGAAGCGTATTGCGATACTACTCAATGCTGCGCATAGCGATACTACTCAATACAGCGATACTACTCAGTGTGCAAAAACGAGCTAACGCGGAGCTGTTAACGCAAAACAGAGCAAATGCTGTAATGCAATGTTAACGCAGATCAGAGCACGCGCTGTTAACGCAAAACGGAGCAAATTGTGCAGTGTTAAGCGATGAAGTTAAATTTGTTGCACATTTGTGTTTTTTCTAAAAAAAAAAAAAAAATGACCAATTTATTAATAAAGAGATGTCGTCTTCGTTGTTGTTGCAGCCAACATGGTGCCACCGTCAAGGCCCAACGTCACCCGGCTGGCTGACGACACCGTCATGCTGCGCTGGAATGTGCCCAACAACGACGGTCTCCCGATTCAATTCTTCAAGGTGCAATATCGTCAGCTTGGCGGCAATTCTCGCAAGATTCCACGCGAAAGTTGGCAGACAACCAACGATTATATTGAATATGGCAAACAGCAGCGGGATCACCATCAGCATGTGAAGAACTTTACGACATCGGTGAACGGATTGCGACCAGATCGCAATTATCGCTTTCGCATCGTTGCCGTCTATTCGAACAGCGATAACAAGGAGGGCAACACATCGATCAAGTTCTTCTTGCAACGCGGCGCCGCCAAATCGAATCTGCCTGTGCCGCAGCTGCATAACATTGAATCGCACTCGGATTTCGGCATTCAATTGCATTGGACATTGTCCTCGTCTCCGTCTCCGTCTCCAACCGCCTCCGCCTCCAATATCGATGGTTATTATGTTTACTATCGTCCCGCGGCTTCGGCGGACAAATACTTTGAAACAACAGTTGAGGGCGGCGACGCACGTCAATTTCTAATCGATCAACTCGATCCTGACACCGCCTATGAGTTCAAGTTGCAGTCATTCAATGCGCATGCCGCCTCCGAGTTCAGCGAGATCAAACAGGGACGCACACTAAGTAAGTACCAGTTGTTTTTATACCCGCTACCCATAGGGTAGAAGGGTATTATAACTTTGTGCCAACAGGAAATGTATGTAACAGATAGAAGGAGGCATCTCCGACCCTATAAAGTATATATATTCTTGATCAGCGTCAACAGCCGAGACGATATAGCCATGTCCGTCTGTCCGTCCGTCCGTATGAACACCTAGATCTCAGAGACTATAAGAGATAGAGCTATAATTTTTTTTCGACAGCATTTTTTATGTTTGCACGCAGATCAAGTTTGTTTCAAATTTTTGCCACGCCCACTTCCGCCCCCGCAAATAAAAAAAAATTGAATAACAAGTGTAATCTTAAAGCTAGAGCTACGAATTTTGGTATATACAATAATTACTGTAGTAGTTATGATTCCTGAAAATTTGGTTGCGATCAGATAAAAAGTTAAGTTATTAAAGAAATACTTTTGTATGGGCAAAAACGCCTACTTACTAGGGGTCTGAGTTGCTTTGGCCGACAATCTGGTACATTGTGCCGTTTATGGTATATTTTGAATGGTGTACTATATCGATATACCAAACATACCATTTGGTATATTTTTAGTATTTTTTTAGTATTTTCGGTATATTTTGAAAATGATACCGCAATATTTTGCCTTTATTAAAAATGGGTAGCGGGTACCTCACAGTCGAGCACACTCGACTGTAACTTTCTTGTTTTTTTTTTTGTTTTTACTAACTTCTTCAGTCGTAAGTAATCAATGTGTTTCGCATTCATTCAGAACTTTCTGCTGGACACGCATCAACATCCGCCACGCCCGCCATTGTGCCGCTATCGAAGGCAAATGGGGAGGATGAGCAGCATTCCATGTATCCGGTAATTGCAGGCGCCGCTGGCGGTGGCCTTCTGCTACTGATTGCCACAGTGGTTGCATGTTTGTGCCTGCGACGACGCAGCAATGCGCCACTTGAGGGTAAGTGAATGAATTTCATCTCGATGTAAAGCAAATCTCTAATTTAACTTCGCTATTCCATTCAAAATAGATGAGAACAAGCCGCAATTGGATCACATTCAAGCGGATTTTGTTAGCTCCGCCGTGCTGGGCGTGGCACCGCATCACAATCACAAGGCTGGCGATGTGCGTCGCCTCAACGGTGTCATTCCACGCATGAATATCACGCCCAATCCTCTGGCGCAGGATCCAACGGCTGACAAGGTAAGCTACCGATTCAGAGCTCATCTACTCATAGTAAGCTACTCTTCCCTCCCCCACCCCCCATGGCTTTCATCTATTTGCAAATTGTACAAAACCAAATCAAACACACACACACACACACATACACCCACACAACAAATGCAAAACAAAATCAAAAACCTTTTTCGCTGGTTGGTTGGTCAAAATTGTAACGTTTCTTGCCTCGCCTCGCCTCGCCTCGCCTCCTTCTCTTCTCTTCTCCACTGCCACCGCTCCCTCTCGTTGCTGTTCCTCTCGTTGCTTATTTTAAATCTCACCACAAATTTTTTTGATTTCGAGAATTGTTTTCAATCTATTTTCAACTGGTTGCTGTTGAACTTTTCTACACTTTTAGTTCCTCTTTATGTATTTCTTTAAATTCAATTACACAATTTAGTTGTATATCTCGCTTAGCGGCCAAACATGAAAGAGAAATTATAGGCAGCTATGTTAAGAGACGTTAAACGGAAGTTTTTTGTTGTACTTTTTCATTATTTCATTTTCTATTTTATTTTTTATTTGATTGTGAGCTAAAAATATGCTGTTAGTATTAAATATAGAGTGGCCGTTAAGTGAGATATGTGTTTAAACTAAATTAAGCATAAATTTGATAGCAAGAACTCGGTTCAGAATCAAAATCATTGCAAAATTGCAGATATATTTGTAGTGCATATTGAAGTATCTTGTGTTTTTCCTTGATATTATTTCTTGTGTGTACGAATTATACATAACTAAAAGATGTCTGTTTTAAACTTAGGATTTTCCTTGCCTTTTTCTACATCTATATCAGTTAAATTATTCTTTAACTAGTCAGTTTTGTACTTTCGTTATCCCATTCTTTATATTTATTCTTAGATTCTTCTATAATTTCCAGATCTAGTTCAGTTCTTGTGTTGCTATCTCTGTCTTAAGCAAAATACCTATGTTCTTCTGTTGCTATCTCTTTCTAGAACGAAATATTTATTTTCTTTTGTTGGTCGATAGCAATTTGTATACAATTTCTTCTCTATATATTCATATTTTTCAAACTCGATTTCGATTTGTCTTTGAAATTGATTTTCCTTCTTTGTTGTCGTATTTCGCTCTCGCTCTGGTTCGTGGTCTTCTTCTATCTCTCGCTCTCTCTCTGTCGCTGTTGGTGTTGCTCTGTCTTCCGTTCTTCGTCTTCGTCTTCGACTTCGTTTGCCCAGCCAAACTGAAAGAGAGAGAAATCCCGTCCAAACCGTGTGTTGCAGAATCGTAATGTGATGGAGCTGCGCTTCCTCCCCCCGCCCAATGGCATCGCCAGCCACGGCCACGCCTCCAATCCGGATCAATCGAGTCTCGCGGCCGCTGTTGCAGTTGCAGCTGCGGCTGTTGTCGTTGATATCGTTGACAATGATATCGATGCCGATGCCGAAGCCGAAGCGGATGCGGACAGTGAGCATGTGGAACAGACGGGCGCTTCATCCTCTTGCGAGACCTTGGAGGCTTGCGACTCGGCCACGCCCATCGCCAACGCCATCACAACGGAGGCGCCCAGCAAGCCGCTGCCACCGCTGCCGCTGCCCAAGAAAACGGCGGCAGCCAAGGCACAACAGCAGCAAGTAAACGTAAATACAACAACAACAACAACCACAAAAAAAAAAAGAAAAGCCAGTCGAAATTTGTTTTTGATGCCCACATTTCATCATTCATCCACAGCAACCACATTTGATTATTTTATTATTGATTAATACAATGATTTCTTCGATTTGCTTGCAGAACAATGCTTTGGCTGTTGCGGCAGCTGCTGCGTTGCATCAACCAGGACTGCATCATGCGCAGCCGTATCATGCCCCAGGCACGCCCACCATGCTGCAGAAGCGTCTGCAGCCAGCGTCGCAGATGCAAGCGCCTCCTGTGCCGCCGCATGCCACATACTACTCGCAACAGGCGGCAGTGGCAACAAGTGGCGCCTCGCCTATGCTGGATCAACAGCGACGCACGCTGGAACGCAGCGTGCGCAGCTTGCAACAGCAGCAACATCATCAGCAGCAACATCATCAACAGCAGCAGCAACAGGCGGCCATGGGCTATGGACTCGAGGAGGCGTTGGGTACGCCCACGCGCATACCATCGCTGCGACGGCAGCGACGTGCGTCGGGCAGTCAACACAACAGTCACACCAATCTCAACAATCATCACCACAACAACAACAACAATAACAACAGCAGCAGCAGCAATAACAACAACAACAACAACAATAATAATATGAACAGTAGCAACAACAATTTGCCACAGCATCTGCTGCATCACCAGCAACAGCATCAGCAGCAGCAGATGATGCAGCCGCATCATCATCATCATCAGCACCATCAGAATTACAACCATCATCACAATCATCACCATCATCAGAATGGTGGCGTTGGCATTCCCATTGTGCCCGGCAGTCCGCGTGTCCAACGCTCCCCGATGCCCGCCCGTGCGCTCATCAAGCGGACGCGACTCGGCAGCCACACGGACAACATCTCGTCGGGCAGCCTCAACAGCATCGAAGTGTAGTCGATGCACTTCAACAACCGCAACAACAACAACCCGCCTAGCTTTTAAGACAACTCTGTTTTTTTTTTTTTTAATTATTTATTTGATCACTTCTAGTTAGGATTAGACTAAGTTTAATATTGTATGTAGTGTTATTTATTTATTTAATTAACAACATCAACTCGAATACATTAGCTAGTTGAATTAGTTTGTAAATGAATCCTTATCCCACACATCCTCGCCTTACAATTACATTTAAAATACAGTTAGCGTTAAAAGTGTACTCTTAAGTCGTTCAACTATTAACGTTATCTCGCTGCTTAATTATAGACAACTAATTTAATCAGTAATTTTATTTTTTAAACCACACACACGTGTACGTATTTTAAGATTTTACACAATCTCCCAAATTGACAACAAAAAGCAAAAACTGTATTAATAAAACAACATAATGTAAAGTCGCATAAGCTACGTAATATGAAATCAACACTTTTGTATCCAGAATAAAGCGATGTTTTATGGAATCTAACTTCC
Organism: Drosophila kohkoa; assembly: GCA_019972355.1. Lineage (NCBI taxonomy): Eukaryota > Metazoa > Arthropoda > Insecta > Diptera > Drosophilidae > Drosophila > Drosophila kohkoa. Next base: position 974,158 of record BJEL01000077.1, read on the forward strand.
ATCTCAACAAAATCCAAATAATTCGTTTAAGATATTGCATATAAAAGATACTTTGTGGCGCCATCTATGGCTCGTGGACAGTGTGACGATTTTAAATTGTCCACCATAAATGTATGCTACAAAAAATTATTTTCTCTTAATGCTCATATTCAAATTGAAAAATGATCCTAGCTCAGCTATATCCTTTCGTATTTTGACCGGACTTGTTGCATTCGATTCGTGAGGATGAAATCTATCGATCGGTATCAAAAAAAATATGGGGTTATCTAAGGATCCAACATTTGAAAATTTTCAGCCCAAAAGCCAAGGGAAACATGCGAAAAGTACAAATTGCAGGATAAATCGAGAACCACAAGGACAATTGCGATGTCCTTTGGCAGGATGATAGCTATCATCAAAGGATTTCGATTGACACAGGACCTGCAAGGATCAGGCAGGATATGGCCGAGATATAAACAATTTTCTGTTTACAATAAAGTCGGTTTATTTCGAGTCCTGTGAGGACTTTCGTCCTTTTAAGTACTTCATTCAGTTTGTTTCCATAAGAGCAATCCATGTGCCAAATGTCATCGCGATCGTCCTTCAAATGGCTGAGATAAAGTAGATTTTTGAAAATTTTGACTATTTTTCTATACCAACCCCTTGAAAAAATTGAAGAATAATTTTAAAGAAATATCCTTAAAGTCATTGAATGGCAATCGAAAGAATAAATTATCCTGATTATAAAAAGGTAAGTATTGTTAAGATCTTTTGAGATTTGATTAAGATATAGCATTAAAACGAAAATAATAAAGCATAATTATGTTTGAAATTTAACGGATTCGTTTTTTGTCGGTGACTTTCATATTTAAAATTGGCGCCCAAATAGATTGTGCCAGTAATTTAGTAGATGACTTGCTGTATTTCTGCTTGCTGCTGATTTATGTTCTCCTAATACATCATTTGATGACCAGGCAGTTTTGGTCGTCATTTGCTGCTGCTCTTGGCCACGTTAAGCAGCCGCTACGGAGCGAAAAAGTACTAAGCCGGCAGACGAAATACCAGGCGAACATAAATCAGCAGCAAGCAGAAATACAGCAAGTCACTTGCTTATTTGATGGCAGAAGATTTGTCCCTAAAAGTATGCTACACATTTTTTACTATTATTACAATGGCATTTGCCAGCAGAAAATAGTTGTGGCATACTTTCAGGCTGCTATCAAATTTAAATACTCATTCCACCCTCGAAACATAGATGGCGCTATTAAGCAGTTACCATAGTATCGAAGCTACTAATTACAATTCAATCTTTATAGGATACCTTTATAGAAATATTCTTTAAGTTATTGAATGGTAATGGAAATATCTTAAATTCTCAACAATCTGGTAGAGATGTGGCCATCTAATAAATAATAAAAGAAAACTATGTTTGAATTTTAAAAGAAATAAACAATTTTCTGTTTAAAAAAGTCATTTTATCTCCAGTCCTGTAAAGTCCTTCAACCCTTTAAGTACATCAAATAGTTTCTATTATCAGGCACATCATGATCGTGGATTTTGTTTAATTTTTGAGTATTTTTTCTAAAAGCTTTTGTCTTTTACAAACAAAATCAATCAGCAGCGAATGAACTAACATAAAGTGAAACTCCACTGTTCGTAGTTTGAAATTTGTAGAACCTTCTGGGGTTCTAATCGATGCTTTTGGGATACCAAAACTACTATTTAACAGTGAAATTATTTTCGACACGAGAACATAACATATTCGTTTATTTTTTAGTGGTCTGGCGATAGTGTACACACACATACATACGTAATCTAATTGGAGCAGTGTATAATAAAAATTCACTTTCAATTTGTCTTTATTGAAGTGACTAACAATGAAGCCGTTAAATAAAACATCCATAAATGTACATACATCGATGAATGTATGTAAATATGTAAGAATGTATGCACGTATGTTTGTATGTGATGCATGCAATTGCAAGGCAAACAAAGCACATCGTAGAGGTTAACAACACTATAAACCCGGACTCTTGACTCTCTTTCTCACGCTCACGAGACAAACCCGGAAAGAGAATTCTTGTCGCCAATCCCAGCTTGCAACTTGAAGCACGATTGCTGCAAACAAAGTGAAACCATTAAACGAACAACTTCAACGCTACTCAATGAAATTGGGGAGCAAGCAACAACAACAACAAAGACAAAAACAACGTATGATTTGAAATTTATTCCACCCACAAGCAGATCCCAGACACAAAAGCAAAAACAAAAACAAAGACAAAGACAACTTCGCTTTGCTCTCTCTCGCAGTGTTTTTCGTTCTCGCTCTCGCGGTTTGCAAATTTGCAGTTTTGTGCTCTTCTTGCTTACGCTCTTTTGCACTGCACACAGTGCAGAGTGTTGCTTTTGCTTCTTCTTCTTCTTCTTCCTCTTCTTCTGCTTCTGCTTGATTTCTGGCTAGACGAGCCCGCCAGACCAGCTGAGCTGCTTGTTGCCGGTCGTTTTTGTTGTGTTGTTGTCATTCTCTAACTAACGAAAGCTACGTCGATTATTTCACCTGCTTTGATAGTTCTTTGTTATGAATATTGAATGTTGCTAACGTAGTTCACTTAGAAAATGTTTTAGAATGTTGAAAACTGAAATTTCTTGTATTGAAAGTTGTTAATTATTGACACTAACTAATCATAGTTCTTAAAATAGTTTGCAAATTATTTAAGAAGCAGCAAAGGGGTTATCAAATTTCAAATTATGCTTGCCAGTTAAAAAAATTGAAATAAATAATATATAGTTTAAAAATAAGTTTAATTAACGTAAACTTTAACAGATTATTTCTGTATTGTTTCTTTCTTATAACCAAACTTTTGAAACCGCAAAATTAATTTTATCATTATAACTTGTTTAAAAAATAGGGATCATAAAAATATAAAATATGTATAATGCATGTTTATTATATTAATTTTATATCGTTTTATGCTATTTAGTGCTGATATTTTTGACAATACATGTTTATTATATTATTCAGTAAAAAAAAATCGAAAATATCATCATCCAATAACATAAAATGATATAAAATTCAAAATTAATTTTGATGTTTCAAATATTTGAAGCATTTTTATATACAGTAAAAATGTCTCAAATATATATAATAAACATGCATTATGTTATTTATTTTAATTAAAATATAATGATTATTCATATTTACATATTTATTTATTTACATATTAATTATTATACAAAATAATATAATAACTAAAAGAAGGGAGTGCTAGCTACTATGATTATTCATAATTTTGATTTATAGATTGAGATTATGTTTGAGGAAAAGGAAAAACAATTAAAATTGCCAGATTATTTATATTTCGTATATTGTTCGCTCAAGTTAATATATTATATTAAATGCTCGTCGTATTTTATATCAACCCATTTATTATGCATACGTAGCGTGCGCTTTGTGTTGCTCCGTTGACAAGGGAGAAAAGGGTAGAGTATGTGACATTTGGCTTGGAAGAGCGACGACGCTTTGTGTTTTTGTTTTGGTCGTCGATGTGAATGGCGTCGCTTCTAGCAAGCCGCACAGTTGACAGCGGGTTTTCGAGCGAGTCGGAGCGTCGTCTCTTGGCAAAGCATAAAAAAATCAAGAAAAATAGTGAACAAAGTGGAAAGAACTCCTTAGTTAGTTAGTTAGTCTTGACTTGACTTCACTGCAACTCAGTTCAGTTTAGTGTTCAGAATGCCGTTCCCCATTCATCCGCCCAAGCAGATGCCCTGTCCCCATTGGCAGCACTTTCCGATTAGTCCCGTGGACAGCAAACCATCGCCATTTGGCAGCAACAACGGCAATAATAACGGAGTCGCTGCTGTGGAGAATAAGCCACCGGAGCCACAATCCTATCGCTATTGTGTCCATTGCAAGGCAGCCGGCAAAGATGTGAGCGACATGTCAAAGGACTAAAACTACGAACGAGATCGCTGGACAATTGCACTCAGTGTTCACCTTGACGCCACCTCGAACTTCACCCCACTTCACCTTCACCACACACACACACACACACACACACTCAACACTCTTCAGACTTCAATCAAAGCAATGTGACAACACTTCTTGGGCCCCAATCTCAAGTGGGAGAGAGAGAAACAACCAACCGCAATGAGTGCAATTCATTGATACGCGTCTCTTATTAAAGTTAGTTTCATGTTATTATTATTATTATTATTATTATTTTTTTTTTGTTTGCTTTGCAAGCTTCATTTGTGCCAATTTTGTAATCATTTACATTTTTTTTATGTACTTGTATGTATGCTTAAGCTAAGATATTTTATACACATATTTTCTAACTATATTTGGTATAACAAAAAAAAATAAACACAAAATAAAACGCACGACGCATTTAAAAAACAAGTTTATTCTACATTCACACACACACATACATACACAGGCAGACAGCATATTGTATGTATGTGTGTACCTGCCTACGTGCATGTGTGTGAAGTTTGTTTTTCTTGAGCGGCACACTTCTCTTCTTTTTTGGGACTTGTTTGTTTGCCTGCTGCTGTTGTTGTTGTTGTTGTTGCTGTTGCTTCTCGGCTCGACGACGCGGATCGTGCGTTACTTTTTATCAGTTCTCAAGGTCAGGCCAAAAACGAGAACAGCATTAAAATTTCAGTCACACACACACACACTCACAGAAATGTAGCTGCATGTGTGTGTGTAAGTGTGTGTGTGTGCGATAAGCATGGAAGCGCGCAGAACAATCCAGCACACAAAACACTCTCGACTCTCGTTTAATCCAGCAACAAATTTGTCGTATTTCGATTCTTAATTTGCTTTGTCTTCTTCTTCTTCTTCGATTGCTTCGCTTCGCTTTGCTGTTCTGGGTCTTCAATGGGTTAATTTTTAACAGCTGTCGCAGTCGCCGTCGCAGTCGCAGCCAGCGTCTCAGTCGCAATTGCAATGCAACTGAAATTGTGAGATGGGTGACACAGTTCAACAAACTCAACGCAACAAAGCTCAAGTGCGAAAATAAACACACACACACACTCTCGCACACATGCATACAGCAAAAACTAATAACATTGCAACGACTCCCACTCTCTTGGCAACGATTCAAAAGAGAGCGAAAAAACCCTCTCTCATCAGGTGGAACTATTCGAGCCCCTCTACTCGACTTCGACTTCGCATCGTTCTCTTATCTCAACTCGCAAAAAAAAAAAAAAAAAAAAACGTCGAAAATTTGTTATCTCATATGCTGTATTTACCCATATTTATCACTCTATTGGATCGTATCTTTATAACTATTACGTTCACACAGACTGCAGAGAGTGCTTGCAAAAAGTTTGTGGACAAAGCTAAATACTAAAGACAAACTTTATTACTCGATGTTTACTTAATGTTGCTTTGATTTTTAAATAACTTTTTAATTTTTCAATTTGAATCGCGAATTTAAAAATTCAGAGATTATAAAATCAAAGTATTTCCATACTTGAATGAAGAATTTCGGAATTAAAATTACCGTTCATGTTGATGATGTCATATTAAAAATGTTATACATGCTTTTGATGATACGGATTTATTAAAAATGTTATTTTACATACTTATAATGTCATTTCAAAAATATTCCCATATTAGAAAGAGTGTGTTGTCTCTTTTAGTAAACCTAAATATATTAAAGTATATAAAGCTCAACGTGATTCTTTTATAGAAGTTTTTTTTTACAAAAGCCACAATACAATATGTATTTACTTCCATTATTAAGGAGTGTATATTATGCTAAAGAAAGATGACGACAATTTTAGCACATAAATGTTGCCCCTAAATATTGTTATTTTGAAGACTTGATAAATTTGTGCTGCGAAAAAATTTCTTTTATTATAATAATTTGTATTTATGATTTTCCAAAAATTAAAAGTAAAATCTAAATTTTTAATGTTGTGAAAAAAATTTTCTAAAAATCAAAAACAAATTTGAAATTTTTAAATCAAACCAAACCATTTTGATTAATTTGTATTACTAAAAGGAAACCCTTTAACTTTCTCTCCAAATAGCAAATTTGTTAAAATACTTTAGCTACCCATTGTTTTGCAATTGGCCAATAATTGGCGCAACTATGCGAAATTGGTAGCTAAAATTACACTAATTAAAAGTTTGTAGGTTTCTTTGTTTGTCCTTTGTTACTTGCCCTAAACTCTTGCTGAGACAGAGTGCCATAAAATTTAAACAAAGAAAAGTATGTACTTTCGATAAATAGTTTTATGCTGCATTAATAAAATTGAGACAACTCTTAGAAATTAAGTTAAAGGTAGTTTAAAAATTCTTATAACTAAAGATTCATAATAAAACATAAACAAAAAATGTATATTGATTGTTTTGCCTTAAGATTTCTAATATTAATTTAAATATTATGGTTTTTAAGTGCAAAGAACATTTAAGGCAATATAAAATCCATAATTTTTAAACACTAAAATTTGTTGCAAAAAAATATCTAATATATAGTTACTTTTCTTTTTTTTTTTTTAAAGTGACCTATTTGCATTAAAAGATTGTTATTTTACTAATGTGAAATATCTTGATCAATATTTGGTATATTCATTGTTTCGATTGTGATCAATTTACTCAATTCAATTTCTTGTTTGTTTTTCGTTTCAAATCTTTTGTGCTAAATTTTAAATTGTGATCCATAGAATTTGTGTAATTTATTAAAAGATTCTACTCTTCTCAAATACTAAAAGTCTCCACCTTAGTTTTATAAAATAAACATTTGAATTGGAAACACAAACATATCACTCATTGTTTGCTTAAAGATCAAGCTGATCGATTTCAACGATGCGCTGTGATTGACGATATATCGATAAAAATCGATAGACAATTGTGTAAAGGCAATTTGCAATGCTAATTGTTTACATAAAGTAAAAAAAAAAAAGAATTGTAAAATTAGTAATAAACACACACAAAAAAAAAAAGACGCAACTCAAACTGCAGTTGCATTTGGTATAATTTAGGTGATTTCTTAGCGTGTGGTATATTTGGTATATTTTGAAATTGAACTTGCCGTCGCGCTGTGCGCTGCTCGCTGCTGTTGATAATCATACGATGAAATGCACCATTGAAAATGAAATTAAATTCAAATCGTGAGTGAAACACAGAAGAAGCAGACAAAACCAAATTTTTGGTTGTTGCGTTCGTATTTTGCTCTGTGAAGATGGATTATCAGTACTACGACGATGCGGACTATATGGACGATGAAGGCGGCATCGATGGCATCGATGATTTCTACGCTGACCACAAATTCCACAATCGCTACGCTCGTCGTCACACCGATTATCCCGACGATGATGATGATGATGATGTCGACAATGATGATGATATCCACGACAATTTGGTGCCGGATTATGGCAGCCTGTCGGATCGTCTCTACGATAGCTATGCGAATTGCATGTTGCCATCGCTGATCCAGGTATTCAGCTATTTACTGCCGCTGCTCTTCGGTTGTTTGCTGTGTCGAGTGCTCTGTCAGCTGTATGCGCGTCGACGGCAACAACAACAGCAGCAGCTGGATGCCAACAGCCGACAGATGGCGCCACTGCATGCCATCAATATCGTCTGCGGCCTTGCAATGCTCTACGTAACACTCGGTGAACGGATGTTGTTACTGCTGCTGCTGAGCTTCGTCAGCTATGCCCTGCTGCAGCTGGTGCGCTTGAGTCGCGGCGGAGGACAACAACAACAACGACAACAACGAGCGGCTGTGGCGATTGCTGTGCTCAGCATTGGCAGCCAGTTTGTCTATGAGCTGGCGTTGCTCGAACAGCGTCAGGATTGGGCGCAATTGCGTGGCCTGCAGATGGTGGCCAACATGAAGGTCATTTCGCTGGGCTTCGATCTGACCGCCGGACTACGCAGCATGCCCAGCCTTTGGACGTATCTCGGCTACATCTTCCAGCCGGCCAGCTGCATTCTGGGACCCTGGCTGAGCTATGGTCGCTATCTGGACTCGCTGTGCCATCGGCCGCATTGGCGTCGCTCTCTGCTTCATACGCTGCTCAATCTGTTGCTCTGTCTGCTGTCCCTCAGCGTCTCCAATTGCATTGCGCCCGCTTGGGGTGAACTCCAGCTGCATCGGCAACAGCAACAACACGAAACTGGAGCCCAATGGCTGCTGATGTATGCGGGAGCGTTGAGTGTGCGGAGCAGTCATTATTTTGTGAGCTTCTTGAGCCAAGCGTTGCTCGCCACATCCGGCCAGCAGCTGGACACGCAGAGCCGTTCACTGGGCGCCTTGGTGGCGCGTCCTTGGCACATCGAGTGGCCGCATTCGTTGAGCGCTTTGGTCCGCTGTTGGAATCTGCCGATGCACGAGTGGCTCAAGCGTTATGTGTACAGCGCATCGAAGCAACGATCGAGGCACAACACCATTGTTGCAGTCTTTTGCACATACATCGTCTCATCGCTGTTGCATGGCATGGACTTTCGCATCTATTTGGTCCTCCTCTCGCTGGCCACCTTCGGTCAGGGCGAGGCGATGTTGCGTCGCCATCTGGCCACTCTCTGCAACGCCTGCATCGCTGCCAATCCGTGTCCAGGTGCCGAACGTTGTCGCTACACGCGTTGCCCTCGACGTCGTGGTTGGCGCTGTCCCAGCAGCTGGTTGGTCGCCACCATCAATGTGGCATTCACGCTCCTCGACATCTGGCATCTGGCGTATCTGGGCGTGGTGCTGCTCAACGAAACGCTCTCCATGGAGGCGGAGCACGAGCTGCCATTCATGTATCACTGGGCGGCGGTGGGATATCTCAATCATTACATTGGCATCGGCATGTTTATGCTCTATCTGTTCATCTCGTAAACCCAAATATACAAAGACTGTCTCAACGAGAGTGAGAGAGAGAGAGAGAGAGAGAGAGAGAGAGACTGCAACTGCTCCCACTCCATGTGATTATTTGATTGAGGATGAAGCTGGAGATCTCGGAACTGATTAAACACTGTGAATCTCTATTTAATCTGTATTTGTTGTAGTCGTGACCAAAATTGTCTCTTTAGTTTTTACGTTTTATACTTATACATATGCTATACATACTTACATCATACTTATATACATAACATACATACTTGCGATGTACTTAATAAATTCGATATTAAATGCGCATATTTTAAGGCACCTCAAAATTCTTTTGGGTCAACTATCTATCTATGTATATTCTATTCATTATGAATATGGCAATTCTTTGACAAATATGTCGCATGAAACATTATTGAAAATTATAATAAAAAAAAAACATACATCATAACATGTTTCTTATATTGAATAAAGATGAATCTTAATTATGATTTTAGAATTATTTTTCTGTTTTAAGATCATTTTGTGAAAATCAACAAATTTTGCTCGTTAAAAAGTTTCTAATTTAAATCTTAGCTAATCCAGAGCCATAAGAAACAAGTAAGAAAGCTACAGTCGAGTGTACTCGACTGTGAGATACCCGCTACCCATTTTGAATAAAAGAAATATATTTTGCGGTATTTTTTATCAAAATATACCAGATATACTGCAAAAATACTAAAAAATATACCAAATGGTATATTAAGTATATCGATGTATATCTATAGTAATTATTGTATATACCAAAATTCGCAACTATAGCTTTAAAATTACGCTTGCTATTTGATTTTTTTGATTTACGGGGGCGGAAAGGGGCGTGGCAAAAATTTGAAACAAACTTGATCTGCGTGCAAACATAACAAATGCTGTCGAAAAAAAATTATAGCTCTATCTCTCGTAGTCTCTGAGCTCTAGGTGTTCATACGGACGGACGGACAGACACACAGACGGACAGACAGACAGACGGACATGGCTAGATCGTCTCGGCTGTTGACGCTGATCAAGAATATATATACTTTATAGGGTCGGAGATGCCTCCTTCTACCTGTTACATACATTTCCTGTCGGCACAAAGTTATAATACCCTTCTACCCTCTGGGTAGCGGGTATAAAAACAATTAAATATGAATGAATACATTAACCAACCTTGCAGAACAATTAATGTGTCGCTAAAGTCAAAAGATTACAAAACAAAAAGTTCTCAAAGTTCGAGTATCAAGCATTAATTTTGAAATAGGCAAAAACACTTTTTATTTGGGATTTAAAAAATATAAAATATAAATATTATTAACATTGTAAAAATGTATAGAAATATCAATCATAAACTTATAATTCTCATCAAGTCTGTTTCCAATTACTCTTTTCTGAGTAACACAAAAGTAACGCTTTCGTAATTAACAATCTAACACATTACGTATACGCAGCAGTCAGAGAAATTGGCGCGCTGTAAGTTAACAACGCATTACGTATACGCAGTGTTGTCATAAGCTGCAGCATAACGAGAAAATGACACCCTGTGAATTAATGAAGTATCAAATTACATTACGTATACGTAGGCATGCTAATGATTTTATTCAGCTCTATAAGAGAACGGCGCCATTTAAGCTCACACATTAAGTATACGCAATGTTGGCAAACGAACTTTTTCAAACTTAAAGTATAAATGCAGAAAAAAAGTGCAATGAGCGAATTCAAACTCTTAATATATGGTTCTTTACTTTCCAAACATATATTTTTGCTTAATAAATTAAAAAAAATATTCAATAAAATTCCGTATAAAATAAAATAATAAATTTTCAAAGACTTACCGAATTTAGTTTCCTCATTTAATGTTTGAAATTTAATTTTCCAGTTGTCATCTGGACTATTTACAATCCATTTATTGTTGATAAAGTTCTCTTCCATTAATTGCGGCAATTTTTTTTGTTTATTTTTTAAAATTTTTTTTTATTGTTTTTTTTTTCATGTAGATTTTTTTGTTGCTTGTTTTTGTTTCTTGTTTTCTCATTGAGACAAATATTTATAACAATATTGTAATTTTTACTGCTTTGTTTTCATTTCTTTTTACTTGTTTCTTTTTTTTTAATTTTTAGTTATTTCTTTTTTGCAGATTTGTTTTCGGTTGTCAGTTGTTTTTTTTGTTTGTATGTTTTGTTTTGTTGCTTATGTTTTAAATATTAAAATTACTACCTTAAAAACTATGCAATGACAATAAAAATATTTTATATTTGTTTATGCAACTTGTTTTGCTTTTTGTGTGTTTTTGTTTTTTTGTTTTTATTCATATCGCGTTTCTGAACTGCTAAAAAGTTTACAATCATTTTTGTTTACCATCTTTATTTATCTAATCATTATTTACGTTTCAGTTAATCATAAATTGTTTCGCTTTGATTTTGACATGAAAAATAGACAGATATATAATATAGATACACATATATATCATATGTATTTATTTATATATCAAGTGTTTGTTATGTTTTTTTCTTTTGTTTTTCGCTTTCTATTTGTGTGTGTGTGTGTGTGTTGTTTTCATGTACATACATTTATAAAAAAAAGAACGGACATGCAACTTATGGAAGCTGCATGCTTTTCTTATTTGATTTCTTTGCATATTCTTCTTTGCCTGGTTTAATTTTTTGTGTTTTTTTTTTTTTTTTAATTCATTTATAACAACTGAGTTGATCACAAGAGATAACGAGACATTTTTTTTTTTTTTTGTTTTTCTTTTATGTGTTTGTTTTGTTTTTTATTTTATCGTTTTCTAGTCGCTTCATTTGCACTTCTTTTTACATTACAAAATATGACTATGCTTTCGTTGATTTTTTGTTTTATTTTAATATTGTTTTTTTTTTCTTGCTATGTTTTTTGCTTGCCACAAAAAAGTACAGAGCATTTGCAGCTATTTATTTATTTTTTTGTTTGTTGTTGTTTGTGTTTTTCTTGTTTTATGCATTGTTTATTTTCAATTTCTTTCGTTTGCTTAGCTTTAACGCAAAATCAGTTAAAATACAAATAGTGTACAAATATTCGCTAACTACATACATGCATATGTATATATAATTTTCGTTTATATATATTCATATTCATATATCAATTGTGTTTTTGCAGAGAACAAAAAAAAAATTTTGTGTAGTCTATGCTAAGGGGAAGGTGCGTGTGTGTGTGTGAGAGGAAGGGAAGGGTTTTAAGGGGTGGTGGAAAGAGACTGCCGTACGTAAAATTATGCAACAACACAGATATATATATAGTGTATATATATATATTCTCTTACTCTTTTCATTTCATGTCTCTCACACGCTTCTTTTCATTCTCATTCTCATTCTCAAACTCAAGATCGTTTTCTCTGCCTAAAGGTTACAAATTTTAAAACTTAATTTTAATTATGCTTTTACTCTCATTCTCTTTGCGCACTCTTCTTCTTGTTCTATGTAAGGGAATACAGGGTGTTTCGTGTGTTTGTGGGAAAGGCTTTTGCTGCTGCTTGTGTGGGAGAGAGAGAGAGAGAGAGAGAATTTTGCTAGGCGCCGCATTTAAAATTTAGCTAAACACATTTTCTTTGTATAATCATGTTTTTTTTTGTTTTGTTTTTTTTTTTTCTTCTTTTTTTTGTTTTCGTTTGTTTTTTGTAAATTCCAGATTTCAGCTTATGATATAACAAAGTAGCGAATAATAGACGAAAAAACAAAAAAAAAAAAATATTGATGTTTGAATATTTAAAAAATAATAATAATTAATTAACAGTACAAATTACTGTGTAGTGTATAATTTAATTAGCAAATATATAACTAAATCAATAAAAATAGGCTTTAAAATAATATTACACTTTTACGAGTAAATTATAAACATAATTACATTGTGTGTGTGTGTGTTTGTTTGTCTGTCGCTGTGTGTGTGTGTGTGTGTTTGTTGGCTGCTGTTGCCCTGCAAATGTTGTTCTCGCCAACATTTGACCAACAGAACAGCAACTTGTGGAGCTGTCAGTGTGTGTGTGTGTGTGTGTCTGTGTGTAATGACAACAACAACATGATCAATTTGTTTTTGTTTTTTTTTTTGTTTGTGATAATTTATATTACATATAGCGTATGTATGTAAACCATGATATGCGGCTGGCTGCCATCGTCATTCGTGTCTTGAATTCTGTTTTGTGTTTCTGTCTTTGATTTTGTCGCTGTCCTCGTGTCTTGGTATTCGTCCTCGTTGTTGTTTTTGTGTTTTTGTTTTCGTCAGTGTTGCCAGACCGCAATTTTTGACATAAAGCTGCTGCTGTCGCTGTTGCTGGCGTTGCTGTTGTTGTTGTTGTCGCTGCTGCTGCTGCTGTCGCTGCTGATGCTGACGCTGATGTCTGACCATCCCAGCAATGGCACCCACCACGTTCAGTCGTTCTTCGTCTGACAGTAGAGCTCCTTCAGCGACTTGAGCTCCTCGATTAGCGCTTTGTTTTGGTTCTCTAGCACCGCCACACGATTCTCCAGGCACTTGATGTACTCCTTCTTTTTTCGCCGACATTCGCGCGCCGCTTCGCGATTTTTTTGCAATCGTATCTCTCGCTTGCGCGTCTGATCTTCCGCAATGCCGCCTGTATCTGTATTTCAAAAGGGGGGTGAGAAAGAGACAAACATAGTATACATTAGTTGAGTTTGGTTTCTCTTTTGGATTTGCTGCTGCTGCGGCTGATGTGTGTTTACTGGTATTGTATGCTATCCGATTGCTTAAATAGAAGGCCGAGTCGGGCGCCATGTGTAGCAGTGGACTGCCCGATGTGTTACCGCCGCCGCCGCTGCCACCGCCACCGCTGCCGCCGCCACCGCCCCCCGCCCCACTGCCGCTCAGCTGTGAGCCGAGTACGATGCCTTCAGGCATTTGCAGTATTGCACCCGCTGCACGATTTTATTTTGTTTTTTTTTTTTGCGCATTTTTTTTTCGATTTTTTGGTTTTGGGGGAGATGGTTGGGGGTTGTTGTTGTTTTAGGTTGGTTGGTTGTAGTTGTTGTTGTTGTTGACATATTTATTGGATTTTCGTTTTTGATTGATTTGTTTTGTTTTTTTTTATTTATTTTTTTTTTGTAGCATATTCGCGGGCAGTCAAAAAGAAAACGAAAAAAAAAACAACAATAAAAATTATAAGAAAACATTTTGTTTTTTCGACTTTTTTTTGTTTGTTTTTGGATTTATTATGGGTGTCTTGTGAGTGCGAGCGAGTGAGCGAATGATCGAACGAGCGAACAGAGCGAGAGATTTGATTGGCTTTGTTTTTGTGTTTTTGGTTTGCTTTTGTAGATGTTAGTTTTGAAATAAAAAAAAAAAAACAACTGCAACGGCGACGGCATCGACGGCGACGTTTTGTTATGATTACATATGAATGTATGTGTGTGTGAGTGTGAGTGCGTAAGGACATTGTGTGCGTGTGAGGTTTGCTGGGTGATGAACGGGGGGTGGGGGTGGTGTGCGTGTTGCGGATAGCGGCAACAACAACAACAACAGCAGCAGCAGCATCGGTAAAGCCAAGAGCGACAACAAGAAAACAACACTTATAGTTAATATTGCAGTAGAAACTCGATAATCGATTTTCTTTACCACATCTCACTTAGCGGCACCACCAAAAAAGTGGCCCTTAAGTGAAAAGATGTAAAGTGAAGCAACCGTCAGTTTTCTGTTATCTTTTTAATGTGACCGTTAAGCGAGGATCATGTGCCACTAAGTGAAAGAGGCCCATAAATGAGTTAATGAGCAAGAATTTTCATACAATTAAAGTTCCATCGAGCTTCTACTGCAATTTTCTTGTAGTTGTTGGACAACACTTATCATTAATATTGCAGTAGAAACTCGATAATCGATTTTCTTTACCACATCTCACTTAGCGGCACCACCAAAAAAGTGGCCCTTAAGTTAAAAGATGTAAAGTGAAGCAACCGTCAGTTTTCTGTTATCTTTTTAATGTGACCGTTAAGCGAGGATCATGTGCCACTAAGTGAAAGAGGCCCATAAATGAGTTAATGAGCAAGAATTTTCATACAATTAAAGTTCCATCGAGCTTCTACTGCAATTTTCTTGTAGTTGTTGGACAACACTTATCATTAATATTGCAGTAGAAACTCGATAATCGATTTTCTTTACCACATCTCACTTAGCGGCACCACCAAAAAAGTGGCCCTTAAGTTAAAAGATGTAAAGTGAAGCAACCGTCAGTTTTCTGTTATCTTTTTAATGTGACCGTTAAGCGAGGATCATGTGCCACTAAGTGAAAGAGGCCCATAAATGAGTTAATGAGCAAGAATTTTCATACAATTAAAGTTCCATCGAGCTTCTACTGCAATTTTCTTGTAGTTGTTGGGCGTGGAGGAGAGGGAAGATGTACAGATGTGAAGAATGCTTTGCGAATGATTTCGATTGCTAGTAAATCGCCATTACATTTAGTACTTATAAGAGTTCCATTTTGACTATACCGCAGAAACTTGTCCGTTTTCTGTACAACAAATTTGCTCAAACGTTTCTTATGCTTCAATTTCTTTCGTTAAGCAACAACAACAACAACTAATGACAAGGATACATGAGAGATAGAGATAACGTTAGCGGGAAATTAGAGGGAAAGACAGAGATAGAGAGAGAGAGCGAGAGTGTGAATATATTATATACAACTAAAAGGGTTCCATACAGCACTTTTCATGATATACTATGGATGTAATGTGTGTTGTGTGAAGTGAATTTTTTAGGTGAACAACAATTTTGCAACTATCACAACAGCCAAAAAGGTTTGTTAGACACAGTAAATGATTGATGATTAGTTGTTGGGTATATAAATACGAGATTATTTGATCGATTCAGCTCTTTCGATGGTAATGACAATGATCAAATGCTGCTTATATAGTACATTACAATGGAATAGTTAATGCCTATGTTGTAAAGAAACTCTCCGCGAATTCAGCTAGTATTTATCCTAAGCTCTGCTCTGGGAATATTTAATTTCGAATTGTGTTCTTTATGAGAAAGTGTGTCTCAAAAGGAGTAGAATTGCTTATTGCAAAGATTATTACTTGTTCTCAATATCAAAGATAGTTTAAAACAGTCTATAGCTCTCATAACGTGATCTTAATTGGTAAGTTGTATTTGGAATTCTTTTGTAATCAGACAAGACAATTGGCTGAGCTTAGGATATAGGATATACATAGCTCGCGAAGAACAGAAACGGAGAAGACAGAGAGAGAGAGAGAGAGAGTGAGAGCAGGAGAGACAGCAAAGAGGGGAAGGGGAAGGCAGTTAGGCGCTCAGCGTAGGTTATATTAATACAAAAAAAAAAAAAAAAAAAACAATTACAAAAAACCAGAGAAATGAAATTACCGCTCATGTCAGGTCCACTGATTTCGGTGAATATCTTGTTGTACGATGGCCTTCGCGTCAGACTGTTTCGATGATGCTGTGAATCATCGTCCGATAAACTCTCATCGGTATCCTCCGGAGGCTGTATATTCGGTTCGGGTTTGATCTTACATTGAAAGTTTGGAGGGATCTGCAACAATGCAATTGGTCATTAAACATATTCAAAAATGTAAAACTTAAATCTACATATGATTTATGAATTTCAAGTTTAGTTTTTTTTTCTTTCGTTGGATTCGATGAATAGCTACGCACTTTGTTACGCACTTGCACTGCATTGCCGGTGGCCGTATGAATAACCGTCGTATTTGCCGGTTTGGTCACATAGACGACATTACCGCCGCCTCCTTTATGCATCGCTGTTGCATCGGCCAGCGATTGATTTTGATGCTGTTGCTGCTGCGTTCCCGCGGCGCTTTGTATGACACCCGAATGATTGGCTGCCTGTATCACGGATTGTACCTGCCGAGCACAAATTTAATGCATTAGTCATTAGGAATCTCATTGATCGATAAAATTGTATTCTTTTTAGTAATAATTAGGAATTTAATGCATTACTCATTAGGAATCTCATTGATAAATAAAATTGTATTCTTTTTAGTAATAATGAGGAATTTAATGCATTAGTCATTAGGAATCTCATTGATAAATAAAAGTGTATTCTTTTTAGTAATAATGAGGAATGGTAAATCTTGATTGTTTGCAGATACTTTTGAAAATTAATCGAGATTTGTATAAAAAGGTACAACAGTTTGTCTATTTAATATTGAAAGAGTTTAACTTAATGCTAAATATTCATCGGCAAATATGCAGGGAACTTTTAATGCTTCACTAGTTATTTAACCGATATTTCAAGAACTGAGGACTTAAAAGAGTTTGAACAGGCAAACATTGTCTTCAAATATGGTTGCACTAAAGTTAAAAACACTATCTTCAAGTAAATTCGTTTAGCTGCATCAAATATTTTGCTTTATAGTAAATGAAGCCAATACAATTATGTCCCTGTTCATCAATGGAGTAATGTATGTAAGTATACATTTTATTGTTCAATAACTGATTTGATATGATTCTAAGATTGCGTTCATTAAAAGTTAACTTGAATATAATTCACTAAGTGTTGGGCTTGTTAAAAGCTGACTCTCAACACTAATCCACATTAAATTAGCTGACTTTTAATGTTCATTGTTGATAGGAAACGCAATTCGCTTAACTATTATGATCTTGAATATTGAATATGGTTATTTAGGAAGCTACCCTAAAAATGCAGAAATCTTAATAAAAGTGGTTTAATAGAAGTGTGTATTTAAAAGTTATTTTTTAAGGACTAATGACTAAGCTATCCTGCATAATTGCACACACAACTATTACACAAATTAATGGTGCAGCTAACTGCAATATCCAATTGAACGCAAAATTGTAACTATTTGTGGAACAGATTTTATTTAAGCTGATACGATTATACTTAAATGCGCACCTAATGACTTACTATTGTGCTCTTAACTGCAATATGCACTTAAACTACATTTGATTCAATGCAATTATCTGAGATGTGCACTTATCGACACTATATTGAGTTCTTAATGACGTTAAGAGGATTTGTCTTAACTTAGTATTGTTCTCTTAACTGCAATATGCACTTAAACTAGATTTGATTCAATGCAATTATCTGAGATGTGCACTTATCGACACTATATTGAGTTCCTAATGATGTCAAAAGGATTTGTCTTGACTTAGTATTGCTCTCATAACTGCAATATGCAATTAACTACATGTGATTCAATGCAATTATCTGAGATGTGCACTTATCGACACTATTTCGAGTACTTAATGATGGCAACAGGATTTATCTTGACTTGGTATTGTGCTCTTAACTGCAATATGAAATTAAATAGCATTTGAATCTATGCAATTATATGAGATGTGCACTTATCGACGCTATATTGAGTTCTTAATGATGTTAAGAGGATTTGTCTTGACTTGGTATTGTGCCCTTAACTGCAATATGCAATTAAACTACATTTTAATCTATGCAATTATCTGAGATGTGCACTTATCGACACTATATTGAGTTCCTAATGAGATCAAAAGGATTTGTCTTGACTTGGTATTGTTCTCTTAACTGCAATATGCAATTAAACTACATTTGATTCAATGCAATTATCTGAGATGTGCACTTATCGACACTATTTCGAGTACTTAATGATGGCAACAGGATTTATCTTGACTTGGTATTGTGCTCTTAACTGCAATATGTAATTGAATCTATGCAATTATCTGAGATGTGCACTTATCGACACTATTACGAGTACTTAATGATGCCAGCATGATTTGTCTTGGTCGGTGGGAGAGGAGGAGGTGAAGGGCCAGGGGAAGGAGTGCAGCTCACCTGTAGGCCGTGTGTTAACGGCGTCAGAGGGTATTGTATATTGCAGTTGGTTGTGGTCAGCACGGATGCCGCGCTGCTGGCATTGTTTGTGTTGGCCGTCGCCGTTGTACTTTGCTGGTTCTGTTGTTGTTGCTGCTGTTGTTGTTGTTGCTGCTGTTGTTGCAGTTGACCGCCTGTGACTGCTGCTGCGGCGGCAGCGACGGCGGCTGCGGCGGCATCAACATCGTTGACATTGCCGCTGGAGGCGGCCGAGTTGCCATTCTCCTCGACAACGATGCTGTCCATTTTAGCGATTTTCAGCAGCACCGTTACGCTCTCCGATAAGTGCTTCAGTTTGGCGACCGTTTCCGTTTCAATGTTGCCAGTTTGAAATTGTTGTGGTTGTATATTGTTGTTGATGTTGTTGTTGTTGTTGGACGACGACTGCAACATGAAGGAAAAAGAGACAGAGAGAATGAATGAGTAAGTTGGTTACAATATTGCTTGATTGATAATTGCTAATTGTTAATTGTTAATTGTAATACATCAACTACATCATATGTGTATATCTAACAGCAACAAACACACTCTCACACACACACACACACACACCGACGCACCCGCTGACTGTCACTGTCAGTGTTGCTGCTGCTGTTGCTGTTGATTATGTCTCTACTACATTCAACTGTTGTTTGGTTTGTTTTGTTTGCCTTGCTACAAAAATGACGACGACAGCGACAACGACGACGACGACGATGACAACGACAATACAACAACAACAACAACAGCAATGACCATACCGTGTCTCAACTGTTGTGTGTATTTTTATGAAATGACGTCATGACGACGTTGTGTTATAGGCAAATACAAAAAAAAAAACCAACTTACTTTCTGATGACATCACTAAAAACGTTGCTGCTCCTCTTGTTGTTGCTGCTTTTGATTTTGCTTTTGCTGTTGCTGTTGCTATTTCTCTTCTCACTGCGCGCGCTTGTATTTGCGTATGTGTGTGTGTTTGTGCCTTTGCTTGCCTATGCGTATGTGTGTGTGTTTATGTCGCGTTGCGCGCTGTGCTGGCAACTTGTTGAAAAATTCAACTGTACGCACGCCACACACAAAATGGAACGAGGATAGCAATTCGAATAGCAATAGGATAGCTACATACGATCCTTCAAATTATCTTTTCACTCTTATCCACGACGTATTTGTTGTGCACCTTATTTTATTTTGGGTGGCGATTGACAGGCGGGGACGGTGTTAAAAGGCAACCAAAAAAAAAAAAAAAACACTTTGCACAAAGTTGGCAGCACGCGCGCACAGCACACCAAAAAAAAAAAATATTTTCTGCTGTTATCGTTGCTGCTTTTGCTGTTGCTTACGTTCTTTTCTCATAGCAGCAGCGCCAATGTGTTTTTCTTTTCTTGTGTCAGTTGCCCTGGACAATGATGATAGATAAATGCAAGGACACCCACAATTATTTATTGCTACGCTTGTACACGCATTTCAGGTCACATTAAATTTTAACAATTATTTATTGATCAGCTTTCTTGGCCCTTTTTTTTTTGCACAAAACTTATTTTGTATTGCTCGCTCGCTCGCTCGCGCTGCTTTACTGGCATAGTACAGGCGCAAACACACATGCACACACTCAAACACACGGGCACACAGTCACAACATTTACACACACTTGCTCAAAAAATACGCACTCAAAATCACACATATGCATGCGCACGCAGCGACGACGACTCGTTTTACCATCGAGCGTTGCCAGACTAATTACACACAATTCGATTATATACAATATTATGCAAATTATACGAAAAGTGTCCTAAATATGTATCCAATAAGCTAATTGAATATATTTAATAAATGATTGTATTTTAAATGTACTAAATGATAATTATTGTATATCAAATACAGTGTTCTGAAAAAGAGCGCGGGATCATTGCGCTGAGCTGGCAGCACCGACTACAGCTGTTTAATTGAGCACACTGTTGGCGCCAGGGCTGCAGCATCGAAATTTAGTCAGTCGAGAATACCAACTACTTCTTGTCAACAAAAGGGCTGAATCAAACGCACAACTGAAACAGCTGTTGAGTGTGCCCAAGAAATGTGCTTAGTAAGTAAACATGGAAGATATTTTATAATATTACATGAAATGTCCTCGGCGTATATATATATTTTATGAAATACACATAAGTAACTTGCTATTTCAAATGAAGTTTCTTTTTGTGCGAGCTTTGGAAATACAATCAAATTATCAGTTTTCAGTATTTTATAAAGGTCGGCATAAAAACGTATGTTTATGAAATTGTGTATCTGGTCGCACTCGGACACAGCTGTTATATACAATAGCTTTAATATAAATAAAGCATTTTATTTTTAATAGAAAGCCACCATAACTAATATATTTATTAATATATTAATTTATAGTATATATACAATTGTTTTATTAAAAAAAAGAAATGATTAACACAATTTCTTCAACTGCGGCTGTTTTGTTTGTTGTCCTTATGAACATTATTATGGAAATATTATTTTTGTTTTTCTTACATTAAAACAGAGATATAAATAAAAGCAGAGTTTTATAAGTACTGGTCGTTAATAAACAGCGCAAGTCATTTAGAAATTGTAACACCTAATAACAGCCGCTGTTAAAGTGCTTTTAAACACACGCTGTAGCTGTATGACTCTGCTTGAGGTTCTTGCACCATTCTCCACTCTCCATTCACCAGCTTAACCGCCGTGCAGTCTGTGCTACTCAGGGCCATATACCTACACATACATACACAGACACACACACACACAACCATACACACACATATTAACCATACGTATACAATGTATACGCACAGTTGCCACATGAAAATGAAGTTTTTGTACCACTGTTAGCAAAATAGAGTATACAATAAAATAAAAATTGTATTGTAAGAATTTCCTTACATTCTTATGTTAAATAACAATACAATATTTCGGAAAATTGTTTTGAAATTTACAGCAAATGCATGAAATATAAATTGATAGTGTATAAATGTATCATTTTTGATAATGAATACACTATGTACTAGTTTTAGAGCACTATACTATGTCATAAACAAATGTACCGTTTGGGATAAACAGTACTAACAAACCCAGAATGTACCTATTTTAGGTACGAATGTACCACAAACATTTTGTCGTTATATTCATGTATAACAACAACAATTTAAGTCTACAGCAATAAAGTGTAAAGTACTATGAATGTATTTACATGCATATTAATGTTGTTTGCTGTTTTTTTTTTTATCAGCTGCAGAATAGGGAGAAATGGTCGTGACGTCATTGAATGAGACCAAGTCATGAATAAAGCTAAGCAAGCGAGTGAATGAATTTTATTGTTCGCTCAAATTAATTAGCACAGTCATCTCAATAAATAATGTATAAGCCGGCAATTTACTCTAAATAAGGCAACTAAAAGAATTACGCAATTAACGTCCCACTAAAAGAATTACAGTCCACGCTCGATATGGTGATCTAAGAAAATCAGTAATCAAAACAGCTCAACTTTATACATTCAAGAATAATAGACATTCAAATGTTTTCAAATAAAAGATTGAAATCAAAAATTGTTTTTCAAAACATTTACTTATTAGGTTAAATAATGCATAGATTATGTGTGCACGCTTGTGGAAGTTTACATTATCGAATGTTCACTCTTTGAAGCGTTTACTGTACTTTAAAAATAGATTCGCTGGTAATGAAATTAAAGATAAAATCTATTTAGTTATGGCATTGAAAGTGAGATCATATATATAGTATTATAAATGACAAGTATATGGTATATATAGTATATACCATTTATACTATATAGGTATATACTATATATACCATTTATACTTTATGGTATACGTATTCATCAAGATATCGATTAGAGGGTGTCTAATCCACATTTTCAAATCTAAAGTCATAGATTTACTATATACTATATAATGCAGCCCTTAGCTCACTTCTATTTAACAGATAGACGACTTATTCGGCATTCAGTTTGATAGTTGAGGGAATCCTCCAAACTCGACTGCTGACTTAATGAGATCATATATATATTATAAATGACAAGTATATGGTATATGTAGTATATACCATTTATACTATATGGTATACGTATTCATCAAGATATCGATTAGAGGGTATCTAAACCAAATTTTCAAACATTTCCAAATCTAAAGTCATACATTTACTATATAGTATACTATATAATGCAGCCCCTCGCTCACTTCTATTTAACAGATAGACGACTTATTCGGCATTCAGCATTCAGTTTGATAGTTGAGGGAATCCTCCAAACTCGACTGCTGACTTAATGAGATCATATATATATTATAAATGACAAGTATATGGTATATGTAGTATATACCATTTATACTTTATGGTATACGTATTCATCAAGATATCGATTAGAGGGTGTCTAATCCACATTTTCAAATCTAAAGTCATAGATTTACTATATACTATATAATGCAGCCCTTAGCTCACTTCTATTTAACAGATAGACGACTTATTCGGCATTCAGCATTCAGTTTAATAGTTGAGGGAATCCTGCAAACTCGACTGCTGACTTAATGAGATCATATATATATTATAAATGACAAGTATATGGTATATATAGTATATACCATTTATACTATATAATATACGTATTCATCAAGATATCGATTAGAGGGTGTCTCAACCAAATTTTCAAACATTTTCAAATCTAAAGTCATAGATTTACTATATAGTATATATACTATATAATGCAGCCCCTCGCTTACTTCTATTAAACTGATAGACGACTTATTCGGCATTCAGCATTGAGTTTGATAGTTGAGGGAATCCTCCACACACGACTGCTGACTTAATGAGATCATATATATATTATAAATGACAAGTATATGGTATATGTAGTATATACCATTTATACTATATGGTATACGTATTCATCAAGATATCGATTAGAGGGTGTCTAAATCAAATTTTCAAACATTTTCAAATCTAAAGTCATAGATTTACTATATAGTATACTATATAATGCAGCCCCTAGCTCACTTCTATTTAACAGATAGACGACTTATTCGGCATTCAGCATTCAGTTTGATAGTTGAGGGAATCCTCCAAACTCGACTGCTGACTTAATGTGAATGTCGAAACCTTTGTTACCGATCTTCAGCCCTGAAGTATTTGCGAGTTAAATGTGGTTTGCATTCACAAACAACAAACACAACGCACAAACAAGATTTATGTATGTACATATGTATGTATGTATGTAGTTGAAAATGTTGCATACATGCAACAACTATAAGTAAATATTGTATGCTGCATGACAAATGAACACGAATGAACAATGTCAATGATTGGCAATTAAAATACGACAAAAAAAAAACATTGCAATATTCTATTGTTATTTTTATTGTTATTGTTTTTTTTTCGTTTTTATTTCTTTATTTTTGTTGCCTTTGCTGATGCTCTCTTGTCCTTCGTTTGTGCAGTCCGATTGTAAAATCGTGCTTCAAGGAAACGGATTGTGTTTTCTTCTTCATTTTTTTTTTTTGCTTTTTTCTCGCAGATGATTAAAATTACATTGTGATTGTTGTTGCCTTTTAAATTGTTTGCTTGCTGCAGATAATGTCGACCACTGACACTGCACACGCTGCAAACAGTCTGACGAGGTCTGACGACTCACAGAGCATTAAACATTAAGCACAGTGACGAGGCTGTTAAAATGACGGCAAATTTAACGACGACGCCACGTTGTGTGCGAAAGTGAGAGGAATACCGGACGATTCATTGCAAAATGATTGCTCTGCTCTTGCTCTTTGCTTTGTGTTAAGGATGGGTTCGTGTCACGCACGAGTCACCCAAACTTTACTATATTACACCCCTCTCAAGATATATGTATATAGGGTGCGGAAGGTTTCAAGTTAGTTTTGCAAATTTATCACCTTGCAATAAACAAGAAATATAGAAAAGGTTTCATTGAAATATGGTATTTAAAAGTTTTCAATTCAAAAACATTTTCAAATTAGCTATATAAAAAGTTGAAAATATATAAACATCATAACAATAAATATAAATATATAAATATAGAAATAAACAAGAAATATAGAAAAGGTTTCATTGAAATATGGTATTTCAAAGTTTTCAATTCAAAAACATTTTCAAATTAGCTTTATAAAAAGTTGAAAATATATAAACATCATAACAATAAATATAAATATATAAATATAGAAATAAACAAGAAATATAGAAAAGGTTTCATTGAAATATGGTATTTAAAAGTTTTCAATTCAAAAACATTTTCAAATTAGCTATATAAAAAGTTGAAAATATATAAACATCATAACAATAAATATAAATATATAAATATAGAAGTAAACAAGAAATATACAAAAGGTTTCATTGAAATATGGTATTTCAAAGTTTTCAATTCAAAAACATTTTCAAATTAGCTATATAAAAAGTTGAAAATATATAAACATCATAACAATAATATTCTAAATACTGCACAAGCTAAAATTGAGTCTCAATAACGTCAACGAAATTCCATTAACAAATTAATGCAAATGATTTTCAGTGGATTTGTTTTATACGAAAAACAATTAAGAATCGGTTAAATGAAAATTCAATTAGTCAAAAGTAATTAAAGGTTTCCATTAATTTCCAACTAAATTTAATTTCCAACTAAAACTGTTGTTTTTTAAGGGTATCTCGTAGTCATGCATACTCCATGGCTGACATTAGTTTGTAGACCTCACCTCAGTTCAGTTCAGTTCAGTTCAGTAATTGTTTAGCGTGAGTCAGTGTGCTGCTCTTTTTTTCTCTCCCTCTCTCTCTCTCGCTCTCTCTCTGTTTGTCATACATCATCATTGTTAAATTGCGACGTTTGTTTGGGGCCAAAGTTACAAATTTCGCACTGTGATTCAGTCGCTTAAATTAATTCGATCGTTTTTCGATTCTATTTAAACTTTGATTAATATGATGAAGGGGCCTGTTGTCACGCGATAATCTCCAATTGTTTGTTGAATTTCATGCTCGATTTGATTGTTGTTTTGCGTCTAAAAAATCAGATGAATTCCTAGAGGGATTTTGGATACTATCCAACATGTATTTATTTATTAAATTTGTGAGGAATCTTTTCTTTAAGCAAAGTTTATACACCTTCAATTCATTTCAATAAGATCGCTATCAAAAATCAACTATTATTTATGTTTATTTTTGATTTTTTGAATCAATATAAGGAATGATATTTAAAACGATTGAATTGAATTGTTAAGATAAACATTATATGATAAATAGGTTGTTTGTTCAGTTTACCCCAAAGGAAATGGTTTCTAAATTTTTTTGAATTTTTCGTACATTGAATTTAAAACTTTAATTACTTAAATGGCAGTCTATCTCTCTCCATCTTTATGAGATCAGAATTAACTTCTTCTATCTGTTGACTAAATTTCTTGTCGACACTAACTGAGCATGCCCTACTATCAGCTTGAAGACCGAGTAGAGACTACATGCTGCCTTGTCCACTTTTCTGTGGTGCGTGTAATCAAGGCATAAGCGCTGTCAAATGTAAAATGTCACCACAACAATAACAACAAGAACAAGAACAACGACAACGACACCAACAACAAACACAAGCAGAAGCACAAGCAAGCAAAGTGGCTTGAGTTTGCTTGTTGCTTTTGCTTCGTCGTCACTGTTCACTCTTCTCCTCCTTCTCCATCACCTTTGCCGTTCCCGTTTGCTCGCCACATTCCCCCACACCGCGCATTCGTAATCGCAATCGCGTAAACACCCCCGCAGAAAGGTTGCTTTGTTTTTGTGTGTCGCGTTTTGAGTGTATTATCACCATCATCATCAGCAGGCAGCAGGCAGGCAGCACAGTGCTTAAAGCGCAACTTTAAAATACTTGTGGTGTCCATTCAAAAAGGTAATTGACACCGCCAAAAGCCGAATGAACGAGTGAACGAACGAAGACTTGAAAAAGAATGACGAAGACGGCGACGGCGACGGCGACGACGACGACGACGGTGACAACGACGACGGCAGCGAACACAAAGAGAAGCAAACTCGCAAAGTCGAAAAGCTGAAAAGCATAAATGCGAAAATATAGCAACGTCATCAACGCCATCGCCATCCATTGACATCATCATCATCATCATCGTGGTTTATTGAAATACACGCGGTGGAGTCTAAAACAAGCGCCACATAAAATTATGTCGTTCTTCGTGTTCATTATTGTTCTTGTGTTTGTTGTTGTTGTAATTGTTGTTGCTTACTGTCGTTTTTGTGACATTTGCAGCCAAGACAAACGGCACAACAACAACAACAACAGAGAGAGAAAGAATATTTGCTGCACTTTAATCAATTCCAATCAGTCGCATTTCGAATTTCGCAATTTTGCTTTTGGGCTTTAGTTTCGTTTTCTTCGTCGTCTTCCTCTTCGCGTGCACGCAAAAATGTGACGTCAACAATATTTATTTTTAACCCATTCCTATGCATTGCATTTTAAGTACATTGGTGTGCACACACGCACAAACATACAAACATACATACATACATGTATGCTTACAGTATATAATGATTATGTGCAACAGTTGCGAATTTTGTGAATTCAATTTACAGTGTATTGCCGCTAATTGCAAATTCAAAATAATACGTTAAATGCATTGTGATGTATTTTTCCCCAATTCATCAACCACAACTTAAATTCATTTTTGACATTTTATTAGAAATATTGTATTTAAAAATACAATAAAATTTGATTTTTCTAAAATTCAAAACTTCCAAAAATTCGAGACTTAAGATTTTTGTTTAATGATTATATGTATTGTAACGAATTGTTTAGTTTCGTTTAAACATTATTGACAAAAAAAGAAATACCTATATAGAACCTTTTATACTTACATACATATATCAATTTTTCGTAATCTTTCTTGAATCTATTATTCAATTTTATTGCAGTCTTATTAGATTCAATTCTAAATTACGATTTATATTTAAAAACTGTCATATATAGAATTCAATTTATAGAGCTCTTTATTATTAACCCTAATAATCTCTATTATTATTTTGAAATATTCATTTTTTTTTAAATTTTATTAAATATTGTAAATTAAGATGTATATAACAACATTTGTGATTAAAGGGAACTCTAAGGTACCGTATTTGCTTATAACTGATGTTTACTGTACAAAACGTATTTGCTTCTACAATATTTGTCTGTATTAATTAAAACAAGAATAGCAGTTTAATTATTTCTGTGTGCGTGGCTGTGTGGGAGGAAGAGAGAGTATGTGAGAGAGAGAGAGAGAGGGAGAGACAGAGATAGATAGACAGGTGCTGCACAGCATTTGCTTTTTAGGGGTTTAGTATTGTATCCTGTTGCACTTGGCCAACAGAAGTCATTGTCATCGCCATCAAAATCAACATCAACATCGACATCGACAGCGCAATCGCCATCGTCATTGTTTATGCCCTTTTTGCACGTTATCAACTTTATGCGGATTATCGGCCAACGGTAATTTGATAGGCGTCTACATGTCACGCATCCAAATGCGACAAATAATCAGCTACATATTCATGCGAGTAAACATGTACATAGATTTAGATGTATGTACATATGTTTGTTTGTTTGTTTGTGTGTGTGTGTGTGAATGTGCATGTTGCTGTTATCAGCTTGGAAGGCTCGTTATCAGCATTGGATTTAGTTGGACGCATACTCGTATAAGAGTCGAAACCTTCACATGTTTGCCATCTTCGGGGTGTCCACGAATGGTAACCACAAGCGAGTTTGGTCGAGAGAAGTATTACACATAGTTTTTATACAATATACCAAATGTTTCACCTTTCCTTAAAGGTCAAAAATGAATCTAAGATTGATAAATTTAAGAACAAATGAAACCTCTTTCAGAAAGTTGACTCAAATCACAAATTATATATTCTAACTCTTAATTATTAAGTAATATTTATAGGGATTATTAATATTGATAATAAATAGCCATATTAATGAAATTCTCAGTATATGAAGCTTTTTAATTTATAATGGTATAAATTAAATTATAAAACAAAATGTTGTAGATTAGCAGCCAAATTTTGATATTGAATTGTTCACAAATTATGGATTTAAGTTGAGTACCGATTTTGTTTAAGAGTGTGTTTTTATCACACATTTTTGGATGGCTTGCTAAACCTTCGTGACAAAAAGTCAAGTTCACAATAAGAAAATAATATATTTTATTTACAATTTCGCTTGCTAATGTTTTAAACTGAACTTAAGTTGTGTGGGATCTACCATAAAATACATTCTAATTATTGACAGTTTCGATTGATAAATGATAAAATCACTAAAGATTATGTATCGTCAAGTAAAACTATTTGCACAAAAAGTAATTCAAAGAATTTTGAAAAGCTTGTAGTATCACTCATAGAGATAACGGTAACTTGTGCACATGTTTGTTGATAGTTGATAGTTGTGCCATGGCCTTGATCAGGTGTGACTAATGTGTAGCAAGAGAGTTTTGGGTCATAATTCGAACGATTACAAAGTATGTAGTTATCAATAAAAATAAAAAAGAAATATGTAGTTAAAATATAAATGCAATTATTCATGTCAACATTTTGATAATTGTTGAAGGGAATTCCTTACGATAAGTGCATGATTTTATGCTAGATAATAAACAAAATCCAATATATTATATATTTCAGGACAATTTAGTTTTATGAAATCTTAAGTTTGAATTTTAGAGACTTTTGCTATATGCTTAATTAGATAATTTATATATCATAAGTATGCATTATCTATTATACAAAAGTCTGTCAATAAATTCCTAATACCAATCAATAATGAGCAATCAATAAGCTTTGATTTCTCACCAGATAACGAAATGGTTATTTGAACTATAGTTCAGAGAGTGTGTGGTTGATTAGTCGCTATGCATAAATAAAGCTGTGACCCACTGTGAATTTTCTCTTTTTGCCATTCAAAATCAGTTAAGAATTCGATACAATGCAATTGACTCTTACCCACTGTTCCTTTTGTTGCCGCTTCTGTTGCTGCTGCTGCTGCTCTTGTTGTTGTTGTTGCTGTTGTTGTTGTTGCTGACTAATAACAAATCCGAAAGCGAAGGAAGAAGAAGCAAAACACAAATTTTGCGTAATTGTTAAAAATTCGTAATTTTTGCAAGCCTCTTAATGAGATGTTTTAACAACAATAAATATGTATATATGTACTTATGCATGTGCATAAATAAATAACAAAAATAAAATACAAAAAACAAAAAAAAGAAGACAACA
Organism: Drosophila kohkoa; assembly: GCA_019972355.1. Taxonomy (NCBI): domain Eukaryota; kingdom Metazoa; phylum Arthropoda; class Insecta; order Diptera; family Drosophilidae; genus Drosophila; species Drosophila kohkoa. Next base: position 1,004,050 of record BJEL01000077.1, read on the forward strand.
AACAGCTTTGTTGCTGCTGCTGCTGCGGCTGCACTTGTTGTTATTGTTGGCGTATTGTTGTTGTTATTGTTGCTGCTGTTCGTTTTTGCTGTTGTTGAGCACTGTGCGGTGTCGTTTCTCGTTTTCTTTGCTTTGCTTTGCTTTTGAGTTGCGTTGCGATTACGTCAAGATTTTTGTTGTTTTGCCGATTTGTATTTGATTACAATACATTATATGTACAAGCACACACACACACATATAGATATGCATGCATATACATACAAACATATAGATGAATGTACTATGTATGTAAATGGCATACGTATACAAAATACATACGCTTACGTATTTATATTAATACGTATTCGTTTGTATTGTAGTGTTGTTGTTCTTGTTCTTGTAAATAGTTACGCGCTCTCTCACACTGTGCTACACTGAGAGCGAAAGAGCGAGAACACGCGACTGGTTGAGAGAGCCAGCTATAATTATTACTTGCTTAATTTTTTACACAAATATTTTAAATTTTAAAAGCGCGAAATACAAATGTACGTACATACATATACAAAGCTACATAATATACGTATGTACAATGTTTATATACATATGTACATACAACAACAACAACAAAAAAAGAACACACACACACACGAATACATAGAAGCACTAGAATACAATGTGCTGCTGTTGTTGCTTGTTCGGTACTGTTATATTTTTTGGCGCTCAAATTTATACACTCTTCTTCTTACACTTTAATGGGCCGCACTCGTCACCTTTTATTCTTGTTGTTGTTGTTGTTGTTATAGTTGCTGCTGCTGTTGTTGTAGTTGTTGTTGTAGGTGTGTTGGAACTGCGGCCGGCGCTCGATGACGCGACGACGACGCGACCGACAAACTAACTGAGAATCGCTGATTGCTTCGCTCGCTAAGTGCGCGAGATTTGATATTATTATTGTTGTTGCTGCTCGCTGCTTTTCGGGGGGCTGCCGCTGCTCGCTGCTGCTGCTGCTGCCTCTGACGCCGCTTTACGTAGCTAAACTGAAAAGCAATACTGACGCCGATGACTGACTAAGCGGCCACGACGCGACTACAGCGTCGACCACACACACAAACAGACACACACACATACTTACGTACGTACATACGTCGATGTCGAAGTCGTCGCAGCACACGTCACCAGCAGCAACACCAACAGCAGCAGCAGCAGCGAGCAGCGGCAGCGCCAAACGCAACAACAACAGCAACAGGCGGCTAGTGATGAGCGCGTGTTTGCGCATAATATTTATTTTCGTGCTTGCTAAGCTTTTGATATTATTATAATGAATTTGGTTTTTAAACAGGTTGTTTTTTACATATTGCGTATTCTTAGCTTGCTAATGTTTTATGCATTGTTATTATTGTTTGGATTATTTTGACTCTTCTAAGATTTGTAAATGCTTTTATTCACATCAATCAGTCACGGTGAATTATTTATTATATTTTTATCTAATGTAATTAGTTATATTGTTTTATGTTCTTTACAAACTTATTTGAAATCAAGTATTATTATTTGTTTTTATTTACAAACCTTAAAAACTTTTATTTTTTGTATTAGTATTATGGCTAGAATGTGGTTTTCTTTTATCTATTTGTCTATTCATTTATTAATTAAATAAGTTAAATAAAAAGTTCTGTTCTCGAGTATAGAATTTAATGGGTTCGTTAATAAGAAAAATTAAAATTAATATTATAATTATGTTCACAGCTTATATCTTTTCAAAAATGTTTTGTAATATTTCAATATGATTGATATAATTTAACTAAGCAATCACAGTAGAATACCTGTATATTGTTTATTATAAAGATAATTCATTTATTATTTTTCTTAACGTTTTTGGGATTTATCTTTGATTGATGAACAGGAATGAATCATAACGCGTGTAGTTATCTAAATAATTGCACTAAAATTTATGCACTCATAAAATCAAATGACTCACGCCAAAGACATCTGGAGATATCTTAGATCGGTGATTGATAGTCCATCGATATGCGAGATTAGATTGTCCTTCAATCGGACATCACAGCTGCAGCTGTGACGGCAGATGCACGGACTAGTGTGTGTGTTCTTCTTTTTCTTCTTCTTGTTTCTCTTCTTTGGCTCTCTTTCGTAATTGGCGCATTCTGTGCGCTGTGAAGTGCAACAGATTCTTAAAGTGCAGCGACAGTAACAAAAAAATAAGAGCAACACACACAAAACAGAAACAGAAAGCAGAGACAGAAAACAGAAACAAAAACAATAATAGGAAAACATGAGCGTTAAACGTTATCGTCGCCACGTCAAAGTCACGGCGCTTGACGCTGACGTCGATGTCTATGTCGATGCCGGCGCGAAGTTCTTATACACATACATTCATATATACAAACACACACACACATGCATGCAAGTACATTCACTACATTCACATTTATCGCACACACCTTACTCAACAGCTTGCTTTCGCTCTTATTCTCCCTCTCCCTCTCCCTCTCCCTCTGTCTCTAGCTCTCTCGCTCTCCCTAGGTTTCTCGTGCTGTCTCTTGTACGCTTACTCATGCAGAGCACACAACTTACGGGCAAAATATTTTTAAACATCTAACGAACAACAACAAAACAAATTCTACATTTGTCTGTTTGTATGTGAAAGGTGAAAACGTATGCGAAAGAGAGGCACAGCTGACAATAAAAACGTATGTTTGTATGTATGTATGTTTGTGTTTATGTCATCGTTATCGCTACTTTCATTAGTATTTATAATATTGCTGGCTCTTTGCTGTTGTTGTTGTTGTCTCTGGCACAATTACGTCGCACAGAACCAAAGCCAAACTACTACTATTATGTTAGCAGCAGAGAAACGTAACGCGACTGCGGCAGAGGTAGCGGCAGCGGCAGCGACGCGTCGCTGCTTCTAACTCACTCGCACATGCGTGTGAGCAATTGCAGCTGTCACAATTATTACACACACACACACACTTGTGTCTTTGTATTGCGGCATACTTTCGGGCTGAGCGGGGAATGTGCAAGGGAATTGCCTTCAGCTTGTTATGTGGACAGAGGCTAAAAGGCTACATAAGGCAAATAATTGATGTATATAGTACCATACTATAGCAGATCTAAATTCCAAGTTAAATCACACTATTTCTCTATCTTTTCTAAAACAATCGTTAGGTCGTTTTATTGTTTATTAAAATTTACATTTTCTTCTAAAAATTGTATATTATTTTCCTTTTTATTTTATTGTATTATTTAATCTGGGTTTCACTTGTAAAATTTTCTTTTATATTTTTCCAATACTTTTTTAATTCTTTACTTAAATTATTTTTCTAATACTTGTATTATTTTAATAATAAATAAACGTTATTTTAATTAAAATTATACTTTCTTTTTTCTATTAAATTTTTTTCGTGAAAATTTAGTGTGTGTCTTGAAAATTGTATGATATTTTATACTTGTTAATTAGTATTATTTTTATATATTTAATAAAACATCATTTAAGAAAAATATTAAAAAACATTTTTGGGTTTAGTTGATTTCGTATTTATATATATACACACATATATATTCATATTTATTTTATATCTATAAATTTATGAAGATATCATAAAATAAAGAAAGTTAAGTAAAGTGAAAGAACTTGTTGCTCATAAAGTTTCCTGAATTCCTGAATTCGAAACGATATTTTCAGGTCTTTTGACCTCTTTCCACAACAGTTATTTAAACATCCAAGGGTTACATAAAATAAAGTAGCAGTAGTTTACTTGCGAGTTGATTTCCGTAAAAAAAGGTCAACGGCAATAACAATTCCCAATTCCCAGCCGAACTTAGTTTCCAATTATCGGAGACGCAACGCACATAAAAATGACCGGAAAAAAATGTGCGAGTTGGTCGTAAAATGCGGCAAACAATGAGACAGAAAGTAGCAATTGACGATGTCAATGTTAATAATGCGTCGTTTGAAAGGAGCAGCCACAAGGCTACTAACATAGTTGGTGATCTACATACATACATACATACATAAATGACATTTGATTGCAGTCATTTTATGATACGTTTGATGGAGCACTTTCAATTGTTGCACAAAAAGTGCTTAGTATGCATGTGGAGAACATGTGAAAACCACATAATTCCACCCCTTTTTAGTGCTGCAACCGCTCCCAAATTCACCACCCACTCACCACACACCTTGTGTCCCATTTTGGACATTATGTTGAATGGAGAGAGGACATCGAAACCAATACGTAAAACTCATGCATTTGAAACGAATTGCAAAACAAACGCAGCCCGAGGCCGCGAAACGTAGCTAACTTTTCAATTTGGACGAGCACGGCGTAATGTAACAATCAGAGCACTAACACACGCACACCGCACACACAAACTCACTCACACACACACACCCATACACCCATACACGCAAAACTCACTCACTCACACACACACCAAGAGCCAAAAGCTGCTTTCCAACTATGCCAAAAACGCGGTTTTCGCTTGACAAAGATACATTGAATAAAACCCACTGTATCTGTGTGCGTGTGCGAACGCGTGTATGTGTGTGTGTGCGTGTGTGTGTGTGTGCGGCTTACATGACGTATGCCTCATAAACGCTGCATAAATTACGCATACGCCGTGTGATGCGTTGCCGTCTGCTTCTGACAGTCGCAGCCTATAATGAAACTGAAATACGTCATGTCACCCTCAAAAAAAAAAAAGAAAAAAAAAATTAAAGACGAAACAAAAAAAAAGTACAGTGAAAACTTGGTACGATTTTTCGATTTTTATTGGAAGAAGAAATATGATCAAATTTTGAAGAATATTCGAATAAAACAATTTAAGCAAGTAATATAGTAAAAGATTTTTCTATTGTTAATGGAAGAACAATAGTAAAATTTGTATATATATTGTTTTTTTATATTCTTTATTTATTTACAATCTATCTATCTAAAGATAATAAGTAAATTTTATGAAAATTTGTATATAAATTAAAAAAAAAAAATAACCAACTGAGTACTTAAAAAAAAACTTTTTTAGGGGATTGTTTTGTTATTAACAGAAATATTGTTACAGGTTTTTTTTCTTTTTTTTTTTCTTTTTTGAAGAATTAACATTTATAAAAATATTTTCTTAAAACGCATACAAGCTAAGTAAATACTTGAAAATCTCTTTTCTATGTTTTTTTGATTATAGCAACATTTTTATACACTTTGTTTTCTATTTATATATATACTGTACTATATTATTTATACTATAGTTTATAAAATAGCTAATCCTTGCTATAAAATTATTATTTTTATGAACATTTCAATATAGCAAGCTTACTGAGTGAAATCTTTCATTCTGCAAAAGATCATTCTATATATGTTCCTTTTCTTTTTTGTCAAAGAAAATGTTGCCAAATTGTTCATACTTTACCATAGTTATTCCCTTCTAAGAAAGTCTTATTATGTTCGCAACGAAGACTGTAGAAAAATGTGAGAAATGAAAGCTAGGAAATAGTTATTTTGAAATTTCTCAACGCTTAGCGAGCTTTCACTGTAAAAGTCAAGCAGGCAAGCACTGATTGCACCCTTTGGCTGCCATGTTGCTACCTGTGGTGTCCTGTTCTGTCATGTCCTGTCCTGAGCTGTCCTGTCCTGTCCTGTCCTGTTCTCTTCTCTTCTGTTCTGTTCTGTTCCGTTCCGTGCTCTGTGCCGTTCTGTACTCAGCAGCAGTAATGTGATTTGAAAGTGAGCTGCTTCTGGCATTTATTTAATAGGAAATGCGCAGGGGCGCGTAAAGCGTTCTACGTAATACGTTTATGCCACCCTCATTTCTCTCCTCCCTCCTCTCTCTCTGCCCCCCTTCGCTGCTTCGCTGTGCGCCAAAGTTGTATCCAAATTTCTGGAACTTTTCGCCAACTCGTCGCCCACACAATCATCAGGTGGAAGCAAGCGAAGCGAACTCAATGTTGTTGAGCACTAGACTATAGTACGTCAGACGTAAGCAAATAAATAATAATATATAGACCATATACCATATATAGTATAAAGTATATACAAACATACATATATTATATAATAAATACTCGACTTTGACGTCGACTGACAAAGCAATAATAATAATAAGAAGCAGAGAGATACACAAAGCAAAGGACTAGAGACGAGAGAAATCAAATGTTGTGCATTATTTGCAAGCAACAAGAAACTTAACTGCCAAACGAATGAATGGGAAAAACAACAAAGCAGGTTACTCGACTGAGAAATACCAGGTAGCAAAATGATGTACAACTTCCCTTGCAAATCATCGAAATAATGTACTTAGGTTTTATTAAACATTATTAATATATTGGGAGTATTTCGATATATAATATATTATACTTTATAATTATATAATTATAAATTATAGTATATATAATATATTATATAATAATATAATATTTAGTAGCATATAGCTTATAGCATAGCTTCAACTTAGGTTTATCAGTCTCGGCCACCCTTGAGCTTAAATTCATATATCGCTTGGCTGGGTTGGATTAAGCTAACTTTTTGCTGCATATGTTTTATTGTTAAATCCTGCAAATGGCCAAAATGCGTTTTGGAGTTTTGTGTGCAACAGGCAGAAGCAAATTTTAAATTTATAATATTATTTAATTCAATATAGTAAAAAGTACTTTAGATGCATATTTCGATTGCAGAGAATAGAAAACATAGATATTTTATTCTTAAATTTTGATGATATAAATAATTCAATAACAAGTGATTATATTAGAATTGAAAATATCATAGATAAAGAAAAAATAACGTATTGAATATAGTAAAATTCAATTATTTTATGTTTCAAAGTAATATCAATGTGTCATAGTTGCTTTGGTTGACAATTTGGTATACCATATATTTCAAATGTAGTACCATATCAATATACCAAATACAACTAGTGGTATATTTTAGTATTTTTTGATATATTAATTTGGTATGTGTTAGGAATAATACCGCATTCTTTTGCTCTTATTAAAAAGGGGAAGCGAGTATCTTTCTTACTTTTTTGTTATATATTTTTATACCCGCTACCCATAGGGTAGAAGGGTATTATAACTTTGTGCCTGCAGGAAATGTATGTAACAGGTAGAAGGAGGCATCTCCGACCCTATAAAGTATATATATTCTTGATCAGCGTCAACAGCCGAGACGATCTAGCCATGTTCGTCTGTGTGTCTGTCCGTCTGTCCGTCTGTCCGTATGAACACCTAGATCTCAGAGACTATAAAAGATAGAGCAATAATTTTTTTTCGACAGCATTTGTTATGTTTGCACGCAGATCAAGTTTGTTTTAGATTTTTGCCACGCCCCCTTCCGCCCCCGCAAATCAATAAAATCGAATAGCAATCGAAAAGCTAGAGCTGCAAATTTTGGTATATACAATAACAACTATAGTAGTTGTGATTCCTGAAAATTTGATTGCGAGCAGATTGTGGAATTTATTAAATAAATACTTTTGTATGGACAAAAACGCCTACTTACTAGGGTTCTTAGTTGCTTTGAGTGACAATCTGCCGTCTATGATATATTTTGAATGGTGTACTATATCGATATACCAAATATACCGCTCGGTATATTTTTAGTATTTTTATAGTATTTTCGGTATATTTCGAAAATAATACCGCAATATTTTGCTTTTATTAAAAATGGGTAGCGGGTATCTCACAGTCGAGCACACTCGACTGTAACTTTCTTACTTGTTTTTAAATGTTTTATTAATTTACATATTTATTAGTATAAAATAGTTTGCAAAGGTTTTTATACCCGCTACCCATAGGGTAGAAGGGTATTATAACTTTGTGCCGGCAGGAAATGTATGTAACAGGTAGAAGGAGGCATCTCCGACCCTATAAAGTATATATATTCTTGATCAGCGTTAACAGCCGAGACGATCTAGCCATGTCCGTCTGTCTGTCCGTCTGTCCGTATGAACACATAGATCTCAGAGACTATAAGAGATAGAGCTATAATTTTTTTTCGACAGCATTTGTTATGTTTGCACGCAGATCAAGTTTGTTTCAAATTTTTGCCACGCCCACTTCCGCCCCCGCAAATCAAAAAAATCGAATAACAAGCGTAATTTTAAAGCTAGAGTTCCGAATTTTGGTATATATAATAATACCTATAGTAGTTATGATTCCTGAAAATTTGGTTGCGATCAGATGAAAATTGTCGAAGTTATTAAAGAAATACTTTTGTATGGGCAAACACGCCTACTTACTAGGGGTCTTAGTTGCTTTAGATGACAATCTGGTATATTGTGCCGTCTATGGTATATTTTGAATGCGGTACTATATCAATAAACCAAATATACTATTTGGTATATTTTTAGTATGTTTGCAGTATATTTGGTATATTTTGAGAAAATTATCGCAAAATATATTTCTTTTATTCAAAATGGGTAGCGGGTATCTCACAGTCGAGTACACTCGACTGTAGCTTTCTTACTTGTTTATACATTAATATTATAATATTTGGTATAATCCTATTTTTTAGCATCTTTTCGAAAGGCTTCTTTATAAATTAATTTATATTAATTGACGTTTAAAGCAATTATGATTCTACTTTGCTGACCATATAGCATAAGGAAACATATTCATTAGTAGAAAATAATTTGTATAGCAGATAATAGATTCGTCACATGAAATAGATTTGTCACACAGCAAGTTAAACACATAGTTTGGCCTAACAACAACAGCTTGAGCATAAATAAATGAATGCTGAACCCAAGGATAGAAGAAGTTCACGAAAATGAATTGTAATGGAAAGAAGGTGTTGAATATCACATTTGGAGAGAAATGCTTATCATGCGCTAAGGTCTAATGCAGAAACCCAACATGGACATTCCAACCCACACACACACACACACACACACAAGCACACGCAGACCGCAAACGTCTCTATTTTTGCCCACTCTTCTTCCTCATCCCTCTCTCTCGCATACATGCGTGTGTAGTGGCATCTCGCTCTAACTGCTAACGCCTAGGTAAACATGTCTCATGGCAAAAATTGAGTTGACGCCTGGCAAGCAAACATAAGCTGTCACACGCATGCAACAGGCCGAGCATGTTTGCTATGTCTGTGTGTGTGCGGTGTGTGTGTGTCTGTGTGTGTGTGCGCGTTTGCTTAGCGTTGCCACGCGACAACTTGTTGCACGTCTCCTCATAAAGGCAAAAAGCGACGACGACGACGACGACGACGCGACGTCAAGACGAAAAGAGCTTGAAAGCGGAACAAGACTGAATGACTTCACATCCCACAGCTGAATAGCATGCTGTGTGTGTATAAGTGTGTGCGTGTGTGTGTTAGTATTTGTGTGTGGGTGTAGCTTTTACACGTACCGAGTAAACACATAAATGAAGAGTTAACTTCGACACGCCGAAGTTTAAATACATTTCCGCATGTGTCGCAAACCAACAGCAAATTATTTCATAATTAACCTCGACATAGCAACATAGTACAAACAACATGCAAGATACTTACTTAGGTTAGATGATTACCATTAGTCCCAGCTGAAAAATTGTGGAAAGTGATAACGTTTTAGGAAATACTCACAATCATAATAAATCAAGTTTCATTCGGAAAACGTAGCAAGTGCAAAACAGTTGCAGTTATTTCAAGTTTTTCATTTGATATTTCAAAATATTTATGTTTGATTGTTAGTATTTTATTTAATTCGTATTTCAGTATTTAAGGTTTTTAGTACTTTAGTAGTTTAGTATTTCACAATTTTAGTGTTTTAGTATTATATATAGTATATTTATGTTTGATTTTTAGTATTATATTTAATTAGTTTTTTTTTTTAGTATTTTAGCATTTAGTATTCCAGTATTTAAGGTTTTTAGTAAATTAGTATTTCACAATTTTAGTGTTTTAGTATTATATATAGTATATAGCATATTTATGTTTGATTTTTAGTATTATATTTAATTAGTTTTTTAGTATTTTAGCATTTAGTATTCCAGTATTTAAGGTTTTTAGTAATTTAGTAGTTTAGTATTTCACAATTTTAGTATTTTAGTATTATATATAGTATATAGTATATTTATGTTTGATTTTTAGTATTTTATTTAATTAGTTTATTAGTATTTTAGCATTTAGTATTCCAGTATTTAACGTTTTTAGTACTTTAGTATTTCACAATTTTAGTGTTTTAGTATTATATATATTATATAGTATTGAATACTAAATATTTCAGGATTTTCAAAGTTTCTGAAATGTCAAAAAAAAAACTTTTTTTTGGAAAGCGTTCAATAACCTTTTTATTTGTGTAATTTAACATCATCAAATTTGAATTTATTTCTGTAAATTTCTGTAAAACGTCAGTAGAAAATATTTGTTGGAAGGCAAAACCAATATACTGAAGTGAAGAAATTTTTTTTTGTTCAAATATTTGTACTTCGTTAAACTTTTTCGTTTTTTTTTATTTTATTTACTTTTGTTTTTTCTTGCCTATTTAGCTTTTATAAATATTTATGAACATTGCAAATATTTCAAAATTTAATTCAATGAATTGTCATTCAATTTAAGAATTAACAAGATTCAATGCATTCATTTTGTATAGATCATAATTTTACTTAGTTCAAATTCTTTTTCGTTTTTCTTATTCATTTGGCTCATTTATGCATTTCAGAATATTTATGTATGATACAATTAATTTAAAAATTTAATTAAATAAATTATGCTTTCCTGATTTCATTTTCCAGTTTGACTTTCAGAAATATATATTTATGTATAGCGGAAAATAATTGAATATTTTCTTACTTATATTGTAACTTGCTTATCTTATAACTTTGCTCTACCTAATTATGTTTTCCATTTCTTTTGGGTCTATTTGATTTTATATTTAGGTACAACATGAAGTAATTAAAAAAAAAATCAATGAACCAATTGTATTTACTTATATTGATTTATCAAAAAAGTTCCTGAAGTTCAATCAACACAAGAACCCGCAATGAGAAGAAAGATTTGATAAAAGGATGGAGAAAAGATTACATGGTTAGATCTTCTCTAGATTTGTGTGATCGATTTGAGTGTTGCACATGCCCTACGAAAGTAAACATTCCCCTTGCCGTGTCATTAGAGTATGCGACATCGGCAGCGGTGGCAACTGGGCTGTATCCCAATTTAAATCTCGCAAATTTGTTTAATTAACAAAGTTTTATTTCACAGCCGAACAAACTTGACCACCTTGCGACTGCTCTTGCGCAGCAGGACTTTGCCAAGCGGCTGTCCGAATCCCTCGAACTGCTGATAAACATGCAGGCCACGCACCACTGTGGCATGCACCACGCCCCTCAGCCGTTGCCCCGCATACGGCGAAGCGGATTTATTAGCCGCATGCAGCGCATCTTGCGATACCGTGAACTCCTCATCCGGATTCCAAATGCAAAAATCGGCATCATAACCCTCGGCAATGCGTCCCTTGAACTTCTCCAAGCCGCATAGCTTTGCCGGTTCCCAGCACATCAGCCGATGCACATCGGCAAGCGTTAAACGCTGTTCCAGTTGCTCCTCCAGTTGCTGCTGTCCTCGCGTCCAGACAATGGGCAAACTTAGTTGCAACGAACTGATGCCTGGCCATGCGTTGATAAAGTCGCCACGCTGTCGTCCGTAGGTGAGACAACGTGCCCCGGGCGTTGCAGCTGAATGATCGCTGGCGATCAGTTGCAAGGCGCCGCCTGCAGGCTGCAACAATGCCTGCCACAGGGGCAGCTGATTGCTACGCTCGCGTATCGGCGGCCACGTCTTGAATTCCGTGTGGCAATCGTCGATATCCTCGGCGCATACAGCGAGATAATGTGGACAGGTTTCGGCCGTCAATTGTGCCCCACGTTGCTGGCTTTGTTGCAATAGCGGCAATGCTGCGGCACAGCTGAGATTCATCACGTGGAAGCGACGCTGCGGTTGCTGCTCGGCCAGCTGGCAAATCAATTTGATCGCCGACAATTCCATTTGTGGGGGTCGCGTTGCCAGAAAGCTGTGATACGATTTCGATTCGGTTGCATTTGATTGTGTGGTTTGTGGTGGCTGTTGATGTTGCTGTTGCTGTTGCTGTGGCAGCTCAGCGTGGAACTGCAAAGACAATGTGATTGATCAATCAACTTAACTATTTACATTTTGTTCACTACATTCGTTAAATTATCTACAAGTTTACTGTTCATTAAATTTCTATTCGCTTTGTTAAGTACAGTTTTTTTTAATGGAACATGAAAAATGCCTCACTTAACTGCCACATTATTTGCACTTAATGGTCACATTGTTTTTAATAACAAAACTCAGTGACATGTTTTCATCGGCATTAAATATTTTCTGCATTGAATGTTTTTCACTTAGGGGCCAACTTTTTAGACACAGTGAAGTGAAAACTGAATAAAAAATAACTACAAAAGTGATACTTAGCAATATTTTTTAACAGCGAACAAAATTTCTGTTTCATTTAAATCTTTTGCAGTTAAGGGCCATTATGTTGCTTTACTCTTGAGGCTGTGAAACGAGGTATGAATCAAAACTAAAACAAAGAACTGGAGAGAAGACTTTAAGCAATATTTGTTCAAATCATGGACAACGTGGAATACATATTTTGCATTTTTAAAGGTACTTCACTTAGCGGCCAACCTTTATTGTTTTTAAATGCTGTCGCTTAAGTGATATAAGTGAAAACAACACAAAACAGAATAATAAAACTAACATTTGTCATTACTCGGACAACAAAAAATAGTTGTTTGTTTTTCTCATCTAAAGTATTTCTCAGTTGAAGTATAAAAGTTAGTTGAGGCCGTTAAGCGAGATATGCGTTTTTTCATGGCAATTGGAATGACAAAAGTAAACTGATAAATATGAGAATGTTTTGAAAACAATTCATTATTCGTACCGCTATTAATGCCTCTGTTTCAGCTGCCTCATTCAACAGCTTGATGGCTTCGCTTAGCTGCCTCTCATTGATGGCGGCAAACTCATCGCCAACGGGCGGAGCACTGCCACAGAGTGTGCACTGGAGTCCCATCACACCGGCAGCCAGGAGGGGCAACAATTGATCACTGTTGCCGGGCACCAATCCGCCCCAGAAACCGACGTCCACATAGATTTTGCCCCTCGCTGTGGCGGTCTTTGCCTTCAACGCCTGCACATTGATTGTGGTCGGTGTGGCATTGCTATTGAGTGAGTTTTGAACTTTGCAACATATTAAAACAAGTAAGAAAGCTACAGTCGAGTGTACTCGACTGTGAGATACCCGCTACCCATTTTGAATAAAAGCAATATATTTTGCGGTATTATTCTCAAATTATACCAAATATACTACAAAAATACTATATCGATATAGTACCGCATTCAAAATATACCATATACGGCACAATATACCAGATTGTCAGACAAAGCAACTAAGACCCCTAGTAAGTAGGCGTTTTTGCCCATACAAAAGTATTTCTTTAATAACTTCGACAATTTTTATCTGATCGCAACCAAATTGTCAGGTATCATTACTACTATAGTTGTTATTGTACATACCAAAACTCGTAACTCTAGCCTTAAAATTACGCTTGTTATTCGATTTTTTTGATTTGCAGGGGCGGAAGTGGGCGTGGCAAAAATTGAAACAAACTTGATCTGCGTGCAAACATAACAAATGCTGTCGAATAAAAATTATAGCTCTATCTCTTATAGTCTCTGAGATCTAGGTGGTCATACGGACAGACGGACAGACAGACAGACGGACAAACGGACATGGCTAGATCGTCTCGGCTGTTGACGCTGATCAAGAATATATATACTTTATAGGGTCGGAGATGCCTCCTTCTACCTGTTACATACATTTCCTGCCGGCACAAAGTTATAATACCCTTCTACCCTATGGGTAGCGGGTATAAAAACACTGACACACACACGTTTAGTGTCATCATCAGCGAATGCTTTTTTTTTTTTTTGCACTCACGTGGGTCGATCGATTATCGTTGTAAAGCCACCGGCTGCAGCTGATTTTGTTGCCGTTACAAATCCTTCCCAGTCCTTGCGACCCGGCTCATTGATGTGCACATTCGCATCGATTAGTCCCGGCATCAGCATCAGATCTCCAAAGTCATAGACTGCCTCCGACTCGGTGTTGTACAGATATGTGTTCACTTCTTGTGGTGTTCGCAACACTGCAAATATTTGAAAAATTCTATCATTCTATTTGATTTAAAAGCATAACGAATATTTCAAAATTATATCAAATTTTATTTGATTTAAAAGTGTAACAAATTTTCATGAAAGAAATGTTATTCTTTTTTTATTTAATTTGGATTTTTGAAGTTTGCGTAATTTATTTTTAATTTATTTGCAAAAATACACATTTATTCCTAAGATTGTTTTATGATAATGAGTAGCTTAAATTTATCATTATAATTTTGCCTTCGATTTAGTTGCTTTTATAATTATTTTTTATTATCTGGTGATAGATTTTTAGATTTGATTACCTGTTGTTGTGTATTGTTTACTTATAAATGTTAAAAATGTTGAAAAAATACCTAATTTAACATTTTATTTATTTTATAATTTCATTTGGCAACTTTTATTTTTACCCAAATACTCTGTATTTTATTTGAGTTAACCTACTGCATGGTATGGAAAGATTCCTATGAATGTTCCAATTCAAATTCCTAAAACTACTGAAATCTTAAACAAAATTAAGAATAAACTTAAATGTATAAATAGTCTTTTTGGTATTTTATGTGACTTAAATATCATGTTCTTAAAACTATTGAAATTTAATACAAAATCAAAAACAAACTTAAACATAAGATGACTTTAAGACTTAATGTTCTTATATATTTTGGTTCATGTGTTTTGTTTATATTGTCATAATGAGAGATCTGTAGATAGGAAGAAGATAGGAAGATATAAGACAGTGAGCAAAATGATAAATTTCTCATATCATGAGTCTGGACAAACAACTTTATAGATATAGATATTTCGATCTTTTGGTATCTGAAATGTAAGTAATTAGTTGATGTCCATAAAACATATAAAACAAGTAAGAAAGCTACAGTCGAGTGTGCTCGACAGTGAGATATCCGCTACCCTTTTGAATAAAAACAATATATTTTGCGGTATTATTCTCAAAACATACCAATTACATTACAAAAATACTAAAAATATATTTTGGGGTATTATTATTAAAATATACCAAATATACTAATTTTTTAAATATACAAAATGGTATATTTGGTATATCGATATAGTACCGCATTCAAAATATACCATAGACGACACAATATACCAGATTGTCAGCCAAAGCAACAAAGACCCCTAGTAAGTAGGCGTTTTTGCCTATACAAAAGTATTTCTTTAATAACTTCGACAATTTTTATCTGATCGCAACCAAATTTTCAAAATCATAAATACTATAGTTATTATTGTATATACCAATTCGCAATTCTAGCTTTACAATTACAATTAATTATAGCTCTATCTCTTATAGTTTGTGAGATCTAGGTGTTCATACGGACAGACGGACAGACACACAGACGGACATGGCTAGATCGTCTCGGCTATTGATGGTGATCAAGAATATATATACTTTATAGGGTCGGAGATGCCTCCTTCTACCTGCTACATACATTTCCTGTCGGCACAAAGTTATAATACCCTTCTACTTTATAGGTAGCGGGTATAATAAGCGGTCAGAAATGTTTCCTCTACAGTTCTACCTTATAAAGAACATATATGAAAAAAATGTCTTACTAAGCACAGATTGACATTATAACAAGTGTCATTCATAGTACCGGCAACTGCATGTGTGTTATAAATATAAAATATCTGTATGTGGCTAATACACTTTAGTTTATGCTATACATAGATATATGTTAAATATGTATTTGGAATCCCAAATGAAAAGTGAAAGTTTCATGGTAAATACTTAAACTCATTTCACTCGCTCTTCTATTGCTCTCTCACGTCATCTATGTGCCACTTACCACGTCTAATGATGCCCTCAGTGTCCACGATGATGCCCCCATGGAGTGGCGTCTCATGGCTGCCATCGCCGAGATAAATGCGCCGGCTGAGGAAAAGCAGATCCATCTAAAGCCAAAAGTCTACTGAAAACTCAAAACGATTTGGCTAGATATTTCCGTATTAACATAACAGATCGAGAGACTGTGACGATTCAATATTTGCTCTCTTGCATTGCGAGTTTAGTAATTTCAAATAGGGTATATTAAGTTAATGGGAACTCAATTTATAAAAACTGTTGAGGTATATTGTAATCATTTTTGTCAATGGTTCTAAATAATAAATATATAATTTCTTGAAATATAATTTTCAACTTCTTTAAATAAACAAATTTAACGGGTAACTCAAAGTGAAACATACCCGACTATAGCTATTTTATTTGCGCTTGCTGAACAAATAAATAGATAAATATATTTAGGAAACTTTTAAAGCTTTTGCACTGATGTGAGCTTATGCATTGTTTGTTTAATTTGTTTTTGTGTTCAATTCCAATACCCTACACTCTGAGGAGTGTCAATGAAAGGGTATTTCATTTCAGTAATAAAATTATGTTTATTTTTCATGCATATGCGACTGATTTTATGCGTAATTAAGTGTTTGGGGACATTAAGATTGGGGGAGCTTTTTGAAGTCAAATATTCTCGACCATTGAGTGAAACATTCTTTCGTTTGTCTATTGTGTGTTGATTTGTGCTTTTCTTACTTGCTGCTTAAGAGTTAAGAAGGCATTATAATGTGCTGCTAATGTATGTAACAGTCGGAAATAAAAATAATTTTTTTAATGAACACTTTTATTTTGGTAGTGCTCCACTGTAAGATACTTTCTATATAGTTGGAAGAAATCCAAAGCAATTAGACGACTTAATCAAGTGCTCTATACAATTTGTACACCTTTGCACCTTTTATTTCAAGATTGAAGTATAAAATCTCAATCTTTTAAACTGTGATTTTCTTGATTTTCAGGTTTTGCAAACAACAAAATCACAAGCTTATCATTCTAATGTAGTAGAAGTTATTTAAAATTAAATTAAAATTAAAAGTTATTTAAAATTAAATTAAAATCACATTGAATAATAAGAACTATATGATACATACAATGCTATTAGTTTTTGAGAAAGAGATGTCCCATTAACTTTTAAATTAATGAGAAGTAGTTATTCTTAACTCGAAAATGATATAAAAAAAAGGTAATTAATTCTGTGGAGCAGCGAAATTTACGTAAATTTGTGGAATTACTAAACTACTAACTCTAGTTGAACACTTTTGTACAATTCGATTGAATGTCTTAATCATTTATTTCGTCCTTTTTTAATTTAACGTTGAAAAAATATTGATATATAAATATATGCGATATAACAATTAAGATAAAAAAAAATTCGTTTTTTAATATGTTCCCAAAAATAGAATCGGACCCTAAAAGAATTATTGCAAACAAATTCATACGTAACATGTCAATGAAGAATTTACAAAGGTATCAACAAAATTTGATAAGTGAAAATATGTGTCAGTGGAACCCGGCTATAAGCTATTATAATCTTCTGCTTGGGTAGCGAGTAAAAAAGCTTTCAGGGTCAAATGAAAATAAATACAATTTGCGTTGGTCGTAATCGATTTAAAATTGATTTCTGTTGAGTCGGATGCGATTTATGCATGGCGTGAAGTTGCCAAAGATTAAAGTGGAGCTCATACACTACATACAAAAACACGTACATATATACGAATAATAACTAAAGAATAGAATCAATGAATGCGTGCATTACAGTTATTAAGCTATTACCATCAACAAGTACTAGGTATCGAACATTTGAGTACACTCGACTGTACTCGATTCGACTAGTTGAATTTGTCGTTGGCTGGCGCTTCTCAGCGGAAGCTTTTTGGCTGTTACGGTAAATTGTGCTTTTTTATTTTGTGTGTAGTTGAGTTGTGAAAGTCGAAGGCAAAGTGAAGGCAAAACGGAACCGAGACCAAAAACGAAACAGAAACAGCAATAGCAATAGCAGCAACAGCAACAGCAGCAAAAGCAAAAGCAGAAGCAACATAAACTGAAACCGAAACTGAAACCGAAAACAAGAACGAAGCGCATAAAGCGAATACACACGAAATACGAATGCTGTGTATGCAAGCGAGAATGCGAATATACTGTCTATGTGTGTGTGTGTGCTGTGCGTACAAGTGTGTAAGTTATGCCGACTGCATAGAAGCAGAACCGAATGCCAAAATGAAGTTCAACTTGTTGTTGCTGCTGCTGCTGCTGCTGTTGGCGATGTCTCGGCACTGTTGCGTCTCTGCTGGCAGATACACACACACATACACACACAATGTGGTATGGCCCTGTCCTTAACACCAACACCAACGCATGATGAGGCTGCAGCAACAGTAACAACAACACCAGCAGCAATAGCCTTCTACCATTCCCTCCCCTCCTCCACCCATCACGACGTTGCTTGTCCGCAAAGTGAAATTGAAGCGATTTGAGTTCGAGACGCCAACCTCATGATTGTGTGTGTCCTCGTGCACTACCCTCGGCCTTGTCTTTGCCCTCGACCGCGTTCTCGTTCACATTCCCATTCAGCATTCGTTTTTGGGCAGCCTCAGTCTCAGCCTCAGCTTCAACTTCGGCTTCGGCCGCAGCTTCGTGATCGGCTTTGTGCGTCGCTTCGTTTTGTTTCGTTTCACATCGTTTCGCCATCGTTTCGTTTCGTCTCGTCTTTGCTGGACGTTTCATTCTCGTGCACATCGTCGTCGCTGCTGGCCACAGAACCCGGAGCTAGCGCTGTCGTACAACGCATCCACAAATTTCACTCTGCTCTTGAGCAGCATCGCGACAACCAGTTGAAGTTTGCTTAGACGGCACTTTGCCACCAAATAACAACAACAACACTTTCAAAGTTGAAAACATAAGTAACACTAATATCATTAAAAAAAAAAAACAAAAAAAAAAAGAAAAAGTAAAAAGCTAAAAAAAAAAAATAAATCAAATCAAATCCAATCAATACAAATTCTGAATAATACTTTTTTTTTCTGTTGTTTGCAATTAAATCAAAAGTTCTTTGACGAAAGCGAATAATTTCGCTGTGTTTAACGGTTAAAACCTCGAAGTGATTTTTTGGTCCCAACGGTGAGCGCAATAATTTCAAATTGTTGTTGATATCTCTAATTATTTCTGTTGTGCTTTTATCCTTGAAATGATCTACAAATTTTTTTTTTGGATTTTTTTTTGCAAATACCTCCAAGTGACAAGCAAAAAAAAAAAGAAAAAAAGAAAAAGAATGAAAGAAAGATTATTGAAAACAAAGATGACAAGACACAAAATATGAATTACATTGAGGACATTTGTTGCTTATCCACATATCATCTACAACATATGTAACATATTATATATAAACATACGTATAATATGTATATTCTTCCCCCCCTTCCCCTTATTTGATGCCAAGCGGTTTTTTATTGGCTTTGTGATGCTGTGAATTTCAATCATAACATGAATTTTATACACTTGATAAATGTGTGCGCGTGTTTTTTTCTTGTTCTTGTTCTTGTGTATATTGTGTTTATCTTGAATCTTATTCTATATATGGTACACATATATGCCTATATCTTTTAGCGAATCACTTTTAAATATCATAATTTCGGTTTAGGCATTTTCTTTGTTAATTTTCAGCATTTTTATTGAGTCGTAATTTAAGCTATTCCCAAAAAGTTATGAGGAACTCACATAATGTGTGCAAACATTAATCTATAATCTATGTGTGATTACTTCAAAAAGAGATTAGAGATCATTTAATAGCTTTAAATTCTATGGATTCCAAAATTGAAAATTTCAGGAACAAAAAGCGGAAAAACAATCCTGAAAAACGATGCTCAAAAGAACCTGTTATTATTGTTTACGTTTGTGGTGAACGGACAATATTGTACGGTATTTGCATACGTATTATGAGGGGGTGGGGGAAGGGAGGCTGGGAGTCTTTTGGGTTAATTCATTTATCACCATTTAATTTACGAAAGGTCGAACTTCGATTGAGTGTGTCGTCCGGATGGGCTTGTAATTACATTCAGCACGTTGTAAAATATATATATTTGTTTGTGTTTGTGTATATAGTGGCAATTAATATTGACATTTTGCCATTTTTTCCATTGCGGCCAGAGAGCAAATATCATTTTTTCCTATTTTTTTTCTGGGTAAATATCTTTATTTCTTTTGGGAATCAAACGGCGCGCAATATTTAATTATATTTCCGTTTACCTTTCGGGCATCATTCATATAAATGTATTTTGTGTTTTTTTTGTTGTTGTCGACCGACAAAAAAAAAGGTACAATGAAAAAGAAAAATACGCAGAGAGTACATGGAAATTGTCATATATTTCAATTTATGTTTATGTTGATTGCATAGGCGGAGCGACACACAAAAATTGTACAGAGAGAGTGTTGTCCCCAAGGGCAAGTCAAAATTGTTGACAGCTTTTCTGAAATATTTACATGCAGTTCGACTCGAGAGGAGCAATAATAAAAATCGAGGCGAACAATTGAAAATCTACATCAAATGGAGACGAAAGAGTGAGACAGAGAGAGAGAGAGAGGGAGAAAGAGAGAAGGTCAAGGCATAATCGCATCAAAAATAGTCTTTGATTTATTGGAATTTATACGAGTAATGAGCAAAATGCAAAACATACTTAAATGACAAGTTTGGCAGCAAAACGTAATCGACACGTAATCGAAATTGAAAGCGTTTTCTCAGCTTCAGCTTCAATAATAAATGACATTTTATTGCAGCGCCAAAAAGTATGCAACACTAAAGCTGAAGCGAGGCTACGCTTGTATGTGTGTGCGTGTGTGTGTGTGACAGTTGTCGAAAGTGATTTATAAACGATTTAATGCGTTGCTGGCGTTGCTTCAGCTGCAATTACATTTACATCGTCTGTTGCGATTTTCATAAAAATAAATTGCCTGTTAAATATTTTCGCAACAACAACAGCGAAAGCCAATTGACTGCACAGCCGAGGTAAATACATTTAACAAGTCAAACAACAAATATGTGAAAAAATGATTAAATTAGTGTGTGTGGCAAGCAAATTACATTCGACTCTGCATAATTAATTTTGTGTGCCAGAGATTTAAGTGTTAACACAGATTTTTGTTTTTTTGCCTTTATCGGTATCAAAACATCACAGAAAAGAATTTATTGGTTAATACAGAATTTAAACATTTTACTTAGTATAGAATGCAAAGACCTTACTTTGTGGCATATTACAGGGTGTAGAAACAAGCAGAAGCCGAGCAACAACAAATAAATAATAATAAAGGGAAGAAAAATGAAACACAGCTTATGCGTAAAGTAAAAAAAATTAAAGGCGCTCTGGCAATGACAACATAAGTGAAGCAACAGCACACAAAAAGAGAGAAAGCAACAAACAACAACAAAAAAAGAGGAAGAGAGAGTGAGAAAGAGTGAAAGAGAGCGAGAGAGAGAGAGAGAGAGACAGCAAAGTGTCAAGAAAGCGAAAATTTAATTTTGATTTATTCAGCCGTGTTTTTCACTTTTTCTCTTTCGCTAGTTTCATTTGATTTAATTCCTTATACCTGGCACACACTCTCGTTAAAAGGGTATACCAGCCAGCAGCAGGCACTTGTTTCTATATAAATTATATATTCAGCATAGTTATTGCATTTATACAACACGCAGCTTAAAAGTTAATCAAAGAAAATTCTTCAACAACTTCTTTAATTGTTTACTTGGTATCTCAGCTTCGAGCACTTTTCTCTGTGGTTTTTGTTGTTTGCTGGTTCGTAAAATCTATGGAATAAAAAATAGACTTGCTTTTTATACACCGAAAGAAAAAGAAAATATATTTTTTCTGAACATTTTACATTTATTTTTTTTTTGCTTAATTTAGCTGACTCTTAATTTGCAGTCAATTAGTTTCGCTTTCATTAATTCGGGGCAAGCAAATAAGTATTTTTTATACGTTTATTTTTGTAAATGTTATTTATAAAAACAATTTTAAAAAATTTAAAAAAATTGTAATTTATTATGTTAAACATTGTGTATTATGCTTTATTTAGCTGACTCTTAAATTGCAATCAATTTGATTCCTTTTAGTAAGTTCTATTTTTTTATGTTTACTTTATCCATTTTATACAACTATTAAAAAAAGTTGTAATTTCTTATATACTACTTTTTTGTTTGTTAAATTTAGTTGACATAAATTTAAATTTAAATTTGATTTTTTTTTTTTTTATATTCTTTATTTATTTACAATCTATCTATCTAAAGATAATAAGTAAATTTTATGACTTAAATTTGATTTGACATAAGTTTCTTTCGCTTTCATTTTATTTCATTTACAATAATACAAATTTATATATATTTAATAAAAACTTGTGTTGTTTTCTTATTTATTTATTTGTTCAATAGGAAAGTTACCTTAAAATATATAAAAAAAAACAAGTAAGCTAAAGTAAGTAAAGTAAAGTAAAGCTACATAAAAAAGCAAAATAGTGCGGTATTCTTTTTAAAATATACCAAGTTAATATACTAGATACTAAAAATATATCAAACTCTTATTGTAAACGAAATATAAGAATGTAAGATTATAATAAAGTAGAATCATATTTTGATGTAAAAGCAAGTTATATATGAGCGAACATAAATCTGAATAAAACTAAATATTATTTACTTAGGATACACGAAAAGCTAAACTATTGTTAGCTACATACAATATCGGATATTATTGTATGCTGTTTATATTGAAATGAAGGAAAAAATGGGCGCAAATAGATATGCTCAGCAAATAATTGTAATTACTAGTTCCATTAGCCAAAGAATTTGGCGGGGTCCGAAAAAAAAAACACAACAAGCATAAACAGAATTGAAGGCTCACCCACACACACACACACAAACACAAACACACATACACATACGCACACATACGTAGACGAACTCAAAGACAAACCCAAACACAAACTCACACACACATACGCACACATTGAAGCCCGCACAAAGCGACAATGACAAAAAGTGTAGCATATAAAAAGGGGCAAATAAAACAACAGCAGAATAAAGAGTGAAAGAGCGAGAGAGTTAGATAGACAGAGAGAGAGAGAGAGCTGAATAAAAATGAAAGTGGCACAAAGTTGTGCAAAAACGTGCGTTTATTTGCGTAAAAACTTGCCGTGTCCCCCCCTTCTCCCCTCTCCCCTTCACCCCCCTCTCTTTGGCCCTTGCCCTTTCCCTATTTTGGGCGCACTTGGTGTGCGCATTTTAGAGGATTTTCTTTCCAAAGATGAGGCGACTCTTTTGTTGGGTGGTACTTGAAGCCTCCCTTCCCCTTCCCCCTTCTCTGCCCTCCCCCCTCTCTGCCCTCGCGCTCTCTTCTTCGCTGCGTGTGTTTGTGTGTTGGCTTAAATTTTGGTTCCTAGAACAAAAAAAAGAAACTTTTAATTCCGCTTTTGTATCTTTTGGGGCAGCTGTAAGCGAATGAAAGAGAGAAAGATAAAGAGAAAGAGAAAGAGAGAGTCGTCCAATAAGTTTTTTGGCTCTGCTGGCTTCCTTTTATCGTTGCCTTTTTGTTTTATGTTTATTTTTATATATCGTCATCTCGCCATCGCCATCGCCATCGCCATCTCAACATCGTCAACATCTCGTCATTGTCGTTTTGTGTCTGCGTCTTTTTGGGCATTTCTTTTAATGATGTTCAGCAGCTAGATCCAAGGCTTTAATTGTATTGATTAAATGCTTAATTGTGATGCGGACCAACAAAAAGAAAAACAGCGACAACAAACAACAAAAAAAGAAAAGAAATGAAATAGACACACACACAGACACACAAAAAAAGCATTATATAAAAAGAATAAAGAAAAAGAAGTAAAGCAAAAGCCAAAGCTAAAGCTAAAGCCCACATTTAATTGTTATTAACAAGCGCGAATTAATGACTTTGATTAAAAATGTAACAAAACGAAGAAAGACAAACGTAAAACGCAACTCAACGCAACGCAACGGACATTCACTATAATTAGTCTGCTAGACGCTCAGGTGTTTAATTAAAACTAATACAGTCAAGCAAGAGACAGAGAGAGAGAGAGAGAGAGAGAGTTAGAGTGAGAGAGAGAGAGTTAGAGAGAGAGAGAGAGTGGAAGGAAACAGAAGCAAAATGTCGACAATTTAAACGTGAAACAATTAACGGCTGTGACACACATAAAAGCCAAGGCGACGACAGCAGCAAAATGACAATGGCAACTGCAAGTAGCAGCAGCAACAACAACAACAGCAACAACAACAGCAACAGCGACAACAACAGCAACACCCACAACAACGACAAGACAACGACAACGACAACAACAAGAACAAGAAGGAGAAACCTTGCATTTTAAGCATGCTACAGAATCCGCAACTGAGAGTTTATGAAGTGTGGCAAGTTGTGCTTCATTGCCAGAGAGAGAGGGAGAGGGTGAGAGAGAGAGAGAGAGAGGGAGAGAGAGAGAGGGTAAGAGGGAGAGAGAGGGAGAGAGAGAGAGAGGCAGAGAGAGAGTTGGCTTGCCAGCCAACCAAGTAGCCAACTGTTGTTCCGTCTGTGTTCAATTCCCTTTCAGCTAAACATCCTTGGTTTCTCGCCTCCTTTCCCCTTTCCCCTCACCCTCTCCCCTCACCCTCTCCCCTCTCCCCATCATCACCTCAACTTGCAACTGTCTTTCGCCTGTCTCACGACTGTCAGTTAGCAGCAGTCCTTGTTGTTCCTTGCTGGCCACGGGCAAGCGGTAAGCTGACTGCGACAACAGCTGTATGTTCTTGTGTTCTGGTGTCTCAACCCCCCTCCCCACTCACCACTCCCACACCCCTAAGGGGCAATCGCCACAGCAATTGCCACAGCAGTCGCTTGTACGCTTTAATGTAATTAGTTTTTTAGCTTCGACTTTAACATTAACATTCGCATTAACATAAATATTAGCTACGAAAATTTCGACTCTTATAATTACTTAATTACTTCTTCTTCCATTTCCGGTACGGAAACCGGAACGGCACAAAACAAATACAAATACAAATACCAAAACAAATACAAATACAATGGGAAACAATCATTATTGCACTCGAACAACCAAATGTCGCCAAATGCCAAATTACTTAGCATAATTGCAAAATTTTAGCCATTTGCCAAGTGCAAGAAAACAGTATTAACAGAATACGATGAGAATTATTTAAGCTATAAAAATCTTTGAAATTGATGCGTTTTATTAGTTTTTGCAAGACAATAGATTATTGGTTGATGTGAGTTTAAATAATCATAACAAATGTTAAAGTTATTTGTTTAAGAAAGTGCATTTAGTTTGCTTTTAAAAATACTTTTTAAATATATATTATTCTCAGCTTAGTTTTATTATATTAAAGAATTCAGCAAAGCAGAAATTGGGTAAATTTTGGTATTAAGAAAGTAAATAATTATTAGTTTTATTCCTTTGTGATAGTAACGACAGTATTTAAAATTCCTGAACATTTGGTTTAAGAAATACTTTTAAAATGTGATCTCAGCTGCATTAGCAAGTAATCTGGTATATTTTGTATTTTGGTATATTCTGTACTCCATGGTATATTTAGAATTTAGCCCAACATCGATATATCAAATAAAGCAATTGGTATATTTCAGTATTTTTGCAATATATTTTTGGTATATTTGTTATACATGGTTTTATTGAAAACGTAATCTCATCTGCATTAGCAGGTAATCTGGTATATTTTGTATTTTGGTATATTCTGTACTCCATGGTATATTTAGAATTTAGTCCAACATCGATATATCAAATAAAGCAGTTGGCATATTTTAGTATTTTTGCAGTATATTTTTGGTATATTTGTTATACATGGTTTTATTGAAAATGTCATCTCAGCTGCATTAGCAGGTAATCTGGTATATTTTGTATTTTGGTATATTCTGTACTCCATGGTATATTTAGAATTTAGTCCAACATCGATATATCAAATAAAGCAATTGGTATATTTTAATATTTTTTACAGTATATTTTTGGTATATTTGTTATACATGGTTTTATTGAAAATGAGTAGCGAGTAACTCACAATCGAGCACACTCGACAGATACTTTCTTACTTGTACTAATTCGATTAAACTTGATATTAAGTTTGCTCTTCGAGAATTCTTATTAAATATTTATTTATGTACTCAAATTGCAGCTTAGAGTTGAGTTTTATTGTGTAAAAGAAACTTGGACGTTTGCTCTATTATATCAATATATAAACATTCAAGGAACAGAAAATTACGCAAATATTTGTAAACATTGAGAATTACTTAAGCAAGTCGATGAAGAAAGCTTTTTAGTTTATTAATAGGATTAAAAATTATTCATGAAACAAGGCAAGAGCAGAGACAGCTAAGTTTAAGTAATTCTAAAAAACATTCTAAAGTTTTTCGTTTACAAAAAAAAAAAAAAAAAAATCCGTTTAACCAAGCAAATTTAGTTTGCTATTAAATATTCTATTCGAAATATAATCTAATTTGTATATAGAATAAGCGGCGTTTGGTTTAATTAACATAAAAAAAAACACAGAATTCCTTAAGGAATTTTAAGAAGAGAATTTTTCAAATTATTTGTTATTTTAATTTGTCTTGCTTTTAATGAAATGGTAAAGTACAACTTACAATTTTTCTTATGTTAAATTCTTCTATTCTTCTTGTATTTATTTTTAAATAATGGGAACTAAGTAATTATCGATAATCAATTTTAGATATTCGATTGGGTTATTGTATTTATTTTTAATGTACTTCATTAACATTCATTCAATTATTACTCACTCATTTATATACTTGTGTATTAGAGTCAATCCATTTTAGTATTTCAATTTGGTGAGTTACTCAGATTAAAAATTCAAAGCAGAGTTGATTAGTTTGATTTATTTTTTATTGCTTAATTTGAACTTATTATTATGGATTTTTTGATCGATTGCTTGAATTTGAATAGTTTTTAGTTTTTGAGTTCTTATTTGTAATTAATTTATGCTTTTTTCAAACTAATCTTTTCAAGCTAAATAATCGTTTCCCAATAAATTTTAGTAGTTAAATTGGTTTAGTTGCTTGGTTAAATAATTGCAAGCCAGCAGCTGCGTTGATTATTGAATTTTCAAATTTTGTAATTGAATTCAATTTGTATTGGGAAACTATTTAAACGAAGAAATTGTCGTCAATCAATTTGAGTTGATTAAGAAATTTGAATTTCGGCTTAAACATTTCTTTTTTTTTTTTGTTCATTTTAATTGAATTCAATTTGTAGACGGAAACTATTTAAACTTTGATAATCATCGTCAATTGATTTTAGTGAATCAGATTAGATTAGTTGCTTCACAACACACAACACACAGAAAATAGAAAATTGTTTTGCTCGCTCTTCTCTTAGTTGAATTAGAAGGCTGACTGCGCTAAATATCGATATCAAGTATACGACAAGTGTGAAATGAAATATTTGTCAGCTTACCGAATGTGAAATCAGTGCATTCGCTTTTGTCACGCAATGCAACGTAAGCGTTATACTGATGTTGCTGTTGCTGTTACTGTAATGCATGTAATTTTAATCAAACTTGCGACTAAGAACAATGGCAACAACTCTTAACTCTTAAGCTGTGCAGCAACTCAACTCGCAACTCGCAACTCGCTGAGCTGAGCATTGTTAGTACATAAATCTTTAGCTATGCGATTTCCATTGCCAACGTGCTGAAGTGTTGCTGTGTGTGTGTGCTATAGACATCGACTATGGCCGCAAAGCACAAAGCTGGCGCAAAATCTCATTACGTTACGTAACGTCACGTCAGGCGTTCACTACGTGTTGGCCAACAATGTCCACAGTGTCTATCGACGTTATGCGTGTGCTCAGGATTGCTGAGCTCGACACAAACTTTTTACAGTTCAGCTTTAATTTTCTTCTCTTCACTCTTTCGCTCTTTTCCTATACATATATCTAATTTATTGTATTTGCTTCGCATTCCTTACATACATTATTTTCTTTTATGACTTTTACTCAACGGAATGCATTCAAAGGGATATTAAAATGTTGACTTTGCAAGCTGGCCAAAAAATGTGTATTTATTTGATTTTTTTTTATATCAACAGCTGCTTCCTAAGGAATTGAGTTTGCTATTACAATAAAAATAAACAAAAAAAATTATCTGCTTCAGTTTTATTTCATAGTTTAGTTTGTTGTGATGTTAATTTGTTGAGATCATTTTTATGGTATTTTTCTCAATTTTAGCTTTTTTTTTCGTCTTTTCGTCTTTTATTTATATTTAAACGACAGTTGAAATAAATTCAGCTTAAATTAAAGACTGTTTAAATTTTAAAGTGCATTTCTTTATGGCTAGAAACCTTAAAGTTTATTATAGCTTAAATTTCGGAATTTTAAAATATAAACACATAATTTCACGTTGATTTTCTGTAAAGTTTCACATGAAATTTATCCTGTAAATAATTTTGGAATATAAAAATATACTAGCATATTCAATTTGAGTAAAAATTGCTTCCTTACGTTGATATTTCGATCAGTGAACAAGTTGAACTAAGGCCTTGAATATGCAAGTCGTTGACAAAGTAAGCTGCCAAAAATTTGTCACTATGTGTCTCAAATGTTCTGAAATGTTCCAAGAAATTCATGCTAGTGGGCGTTGTTCCACAGCAGAGCTTCAAAAAGGTTTTCTAGTTTAATTAGACCAACTGTTGCTCAACAGTTGAGCAGAAATGCAGTCGTTGAAAAAGTGATCTGCCAAAAATTTGCGAATTTGTGTGAAATTTTCATGTTGAGGTCTTTGATTAGGCGCCGGACCAAGATATTAGTGTGGGCGGATGTGTTAAATGGGCGTGGTCAAGCAGTAGAGCTAATTTATGATACTTTATATCAACTCTCACACAACAGTTGAGAGAATTGCTATACAGTTCAGCAAAACCTCAGCACATTACAAGTAATCGCTTGTTTAGCGATCGTGTGAGAAAATGGGATGCCAAAAATTTTAGTTTATGCCTTTGAAAAGCCTGTAAATGTATTTGATTAGGCGGCGGAGCGAGCTAAAAGTGAAAGGCGTGGTCTAGCAGGAGGCTTTAAAAAAGATTGTGTAGGTAGTTCTTACGCTGCTTTTAATCAGCAGTTACTAAACAGTTGTGCAGAACTCAAAAGCACTCCAATGCATTGAAAAAGAAGCTGCTGCTGGTTGATTTCAGTGTGAGACTGAAAAAGTCATTGCCAAAAATTTGTGAGTATGTATGTCATATGCTGTGTGTGTGTTTGATTAGGCGCCGGACCGAGATAGTTGTGAAGGCGAAAGTGTTAAGTGGGCGTGGTCAAGCAATTGAACTTCATAAAGATTACCCAAGCTAGATACTTTGGTACTTTAGTCCAACTGTTGCTCAACAGTTGAGCAGAAATGCAATCATTGAAAATGTGGCCTGCCAAAAATTTGTGAATTTGTATGAAATTTGATTGCTAAAGTGTTTAACTAGGCGCCGGACCAAGATATTAATATGGGCGGATGTGCTAAATGGGCGTGGTCAGGCAGAAGAGTTTCATAGAGATTGCCCAAGCAACCACAGTTGTGAGAATTACTAAGCAGTAATCACTTTGTAATCGATCGTGTGTGAAAATGCCATGCCAAAAATTTTAGTTTATGTCTTTGAAAAGCATGTTAATGGGTTTGACTAGGCGGCGGAGTGAGCTAAAAGTGAAGGCGAATCTGTTAAGTAGGCGTGGTAAGTCTGGAGAGTTTCATAAAGATTTCTAAGCTTACTTGGGGGTACTTTAGATCAACTGTTGCTCAACAGTGGTGACTTTTTGTACAAAGTTGTGAACAGAACTTCAATTGCTTGATAATTGATCGTGTTTGAAAATGACTTACCAAAAATTTCCTTTTATGTGTTTCATATTCGTGGGCGGATCACATAAGTGGGCATGGTCAAACAGTAGAGCTTTATATGTTCAAGCTAACTTTCGATCAACTGTTCCTCAACGGTTGTATAGAACTTCAACGTAACGTGGTCGAGTGTGAAAATGGCTTGGCAAAAATTTGTTTTCAATGTATGTATAATCCATCGTCCATGATATGTACTTAAAATTATTGTCAAGGTCTGTAAAAAAAAGGTCGTATGAAATTTTATTTTGGCTTGGCGTTTAATATATATCGAGTCAGTCTTTTATTAAGTCGATATGCAATATTTAAGTGAATTTGATTGTCAACAACAATAATAAGAATAAAACAGCTGCTGATTATAGCAACCTTTTTCATTATTAAAGAAATGTAAATCTGTTACCGAGAGACAACATTAGTGCCGCTGAGAAAATAAAATAATACAAAATTGTACAAATTAGAAAAAGTGTTTCAATTCGTAAAGCAAAAAAGAAAAAAAAATAACACGCTGTCAGTTCGTCGATTAATGCAACTCCATTTGGGAAAGTGTACAAAATTTATGTTTTTGCTTAGCTGTAATGCGAGTGCTTTGCCTTGTTGTGTGTGTGTGTGTGTGTGTGTGTGTGTGTGTGTGTGTGTCTGTGTATGTGTGTGGCAGAAAATGATTGTCTGCCGCCCTGTGCTTAGCTGTGCATTCTTATTTCAGTTGATTTCTTGCCTTGCATGCATAAGCCAATAAGCTCATATTCAATTGTAAGCGAGCAGCTTACTCAGCTTGCGCATTAACTGCGTTACGTTCTCTTACGTTACGTTACGTTACGTTACGCTGCGATGCGTTACGTGATGGGGTGCGTAAGAGTAATGCAGACATGTTGTTCAAGGTAGAAGAAGAGTTGTTCTTTCCCTCACTCACATTCGCTTTATCTTTGTCCGTTTGCCCTTTGTGTGTGTCTTGTGCTGGGAATTTGTTAAATTACATGCGATTTATTAAGCTGTCATTGTTGTTGTTGTTGTTGTTTCGCTTTCCCGCTCTCTTTCACTCCTTCGCTTCGCTTCTCTTCTCTGCTTTGCTGTTAATGTGGTTGTTGTTTTAACAGCGATTAGCCTCGAAATGAAATTGAAATACTGTGGGCATGACCAAAATTCGCCCTAATAGACAAATACAAACGCCTTGCGATTATTTGTTCTTGACACCCATTCGCATTCGCATTCGCATTCGTATTCGCCAAGGGAGTTAACTAAATACACGTAAGAATACAATAGACAAGTTTCGGCAAAAATTTCCATTGCTGTTGCGCATAAAAATGTCGGATTAATTATGTCAAATATTCGCTGTTTGTTATCGCTAATTGTTTTTTAAACGTTTCACTTCATTTACAAGTGAATATTTATGATAATTTGGTTCACATATTCATTAAAATGTTGTATACTTTTGTTATAAGTTTTCTACTTGTTGAATTTTTGATTGAAGTGATCATTTTAGAAATGCATGAAAAACAACTAATTGAAAGCAATATAAGTTTTGTAATTTTTATACCCGCTACCCATAGGGTAGAAGGGTATTATAACTTTGTGCCGGCAGGAAATGTATGTAACAGGTAGAAGGAGGCATCTCCGACCCTATAAAGTATATAACATATATTCTTGATCAGCGTCAACAGCCGAGACGATATAGCCATGTCCGTCTGTCCGTCTGTGTGTCTGTCCGTCTGTCCGTATGAACACCTAGATCTCAGAGACTATAAGAGATAGAGCTATAACAGCATTTGTTATGTTCGCACGCAGTTTAAGTTTGTTGCAAATTTTTGCCACGCCCACTCCCGCCCCCGCAAATCAAAAAAAAAATCAAATAGCAACCGTTATTTTAAAGCTAGAGCTGCGAGTTTCGGTATATACAATAACAACTATAGTATTTGTAATTTCCAAAAATTTGATTGCGATCAGATAAAAATTGTGGAAGGTATTAAATAAATACTTTTGTATAGGCAAAAACGCTTTCTTACTGGGGTCTGAGTTGCTTTATCCGACAATCTGGTATATTGTGCCGTCTACCAAATATACCGCTCGGTTTATTTTTTGTATTTTTTGTAGCATTTTCGGTATATTTTAAAAATAATACCGCAATATTTTGCGGTAGCGGGTATCTCACAGTCGAGTACACTCGACTGTAACTTTCTTTCTTTTTTTGTCATTCAATAGTGCTCTAATTTCGTCATCCAATTCCAGGTTATGGTCTTGTTGTTTATTATTATCTAGTGCTAATTACAGAAATAAATCAAAATAAAATAATAGGAAATATTTGGAAACTTTATTATGATCTAGCAATTATTCTTAAATTGAATGCAAATCCTAGCAAACAAATTGTATTTGTTTTTATAAGATTTGCAGTTTCATGTCATCAAGATTAATCGATTTTTTGTGGAGTATTAATTTTTAGATATACCAAATTAATATACCACAAGTATACTAAAAAGGCTATATTAATATAGCACTACATTGAAAATATTCTGTAGAGTGCTAAATATACTAAATTGCCAATCTAAGCATACAAAAAGTTCTCAAAAACTTCTACAATTTTCATTAACCGAATTTTCAGAAATTTCAAAAACTGTAGTAATTATTGTATATAAAAATCGCTTATTGTTTGAATTTGATCGATTTGTGGGCCAGGAAGTCAGGGTGAACAATTTGAGAGAAACTTCATCTGAGTGCAAAATATTACATATTTGTTATATTCATTTAGAAGTTATTTTTTATTCTTAAATTTTATTAAAGTTCTCAATAATATATATTTTGCTCAAATTCACAGCTTAACTAAACATTTGTTTATATGAAATATGTAATTATTTGTTGACTTTTTTATTTGCTATCTAATTTTAAAGCAATTAAATAATAAGTATGTATAAGATTTCTTCGCAGTACTTTGTCCATTGCTCCGGCTTGGAATATTTGTCATTCGCACTCACTTTGTCAGACAGTTGTTCATACCTTTTTTGCTGTTGTTGTTGTTGTTATCCAGGATTGACCGGAACTGTAATTAATTAATTAATAAGACCCACAGACATACATATTAATTGCACCAAAAGTCATTAGGATCCATTTGTTGGCTTATTGTCAGAACATTTCGCTGAACACACAATGAAAAAAAAAGAAAAAAAAGTGAAAATAAAAAGAAAATAAATAACAACGAATGAAGATATTAGTTGTCAACAAGCAAAGACCGCAAAACGAAGAAAGCAAAGATGAACAAAAAATTGAAGGTGACTTCATTTCGCTTAGTGCTTGAACCCTTTTTTCTTTTTTTTTTCCTCTGCTGAGGATGTCCGTAAATCATATTCATGACTCTGACTTTGACTTATTTGGGGAAATTCCCGTTACGGATATCCTGAGAAGCGACATTAAAGAAGCCAGCGAGCACGTTAAGCACACACACACACACACACACACACACACACACACACGCACGTGTGCGAGCTCTCACATATTTCTTGATATACACAAATACATATAAACTGAGGACACAGCTGGCTTGCTATCGGTATCCAGGCGACAGACGCCATCCTCGTTGTCGACTTGTTGCGCGCACTTTTACTTTCTTTTTTTTTTTTTCGTTTTTTCCTCTTCTTTTTTTCTTTCATTTCGTTTTTCTTCCTCTTTTTTTTCGCACTCGCAGACAACGCGACGCTGTCGTCGTGCACTAAAAGAAACTTCCACATGGCTGCAGATACAAGCACACACACACACATGGATACACGCACACACAGACACACACTCACACACACAGACACACACTCACGGACACACACACATGCATATGCTAATAAAGCTAAGCCAACAGCGGGAAGCGAAAAGCGGAATGAGAAGCGAAATCTCAGTTGCGACCAATTTGGCATATTTGTGAGTCCCCGTTTTGTGGCATCTTAAAAGCATTCGTGGCGCGCTGATTTGCGGCAAGTTTAATTAAGTAGCTTCACATGTGAGCGCGCCGCATCGCATCGTTGTCGTTGTCGCTGTCCCTGTCCCTGTTGCTGTTGCTGTAGCTTTTCATAAAGTTTGTGGTTCAGGGTGAACACTAGAGGTGCAAAGCTGTATGAAAGTCCGAGGCGGATTCTTAAATTCACTGAATAAAAGCGTGTGGCAAGTAACAGTAGAATTTATAATTTATTAACTTTTATTTATATCAGCAACTATAAAAGTTAGTTCCTCCTATGTGAAGTCACAGCAAATAACATAAAATACATAATTAAAATTAATAAATTTGCATCTAAGCATAAATAAATTTAACAAGCATTTGAAGAAATCACCGAA
The DNA here is from genome assembly GCA_019972355.1 of Drosophila kohkoa. Taxonomy (NCBI): domain Eukaryota; kingdom Metazoa; phylum Arthropoda; class Insecta; order Diptera; family Drosophilidae; genus Drosophila; species Drosophila kohkoa. Next base: position 1,038,236 of record BJEL01000077.1, read on the forward strand.
ATGTCTGATACGATCTGTCTCATATCATTGCATAAAGGAATTGTGTTTATAATATTAATAATAATAATCACAATTGTAGTTACTTATTGCAATAAGTTTATTTTAAACCATAAAAAAAAATCAATTGTTAAATTATCTATTTTCATTATTCATTAAAAGCATTTCATTTTAAATGTCATACATTTTTTATATATACATATATTTTATTATTATTATTATTAAATAATAAAAATTTTAATTAAAATGATTTAATGATCGTTTGATTTATCGATAGTACAGCAGCTGCTCTTTATCGATAGTAACCGATATTAACCGCACCGATACTTTATTATTAATATTATAAAATAATAAAAAAATTGAATCAAAATGATTTAATGAGCGTTTGTTGTATCGATAGTACAGCAGCTGCTCTTTATCGATAATAACCGATAGTAACCGCACCGATATTTTATTATTATTATTATTGCATAATAAAAATTTGAATCAAAATGATTTAATGATCGTTTGTTTTATCGATAGTACAGCAGCTGCTCTTTATCGATAGTAACCGATAGTAACCGCACCGATATTTAGCTCAACATCTCTAGTGTGAACAGAAAAGCATGCTTAAAAGCAAGTAAATTTGTGTGTTGCTGAATGCGGGGTTTTCATTCGAGAAATTACGTATACGCAGCATAAAATGCGCTTGGCTTTTACAGTGAGCCAACCATTTAATTTGAGCTCCAATTTGACAGCTATTGGACAGGCGAGCTGGTAAGCCGTCAGCAATGTAGGAGACGGAAGCGGAGGCGGAGGCAGAGAAGGAGAAGGAGGAAAGGATATTGAGGAAGAGGAAAAGGGGGTGGGGAGGGGAGAAGAGGGAGCTGCAGTTTTTGAGGCTAGGCTAGCCGCAGTGCATAACAACGGATAAGCTGCAACTTTGCGTGCTCAAGTTGAACTATTTCACAGTTGACAACGAGCAAAATGAACAAGCGAAGCGAAGTGAAGCGAAGCCAGATTTTCGACAACAAAAGCGTTTTAACTCTTAACGAAAATAGCGATGAGGGAACTCAATAAACCCTCGGCTCGATTTTATGCATTAATAAGTGTAACGCAAAAACAATTGAAACGAATAACAATAACAGTAATAATAATAATAACAATAATAGCTAGCGAATCGTTTTTGTGCGTGGTCATGTGGTTAATTTCATTTCGCTTTTTGGGCAATTTAACAAACAATTGTGCGATGTCATTTTGTGAATTTGAACAATCGAGAATTTGAGTAACTTGACATTTACGTTAATATAGCTGTCAATTGCAATTGCCCAAGCATCGTTAAGTGTATTTTTAGCAAACAGATTTTCGGGCTATCCGTGTATCTCTCTATCTGTGTATCTCTTTCGCGCAGTGTATTTATTTTGTCAGCGTTTCGTTTTTATCAGGCTGCGAAATTGTCACACACGAGAGAAAATGCCCACCCCAAAAAAACAAGAAAAGAAAAGCAAATCACAGCATTTTTGCTTGAAGAAAACGCGACTTAAAGTTACTCTGTGGAACTTATAAAAAGTGTAGCATACTTTTTTGGTGTTTTGTTTGATAAAATTGTTTACTCATTAGCTTGCTTAAGTAGCACTTTAATTTACAATTTTGTATAGAGAACTTTAATAAATTGTTGAGAAAAAATGTTATTTGTTGATTTATATTAGTTAGAAGTTATTAGGTTTGTTGAAAATAGAAAAAAGTGTAGCTTACTTTTTGGAGTAACGTCTTTGATACCATTACTTAGTCATTAGCTTGCTTAATTTGTATTTTATTTTATTGTAAATATATATTTTGTAATTAAATGAATATTGAAAATTCCATTTTAAATGTTTTTGTATGAAATGAAATTAAAAAAATTGTTAAAGAAATATAAATTTGTTAGCGATTGATTTTTTGCTTTATTATATTTTAAGAGAAATGAAATAAATTGTTGCAAATAACCTTATTTATTATTATTATTATCATTATTATTATTATTATTATTCATATATTCTCATATATTTGTTTATTTTTTATATATTATAAAGGTAAATAATCTTTGCTTAAGATACGAAATATATGTATATGCAAAATGAAATTTACATATGTATATTAATAATTAAAATCAATATAAAAAGCGGGCTGCTTGGCAAGTTGCTTCACAGGTGTGAACTTTATCCACACTTTGTAATGGGAAAGCAAAGTAATGGCAACAACAACAACAACAACAACAATAAAAAAAGAGAGACACACCAAAAAAAGGGGCGAAAAAACACACGAAAAGTTGGGAAAGCAACAAGCTGCGATGGTGACGATGATGAGAAACGAAAAGAAAATTTGTGGGTAACGGCAATAGCAATGGCTTAACATGGTCACAGTTGCCTGACTGCCTGTACTTTCGCTCTCTCTCTCTCTCTCTCTCTCTCTCACTCCCTTTGTGGTATTGCTTGCCTGTTGCGCCTTTTGCGTGTCGCTTTGTGTGGCACTCAGTTGCTTACTGGCAGCCAGCCAAGCCTACTAGTCGACGATACAACAATGGGGCATGCCAAAATGTCTCGTTCTGCCTTTTGATAACAAGAGGCTCACACACACACACAGACACACACACATACACATTTTTATCAATGACAGCTCCGTCGCCTTTTCCTTTTTCTTCTTTTTTCTTTATGCTTTCTCAAATAAAAGCAATGACAAAAAGAAAGAGAAAATGGAAAAAAAAGTGAGTCGACTGTCTGCCTAACTGTCGCCTTGTTGCTTGCCGCTTACCGCTTACCTCTTGCCGCTTGCCGCTTGTTGCTTGTTGCTGCTGTGGCAACAATTTATGAAATAACTCTGGCAATGGCAACGCGCAACTTTTGTGAGCACCTCCCATCCCTCTCTCGCACACACACACACACATACACATAAAGTAACAGATACACAAACTTACTCGTAACTTAACTGAGTGTGTAAGCAATACACAAGCAACGAGCTGAAAATTGTAAGAAACGCAAGTGTAATACAAGATGCCATCCTCCTCTTCCCCTTCCCCTCCTCTCAAACACCTCTGTGTGTGTGTGTGTCGGTGTGTAGCCCATTATCACTGCCCCAGCGCCCAGCTGCGTTTCAACTTAAGTAACATTCCACGTTGCGAGGTCGTCGTCTCCATTCTAAAAGTTTTTGCATACACACTCACTTTGCTCTACTCGTTTCACTACTCTCTCACTACCCACTGTGCATTATGTATTGCTCCACGCACACACACAAACACACACACACATAGATTACAGTGCGGGCCAATTGAATGGGGACACAATGCGACTATATATATATATATATATATGCGTGTGTGTGTGTGTGCTTGGGGACTTTGACAAGATAAGTTTCATATTTTTCGTATCGAAAGCAAGTTCAAGAGAACACATTATTCAATAGGCAACCTTGAAAATCGATTAATTTCATTTCACTCACTCAATTCAATTTGTTAAGCTATTCACATTTAAATGGCATCAAAATCTGATGTTGCCATCAATTTCGTTTAATTATTTTCGCTTTTTTTTTTCGTTGTTGTTTGTTATTTCTGCATTCTGGTGGCTAATCCTTACAATTCAATTATATTCAAATATCAATGCTTAATTTGATTATGCATTTCATTTAAATTCTTTCTGACACACAAACACCACTAATAATTTGCACTGTTTTTTGTTTATGCTAATTAAATGAAAGATTTTTGCCTATTTTAATCTCATTGTCTGATTTTAATCCCAGTTACAAATAATTCTACGTTTGTGTTAATTTGTTTTAATGAAAAAGCAAATATGTGATATGCTTCTAATTTTTATTGGATTTATTACCAAATTGTATTTAATTAATTTTAGTTGAAAATCCAATTGTTAATTTGAGTTGCTTTTTTCTGATCGATTCACAATGGAAGTATTTTATCTGTTTATGAGAATTATTTACAAAATAAAATTTGAAAAGATGCAATATTTCATCGAACTGAATTCAATAAAAGAAATGCCTTCAACAAATACATTTCTCATTTTTCAAATTCAAAATTATTGAAACACATTTTCACTTTTATAAAATAAATAATTCTATGTATGAAAATCTGGCATAATTTGCCAGTTTTATTTTGTTTTACTTGATTCTAATAATTTTTCATTTTCGAATACCAAATAAAAAACGGAATACATTAATCTTTTTTTTGTTATTGTGTATTGTTAAAAAATGGTTTTTGCTTACTTATTTGTACTTTATACTTATAATACTTTTTGATTAAAAAATTGCCAAATCCATTGTATAATATTTTTGGTTTGCTTTATTTGATAATCTTACCTTTTATATTAATACATTATTATTAATTATACAAATTGTCAAATTCGATTATTGAATTTGATTTGTTTATTTTAACTTTAATCTTAATATATATTCTACTTCTTAATTATCGCATTCACTTATTGAATTTTGTAAATCTTACATATTTGTATTATATTATTATGCTATTCTCTTGTGTATTATTATTAACACATAAATTGCTGCATTCAATTGCGGCATAAAATACATATTTTTTCTCTCTCCGATTTAATCATACACTTAAGATTATTGTCAATACTTACTGATTGCAAATTGTGCCCCTCACATATATAATTTTTCGATGTGAACATTTTGTGGCTTCGCAATATTTGTTTCGAAGGTTCGGCAAACGCGAGTGTATTAGTGACCCTCTCTGTGAGTCTGTGTGTGTGTGTGTGAGAGAGTGTCTCACTTAAAGGCAGCCTTTTGTGATTCCTCGTCGCGCTCGCTGTGCCGCTCACAATCATCAAAATTGATAAGCAAAGTTGGGCATGGCAAAAGGCACAGAACAGAAAAAACAACAAAAACAAAAATGAAACAGAGGCTGCCGCACGTATTTCGCATTTCACATTTCTCATTTTGCTTTTCGCTTCTCGCCTCGCTTTTACTCGCATTTCACATTTCGCGTCTCGCAACTGTAAACTAAATCAACTTAAAGCCAGTCGATGGCTGAGTTTGGCAGGGTTGCCTTGCCTTGCCTTGCGGTTGCTTCATTATTACTACAAAAAAACAGAAAAAAATAACGAAAACCCCTAAATGCAAAGTCTGGCGGCAATGATTATGCTGATGTCGATGATGCTGCTGCTGCTGCTGCTGCTGTCGATGATGACAGTGATGATGATTAAGATGGTTAGCATGATTAGGTTGCTGAGTGGTGGGCGAACATCGTCGTCGTCGTCGTCGTCGTCGTCTTCGCCGTCTGTCGAACTACAACATTTTTGATAAAATTTTCAACAGATTTCTTTGGCATTTCTTCACCCTCGCTGCGTTATTGTTGTTGTTGCTGTTGTTGTTTTTTTGGTTTTGCAATTATTTTTAGGGATCAATAAAATAAGTTTAAAAATAGCTAACTCAATGTATGCGAGAGACGCAGAGAGAGAGAGAGAGCGAGCTGTAAAAAGGGAGTCTGTTGGCTTGTTGTTATTATTGTTGTTGTTGGGATTGCCTTCCTTTCTTTTTTGTCTTTGCATTCTAAGTGAAGTGAAGTCACTCACAACTAGTAGCAAAGGACAAAGTCGAGTCTGCTCGACTGACAGAGACTGTGTTTACATCCACATCTCACTTAACGGCCTCAACTGTGGCAGTTAAACGCATCCAAATATGAACGCGTTTTCGTGAGCTAGTAAAAACTATTTCGATAAGATAAGTGTGACCAGAGACTGTGTTTGTATTACAAATAATTCACCAATATCTCACTTAAGGGCCACAACTGTGGCATTTAAGCGGAAAGGCGTTATGCGCAGTAAAATATAATTATATTTTTCGTTTTTATGCGAGCAAAAATGATGTTGACAAGTTTAATGTGTGGCGCTTAAGTGCAATCGTTGTGGCCGCTAAGCGAGTTTTGCCTAATTTGCCTAATATACCTCATTATTATTATTATTTTTTTTTGGGTTGAGCACTGACCACACACATTGCGCGCAACATAATAGACAATTTTTACTTGTTAAGCACAGGGTCGAGAAATCAAGTTTGGGCAACTTTGTTTACTCAATTAGTCGTTTTTGTTATTTGCTGGTTCGCTGGCTTCGTTAAGGCGACTTTGGTGATGAGCCGACTGCCAGACACAAGCGCAACAACAACAACATAAAAAAAGGGGCAGCTAGCAAAACAAAATTTCAGTATAGTATCGTCGTAGTATTTGTGGGCCTGACAGCCAAGTAGCCTGGCAGAAAAGACTGACAGTGAGAGACAGAGACAGAGAGAGAGAGAGAGAGAGAGAGAGTGGGAAAGAGTGGCTTGCCTTGGCTGGTTGGTTGGTTGGCTGGCTGGCTGGCTGGCTGGAAGGAATCAAGGCATCAGGCATGAGAACTACCACACTAATTGGCTTAGAGCGACAAGCGAAAATTAACTTTTATTTTCAGCTCGGCTGCCTTTGCAGCAATAATGTAAAATAAAATTTTCCATGCCCATGAAGTGAAAAGTTAACAAAGCTAAAAAAGTTGCCCCACAGCGACAGTGAAACGAAACGCGATTGCGAATGTGCGAATTGTGAGAAATGCGAAAGCAAATGTGAGTCAAGGAGTCAGAGAGAGTGAACGCAAGAAATCGGTAAAATCAACAAAAAACACACGCAAGATAAACAAGAGTCACAGAGCCAACGAGCCACAGAGCTACACACACACACACACACACACACACATTCACACAGAGGCTAAGAATACAAAAGCATCCTGCCGACCTGTTGGTTATTTGGTCGGTTGGCCGCTTGGCCGATTCGTCGTCGCGTTTGCTCTGATTGCCTGGCTTGTCGATGGTTTTCTGGCCGACAGTGCGTGTAAGTGCCTCACAGCTGAGAGCATTGAATACGAGTATACGGCAAATACTGCCGACGCTTGATGATTCGCTTGATGGAGCTCAGCACTGAATTTAAGTCGATCAAATTGCCAAATAACAAAAGCAACAAAATGTTAAAAGCAAAAGTGCTATGCAGCAAATGCAAGTAAATGCTTACCATTAATATAAATGCTGCGCAGGGTTTTGCTTCCACACATCCACACACATCTAGCATTTCCTGCGCATATTCATATTACGTATACGCAGCACTTGAAAGACATGCAAAACACCTGTTGTGAGACATGAAAACCAATACGATAACGAAACTCTCCAAGTAAACATATTTAAATTGGGTTGTTAGCTGAGCAAACATTAAAGCCAAACCGATTTTTCGCTCTCGAGTAAGAAAAGCTACATTTGCGTTTTGCTAAACTCTGTGTTAGTCGCCTTAATCTTTTTTTTAGGAAAGAAGTTACGAAATTCAATAGATTTCAATTGTCTTTGCATATCATTTTTAGAAAAATGATTTCTTCTAATAAAAAGTCTACGATTCACCAAAGTCATATATAATAAGTTGGGAAGTTTCAAATCTCTAAATTGCGCTCGCAATATTTTGTGTTGTTTACGTTAATCAACAATATATAAATTCTTATTTACTTTCATATTATATAATAAATTATAAAATACCCTTTCACTCTCTTAAGAGTACGTATAAAAAGGCACCACGTGTCATATACACAATCTTCATAACAATAGCTTTAAGTTGCGCTTTTATTTACATTATTTTTTTTTTGCTAGCTTTCTACTTATCGATTTATGGCTTAAGTTACAACAGTGTGATTTTCACAGTTGCGGGACTTAAGCATTAATGTAATTTTTCGACTTTAAGCAACAAGTTCTTTGAAATTGAGTTTTTGCCAATGGCTTAATTTTGCTAAACAAACATTTTAATATTGCCTGGTATATTTTGTACTTCATGGTATTTCTAAATATACTATATATTTCTGGTATATTGTTTTGGTCTAGTATATTTTAAATGTATAACTACATCAATATACCAAATATAGCCTTAGCCATATTTTAGTATTTTTATGGCATATTTATTTGATCAGATATATTTTGATTGTAATACTATATCAATATAGTATTTAGTATATTTTAGTATTTTTGGTGGTATAAATTTCTGTTATATTGTTTTAGTCTAGTATATTTTAATTGTATAACTACATCAATATACCAAATATAGCCTTAGCCATATTTTAGTATTTTTACGGCATATTTATTTTATCTGGTATATTTCGAATGTAATACTATATCAATATACCACGTATAGCCTTTAGTATATTTTAGTATTTTTACGGTATATTTATTTGATCTGGTATATTTTGAATGTAATACTATATCAATATACCACGTATAGCCTTTAGTATATTTTAGTATTTTAGTATTTTTACGGCATATTTATTTGGTCTGGTATATTTTGAATGTAATACTATATCAATATACCACGTATAGCCTTTAGTATATTTTAGTATTTTTAGGGTATATTTATTTGGTCTGGTATATTTTGAATGTAATACTATATACATACCACGTATAGCCTTTAGTATATTTTAGTATTTTAGTATTTTTACGGCATATTTATTTGATCTGGTATTATTTTGAATGTAATACTGTATTAATATACCAAGTATAGCCTTTAGTATATTTTAGTATCTTTTGCGATATATAAATTTGGTATATTTTAAGAACAATAACGCACTGTTCTGTTTAAATGCAAAATGGGCTCGATTGTAGCTTTCTTCCGTGTTTTAATTGCAGCTGTTGAATTTTTCTGTACTTTAGTTGAATTTATTTTAATGTTGAAACTGTTCATTGTTGACTTTTGATGGCACAAATGAATTATATTTTCAATAATTGTTTCCAATTAAATTTGATGTAGTTTGATGTAAGCTAATCAATATTTCACAAACAATTTGCGCTCACTTCGCTTTGCCACTTGTCGATTTATAATATGAGTATTTTAGCTGCGCAATGTTTAAGTGGTCGTTGACCTAAACTGTACTGAGGTGTGTACTTCAACTATCGTTTGCCAAATGACGCTGTCCAATTGCACTTGAGAAACGTGCCGCATTCTGTGGCACAAAAGTGAAAGAGAGAGAGAGAGAGAGAGAGAGAGAGAGAGAACCGAATACAGCTGTGGCACGTTGCCAGTTGCCAGTTTGCCAGTTTGCCTGTTGCTTTCGGTGGGTTTTCGTGTCATTATGTGGAGGAGATTGTTTGCCTTTTGCTGCTGACAATTGAGTGAGCATAATCTGAGTGTATGCTTGCGTATGTATTAGTGTGTGTGCGTGTGTGTGTGTGTGTGTGTGGATGTGTGGGTGGGTGCTTATGAGCTGTGTGTATACAAGCCACACCCGTGGTATGGCTAGAAATACGAGTAGTGTGTTCAATTCGTAGTGCAAATATTCCACACACATACACACACAAAAACACACTTTACCCTTAATTTGGCAAAATTAGAGAGAAGCAAGAAAAACTGCAATGCACACGTAGAGAAAATTGATGGAAAATTTTTCAATGTTTTGCCATATTGTTTATGCAGATGAATACAAGTAAAAACAACATAGTAGTAGTGTATGTGTGTGTGTGTGTGTTGCCTTATTGATATGGCAAACAGATTTTCGCAATTACTTTTAATGAAAGCGGATAGAGGGCAAAGTGAATGAAAGCGCGCGTGCGAAATGCGAGTGCGAAATGTTGGATGTGAATGTTGGATGTTGAATGCTGGGCAAAAATGGTTTGACTGCCTGCTCAAAATCCCCCAAGTCAGCAGCAAAAACAACAACAACAATAACAGCAACAACATTTCCTGTCGCCTCCACGCTTACTTACACACAAACACACACTCTATTTTCCTCGCTTTCTCTCTCTCTCTCTCTCTCTTTTAGTGCATCTCTTTTCAGCACGATTTCGCTCTCTCCCTCTGTCTCCCTTTCATTCAATGTCCTCAACTCTCCGTTGCTGTTTTAATGGGAGCGCATTTTGTTCCGCTTTTCCTGTGCAATGCATTTAGGTCAAGGCAGCTGCCTGCCTGCAAAAGTTTGCTCGCCTTTCGATGCCAATGCCATGGCGTCACATCACATTGGCATCAAGATCAAGGCTTTGCTTTGCTTGCTTCTCTGCACTCACTGTCTCTGCCATTCGTTTTATTGCATTTGCTTGTCAACTGTGAAAGCGCAAAAACTGTAGCATACTTCTAGGCGTTAGGATTAACAACTTAAATTACTGCTCTTTCATTCGCTGCCTACACTCATACACACACACCACTTTAATACATAAATACTAAATACTTTTTATAACACACACACACACATACATACACACACATACACATTTATTTACTAATCCAAATTTAAAGCCCTATTTCAAGTTCAAACGATGGCAATTTGTACACGCCGCCGTTTTCAATTCGTTTCAATGGCTTAGAGCCATCGTCAGTTTGTTTGTTTGTTTGTTGTTTTCCTGCCTCTGCCTCTGCCTGTTGTACCCTAGGCCCATTCAAAATTGTCATCAAGGTATTACAGTTGTGTGCTAAAGAATGTTGCGCTAAGCGATATTAGAAGCATATGAAATTTGAAATTTCAACAGCCATTTAAAAACATTATATTGCCTACCTCAAATGGAATATTTTGTACCTTAGAAAAAAGAAAATAAATGAAAATATAAATATGTAACAATAATAATTCAAGGTGCAAAAAAGGTCAATAATTTGATATTGAACACTCGTTAAAAAATATATATTAAGAGTAAAAAGAATATCTATAATGTTATATATTCATTTGGCTTAAATAAATAAACTTAAAATAACAGAAAAATAAAATATGAAAATTTAATTGCTATAAATTACAGTTGAATTGTGGTGGGGTCAGAAATATGTTTTGTTTCAAAAATAATTACATGCTTCACAAGCAAATAAGTCAACTATTTATTTTATTATAACTATTTATTTAAAATATCTGAATTGATGTACGACAATACAAACTTGCTCGTATTTCAAATCGAAAGAAACTAGTGAAAGTGAAAAATTGTTCGTTTTCGTTTTCAAAAATGTTAACAAAATGTGACTGTGAAAATCGAAGCATCGCTGTTTGGCTTTTTCTTGTACTTTTGTTAGAGTATTTTGCTATCGAGCAGAGACTTTTCAAAACTCTTTATGTGCCATTACTGCTGTTGTTGTTGTTGTTGTGTGACTGCGGGCTTATCGGCTGTCCTATAGCCAACAGTCGTCGTAGTCGTCGTATAATGATCATTCGCCATTCTTATGCCTTGCACTTGGCTCGTTAATGCGCATTTAATCGCCCAGCAATGTTCGGTTAATTATGCGATTTTTGACCCAGTTATTTGGGCAGCGCTTTTTAATGGCCAAACAGCCCGAACAGCAAACACAACGACACATAAACATACATACTTATACCATACATACTTTGTATGTGTGTGTATATAGTTGACTCTGCCGTCATTTGGTGTGCCGTAGCCACAGGGAGATGGCCTCGCAATTGCTCTGTGCTTTATTGATGGCTTTATGGCAGCTTAGCTACAGGCTTTCCACATGTAATGGCCGTGTTTGTGCCACTCTGCCTCTGCCCCTGCCTCAGCCCTGTGCCTGGGCTTTGGCTGTAAAAGTTATGCCTCTGTCATCTAGTTTTTGGTCCTTTGGTGCCTCGCCACTCGCTGCTGGCTGCTTCTCTCCTACGCATTCAACACCCCCAAGGCAAATGTCAATGTTTCGTTCTGATGCTGACTGCTGATGGTGACGGTGATGTTCTATGCCTGCGGTGCGCGCATAACTTGATTTACTCGCTCACTCTCACTCGCACTCTCACTCCTACTCTCTGTGCATCCCTTTCTACTGTCTTACTGTCTGTCTTGCTGACACGAGATTCAAGGCGGAGGAGAACGAGAAAGAGGAGGAAGAGGAAGAGGCTGCGTCAAGATGGATAACTGCACACAACTGGACTTGACATGACTGGATAAGCTAAAAGCAAGCACTTCAAATGCTTTCCAATAGCTGCGAAAGATTTCGAGAAAACATTTACATTTTTTATTAAATGACTTTTCAATTTTGCAACATCATTAAATTATGCATTAAATGGGAATCAAATAAATACATAAATGAATAAATAAGTAAATTAAATGAAAATTTTAGAAACTTGTTCATTTTAATGTACAACATCATCACATTATGAATTACATAATAAATAAACTAAATAAATAAATCAATAAAAATAAGTAAGTAAAAATAAATAGATTGCATTCAAATTTCTAAATAAAAGAAAAAAATTAACTAAATAAATGCAAATTAAATTGCAGTGCCTACTTATTTGTTCTCTATCGTCTCTGAGATCTAGGAGCTTATACGGACGGACAGACAGAAAGACAGACTGACAGATGGACAAATACGGATATGGCTATATCGTCTCTGCTGATCAGGAATATATAATATTTGCTTTATAGGGTCGGAGATGATTCCTTCAGCCAACTTAATAAACAACTCGCAATAATTCCTTCGACTAACAACATTTGAAACTCATCATTTCAGTTATGCGCTTCAATTCAGTTCATTTGATGAAATTCTTAAACATTCAAACAGACTTTTTATTGCACGAGATTGCATTTATTACGCGGACTCTTATTAAAAGATTTCTCGCGTTTCTCGCGTTGTGTCCACAGAATGCAATATTGCAGCCAGTGACTAAATGCCAAAGGAATGCTTGAATGCAACTCCCATTCGTTGAAGCACTTTTACATCTTCTAAACAATGTGCGCATTAAGTTGTAAACAAGCGTAAAAAATGAGTTTATTAGCAAAGCTAAGCTCAAAGTGTAATTTAATTACAAAGATTTCTATCGGATTCATCCGATTATCCACTTTGATTTAATCTTTGGCATCGCATCGAATATTTCGTGGCAGCTGGTAAAGTTGCCACGTCAATCAGAAGCTCTAATATTCATATTGTTCAACGAAACGTTAATTATACGCTTTGTCATGTCATAAGTAGACATTTCCCACACTTTTCCACAATTTTCCACACTCCCGCCTGCCACCACATTCATTTCCATACTCATTCATACTCATTTATTCAACTGTTTTCGACTGATTTGCGCAACGATTATGCAGCTTTTGGTTTTCATTCACTTTTACGTTGGTTGATTTATTTTTAACTGTTGCATTTTTCCAATTCCATTTTTTGTATTTACAAATTTATAAACATATTACAGACAGATATATATTTTTTTAATTTAATTGGTATTTAGTTTTATTATTTCAGTTCTTTTTGTTGTTCATTCAAAATTATTGTATTTATTTTTCAATTGTGCTGCTTTTGGTTTTCATTCACTTTTACGTTGGTTGATTTATTTTTAACTGTTGTAAACATATTATAGGCAGATATATTTTTTTTTTAAATTTAATTGGTATTTAGTTTTATTATTTCAATTCTTTTTGTTGTTCATTGAAAATTATTGTATTTATTTTTCAATTTTGTTCCCTTTTTCGTAATTCTTTTTTTTTATTTTTGGGATTCGAATTGAATTACTGTTTTCTATTTTGTCACTTATTTTTATTATCATTGGATTTTTTTCAATTAATTTTATATTATTTGTAGATTATATTATGTTTCTTTATCACATAAATTTGTAACCAAATAATTTATGCAATTTGCTGACACTTTATTAAATTTTTCCTTTTAGTTCTCACTATATTTTTTTCTCTGCCAGTTGCTACATCGATTTCTTTTAACGATATGCGCTAAGAATCCTTTTTTTTTGCAGTATGATAAACAAAAGCAGAACACATGTACATTAGAAGGGCGTGGCATTGGGTTTGTTATTGTAGTGTTTGGCCAATTGCTCTACCCGCCCCCCGCCCCCCGCTGCTGCTGTAACTGTGTTCTAAATCGAAATCACTTAATGCACACACATACATACACACACATGCGCGTATACAGATTGTGTGCATTTGTGTGTGTGTCGTTCTCTCTCTCTCTCTCTCTCTCTCTCTCTTTCGGCTGGCAACACACTTAATAGACACTTTATTACCATTAACTTAATTTACATTTTATACAAATGCGGCGCGAGTAGAGTGGCAAAATGTGAAAAGGGTAACAGCCTTATTGTGTGTGTGTGTGTGTGTGTGTGTAAGTGCGTGTGTGTGGTTTCTATAATTTCACTGTCTGCTTTTGTATGTGTGCGAATGTGTGGATATGTATTTGCGCTTAAGCCTTTGTGTGCACTGAGGCTTGTGTTTGTGTGTGAGTGCCATACACATTTTCAAAAGCATATTCAGCATAAAAAAAAAACTGTATTTGGCAATTGCTTTGCAATGAACAGCTGCGAAATACCCTATAAATATTTTGTTGGAATTTTAATTTTTGACAACTTTCAAAAGCAATTATTTAGTGGAGCAGCAAAAGAAGACTACGAAGAAAAGACTTTATAGAATACCTATGAAAAAAGTGAGATAGTTAAATAAACAACTTTGATGATTTGTTTTTTAATAAATAAAGTAAGCAAAATATACCATTTTTATTCCATAAAGACTAATAATATATAATATACATATATATATTTGCAAATACTTTTAATATGCAGGTAATTCTCTCAGGAAAATATCACGCTCGACATTTTTTTTTTTTTGGTAAAGACGAATCTAATAGCTCTTGATTAGCACTTTAATTTTAGCTAAGAATGGTTGTAATTAAAGAAAATTTTTGAATGGGGAAATTTGACTACTTACTAGAGATTTTAGTTGCTTTTGGTGACAATCTAGTGTATTTTTCACTCTATGATATATGTATGTTTAATGTAGCAATATATAAATATATGTACATATTTAAATATGTCATATATAGAATATAGAATAATACTGCGCTGTTTTGCTTTATTTTTAAATGGTAAGCGGTTCTTAAAGTCGAGCACACTCGACTGTAACTTTCTTTCTTTTGGCCATGAAAATATTGATGTATATGTAGTGGAAGAAAAGAAAAAACTGCTATTCTAAAGTTCAGCCCAAAAGTGGTGCACTTGGGTAAAAATATCAAAATTTCAGAAAAACTGATCAAATCTAACGGGGTTTTTGATAGTTTCTCATCTATATGTTCCATTTTACAAAAATAATGTGCCGGAGATCAACTAACAAAAAGAAATATGCTAAAAATCCGTTATTTTTTTTTTTTTTTTTTGTGTCGCACTGCTATTTCAAAGTTCACAGCTGTATATATAAGTATATTGATGTATATTTTAACATTGCTGTTGCATATACCCCATTAAACGTTGCTTGGAATGCATAAATATCATATGAAGTGACTATTGATATTGATTGAGAACATATACATATAAACATTTGTATTTGCCAATGGTCAATTTACATAGATATTTAAATATATTGAATATGAATTATTGTTGTTGTTGCCACTGCTTTTTGACCAACTGCAAATACCCGATATTCATGTGCTTTGTGAAGTGTAAATTCTAAAAAATTCAATTTGTCCACCCGGCAATTGTTGTTGCAGCACCAAACACACACACACACACACACACACACACACACACACACACACACACACACACACACACACACACATACACTCACACACACAACCCCAGCAGAGAACAGTTGTCGTAATGACGATGACGATGACGATGTTGGGGGAAAAAAAAGCTGCCCGCTAATCTGATAATGAGTGTGAATTTATGATTATGTACATGTATTTAATGGTCGCTTCTCTCTGTCCCCGCTCCCCCCCCCCTCGGTCGACTCTTCTTTCATTGCTCCTCTTGTCAGAGCTTAACGCATGCAAATTGAGATATGAATGAAAGAGAGGAAGTGGCAGCAGGAGAGTGGCAGACAGGGGAGATGTGTAGCATTTTGTATGCGTCCAGGGCCAGGTTCGAGGACAACGCGTCGAATACGCAACGCGACGCGACGCAAAGCGAGGCAAACGCACCACTCGATGATTCTGTCAATTTGAGTAAATCTTTTTAATGGATCGCAAAAATTAATCGTGTGGAATATTTTTGAAAGCATCTTCTCCAACTACTACAGCTATGCTCCACTCCACTTAAGCTTCAGCGCTCTCTCTAACTACGGCTCTCATGCATGCATGAAAACTGTCCACACACACACACACACACACACACACACACATATACAGAGTTGTGTGTGTGTGTATGTTCGTGAATTTGTATACAAACTGCCACTTAAGTTATTTGTCAAGCGGAAATCGATTTTAGTTTTCAATTTTTGTTCGCCTCCAACTCCACAGAGAGAGAGAGAGAGATAGAGAGAGAGAGAGAGAGAGAGAGGGAGGGAGCACACAACGGGGTAGTTGCTGGGATTTTCATTTTTATTTGATTTTATTGCGTAACATAATAAATAAACTTATGCGAATACGTATATGTGTGTGTGTGTGTGTGTGTGTGTGCTCGCCTGCAGAGCAATTTACAATTCATTATTTTGCAATTCACAATATGCGCTCTCAATTTCAATTTTTCGCTCTGCTCCTTTGCTTTCAACTGTCATCATAATGTTTCATTTTGCCATTCAAGTGTTTGCGTTGGGACAAGTGGCTACTCCAGCCCCCCTCTGCTCCCCTTCCCCCCTTCAAATTGGTGCAAAATCAAATTGCTTAAGAGTGAAAGCGAGAGAGAGAGAAAGAAAGAGAGATGAATCGTCTCCCTTCCCTTGCCACAAAGGAATAACTTGGCATTGGACTTGTGTCTGTGTGTGTGTGTTTTTGTTGGCTAAGAATTTTGCCAAGGTAATGAAACACTGATTCGATGTCGTCGACATCGGGGTTGTGAGACAATAGCCCAGACGAACGAAGAAGACGAACGATTGAAGCAAGAGCCAGAGCACACTTCAGCCATCAAATTTCATGAACTTGAAAATGAAAATGTCGCACTAAGACTATTACAAAATGTGTGTGTAGGTGAATATCTTATCTGATATTAATTAATTTATCTTGCACAGCTATTATCCATATTATTGCTGGCAGTTGAATAGATCACAAAATTCGATACATTATTGAATTAGCATTACAAATTTATAGAAATCCTTTTTTTTTTTTGCTTTGGACACAAGTGAAGCTTGAAATTCATGAAATTGATGAGAAAACACTTCATTTACATTATTGCATCACAATAACCAAAATTAGCTTATTGTTAGCTTTACGTAATTCCCTTTTGTTTATAAATGCATAAATCTTATGGATTTATCTAGCAAATTAAGGAACGTCTTACTATATTCTTACTACGAAAGTAATTGATATAGAATTTAAAGCTGAACAATCAAATTCGGAAATATAAAATTATATTATTATTAAGCTTTATTATTTCAAAAATCTTCTTAGTGCGAAATTGATTTGCTTGCAAAAAAAAGAATTGAAAGTTTTATACAATTTAGTTATTATAAATGAAATCAAAGAAATTACTTTAGAGTTAAAGCACATCGCATTGATGGAATTCGCATTTCAAATGTATCAAAAATCTGTGGATTAAACGATTGATTGATTTATTGATTTATCTCAAGGGATTGCAAGGGAATTGCCCTTGCTTAATTATGTTCACACATTCGACTGAGGATTGTAAACAATCCCCATTTCTTTTTATTTGTGATACATATGTGAGGCAACTCGAGAAAATATATGCGGGCTCTCAAGTCTAAAGAAAAGTTTGTGCTACGTATTTTCTGGCAATTTGCGAAGGCCACAGGATAAAATACTCGCATTACGGCAACTGCATTATTAATTTTTTGGTTGCCTGAGTAAAATGCAACAGTATGGAGAGTTATTAATAAACTAGAGTAAGTGCATCAAACATACATACATACATATATCATATAGCAAGTTGTTGGTTGCTTCGACAGGCGAGGCGAGGGGAAAGTTGGGTTGGAAAGTTGCAAGCGTTGCTCTGCTCTATGTAGTCGAAAATTCCTAATTATAGTGTGCTCGGGATGATGTTGCCCTTTATAATTAACAAGAATGCATCGAATTGTTGCAATTTTTTGCCATTTAGGCTTGTGGGCAAAATCTGCCCCTGAAAATAGTTGCAGAGTTGCGTCAAGTATACGCAACGTTGTACGGCAGTCTATTTTAAGTTTTGCCATCGATACGGTTTTCTATGTGTGTGCGTGTGGTGGAAATTTACTACCACAGACGACAAACAATGCTGATTTGAGGGCTCATGTGAAATTTATGCTTAACTTTTGGGGCCAACAAATATATGTAACACGGTCGAAGGCTGTTTCGAAGTTTGTTTTAGCTTTTGCTGGGTGTGATGCTTACCATTTTGATAGCTCTGGGGATGCTGCTTAACTTCAATGTGCGTCTCTCTATCTATGCGTGTGCGTGTGTGTGTATGTGTGTGTGTGGCCCTGGTCTTTCATTTTTCCAAACGGCGAAAGATTAATTTGGAAAATATTTGCGGTATGTGCAAAAAGAAACTTTTTTCGTTCGTTCGTTCGCTCGCTCGTTCATTCGTTGTTGCTGGCCAAAAGGAGCTGCCGCTACTGCTGCTCCCAAATGATTACTAACTTAGTTTCTGGCTTCTGGGCTGCCATTTCTTATTAATGGCGCGCTGTTGCCGCTGCCGGAATTCTTTCAAAAATTAATAAAAATGATTGCGAGGCAAGCAAATAAAACAGCAGCAGCAGCAGCAAAGCACAGCATCAACCACTGTGGTCGCATCTTAAAACCTTTTCCACATTTTTTTTTTCGCTCTCGTTGCTTAATTTTTGTTTGACTTTTGCTATAAATCGTCATAAATTCTAACCCAATAGAGAGCACAACTCGAGGTCAAAACTTTCACTACTACAAAATGCGACACACGCGAATCCAAAAGTATAAAATATTTATGTAAAAAAAAGTTTGCTTTATTTCTGTATTTCAATGGAAGTCAACTTTATGTAGTGGACATTAAAAAGGCGTATATTCATTTAGTTACAATTTAATGGTAAAATAATTTATAACTATGTTTGTAAACTTCAATTTGTTTCGGAGAATATTTATTGCAGTGCCGCACATTTCTGATTTGACCTTCAACTATTAATAGTTAAGTTCGCATAAATATCAATTATAATCTAATGCGATAATCTTGCAACTATATGGCTTGAAAATAAGTTTTCGCTAACTTCTGTAAAACTTTTGGGCTACATTATCAGAACTACCTGCTGAATTTGTGCACTACAACGAAATGATTGAGCCAAGTGTTGACTGTGAAAGACCCGCTCGCAAAAAACCCAGGTGAACACATATTAACAAGCAAGCCACAGGATGCTACTTGCTTACTTAGTAGCGCCATCTATCGTTCGTTCAGTCACTGAATACTTGTTGAATTCCACATAATAAAATAAAATATTTATTTTTCAATGTTAACGGATTTATATTTCTGTTGGCTTGAAAGTGCTTAACAGTAACCAATGTAGCATGCGAACATAAATCAATAGCAAGCAGATAAGCAGCAAGTCACTTGCTTAGTTAGTGGCGCCATCTATCGTTAGTACCTTAAGCTCTTTAACATTCTATTTTTATACCCGCTACCCATAGGGTAGAAGGGTATTATAACTTTGTGCCGGCAGGAAATGTATGTAACAGGTAGAAGGAGGCATCTCCGACCCTATAAAGTATATATATTCTTGATCAGCGTCAACAGCCGAGACGATCTAGCCATGTCCGTCTGTCCGTCTGTCCGTATGAAACACTGGATCCCAGAGACTATAAGAGATAGAGCTATCATTTTTTTTTCGACAGCATTTGTTATGTTTGCACGCAGATCAAGTTTGTTTCAAATTTTTGCCACGCCCACTTCCGCCCCCGCAAATAAAAAAAAACGAATAACAAGCGTAATTTTAAAGCTAGAGTTCCGAATTTTAGTATGTATAATAACTACTATAGTAGTTATGATTTCTGAAAATTTGGTAGCGATCAGATAAAAATTGTCTAAGTTATTAAAGAAATACTTTTGTATGGACAAAAACGCCTACTTACTAGGGGTCTGAGTTGCTCTGGCTGACAATCTGGTATATTGTGCCGTCTGAGCTATATTTTGAATGCGGTACTACACCGATATACCACATATGCCATTTAGTATATTTTTAGTATTTTTGCAGTATATTCGGTATATTTTGAGAAAATACCTCAAAATATATTTCTTTTATTCAAAATGGGTAGCGGGTATCTCACAGTCGAGTACACTCGACTGTAGCTTTCTTACTTGTTTGTAGTATAGTTTGAGGATGATCTTCTTTCGATTATTATTGCAGCGTTCAGCAATAAAGTGATTTGGTTGCGGCATTTCTGCTTGCTACGCACTTATGTTCGCCTGGTATTTCAGCAGCTGACTTGGAACTTTAGAGATCAGTTTTATATAAACAGTAAACTCATAGGTTTTCGTTATTGCTCGAATCTTGAAACTATTCAGACAATACTGACCGCAACAAACCGAATAAACTGTTTAACAAAAAGGTGGAAAGGTCTCAAAAGCTGTCCAGATACATACTGCAATCGTATGTGGACGGAAACAAGCGTTTGCTACTTTCACCTGATGGGGTGTGTGTGTGTGTGTGTGTGTGTGTGTGTGTGTGCGTGTGCTAAAGGGTAAAGAGCTGCGTGTGTGTTTCTGTGTGGTGGTTGGGGAGGTTGGTGAATTTCTATTATTATGTATTTGCTTTTTGCGTTTGCTTTTGCTTTTGCTGGCGCTTGAGCGTGAGCTTGTGCGTTGGCTGCGTTGAGCAAACAAAACAAAATAATGTTGATTTTTTGCAGCTTTCACTCTAAATGTCTAAATGTCAATCATGGAACTAGTAAGTACAACAAACAAGAAAGCGAGAGTGAGAGTGAGAGAGAACGGAAGAGAGTGAATGGAAGAGCTGGAACGGAAGAAATTCTGCTTGCCAGCTCGCGGGGGACGTAATAAATTTTTAATTAAATGAAAGCAGTCAGAAATGTGTACTAGAGGTGAGATTCAATGAGCAGCAATAACCAAGGGGAACCGAAAAACAGCAGCAGCAATAGCAGCATCAGCAACAGCAGCAGCAACAGCGGCGGTAACAGCAGCAAACACCGCAACCGCAAAAGCCACAACCGGCGGAAGTGTTGCGGCTTCGGGTGCCGCAGCCAAAGGAAGTTAGTTAGTTAGGAATTCGTCTTGGCAATTTGCAGTAGCAGCAAATAGTTGTTGTTGTAGTTGTAGTCGCAATAGTATTATTACCGACTGCTAGTATAATGTACTTACTCGCTATACATGTGTGTGTGTGTGTGTGTGTGTGTGTGGACAAATGAGCAGATGAATCGCTGAGCAGGTAAATACAGAGAAGCGGGAGCGGGAGCGGGAATTGGAAACAATACTACAAACACGGCAGCATGATGCCTGATTATTAATTATGAATAATGCCTTGTGATGCGTGTGCAATGTGGCGGGTTTGTGGCATGCGGCAAATGGCATGCGGCATGCAGCATGTGGTTTCTTGCCACCACACACGCAATTTATCGCGCTCTATCAAAATAGTCATAAATAATGAAACAAATGCAACATTACAATTCATAAATTATTCATTCAACACGCCGTTTTCCATTTTCGGAATGCACATTCACATATTTTATGTATTAATTGATTTACTTATTGCATTATTTATGCGCCTGAATACGTTTATAAATAGCACTCAAATGCTATTCATGAGCATCCAGCCTTCTTTTTCTTTTTTCGTTTTTAAATACAGAAATAAAATCAGAACTTGTCGAATATTTAATTAAATAATTGCATGTATTCATAACTACAAATTTTGTTTTAAATTCGAATTTGAATAATGCAGCGTTTAATTAAGCATTCGCTGAATATTTCATGATTTAATGAGCGCCAGGCAAATGACAGATATGTTTTTAGCTTCTATAAATACTCCATTGCTCAAGGCTTTGATTTGCTTCACAATGCAATATTTATCGATTTCAATTTATAATTATATTTTGGGTAAACAAAATACCAACTAATTAAAACTGCAGTTGTCAAGGAAAATCATTTATAACGTTCTGCACTTTGTACTTATATAATTTGAAAGAAGATTATTGATTAACAGCATTGATTAAAAGTTTGCAAAGTCGATTTAAAACTTGTTTTGCATCGAGAGTAATTTGCACATTTATCGAGTAGGTTAAAGGCAAGTTACGAGAGCTTTCGAAGCCCACTGCACGTCCTTCAATGTGAAGATGCACTCAGCACTCTTCAGGCGTCTGCAACCAAAGAGAAAACAATCGAGATTGCGCAACTGATTGATACCGTTTTATTTTTCCATACAATTCTGAATATTTCCAGTTCATTTGCTTCGTAAATTATTATAGTCTTAAATTTAATTTAGAACATTTTAAAATCCCAAATTATGAAATATATTTAGAATAAAGTGTTCAATTGTTCTGATTTATCAAAATGAAAATGGAAACCAACATTTTCGATTATTATAACTTGTAATGGAATATAAATGATATGTGCCTTCAAACAAAAAAAAAAACAAACACATATTTCGATAGATAAATTTTTGGCAATCCTTCTTGTGTTTATCTGGGCATACTATTAATAAGTAGCGATAAATCGATAAAATCCTTTTTGAAGTTAGAGTCTCTTTTAAATTCTGCGCACGACGCAATATGCAACTACTTTATATACTTTGTATTACGTCAATAAAAACTCTGTTGTAATCAAATCATCATCATATTTTTTAGCCATTAAGAATAGCTTCACAAAGTTGTAGAAGCTAATTCGACTTATTCTGATATGCATCTAGCTTTACATTGCATTTTCTTGACCGACCTTTTATTTTGAAGTTTCGATTGCCCACAAAGCAGAAGCTGTAATATTACGAAATAATGATTATATATTTGATTTATATAATTATCTTCATTACTAATGATCAATTTGCTTAATTCGGCTTCAAAATACTTGTTGAATAAAATATAAAAATATAATACAAAAAAATATAATAAATTAAAATTTTAAAGGATTTCTATCAGAGACTCCAAACATTATAAGTTTTATTTAAATTATAGCGGAATAATAAGTCTACATTCAAATTTTACGATTCTCTCCCTTAATGGTGAATAACTTGTAGTATAAATAACAATTTTTTTGAAAAGAAAGGTACACATTAAAATTAATGGTATACATTTTTGTAAATGGAAAATAAATTTCTGAAATTTGACACTTATTTTTAATTGAAAAATATATTATTATTTATAATAGTTAGATATAATTCAAATTTGAATTAACTTATTCCTTAAGCAGGTCCTCAATATACAGAAAAAGCATCGACTTTTGCTTTTTTTTTTAACATTTTATAGGTAGAAAATAAATATGTTTTAAGCATCCTTACCAAATTCTTGGAATCATACAGAAATTACAATTTTTGCAAATTAATTAGTATTTTCATCCTTGATATGAGTATTAATATAAATACACTTGAAGTTCGATGATGCTGGCTACTCGCATTCAATTAAAAATGAATTAATTTTTTTACGTTTGACTTTTACTTACTTAAATGGAATGCCAGTTAATTGAAGCAACTACTTGAATTACGTCGAGCATTGCATTGCATTTCATTGCATTGAACGTTGAACAAATCTATTTTTAGACATCATTAAACTGAAGCTTTGGCAGTAATCACTTTCTGTGGGCAATTGGTACTCGTATTTATTACGGCAATGCAAATAATGCCGAAAATTAATTGGTGGATTATGATGGGAGTTTAGCAGGAAAATTGATTTCAAAGCAACGATGCAACGATATCAAAAGCGAGTTCAAATTATGTCAAATTGCAATTGCAATGACGTCGACGTTGACGTTGACGTTGATGATGCGAATTCGTTATTAAGCTCTGCTAGATTATGAAAGGTATTAAGTGAATATGCCAAAGTAGTTAATTATATGAGAGAGAGAGACTGAAATGTTATGCTGCCAACATACGATTTAAGCTTGTTAATTTTGAATATGAATTTTGAAATAGCAATGCAATGAAATAATAATCATGTGGTTGAAGCACTGTGAATTTAATTTAAAGTGAAATATTATAAAATGCATGCAATTAAAATGGAAAAGCCGCTGCGTATTCCCCTTCGTGTTTTGCCCATGATGCACTCCACACTCATTGAAATAGCAGAGCGCTGGCAGTTAGTTGTCTAATAAATGAAATGCCAAATGTCCATTACGTATACGCAGCGTGATGCGTGTGCATATACAGAAGGCTGGACAATGAAGCACGAGTACACAGCACAGCACAGCACAGCACAGATGTAAAGATGCCTAAAAGGCTTTTGCACCTGTACACACACTCGCATACCTCTCATAATCAGCAGAACTCTCAGCTGGTTGCCCGCATTGTTCGGCGTTTAAGCAGCTTACGCAGCTGCAGGTCTCTCTCTCTTTTTCTTCCTCTGTCTCTGCCTCTGTCTGCCCACGCAATAGGCTGGACAGCAGCAGCTGCCTGACTGTTTTTATACCCGATACCCGATAGGATAGAAGGGTATTACAGCTATGTGCTTTCATTAAATGTATGTAACAGGCAGAAGAAGGCCTTTCCGACCCTATAAAGTATATATATTCTTGATCGGCGTCAACAGTCCGTCCGTCTGTCCCTATTTTTGACCTACTATAGATCTCAGAGACTTACCACGCGTCTTAGTTGCATTGGCTGACAATCTGGTATATTTAGCACATTGGTATATTTTGAATGAAGTACTTTATAAATATACCAAATACATATATCGGCATATTTTTAGTATTTTGTTGTATAATAATTTGGTATATTTCATAATTTTGTAAGTAGTTCTTAATCAATATACCAAAATGGGTATTAGTTTTAGCATTTTAAATTTATTATATTTTAAAATTAATACTACGCTGGCTGGCAATCTGGTATATTTAGCACATTGGTATATTTTGAATGTAGTACTTTATAAATATACCAAATACATATATCGGTATATTTGTAGTATTTTGTTGTATAATAATTTGGTATATTCAAAATTGAAACGGCTCTGACTGATAATCCGGTATATTTTGTACGTAGTTCTTAATCAATATACCAAAATTGGTATTATTTTTAGTATTTCAAATTCAGTATATTTTAAAATTAATACTACGCTGGCTGGCAATCTGGTATATTTTACATTATAAATATACCAAGTATAGTATTCAGTATATTTGCAGTATTTTTGCAAGATAGTAGTTAGGCATATTTTCAAATTAAAACGGCACTGTTTAGCTTTTATTGACAATGGATACCGGGTATTTCAAGTGTGCTCAACTGCATTGTTTTGTGTGTGTGTGTCTGTCGACGTGTACGCCAGCAGCTGAATTTTTAATTAACAGCCAGATTTAATTAACAAAAAGCAGCAAAAAGTTCCGAACACGCACACGCAAACAAATAGAAGAAATGACAAATGAGAGAAAATTGCGAAATTGTGAAATGCGAATGTCAGACAATTGATAGGCAAGTTTTGCCCTCGTTTTCTTTTCATTTGTCAATTCTCGATTTTCGTATCTCGATTCTCGATTTTGCTCGCACAGCATGCAGTCCGTTTTTCTCTCTGTGAAATTAAAAATTTATTTTAGCCATAATCTGCAAAAACTCAATGAACAACATGCGAAATTCTATTCAATTGAATTTTGATTCAATTGAACAGGGCAACCAACAAATACCACAAATTGTATTGAAAATTTCTAGGCAAACGCGAGCTTGAACAGAGACAAAAGAGTCCAGGCAAATTTTCTCCCTTTGCCAATTGACAATGCCAATTTTGTAAGACACAGAAATATTTGCAGAGAGTGGTCAAAAGGCAAAGGTGGCTAACAGCTGGAGATATTCAGTTTTGTTGATTACAACTTTGCTTTGGCATTGACTCAAGGATTTAGATTTAGTTTGATGGAATTTGCTTATGCAAATGCTATGCACATATGCAAAAAAACATTCAATGCAAAAGAAAAATAATAAAAGAAAACATAACAAAAAAAAACATTTTTCATTGTTCACTTCACTTTGTGTAAACTCAAATTTGTAGGTTCAATTAAATTTTCGTTTTAAATTTGAAGTTTGATTTCAACAAATTTTATTTGCATAAGTGAACTGGCATCGAAGTGGCATTTGCACAACTCGCGTTTGCAGCTGAAGTTGAGCTCCTTTGCTGCTTCTACAACACTTTTTTTTCCGCTACCTTATTTCTTCTTGTTCCTTTCGTATACTTTCTGTGGCTGGTGTTGCTGTGGTCTTCGCTGCTGCTGCTGCTGCTGTTTGTGTTGCTTCACTTTTTAGTGCACAGTGGTCAACAGACGCCATTAAATGGCTTTAAAATATAGTTAATAGTTTCGAATTCGAATTTATTTGAAAAGTGTTTAAAGCGCTTTTAATATTCAACATCCATTTTTATTTCTATTTGTAACTAATTTGTTTTCAGGAATCATTACAACTTGGCTTGTTCTATCTGTTAGATACTTTTCATATGGGTATCGGAAATAAAAATAATAATTATATTCTTAATTTCGCAACTGTGCTTATTATTTGTCATGCATAGTACATTTAATTTCGAGGTCTCTTTCCTCTTAATTCCTAGATCTATTTCTGTAAGATTTGAGTGATAAAAATAAAAGCGATATAATTTGGTATTATAGAAAATATTAGAAAAATGATGTAGGATGAAGGATTAAAAAAGAAATATCTATTCCAAAATGGGCATCTTATAATTTCGAGTAGTGAAAGCAAAGACTCTAGCTACTGTGCTTTGCCAAATGCATTTACGTTTTAATTCTCTCAACATCCAACCAACTTGTAGGTGTGTGTGACTGTATTAGTTTGCTTGTGTGTGTGTGTGTGTGAGAGTGTGTGTGTTTGCTGGTTTGCCTTGCTAGTTGTTGCTGCGCCATGTGCTGCAATTCAGTTAAGTTTTGATTGCTATTTTTGCTTCGCTTCCTGCCAGTGGCTGCCTTCCCCCCCAGTCTCCCTCTCACTCTCTTTCCCTCTCACTCTCTGTGTCTGTGCCACAATCCCGTTGCCGTGCTGCACGTACGTTGCTGAGGCCTTTGCACAATGTTGCCAACAGCAGCAAATGTGTGACATATCCGTTTCCGCTTGCCGCGTTAATGTATTATGGATGCCGCACACCCACATTAGCACCAGCACACTCCCACACACACACGCGCCACACACACAGACACACACACATACAGAGAAAGAAATACTAGATGGACGGAGACAAAGTGTGTCAACTATTTGCAGCTACTTTTTAGTTTTAAACAGTCGTTGCTTTGTATTTTATGAGAAAACAATGCAGCTGACAAAAAAGCATAAAATGCAAATGTGATGTGGCGACTATAGAGCACACGCTCACACACACACACACACACACACACACCAGCACACACATTCATTTATAGATGCCCGCGGCATTTGGACTTTGTGTGTGCGTCGCTGATAAAATTGCTGCTCAACTAAATGAACCACGTCTGCATACAGCATAAAGCAAGGCAGCAACAGGCAGCGGGCAACAGAAAGATACAAAATATAAAAAAATAATAATAGAGTCTCTTGTCGTGATTGTTGTTGTTGCTATAGTTGCTGTTGCAGTTGCAGTTGCAGAGATGAAATCAACTGGAATGAGCTTGAAATTGTCTGTACTCTTTTTTTTTTCTCTCTGTTTAACTCGAAATGAGGAACACAATGGTAATAGGAACTTGTTATCTGGTTGCATCCATTTGGCATCCAGGGCCGAGAAATCAGTGACATTGCCATTGTTCTATTGACCATATGTTCTTGTGGCCTTGCTGCAACATTTTTCGACAGTCGATTGTGTGCGGATAAATAACTCAACTCACAATTCACACAAACTGTCGATACAGACTGTGTGAAACATTAAACGCTATACTTTTGCTGACATTTCGGTGGATTTCATGAAGTATTTAAAAGTTTAAATGGTTTAAAAACATTTCCATGTAATAGTAGTTTAGCCTAAGCTCATCTTAATGCAATAAAGATGTGTATTCGTTATTTCAATATAGTAATAATAGAAATTAGTTATGAATGTCGTTGTTTGTTCATTTAATAAAAATGATTCAAGATAATGCTCGGAATTGATGTTTTGTGTTAGCTCGATTTTAGTTTAATATTTAGTTTTAAACAGGTTGGCCCTGTTTTTCCTAATGCTGTTCTGAAAGATTACAATGCGCTCCGACCAATGTGTAAAAGTCATGTTGCAGAAGACTCTTCACTCTTCACTCACTCTTCAACCATAATAGTGGTTGCCATCAACAACGTGCTTATAATGCACACAACCAAAAAAAAAAAAGAAGAGAAAAGAAAAAAAAAAATAGAACCAAGGCTATGTGTGTTCGTGTGTGTCATAGCTGTCAGTTTTGTTACTGTTACTGTTACTGTGTTTGGCAAAAGGATTGTAAGATGAAGGGATGGGATGACTGCATGAATTTACGTGTGTGTGTGTGTGTGAGCTGAAATGCAGTATCGCAAAAATACAGGAATACGAGAATATGAGAATACGAACGTTGCCCGTCGCAACCAAAAGCAGCAATAGCTTCAGGCTCTAGATGTCAATGCCAGTGTAGAGAAAGCCACAATTTGGCGGCTTATGCAAGGGACGAGCTTCGCACAGAGAGACGAGCTTTGCATCGTACATAAGCCTCTTCTTTCCGCCCAATCTTAATGCACCTTGCAAGCTGCCAAAATTAGAAAAAACACAAGTGAGTAGCAGCTCAACAGTCATGCATGTATGAGCTGTGATAGACCCGTTTATACTCACTTACATTGAAGCGAGTAGCATAAAAGGAATTTTGAAGTAATAAATTATTGATTATATTTATTGTTCATAATAAACAAATAATAATAATTATACACTATAATTATAAATAATAATTAAACCATATTTAATACTACATTTAAAGCAAGAAGCTCGTAAAAGAATTTAAAAATAAATTAATCAGATTTTATTGATAATATTTCCAATTAATAATAAATATATAATATTTATTACTAACTTGAAAGCAAGAAACTCGTTAAGGAATTGAATAATAAATAAATTGTTTATTAAAACTGTTAGCTTAAATTTCGTTTTGGAAGTTATACATTTTTTTAAGTCATTGGCTTTGGTGGACATTTAAAGGTCTTAAAGGAATGTAATAATAAATTAATACTAACTTTGCTTTTATTTCGTATTCTAAAAGTATACATTTTATGATATTGATGAAATTAAATATACATCATAATAAACAAAATTTGATGAAATATATTGATGCTAATAAATAGTAAATATGCAAAATATATTTCACTTCGCATTAATCTACCCTTTTTGCGGAATATCAAAAAAGTAAAAGTAGCGCAGTAAACACAATTATGGTGTGCAATGATCATCTGGACTGTGTGTGTGTGGAGTAGAAGTCTGAAGGTATCTTTTGAAAGTGCTCGCTTGTGGCTGCGTTGTTGGTTGTAAACCTAACAAACCGAAACTAAGTTGGCGAATTGTTGATCCAATTGTCGGACTTTGCCCAACAGCCACAGAGTGTGTGGTTTACCTAACATAAGAGTCAAATAAAACAAATACAAAAAAGTGAGAGTAGTTAACGACTACTGCATAGCAATGTTTGTGAAAAATGCTAAAAAAAAAGAAGAAGCAATTTGCCCCGAAATTAACAACTACAAATGTATTATGTTTAAATCAATGGGTATGCTGAGCTGCATTTTAATTGTCTGACAACGAACAGATAGAGCATTTAATTATATTACTCAATAAGTGTGTAATGCATTCTCTGTGCACTTTGTTGCTTTGTTGAAATTGTTGCGCTAACAAGGCAAAAGGAAATTTTTTTTTGATTTTAATAATTTTGTGTATTTGAATATTTTCCAAACAAATCTTTTTATAAAGCTCCGTTTAATAAACCTTTTTATAATATGAAAAAAATAACATCAAGAGCTTTTCAAGTAAGCTAAATATATGCTTGTTTGTTAGTTTTTTTTTAAATAAGTAGTGTGTTGAATTTTAAATGCAATCGTTACCTGTAAAATTGTAGTTGTTGCTCATACACTTTCATTATAAATCAATTGCTTTCTTTACCAAAACGATGTACAGTAGAATCCGGTTATAGCGACTTTCAAGTGACCGTCGTTATATCCGGAACACCCACTAACCAAAAGTTTCAAAATAAAAATTTTGTTTATTTTATGGTTGCCATCGGTTTTAAAATACAACTAATTAATGTTTTCATCAATTTAATTTGTATGGGGACCCACCAATTCACCGAATTTTCGTCACAAAAACCGGACGGACGCTATATGCGGCATCGTTATAACCGGATTCTACTGTATTTAGTTTCAAAATGCAGAGCAAAGCTGATTTGGCTTTAGTACGCAGCATTAATATTGTAGAAATCCTATATTGTGCATATTAAGTATACGCATAGTTGTACTTTATAAGATATTAGAAGCGTTAAAGTGTTGTTGATTATTTCAAAATGGTCTTCGGACACTTTATTGCTTAGAATTGGGTAGTATAATTAAACAACTCTTATGCTGCTGGTATAATTATGAATTATTATATTAAGTATACGCAGAATGTTACTTGATAAGGTTGCAGAAATGTTTTGATCATAAAGCAATATTCGCTTTGGGTATTTAGTTTAAAAATACTATAAACAATATTAAAACTAAACCAATTCTAAGCTGTATATGAATATTAAGTATACGCAGCATGTTACTCTGGAAAGTATTAGAATCGTTGTCAATAAGTTGATGTCGTGTATGTTCCAAAGATTCCTTATTGCCTAAAATTGCGCATTATTATTATTATTATTACACAAATCTTAAACCGCTGATATAATTGTGCATTAATATATTAAGTATACGCAGCATGTTACTTTATAAGGTTGTAGAAAAGTTGTTCTAGTAAGACGATTAATTCTTTGGGTGTTTAGTTGCAAAAGAGTGTTTGGAATATTAAAACAAAACCAAGCCGAGCAAAAGTAAGCCTTTGATGTATATTAAGTATACGCAGCACGTTACTATATAAAGTGCTAGAACCGTTGTCAATAAATTGATGTCGTGTATTTTCAAAAGACTGTTCAGATTCCTGATTGCGTAGTATTATTAAACAAATCTTAAACTGCTGGTAAATTTCTAAACTAACACATTAAGTATACGCAGCATGTTACTTTGAAAAGTATTAAAATCGTGTGAATATTGGTTAATCAGATGCTTTATTGCTCAAAACGGGACAATATAACTTAACAATTTTCAAGCTGTTGGCAGACTTAGCAATTAGTTGGCAAAATATTAAGTATACGCCGCATGTAACTTTATAAAGTAACAAAACAACTAAGAAACATAGTTCTCTTTGAAACATAGTAAACATTAACAATAAAAAAATGTAAGCTGCTGGTAAATGTGTATGTTACGTATACGTAGTGTGCTACTGTCTGTCATGGTCGCACATATATAGAAATCTGCAAAAACTACAATACTGCAAAACAAACAAAAGACGCATTAGTTCTACAGATGCAAAGTTCCGCTTGTGGCAGAAGAGATGATGCTGTTTCTTCCTTCCCTCCAATCACTCAAAAGCTGTGGTCAAAGTGATTTGTGAACTTTTTGCAAAAGTCCATTAAATAAAGCTTAACCTAAATTGAGCGACTGGCGACTGGACTGGATTCGCATTAGAAGCGTACACTATTCTGTACGCATAAGAATAGGAATTGGAATAAGAATGGGGGAAAAAGAAACGAAAGCATAGAATAAAACGGAAGTAGATAAGACTCTCAACTGGTGGCTGTCGCAGAGAGTAGCGTCAATCTGTTGGCGCAGTGTGTCAATCTGTCAATGTGTCAATCGGTCAATCAGTCAATGCGGCTACGCTGACATCTGGTCACCGAGTCAATCAATCAATCATTCACAATGGCCATCAACGCACATGAAAATCGAGCTGCAAAACTAGACACAGGAAATTGAACCACCAACTGATTGCGGAATTGCACGGTGAAAGGACATTTTGTGTGTGTGTTGGTGTGTTGGTGTGTTTGTGAGTGTGTGTGTACATCATCTACATAATAGGGGACTCAGCAACGAACAAGCTTTGCCCACCTTTTGTGTGGCACACACATGATAATAATATGTAATAATAATCACAATAAAAAGCTTGACCCACAATTTTGAGCAAAGCGTTGACCAATTGAGTGGATCCAAACAATGAGGACATGCATGCATTTGGCATGTCCTGCTGGCTGCTGGATGGGACGTCACAGGATGTGTTTGCCAATTTAATCCTTACAAAAGGGTGCAGCAGTCTTCTTTTGTTGTCATCGTCGTTGTCGTCGTCATCGTCATCGTTGTCGGTGTGTTAGCGTTCAACCGCAGCTGACAACCGTATTGGCGGCCCAATTAAGCGCCCAAACACACAAAGCGGCAACTTTGCACTTGATTGCCAATTTTCAAGCCAAATGAACTTGCGCTCGCTCTCTGACTGCATCTAACTTGGACGACAAAGTGACCAACCAACCGACCAACCAACGGACCAACCATCGGACCAACCAACCAGCTAACCAACCAGCCAACCAGCCAACCAACCAACCAATCGACCAACTTGGCCAACAAAAGCCGTTAACTTTCTGCCTGCTAACTTTTAAGTTTTTATCTGGCAAAGTGCAGACTGAATGTGACCCGGAAATACGCTTCATTAACAAATATCATAATATTCAAACAGCACAGATGCTATTTCGTTTCAATTTTTCTCTAGCTATCGCAACGCCTAACACAAACAAGTAAAATAAATAAATAAAATATACATATTTATTTTTTAGTTACTTTATACATAACAATAAAATACAATACAAAATACTAATTTACTTTTTTTTAAATTTTATTTAGTAATCGGCAAGTAAAATTCCCCTTAATTAAATTGCGACACTCAGATCATTATTTGAATTTAATTATTATTGCAATGAATAAAATAATCATTTTAAAAAGGACATCATTACTCTATCTCAAGTATTTTTCGTTGTTAAATATTTCAAAAAGATGGATAGATAGATAGATAGATAGATAGATAGATAGATAGATAGATAGATAGATAGATAAACACAACTTGTTTAAACTTTTTGCCAAATGCAAAAATATTTATTATAGCGTCGCGATGACATTCCATGAAAATTGCAAAGTTGTTGATGCAAAACTAAACGAAAATTGAATGCACAAACTCATGTCACACATATGTGAAGCGTGTTAATGGCATAATTAGTGAACATATTTTAATTGACTCAACTTTATTTTAGTTAAACTGATTTTCGTTTTTGTAACATTGTGACACTTAACTCGAATTGTAGAATAAACATAAAATTAACTTCTTTACCCAAAAATTATCAAATTCTTAAATGTATCGCTACTCGATTGTTAAATGTGGAACTCAATATTTTTGAAAATATTGCAAATTAATAATTATCAGCATTACATTTTGTCTATTTATTAATCGAATAAAAGCATAGTTTATTGTATTATATGTTGAAAAAGAAAAGAGATAAATGTAGTTATTTTCTATTTAAACTAGTATTAAATACAACTATTGTTCAAAAATTGTCTGTTTATTTATTAATTGTAATATGTGAAGGAAAGAGTACTAATAATTTTTTTTTTTTTATACTTAGTATTAAAAAATACTGCACACTTAATAATATACAATTTGTTGAAAATATTCAGCTATATTTTGCGCTTACTCATGTTTGCCTTACACATTTTACAGCAATGAATTTATGTTACATACTAAAAGCAAAAGGCGAAACAACAACAGAATGTAGTTTAACATGAAAAATGTATAATTATTTAAGCGCTCGTCCTATTTACACCTGCTGCGGTGATGCCCCACAAAGTCTAGTTGCTCCACAGCTTCAGCTTCATTTTCAGCTCCAGCTGCTCGCTAACTTGCTCTGTTACCTCTGCGGCTCTAAACTTGTGTCAAAGGGAAAGTTTTTTTTTCGCTCTCTCTCTTTTTTTGGAAGGACGATGATTAGTCTGTGGCGCTGGGCGCGAATTTGCGCAGGAAAGGGAGAGTTTTGTTTTTTTTTTTTTGCTGTTGTTGAGGTAAATGTTTATGGAGAGTGCGCGTCGTAAATACAAAACTCTTGCGGTATTTGAGTAATGGCGAAATTTTATTTCAACTTTTGCATAATTTTATGCTCATTATGGACCCAGCGTGTATCCATAGAAAAGAAAAGGGACATAATCACCAGCCTTTGAGACGATATGAACAGGAATTTGTGGCTGGAGATATACAAGAAATACCATATACAAAAAATTTGAGTGTACTCGACTGTGAAATACCCGGTACCGGTAATTGCAATAAAAGCGAATAGTCTAAAAATATGCCACATTAATATACCGAACAAATACCGAAGATTATGTTAGGTACAGCATATATAAAATTAATAAATAAAAAATACTAAAATATACCGTGTAACATATTTGATATTTAAAGTATACTATTGGTTTCAAAATATATCTCATTGTTGTTGGATATTATACTAAATATATATCGATTTAATATACCGAAAAATATATCAAAACATGGCAAACAGTATATTTGGTATTTAAAATATACTATTGGTTTTAAAATATACCATATTGTCATTGAGTGTTATACTACAAATATACCGAAATACGTAAAAATACTAAAATATTCTATAGGCTTCAAAATATACCATATTTTCATTGGGTTATACCCGCTACACAAAAATAAGAAGGTGAATAGCTAGTGTAGACAGAGGCAAATCCCAAGTCGTTGTCGATGAAGTCGCAAAAGCTTTAATTACTTTGATGCATGATTTTTCTGCCCTACCGAGTCACATATGTGCTGTTTGATTTGATGAGTGGTTTTTCTTCTTTTACTTTGCTTGCAGCAAGGACACACGCACACGCAGGACGAGCGTATTCCCAGCTGGCCAGCAATTGAGCAATTCGTGTAAAATGGGTAAGTGAGCGAACGAATGTTGACGACAACAACGACGACACTAATGAACGTCCATGGGGGATAACAATTTATCTGAAATCGCAACAACTTCATATTGTAGATGCGCTACGCTTGCGTGGTTCCCCATTTGTTCGCTTCGGCTCAGGCTCTGGCGGCGGACATGGTCCAGGACAGGCACAAGCACATGGACATGGACATGGCATACAACAACAGGAGCCACTCATTGTGGTCGAGGAATCAAATCTACCGGAAGAACTTGAGCCCGAAAGCTCGGAGACATTCTCAAATCGCGCCAGTCTCGACATTGACTCACCGGTCAATCCATATCTGCTCTCGCCATGGCGCGATCCGCGCGAGGCACGCAAACACTCGTTGCCCTCGCAACAGGTCACCGAAGGCATCACCGCCAGCCAGGTGCGACGACTCTCGGAACGCGGCGGCGAAGGCTCCGGTCCATCCCCCAAAGAGGCCGCCTTCCTGGCCACACTCTCACAGGCGCCGGCTCCGTCTGGCCGACGGCATTCGGTTGTCACCATCTCGAAGGTCCCCACCACGCTCTTTGGACGCTCTCGGCGCGAATCTGTTGCCGCCTATCCGTCAGTCAATGGGTAAGTTGAATTTACAACTAGTTGTAAGAGTATATTGTTCTTTTATTATCTAAATTAGTAAACAAACAAGTAAGAAAGCTACAGTCGAGTGTACTCGAATGTGAGATACCCGCTACCCATTTTGAATAAAAGCAATATATTTTGCGGTATTATTCTTAAAATATGCCAAATATACTGCAAAATACTAAAAATATACCAAATGGTATATGTGGTATATCGAAATAGTACCGCGTTCAAAATATATCATAGACGGCTCAATATACCTACCTATACCCTAGTAAGTAGGCATTTTGCCCATACAAAAGTATTCCTTTAATAACTTCGAAAATTTTCATCTGATCGCAACCAAATCAGGAATCATAACTACTATAGTTATTATTATATATACCAAAATTCGCAACTCTAGCTTTAAAATTACGCTTGTTATTCGATTTTTTTGATTTGCGGGGGCGGAAGTGGGCGTGGCAAAAATTTGAAACAAACTTGATCTGCGTGCAAACATAACAAATGCTGTCGAAAAAAAATTATAGCTCTATCTCTTATAGTCTCTGAGATCTAGGTGTTCATACGGACAGACGGACAGACAGACAGACAGACAGACGGACATGGCTAGATGGTCTCGGCTGTTGACGCTGATCAAGAATATATATACTTTATAGGGTCGGAGATGCCTCCTTCTACCTGTTACATACATTTCCTGTCGGGACAAAGTTATAATACCCTTCTACCCTATGGGTAGCGGGTATGAAAATACTAAAATATACCGAATAACATATTTTTCTATCATTATTGCTAATCATGTAATTCTCGACTACAATAATTTAGCTTGAAACTCTTTATTAATTTTTATTATACAAATTAATAAACCATAACTACTTAAATATAACGAATACTATATTCGGTATTAAAAATATACTATATGTTTGAAAATATACTACTGCTACGTATTAAATTCTTAACTACAATGTAGTTAAAGAATGTAATTGACTCTTTATTATACTGTGTACTTTAATAAAGTTTTTTGTGCTGATTCAATACAGAATTTGCTTACATTAAAAATTAACAACATATTTTCCTAGGCTTACAGTTACACCAAGAAATACAAACAGTTTAAAGAACATCTAGATAATTTGAATATGAAATATATATAGCCTATTTGCTCAGTCCAAGTTTAGATCCCTTCTATTGTTGAGTATCTTTCATTCCCAATATTGTCATTTGTAAAATAAAATGCGAAAGTGGTTGATTCAAAATCATTTTTTTTCCATATTCTTCAAATTAATAAAATATATGGCCTTATATTAATATTTATTTATTCATGACTATTTAGTATGATACACTTTATTTAACTTCAATTGAGTCGATTAACTTATTTTGGTAAATAAGAGTTCGTTTCAATGCCACCTCCATATTGGATCTTTGCAGGAGCAGTCGCGTGTTGAATTCACGTCGGGAGAGCAACACAGGACCGCCGTCAACGGACCCGATTGGCAGCATACACAATCTGCAGCTGGACATCATGGACGACATCTACTTGCAGTCGCGCAAGGCGCGCTTGAAGCTCTGGACGTCGAGCAACGAGAAGGTGTGCGAAGTGCAGACCGTGGACGAAGCCGGAGCCGGAGCCCCAGGCAGACGTTACACCAATCGCCGTTACTCCGAGTGTCCGCAGCCCGGCGGCGTTGGCATTGGCAGCGGCAGCGGCGGCGGCGGCGGCGGTGGAGGTGTGAGTGCATTTCGTCGCGCCTCCGAGCATCCGCATCCGAATGCGGCAAGCATCTCGCCGCAGCCGCCATCGGCGCGGGCCTCGACACGTCGCAAGAAATCGGGCAGCGGTCTCGGGTTGCTCGGCAGTCGCAGCGATATTGCTGGCATCTTTAGCTCACTCACAGGCAACTCTTCGTCGGCCACGGACACACATCGCCCCGATCCGGATGGTTCGTCCAGTTCATCGGCAGCCACGGGCAATAGTGCGAGCAGTCCGTTCTTGAGCAACACATTCCAGCAGGCGGCACGTGGACGCACCACGAGTGCCACGCCCACACCGAGTGGCAGCGGACAATCGTCGAATCTGCTGCTCGATCCCAATGCCGGACGTTCGACGCGTTCGAATAGCTTTGACGTCTCCATTTTGAACAATGCCAAGCAGCTGGTCAGCGAGGCGCAGGACAACAGTTCGGCGGCCATTTCGGGTTGGTTTGGCGGCAAGCGGCAGACGCCGCAGACGCCGGTGGCACGGAAGAAGAGCGTGCGCAGCAAGAGCAGCGCCATGGCGCTGTCGAAGGACATGCTCGAGCGGCTGCAGAAGAAGGATCCGCTTGGCGGCGACTCGGGCAAACCGAAGTTGAAGCCGCGCAGCAAGCAGAAGAAGAGCTGGGCGGACACCACCAAGGCGAACATTGTGGATGCCACCATTTTGGGCACAGCCATCGAGGGCTTCCTCCGCAAGAGCTCCAATGCCAGCATGGCCGGTGGCAGCAGCTCCTCCGCATCCGCTGGCGCCTCCACATCGACGGGCCTGCGTTCGGGTGCCGCCGGTGGCAGCGGAGCCAAGGGCGCCATACCCAAGGACTCCGGCGGGGCAAGTGGCAGCTCGGCTGGCGGCAGCTCCGCTGGACGTGCGCGCAGTCGTCAGTCGGCTGCCAGCGCAGCTCAGTCGCAGGCTGGACGCGCTATGCGCTCCACGCTCAACTGGTTTAGCAAGGGCGATGAGGACGACTCGAAGGACACTTGCGATGCTTCGCTGTGCGCCACGCTCAAGGATCTCTTTGTCAAATAGGTGACGGACAAGGCGCGGCCCAAGTAAATGCGCAGCGCGGGCCGCAGAAAATGAAAACAAAAAAAACACCACATTTGGCGAAGGCAAAATTGCCAAATTGATGATCAACTGGTGAGTTTGCACTTTAAATTGTTTGCAGTTTATTTTCGGTTAATATATAGTTTATACCAAATATATAACAATCTAATCAAACCTCAATTGTGAATTGTGTATGGAAATATGTTAGAGCAGTTAACAATAAGTTAATAGAACAGTCCAGTCAATCTCTCATTTCTAAGTTAACTCAATATTTATTAAATAACTTGCATATATACATACATATATGTGTATATAAATATAATGTTAATTTGAAAGGTGTCAGATGATTCAATAATGAGTTGACTCAACAATCGAGCCCGTCTCTTAATTTAATTCTTACTAGGTGGGTTATTTAATTACTTACTTATTTTGGTATTTATGTTTCTTACATCAATGAAACAAATTCAGATGTTTCACGGAATCATTTTAAATAATTAAGTCCCAGCGACTAGCTTCCGTGTAATGCTAAATATATAATTTGTATACCTATCTAAATAGTTTCCTTTTTTAGTATTTATATAAATGTAAATTGTACAAATTACTTTACAGTATTCATGCATGACAGACTAATACTATTTAAGCAAATAGTTGATCCAACAATCTTGCTTGTACATTTTTGGAGCTTAGAGCCTAGTGACAAAAAATCATGTATTTAATTATGTACTTATTTTTATATTATTGAAGATTATATTTATAGAAATCGGTCACATGATTTTACAATAATTACAACTAAAAACATTTTAATATTTCAAATAAACAATCAAGCGGTTTTTTTATACTCTCTTTCATTTCCGTCAATATACTTATATGCAACATTTATATGTTTTAATACCAAATGATTCTACAACATTCAAACATAAAGTCATATTTATAATAAAGACCAAAATTCAAGTGACTTAATCAGTCGAGAACATCATTTTAACGCTTTAATTAATTTATTTCTCATGGCGCATCTGCATATATAATTAATCACTTACATTTTGTATATGTACATATATCTATAATTATTTTAATACATAATTAAATAGTTTTAGTTCACAAACTCAATACAAATAATATTGTATTGAATCATAGTTGAAGTGCTGCTTTACGTATTTTGTTAAATTACGTATACGCACTGTTGTATGTAAACATCTATGATCTAATAAATTGCACGAAATTGCTAAGTCTTATTACAGCATTAAAACTCATTTTTAAAATAAACTCGAAGAATTGATTCAATAGTCGATATAATTATTTATTTCTTTATTTTTATTTAATCACTTACTTCATTTTACAAATACATAATTGATTAAATATACATATATACTAAATAATTGCAAATTATGAAAGATAAACAGAAAATGAGTTCAAATAAAATATAGAATTAAATACATCTGAATTACGTATTCTTGATCAATTACGTATACGTACTGTTGTCTGTTATTTAACAAGTGTAATACAGCAAATATGTTTTGTTTTGACAGAATTCACAAACTTTAATTAGTTTTCAGTTACTTCTTTGCATCGTTTTTAATTTATTCAGTATATAAACTTCTCGGAAGCGAGAAGCAAAGGAAAATGTTAATCAATTTTTCAAATCGATAAGTGCAATGCACAATTGTTGCTGAAGAACTTGTGTACTGCAGATAGAACTAATTATTTCTGTGGTTTCTCTTTGCAGCATGCTAAGTACTTGTATCTCCACAACTTCCACAATCAACTTCACCAATAGTCGCGGCGGCAGAGCGAAAGGCAAAGCAACAAAAAACTGTGCATAAACAAGATGTAGGATAGTAAAAGTGGAAGCTACTGCGGAAAACTTGTAATGAAAGCGATAAATATTGACGATGGCATTCGAGAGAGAAAGAGAAAAAGAAATAGAGAGAGAGAGAGAGAGAGAGTCGATAACGATAAGAGTTTTCTGTTTTTCATTTTTTTCAGTTCTGCAGTTTTTTTTTTTTTTTTGTAGTATAGTAAATGCAACGTTGTGGGTGAGTTTTGTAATGTTAAAAAAGGGCAGGGAAAAAGTGGCGAAGCGATGAAAGCAAAGCCGAATGACATATTACCTTCATGCAGTGACCTATTGACACACTAACACATACATATATATATACATACTTATATACATATACAAATATATATATATAATAGAGAGACTAATATATATTTACATATAAATATATGCATTTTTACGCATCATACCAATCAAAGCCAAATACCAAATACCAAAAATAATAATTATACAAAAGTGGAAAATAGCCAAACTATTTTTTTAGATGAACGCAACGAGTCAAATATAACTATATCACACAATGTATATAGCAGTTGATATCGGGTTGATTTTTTTTTTGTCGAACGCAATCAGAAAGCGAAAAGGGAGAAACAATTTGTGCTTCCGATCCAAAAGAATGTATAAAATGATGACGCGTTAATCATATCATTACAAACAGATACATATGAAATATTGATGAATTGAACATATATATAAAAAACGTATATACATAAAGAGAACGAAAAGTTGATTAACGTTGTTTTTTTGGGTTTTTTGTTTCACTCAGAATATTGCAAAGCGTAAAGCAGACAAGCTGAGAGACGGTGTTAAGGTTCCATAATAATGTGTATGTATGTTAAGCCAAAACCAAAACGAAAACGAAAACCAAATACAAATACAAATACAAATACAAGAAATAATACATAATCGTCATCTACATAAATGTGTGCCAAGAGCAATCAAACAAGTACTTGAGATAGATACATAACATAGTTGTAATCGTGGCCGGAGGTGTTTTTTTGTTGTGCGAGAGAGAAGTTGTGTCGATGCAACGATAATTGTAATTTGCGTGTACTTCACTCTAACTGTAACTCTAACTATAACTCTAACTGTAACTGTAACTGTAACTGTAACTGTGTGCAATTTGAGCTTACAACAAGAAGAACAACAACAATTGAAATTACTAAATCTACCTAATGCCTGATAATAAACATAATAATATTAATAATACATATGATTCGAAATATTCAAAATATATAGTACGTATGTATATATATATATACACTCATATGTATGTTAAAATTTATATGTACTTGTGTATGTTGAATGTATAAAAATGAAAGTAAATTGCACAACAAAAAAAGTTTCTTAATTGTATTATGTGACAGTCAAGTGGCAAGTGCGAAATCAATTTGAGGGAAATTTACAAAATTTCCACTCGGTGAAGAAGAATACAAAATGAGGAGGAAACAAACACATACAACAAAATCAGTCAATATTGCAATCAATGAAGTGTATTTTCAATCATAAGTACTTATACGAGTACGCAACATACACACACACACACACTAACACACACATACAGATATTGGATTTAGCAATGTCAATTCGCAATTCTTTATCTCGCTCTAAATTCATTTGCTTGATGCTACAATTACACAAAAGATAAAAACGAGAAATACTTGCTACAAGTCTACCACAACAAATACACACACACACACATACACATACACACGTAAAATGTTCTATGTGTGAGTCTTTCAATGTGCCCAATAAACGTATGTAGATTTCCATG
This sequence comes from Drosophila kohkoa, assembly GCA_019972355.1. NCBI lineage: Eukaryota > Metazoa > Arthropoda > Insecta > Diptera > Drosophilidae > Drosophila > Drosophila kohkoa. The sequence continues at coordinate 1,080,125 of BJEL01000077.1, forward strand.
TGTGTTTCAAACAAATACTACTTAAAATCAATACGGTAACCCAAGGTTAACTTTCACGTTTAATGCTAAATGTATCAATAAGAATTATATTATAAAAACAACAAACAAACAAATATATACATAATGAATATATTTATGTATATGTGAATGAATGGTATTTCAACTATTTACACGTCAATGCGACCGTTATTGGTCCTACATATAATACATAAATATTTTCTAGTGATTAAATGTTGTTCTAGTTTTATACGTGTCCATTTTTTGCTCGTGTTTGTTGCAACTGTTGTTGTCATTGTTGTTGTCAATGTTGATGTGTTGATGTGTCGTTGTTGTCGTTGTCCTTGTTGTCGTTGTCGTTGTTCTCTTAACAACTTACGCAACTACCAAAGAAAAAAACATTTTTGTACTCACAATAAATGTGTACAAGAAGTGAAAACCATATACAAAAAGAAAAAAACATAAATCAATACAAAAATATGCAAAATTCTCTTTGTTCTATTTTTGATAGTAGTTTATATTCTACATATTAACAACTAAATAATAATGAATGAAAAGAAAAAAAATAAAAATAAAAAAAAAGAAAATGAAAGCAAACATTTACTTCTTCCCAAGTTGCCCACCTACAACATTTATTTGCATCCAAAAACTTGAAGGCAAGGCAACAATGTTTATATACTTGTATATTTAACTGAATTCCATTTGCACCCACACAGCAAATGCAAACGATAATATTCTAATCGGGGTAATGCAAACAATTGAGAATTAAAGTATTATGCCAACAATTTGCTTCCTTGCTTCCTTCAACACTTTCTTATTCTGTCCCCTCGACAAAGAAATGCGAATGTTTCTTCCGTATTTATGCTGTTTACTGTTGCTAATGCTATTGTCATCTAAATGTGCTTTTGTTTCTATCGAATAAATAGTATTAAGGCTAAGACTACATAAAGCAAGCGGTTACCACCGACATTTAAATACTTTAGTAGCGTTAACTCAAGACTCGTAAGGAAATCCTTGAGATGCAGAAGACACAAAAAAGAAACCTACTTATATTATTATATCCGTATACCCTTCGACGTGTTGTGAGAGAGTACTACAAAATAACATTACAAAATACAAAACATAACTATATACTATATACTATCGATTTCTCTAGTGACCATTACTTTATCGTATCAAGCGTATCATTTACATACTATATTGTTCTTCTTCGTGCTCAAGAAATGGCATTCTACATGTGTATGTGTAATTTGTATTTATTGATAATGATAATGATGGCATTGTAAAAGCAATAATTCGAAGAGGAACTGATGCGAATTCACACGAATCGTAACGAAACGAAACGAAATGTATCGAAATTCACAGTAAAATTTCATGTAAAGCGAATTGGAAATCGTTTGAAATGAAATCATTAATTTAAAGCAACAAAGGAGGATGAAAAGTAAAAATAAAACAAAAAGAAAATTGTAAAATGAAATGCATATAAAACTAGAGCCAAGAAGAAAGAAAGGTAACACAAAAATGTAAATGCAAACCTAGTAAAAATAATGTCAAGTATGTAAATTGATAAGCAAAAAAGAAGAAAGAAAATGTTACTCTAGTTCTATTGTATTTTTATTATGTACATGTTTTTTTTTTTTTTTTTTTTTTTTTGGTTAGGTGTTGGCACCCGGGGGAAAAGTGGGCAAAACTACGCATAACTTAGTCAATAATCAAAGCAAGGCGAAATGAAATGAAAAAAGGGCAAGCTGAGCTAAAGGCTAAAGTTTGTATATACTCAAGTACTCTACTCGTATATAGGCAAAAGAATGAATAAAATGAAATGAAATGAATATAAATACTTTCGATACCTTTACACCAAATACTATGTAAATAAAGTTAAACAAATATCGAAGACGAAAAACAAAATTAAAGACGATTCTAAGCATAAGTATGCGTAGCGATGAAATAAGGCAGATAATTGAAGAGATGGTAATGATAATGATGATGATGATGATGATAATACTATATAATACCTAATAAAGTTGCAAATGTAAATGAGTTAATTTCAAAGAGATGGGATATATGTAATAACGATACAGCAACTGCAAACAAAATCAAGAATTACGTTTCGTTTAAACAAACAAAACAAACAAATTCAATTGAAACTGAATGTAACAATCATTTGATGACACATAATGGATTAAACCAGCTAAAAAAAAAAAAAAAACAAAACAAAACAAAAACCAAGAAAAATATTAAAAACCAAAAAAGAAAATATATATATAGCTACAACTATTTATTTGTATTTCTATATATATACATATATACAAGAGAAAAATATAAATATAATGAAAATGATGCAAATAATTATAACATATATACATCCCTACAAATATAGAATGTTTACACAGAGACCTATACATATAAATGCTATTACAGATATGTATGTCAAGTCCCAAAGACCCTAAACGATGTATGTATATGCTTACAACAAAATTAAAAAAAAGAAGATACAACTTACATATGCATATGTACGTGTGTATGTATATGTGCCAAACTGACAAACATACATAAGGATGATGTTGTGCAAGCAACTGATTCTTTCACGTTGTCAGCTACACATATATATACACATATACATACATATACCCATCAATATATACATACATACATATATTCCAAATAAATAGTTATGTGTACACTTTGTTGCTTCATTCTTTTATTAGTGGGAGTCGATTAAAAAGGTCCTAACTTCGTGATTTTGTACCAAGTGATATTTCGATATGGGATACATGAAAATTTCCCTTAGATACCGATCAGGATTAGTGCAAGTTTTTGGTCCCTCGATGATCCCTGCGATCCTTTGAAATTGTGACAGGAAATTTAACAGCATCGATACTCAATGTGTGTTGCTTCATTTACTCGAAATTCAAAATCAGTTGTTCGACTTTGGGCTCGCTTATGGGATTTCAACAACGCTGTTGACGGCGAAATTATTTTTTTCCATGCGATCCTTGTCCTTAAAAAATGATACAGGATATTTAACAGCATCGATACGCGACGCATGCTGCTCCCGTTGTTGAAAATTCGAACTCAATCGTTCGACTTTGGGTTCTTGCACCCGCTTACGGGATTACGACAATGGTGTTGTTCTTCGTAAAAATACCTTTGTCGCTGTTTCATGTATGGATTGAAACTCGGCTAGCAAAGTTGAATTCAGCACGGAGCCACCTGAAGCTTTTCGCATGGACATGAACCTTTTACACTGGCGTACCCTCTGGTACCGTCAGTGTACATGTAATTTGTACATATGTATGCATGTATGTACCACAAACAAATTATAGATTAATTCAACAATATGCGAAGTGCGACAGAAAATTCCCAGAATTATTGAAGGATTCTTTGGTGCGTGCTCGATCGATAGTAATTCAAAAAAAGAATCTGCTTTAGTCTCAGCTTTCAGTAAACAATCGTATTTGTGTTGACCTTCTACATGATACTTCCTCAGGGCATCGCTGGTCTGGTACGCTTCAGTTCGTTCCCATCGCTTCACATTGACGGTTGTATTATTTCGAGAGTCGCGCGTACCTTATTAATTATTCATCATATAATTTCATGTCTCCATTATTATTTTTGGTGTTATTCTGAGTGCTAAAGCAAAAGACTTAGAATAAAGTCCGCGTTGATTGCAAACGGGAATTACATTTTATCAGTGGTTATTGAATGTGTACATAAGTGTGTGCTTTGCGCGATCTCTCAACAAGTGTATTGGAACAGCTGGCACAAAAAAAAAAAAGGTGAGAAACCGACCGGCTCTCGCTCTGAGCGAAAGCTACACGCATATTGCACAGACGAAAGAATATGATGCTGGTATTGTAGAATTTTCGACAAACATTCCAAAAAACGTTAGCCGACTAGAAATCATTCGAATGGGAGAATATTCGAGTTCAATTCTTATTTTATTTGTATATATTGTTGCTTTTAAAAAGATTTCATTGATCTTTTTTATATTTTCAAATTTGTAATTTAAATAACTTCTGAGAATTCTAATGGTATATATTATATATGTTATATAAATTCCATCTCTGAATCCACAACTAACATCAAATGTAAAAGCAGCGAACAAATACGGATAGTTCACAACGTAGTCAACGATAAGATTCTCAGAAATGCGTTCAGATTCTATTAATCCTAAAGCAAACTTCTCGATAAACGACTTAGCAAAGGGTAAACTTATGCAGGCAGAAAATTTATGTAAATCAACATTCCCAACTAAAAGAGTATACGAAGTAACTAAGGCGACTAAAAGTGCAATGTAATGTAAGTGTAATATTCAATTGAATATACTTTGAATTGAATATATGGGTAAAATAACATAAACTGAAACAATTTTAAAAATAAGAAAAGTTTATTTTTATAGCTCTAGATAAGTACTTTAATTAGAGCTAAGAATAGATTTGGAATTTTCTTTCTGTTTTATTTTCTGTTGTGATAATTGCAAAAATTAACAAATTCGTACGCACAACCAAAAAATGAACGAATTTATATATTTTATCGTAAAACAGAACAAGTTCCTAAAATCAATCTTAGCTCTAACTACAGTGCTTATCTAAAGCTTTAAGAATAACATTCACTTATTTTTAAAATTGTTTCAGCTTGTGTTATTTTCACTGCAGTGCACTGTAAAAAGTCTCGCACGTCTATTCTGTTAGTGCTTCAGACTTAGAGAATATACCTATATCTATATTGATACATATTCATTATAAAAATATTTATTAATACATTTTCGTAATTATTTAATGTGTAGGGTATCTTCTAGTTGAGTTCCACCTGCAAGTCTTAAATTCATTTTTTCGTTGTTACTCACGAAAGCTTTAAATTTTTTGCTTTGGCTTCTCGCTGAGCTTTTTCTCGCATTCTTAACGGCACTAGACCCTAAACACGCGATGGCAAATGAGCAAAGTTGAGAGTCTAGTGCGAATGATAAAACACACAACCGAACACTTAATAATTATTAACGAAAATTGCGCGCGAATAAGCATCAAAGCGAACTCACAATAATACTATACAATCAGCTGTAATCGTTTTGAATATATGATCTATCGGCATTCATTATTAAAATGACAAATAAGACTGATGAGTACAGTGAATACTGCGAATACGTCTTTTAACACCTCATTTTTAATGACCTTTGCTTTGGTTTAATTGCAAATCATTGCCATCGCTTAATCAGAGAATGCTCTATTACTCTATTTCTCGACGATATGTGTTCGCTTAAAAGAGTTTTCACTGTATTACTGTTTTCACATAGATGTTTATTAGCGAATAACTTTTTGGATATCTGTTGTGAATGGTCAGTACTGACACACACAAATACCAGTATTTTAGCTCAGACTTCAACCAGAACTTGTGGTACGCTAATTTACACTGCGTGCCTGAAAGTATGCAACAAAAAATTAAACAAGAATTCACTTCAACGAAATGAGCGCATCCAACAATGATGCAACACGAATGCAAACGAATTTTTTGAAGAGCTATTGAATACTTTATAGAAGTTTTTAACTTATGAAAATGCTATCTTTTTGTGTTTTAATTTTTTCATTTTAATTATCTATCAATCGGTCTGTTGTATTGTTAAAATTTGACAACATTTAGATTAAAATGCTTCCATAATTATAATTACTAGTTATTAAATTGCAAGTAAATATTTTGTATTTCGATCATTTTTATCAATGACATACTAACTACTAGTTTGTAATAATTTAAAATTAAACACTTAAAGATGCATTTATTTAAAATAAATCTTAAATAATTTATAGCTATTATATTAGACATGGCAAAGACTTTCCGTATGCATGGAGACAACGAGTCTACGGCAACAATTTAAAAACTTTTAAATTCACGGAACCAAAAATGTTGTCAAATTAAACGCGTTAAAACTAACGATTGAAACGTATTCTAAACAAGTTCATAATGCAAATACAGAGATAACGGCAAAATTTATCAGCTCGATTTTAAAATGAGTTCAAAAATATTTTATGTGAGATATTAACAAAACGAGTAATCGCAATGAATAACTTAAATAATATAAAATTAGTGGAATAGAATGAGTGTATTAAAAAACTAAATATGTATAGAAGTCAAATGATTATTTTGATCTTTTTCGAAACGATTTGTATTGGATTAATATTTAGTCTACATAGTTGCAGAGATATAATAAATATATTCTGAGGCGGGTGACTAGACTTTAATGAATGAATATTTTTTTTGTTTTTAGATTCTTCCATACTTTTTTTTGGAAAGTGTACATTAAATCGCATATCTTTACTCTTCAAATAATACCAGCCAATGCCTTTCGGACAACATTTTTACAAGATATTAAGCTATTCAGTTTTTGGAAAAAAAAAACGCTACCCAAAGAGTTAATGGTGATTATATGTAGCTTTGTCCCTCCAGGAAATGTATGAAACAGGCAGAAGGAGGCATCTCCGATCCTATATATTCTTGATCAGGGTCAACAGACGAGATGATATAGCCATGCCCGTCTTTCCGTTTGACTGACTGTCCGCCTGTACTTGTATGAACACATAGAACTCCGAACCTATGTGTAAGAGATAGGGATATGATTTTTAATATTTGCACGTTTGCTTCAAATTTCTCAAATTTCATAAATAAAGTTTACAGCTAGATATTTGGTACATATGTACAATAATAACTATTCTCTTTTCGATTCCTGGAAATGAAAAGTGTAGAAGTTATTAAAGAAATACTTTTGTATGGAGAAAACACCTACATACTATGGGTCATAGTTGTTTTGGCTATGGTACTAAATCAATATACAAAGTATAGCCTTGGTACATTAATTTGTTATATTTTAAAATTAATACCGCACTGTTTTGCTTTTTATTCAAAATCTTTAGAGGGCTTTCTTACTTGATTAATATTGATATTGTTGCTTAAGTTCTGCTTTCAATTATTAACATTTCTTAAACTAATTACATTACATTGTCATCTTTTAATTTCAGCTCTTCTAGCGAATCCATCAGAAGCGCTGCGAATTCATTTAAGGTAAGTTTAAGTTTTAGGTTTTATGTGGCGTATACATAATATGGTAACTATGAATAAGTTGTAAGTTAGTAATAAGTTACAAGTAATTGCGTATGTGTCATAGCGAAAATAATAGGTGAAAAACTAGCGTTAAATTCTCTTAAACGTCAAAAGATTTGTTGTCACCAATCATCATTGTTTGCAGCATAAACAAATTCGGGTTCCCCGCAACAGCAACCGTTCATAATCTACATACATAGCATATATGTCGAGCAAATAAGTGGCGTGCAAATAGCAACGAATAGCCGTGAATGCCGAATGGCGAATTCACACACAATTCACAGTGAAAGAGCGCAAGTTCCAAAAATAAAAGCTGCCTTCATCCCGACGACACTCAATAGCCAATAGATGGGCTCGACACTTTGCTTTTCTCACTATCGGTATTTTTTTTTCTTCTTCTTCAATTGCCAACTGACTGATTGCTAAATAGATTTTTAACTGGTTTTTGGGCAACGTCATATACATACATATAAGAGAGTACATCGCAAAATTGTAGTACTTCCCATGCCCCATGGGCCATGGCTAATGATCAAGACAAATAACTGAGTGTGCCAGTTAGTTATGATGACGATGATGATATATTAAAACGCGCTAATGACGACAATTTCAACAAAATCGAATTGTCTTGAGGAAGTCATCTAGCCAATAATGATACCCATCACATTCTCATTGCATGCGATTTGCATTCACCGCACACAATTCGGACTATGCAAGTTCTTCTGTAGTTACCTAATCTAACTGAAACCATTCGATGATGGTTAGCCGAATAACGCATTTATTGAGCCATCTTGTCGTGCCTCGAATTTAAGTACATATACTTGTACATTTATTTAGTTTGGCATGCCGCACATCAGTGGCTTATTGTCTAGGGTGTTTTCAACTAAATACAAAAGCAAACAATAGCGCACTCGGTGATTTACCCTATGGAATCGTCCGCTATTTTTTTTGGCTTGCTGCCAGACAGTAGACATTGACTTCGTAGCTTGTCTGTGGTCAGTTAACGATGACGTGTGCGAGAGGCAAAAATGAGTAACTGCGATCACAACAAAGACAGAAAGAGAGCGAGAGAGAGAGACACCTTATTAATCCGAACTTTGTTTTTGGGGTATTTTCACACGATTTTTGGGAAGGTGATGTAGTCGGAACACCTGTTCACTCATGTCCGGTCCGGTCTGTCTTATTAGCCACCGACTTAATGTCTGCTTGCTAAAACTCAACTAAGCATTTCATGACAACTGCAACGGCAAACAGAATCCGAACTCTCTTCCTAGATTTGTGAAGCGTCGTCATTTGCCAATCATCTTTATCCGCCTACGAAAGTACACAAATCTCTTTGCAGTGCTTAGTAAACAGGGCTTTCAACTTTTCCACCAATAAACAACAGTCCACCATCAAGCGGAAATCAAATAGTTAATTAGTCAAATAATAGCAATTTATTATTAAGTTCTTATCGCATTTTGTAAGTGGGGGAAAAAGAAAGTTTTATTGGTTTTATTTCCAAAATGGTGATTTGTAAGTTTCGTTGGGTTTTTTTTTTATTAATTAGTAATTTATATTTATTTATAAAAAGAAACAATTATTTATAAAAAAAAAAAACTATAGTCGATTGTACTTGACTTTAAGCTATCAGCTATCCTTTTTAACCATGCATAACCAGTCGTTAAAATAAACCAAATTTATCTACTGCACAAATACTAAATTATGATAATATAAACAAAAGTATAATGACCAATCAATACTCAATAATACTCGACAGCTGTAGCCGGTTTTTACTGTAAAAAAAAGTATTCTTTTAATCAAAAAATGTTCGAAAGCTATAAGGATTGTATTAATTATTGTGTGTGCCATAAGATTCTAGCTTTTCAATTACATTTGTGATCTTTTACTTTAATAATCAAATAACAAACTCGAAGGCTGGTGTTTTCAAAAAGTTGTAGATCTATCTCTCTGATAGATTGGTATTGATATCTCTTACGGACAGAAGAACAAACAGATACCAAGATACTTTATGGGCTCAAAGATGTTATGTTAACTTCTTTCACACACGCACAAAATTATTATACAAATATACTCCATCGAGAGCGCGTATAAAAATTTCAGACCTTTTCAAGCATAATTAAGCATGTTTAGGGGTTTTTTTTTTTTTGACTTACAAGAGGTTTTTTGCATAAACCATCTGCGTAATTGGTTTTTCCTCTATCCTTCCTCTAGTCTTCAACTTGACTTCGGCTATAGTTGAATTGGTTCGACTGAGATTAGTTTATTTTTAGCAAATGATTTGCCAAACTCGGCTTCCGTAATTTAATAAAAGCCCAGTAATAAAGCTGTAGATGGATTTCCTCTCAAATAACTTATCGGATTATTAACGGAAATTGTTTAATGTGTAACAACATTTGCTTATAATAGCTACATAGAGATGGAATTAATTCAATATTATTATCGAGGCTTCAAAGTTGTTCGAATAGAAAAAATACAATTGAAATATCGTTAAGCGAGATCATAAACCAGAATCAAATTCGAATTACTTTTTATTAAAATATAATATGATTTAGCAGTAAGGAAATTAGGTTTTCACATGAACATGAAAATTATGAATATTTGGTATCTTTCAGAAATGAATAAAATAATCTGTAAAATACATTTTGGAATAACAAAAAAGAAAAAATCTATATTAAATATAAAAAACATATTTAATATATATTTTATCTAACATATTTTTTTTGTACAGATGAAGTAATTCATTATTGAAATATAGCAAAAATCCTAAGCTACAATATTAATTTCCTCACAATTGCATCCCTGGTCATCATTATGATAGTTTATTCTAGTTAGTTTATACACAGCTTGTCTAAGGAAATGGAATATTACTCCGATATAGTAATGTAGAGCATTGCTGATTACTGATAGTTTGGTTAGTCATTGAAAAAACTTCTTATATATTTGGACCTTTGGATTATTGGATATGTATTCATATATGTTAGAAATGTGAATTATCAACATTGCCAGCACTCGCAAACAAAGCTAATTTTATAATTAGCTATTGACTCAGTATGAAAATGTATTATTCAGTTGTTTATGCTGTCTAACTCTTGAAATCCCGATTTCCTGGTTTAGTTAAATTCCTTTTTATATCCGCTTTGTATAGGCTAGCAGGGTATTATAAGGTTGTGCCTCCAGACAGAAAGAGGCACCCTATAAAGTATACATATTCTTGATTAGCGTCAACATGACGAGTTTGAAATAATAAATACAATATTACAGATTCCTCAAAATTTGCATGCGATCAGACAAAAATTGTGGAAGTTATTTAATAAATACTTTTGTATTGTAGAAGTAACTTTTGCAATCGGATCTTAGTTGTTTTGGCTAACAATCTGGTATGTATAATATAGTATATTTTCAATACATATTACTATATCAATACACTAGATGTAGACTTCGATATAACACATGGGCTTCGATATAACCCGGGCCTTACACATAGGTGGCGCTAGTTTTATTGCAGTCACCTTTTTTTTTTAGTTAATACAATCCTTCAGAAGATAGCTGCTACAATTTCATGATATTCTATTCATTAGTTTGTAAGTTATTGAGCTAAGAGTGACACTACTTATGCTATTTTCAAAACAATGGATCAAAAGCAATTTCGTGTTCTAATCTTACACTGCTTCTTGATGGGAAAAAATACCATTCAAGCACAGCTTTGGCTTGAAAAGTGTTATGGGGCCTCCTCTCTATCAGAAACAACAATTAAACGTTGGTTTGCTGACTTTAAACGCGATCGTAGAGACTCCGATGATGCAGACCCCAGTGGACGTCCAAATTGGGAGATCACACCAGAAAACATAAAAAAAATCCACAAAATCGTTTTGAATGACCAAAAATAAATTTTGAGTGAGTTTACTAACATCGTAAAGATATCAAAAGAACATGTTGGCTTAATATTGCATGAACATTTGACTATGAGAAAGCTCTCTTCAAAGTGGCAGCCGCGTTTGCTCACTTTTGACCAACAACAAGAATGTGTTCATGATTCAATGACAGTGACAAAACTACATGAATTTAACTTCGAATTGCTCCCACATCCACCGTATTCGCCAGATTAGGCTCCCAGAGACTTCTGGAAATCGTTCTAAAAAATGTATATTGAAATGTTACAGCGGCTCTGGAATGATTGCGAAGCTGTTGATAAATATTAAATTGATAAGTAACGCCAATTTTGATCCAAAAAAAGCGTGTTTTCTTTGTTAGACCATGTCTTATTTTTGTATTTTTGCGGTAAGATAATAATACCGCAATATTACTATATCAATATACTAAATATTGCCTATATATTGATACTCTCGCAGCGCATTAATTTGGTGTATTTTGAGAATAACAACAAAAACAAATTGAATATAATGTATACACTTTTTATTCCCTATTAAGTTTTAAATCTCCTCTGATATTCAATATAAATGCAACTGTTCTATTTTCATATAGAAGATTATGCTTTGAATAACTATCTTATTTTAGATAATATCATGCACAACTATAAATAAACTCATTTTAAGGGGTTTCTTTAATCACAAATGTAGAGTCTGTAGTTTCTTTACATTTAGATCTCGAGTTGCTTCTTGCTTTATGCTCCATGCCGGATGCATAAATTATATTTGTAAGTTGTCACTTGTAAATCCGTTTGTTTGGCAAACTTACGATTAGTATATAAGAAAACAAAAGACACTCAGTTTGCGGATGATAGACATTGGACAATTTCGCTCTGCTTTATGGCAGGCAGGCAATATAAATCTGCAATATAAATCTGATTATGTGAGATACAATATTTGCGTTATATGTCAATATTTAAGAGGATGCCGAGGGAGTAAAGTAACTAAACACCTTTTACTATATCTGCCCTAGAATAGTAATGCGTAAGATTAATCCCGGACCCCATCGACATGACTCACAATATGCAAGTAAGAGTAATTGGCTTAGAATCAAATGAATCCATTCATATTACAAATTTAGAATGCTGGAATCGAGTTAAGTAAATATAACTCAATAAAATTAAAAACATTTTCGATAGATTAATGGAAAATACCAAATTATTACAAAACATACAAAAAGAGATTCTAAAAGAACGATTTCTTCATAATTCCCACTATCGAAATTTGACATTTGAAGAATCGCATTTGAATGAGTCTTTATTAAAACCAAATATGGTTCAGCATTAGGGAAATTTAGTTTGAAATAAAGTAATTCATGACGTTTTACTGCAACTAGCGTAGATTAGCAAATGCGTAAGAAGAGTTTCCCCTACGCAAGTTAGTAGTGATAGACTTTGAATGAATTGAATCCATTCATAATACAAATTTAGAATGCTTGATGCAATTCATTCAGTTCGTCGAGGAAACAGCGTCGTCGGTCGTTGTGAAGTCACAAGTCAAGTCCAGTTGAGTAAAGTCAACTTAATACGTCACTATGATACGCAATCTGTCGTGTTGGTCATTTCTAAATAAAGCAAGACGCAAAGTCAAGTGCCGCCCTTAAGCCGCCGCATTTGTGTCATTCAATCAATACACACAGAAATAACAGCAACAATGCGAATATATTGTAGCAACATATATTCATACTCGCACTCAGATTAGTGTACATAGCTTTAACTAAGCTACATTAATATCGATGTCATTTCGCACCTCATGTGCTGGAATTAGCAAACACTTTTATGCGTTGTCATGGCAATTGTTTATTTTTTTCTCTCATACGTTCGTTCGTTCTGCCTAAAAAAAGAAAAAAAAAATACTACGCTGGGAAAAAGGGCGAAAAATATGCTTGTATAATTACACGCAGCTGTGGATCAGCCATAGGCACATTTTCCACGAATCAACTAATATTTATGTACTTATCAAATTATATCTGCTTTTCGTTGTTATTGCACTGGCGGATGTTAGGAATAGAAAACAAGAAAGACAAAGAATACATCTATGATAAATATTCGGAAAGTACGCGCGATTCGATCATCATCATTTCCATTTTTGAGTAATGCAAGTTACGTTCACAATCAAAGAAAGTATAAAAATTGCAACTCAATTGATTCTTAAAAAATATCTGATATGCTTTTTGAATAATTCAAAATTAATCTCAATTTAGAGAATATGTTTTTTATTAATTCAAAATGTTAGTTGAAAATTAAAGGAATATTGCAAAAATTGTAGCTCAAATTTACTTTTCAGTCATGCTTAATTTTAAGTAATTAAAATACTATTGATATATTATTCTTAATAATTTGAAATCTATAAAACATTTAATTTTTGCAAAAATTACAATCAAAAGTAGCTATCAATATTTAAAAAATATTTATTGAGCATATTATTTAGAATATAATTCTAGAGTACAGCAAGATCAATAAATTTTATTAATTTACCATTTATGAATGGCATAAAAACATATTTTTAATGTTGTGCTTAAAATTTGGATAAGTTATGACAGGATTGATTATTTTAATTATTTCTATGCTAATTTTTGTTAAATGGAAGTTTGATTATAGAATTATATATGCAATTTTTTTCAACTTTGCATCGAAATTTGTTAATTTTATGAGAAAATTTAAATAAAATCTAAATATTGAAATCTAATTTAAAATTAAAAATGAATTGAAATATAAATAGCAATAGAGTTAAGAGAAGAGAAATCTTTGGAAATTTTGTTTGCAGTTACGAATACATAAATCACATGGGGCGTATGAGTGATTTTATGTAATCGAATTACGTTGATGAAGTTGAAGTAAGAGAAAAATCAGTTAAACGATCGAAGAGAGAGCATAAGAATGGAATGAAAGTGACAAATGCAATTGGCCAAGTCTCTCTTATATACGCACTTTCTGTACTTTGTGTGCTCTTCGATTCCTCTGTGCGTTTTCGTCTTTCCATTTAATTGTATAAGGCGGCATTTGGCCATTGTCTGTTATGTTGCTTACTGAGTTGGGGCCTTCAGTTCAGTTCCTTGGTTGTATTGCAACGTCGCGAGTCGGAAATGCCAAAGCAGCAACAGCAACAGCAACAGCAGAATTATTATAATTCAACAGCAGAAGCAAGAAACAAAAACAAAATGCAAAATGCAAATAATACTGCAGAATATCAAATAAAAGTGTGTGCGTTGTTCGATGACCAAATTGCATCACATTGATAAGATTGATTGGTTTTCTTTTGAAATAAGCCCAATTAATTGTCCCAAGATGATGATGAAATAAAGTGTGTGATCGACAAATGTGTGACAAAATATTTTATAACAATTCAAGCGATTTAACAAATTCATAAATTAATAAATAAGGAGAAAGCTATACAACAAATGCATAAATGAAAAATGCGTCGAAAGAAAAAACTGTACAACAAATTCATAAATTAAGAATGCATCGCAGGAGAAGAGACGAAGGCAAAGGAATTTGAAACGGAAGTGCGGAAGTGTGGCATACGGCATGCGGCAAGCGGCATGCAACACAGCAACACAGCAACGTGGACAATCATTGTGAACGTTGTGAACGTATGTAAACATGCCGCGTAAGTTAGCCAAAGTGCAATGTGCAATAGCACATCCGTTTTGGGGCATGCAGCAAGCGCATAAATTAAGACAACCTTCCTAAGACAGGAAGAAAACAAACAAAAAAAACAAAAAAACAAAACAGCAACAAATATTGCTTGGAGCGTGTGCTTGGCTTTCTTGTTGCTGTTGTTGTTGTTGTTGTTGTTGACTCAGCATTGAAAATAAAACGAAGAGATAAAGCCAAAGCTAAGGCGACAAATTCGCCACTCGCCACTCGCATGCTGCGAATCCCAATCAATGTGTGTGTGTGTGTGTGTGTGTGTGTGTGTGTGTGAAGCAGAAGCAGAAGCAGAGGCAGAAAAAAAAAACAATAACAGCAAAAAATTTTCCCCAAGCGCGTGGCTGGCAGCAGCCACGATAAATCGAATGGAATCGACGTCAGACGTCGAGTCTCCAGCTCTAGCTTACTTACTTTCTTTCTCTCTCTCTCTCTGTCTGTCTTTCTCTCTCTCTCTCTCTCTGTGTGTGTGTGTATTCCGCTCAAACTCTGCGCTCTGCTCTGCTCCGTTCTCTGCGTATGTGTGTGTGTGTGCACTTTGCGTTCGGTTCGAAGCGAGGGTGTGCGCACTTGTGTGTGTCTGCACATCGGCATCTCGACACCTCGGCAAACTCTCGCGACGCCGCCGTCGCTGTTGCTGTCGCTGTCGTCGTGCTTTTGCAAATGTGCGTGTAAGTGTGGTGGTCTTACATATGATTGGTTGTCGTACCCAATTGTCGTCATCACTTGACGTTGCTCAAGATGCTTTCGCATGAGTGTGTGAGTGTGAGTGTGTGAAGCTTGGCGTTCGGGCGTTCGGGGCTCGCGTGCGCCAGCCGCCAGCCGCGCGTCCGTTATTTAACATAAAAATGCTGTGTGGTTCGCCATCAAATATAAATAAGTTACAGATCTTGAAGAGTTAACTTGTGCGCTTCCAGCAGCAGCAGCAGTCAGTCAGAACTTGTCACTAAGTCTAAGGAGTCGCAATTCTCCGCTGCACTCAACGCACAACACACACATACACACGTTTTTTTCTGTTCACTCTAGAAATACCAAATAGCAAATTTATGTGCATAAAAAGTTAAATCAAATATAATACTACTTCCAAACCAAAAACCAAATACAACTCAAAAAAAAAAATAATAAAAGCAAACTGCAACAACAACAATTTAAAAAAGAATCTACAACAAACACAAAAATCAAATCAAATCAAATTCCAAGAATATCGCATATAACCAGAATGACAACAACAACAGCAACAGAGCTAAGTGCTCGTGGTGGTTTCACCGCACGTCACAATAGTCGCATTCAAGCGCGCAAAGACCACAAATTATCCAAACGCTCGAGTCCTGACTCCAGTGTTCCCCTCGAGGCAGCCTCAGTCTCAGCCTCAGTGTCAGCCTCAGTGTCAGCGACAGCCTCAACATCATCCGATCAGCGTCTGGCACATGAGACGCCAACAGCAACGGCAACTACAACATGTTGCACTCGTGTTAACGCGCAACAAATTATCTACAGTCCATTGTGTAAGTTCTTGTGGACCACGTGTCGTATACGTACTTCAGCGATCGTACCCCAAAATCCATATCGAAACGAATTTTTTAATGGAATATCCACTTTTTGCGCAACGAATGATTCACACACACACACACACACTTTACTCTGATATTCTGATATTTCTAATCTCTGTCTGATATTTGAGCAAGTGTACGTCACAACAAAATAAAGAAAAGAGTAACAAAAAAAAAAATTCATCATCAGGTTAGAGCCGTAAAGCAGACAACAGCAGATATACATATGTGTATCTACATATGTATGTAGGTCGTTGGTATGGTTTTTTTTTCGGCTCAGCAACCAGCTCTCAATTAGTGGCATCAAAAGATCCAATTAGACAAGACAATTGCTATTTCATTTGACTGTGATTCAAGCCAAAAATATCCATATTATAATTGTGTGTGCTTCAATAAATCACATTTCTATTATTAAATATAATTGTGATTGGAATCAGTTACTCTTCGAACTCATTCTTACATTGCGCAAATTAAAATATGTATTTTATTTTAAATATTATGCATAATGAAATTAATCTATTGAATTATTCAAATAATATATATTTAAGTGCTAGCTTAGCTTTAAGCAGTGTTAACTTTTCTTTGGCTCACACGATGTATACATAATATTTTGCTGAACTATTTTAAAGTTATTTCTTCTCATTTTCATTTATTTTACATTTAAAATTGTATTAGTTTTGTTTAGAATTTAAGCATTTAAACAGAATCCTTTCGTTTACTAATCAATCCATTTTCTTCCCATTGCAGTCGGTTCACATTATTTGGTCCTTGCGGTGATATTGTTAGTGGCAACTGCGAGCTTTCCGGCGAATACAAACGCGAATCCAATTCGCTTGAGCGGTCGCCATTTGATACTGAAACATCGTCATCACGTTCATCTGCGGGCGGCTGTGAATACGCCAGCGCCAACGAAAATCGACTGCAGAATGTTGTCGGAGCAATTGATCAACGCGACGCAGCTTGCGAATCAAACTAAAAACGAGATTGAAGTGCTCTTGACGCTTTACGTAAGTTCAATATTCGCAGCTTAAAATCGAAATGCATTCGAAAATGTAACAAAAATAACATATTAATGAAAAAATGTGTTTTACATTTTTCTTTACTCGCATTTGTTGTTGCAGGCGAAGAATCACTCTCACGATAGTTTAAACTCAAGCAACCAATTTGTGAGCTTACACGATTTGCAGCTAAAGCACGACCTTATCGAAGAGGTCAAGGCCAATTTGAACGAGACATACGATGCTTCTGAGGTTAGGTCCCTCGATGAAGAGGTGGGAAAGATATCGAGAACATTGTACGTCCTTCATCAATTGCTCAGAGATGTGATGACGTTGAATATGACCGATTCTGATAACAATACATTCAGTGCTATTAGGGAAAAAGTTGAGCACAATGGAGAGAAGGCTTTGGGGTTGCTCAATTTGTCTTTTGATTTATCGCATACGACAATGGTGGATTACAATCACAATCACATTTGGCCACAGTATGCTGCCGCCAATCACACGCTCGAAGCCTTGCGGGTGATTGAGAAGAAATATGTGCGATTGGCGCAACTCCTATGCTAAATAATCCGCAGCAGCAGCAGCAGCTTAAAGAAGCTGACAAACAACAGCAACAGTGTACAAGAAAATGCCAAAAAAGAAAGAAAGAAAAATCTAAAGCAAGATCATCGAATTCATATCGTATACTAAGTATATTAAGTATACGCAGCTGTACTTAACATACTTACATTTTTTTTTTGTTATGTGTACTATTCATGTGTACTATTTAATCAATGTTTACTAATAGCATATAGTAGCTAATACCGTGAATTCATTATTTATTTATCTCATTATGATTTAATGTACTTTTACTTTTAATTTTACTATGATTTAGAATTCGATAGCATTATTTATCGTAATATTACTGCGTAATGCATATTATATTTAATTCATCACACACCGAATATTATTTCCTATTTATATCGCATTTCTATTTCTATTCCTTACTCTATGCACATCAATATTTATATATATTTATTTCTTATGCCTTCTGTTCTCGTTGCTAATGTAAGCCCCAAGTATTATATCAGCTAATAAACAACGATTTTTTTTTGTGTCAACTATAAAATGCGTTTTGATTGGAAACCCTTGCGACTGCTTTCGAGTCACAGTAGTTCCCGTTATTTCCGGTTCACAGCAAATCTCAACTATTGTCACAATGACATTTGCCTTGGCCCACCCAAAATCGAAAAAAAACAAAAACAAAAGCAAGGCAGAAAACGAAAAACGAAAAGCGAAAAAACGAAAATAAAATATATGGTACAATGCCCGAACTTGAGCCCGAGCACGTTCCATTCATAGATACCAACACATGAATTTACAAAAGTATGTGTACATAGCAAAAGTACGTATTGCTGGAAGCGTTGAAAAACCCCATCTACATACCGTGTTCACTTTATTGGCAGCTGACTCAGCGGGGTTCGCCGCAAAACGCTCGCCAAATGCCGATCGTTTAGTTGGGTAATACAAACACTTTAGAGGGGGGGAGGAGGCGGCACATTCACTGCACTCGAAACTCACAAAGATCATTATGATCTTGTTCTAAGTGAATGTGACAAAAAAAAAAAAAAAAAAAACCAAAACAAAATTGTGTTCGCGACAGTCGCTGGCAAAAGTATTGACAACTTGCCGGCAAATTTCTCACCTACGTCACAAACTGTTTCGTTTGCTTAAACAACTATGTTAACTGTCAATTTGATGGAAACATCGCCCCATTTATTTTGGGACATCGCTAACCGGTTCTCCAAGGCTACATCGCTATACTAACCCAATAAGTATTGCGTAGAGTACGCGAGAGAATTCTGCACAAAAAAAAAAACAGAGTTTAATTTTATATTTATTGCACTGATTCACTGATTCAATGCGTAAATAATTTTTGAATACCATAGTCACATAAAGTAAGTATTATACTTGTATATACAAAATTTCAAACAATATAACAAGTAAAAAAGCTACAGTTGAGTGTACTCGACTGTGAGATACCTGCTACCCGTTTTGAATAAAAGAAATATATTTTGCCGTATTTTTCTCAAAATATACCGATTATACCGCAAAAAATAAAATATACCAAATTATATATTTGGTATATCTATATAGTACCGCATTCAAAATATACCATAGACGGCTCAATATACCATATTGTCAGCCAAAGCAACTAACACTCCTAGTAAGTAGGTGTTTTTGTCCATACAAAAATATTTCTTTAATAACTTCGACAGTATTTATCTGATCGCAACCAAATTTTCAGGAATCATAAATACTATAGTTATTATTGTATATACCAAAATTCTAGCTTTAAAATTACGCTTTTTATTCGATTTTTTTTATTTGCGGGGGCGGAAGTGGGCGTGGAAAAAATTTGCAACAAACTTGATCTGCGTGCAAACATAACAAATGCTGTCGAAAAAAATTATAGCTCTATCTCTTATAGTCTCTGAGATCTAGGTGTTCATACGGACAGACGGACGGACGGACAGACGGACAGGCGGACATGGCTATATCGTCTCGGCTGTTGACGCTGATCAAGAATATATATACTTTATAGGGTCGGAGATGCTTCCTTCTACCTGTTACATACATTTCCTGCCGGCACAAAGTTATAATACCCTTCTACCCTATGGGTAGCGGGTATAAAAAGCAGCTGTGGCTATGTGGTTTATTCTTGCTCCGATTGAAATAGGTTTTTTCTTTATTTTTAATTCGATTGCTATAAATATACTAACGTCATTTCTTCATTTCATCATCGGCAGTAATGTACTCGAAATCAATGCATTAGTAATTAACATACTTAAATATACTTTTCAACTTGATTTGCACATTGAATATATGAGAAATCACGCGTAATATAATCAAAATTATAGATTTCGAAATTAAATGTAAGAATAAAAACATTTGAGTTCTTTTTTTTGCATTTCGTAACCTAAGTAAAAAATATTAAGACATATTCAGGAGTAGTTTTTTTTTGTTACATTATCATTTCAAATTGCATTTTATATTGATTGACTTGACGTGCAAACATAACATATATGGACAATTCTCTGGTATACATATACTATGTTATATAAAGATGAATCTTAAAGCTCTCGTTTAGCACTTTAATTAAAGTTAATTAGAATTATTATTTTTAAGGTAATTTCAAAAAATTAATATAAAAATTTAAAAAAAATTAATGAATTCATATACTATATGTCTATCGTAAAACAGAATAAGTTTCTTAAATCAATATTAGCTTAAAATATAGTGTTCATTGAAACATATAAGAAAAACCCTTACCTACTTTTAAAACTGTTTCGATTTATGTTTTTATACCCGCTACCCATAGGGTAGAAGGGTATTATAACTTTGTGCTGGCAGGAAATGTATGTAACAGGTAGAAGGAGGCATCTCCGACCCTATAAAGTATATATATTCTTGATCAGCGTCAACAGCCCAGACGATCTAGCCATGTCCGTCTGTCGGTCTGTGTGTCTGTCCGTCTGCCCGTACGAACACCTAGATCTGAGAATCTATGAGAGATAGAGCTCTACTATTTTTCGACATCCCTTTTATTATGTATGCACGCAGATCCAGTTTGTTTCAAATTTTTGCCACGCCCCCTTCCGCCCCCGAAAATCAAAAAAATCGAATAACACACGCCATTTTGAAGCCAGAGTATACAATAATCACAATAGTAGTTATGATTCCTGATTGCGATCAGATAAAAATTGTCGAAGTTAATATAGAAATACTTTTGTATGGGCAAAAACGCCTACTTACTAGGGGTCTTAGTTGCTTTGGCTGACAATCTGGTATATTGTGCCGTCTTTGGTATATTTTCAATGCGGTACTATATCGATTTACCACATATGCCATTTGGTATAGTTTTAGTATTTTTGCAGTATATTTGGTATATTTTGAGAATAATACCGTAAAATATATTGTTTTTATTTAAAATGGGTAGCGGGTATCTCACAGTCGAGTACACTCGACTGTAGCTTTCTTACTTGTTTTCATTATAAATTCATTTCAATCACATTTATGTGTATTAATTGGAAATTGTACAATATAATTCTTAATAGTTTTTACAATGAAATAATATTTTACTAACTAGTAATTATGCCTTAAGATTATCCTTGCATTTTTGAATACGATTCCAGATATCGTATCTTGGCATCAAGAAGTATTTGCCAATTGATGATAACCGAATAGATTTACACTTTTTATTTTTCTTAGCTCTATTATCTGCTTATAATGAACGCTGAAATTTCATCTTTACTTAGTCATTTGATAATTGTCGTTGTTTTTTAAATAAAACACGCTTTTTCACATTTTGTATGTTCATAATACTTTGTCAAATTAAATGAGCTTAGAATACCAGTGCCTCAATAGCTATAAACAGAAGTTTTCGCTCATAGCATCAAAACCAAATTAAATGCAGCAATGTTGGGGAATAAACTACTCTTAAGTTAGCATCCTTCTCTGCTTAACTTTAAGCAAAGGCTACATCGGTTTTATGTATGTAGAACTATCAACATCTCCTGTTATACTCTTGGCAACGGCTTCTGTTATACACTTGCTGAACTGGCAACTGCTTTTGTTATACTTTTACTAAAGCAACGTCTTCTGTTATACTATACTCTTAGGGAGCTAGCAACCTTTTCCGTTATACTCTTTGGGGAACTAGCAACGTCTTCCGTTATACTCTATTGATGAACTAGCAACTGCTTCCGTTTAACGTATGGCAACTTTAGTTTTATTGAATTATCAACTTCTTCTGTTCAACTACAAACAATTTTTATCCTTATAAATGTATTATACATTTTCTTCAGTTTAAATGCACCGCACATATAAAAAAAATAATGCATAATTTTCAGCCCAAATTTATCTCGTCTTCTAAATCGAGTGTTATCTTATCTTGAATTGTAACAAATGTGATTGCACTTTTAGATATGATATGGTAGAATTTTAAATGAAACTGATCATTAAATAATTCTATTATATAATCTATAAAATTTCAAGATTAAGATTATGAATTTTACCTGTAATCTTTCTAATACAATTATGACTTTATTTTATCAGATTATATTCTATTTTTGTTTAAATTTAATATAAAATATTCTTTGTCTTAGAGAAATTGTATTAATTTGTATTTATTTATATTGCTACTATTTTATTCAGATTATTAAACAAGTGAAGGAGTACACCTCGAATGAGAAGAAGAAAGTTGCACCCTTTGTGCAACCATTTGTGATTTTTGTGGCCACACGGATCGTCGAATATTGAGTTGCTGTGGCGCCACGGCGCCATCGTCGCGACGTTGCCACAGACTGACGTTGACATTGATTCACACTTCGCTGGCTTCGCATTCGGTTCGTATCCTGTGCGATGTGTGCGCTGCTTTGGCTACATCGATTGGTAATCGGATCGATCTGCGGTTGGCTCGATGCGCGTGGCAATGGCGGCGTCATACAGTGCTCCTCCAAACCCCTCGCCCCCGCTCCCGTCCCCTCCCCCTTTCATCACTCAGCAGTGTCTAATCAGAGCTAACTGTTAATCCAAACGCGTGGCCATTGAGTCAGCAGTGACTGCAAAAGCGACTGCGACAGCGACAGCGACAGCGACAGTGACTGAGATAGCGACAGCAGCAATGATACAAACAGTGACGCCAACGGCAACGGCAACGTCGACGTCGGGGTTTTATGAATGAATTCAACGAGGCACAGCGACGACAACGACGAAGACGAAGACGACTGCAATGAGCCAGTGCGCGACGTTGACAGCGACAGCGGCAGAAGCAGCGACTGCGACTGCGACTGTGACTGTGACAACAGCAAACACACGTGAACTTGAACAGCGAAGAAGCAGGTTTTTGTTCACTTTTCCGCTCAATTTCAGTCATTCACATTTCCACTCGTGCGCTCTCTCGCTCTCCCTCTCTCTCGCTCTCTGTCTCTGTATGCGTGTATCTCACGCTGACTCTCTGTATTCACTCACACTCGCATTCCCCGCTGAGCGCAGAGACGAAGTGAGCATAATTTATGTGTTTGTATTGGTCCATTTGCTGTCGTTCACTTAACAACTGAGCGCAACCGAAACTGTCTCTGCGCCAATGAGCGAAGCGTACAGCACACACACACACATACACGCAAGTGCAGACACTCCAATACAAATGCAGATTAATGAGCGTTGCCACCGTGTGCACTCACTCTCATTCTCATGCTCTTCTCTTTTGTCTGTCTGTGTGTGTGTGTGGGTGTGTGTGTGTGTGTGTGTGAACTCGCCTCAAAGCGCCGCCCCAAAAGTGCAAGTGCCCCGTTGACTCAAGTTTTATTATTGGCATCAGCGTGGGGAATTTCTTCGTTAAATCATTGTTGCGATATTTGTATCTGAGTATCTCTTGGATTTTCCAACTGCACCAAAAATACTATTATTCATCTGTCGCTTGTTGACGTGAGCTCGATTTACTTAGCGGAGGATTAAAAACTAACTTAAACTTGAGCAACAGAACAAATTAGTAGCATACAATAATAAAGAAAGAGAAATTGATCAATAGAGTTGATCAATACAAAAGTGACACTATTTTAATTAGTTTATGCAGATGACTCTATTTATCTTAAATTATTAAATTATGATTGTCTTGTGGCATAGATTAAAATCATTTCATTCAATTCCATACACTATAATCTTCGACTGAAGCAAAAAGAATTGACTTCGGCAATAAGATAATATGGGATAACTAATTTCCTTAGAAAGTGGATGGTAATAAAATAAAATATGAATTATTTGTATGATTATAGAATACTGAAATTATTAAATGATTTCAGTGATTTTAAATTTCCTAACGAAATAAGAAATGCATTTCCTAATTCTAGCAATCATTTTGCATGCAAATAATTTAAATTCAAATTAAATAAAATAGTATTTGCACAAACTATATCTATAAACAAATTGAGCTCTGAATGCAAACTAAACTAAATAAGTTGCAGTGTTCAAACATGCAAAATTATTTGCTGATATCCTAAACTTGTTTATTATATAGGTAGAAGGTATTTTTCCGATGCAAAGTGAAAATGACAAATTAAAATCATTATCAAATAAAGTTACACAAATTTTCATTAAAACTTTGTAATACTTCAAATAATTGAAAGAGCTATTGTTAAATATTATTAACTTATGTTAAAACTAAAGTGGCATTAATTTTCCACAATTCAAATGGTTATTAATCATACCTTTTTCATTTAACCTTTTTTTCTTAATAAATATGTATGTGCATATATAAATATGTGTTTACTATTGAATAAACAAATATGTTAAAGGCATAAAACTCAAATACTTTGACTCAAGATCATTTAAGCTAATAAACCTATTTATTGACGTTGAGAAAATGCTCCTGAATCACGTTTTTGTTCTATAAGTAGAGGAAGTTAACATTTTTATATCCTGTAACCAAAAAGGCTTGAAGGGTATTATATAGTTATGCCTCCAGAAAATGTATGTGACAGACAGAAGAAGGCATATACGACCCTATAAAGAATATATTATATATTCTTGTCTTTAATACTTGTATCGAATCAAGTCGATTAAATTTATTTTCCTTGAACTCTTTCGCTCTTTTTTAAACATTTTTCTAAATAAACGAATTCAAATATATATAATTTTAAATTTTAAATTGCTTTTTACCATAAATAAATTCAGTTTTTGTAAGTATTGAACACCAATATATAAAATTAGCAAATATTCTAGCGATCCAGTATTTCAATAAAAAGTACTAAACAAAATTTGCAGACTAAAGAATTCTAATTATACTGTCATATCATTTAGGTATTTTATCCATCAGTCAGTCGATTCATCATCTAATAGAAAGAGTTTCTTAATTGAAATATTTTCCAATATTAGTAATGAGTAAATGCAACTGAAATTGAAATGAAAATAGATTTCCATTCATGTGCCGGCAGCATGTCATGGATAATTGCGGGTTTATAATCCATAACGAATGCGGATTGCAACGGCAATTTGGCAAATCAAACAGCAGCGATAACAAAATAAACAAACTAATCAGCTAGCTCACTTACTGACTGACTGATGGACGGACAACGGGACGGACGGACGGAGGGTCGACCCGACCCCGAACACCTGAAGCATTGCCTCAATGTGAGAATTGCAGTAAAAATCATGATAAAGTGAAACGATTTTACGCATAATCAAAACAGCACTAGCCTCTAAAAACTCACACCTCTATGAAGTTGTTGCACACCCACAAAACACAAAAACATACACACACCCACACACACACACAGTCGCACTCACACTCACATAAACAGAGGCGAGCACTCAAAACACAGGAGACAACTCAAAGGAGGGTTGTGTTCTGGTTTTGTTGGTTCGGCTTTGGTTTCGATTTCGGTTTCGTCTTCAACTTCGGTTTCGGTTACGGTTACGGTTTCTGCGTGTATCGATGTGAGTGTGTGTGTGTGTGTGAGTGTGTGGGACAGGAGCTAAGCAGCGTGTAATGATTATACCCTAGAAGAAGTGTATATTGGTTACGCACAGGTAAAAGTACAGAGAATGTAATTATATTTCGAACATTGCTGGTGAATAATCTGAAAAGAAAATACTATAAAATTGTGTATATATATATGTTTTTAATATTTTCAAGTTCATCTCAATTAGAATACAATATCTATTTATAAGTCAAATTATTAAAAACTTACTGATGTAAGAATCCATTCATATTCATTTAATAATTATATAATTCGATTTTCGTATTTGATGGATCACTACTAAAAACATTAAATAAATACTTAATAGTAATACAAATTTAATTTTATGTTAGATAGTTACATAAAATATCTAATGCTATAAAGAGGTATTATACGACTTTAGAAATTATTTGATTAAATTATATAATTTTATTTCATATTATATTATTATTTTTAATGCTATGTTTTTACAAAGTGGTTTTCAAATTCAAATTAAATTTGCATGTCTGTTTGTCATAAAATATGTTCATTGAAATTGTTGAATGATTTAAATATTTAAATATAATAAAATGCTCAACTTTTTTCTCATAATTAATATTACAATGACTTCATTATTTAATAACGAAATAAATTCTAAAATATTCAAAATTATTTGTTTACTATTTTATATATTGTTGAATTTATAGTAAGCATTTCAATATGAGCAGCATCGATTTTCAATTTCTACCTAATTTGCAGGGTATTTCTGAGTCAGCACTTCGCTGCGGTTGCTGCGTTTGGGAACGTTGGTCAACCTTCCGGAGTGCTGTGCGTTTTGGCCTCGTTCGATGCGAGGTCGGCCAAGGTGTTTGGCCGCTTTTGCTTTGGCTGTCGCAATTTAAGCGTATCCTTTCGATTAGATACGGCCGGTAAAAAATTACAACATGACAGCGGCGGCAAAGCGGGGACCTCACACAACAACTCAATTTTGTAGCTAAATATTTTGTTGGCCAGAACGAATGGCAAGTAAAACAGAGACTGAGCGACTGCGACTGCGACTGCGATTGAGTTTTTGGGCATTTTTGGGTATTGGGTATTTGGTATTTGGTATTGCACACGGATCCTTACGACGGGGCGTCCTGCCGCGCCTGCGCACTTTTCTTGTTGTATACAGACAGCAGCAGCAGGAGCTCATCAAAGCAATAATCGTGTGCGAGTGTATATGAAGTTGTTTGTTGGTGCGAATTGGACAGCCAAAAGTACGAGATACAGATACAAGATTGAGATACAGATACGACTACGACGATGGAGTGGGAAAGAGTGAGTGAAAGAGAGAGAGAGAGAGAGAGAGAGAGTCACCCAAGGGACGACGGCACACAAAGAACGCTGCCACGTTGATATATGTCCTGCGAGAACTACAGCAGCAGCAGCATGTCCTGGCCCTGTGTCTGTGTGGCGCGCGGCGAAAATCAAGGCGAGTTGCCCCGCTGTGCAACACGGCTGCTGCTGCTGCTTCCTGCTGCATTCGTTGGTTAGACGCAGGGCCAAAAGGATCTCTCATTCTTTCTCTTTCTGCCTCAGAGAGGCGGCTCCCGGCCCTGTGGGCACCATGGCCTTTGTTGGCCCTGTTGTCCTGGGCCAAAAGTGAACAACACATAACAGCGCGCACAGCACAGCTGTTCGGTCCAAACAATGTGACCATAATTTTTGTAACAAAACAAAACACAAGACAGGCAACAACATTTAATTAACTCGTCAATTGTTTGACCTAAACTATTTATTTTTCCGTGTCACTATTGGGGAGGTAGACAACAACAACAACAACGAGAACTAGAACACAGAACCGACACGGAGGCCGTTTTAGTTGTGATCAGGCGACCGCCCAGTAATTTGCTAGGTACTCGGTACCAGGTACTCGAGAATGTCCTTTGCGTCCTGCGTCCTTTTCATTTGGGGCATTCGCAGGAGGCAGCTCGATATTGCCACCTTTTGCCTTTTGCCACACGCGCTAATCTTGCGGATTTTGCAATTGACCTGCTTATGTTAATTACCGTCAAAAACGTTGGCGCAGCAGCTGCCGAGAATTGTATAAATATGCTAAACAGTAGCTGACGATCTGTCAGTGCACTCAAAACATTTCACTCGACATGATTACAAAACAAAAAGGGAATCACTCGGCAGACAAAAAGACAACATTATTTAAAGTGTGACAAGATTTTGAATTGAATTGAGAAAGCTGAAGTTGAAGTGACGTCAAAGTAGCCTTTGAGAGTTTTGAAATTACGAATATCAAACGAATTGAGATATATTAATATTTACATTATATAAAAAGCATTAAATTCTGGATACAATAATTAAAGTGTCTAACAAATTTAAATATTACACATTGAAATGCAATTTCAAAATATTTACTTTAATTAGTATTTCAATTAAAGATGAAAGATAAATCTTTTTAGTTTCTTACGATTTCGTTTCATTTCTTAATAGAAAGAAGGCTTTGAGAGTTCAGAAATTCAGAAATTGTAGCAAATATTAATTTCTTTAAGAATTATTTGAAATTCATTATTTAATTTTTGAAATCTCTTATATTTACATATTAAATAGTTTTTTGAATCATTGAATTTCAAAATAGTTTTTTTTGCATTACTATTTAAAACAATACTATTCTTTATTTCCAAACTATTTCATTTAATTGTTTGAACACGAAACGGAAATCTTTTAATAATTTAATATGCAATTAGCATGCAATAATTCGCTCATTTAATCTAGTTTCTATTTAATTCGTTGTTAATTTTGCCACATAAATATCAAAATGATTTGAAAGCACCCTTTAGGACCTTATTCATGGGGAAGTGAAAAAACTTTATATGAAGCAACATAAATAAATTTAATGGAAGTTTGGAAAATAAATTCTTTTCAGTTAATTTTCAGAATTTCATTTATTTATACAATGAAATTTAAAAATCCTTGATGAGTACTTTCTACTTTTATTTTCTTTCAGCTTAATATATTCTTGCAGCATTTAATGTATTTAATCATTATTAAATTTAAAACCATTAAATGTAAGTTAAAGTATTTATTGTTTTTCTTTTTAATTAAATTTGAAAGGAAGGCAGTTTCGCCTTGCGATCGTATAATGATTATTTATCAGCATACTTTTTGGAGTGCTAAGTGAAAGGTGGTGAAGCCCTGGTCGACAGTCGACAGCCGCCAGCCTATCCAAGGTCATTTTGTTGAAGGCTGTGTGATATTGAGAGCAAACTCAGAACCCAAAAAAATAGAGAGAGAGAGAGAGAGCAAGAGGGAGAGCGAGAGAATTGCCTTGGGGCAGGCGTTTGAGTAATGTGGTTCAGGTAGTTTATCCATTCCGCTCTGGGCAGCGAGTGTGAGAGGAGGCATATAAAGACAGAAAGAGCGAGAGAGAGAGAGGCGCTTTGAGTGAAATATTTTCATTGGACGAGTAGAAAATAAGCCTGTTGCCGAACTATCAACAGAGCGATGGCGACACGGCTTCAACGCAATAAAGAAAAAACGAACACAAACGTAAACGTAAAAGAAAAAGAAGAAATGAAAAATGCTGGCTTAGCTAGCTGGTTGGTCTGCCTTGCAGTTGGATGCCAGTGTGTGTGTATAGGTGTGTGAGTATGTGTGTGTGAGTGTAGGATGCACACTCAGGTTCAGGTATACAAAGACTTAGAGCGGGGCAGGCCCAGGTAACTCTCGCTCGCTCGCTCGATCAGGCAGACAGACGGACAGACGGACAGACAGGCAGGCAAATGGACCTGGATATATGGATATGGCTATAGACTTGGCAGGCAGCGCTGCCCCACACTCACACACACACACACACACACGCATATATAGAGTTAGTCTTCAGTGTTCAGTTTTTCTGTTTTACGTACCGTTCGTTTTTCACATGGTCTTTTAACACTGGGTCTGAATGACGTCGCTTCGGTCGGTTCGGTTTCGGGTTATCGGGTGTCTGCTGCTGATGTTGCTGTCGTTGACGTTG
Source organism: Drosophila kohkoa (assembly GCA_019972355.1). Taxonomy (NCBI): domain Eukaryota; kingdom Metazoa; phylum Arthropoda; class Insecta; order Diptera; family Drosophilidae; genus Drosophila; species Drosophila kohkoa. The sequence goes on from BJEL01000077.1 coordinate 1,109,827, forward strand.
CTGCTGCTGCTGCTGTTGCTGCTCAACAAAGAAAGCTGGTCGAATTCAGCGCAACTTTGAGTTCAGTTCGGTTTTGTGCCTGAACGTGAACAGAAGTGCCCGCGAGAAGTGTTCTTCAACAACTTCTTCTTCTGCTAACAAATTCAAAGACAACAAACTACAAACTATCTGTGAACAACAATTTTCACAATTTTTCAATAATTTTTTTCTGTTTAAGTGCCTCGTCGCGTGTGACCCAAAAAAAAAAAAAAAAAATACAAATCAAAATACGTATAATAAACTAAAACGAGATCGCGACATAAACTGGATTATTATATTGCAAAATTGTTGCATCTAACAATTTTGTTTTGTGGATATCTTTTTCAACAATAATGCGGTGTGTGTATTAGTTTAGTTTCTTAATTATTTTTTTTTACCATCTTTCTTGTTGATCATAAGATAGTGCGAGTTGAATTCGAATTTTACGTAAATCGATTGAACGCATGCGCAGCTCCTCGAATCCTTTGAAAAGGATTCGTTCCAGCACAAAAAGTTTTGCTCGAGCTCGAGCTCGAGCTCAGTGCTAATTGATATTCTAGTCAACGATTTGAATAATTCCGGATCAAGTTTTCGAGATTTGAGTTAACTGTTAACAAATTTCAAGTATTTAGAAAATTACCCAAAAAAAATCGCAAAAAAAATATATATATATAAATATCCAAAAAAGCCGGATATTTTGAACGCGTTAAAAAATGTTAGAAATTTTAACAAAATTTTTGAGATACAAGCAAGTTGCATTGCTGTTGCATTTGCATTGTTGAAGGAATTACAAAAAAAAATAAAAAACCGAAGTCCTGTTTCTATATATACAAATCGCTAACATATATATCTATCTATATATCGAATCGAATCGAATCGAATCTGAATAGCCAGCGGCAACAATTCCTGCCATGTTAATCACTTGATATTTATTGTGTGTGTGTGTTTATTTATTTTTTCTCTATTTCTGTTTCCTTTTTTGCATTTGCTAAGAAAAAAGAACACTTTTTTTTGGAATACTGCACAAAATAGACGATTTCGCAATTTCTTTTCTTTTGGCCCATTGAACACACACGATCAAAAAAAAATAAAATAAAATCGAAAAAAATAAAATAAAATTCTCTATATACATATATAAAAAATCAAAATCGCATATAAATAAGAGTATATAGTAAATACGTAATAGATATATAATAGATAATAACAAGTTGATCAAGCAAGAAGTACGAAGCAAGAAGCAAGAAGACGACAACATCAATAAAAATATATATATATTAATTTTTCAGTTGGTTGCCATCACGCTGCAACCAAAGTTAAAGGCAACAAGACGGCTACAACAACAGCAACAAGAACACCAAGCACAAGGCCAGCGACAGTGGCAGCGAGAAGTCTGGCAACAACAAGTCAACACCAAAGGCATCGGCGCCACTGGAGCCATCATCATCATCACCATCATCGGCGGCAGGACAATGCGGATATGTGGTCCAATCGCCTGTTACCGCTGCTGCTGCTGCTGCTGCTGTTCCAATTCACATGCTTGCCACATGCCACACTCGCGATGGCCACGATTGCAGCCGCAGCCACAGCTCACGGTGGCCTAACCGTAATCGAGGGTTCCAGCTACACAACCACCACCACCATCATCAGTCGCAGTATAAGCACAACTTCCCCATCACCATCTCCAACCCTCTCTTCGTCGTCATCATCATCGTCTTCGTCGTCGTCGTCGTCGTCATCTTCCTCGTCGTCGTCGTCGTCGTCTGTAGTCTTGGCTGGACTTGCGCGTAAGCGACATCGCAAGCGCAACAGCAGCTGGGATGATTATCGCAATTACAATGAGAATACCACGGCTCTCGAGTGGATGAATCCTTGCGGCGGATCACACATTCCGCCCACATATCACGCCACATCCACGGCCAATCAGCGACGTCGCGCCCATCGTCCCAAGGAGGTAAGGCACAAAAAAAAAACGCTGCAAAGTGATTCTAATGCAATTACTAAATACGTTTCTTCCCTGTGGCTTTCTCTCTATTTCTTATAGATCTTTAAAATACTGCAGCGCAATGCTGGCACGGAATATCGCACGCTCAACAATAGCCACGATCACAAGGGCATCGATATACGGGACATGCAGATGTGGTCGCTGCACAATCCCAACTACAAGTTTTTGCCCAAGCTCAAGCCCAACTCAACGGTAAGTTACACACACATTGCACTTATGGGCCACATGATCACTTAGCGGCATAGTTACTTTGCACGAAAAAGATATTTAGCTAAGAACATAAATGCATATCAAATGTTGTGCTCTACTCGAGAAACTCATTGTGCACTTTAGCGCCACTAGTGCACTTAGTGGCATATATTTCGCGTTTAACAGTTACTAAAATTGAAGTGATATTAAAGTCAATTAAGCACAAACAAACGCTATATATTACCTACATCAGTTTATTTAGTTACTTTGCTTACCATAAATGCATATCAAATGCTGTGCACTTTAGCGCCACTAGTGCACTTAGTGGCATATATTTCGCGTTTAACAGATACTAAAATTGAAATGATATTAAAGTCAATTAAGCACAATAAAACGCTATATATTACCTACATCAGTTTATTTTGCAAATTGCTGTTAAGCGCAGTTGCTTATAAGTAGTTAAGTAATTGATAGTTAATTGCATTGTTTCCTAAGTAAAACAGAGAAAAATAACTTAGTTTCACATTGTAAACATTTAAGGATTATTTTGCCAAGTTGCTGTTAAGCGCAGTTGTTTATATGTTAAGTAGTTAAGTAATTGTTAGTTAACTCCATTGTTTCCCAAGTAAAACAGAGAAAAGAAACTTAGTTTCACATTGTAAACACTAAAAGGATTAGCATAGGCCGCTAAGCGAGATATACTTATACTCTCGCTTTCCCAATTAAGTCCTTCACTAATTTTCCAACATATTTGTTCCTCTTCTATTTCTTCATTCACGCAGATCGCTTTGAAGCGTTGGTATCGCAACATGCAGACTTATGTGGCCAGCTTTGCTTACTTGCGTCGCATCCAGATCAGTTGGGATCGTCATTATTTGAAGCGCGAGTCGCCGATGGCCAAGGAGCTGAGGGATCTATTGATCAGCTCACGGAGCATGCTCTGTGAACTTGAGACGGCCGTTAACAACACGTATCCGGCGATGGCGCCGGGCCGTGCAACATCGATGAAGCAGCAACGTCGCCAAACGCCGCAGTTGCCACAAATATCGCGCAGCGATATGAACAAACGTCTCAAGCTGCGCAGCAAGCGTCGTCCAGGTGCTGCCGCTGCCGCTGCAGTGGCAGCATCAGCATCAGCATCAACTGCAACACTTGCAACCACAGCGAGTGCAAGTGCAACGGCAGCAACATCGACCATGCAATTGGTGGAAGCCGATGCGATTGATGTGCGATTTGTGAAGCATCATTATTATGAATTTCTGCGCACCATGTGGCAGCTGCTGCGACGCGACAGCAAGCGTGTGCGTCAGCAGCGACGCCAGCGCAGCCAGCAGCAGCGGCAGCGACAGCGACAACAGCGCCAGCAGCCATCACAGTCACAGTCGCAGCAACAACAGCTGTGGCAGCAGCAACAACAGCAGCAGCAGCAGCGGCAGCGGTTGCAGCTTTCGCAGCTGGCTGCCAATAATGCTGGCGGCGGCAACCGCAAAGAGTTCAACGAGGTCTCCAAACCGTCGCAGTCAGCTGCAGCCTCAGCTTCAGTCTCGGGCAGACGTGGACGTGGCAAGCGCCACCAGCAGCCATCATCAACGTTGTCATCCTCATCATCATCATCATCGTCATCTGCGTCAAAGTTAACGTCAGCGTCAGCGTCAGCGTCAGCGTCTCTGTCTGCATCAGCGTCGCCGCGTGCTGCGCACGTGAAAAACACACAAAACAAACACAAGTGACAAACGGAGCAACAACAACAAAAAAATAAGAAAAAAAAAAACAGGAAAAGACAATCTTAAATATTATTATTATGTATATTCCACCAAAACGCAATCCCAAGCTTGCCTAGTTTAAGTAAATTATTTGATGGAGTTTTCAAACAAAGTCGCTCCACTTCTCTCTCTCTCTCTCTCTCTCTCTCTCTCTCTCTCTTTACCTCACTCCTTCCCCCGACGGCGTCATAAGTATTACTATTATCCTAATTATTTTGATAGGCTCTCGTTTAAGTTATTTATCGCCCCGAATCACAATCGAATATCAATCTAATTAAGCATTACAATTATAAGGAAGCAACTACAAACCAACAACAACAAAACATTCCCTCTCCCAACCCTAAAAAACCTCTAAATATCTACCTCCCCTTTGAAGCTGTTGCCGTTCTAGTCACAAAGGATCAACCGCACCGCACCGCACCGCATTATGATTATGATTGCATTCCTATTTAGTTTATTATTTTATTTGGCATCCTAACCAACTCGAAAGTATTACGTGAATTTTCTCGAAAACATTTTCTTAGTTATAAAATACCAATAATTGTATCTGTATCTTTATTCGTATTTTTAATTTTTAATTTTTTTTTTTTTTTGCCTTTTTTTCGTTTATTGTTTAAGTTAATTTATGTAGCTTAATTTACCATACAACATTTTTTTTCAGTAGCATTTTATAAGCATTGTTTGAACTGTGATATAGTCGTGAGTGTTAACCGCATTATGCTTAGCTAGTTTGTATTTTTTTTTTAATATCTGATCAAATTGTAAATATATATATTTAGCGCACACACACATTTTTATGTAGAAACTTGATAAAATAAGCTGGCGAAATAAAAGCAAACAATAAATACATGACAAATAAAATTAACAATGCGTTTTATCTGCATACTTTGGCAACATTTTCTTTTGTTTTACAGATTTAAGTGATTCTCTTAATTTTGATAAAAATCACATAATGTGTCTATAGGATACGATCTTACCTCATTTAAGGGCTAAAACTCGTGCGATAAAATAAATGAAAATAAATTATTGACAAATTTCTGAAACTGCATTCAAAAAAATAAACACGTCAAAAGCCTAAGATGCTAAGCTATGTTAACTTCGTGTTTAGTTTGATTTTTGCCTAGATTTTGTGTTGGTTTTTTTTTTTCTTTCAATAAATACCTTTAAGAATTAAAGCAAACTAAATGGTGTTTATAAAAAAATAAATCAATTAAATATAAGCAATGTATTTTTATTTGATTTATCTCGAATTTCTATCAAAGAAATTCGATACTGCTTAGATTAACAAAGAAATTCTGGAGCTTACAAATTAAATTCATAAGCGATTTTACTAAATAAAATGAATATTTTATTCTAGGGAATTAAGTTCAGCGATTGAGACTTATATCTGATAGTTATATTTTTAATTTTTCACTTTTGGATCTTACAAATTAAAGAATTAATAAATAGATAGTCTAAATGGATTGAATATTTTGTAACATTATAATTTAAAAAATGTAGTTCAGCTTGTGGATTTTACATGTTAAATTCATAATTAAATTGACTAAATAAAATGAATATTGTATTTCAAAGAATTAATATATTATATGTTATTAGAAATTAAAAATTTAATACATTAATACATATATGTCTTTTAATTTGTTATTTTTCTTTTTGTTTAATTTTAGGATCTTTCAAATTTCGATTGACGGAATAAATCTAAATTTCTCTTAATAGAAATTCATAAATAAATTAACAAAATATAATATAAATATTTTTCTTTTTAATTTCTTTTCACTTTTATTGGCACTCCGATGATGCTGATTATATTGATATTAAGAGATCATCTTTTGGTTGAAGATCTGTCTGCCAACTGCTCTTTGTTCAGTTTTGGACGTTTTACGATCTGTGTCAGGCGGCGGCGTCAAACTATTAGCACTTGGCACCAGATACATCGATTGGCAGCTGCCAGCTGCAGTCTGAGTCGGAGTCTGAGATGCCTCCACCTGCCTACCTGGGTAACTGGCTGTCCAGGTGAGCTCAATGAATCTATGCTATATGGTTAGCAGTATATTGAGTGTGCGAAGATCGTCGTCAATGAGCTCAAAACGATCAAAACAGATCGAAGCCAAGTGAGCTTAAAAATCAACTGAGCCAACTAACTCTCAATGAACTTTGAGCCATTCGTTTAGCCGTCGTTAAGTAAGCGCTTAAGCGAAGCGAGCGATTGCACTTGTCTAGCCACAAAGATCGTTGCTTGCTAAGCACCTTTTATGTTAATATAATCCATGCTTTTGTTTTGCAGAGCGGATTTACGCAAATTTACTTTTTAATGCCCATCTCGGTCGGTATGGCATTTTCGGATGGCTGCTGATTGAGCCAATCCAATCCATAGTCTAAGGACACAAGAGGACAAATACGCCAAGCTCCGTTTAGGGCGCTTAGTGGCACCTTTTGCTCTGAGGACAATGTCGGTGTTTGCTGTTGCGGATTAACACGACGGAACATCGCAAAAACGGAAGCTGTATCTCGAGTGTCATCAACAACAACAACAACAACAACAACATCTTCTTGTTGTTGTTCCTCTGTCCAGGGCCAAGTGTTGACATACAAATGGATTAGGCTGCAACACTGACCAAGCCAAAGCGAATAACTTACTAAAAATATTTGAATATTATTATGCTGCCGCTGTGGCTAAGCCGTTTATTGATTGCAATCGAGCCAGGAAGCCGTCGTCGTCGTCGTCGTTGTCGTTTTGTCTTTGGCCATGTTAGCTAAGCCCATGTGCGCTGCACTTAAGCCTTACCTTTCGCTCTCTCTCTCTCTCCCTCTCCCTCTCGCTCTCTTTCTCTCGCTCTCTCTCTGTCTGTCAGTGTCAAGTGTCCCAGGCCAAGGACTGGACGCGACGCTGCAAAGGGTCGACGAAGGTGTCCTTTTTGGTCGTTGTCGAAAGTAGGTGTTGTTATATTTTTAGCTGTCATAAATATTGTAAAACTTCGTAAATATTTAAACAGCGTGCACAATAAAGGCAAATGGCAGAGGCTTGTTCGGGTTTTGGTTTTGTTTCTGCTGTTCCTGTTGCTGTTGCTGTTTCTCCGTCTACGACGTCCTTTCGGCCTGCCTAACTCTATTGTGTCCTGTATGTCGAGAGCAGAATTCGCCTCAGCTACCTGACCATCTATATCTTTATATATATGTTTATTTTACTTCATTTTTTTCCTTTCTTTCTTTCTTTTTTGCACACTTGCGGCATGAAATTTGAATATTGTCCAGGGTCGGAGGCAGGGGCAAAAGATTAACAACATTTAATAACCCATCATTTTTCGGGGCATTTTTCGGGTTCGTCCTGCAGTTTCGGTTCGGTTTCCTTTTTGTGGCGAAACATTTTTAGCTATAATGCAGATAACTGCATTTTGTCTCTCTTGACCAGTCCCTTTGTTCTTGGCCCTGTGTTTACTCGTTTCCCTGCCGCCGCCGCCGCCGACGCTTGCATCTTTCTGCTGCTGCCACTTTTTGCTATTGTCATTTTTATATTTACAATTTATTTTCCTTGTTTTTTCTTCATTTCTTTCTCTTTTTTTTATTGTTTCGGCTGCACTTTTCTCAGAACGTTTCTACTGGGTTGTCTCGCAATGAAATTAAGTGATCGCCTCAAAGTGAGAGAGAGAGAGAGAGAGAAGGGAAGCTGGACACACACACATCACACACATGTGTGTGTGTGTTTACGATACGACAATCAGTGACATTAATTTGCTCAATCGACTGTAAGCGGCAAATCCATTATCGGATTTATTTGACAAGCAATCATCATCACGAAATTCAATCATAATTTGTTGCCACATTCAATTGAATTCAACTCAATTTCGGCTTGGCTTTTTGAGTGCAATAATTCAATTAAATTGAGTCTTTTATTAAATGACAAATTTGAATGAAGTATCAATTGTTTGATTGTGTTAAGTAATTTACACAAATTTGAGTATTTTTTTGTGTGAACTTTATTTCATTTATGTTCATAAATTGTTAGTAATAAAATAAGGTAACAATTTCATGATGGAGCTCAATAATTTAGAAAATGATTCATTATACGAATCTCATCCCTAATAATAAATGATTTTTTTACATTTCATTTTAGATTACATTTAATTATTACATATTTCTATTTAATTCATTAATTAGTGAATTTGAGAAGTATCTTTAATTCTAATTTATTGGGTTTGATTTCTTTGCATACATTCCATTCCGTTTCCAACAAAAAATAAAAGACTTGAAGCTATAATTGGTTGATCATTTATTGCCATAAACAATTTGGTTTATTTGCTTTGTTATAAACAAAAGAATATCTGAGTTGTATACAACGTTCAACGTTTATGCTGATTTTGTTGTTTGGAGATTGAATTTGAATGCTTCAATGCCCCCAGCTTCATGGCATTTAATTTGTTAACAAATAAACTGTTTTAATTAGTTTGTCAAATGGCGCGTGTGAAATGCATTTTGAAGTGTTTGTGGTTTTTATTGATTTATTGATGGAGTGTTTTATTTGATTCGCTTTTTTTCAGCGTGTTTACAGTTCACAGCTGCTACTAGTAAACGTTATTTGATTGGGAATCTCCCGTTTGGTATGCTTAAATTATAGTATATTAGCATATATATAGTATCCAATGCTATACAAGACTATTTTATACAATTATGCTTAAATTATACTATTATAGTGTAATTTAAATACTATTAGGCTTAACTCATACCATATTAATATATAAGTAGTAAGTAGTATGTTATCTACTACGTATTCTATAAAATAGTCCACTATACTTTATTATAATATACTATATATATTTCCCGTCGTGTGTACAGTATATTTTATATACTGTACTATACAATATACTATACAATTATAATATATATACTAATATACTATACTCACTATATACTTGTATATAATTATGGTTTAAATAATATACTATTATGCCTAACGCATACCATATTAGTATATAAGTAGTAAGTAGTATGTAGTATACTTTATTATAATATACTATATATATTTCCCGTCGTGTGTACAGTATATTTTATATACTGTACTATACAATATACTATACAATTATAATATACTATACTCTACTATATTATAATATACTATATGTATTTCCCGTCGTGTGTACAGTATATTTTATATACTGTATTATACAATATACTATACTAATATACTATACTCTACTATATACTTGTATATTTCCCGCCTCGCATTGAACATTTAAATCACGAACTTCTTTGCTACTAATTATATAATTTGTCGACTGTGTGTGGTTTTTTTTTTCTCAACTTTTTTTTTTTTTTTTTTTTTTTTTTTTTGGCTTGGCTTGGTTGTTGTCGTTTTATTAACACACACTTTTATAGTCATTTATGTAATCTCATAGAGTGCGAGCACATAAATCCCAAAGCGAGTTCTCATTTAACAGTCGCACTCTGGGATTGTGTGTTTTTTTTTTTTTTTTTTGGTTTGGTTTGGTTTTTTTTTTTTTTTTTTGTGGTTGTAGTTGGGAACTGCTTGGGGGACTGAGAGAGGTTTTGGGTCTTGGTGGCAGGCCTAACAAATTTTGCATATGACTTAATAAACATGTCGTTGAACTGTCGCCAGCAGCACTTTTGTTAAGTTTATGGCGCAGTCGCGTCTGCCTAGTTGTTTCTCGTTGACGTTGTCGTTGTTGTTGCTGTTGTCGTTGTTGTTGCTGTTGTTGGTGTTGTTGTTGCTACTGTTGCTGTTGTGTTGGTGTTGAGCTCTGCTCGGCCGATGTTGTTACTGAGCTTTTAAGCACCTAAAAACACTTTTTAATTGTTAAATTTTTTTTTTCAGCGTGTGTGTGTTTTTTTCTTCTCTTTTCTGCTGCCGTGCACATTGAACTTGAGCCGACAGCGAAAATAAAAGCAAAACAACAGCAGCAACAACAACAACAGTAGCTGAAGAAACAGAAACAACGCAGCACAAAAAATTGTAATTACCATGAGTAATATTTTATTACACTTTGACACTGAAGGAAAAACTTTACAAGAACAACGGCTGGGCTGGGGAGGTAAACGCAAATAAAGTGTATAAAAAAAACATACAGAAAATAATGAAGAACATTTTAGTGGAGTCAGCTCGACTGCTTTGTACCTCAGAAACTACTCAAATTAATAATAATAATTAATAATTGTTTTTGTTTTGTGTTGCAAAAGTGAAGTAGTTTCATATCATAAGAAATGTATTCTATTAGTGATTTTTTTTTTAAACTTTATTTTATAAATTAAATTTTTAATTTAAAAAAGGTTAGCTATAATTAAAATTAATACTAACGCTATTGGTAAAGCAATGGCAGCGAAGGCCTTCAGCTTAATAAATTAAATTTATAAGATGATAATATATGTAAGAATACTAAAATACTAAAAACTCTGTTCTTCAACTAATATTTTTTCTTAATCTAATTCATAAACATATTGCTATATTTAATTTATATATGTAAATCTTCTTAACCAGCTGAACTCCAATATTTGCGGACAGTTTGCAATGACGTTTCGAATTGAATCATGCCATTTGAATTAATAATAACCTATTTTTAACAGAGTTAGTTGGAAAAAGTTCGCAAATACAAAAGCGATTGCTCCAATTTTGAAATTTATTTATGAATTTTTCCTGAAAAAAAAACTATTATTTTTAGCTTGTGATTTAAATAAAACGTATAATCGCTAAGGTCCCTGATGCTGGTAAGGAATAATAGTTCCCGGAAATGGGCAATTACCCTAATTCTGGAATTTGGGTAATATTATTTTTAACTTAATTGGGCTTTTAATAGTAATGTTAATCGATAAGGTCTCTGATGTATGTGCTGGTAAGGAAAAGAAGTAAAATAATAATTCCCGGAAGTGGCGGAAGTCTTTGTCGTCAATGCATATGATGGGTATGTGAGAGTTGCGCATGCTCGACAAAAAAGTGCGAACATTTTTTGCTTATTAAAAAACTTGGAGCGGGCATCGAAAAATGAAATAGAATTGTGGTAAAAATGCTTGCAAGAAATATGTATGTATGTACATGCGTGTACATGTCTGTATGTATGTATATGTATGGGACTCCCTTCCCCTTCCCCCACCCCCCTGTGAGCGACTGGCTACGCTTTGATGGCAAGTAACTTACTTAAGTAGCGGTAGCAACAGGCTACTAACATGTTTATGCTGCTTTTATGAGTTGGCAATAAAATCGAACCAACTACGAAAATGAAATGAATAAAGGCAAATGCTGAGCAGAGGGCAGCGGGTGGGCGAGACAGAGACAGAGACAGAGCGAGAGCGAGAAAGTGTACGGTTGTGTAGTGTAGAGAGCAGCTTGCATCTCGCTCTGCCAGGATAGCAGCCGCATATACAATGACTTCATCGATTTATAGCGGTCACGAGAGTGTTTTGTCTTTGTCTTGCTTAGTTAGTTTTGCGTTTGATTTGACACTGACACGGCGCAGTGTGAGCGAGAGGGAGAGGGAGACGGAGAATTCAAACGGAGACGCAAAACGAAGACCAAAAACGAAGATTGAGTCTGAGCTCTTTGCACGCTTTGCCTTCGCTTTCGGTTTTCGGTTTTCGGACATGCGCGACTTGCGTTATGCGTATTGCGTTTTTATGATGATATTGTTTTGCATTTGTTGTTTGTGTCGCGCACTCGCGTTTCATTTTCATTTTCCCTTTTTGCCGTTTGCATTGCGTTCGTTGCGTGGATTAAGCCACGTCTCTCTAGGAGTAGCCACCGTCCATCGTTCATCGACCACCGTCGAGCATTGGGTTAGAGAGTGAGTGAGTGAGTGAGTTTGTTGGCCAAATACTCATTCCTGGAAGCCACGACCGCAGCTAACTCGCGTCGCGCTCCGCGACCTCATCCTTGGCTGCATTTTATGGTTTGTCGTCATAATCACCACACAGCATCGCGCTCTCTCTCTGTCTCTGTCTCTGTCTCTTGCTCTCTATTTCACCCTCACTTTGCCTGCTTTCAACAACAACAACAATGGCAACGGGATCGGGACCGGGATCGGGATCGGAAACAGCACCCGTGACACACTCAGCACTCAACAAGGCGTCAACTTAGCGTTGCTGTCACTTGATTTATGCCAGTTGATTCTGCATTCTTCTAGAACTTTTATTTATAATATTCGATTGAAGAAACTCAACTCTATTCGTTTTTATACCCGCTACCCATAGGGTAGAAGGGTATTATAACTTTGTGCCGGCAGGAAATGTATGTAACAGGTAGAAGGAGGCAACTCCGACCCTATAAAGTATATATATTCTTGATCAGCGTCAACAGCCGAGACGATCTAGCCATGTCCGTCTGTCCGTCTGTTCGTCTGTCCGTATGAAACACTGGATCTCAGAGACTATAAGAGATAGAGCTATAATTTTTTTTCGACAGCATTTGTTATGTTTGCACGCAGATCAAGTTTGTTTCAAAATTTTGCCACGCCCACTTCCGCCTCCGCAAATAAAAAAAAAACGAATAACAAGCGTAATTTCAAAGCTAGAGTTGAATTTTGGTATAGATAATAATTACTATAGTAGTTATGATTCCTGAAAATTTGGTTGCGATCAGATAAATACTGTCGAAGTTATTAAAGAAATACTTTTGTATGGGCAAACACGCCTACTTACTAGGGGTCTTAGTTGCTTTGGTTGACAATCTGGTATATTGTGCCGTCTATGGTATATTTTGAATGCGGTACTATACCGATATACTAAATATACCATTTGGTATATTTTTAGTATTTTTTAGTATATTCGGTATATTTTGAGAAAAATACCGCAAAAAATATTGCTTTCATTCAAAATGGGTAGCGGGTATCTCATAGTCGAGTACACTCAACTGTAGTTTTCTCACTTGTTATATTTAAAATGTCAATAGCTTTTGTTGTTAATAAATATGTTTATAGACATGTCGAGAAGCATGTCGAATCGAGAAGTATTCAGTTTGGATGTATTATTTATGAAATATTGAAGACACAAATTTCAGTGTTTAGGAAAGTCGTCTTCTAATGTTCCAGCAGTTTCTTTACCTAATCAAAGATATCGATCTATTGATTTAAGACTAATTAGATCGTCAAGATTAAGCAAAAAAGTTATGCTATAACATATTTTCTATTTACTTTTTTTTGGAAAAGTTCTACTTTCCCGTTTTCTTAAATACTGAAATATATGTCTTTCATATTATCTAAACTTATACTACTATTACTATTATATAAATATTTTAAATTGCATAATGATCCGCGTGTAAACATTGAAGATATTAAGGAACATTCAAATGGAACTCATACTCAATTTCTTACATAGTCTATTTCCTGAAATACTGAATGGAAGTTTCCTATGTGTATGCATAGCGAACATACGTTTGCATTATATAGAGTTGTTGTCGTTATTCCCGTTAGATTTGTCATTCTTTTGGGCACCGTTAACACTTCCGTTATGCTGAAGATGTTGTTGTTGATGATGATGATGATGATGTTGTTGCCAGGAGAGCGAGAGAGAAAGTCTCAAGCTATAGAAATGTGTGTTGGCGTTGACGATGTTGGCGGTGTCATTGTTGTTGTTGTTGTTGTTGTTGTTGCTGTTGAGGCTCTCCTTTATACAGCTATCCTGTTGCTATCCTTCTTTGTTGCTGATGCGTGTTGTCAATAGAGCGAAACAAATATCAGGAAATGTCATCATTTTGTATGGCATAAGTGAGATTTGAAAAGAACAACTCAGGGGGGGAAAATTGAATTAAATCGAACACACACACAGGACATACTCGCAGGACACCTCACCACACACAGAGAGCGTGTAAGTGAAAGAGAAAGAGAAGAAAGAAAAAAACGAAGAGAGTTGCCTGCTACAACACTCAACAATCGCATCACAATAATGTCACTGCCACAGTTTCCACACAGTCAGACAAGACCTCAGACTCGGTTTCTCAGTTTGAGTCTCAGCCTCAGTCTCAGTCTCAGCAGCATCAACTTTGTTCCCTCAATTTTCGTCCCCAGCCTCGCCGCATTGTTGCAGTTGTGCTGTTGGCTTTGCCTCGTCGTTTTGTTGTATCTACTCTTCTGTTGTTTGCATTGTTCTTGCTCAACAGATTTGATCAGTTTTTAATGAACTTCATTCATGTTTGAATGACTTTGATCAGTTCCGCCTTTTGGCCTCGCCTCGTCTCGGTCTCAGTCTCTGTCGCAGTCTCTGCCTTTTCCCTTGCCTTCGTCTTTGAACCCTACTTCTTCTCCTCCTCCTCCTCCATCTCCGTCTCCATCTCCTCTGGCTTGGCTATAAGCAAACAATAGCAAATACACAAACCTTTTGAACGCGTGCGGCGATTGTCGCTCACTTGCTGTTGCTGTTGCTGTGTGTTGTGACAGTGACAAAAAGAAGCACGCACAATTTGGTATATGTGTGCATGTGTGTGTGTGAGTGTGAGTGTGGGTGTGTCTGTCTGTGGAGCGAGAAAGTCGCTTTGGCATACGCGGCGTATGTGCAATGTGCTCCAGGCTAATCCCCCCCTTCAAGGGCTAGCATTTAAGCCGCTTTTGCTTAACCCTCATCCAAAATGCAGCATCAGAAGCATCTGCATCTGCATCTGCATCAGCATCAACAGCATCATCATCGCGATCCTCGTTATCATCATCATCAACATCTTGATCATGATCATGAGCATCGTTGTGTCAAGATCAACGAGGCGTTCAAAATATTTATTTTCACCAACACGTCAACTGACCGTCAACTTTGCCCCAAACGATCAAGCGAGCGAGACAGCAGCACGGCGAGTGAGAGCGTGAGCGAGAGCGAGAGCGAAAGAGAGAGGGATTGAGTGAAGGAGACGCAGGTGGCACACACATTGATTGAGGGTCCTTAAAAGGGTACAAATCATCAGAAAATTGTATTAAATGTCCCACATAATGAAATGAAAAGAGCAACAGAGCCTCAACACACACACACACACACACACACACACAACTTGCAGTTGGAGTCGACTTCTTGTGCATATATAGAAATTATTGTTATTGTATTGTGTTGTGTGGCATGTCAGAGAAACTGAGAAGCTGAGAAGCTGAGAATCAGAGAGTCACCGGCAGGCAGAAGTTGTAGAATTATGATCATGATGATGATTGTCATTATTGAGGCACTCTTGCTTTGATCTCTTGCAGAGTCTCTCTGAAAAGTCTTCAGTTTTTTTTTCAGTCTTTTTTTTTTTTTTTTTGTTTTAGCCACTCGTTGGCCAGAAGGCTTTCGGCTGATCCAAATGGGCGCAGCTCAGCTCACAGCTCACAGCGTAGAGCTCAGAGCAAGTGCAACCGCATTGAAAAAACCGCCGCCAAAGTTGACGGCATTGTGTCATTGTTAAGTGTTGTTTTTGGTTGCACTGTAGAATATATATCTGCCGCTGTCTCTCTGGTTGTGTTCTACTCTATTTGTATTTATTTGATTTGTGATTAATGCTGAAGAGTGAGTGTGTGCGTGAGACACCTCAAGAGAGTGCTATGACTTTGATTCTGTTGCTGTTGCTGTTGCTCTGGCTGACTTTAAGTTTATGAGACGAGCATTTTCGTTGCACGCTTCTACTAGTTGCAATACTAGTTGAATACGTAATACTCTATACTTTTATTGCAGGTTCTAATTGAGTTGTTTGGCAATTAATCGGCCACCCCATTGCGTATACGCCATGTTGTTCTCTATGTTGTTTTCCTTATTCTCTTTTTGTTGTTGTTGGCAAACACCTGGCGCAGTGGGAGTTAATTGAGGCATTGAGATTGTACAATGCCCAGGCAGTCTTTCGAGAGCACCTTGCGTGGCTCGCTGCTGTGGCCAATGCTGTGGCCGATGCTGTGATTGTGACTGTGACTGTGACTGTGACTACAACTGCGACTCGGTTTGCTTGCTTGGCTTGGCTTGGCTTGGCTTGGGTGGTCCTAGACACGACACTTTAGACACATAGTCTTTGCCTTGCAAATTGAGCTAATAGAGAGACACAGAGAGACACAGGGGCGGCAGGGGCGTGCCGTGCACAGCTGGTTGTCGTTCATGATGTTGTTGTTGCGCCGCCGCCGCTTGTGTAAATATTTCCTCATTTTATTTGTGGCACACACAAAAGAAGCAAAGAGCAAAATGTGCAGGCGGCCTGGGGCATATTGTTTTAACACATTAGCAGCGCAATGCAACAAATAATTTCCATAAAATGCTGCCACGACAATGACGACAAAAAACCGCCTGTAAATGGAGCGCGCAACAACGACGACGACGACGACGACGACGACGGCAACGTTGACTGCGACGCAGACGTTGACTGCGATGTCCGATGTCAATTTGGAATGCATGAAAGAGATATGTCACAGGAAGAAAATATTAGTCTTTGTCATTAGGCAAAACAAAACAAAACAAAACGAGACGAAATAAAAAAGCAAAACAATCAGTCTCTAAACCATCATCCATGGATGGGTTACAGCTTTTTTTTTTTTCATTTTTCGTTTTGTGTTTTTTTTTTTTTTTGTTTTTGTGCGCCGCTTCGACTTCGGGGCGGCCGCCGTGGCCCAGAGAGTCAGTGTCAGAGTCAGAGTCGTAGTCGAAGTTGGAGTTGGAGCCACCGTCAGAGGCAGAGGCAGAGGCAGAGACAGAGGCAGAGGCAGAGACAGAGTCAGAGCTACAGCTACAGTTAGAGCCTGAGTACTGAGTCCCGGACTCGCTGTGTCTGTGTATGTTTGCCTGATGTTTGCCCACCAACAAAGTTAACACTGGAAATGTCCAAGAGCTGTTGTTGCCACATTCACATTATTTAAGCAGCAACAACGCCAACAACAGCAACAACAGCAACAACTTAACAGACAAAATGTTTCCCATCATAAAAAACTGAACGCTCCACGTTTGCGTCTTTGGCTCCATCTTCATAAATGAAACGACAACAACTAAGAACACTGACAGTCTACAAGTGATCGACTAGAAGTTATGCTGTGAAAATTAATGCACAATGATGAAATCATTGAAATATTGCATTGTTGCATATTGCATATTGATAAAACATATCATTCAATTATGTACGTATATGAAATTTATATTTGAATAAAGTTTTTATATAATACAAGAAAGAAAGATAGAAAATTAACTAAAGACAATGAAAGTTTAGATAAAATATATTATTGAACTATCATTTGAATAAAGTATATGAAATTTGTAATTGATATTCAATTTGTGTAATGTAATAATAACGAAAAGAAATATAGAAATATTATAAATACAACAAATGTTTAGATAATATAATAAAATATAAAATTTATATACATGATTAAATAAGGTATATAAAATGTGTATCAAAATTGAATTTATATTTTGCGATGATAATGGAAAGATGCACAAATATTAGCTTATATTAATTAAAAGAAAATTAAATTTTAGATAAAATATAATTACAATATATATATAATTAAATTAAAATACAATTTAGGTATAGATAAGTTAAATTTAAAATAACTTTTCTATTAAATATTAAACCTAGTCAATACTATCTTTTGATCGCATAAATTTGATACGATGTGATACTATCATTCAAGTAAATTTGATAGCCTCAGTAGTCATGAGTATTTTTATGCATATGTACGTAATATTTATATAAATATTCAAATTAATAAATAATAAATTTCAAATAATACATATTGGAATATTTATATTTAGTATTTTACATAAACTTGAATCAAATAAATAATATTTAAGTAACCATTTTATACTATTCACAGTTTTTTAATTAAACGAATTCTTAATTTCATAAAACACATTTCATAGTTTTAATGTTGATTTCCAGAGTTTATGCTTCTCTACTCCCTCTTGGTCATAACACCCGGTTTTGGCCATTTTTAATGGGTACAGGGTATACAAATAAACCGACTTTATACAAAGCAAACGAAATTAAAAACGGTTCAAATGGTTTGCTTGTGTAAGCAATTGGCTTGTACTCCCCTTTACCGCCTACCATCTAACTTCTAAGGGCTCTCTATACTTTCCTCACCCTCTCCCTCTGCCTTTAGCGCTGTCTCTTTCTTGCACTCTGTCGCCCTACGGAAATGCCACAGGTCGCGCGGTGTGTGGAAACGGAAGGGGCTTTCGGCAGCCGCTTTAGGTTTTTCTACCTACTTCAAAGTGGCTCAGCTCATTGGGAAAATAGTGTGATTTTGTTATATACCCTGCAGTCATTATAAAACGGCTCTGATCGAGACTATCTTTCTATTGTAGTGAATCAATTTTGTTTATAGCTTTATTGCATTTACAGACCTATTTAGAATACCTTATCTCTTCACAACAATCGTTTCGTGTTGGCAACACATTATGTGTGCTTTGCCAGAAATTCGTATAATATTCTAAATTCAAATTCACATTTTATGCCTTTTATTAAAAAATGTACTTAATATATTTCTTTCTAATCGTTTTAATATTTCATTTCGAAACATAAAATGTGAGTTTTACTTTCATTCTTATAGAATGGGCATATAAATAAAACTTTAAATATTCCTTCCACATATAGTATGTGATTTTATAATTTTATATAAGAAAAATGATCGATAAAAATACATTACTATATTCATTTATTAAATAAATCATAATAAAGAGAACGAATTTCTTACTTTTATTTGCTGACATCGTTAACCTAAATTGCAAACGATAAATCAAATTGAATTACAAATAATTTGTTTTTATATATCATATACCGTTGTTATATTATTATTATTATTTTGTCTTGTATTAAGTTTCTTCAATATTTCGTTGTGATATTATTATTATTATTTTGTCTTGTATTAAGTTTCTTCAATATTTCATTTATAATACGTTAAAAGAACAAAGAAATATTCATATTTGAAGAACTTCAAAGTCATTGAAATTTCTTCAACTCTGAAACTACTCGACATTAGGGTATCTTATAGTCACTTTTCCTTTCGCTATAGTTTCCACTCGTATAGTTCTCATCCGGGAGATAAGCAAAGAGTTGCATCAAGTTTTGGGGGGTTGGATGTTGTTGTATTTGGGGCAAACCCCGTTTCGCAATTGTCAGCGTTGCACTTGTAGTTGCAAACAAGATTTGTGGATTAGGCATCGAGGCATCGAGGCATCGTGGGAAGCACAGATTAATTTGAATGCAAGTGAGCACTCACAGGTGAAGCGAGACGAGCATCTCAAGCGAATAAACACAGTTCGGGACTTTACATTGTTCCCAGCTTGACAAATTGAACTTTGAAATTCGCTATTAATAGTTTTGCTGAATATTTTCGAGGAGCATAAAGTACAAATAGTGTAGAAGTGTGTGCGTGTGTGTGGCAACAAAATTCTGGTATCTATTCGCTGGAAATGAGCTCGATTGGAATGTCCCACATAAAAATATTAGGCCGGATATCAGGCGACGGTGACGGCGACGGCGACGACGACGGCGACGGTTGCTATCACACTTCATTTTTCCTATTAAATTTGCGTACTACTTAATAATCAATCAATCTACAAATACAATTTATAGCATAAATCTAAGGGCTAAGTACAAGAACAATATTATGTCTTATTTTTAGCTTTCGATTATTTTGGATCCATTGACGTAAATCGTTGTACTGTTTTTTCTCCCCCCCCTTTCTTTCCCACATTTCTATTTCTCCATGTTTTGTTGCTGTTTTTTTTTGTTTTGTTTCAACGCCTATTTTTGGCGTGGTAACTAAACGGAAATACCCATAAGCTAGCTCTTGACGGGGAATGTTTCGGAATGTTTATGCAATTATTGTACACTTCTACAACAACAACTACAACTACAACAACAACAACAACAGCAACAAGTATTCACATTGTTCTCTCCTCAATTTTTTATGACGTTTGTCGTGTGAGGTGAGTGGTTTAGAGGGGGGGAGCGGGGCTTGGTCGCTGCTGATAAGCGCGACTGAAGGAAATTCAAACATCTCTTGCATACCAATGACATGTGTCAATTCACCTATTATACAAGTATATAGCTGAGGACTTGGCAATAAACTTACTAAGTAAAAGTCGCAGATTACGAACATTCCCTAATACACTTATTTCATTCATATATTTATTTAGTGATTGTTATTAGTACGCTTAAGGTTCGCAGTTGTATATATTTTTGTGATAAATTAAAAGAGAAAAACTGATTTATTTAAATAATATTTTTATTCATTATGGGTAATTAAATAATTGTAAATTTGATTAATTCAATTGGATTTCATGTTGTATATTTTAATTGTACTTTATCACATCATTTATTAACTTATGAAGTTTCTAAGCTTACTTATTCCCAATAAAACATGAATTTTCTATATATATCTTATTCTTTTTCGTGTATATAAGTATTTTATGTTTTTTGTATTTTTTTTGTTACTCAATTTTTAGTTTGAACCATTTTATTTCGGCTGATTAAATCAATAACAAGTAAGAAAGCAACAGTCGAGTGTTTTTGAATAAAAGCAAAAAATACTAAATATACTAAATACTTTCAGTATATTTTTAATACTTTTTGGTAATATTGATTTAGTATGTTGCATATTACTATTATTTTTTATTCTTTCAATTCAAATATACAGAATTATACACACTTCACAAAAAAATCATGAAAACTAAATATATTTTA
This sequence comes from Drosophila kohkoa, assembly GCA_019972355.1. Taxonomy (NCBI): domain Eukaryota; kingdom Metazoa; phylum Arthropoda; class Insecta; order Diptera; family Drosophilidae; genus Drosophila; species Drosophila kohkoa. Next base: position 1,130,408 of record BJEL01000077.1, read on the forward strand.
ACTATGAAGTGTTAATAAAACATTAATATTAAAGGCAACTTTTCTACCTTACAATATAAAGCAATTAATATACATACATGCGTATATATATAACATATATACATATATATATATATGTTATATGTTTAGAGTAGTGCCTTTTCAAATGTCTTCCTAAATAAAACAAATGTTTTTCAACGATAGCTAAGGACTTAAACGAATTGAAAATTTATTTTCAGCATTTAAATTAATTCAACGACATTTCAAAATTTATAATAAAGCACTTCCATCATAATGTTTGTGCAGAACAAAATGATGTGCAAACAAATTATTAAAATTAAATCATAAAGTAAGCAAAAGTATATCGAAATGCACTCTTCATTTGCCCTAGAAACAATCTTTTAGACTGTCTGGAAATAATGTAAAAGTCAAGTCACATGTCGATGACGCACAGGAAAGTTACATAAGACTAAAGACGTAGTAAAGTAACTAACTCGAAGGTCGCAAGTAATGCCTGAGTAAATGAAGAGTTTAGATATGAATGTTACATGCATCTCAGTGCACCTTTTGCTTTATCTGAATCAGCAGAGAAAATAGATTTATATAAACGCATGATCGTAGAAATTGTTGTAAGATATGTATTATACATATGTCATGCATATTTATATTTATGCAATTATATTAAATAGTTATTTAGTTAGTTGAATGCATTTCTCCGCTCTCTTTCTCTCTCTCTCTCTCTCTCTCTCTCTCTCTCTCTCTCTCTATTTCTCTTTCGATTGTTCTCATTCTTGTGGAAGTATCTGCGGGTGCCTCATGCCAGTAACAAACAAACATCAACTACAACAACGACTAAAAGTAAGAGCAGTGACAACGACAACAACAACTACAACTACAACTACAACTACAACAAACAGCAACAACGATAGCGACATTAGTCTCACGCTTACTCACACAGTTAATATTTCTGGGAAAAACGCCAGAGTTTCTCGCAATTTTATGATGAATTCATTGAATTTCGTTGTTGTTTCAGTTAAAAATATGAAGAGAAAAACCGATATAGTCAACCGAAGCAATGACAAGACAATAAAAAAAAAATTATTTGTCAACTTTTTACTCTACAATTTGGAGCTAATAAATATGTAAATAAATATGTAACCACCAATAAAAAATAACGTTTTGAGTATTTAATGTTGTATACAATTAAAAAATATTATACATTTTTTTCCGGTCCTTTTTCTAAAATCTAAAAAATTATTTATCAACTTTTTACTCTACAATTTGGAGCTAATAAATATGTAAATAAATATGTAACCACCAATAAAAAATAACGTTTTGAGTATTTAATGTTTTATACAATTAAATTTGAAATTTATTGTAGTTTTGTTGTTATTGTCATCAAATTGTCATCATTGATAGGTTTCTTTCTATTTGTAATAGGGAATATACTTTATTATACTCTTAAAGTTCAAAGCAACCGGAAATAGTTTAGCGATTCGCCCCAGAACTAAGTTCATTATAGTAATGTTAAATGGGAAAATCATTATAAGGTGTTTTACCTTTAAATGTATGCAGAAGACAGAAGAAGTCATCTGCGACACCATAAAGTATATATATTCTTGATCAGCGTCAACAGCCGAGACGATATAGACATGTTTGAGCACGTAGATCTCAGGGATAATAAGACACTATCTCTCTCTGTCTTGTCGAAAGTGTTTGTTATATTTGAACGCAGTTCAATATTGCTTTATTTTTTTGCCACGCCCACTTCCTCCCCCGAAAAACATCAACAAAAATCGAATAACAAGTGTAATTTTAAAGCGCGGAGACTTTTGGTACATTTTAAATACTACAGTCTTTAAGATGTGTTAAGATCAGATAAAAATTGTAATAGGTATTTGAGAAATCATTACTTGGGGATCTTTTCTACGGATTTTAGGTTCATTGGGTGACAATCTGGTATATTTGGCACTTTATGGTATATTTTGAATGTAGCTTTCAAGTAGCTTTCCTACATGTTTTCATACGATTTTCATTTATTTTGTATAACTAAATTATTTAAAATTCGATTGTTTTGTATATTATATTTAAAAATTTTGCTATTTTACTGTGTCATTTATCGCATTCTTTGTCGATTCATTTCTATTTTAATAGCTAAATGCGATAAATCAATTTGAAAACTAGAAATTAATAACTAAACCCGCAGCTGCTGAAATTGCTGGAGATTAAAAATATAAAAAAAGAATGTGCAACACTTAAGTGTTTATTAATTCAGCATTATGATAGGCGACACCTGAGCAGCAACAACAACAATGATGTTATTAGCACAACTCTTGCACCTGCTGTGAGCGGAGTGAGTAAACAGATGATGACGACAGCGCTGATAACGATTCACTTATCAAATTGGAAAAGCGTTTGATCTGCCAGTGACGCTGCGAAGAGCTTGGCAGCTTGGCATCTTATCATCTCTGCTCCGCTTGTTGTTTTTTGAATGCAAATCAAATACGAGTAACGAAAAAAATAAATGAACAAGTCATACATAAATAATAATTAATGTTAGTGAAAGATGTCCAACAATTTCATTGAGTCAGTGCTTGCTTTAAGGGCTGCAAAAGGGGAGGAGGAGGAGCAGAATGGTGACTAGGGGATGGAGCTGAAGAGGGGACGATGATTGGGCTTGGCTGCCTCAGTTTGCCTGCGGCTCAGTTGCAGTCTGCTCTGAACACTGCATCAGCAATTGATGGAAAATTTGTATTAAATTTAGTTTGTTGTTGATTTAACAAAAATTGGAAACATAAGAAAAAGTATTTTATTCAAAGATTTGCAACAGACTTGAAAGAATACTTTGAAATTATTTATTATTATTTTGACTTATTTCACTTCTGCAAATTATTATTACAAAAATATCAATCAAATATCATATCTGCAAAAGAACCTACATTTTTAAATTCTATTTAATGTCATTATAAACTTATTAATTTAATTAATACCTATTCATTTTAAAATACAAATTCCAAATAATTTTAACTACATATATATTATGAATTATATAATTCTTATAAAATACAAATAGATTATGATCTGATCTGTCAATTTAAAAAAAAAAAAATATACCCTATTTTATTACATAGTTGTGAAATGTTTACTAAAAAGATAAAACAAATTGTGTTACATATAATACAAGCTATTATAAATATTATGTTTAGATTAAAAAAACAAAAGTTGTGCTGTTTTGCTTATCGTAATTATAATTTCTGAATCCATATTATAATCGTTGAATTGCTGATAAAATATAGTGCAAAGTGAAAGAAAGAGCGACACATTTTGAATAATATTGACCACTGTGCAGTGTGATTTCCTTTGCCTCGAACTTAAATTCATACTCAAAAAAAAAAGAAGATAGGAAGAGGAGAGCAGAGGAGAGGAGAGGAGAGGAGAGAAGAAATCAGAGTGCGATGACGGCAAAGCTGAGACAGAGGCAACAACTGACTCGGACTGGTGTCAGCTCCGTCATCCTGTTGATTTGTGTTGAGGAAGCAAGTGCTTATGTCCAAGGCACCGTGTGTGAGTGTTTGGCGACGACGACGACGACGACGACGACGACGAGTATGTTATGAATAACGGCGGACCTACTTAGCCAGGGCGAGAAGCGGCAGCCGCTGCTGCTGTTGCTGTTGCTGATGATGATCGGGGACTGATGATCATGCTGTTGCCGAGTTGCTCTGTTGCTCTGGCTGTTGCGCTTAGATGGATGGCCACGGAAATTTATCATCATGCGTGCCAGAAGATAAAGTAGCAGCCAAGCAGCCAGGCGGCAACAGCAACAAATTGTTCATGTGCCCATGCGTAAGGATCACAGAGAGTGAGAGAGAGAGAGAGGAAGTCAAGGGGCACATTTAAAAAAAAAAAAAAAGAAAAGGAAAAAAGGCAGATGCTTTGCCTTTGCCTTTTTGGGTGCCTCCTTAGCTAAGCTGAGCTGAGTTGGAGTTGGAGCGCGTTTCGAGTACGAGTGTTGAGAAGTAAAGAAGCTTTAACAAATTACCGCCTAGTTGCCGGCACAACGAGCTGTTTATTAAAGTTGTAAAAATTTGCCAAGCCAACACCAACAGCAACAGCAACCAAGACGAGACAAGACGCGACAGACGGACAGCAGCGAAAACTGCCAGACACACATCTCCATATCGAATACTTGCACAAAGCCTAGCAGCAATCTTGTGCGAAAGAGAGAGATGGAATGAAAGACAGAGTGAGAGAGAGAGAGAGACGGCTTGGCATTAAAGAAGCCGAAAGCTCTGCACTTGGCGCAGGCGCATCGTCAGTGCTCAGATAATGCCGGCAAATGGCCAAGACACAGCCGAGCAGCCAAGCAGCCAACTCGCAGTCGCTGTTGTTGGTTGCAGTCGCAATCGCAGTCGTGGTGGTTGCTGGACTCGACTTGGTCCAGGTTGCCTTATAAAGTGAGCGTCGAGCGTCGAGCAAAGTTACTCATGTCATGACAGCAAACGAGCAAGCAGCAAACTTATGACTGAGTAATTGCTGGTGATATTTATGCGACGAAGCGTCCGACGACGACGACGACGATGCTGCCCAACACTGCCCAACAAGCAGCCAGCAAGCAGCAACCAGCAACCAGCGACGAGCGACCAGCAACGGGCAACGGGCAACATCAACTTTGACGGTGACGGTGACGGAGACCACGTCCAAACTACCGACGTGTATCTTTCGGAGCTGTTGTTGTTGTTGGTGTTGTTGCTGCTACTCTTGCTGCTGCTGCTATTATCGCTTGCCCCACAGTGCGATTCTCATGGCATATTGATCGATTGTTCACATTTATTTGTCATACTTGTATCATCATATAAACATAGAGTACTCAGCGTGTCCTTGCGATAGTTATATTATAAAGTATATAGTATAGATAGTAATATTACTAAAAAAAAAAGAGATTTAATTTGACTGTATACTACAGTATAAAGTATATATACAGTATATACAATATTGTTTGATATATGTGAATAGCTTAACATATATTATTAATATTGGATTAAACTCTATTTTTGAAAAATATTATAAATATCTAATATTTAGTATTTTTTAAACGGAAATTAATATTTAACTTAACAAATATGATATTTAATCTCTTTAATGATATTATATATCATATATCATCATCAGATATTAATATGATATTTAATCTCTTTATATATTATGATTATATAATTCCTATATTTTAATATATTTGACATTTTAGTTACATAAAAATAAATATCTAAATTAAATAAAAATTATATTTCTTTTTAAATGCATATGTTCATGCAATATTTACTATTACAATATGTCTTATTTTTATTTATATATTGCATTTTAGTTTAATATATGTATTTAAATTTATAGCCATATCTCATTATAGCCATATTAACGCTCTGTCAATAGAATATGTTACTTCAAAAATATTATATATAATATTAAATCTTAATGAATGCTTTAACAAAGCTTTCCAAAATAAAAACAAAGTAATATTCAACGACAACTTCTTTAAGAGTTTTAAGAAAAATACAAATAGTAATTGAAATTTGTATAAAAAATAATGCTTAAGTTGAGTATATGAAGTATTACGGTTTGAGTTGCATAGACCGCACAAATGACAATAAATGAATATATAAATGAACAAGACGTACAACAATTTAATACTAAATATTAAATTTAGGTAAATAAAAAATCAAATAGATCGCTAATTTAATAATATTGCTAATCGATGTCAGAACTCTTATTTGTTTTAGATTCTTATAACGTTCTCATTGAAATTTGCCTAAAATATTTCAAAAAAAAAAAAAAAAAAAAAAAAAAAAAAAAACAGTGTAGGTGATTTATAAATTTGTTAGGCTTGTAATGTTGTTGTTGTTGTTGTTGTTGCTGTTGTTGTAGTTGTGGCTGTTGCTTAAAGCCTCCAACCTCGTTGTGGAGCACATACACGCGCATCTCACATCCGTGTATGCACGTGTGTGTGTGTGTGTGTGTGAGTGCGTGCGCTGCTTTTAGTGGTTGTTGTTGTTGTTGCTGTTGTTGTTGCTGTTGTTGTTGCTGTTGTTGTGGTTGCTGCTGCTGCTGCGGCTGCTGCTGCTGCTCGCATAACATCACATACCGCAAAACAGTGTGTTTGCTGTCTTTTGGAATGTAAATCATTCGCTAAGTACGCTTGATTTAGGCGACCATCACACTACATTCTTCGACGGAGTCATGGACTGTGTGTCTGTCTGTGTGTTGGATGAAGTTGGCGATGGAGCTGAAGCTGAGACTGAAGCTGAGACTGAAGCTGAAGCTGAGACTGAAGCTGAGACTGAGACTGCGACTTCGACTGATAGATGGCCGCTTGTATGCTTGACTGGCTGTCTGAATGTTTGGATGTTACAATGCAGATACATGAGCACTTTCGAAGCAGCAGTCAGTGCGCCAGTCAGTCAGTTAGTCAATGAGTGAGTTAGCCAAGTCAACGAAGAGTCAGGTTGAGGCTGACGATGATGACGATGTTGACGAGACTGTTTTGTTGGCCTGACGACGAAAGCAATACGCCATACATAACTCATCGCACATAATGAGACTGCAATAATTCACTTGCTCTGCATGCTCGTGATCCTCGCGGCGGCTGCGGCTGCGGCGGCGGCGATGCACTGCATATAAAGACACAAGCCAACGAGGCACTGTTATAACAACAACAACAACAACAACTGCAACCAGACTGAGACTGAGACTGCGACCAAGATCAAGATCAAGACCGAGACCAAGACCGAGAGCAAGACGGAGACTGAAACTGAAACGGAGGCCAAAGCAGCCACCTGGACAGTGATCTGCTGTGGCTGCTGCTGCTGTTGCTGTTGCTGTTGCTGTTGCATCCATGGACCGCAGTTGGAAATCTTCATGCACTCCTAGTTTTGCTGTAATTAAGTGTAATGAGCGTAATTGCTAATGTGTGTGAGGAGCGCACGCTGCCAGAGCTCTGAGCTCTGAGCTCTGCAGAGTTGAAGCCACTGCGATTGTGCTTACGATTTAGTTATAGCCTCGGACTTTGCTTTGTATTTGCAGTTTGCAGTTTAGTCTTGATCTTGGCTCGACTTCACTTCACTCTTTGTATTGGGAATCGGAATCGGGCTCGATTTCGTTTCGTTTCTTCTCTCCTCTTTTCTCTCTCTCTCTCTCAAGTGAAATTAAAATGTATGACAAAGTGCGTGCAATAATTCGTGCAAGTTTAATGAGTCTCCGCAATGTGGACATTTGTCGTCGTCTAATTGTACTAGATATGGATATTTTAATTGAATGAGAACGATGTCTTATTAGTCGCGGGCAATTAGTCTATTTTGTGTCTGCCTGCCTTCTCTCTGCCTCTGTTTGGCAGACAACTTTAGACTCCTTCAGACATAAGATAAGACTTCAGACTGCGTAGACTCCGTCCGTAGACTCTTCAGACTCTGGTCTTCTTCCACACTTGGTCAGCGCCTTGTTCACTAACATGGCCTGAACATATGTTAATCAAATTACGCATTTCAACATAAAGCATATGCACAATTTCACCGATTTCAAAGCAAAATCAACACGACATTCAATATTTATAATATGACATTTGTTTATAAACTTTTTTTTAAAACTAGATAAAAGCTAATAGACAACACAAAGGGCAAGCCACAAAATCATAATATATATAATAAAAAAATGTAAAACAAGATGATATAAAAACTATAAATTATTAAATAAAATCAAAACATTTTTTTAAATATTATATATAAAACTCAATTTAAAATAAATGTGATTCATATAGAATTCATATTGTTAGGGGCTTCGTATCTTTATTATATAGTAATTATTCAAATAACTTAGGCTTGAAAATTTATAATAAATACTATAACATAAACCATTAAATTTTTTTTATGTATATAGTATTAATTTAGTGGTAGAATATAAAAAATATTCTTCTTACTTTGCAGACCAAAGCAGAGTTTTACCACGCCTAATTTTAATACAAATTATGCAATTTATTTATTTAGTTAGCAATATAATGTAATAAAAATAAAATTAATTTATGATTGATACAAATAATAATATATAAAATATCCATTTATAATACACTTAAATTAAATTCATCAAAATACTAACAATCTTTATAATATAAGGGAATTGTATTAAATTATTAAAAATATTGAGCACTTTAAATATGCGTTATTCCACGACAGAGTAGTGAGTAAGCTTTTAAAAATGTTTATCTTTTCATATTTTATTGAATAGCTTAATCAATTTAAAAAGAAAGAACCTAATAGATTTGTTGTTAAGAAGTTGCTATCTGCATTTTATTGTAGATCGTTCGTCATTCGACTTGCAATCGTCATGAAGATTTCTCATCCTTGCACTTGTATCTCAATGCCCATTTTTGGGGCGGGGCACGCAGCTGCCGAAGAGTTGCAGTGTTGAGTGGACACCAAGTCAACGGAGAGTTTATGAAACTGTCAGGATCTCATATGGTTAACTGCTTAACAGGTTCAAATCGCAGTCGAAGTCAAGGCTAGAAAGCTGAGAAGTCAGCACAAAAAAAAAAAGAAATGAAAAGAAAAGAAATACGATTACAGCACATACTTTTCCACATTGTTTGATTGCGCGATTCAACCTTTTCTTATTCTTTTTTTGTTTTGTTGGGTTCTATTGTTTTTGTTCGGCTTGTTGCGTTGAGCAAATATTTGTGGTTCGCATTTGATTGTGAGGTTGTTCACACTTTCCAATTCGAATCCTTTCAAGAGGACACAACAAGCAAATGTTTGTCGAGGTACTTGTGAGGCACGTTCTTCTAACCCCTCCTCTCAACCTTCCCCCCTTGTTGATCACCTGTTTGTTTGTGTGTGAAAAGGTAAGGTGTGTGTAAGCATGCGTATGTGTGTGTGTGTGTGTGTGTGTGTGTTCATTGACTGATGGCAGCGGCTTCTGCTCTCTCTCTCTCTCTCTCTCTTGACTCTCGATGCAAAATTGTGATAAGGCATCGCAGTCAAAGGATATCGAGAGGGAGAATGAGACGAAGCACGTTCATTTATTCTTGTTGTCCGGTTTCCTGTGCGCGTATCTCAAATATGATATAAGCAACACACACGCACACACACACACGCACACACGCACAACAAAACATCGAACAAATAACACAAATCTCAGATGCAAAGTTCGGATTTGGTTCACAGGCCTCGAATGCGACGTCGTCGTTGGCGGCGGCGGCGGCGGCAACTGGCGCCAACCTGGTCATTAATTATAACGATGCCATGCATTGTCACACACGTACACACACACACACACACACATAAAGAGGAGTGTGGAAAATATATAGAGTATAGTTGAAGCGATCCTTAAAGCCGATGTCGTTGGCTCACCTGGGTGGTGTGCAATTTATTTCGACTTTTCTAAATGCACACGGAAATTGCACAACAATAATAACGAGAACAATGCGATGCAGCAACATTTACAGCTTGGCTTGTCAGCCGCAAAAGGTCAAGGGTCCGCATACACACACGCATACACACACATAGTTCAACATTCATTGACAATTAAAAACATTTCTGTTGTCCAGTATTGATCACTTTATTGTCCTCAACTCGGACTCGGACTCGGACTCGATCCTTTTGTTGCGCCCTCAATTGAATTATATGCAATTGTAGTTTCGGAATTTTTAAAGTGGGCGCGCGTCACCTTTGATCTTCTCCATTCTTTCATAATTCTTGGCACTTCTCTTCGAGTATGTACACAATAGATTTTCAGGGATGGGAGAGTTTGGGAATGGGATTTGGAATGGGAATGGGAATGGGGCATCAACTACCGAATATTGTTTTGCAATTGAAAAACACCTTTTACAGCGTATTAAGTGGAAAACTGCACACACACACACACATACACACACACACAGACACACACACACATGGGCGGAGAGTGACAGAGAAAAACCATGAAAACCCTGAAATGAATGCCGTGAGTGATCCGCATTGTTAACCGAGCATAATTTATATGAGTCAAGGCGCCGCAGAGACGGCCAGAAGGCCACAAGGTCAAAAGGTGTTACGGCTCCTGCCAAATAACAAACAACAAGAAAAAGAGCACAATAAATGGCATATCAAATGGCTTCACACAAATCGAATACGTGTTAAGAATGCTCATCGAACAAATTTACTTTACATTGCAGTTAATTAATTGAATTCCTATTATATATAATTATTGTATATTTACGCGAATTTATTAATTCATTGCTGAGTTTAACATCAAAGTTAGACCTTAATTGAAATATGTAAAGCTGCTGAATTTATTTGAAATTTTTCCAACTTTATTCACAAATTATTGCGAGATAGTCACACCAACACATTCATGCACATTATAATCATAGATTGAACTCAATTTAAATATGTGAGGCATTTATTCATTCTTCTACAAGTATTCTATTCTATTTGTATACCCGCTACCCATAGGGTAGAAGGGTATTATAACTTATAATTTATTATATATATTCTTGATCAGCGTCAACAGCCGAGACGATCTAGCCATGTCCGTCTGTCCGTCTGTCCGTATGAACACATAGATCTCAGAGACTATAAGAGATAGAGCTATAATTTTTCGACACCATTTGTTATGTTTGCACGCAGATCAAGTTTGTTTCGAATTTTTGCCACGCCCACTTCCGCCCCCGTAATTCAATAAAATCGAATAACAAGCGTAATTGTAAAGCTAGAATGCGAATTTTGGTATATACAATGATAACTATAGTAGTTATGATTCCTAAAAATTTGGTTGCGATCAGAAAAAGATTGTCGGAGTTATTAAAGAAATACTTTTGTATGGGCAAAAACGCCTACTTACCAGGGGTCGGAGTTGCTTTGGCCGACAATATGGTACATTGTGCCGTCTATGGTATATTTTGAATGCGGTACTATATCGATATACCAAATATACCGTTTAATATATTTTTAGTATTTTTAGTATATTTGATATATTTTAATAATAATACCCCAAAATATATTTTTAGTATTTTTGTAGTATGATTGGTATGTTTTGAGAATAATACCGCAATATATATTGCTTTTATTTAAAATGGGTAGCGGGTATCTCACAGTCGAGCACACTCGACTGTAGCTTTCTTACTTGTTCATATTAATGATTTTCTAAATCAAATATGAAAAAAATAATTTTTCTTAATTATCCCCTTCAACATATTTTCTCATATGCATCTCAAATTCTTTATCTAAAATGTATTTTTCTGCCACTGTTGACTGTTCAAATATGTATCTAGAAAATATGTTTAGTCCTAAAATTTCCATAGTCAAAAAACTTTTATAGATTGCAACATTTTATTGAACTTCGTAAAAAAAAACATATGGCGAAATGAGAGAAAAGAAAAAGCGAATAGAAATTTGCAAAATTATCATATTGATTACCAAATTTGAACTACTAAACATATTAGCACTCAAATGTTGTTGCTATTCAAAATTCTCATAGAAATTAGCATCGCTTAAAAATCAATATTCTAATTAGTGTGGAGCGTTCAGGGTCATTTGAAATGAATTGTGGTTATAATTAATCTATTAAGAATCGGCTTGTGGGCAATCATAAAATATATGTTTATTTCCATCCATAAAAGAAACTAATCAAAGAAACTAGTGCAATTGACGCAACAGCAATTTGGATTGCTCTAATTATTAATGATATTTATATTTTCGTTGCTTCTTTTAAAATATCTTTTATGGTATCACTTTTTACTAGTCTCACATAAATTGCAGTGAACTATGAATATTTATACTTCTAGTTTCACATTCACAGATGAAGATGAGTGCACTCAAATTTGATTTGAATGCTGAATCTTGGCTTTTCGAATTGGTTGCCTCACAGCTGCTCGTTTTTTATTCTTTTTTGATTTGTTATTATTTAAAGTTTTCTACGAAAGATGAAACTGCTGAGGCTGCGATCAGAGATTGAGAGATTTCAACACCTATATTCCCAGGCGTTGTCCCCGAACCGTTCAAAGCTGAGCCAGCACTTTGATTATTGCAATCGTCGTGAGATTCGGATTTTCTTATTTTTTATTTTTAATATAAACAAAAATTGCAGACGAAACAATTTTGCAATTTTATTATACTGCCTGTCAATGAAAAGAGAAATACTTATAAAAAGAAAATATAAAAAATAGAAATAGAATAGAGCGGGGAAGTCGTTGACAGATCTGTGGTAAGCAACAGAAAAAAAAAGTCGAGTGGCATTTGAGTTTGGAGGAATTACTTACAGTGGGTCGAATGCTAAGGAAATGCGTTTGGGTTTCGTCTGTTTTCTTTTGAGGTTTCGTGAGTTTTGGTTTAGTCGCATTTAAGGTCCATAAATGTAACGCCATTATCTATAAATCTGCAGCGGAAAACATAACTCAAAAATAACAAAACAACAAACGAAGCTTACACACACACACATACACACACACATGGAGAGAAGACATAAATGAAATAAGATATTTTTAATTAATTGTCACCGAAAAAAAGAAGAGAAAAAAAAAATACACATACGAAAAAGTAAAGTCAGTTTTATGAGAAGCTGCACGTGACCGCCGGCAAAACAGCAAACAGAAGAAACAACAAAAAAAAATGTATATATTTTGTTATATACTTGTGTGTATATAACTAAAAAGAAACCAAATAAACATTTAGATTAAATCAGTTCAAGTCGCAGTCGGTAGAGTTGGAGTCAAGTTCATTGAGAGAAGGTTCCAGGTGCCCACAAAAACAGAAGAAAAAAAACAGAAGAAAAACAGGGAAAGCAATTTAGACATTTCTCATAGAAAGACATAATTTTCAATTTAATAAAGGGCATCGCATAAATAGGATCGTAAAATACTATCAAAACTAAAGATAGATGAGCGCTACGTGCACTTGCTGGAAATTCCATTAAAACGGCGCTTCTACATGAAGAAGAAAGGGTTGCCAAACACCAAGAGAGGGAGAGAGGGAGAGAGGGATCAACCTGAACTTCTTTGTGTTGTAGTTTTTTTTTGTATTTTTTGTTTTTTTTTTGGTGAATGGCTGAACGATGCATAGTTGCATGTCTCTCTCCGAGAAGTGAAACAAGGGGAGCACAAGGGATGTGTGGCTGCTGCTGCTGCGGCTGCTGTTGCTGTTGTTGCTGTTGTTGTTGCTGTTGCATCGGCCACAATAAAATCAAAGCGATAAGCATCTTTACTGTGTGTCCCAGCGGCTGAGCACTGCGCACTGCGCACTGAGATGATCGCCTCTCTGTGTGGACTTTGCAGGCGACTGCTGCATATTAAATTGTTGAATCAGTCACTGAGAATCCAAGAGACAAATCGGAGCACGTACACAGCGTCCGAAATTAATGACAATTGCTGATTGTGTGAGATAAAAGGCGACTGCAGGCGCAAGCGCAGGCGCAGGGCAATTGGTGGAAACCGCGACAAACTCACAGAGAGCGACAGAGCGAAAGAGAGAGAGACAACGAGGTGAAAGACATTAGTAATATACACACACACACACACACACACACACAAAGGAACGAGTCGAGTCGAGTCGAGTCGAGTCGGGTCCAAGTGCAGGGTGTGCGTAGATTCCTTTGCCACGATAAGGCCCAAAAGAACCAGCGCCCCTCCTCCTCCTCCTTCTCCTCCTTCTCCTCCCTACTCACTACTCCTCCGTGCCCCTCTCTCTCTCTCGCTCTCGAAACGAAATATGCCAACCAAAAAAAAATACACGTGCAACAAAATTGTCGTTTTGTTCGTTCGTGTCGTAAAAATTGTCAGAGAGCTGGAACCCATAGCTGTGAGAATAACCACAACAATAACGGCGACCAACAACAACTACAACAACAACAACTACAACAGCGACAACAACTGGACAACAACAACAACAATGAGAAGAGATCAGGGCAATGCAACTGTGGAATTATTATATGGCTCATAAAATATTTGTACAAGTCTATAAATGCCGCGTAATTTACTTCTGGCTGCAATTAAAACGAATCTCCAGCAAAATGAAGAATCTACAGCAAATGAAATTGTTCCGGCCACTTTTGCTACCCAGCACAAGTGAGCTACTCTAGTTGGGTATATCAGTTTTAAGTTCAACTGAATGCAAATTCAATAAATTCTCATTCATAAATGTTTGATTTACTTAAGTGCATTGTTAACCAAATGCAGTTCAATTTGTGTAAAGTAAATCAATAAAATGAATATAAAGAGTATCTTCAAGATCGAGTTCAATTTGTATAGAGTCAGTCAACAAAATAATATGTAAGGAGTATCTTCAAGATCGACATACCCCACTTGCCTTGCTTTGTTACTCGTTTATAGTCTTGTGTCTCTTGTTCTGCTTGCCTTGCATTCACAAGCCGATCGCATTGCAATCGCCGGCTTACACTGCGTATGTGCAATGCAGCAGCAGCTGCCGATGCCGCCGTCAACAATGTGGGAATGAATTTCGAGTTGCTGTAAGTAATACGGCGCCACGTTAATAGTGGACCCCACACACAATTAACATGGGCAGCATCAATTAAATTTCGAAAATAAAACAGTCAATTTAATGCTGCAAAAGGTTTGCTATCAAAATTCATCCAAAATGCATTTACTTTTGCTGCATAAACGAGTATAAGAATTTTACAAAATATCAACAATTTTATTATTAAGTTAAATTGTTTGAATTGACCAGAAAATTGTGAAGTAGTTTGGCTAAGTGTGAACTCAATTCATTCAGTTAATTAATAACAAAAACAAACAAGTTAGTTGGGTAATAATCAATAAATATTTAGGCATTTAATGCAGAAATATCAATAATTATAATTATCCATAATTTTGTAAACATGTTTTAAGTTTTCTTCAATTAACATTTAATAAAAAAAATTCACTAAACATATTTGTAAAGTTTTCCCTAAATAAAACGAAACATTTAATTACAAATTATTCATCATATTGTAAAGAGTTGTCAAGTTTTTTATATCAAATTTAATAGCAAAATTCACTCAAAATTTATCAACAAATTTCAAAAGTTTTGTTTAATACATTTACTAAAAAAATTCTAATTCATTAATTAATTTCGTTAAATAATTTTTAAGTCCCGCTTATATAAAAAAATTAAATATAAAAAATGCACTATTAAGTGATAAATATATCTTTAAAGTTGGCTTTAAATAAAACTAATTTGTAATAAGACATTTAATAACAAAATATTTATCTATAATTTTTTTTATAAATTTTTACACTTTTGTAATATAAAATTTTATGGTCAGACTTACTAAAAAGTGATGAATACATTTCTAAGATTTTCTTTAAGTAAAACCAATTAATAACGAAAAAATAATAATTCGTTTATTAATTTTGGAAACAGTTTTGAAGTTTTCTTTATATAACTTTAAATATTAAAATTCATAAAAGCGTGTTAAAAACATCTTCCAAATTTTTTTGAAATTAACTTGAATTGCCAATGGACATAAACTTACATATGTTAGCTTCCACCTTTTAGCATTTGTCTAAAGCCATAAAATATATCAGTTTAAAAATCATTGTAAAAGCAACTCCATCCAACCCTCTATAAAGCTTTTGATCCCCCAAAGCAAACATCAATTTTTTTTGTCGTTTTTGTACTCGATTTTTTTTTAAAGTACAATATATATTATAAATATATTGGAATTACAAATGTTGAATACAAACAGTTTTGTTGGTCGTACATAAAAATGTTGGTAAAAAAAAGAAACACATTTAAGTACCTACTAGATATTTACATTTATATTTTTTTTTTATCGTAATTACTATATTCCTATAATGCATTGATAGCAAACTGGGCGAGATATTTTGATTGTTATGGATATTCTGCAAACGCGTTTTGTGTATTTTCTCGTATTTGAACGATAAAAAAAAGAGCGAGCGTTGTCTATCATCTATTATCACAGCATTATAATACAAGGCAAAAGTCGTGCGATCTTACAATAGTGAATACTTATTTGTCTATATCGAATGTGCGTGGAATGTATTTGATTGGGGGAAATAAATAAAACTTCATGATAAAAAAAAAAAAAAAATATATATATATATAGAATGAGAGTATAAACTAAAATTAAGGTAAAAAATGTTCATCGTGCTGATAATAAATAGTTAATGTAGATTGCTGGAAATGTAGTTTTTTGTTTTGTTTTGTTTTGTTTTGGGCGTTTCGAAGTTCGGATTCGGATGTCTCATAGCCGTTCTTGAGAATGGATTTTCAGTACAGTATATTATAAAATAGAATAATTTACTTATTTCAACTATAAATAATAAAATAAAAGTGGCCAGTGGAATATAGAAAACTAGAAACTACGCTCCTTTTGGCTGCTTCTGTTTCTGTTTCTGCTGCTGCTTCACTCGTGATTTCACACGTGGCTGCGTTTGCTTTTTCGCTGCTGTTTTGGCCTTCCCTTGGCACTTCCTTTTGCTCCGCTGTTTGGCCAACGCTTTTGTTAGGTGCTTCAGGTACTCAATGTATTGAAACTTGAGAAATAGAGCGTCCAACACATGCGGCTCCTGCGGCTTAGCAGCGGCTTTGTTTCCAGCCGCCAGCACCGCCTGATTGTGCAACTCGACCAGCGGTGTCTTGAACTGCAGCAGACGCTTCTCCATTGCCATTCGTGGCACGGTTTTGATGCTACCAACGACGCCAGGTGACAACATTTGTTGTTGTTGTTGTTGTTGCCCCTGTTGACTCTGGTTGTGACTAGGCGCATAGAGGCGATTGGTCGCATTGATGGCCTCCTCGACTAAGCAGAGAATGTTCCTCGCACTGGTTCGATAGCGTAACAGCTCGGCGGACAGCGGACTCTGCGTCTGCCAATTCTCGTAGTCGAAGTGCAGCTGGGCGTGCCGCAGATAGCTGAAGGATGCCACATAGAACTGCATATCATGATGCACACGTCGTAGCAACTGTTCGAGAAAAGAGAGAAAAGTTGAGGGAAAAGTGAAAAGTTAGTAATCATGTGAATCAAGTTTTCAATCAAATTAAATGTGTGATGTGGAATGTGGAATGGAAATGAGATTTGATAAAGCGATTGATTCACATTAATATAAATATTAATTGAAAGAAGACTTTGTCACGCAAAAATAAATAATACTATCACCAAAACTAATTCTTTGAAGCGGAACACAACGAACAATAGGCCTGTATTTAAATCATTCTTTATTATTTTGTAGAATATGTTATCTTTAGGCTGTTCATCAACTTTTCTGATTGACTCGTGGCAAACAGATAAAAAAAACAATAAAGAAATTGACTTTTTGGCATATCTCTTCAAATCTTTAACTATCAGCCAAATTAATTTTTAATCAAAACTATACCTAATACTTTTTTTTACTAGTAAAGTCTGTTTGAGTCCAGAAAATTTGGTTGTGATCAGATAAAAATTGTAGAAATTATTTAAGAAATGATTTTGTATGGCAAAAAAACCTACTACAATCGGAACTAAGTTTTTTTTGGCTGACAACTTTGTATGTTTTAGTACTATATGGTATAAAAACATACCATTAGTATATTTAAGTATTTTTGCGAAAATTCGTAGCGTTTATTTGAGTGTTGTTTACTGTATTTTTCTTATTTGTTTCTATTTTTATAATAGTTTATTTTTAGGAACAGTTAATATTTTGTCTGGAACGATGCCATGACTTAATAATGTATTTGTAATCGGTAGAAATATCGCGCATGATCTAAGAAAATAAAAAAAAATGCTTTACCTCAGCTAGCAATTCAATTTAGTATAAAGCTTAGTATAATAATATACAATTACATACTAGGTATAATATAATTTATGAGTATAGTAGAGCAAAGTATTTTTCAGCTGCGATCTCAAAAGGTTATTGACTATGTCTGTTGCTAGCCGAATCTAAAGCGTATTGAAAACCGGCTAACAAAAATGTGCCATGCCCTTCACCGCCCCCTCGCACCAACGCACCGCCCTTGTGTCTGGCGAGTCGTGCTCTGCAAAGCTGGCAAGTTGAGTGAACTCTTTACGCAGCAACGAAACGTTGTCGCTGCTGATTAATAATCAAAATCAATCATACGACATGTTGGCTGAAAGTGAAAACGAACTCCCCCCCCGCATACTCCCAATCGTTCGACAGTTCATCCCAACTCCCTCTGCTCTCCCTTTGACTACCCTTTGGGAGCACTCGCTTGCTCGCTTGCTCGCTCGCTCACTTAACTGTGCTTTCGGTTTCGCAACACACACATACGCAAAGATTTCGCGGCCGCGTGACGTCGCGACGTCAGCCGAACGAAGCGACGCTCGTTCGTCGCTTGTCGTCGTCGTCGTCGTCGTCGTTGCGTCGTCGTCGTTGCGTCGTCATCTCTACTCCGCCTATCGCGGCATTCGTTTCATTCATGCCGCTGCCGGGGGAATCCACGGCTTGCTCATTCGCATGATTCACACACAACGCGCGCGCTTCGTTCGTTCGTTCGTTGGTATCGCTTATCTCTCTATTGTTCTGCCCTCACTCTCTTGGTTTCGCTCGCGCTCGCGCTTGCTCTCTCGCTCTCTTTGTTGAAGCATATCGACTGCGTTGTGACCTCAGGCACTGAGCTGCGGTTGTCGTCTATGCGAGAGTATTTTATGGTGCGGCATGCTTCTTCGACGTTTGTTTGTCGAGTGTGTGACGTCAAAAGGCCACGCGAACTGCGAACTGTGAGTTGCAAGTTCTTCTTTAAGCCTTATTTGACTTTCAATATGATTTGCGCAAGTTCGACTCACTTGACAAACACACCGATAAACAAACAACTCATGTCTGATGCCATTCTATACAAATAGCCATGGCGATCGCTCTGCTGCGATTAGCTGCCACACTTCTGTTTGCCCTTAGAAGCTCCGTCATCGACGGGATAACTGACTTCCTTCAAATACTGACTTATTCTGCACTTAATACACAGATAATTACAAAGAAATATCTAATTTATACTATAGTGAAAGAGGGGACAACTTATTGGCCTTGATTATTATATTAAATATTTAACAAAACTTGTCATCAACTTGTTTTTTCTTCTTTTTTTTTTTTGAATTGCCAGAGCAATTGACGTCGGTTCGGTCTTTAGTCAACATTTATGCTTATTATTGGTAGGTTATTTGCCATTGCTGTTGAGAATTTATTGCTAAACGCTGACTTATCCACATTACCAATAATTCGTGTTTTTTTCCCCCCCATTTTTTTTGTGTTGTTTTGCTTGTTTGACTGACGTCAATGAGAAATTCAGCGAAAGCTTAAGTACAAAGTAATATACATAAGTGTATGTAAATTAAATTGAAGCTTAGAACATCTCAAAGTTTAAGATAATAATAATACCAAATAATATATACATATATGTATATAGAGAACGAGAGAGAGAGAGAAACGAGTGAGAAAAGCTGAGAGAAAGCGATGCGTAAGCCACATTTTGGCTAGGTAATGATGACTACTATTTTGACAAGCTTCAAAGTCGAAGAGTCGAAGCTTTCGCTCTTTGCACAAGTAAATATTTGATTCGAAAAGTCAAATTCTCAATCAACAACAGATGTAAATCAAATAATACTTCATAAATCGAGGCAAAAATCAAGTTTTGTTATTCCAGTTGAAATTAGTATTGTGCAGCATATTATTGGCATGTTAATTCGCTTAAAGGCCGGTCAAATCCGGAAATGCATATCGAATATATTTCATAGTTCCGTTCGAAAACCTGAAGTGTTACATTTTTGTTTCCTTTTTGTGAGTTGCTGTCTACCTATCTACCTATCTACCTATCTGCATTTGCTTTCTTTTTTTCTTTGTTCAATTTGCAAGATAAAAGCAGTGCCAAAAAACCAAATACTATACAATCAGATGGCGGCGAAACAGAAACATATAAACTTCAACTGCCATTGATACTATGCTTTCTCAGGTATTATTCATAGAACACTGACGATCTTATCTGGGCCTCACTTACCACACTCATCTAGCCCCCAATTTGATATACTTTGCGGACTTAACTGCCTTTTTGAGTTTTTGACGAGTAATCTCTGATTACTGTGTACATATTATTTTATTTTTAGTCTGACTTTGCTTTTATTAAATCGCGTGACTCGAAGTGGATGTATAATTTTCTGATTAGTGCACAAGTCTTATATCTACATATCTATTAATAGCGAGCTAAATTTGTATCTTGTTTGTTTGCCAAATCTTGTTTTCTTTAATATGTTTTTTTACTTTCGATACAATTGGCCCTTAAGTTAGTACTTGAGTTGAGATCTCTGTCTGATCTCTAATTGATCGTGACTTGCACTGCACCAAGACACTCTTTGAACGAAAGTCGCGTGCTCCTTTAATTTGCAGAATTTTGTTTTGTATTTATTCACGTTTATCATTTTGCACACAAACAGTCTGCATATAATATATAATATTTGTGCGATTCTTGTTGATTTTTGACAATAACATGCGAGACACAACAAGAGAGGCGATTATGTGATTGGATTTCTATGATAAATCATTTTAATGAGCTTGACTTGCAAATACGAATTTCAATGCCATGAAAAGAGGCTACTTTCTTCGCTTATTAAATCATTTTACCTAGTTTCAGTTGCTTCCATTTAATGTTTACTTTGAGCCGAGAGCAGTTCTATAGAGTATCTCGTTTAATGGCCACAGGCAGTTAAGCAAATTTACTTTAAAATTAAACTATGTATTTGCTATGAGAATTTCCATTGTTTTATGTTGCCCTTAAGTGCAACTGAAATTGGCAACTAAGCGATCTACTTAGCGTATCTCGTTTAATGGCCACAGGCAGTTAAGCAAATTTACTTAAAAATTAAACTATGTATTTGCAAAGCATTTTTGAATCGAATTTCCATTGTTTTATGTTGCCCTTAAGTGCAACTGAAATTGGCAACTAAGCGATCTACTTAGCGTATCTCGTTTAATGGCCACAGGCAGTTAAGTAAATTTACTTAAAAATTAAACTATGTATTTGCGAATTTCCATTGTTTTATGTTGCCCTTAAGTGCAACTGAAATTGGCAACTAAGCGAGATACATGTGTGTCTACTTAGCGGTTCTTATTGTATTTCGCCTCAATGCCTAATCACTGTTGCTAAGTCAAACGATGTGGCCACTGGCCACCCTCGCAGCCTAGATTGTGGAACTCATATGACTGACTCGCGCTTGGTTAACTTGTGACGCTTTTTTTGCACCTACGCAATGACGAACGAACGAATGAAGAAACGTATGAGCGAACGAACGATCGAACGGTGAAAAGGCGGCTCACGTGACCCTCTGACTGAGCCTCTAATCAATTTGATTACTTCACGATTGGGTCTGGGTTTGGGTTTGGGTTTGAGTTTTGGGGAATGGAAATGGAAATTAAATGGGGAAACGGAGTGAACTCAACTTGTGGTCAAGTTATTTATTTATCACTTACATTTTTGCTGCTGATGTTGAGACGAGGCAGAAAATTATATTGGCTGCTCTGCACCTTCCATTGGTCATGCTTTGAGATGTCAATGGCCTCATTGCCATGTCGATGAATGTTCTCAAACTTCAGTTGCCGCAGCTCTTGGCCAGTTTTGTTTTGCAAAGTGCGCAACAGCTGCAAACAGATGACAAAAGAAGCCAATCAAAATTAGTGAATAAGAAATGTTATTTGATAGGCAAGTTATTAAATTTTTTTATCTGATTTTTTTTTTTTGTGCACTTAAAAATTAAAGATTCTGTGCGTCAATGAACCTAATATTAAATTCAAGTTTACTTAAAGTATATATGCTTTGCATTGTTTCTTTTTTTTTTTGTCGCTCATTTCTTTATTCAGTCAAGTTTCAAATTAATAGATTAATTGTATATTATACAAATGTAATTTATGCACAATCTTTTTTATTTTTATATTTTTTTTTGGAATTCCTATTTTTGTGTTTAAAATTCAAGTTTACTTAACTGAGACTACTTATTAATAATGAGTTATTGCTAATATTCGAAAAATCATTAATTTAATAAAATATTTGAGAATATTTCGGGGAAATTTACTTTTAGGTTCAAAATATTATTTAGATTTGAAATCTACATATTTTAAGGTATATTTTGTTTCTAAATATAAAGATATATATAAGAGAAATATACATGAAAATTGAATTCGATGTTTTCTGATCTTCTCCGACAAATAAATATACCAATAAATATACCTCGCAAAATGTTAAAACCAAATTGAGATTAATACAAAATAAATGAGCAAATTTACTTTTAGGTTCAAAATATTATTTAGATTTGAAATCTAAATATTTTAAGGTGCATTTCGGTTTTTTTTTCCTAAATATAAAGATATATAAGAGAAATATACATGAAAATTGAATTCGATGTTTTCTGATCTTAAATATACCAATAAATATACCCCGCAAAATGTAAAATACCAAATTGACTTTAATACTAAATAAATGAGCAAATTTACTTTAACAAATAAATATACCATGAGGCTTAAATACTAAAAACCGATTAATATTAAATAAATAGGAAAATCGTCTCTATTAAATTTGACATTATTAAAAAAAAAAATAATTAAATAACAGACTTTATTACGATTAATATTAAATTAAAATGCAAATATTGTCTAACAAATATTTTGCTTATATTTCGGGGACAATATTGAGAATTTTGAGTATTAATTTTTAATTTATTTATTATAAAATTGTAATTATAAAAATACTGAATCAAGAAATGCAAATCTTTTTTAATATGTATTTTTTTTATTTTCAAATTGATTTATCCATATAATTTACTTATTATCTTTAGATAGATAGATTGTAAATAAATAAAGAATATTAAAAAAAAAAAACAAAAAATTGATTTATTTATTTTTTTTTTTTTTTTTTTGTCACTTACTTTTTTATGTTTAGCACAGCGTTTCTGTGGCCTGACAACACGCGATTCGTTCGCTGGGCCCGTGTAATTGCCACCGCAGCCATTGCTCCACTCGAGGACGGAGCTGTTGAGCTCCAGACGGAAACGCTGCTTGAAGCTGAGCGTCTCCTCACGCTTCTGCAGTCGCAGACGTACGTGTGACGCTGCTGTGGGCGGGGAAGCGGAAACGGAAGCGGAAACGGAAGCAGGCGTTGGAGCTTGAGTTGGAGCTGCCATTGCAAGTCCGATGCCGCCGCCAGCAAACTGATGCAGTTGGCTCATGAGGATGCTGAGGAGCAGCAACTGCGTGGATGTGAATGATTTGATGCTGATGGTTGGACGTCGTCGGGCGGCGTTCGCCGTCGTCTGCGTCGCTGTTGTTGTTTCCCTTGTGTTGGCCGTTTTGTTGTTGTTGTTGCTGTTTGCTCGAAGCCGGCAAACACTTGTCGTCTATAAAGAGAGAGAGAGATCGAGAGATATAGATTAGAATAGAGAGTAGGCTAGGATTTGGGGATTCCCAAAATGAGCAAATGGGAAACAAAAAAAAACGGTGAGCTTGGTCAACAAATAGAAACGTGCGTGGTGACACGGTTATCGTTATCGTAATCGTAATCGTTATCGTTTGTTATTATTGCCCTCTCTGTCATTGTCGCCGTTCTTTGCTGCTGCTGTCGGCTGTTGGCTGTCGGCTGACATAATTATTTAAAATTAAAGTCTAAATTGGGCTGAATCATCGGGCATTTGCGAATCTGCGCATACACTGCGCTACAAAGTCAACGAACTTTGAGCCCTCCTCTTGCATACTTTTGTGAAATTCAACGTTCGCATTTCGGCCACTTCTTCTTGTTCTGTGTCTTCTTTTACCCTTACACTGCCTTTGCCACCCGCGCTTCCCCCGGCTTTAGAGGGCCCTATACAACCCCCTCGCTCTCTCCCTCTCTTTCTCTTTCTCCTGCTCTCTTGGCTCTTCGCTCTCTGTTGTTGTCTTGGCCCGGATCTTGTCCACGCTGTTTTTGGCTGACGCATCGCGCGCACTCTCCAACTTGTTGCCAATTCCCCTCTCTCTCTCTCGCTCTCTCTCTCGCTCTCTCTCTCGCTCGCTCTCTCTGTCTTACCCTCGCTTGCTCTTTCTCCCTCTCACCCACTTGGACGCCCGCCCGCCCCGAACGTGTAAATTAATTTCACATGTTTCGCTTTTGACTTATGATTTGAACTGGAAAAAGGTTTGCGATGGCAACAAAAGACTTTGAAGTGAACCAAAAGTCGATTTATTCATTTCCTCAAGTTGCATTTCATTTAATTGCATCTAAAAGTTTTTAATGCTTAAGCATTTATGCTAATCATTTTATAGTAATAATTGATTTGTCTATTTGTCTTTTACTTTAATTTGTAAGTGTATTTTATTTTAATTTTAAAATGTTTCTATTTTTAAATATTATGTATTTTAAAGTTTCATTTCAATTCATCAATTTATGCATTTTCATTTTATAATTTCATTATTTATTGGTGTTTTTTTTATTTTATTTTAATTGTTATTATTTGAATTATTTTTATTATGCAATTTTATTTAGCTAACTTTGATTTATGATTTATTATTATTATATTTTACTTTTAATTAATTGTAAATTTATTTCTACTTATTTATTTGATAAGTTATATATTAAAATTTTATTTTTCTAACTTTGAATTTTTATTTCAATTTTATTTATTGTGTTTTTAGATTTATATTTTTTTTTTTTGGTGGATCAATTTTAAGTTGATTTCTTAATGTGTAGCTTGTTTACGTTTTAGAAGGACTTTAATGAAAAGTGCCTTTTAAAAAGCAATTAAATTTAATGAAATTATAGGGTAGACAACTTCAACTTCAACTGACTACATCTGGGGCAAAGTTATTGCCACTTACTAATTATCAGGGTATTCCCCAGCTGAATCTCTCTCACTTTATGGCCTCTGACTTGCACAATTGATAACTAACCAACTGTTGTGCTGTATTTCTCTCCCAGTTTGTCGATTGCCTTTAGTGTTTATGATGCAAAGTGCTAGGAATTTCCTAGAACACACGTAGGTCAGGGTTGCCCCCCAAAATGTATAAATGTATATCAAGATATTTACTATCTCGACAAGAGATTAGCGACAGAGCTTTATCTTTATGCGTACTTTATCAGCGAGAGAAGAAATTCTCATCTCGCTGTGCCCCAAACAATAAATAGTAAACATTAAACATCAAAATAAAAGTGACAATGAAAATGAGGGAAAATACAAAATTGTATACATACCATTTACACATCAATTTGCAATGAGTCCTGTGGAAATTCCGCTCGGGAAATTCTGATGTGCCACCGCCAAACAAAACGCACACTCACTCACTCTCTCACACACACACACACACACACTGAGTTGTTGTCGCGTAAACAGTCAATTTATTAGAAACGGCAAATTTCACGTATTACCAAAAAAAAAAATGAACAAAATGTTGATTGCAAATTATTGTGTAATAAAACAGGCGAACAAAAACAAAAATGCAAAACTTTAGAAATATTATTTCGTTGTGGCGCGTGGAGTATCTCGAAGATACGATTATTGTTATTAGGTATTATTAAATGGGGGCAAACACGAAAAAAAAAAAATTGTCGACGCGCTGCGTTTGACTGCCTGTTTTGATTTGATTTGATTGCCTGGCGATCGAATTCGTTGGCTCTGTCGAGACTCCGATGTCGAGTCGAGGCGAGTCGAGTTGAGTTGAGTTGAGTTGAGTATTCGCCAACTTTGCTTTCGCAGAGCACAAAGAGTAGAGAGCAGCGACGGTGACGATGACGATGACGATGACAGCGACTGAGGCAGCGACTGAAGCAGCGACAGAGACTGCGGCAAAGTGAACTCTTCAGTTACTATGAGCGTACTAATGAGGAGGCCACTCTGCTCAAGGAGAAGTCATATTCGCAAGCGTCCGAGCGTGTGTGAGTGTGTGCGTTAGTGAGTGTGAGTGAGTGTTTGCGGCGGTGAGTGTGCTGCCGCGATGAGTGTATCGACATTCGTCGCACATTTATCTCTCCACGCTCGCCTCTGAGTATTAAGTTTAGTCGCTGCTAACGATAATCATGCTTATGACGAAGTTCACCAAAAAAAAAAACAAACGCTTTGACAAAATCGTCTCTTCAACTATGTTGTAAATGACACTGCGAAAACTCCCTCTCTATCTCTATCTCTCTCTCCCTGACTCCCTCTCTCTCTCTCTCTCTCTATCTATTTCTATTTATGTTACTCTCTTTTATCGCAACAACAAAATAATACAACTCACCCAAGACAGCAGCTGTTGAGTGCCAGGTGAGCGGCAGCTAAACAGCAGCCGGTAAAATGTTCTGTGCTCAGTCAAACAGCTGAGCGCGAAACGAAACAATGAAGCTCAGCTACACTACAATTCCACTGCTTGTGGGCGGCCGCAAAACGGGGCATATCGATTGCAACAGTCGTTTAGTCGCTGGACAGCAGATGCCTTAAAGAAGACGACACGTAGTCTTGGTAAAATATTTACAAATTCGATTCTAATTCTAATTTTTTGAAGTTCAACTGTATTTATTTTTACTATATATGAAATTTGTGTGGAATCTATTCAACAACATAATATAGACAACACAATACGTATTGGAACATCTGAAGATACGAATATTTTCATTTAATAATATAGTATTTAAATTTGAGACTCTAATCAAAAGCCCAAAAATGTTTTCTTATTAAATTCATAATATTTTTGGTTTATAGGTACATATTTCTAAATTTAATTATTATTAGTAAATAACTTTAAGTTTTTATCTTACATTTAATTTATGCAGTATGTATAAAACGAATTTAATATATATATATTTAAATGTTTACAAATTTAATATTAAAATATTTGTATTTGTATAGACGTAAATTTTATTGGGGGTAAGTTATTAATTATACAATTATATACAAATTTAATACTACAAATTGAATAGTTAAATATTTATACTTAAATATTCTTTTTATATTTATTTTATGTCTACATTTTAGATATGAAGTATTGTATAAATTTACTTCGACTTAATTTAGAGGTAAATTTTATTGAGCGTAAGTTTTCAATTACACAATTATATACAAATTTAATACTACAAATTGAATAGTTAAATTTTTATACTTAAATATTCTTTTTATATTTATTTTATTTCTACATTTTAGATATGAAGTATTGTATAAATTTACTTCGACTTCATTTAGAATTAACTGGCTTATAACATGTCCTCTGATATTTTTATCTGTTGTGTAGCGCATTTCGATATTCGTTGAGTTCTTTGGCTCGCGGAGTTGACTCGTTTTCACAGCTGTGCGTTGACTCTCCCACAAGCTCTGCTATGAATGTGTGTGTGTGTGTGTGTGTGTGTGTGTGTGTGTGTGTGTGTGTGTGTGTGTGTGTGTGTGTTAGCTACTCCAGCTGTTGTGTGGGTGCCAAACAGCGCTGCCTCTCGCTGGGAGTCGAACTAATGCTAAGCGCTGATTCTCTTTTACACTCGACACTGTGTTAATTTGCTTGTCTTATTGTTATTGTTATTGTCGTGTGTCGATTAACGTTTTTTTTTTTCGTTACTAACACATGCATGACAACGTCGTTCGATCAGCTGTTTTGCTCGTCAGCTGAGGGCCGCTCTCTCTCTCTCTCTCTCTCTCTTTCGCTCTTTCGCTCTCTCTCGGTGCGCGTGTGCGGCTCTCTCAATAAAAGTAAACAAAAGTGAGAAGCTCACTTGGCCAACTGATTTGCCGGTTTTGCCGGAAGAGCGCATCACAATTGCAATAAAATATATAAAAGGCCAATTAACATTAACGTTATCTACACACTGTATTTGTTTTGCTGTACTGTGCTGTGCTGCACGTTATCAACAATTACCTGAGACTTTCACTACCAAGTTTATAGCTGCCATTGATGATCGACGCGAGGTGAGGCCAAATCAGCTTTTGTTTTTGGTTTTTTTGGGTATTTTGATTTTGTACGCCTGCCAAATCATGTCAAAGCTATTTTCCATCGCGATGGAATGGCATTATTCATCGTGTGATCTAAATGTCGGTGGCGGCACAGGTGAACAATGTGTTGTGGGTCACACACACACACACACACACACGCATACATAGATACGGACTGACACACGCGTTCAAAGTTACGCTGGCGTTGCGACGTCACGAATGGTTCGCTCAAAATTTCAGTTATTTCCGTTCAATTTCACAAGAATTGAGATATTACTCATACGCGCCGGTGTCTGCTTGCTTGCCGGCTAGTTAAACTCGCTCTCACGCTCACGCTCTGCTGGCTCACTTACATGCGCACACACACACACACACACACACACCCTTATTCAGTTGTCTGTGGCGGTTCATTCATGAATTTTTTTGCGCGCCGTTTTGAGCGGCAACCAACAAAATAAAGATCTGCAAGACGGTGGCAAGTATCGAAGGAGGAAGAGGCGAAGAAGCGCTCTAGTACACGTCAAAGTGTGAGCTAAATTTCACCATGCCCAAAAAAAAAGAGAAGAAAAAGAAGAGGCATATACAATGATAAATCTACAAATTATTGAGTGTGCTTGTGTGTGTGTTACTCATGGTGACGTCGCCAATGGAGGCGACTCCGTCTGCCCCGTACATGGTACGAGTTGATTTTCGCGGCATGATTGGGCCAAGCTATTTTTAAACTATTGTGTCGAAGTGTGGGCATGAAGTTTTCATTTGTTGTTACTCTGATTGTGTACTTGCGTAGATAGAGAGGTGGAAGAGGTGGAAGAGGGGGGTAAGCGATCGTCGTCGCGTCACCTTCCACCTCCGTCTCCACCTCCGTCACCGTCTCCGTCTCCGCCTCCACAACAACCTTCATTGGCATTTCGGGGGTATTTACGGCATTTGTTATACCTATTTGGCATGCATGTGGTAAAATGTGTTGATTCAATTGGGAATTTACTTTAACCGTGTCGTGTGAGGCGCCTTATTACTGTTTCATTTTTTTTTATTTTTGCTGTGTTTATTGCCTTATATGCTCACTGTCTAACGGCTGATGGCTGATCGCTGATCACTGATGGCTAATGGCGAATGTCTAATGTCTAATGCATGACGCCTGCGTATGAGTAATATTTAACAAATGACAAACTACTTACGGACACCGAGCTGAATGCTGACCCAATAGTTTGCTGATAATTCGCTTCTCTTTTTTTTTTGCTTCTTTTGTTTTTTGTTGTGTGATAATGAATGCACACTTTCGTATAATTAACTAGAGTACTTTACAGATTTAACACAGAATGAATTGGCGCATTTGAATTCATTTAAGTACTGAAAGTAATTGTATATAAGTTTAGTTATTTTTTATCTGCATTCATAGGGTAAAATGTGATAGTCTTGTGTAAGTTAAGATACTTTAAATCAATAGAATACCAATTAAAATATGTACTTCGATGAATTATCAGTTAAGTTATTTTTCATCTGCATTTAAATTCAATATTTATCGTATCGTTGACAAAATATAAATCCAGATCAATTCTATGTTTCTTTGTAATATATTTTAAATGACAAAATATGAGTATTTCAATGCATTTTGTTTTCATAATTCAAATAAATACTAATAGTATTTATCCATTTAGTTATATTTTATGTGCATTTAAATCATGTATAAAGTGTCTTATGTATCAGATAATTCCTTAGTTCCTTTATAACATTTTTAAGTACTCATGTTATTTGATTCAATATTAAATACAGCTGTTAAACAATAAATAAATATATTAAATGTATAATAAGCAGTAGAAAACAATTATTAAACTTTCTTAAATATACCAAACATTAAATTAAATAAACAACACGTCATTTGCCCTAAAATAGTGTAAAAAAATCAATTACAAAACTTCTTATAATACCCACAACATTAAATTAAATAAACAACACATCACCTCCTCTTAAATAAGCTGAATTAATCAATTATTTAACTTCTTAAAATGTGCCCTTAACTGTGATGAATTAATCATTATGCAAAGTCAAAAGTTTGCTAAGTTTAAAAGGTTATTATTGAACTTTAGTATCAAAATAAGTGCAATAATAATACAAATTAAATAGCAAATGTAAAAGTTAATCATGTGCCAAAGTGCTGAAGTTGATGACTAAAACGAATCAAATGTAAGTTTAGAGCGGATGAAGTGTGAAATGAGCGTCATATAAATTATAGTTGCATCCTAGGTAAGGAATGATTAGCAAGCGTAATTTAGTAAACAAAACAAACAACAAATGCATGTATTAGCCGGCCAATTAATAAATGAATAATTAAGCATTTGCGAGCGATCTTCGAACTCGACTTCAGACGCCAGCTGCCAGCTCAGTCAGTGTGCATGACATGGACCGCAAATATTTTTCTGACGACACAATTTGTAACCGCATAATGCTAATTTATTGTCCAATCGATTTGAAACAGCAACACAGCAACTAAAAAATGCATCGACAGAGCGAAGAACAGAGCCGCGAACCGTCGGCGAAAATGTCGAAGCCCCCCTCAAAGAAATGAGTCATAAAATATATTTTACGGCTAATGAAATTTGTGTCCCTTAATTTTATGCAGCGTCAGAGCCACGTACGATTATTCAATGTGTTGTCTTTATGGTTCTTGATTCGTTGTAGTTGTTTCTGGCGTCGTTGTTGTTGTTGCTGTTGTTACTGATAGCTGGGAAAATTGATTGAAGAATTCATTCATATATATGCGCGCTGCTAGTTTCATTAATGAGTAGTCTGAGCACATTGCGTATACGTAATGTGTGTGGCTGTGGCTGCTCGCAATAATAACGTTACAATATTTATTTAAACGCAACGGGAAGGAATAAAGTCACACTCACATTCGCCGTCATCGTTATCGCCAGCGTCAGCGTCTTCACACTCTTCTTGCCACAAAACGGTTATGACGTGCAGCAAAGATGTATCGCAAGATGCTGCTTAAAGAGGGAGCAAGATGATGCAAGAGCAGGAAGCGGGAAGAGGGAATAATACACACACACATACCGGGATGCTGCCCCATTAATGGCCGGCAATTTGGTGAGTGCTGTGCACAGTGTTTTCATGTTTGCCGACGGTCGAAAATTTAAAAGTTTCACACATAACAACAAAGTGCAAAAGGATGCAGATCGGCTCTCGGTAGAGAGAGAGAGCCGGGCCGGCCAAACTTAATTAGCGCCCATTGCAAAAATATTTACGGCAAAACAAAATAACACCCATTAAGCAAAACAAAGGAGCGCAAACGCGTGATGATCACTGGGCAACGCCCCTGACAAAAGCCCCAAAAGCCCCGAAAGCCCAGAAAGCCCAGAAAGAGACGCACAGTCCGCGTCCATGGGCCAACACGATGGGCCACGTTCAACGATGGACGATGGACGTTGGACGTTGGACGATGGGCACCCAAAAAAAAAAAAAAAAACATGCTGAAACAGAAACACCAACCAGTCGATATAGTCGAGAATGATCGACAACAAGGATACCCTGTAAGCAGCGAAATTCCTTTTTTTTACTTTTAGCATTTGCTGCTGCAATCTGCAAGTAAAATTGATTACGATTTTGCTGATTTAGAGTTTAGTAATATTGACAAAATGTTTGTCTTAGATGCACGACATTAGTCAGAGATAATTGTGTATGTTCTTATACGAAAGTAATAAGTTTTTAATACAAGACAGAAAAAATCTTCAGGACAAATATTTAATCTTTTTGAATGTTGCTTTTGTTAGAAGAAAACAACAAAATATTGTTTTATCATTATTGAAATAATATATTGAGAATAACTTTTATATTTTGCTCATTAAACTGTTGAATAACATTTAATTTTGAATTTTAAAAATAACAATGTCACAATAGCTTTCAATATTTGTTTTTATTAAATTAGTGTATACCATATAAATTTCGACTTTCGATAAAAAAAAAATAACAATAGCTGACTAAATTTGTTAATTTATGGTTGGATTTTAGAAAAAGATTAAAAATTTCGATTTTATAAATAGCAAAAGCAGAATACATATTTAAGTAATTGTTAAATATAACATTTAAGTATTTAAAAAGATTTCAATTTTGATTTTATAAATAGCAAATGAAGAATAATTTAATTAAGTAATCGTTTGCATTTGTGTAAAAGTGAAAAAATGATAACAAAATTAATTATTATGCAATTATGTATAGTAAAGATAAGAGTTTGTTCAGTTTAAAATATATTGAAATGCAGATTATAAAGAACATAAACCATTTAATTCAATACACTTGTATATAAACTTAATAGGTGTTTCCTTAAGTCTGCTTTCGGCATTCATAAAACATTTGCACTTCTTGTTATTTGCACAGGGTATTTTATAAAGCAAGACAAAAGAAAACACATGCACCGTATAGTCATATGTATGAGCATCAAAGGCCGCCACAGGATCGCGCAGCAGCAGCAGCAGCAACAGCGGCCATGGGAGGTGCAAACGCCTCTGCTTCTGCTCCCCAGTTAAAGAGTCAGCTCCAACCAGAATCACGGTCTCAGTTTCAGTTTCAATCGCAGTCGCAGTCGCAGTCTGTGTCTCATTCTCAGTCTCAGACTAAGACTCAGATTCAGACTCGGTCTTAGGCTGGCTAACTGTCCGTTCCGGCCGCGGCCGTCATTATAAGCCGTCACCTTGTTGTGTAGACATTGGCCATGGCCACCGCGCAGAGCACCGCACAGCAACAGCAACAACAACAATAACACACAGCCATCCAGAAAAAGAAACAACAACAACAGCAACAACAACAACGAGAGGAGCAACAGAAACAGAAACAGACTGCTAATCCGGTTCGGTTTCGAGTTCGGCGGCAATCGCTGAAGTGAAATCAACTCGTTAACTCGTTACCAAAACTGATCCCATTTAGCGGCGCATCGCGGCGCCAGCCAGAAAGGCCAGGCGAATGCGCTACACTCTACACGCTACACTCTACACTCTACACTTTAAACTCTTCACTCTATATTATACAATCCACACTTTACGCTCTACACCGAGCACTCTACACCACATTTCACAGCTCTACACGACTGAAAACTTCTCTTGATCGATATTCCACTCTATTCTACACTAATCTAAAATTAACTTTACACTAATCTATCATCAACTCTCCCTTGCTCTACTCTACTCTACACTAATCTAACATTAATTTTATGCCAATACAGCATCAACTCTTCATTGATCTACACTACTCTACATTGCTTCACACTACTCTGCATTATATAAATAACTCAACACTAACTTACCATCAACTCTACACTACTCTACACAACTTTGCACGATTTGTCACTTATCTATCCACTCTACACAGCTGTTCCCAACTCTATTTTATTGATTTTTACCCTACAAAAATGTTTGATCTCTACACGTAGCTCAACACTAACTATTCTTCTAAATCTTCTTTACACAATTCCTCAGTTCTTTTCTCTAAAAAAAATCTCTTTAAACATTATTCTATACATCATTCTCAACTTTTCATCACTTCTTTAATCTTATAACCGTTCAAGGATGATCTGCAAATGCAGTTACAATATCTCGCTTCAGTGCGATCTCGATTTGCATAGTTTCCGCAATCTTATTTTCACTTAATATACATAACCAAGTCATTAAAACACTGTTGCCAAACTTCAGTTCTTTGCACTTAATGGCCTATTTTGATGCTGCTAAACAAAACGTGGACGTAAGTGCAGTGTGAAGCAAATTATTGAGTAACTTGATAAATTTCTGACCAACATTTAATTGATTTAGATGCAGATGTAGCGAACTCGAAAGGCGGAGAGACGCGAATAAACGCGAGCACAACAAAAAAATAAGGAAAAATAAATTCGAAAAAAAGGCGAAGACGCATTGAGGTTGGCGGCTGCAAGTTTGGACGGCAACGGCAACGGCAACTTTGGACGGCGCATCCGCGTGATCAGCATCATCATCGCCAACACCAACACCTTCATCATTATCTGCTGCGTCTGCCACGGCGGCGGCGGTGGCGGTTGCGGTGGCGGCGGCGTCTTCGAGTTGGATTTGATGTTGCGCGTCGACTTCGTCTTCCTCTTCGTCTTCGTCCGCGACTTGGGCATGGACTTGAACGTGGACGTGGACGTGGACTTGGCGGTGGCAGCCTGAGGGCGCTGTTTGTTGGCGCTGACTGGCTGCGCTCTCAAATCGACGGCGGGACCCGACAATTGCTATTGAGGCGAGCCACCAAAAAGTAGGTGGTTATGAGCTGTTGAAAGCGACCTTATGCGGCTTCCGCTGCAGTCGCAGAGCCATTCCATTCCATCGAGTTGTATGTGTTTGTGTTTGTGTGTGTGTTTGTGTCGATGAGTATCACAGTGGGCAATATTGTTGCATGCTTATTGTTTTTGTTGTTAGGGATAGGCAAAGGGATAGCCAAAGGGATAGGGATAGGGATAAGGGATAAGGGAGTCCATAGGATAGCAGCAGTCTTTGTCTTGGGACCGTCCATATTATTAACTTATTTTCAACCAATAAAATGGCAATGAAGCGAACGAGGCGATCGCGTCGATCGAGGCGAGAAACTGGCCAACGGAGGCGCACAAAATGCGGTTCCCACAGTTATTATTTTTAAGACTGAACTATTTGATGTGGAAGTAATGCGATGACGGCGGCGATGAGGTGAGACGACGACGGCGACGATGAGGATGACGATGACGATGACGGTCATGTCAGTGTTGGCTTCGATGGCGCCTCATTTGGCATTGGTGTTGATTGGCCCAGGCAAAAGTGTCAAATGACAATGGCAAAGACAGAGACAAGCACACGCTGTCAGACAGAGACAGAGACCGAGACAGCTACAGCGAGAGTGGGAGTGGGAGTGAAAGGGAAAGACACACTGAGAGAGAGAGAAAGATGAGAAGCAGTGCAAGTGCTGTGTAAAAATTGTTAATGGCGCGCTCTCAACTTATGAGCTGTGATTAATGAGTAACCATTAATCGCCTGCAGTTACAGTTACACTTGTACTTGCCACTGCAACACCAGCAGCAGCAACAGCAGTTGCAACAACACTAACAACAACAACAACAACAACTATAGCAGCTGCGACATTTACCTGCGAACACACTTGGAGACCACACAAAACGACTGCGGTAATTGCAATCAAAGTGAAGAGAAGACACCATCGAAGCACTGCGCAAATGCAATGCAATGCAAATGCACGAATGCAGCGATACCCTGTAAGCTGAGACATCCTATAGAAATGCTTCATTTCGAGTGCAGGGTACCACAGGAATCATATAACGGACAATCACAATACCCAAAACGAGATTAATAATTATATTGAATGATAGTTCCTTTTAGTTGCCACAACTTACACGAGCCTCGTCTCTCTCTCTCTCTCTGTGTCTGTGTGTGTGTGTGTTTTTGTTCGTTGTTGTATTTTGAAGTGTACAATTTCACAACATTTAATTCGAGATTTGAGCGACAGGTACACATGGACATCGACACGAACCTGGACATGACGTTGGACACGGACTTCGACATGAACTTGGACACAACAATTCAATATTAAGCGTGTTGTTCTCATTCTCATATGGCACATTTTTGTATACAGCTGAGTGTGTTTTACCTCTCCTTCATCGTGTGCTCGCATTTTTTTGTTGTATTCTCTTTTTCATTTTTTACAAGACCTCCCGCACATGTTTTAAACCTGCCGATTCATAATTCTGCATTTTATGTTTTAAGGAGGCAAAACTGAGTGGAGTCGCTTGTTGTTGATGAGCAGTCGCCTTGATTCAACCTTTGTGTGGCGGCAAAGAGTACAAAAAAAAAACAAAAATAATAATAATAATAAGAAAATACTAAACTGAACTGCCTCACGAGATAAGCATCGGACCAGAGCCAGAGCCGCAAAGCCGCACAGCCGAAGCGACGACCACCCGAGACCCGATTGGAACTTACAGCCTGCGACTCTCTGGATCAGTCTCAGTCTCAGTCTCGCTGTTGTTGTTGTTGTTGTTGTTATTGTTGATGTTGCTGCCCCAACTCCAGCCATCTGGAATGACAGATTGGACCACCATTTGCACATGTGACGAGGATGATGCCAACATCCAACAACCAACAACCTGAGCACAGCGATCAAATACCAGTTGAAGCTGCAGCTCAAGCTCAAGTTGAAGTTCGAGACATTCAAATACAAATCGATGAGCATTTACAAATATGTACTCGCCCCCTCAAAGGAAGGGGTGAAATTGCGTAAAGGGGTGACAAAAACAATGAAAATCTAGCATTGCATTCATCCTTATTGATCATATTTCAAGCACACGATCATTCTAAAATTCGCAATTAATAATAAAGTTATTAGGATTGCAAAAACATTTCCTTTCAATTATTTATGAAACAAGCCAAGAATAACAAAAAATATTATTACAAAAGTTGATCAAATTTGCACAAAATACAATAGTAAAAGGACTAAAAAAAAAATTGCATAGAATAGCCAAAAATTCTAACATATATGATCATTTAAAGATTGACAATTTTCTATCTCAAGTTTACGCTGTTAATTACCTTCAATTTGGATTTTATTCTATTATTTTATATGATTTTAAAAGTAATTTATATTTATTTATTTTATATGTTTTTAAACTGCTTTCTTGATAGATATAAGAAAATTACAGCTTTAATGTTTAATTCTATGAAGCATTTTTCATTGAATTGTTTGTGATAAAAAATTCAAATTAATTTGACAAGTTTGTTCTACTCTTAAATAGTAATTTTACATTGCGTTATACATATTTGTATAATCATTATGAATTGACATTAGAATTTGCATGATCAATATCATATTTCAATTTAATATTATATTTAGAATTAATTATTATTATTATTAAAGCATAGATCAGAAATAAATGTAATGTTTTATTTGAGCAAATGGTACTTCATTTATTTTGTAAAGACACCGTTTAAAAATACAAATTTGTACTATAAGTAAAAAATATTGGCTATTTGTTTTGTTGCAAGTCTTTTCTAAGTGTGTTGTAATTGATTATGATCTTACATATTTACTATACTCGAACTATAATTATATTTTAAGTAAATATGTGAACTCATTATTAAATTCAACACACTTAGAAAAGATTTTCGACCAATTTGAAAGATGTATATTCATATAGAGTAGAGTATCGTATTAAATATTAGTGTCATGTGTAATTTAGAGTGTATTAATTATCAAATGTGATATAAATATTTGATCAGTAAATTGAAAAAAGAGATCGATGGCATGAGAATACACATGTTAGTACTATTAAATATATAGCGAATCGTATTGCATACCACGATACTATACGATTTCATTCCATTCCATTCAATTCCATCACATTAAATCGAAAGACAAATGAAGACAATGACGCAGCAGCAGCAGCAGCAGCAGCAAAAGCAAAAGCAGAAATACGATAATTGAGTGCTCATTTGTCTTACACGCAGAGGAGAGGTTGTTTCAGCTACAAGAAATGCTTCGCTATATAGCTAGAAGGCAAACATACACACACAGACACACGCACACAGACACAGACATATAAAGAGGGGCAAGGAGTGTTGTGATCAGCGTTGATGGTGGCACTGCCACTGCCACTCTTTACCTTAGCTGATGATGATGATGGTGATGGTGATGGTGGTGGCGGTGTCAGAAGGGGCAGACCGAGGGACGGAAGGACGGAGGGGGAGGGTGGGAAGACAAGTGCAAGAGATATATTCAGTCGGTGGCAGGTATAATTTGGTATGCTTTGGTATGCCCGACTACAACACGCGTTTTCATGCCCACATTGACGAAGTCCAGGGTACAAATTTTTATGACATCGCCACGGATTTTGTAAGCTGTCTGCCCCCGTTCTCCATAGTTCTCTCTCTCCCTCTCTCTCTCTCTCTCTCCCTCTCTCTCTCTCTCTCTCTCTCTCTCTTTGCTTTTGCCCTGCATTACTGTATCGAATGTCCTGGCTTTTGGTAACCAAAATGCACTCTCAACTTAGCTCTGTCCACTTATGTAATGTCTTTTTTCGTTTGGTTTTGTTTTTGATTCAGATGCATTCCGCAGTTAAATGAATACCAATCACAATTGCTGGTGTTTTGTCGGTCGTTGAATGTCCGTTGTCGTCCCATATCGGTTGTCGGTTGTTGTCATTGTCTGTATCTCTATATCTCTGTTTCTCTATCTGCATCTGTATCTGTATCTCTATCTACATCTGTATCTGTTGCTGGCATAATTATAGACACATCAGCTGTTTGCAACGACTTGCTGTTAGAGACTTGTGTAGGCCAGTTTATTTGATTTTCATGAATCTCAATTGTTTTGTAATGGCAGCAGAGCTTGAGCAACTTGACAGCAATGCAACTGCAACTGCAACTGCGACTGCGACTTCGACTTCGAGTGCAACTTCGCCTGCCACTGTCATGCACAGAGAGAAAATAATTAACTCAAGAGATACAAATGGCTAATAAAAATAATGCTGAAATTTTAAAGGATTCAATTATTTATAAAATAAATGCGAATTTTCTTTGCTAACAGTCAAAATAACCAAACAAAAAATATTATTAAAAATAATAAATCAAAAATTCTAAAAATATTGTAAAAATAATAATAAATGAAACAATAATAAATAAAGAATAGAATTCGCATAAAATATAATAGTAATTATATTAAATATAAAGCACAGAGAGAAAATAATTAACTCAAGAGATACAAATGGCTAATAAAAATAATGCTGAAATTTTAATGGATTCAATTATTTATGAAATAAATGTGAATTTTCTTTGCTAACAGTCAAAAGAACCCAAAAAAAATATTATTAAAAATAATAAATCAAAAATTCTACAAATATTGTAAAAATAATAATAAATGAAGCAATAATAAATAAAGAATAGAATTTGCATAAAATATAATAGTAATTATATTAAATATAAAGCATCGAATTTCTAAATATCATACAATATATTATGTTGTTTTAACGTCTTTTCATTTAAAAATC
The DNA here is from genome assembly GCA_019972355.1 of Drosophila kohkoa. NCBI lineage: Eukaryota > Metazoa > Arthropoda > Insecta > Diptera > Drosophilidae > Drosophila > Drosophila kohkoa. The sequence goes on from BJEL01000077.1 coordinate 1,169,274, forward strand.
TACAATTTTCTATTTCAAGTTTACTCCCCCAAACAAATTCAAATTTGATTTGATTTACCATGAGTTTTGCAATTCAATTTTATAAGCGAAAAAGCTTTATATTTTAATATGATTTATTTTTTATTTATATCGATTTGTTATCTATATTTAAACTTTTGTTAACTATGAAGAAAATTAAATTTATTTACAATTTATGAAGAATATGGTTTTCATTTATTTCGATTTATTTGATCAAAATTTAACATTAGTTTATTATGAAAAATATAGTCATTGTTTGCTTTCTTTGATTCATTATTAATATTTAAACTTTAGCTTATTGTGAAGCTGTCAATCTTAGTTTATTTTTGACAATTGATTTGTATAAGCGAAATAATTTAATTTGTATATGTTTTGTGCAACTTTTTAATGGAAATTACTGCAAGGTCTTTATTTGTTTATTGGGATTCGTTATCTATGTTTGAACTTGAGTAATTTATTATAAATATTTTATTTCATGCAATTTTGAACTTTAGTTAACTATAATGAAAATGGTCTTTACCTTTTACTTTGATTGATTATCAATATTTAAACTTTAGTTCATTATGATTTGTCTAAGCGAAATAATTTAATTTTTATATGTTTTGTTCAACTTTTTAATGGAAATTACTGCAAGATCTTTATTTGTTTATTGGGATTCGTTATCAATGTTTGAACTTGAGTTATTTAATTTTTTTTTTCGATTTATTATAAATATTTTAAATTTAGTTTTTATTTATTTAGTTCTGTCATGCAATTTTGAACTTTAGTTAACTATAATGAAAATGGTCTTTACCTTTTACTTTGATTGATTATCTATATTTAAACTTTAGTTCATTATGAATTTGCCATTCTTTGTATTAATTTAAGAAACTTAAATGGCAGTAGTTGCTTTTTTCTGTGTGCCGCTAGCTAGAGGCGGCTACAAACGCAGCTAAAGATACATTTACAGCTGCAGATATAGGTACAGAGACAGACACAGATACAGATACAGATACAGATACAGATACAGATACAGATACAACAGACAGCAGACAGCCGTATGCTGCATACAAATTGATAACCAAGCCTCGTACGAAGAATTGACAAACTGACTGGATGCATGACGGACTGACTGGCAGGCAACGACAAACAACGATATCACTTGCCGCTCATTCGATGGCAAATTAATATAATTATCATTGCACGAACCGGAATTACACGAACAACACAACAGCAACAACAACAATTGTGCTCTACTATGAAAAGAAAAACAAAACAAGTAAGAAAGCTACCGTCGTGAGAGCTCGACTGTGAAATACCCGCTTTCTATTTTGATTAAGAGCAAAACAATGCGGTATTCATTTTAAAATCTACCAAATTAATACAGCGCAAAATCCTAAAAATATACCAAATGTCGTATTTTGAATATAGATATAGTACTGCATTAGATTAATGATTTAAATAATACCAGATGCACAGCAAAAATACCAAAAATATACAAAGAGACTTTATTAAGTAAACTGATATAGTACTACATTCAAAATGTACTAGATTGTTAACTAAATCAACTGAATAAGAGCAGTATTAATTTTAAAATATACAAAAAAATTATACCGAATGAATACTAAAAATATACTAAAAGCTATATTTGATATGTTTATATAGTACTACATTCAAAATATACCATAAAGTGCAAAATATACCAAAATTATATACTATAAATATACCAAATGCTATACTTGATATATTTATATAGTTCTATACTCAAAATATGACAAATTGTCAGCCAAAGCAATTAAGACTAGCAGTAAGATCTACCGACGGACAGACAGACAGACGGATATGGCATACATACATATATACTTTATGGGGTCGGAGATGCTTCCTTCTGCGTGTTACATACATTTCCTGTCGACACAAACTTATAATACCCTTCTACGCAATGGTCAGCGGGTATAACAAGACTGCAAGTTGGACAACGATGGCAAGAGACTTGAAGTCTTGAAGACTTCCATCCTCAACGGAGTGGATTCAATACGGAATGGTGATTGTGATGCAAACAACAATAACAACACGGACAACAGACAACAGACAACAGACAACAAACTGGCAAAGAGACAAAACACAACACAAAACAAAACATAGCAGAACAACAAACACAAATAAACAAATCAAAGAAACAGCGAAACCCATAATTAACGCCACAAACGCAAATATTAAGCCCCCAATCAAAGTCGTTATCGGAGCTGAAGTCGCAATTGAAATCACACTGGGGAGACTCCGCTACTGAGTTCGAGTCTCAGTCACGTTATCGATACTCACAATCTCTGTCATCTGAGGAGCTGCTGCCTACTTTGCCACCATGTATCTATCAGATGCGCATTGCATAAAATAGAAACAGATACGGGTATTTACGCAGACAGTAGCCGAAGCGAAGCAAGTGGCGCTTGATCACAAAACAACAACATTGAAAACAGGCTGAGATTAGTGCACCGAGATAAGTGCGAGCGGTAGTTAGTACTTATGTTTATTGTAGCTCCGCCACCAGCCGGCAGAGGGCGTAACTCATCTCGCAAATATTGCGTATCCTTCTTTATAGTACTCACTGTATGTTATATGCTTCATTTTTATGTAATGTGCGCAGATGACGCGAGAAATTCATTTTACACGCATCATCAAAATATCATCTCAATTTAAATAATATTTAAATTTATTTGGAATTAATTCACATAGAATTAATTTAATTTTCAATTCTTCCTTAGCATATTTTTTACATGATTTAATTTATCAAATTAACTGCATCTCAGTAAATTGTTTTATTATGAAAATGATTTGCTGCATTTATTATATTTGAAGTATTTTATTTATTTTTATTACTAAGCCAATTGATTAATGAAATAAGTTTGTTGCTTATTTATTATTCATTTATTTATATACCTAAAGTCGACTATGTATGACCCGTGGACACAATTTAAATCTACAAATTAGATAATTGTAAAACATTAAAGCAACATAATAAAATAAAGGTTAAATTTTAAAAGAAATTCAAAATTTGTATTTAAAGTTAAAGTTGTCAAAAACAAGTATTTTTAAATAAAAGAAGAAAATACACTGCTTCTCATCTAGCTTTTATGAACGTCTGTTGCTACCACTAATAACATTTAATTACATTTTTTAACAAGACACTTGCCAAAACTCGAAGAAAGTGTTGTACATTTATACAGAAAATGTTTAATAATAATTGTTTTTTTATAGCTTGCATCAAAGATTTATATTTGTATTATTTCTTTTAATGTGTGATGTGTGATTTGGCTTACTTATTATTTTTACTATTTGCAATATTATTATTATTGTACTTTATATTCGAATTTTTTTTTTGAAATTGTCTAAATGACCAAACTTGACTTACGCAATAGTAAAAGAAACTTGACTCTAATAAAGCAAAAGACTCTTTGGAAGTTTCTATTTCGACTGTGGAATTATCGCTTAAGACAAAGTCTAAATTCTTGGCCATTAAACATAAGTATTTTTAGGCGTTTCGGTTGCCTCAGCATGACACGTAGTTTCAATATCTTGTATTGCGGTTAATGACTAATTTGTAAGTTTATTTGGCTTCTGATAACATAAAACATAATGCTGTACACTTCATATGTCATATACTAAAATCATCATATTCCGAAATAATTGTTTACGCATGTTTACGCTTCCATTAGGTAAGCATTAGGAACAGGAATTACACTAAATAAAACCAAAACCAAAAATGAGGTGAGTCTCCGTCAAAAACTAAAACAGTTACAACTTTAAAAATGACAAATAAACTTGAATAAACTTTGTATCTTTAGCAATTTATGTAGCTGGAATTCTCTTATTTAAATTGAATTTATTTGCAATAGTTGTGAAAAAAAAGTAAAACTCAAATTTTCTAGCATTATACTTATTTAAACTTCAAATACATTTAATTTTGAATAGATCTAGATTTTTGTACATTCTTTGATAGTAGTATAGCATATATTTTTTTTTCTATTTTATAATTGTATTTTTCAAGCATAATAATAAAATCATCTCATCTAATTAAGTGAGCTATTAAATAGTGATTGAGTATCTCGTGGCCAGAGTTGAAATCAAGTTATTCGACTTGATATCTCGATCTTGATTCAAGTCAGTTGGGGTCAATTTTAATGGTGTGAAATATTTAGCACTCTGATTGAGTTGCTTGGTTTGTGCAACACTTTTTTCAAGTTTTGACAAGTGTCTTGTTAAAAAATGTAATTAAATGTTATTAGTGGTAGCAGCAGCCGTTGATCAAAGCTAGATGAAAAGCTAGTTCTTTGGGTGTTTCTTTTTTTTTGAGTTGAGTTGAGCTGAGTTGAGTTGAGATGAGGGAACTGACATTTTGGTTTGCTAGAGAAAAATGCGATTTGTTGCAGCCACCGCAGCAGCAGCAGCAGCAGCAATTGTGACAGCAAAAAGAAGTTAACGTAGCAACTGCAAACTGCAACTGCAACTTCTTACTGTGGAAATCGTGACTTTGGTCTGCCGATCCGATAAAAATGGTCAAAAGCGCAAAAGCACATAAGAGAGAGAGACAAAAAAAAATGCACCCACCAGCAGGATATATTTAAGATTGCCCCAAAAAAAAAAAAAAAACAAAAAAAAACGAAGAGAAATACGAAAAAAGACCACAAAATGTGCGGACGCGCATTTAGATGCAGACCCAACGATGGCGACCCTCGCAGACTCCCTGGTGACGATGATGATGATGAAGATCATCACGATGTTGACGATGATGATGATGATGATGGGGCACAAAACGTTCACGGCGACAGTCGAAAAGTCAGACTGCGGCTGTTGCTGTTGCTGTGGCTGTGGCTGGGGCAACCTGACAGCCTTGCAGTTGATTAAGCGACCGCTTCGGCGGCAGACTGGCAAACAAATTTGCATATTTCATTGAGCAGTTCAATCAAATGGAGGACACCAAAGCCGGGGACTAAAAACAAAACGTGGACACAATCACCAAAAAAAAAAAAAAAAAAAAAAACGAAAAAAAAAACAAAACGAAGAAGAAGGTATTTCTGTTCTGCTGCTGCTGCGGCTTGCAACGTGGCAAGATGCAAGCCTTGCGATTAAGAACGAAATAACTCATTCATACGCAGCCGTGAAGCTTGGCAGGATATGGCACCGTCACCACGGCCACCATCATTCGTCCAACAATCAGCAGTCGCACTCTTTTTCTCTCTCTCTCTCTTGCTATCTTTCCCGCTCTCTCTTTCCATATGTACCTCTTTCTCACTCACTCTTTAGTGCCATCTCGCTCGCTCTCGCTCTAGTTGTGTGCGCCTAATCTGTGGAATGCCATCAGTGTTGGCAGCACCAGCAGCAGCAGAACAATAGCCATGGCCAAGTGTAAGTGGAGCCAGAGCCACAGTCAGAGCCACAGTCAGAGCAACAGTCGCAGCCACAGACATCGTCGCAGTCAGAGACTGAGTCCATAGTCGCAATTGACAGTCCAAGATGGCGGGATCAGCAGCCATCGCCAGTCAAGATGGTGCACAGCATTTGCATAAAAGCTGGCCACAAAAAAAAAAATAAAAAAATCAAAAAAAATATGCAAAATAAATTAAAGACAAAAAATATATACATATGTACAAAAAGATAATAATATAATATAAATAATATAAAATAAAAATATAAAAATATATATGTAACAAAAAATCAAATCAACAAAATTTATCAACAATAAAAGTAACAAAAAAAATACTACAAAAAATAAATAAATAAAAAACTATGACAAAATTATATAAAAAGATTTAAAAACAACAACAACAAAACGTAATTAAATATTCATAAAAATATTTTTTTTTTTTAATTTGATTTGTATTATAATAATATTTTAAATAAAAAAGAAAATAAAGCAAAAAATATACAAAAATTAGTAGAAAAAAATATCCGTCAAAATTGAAAACAGAAATAACAAAAATATAAAAAAATTGCTCCAAAAAAAATACAATTAATAGAAAGAAGTAAGAAAGCTACAGTCGAGTGTACTCGACTGCGAGATACCCGCTACCCATTTTGAATAAAAGCAATATATTTTGCGGTATTATTCTCAAAATATACCAAATATACTGCAAAAATACTAAAAAATATACCAAATGGTATATATGGTATATCGATATAGTACCGCATTCAAAATATACCATAGACGGCACAATATACCAGATTGTCAGCCAAAGCAAATAAGACCCCTAGTAAGTAGGCGTTTTTTCCCATACAAAAGTATTTCTTAAATAACTTCGACAATTTTTATCTGATCGCAACCAAGGAATCATAACTTCTAGAGTAATTATTATATATACCAAAATTCGCAACTCTAGCTTTAAAATTACGCTTGTTATTCGATTTTTTTTGATTTGCGGGGCGGAAGTGGGCGTGGCAAAAATTTGAAACAAACTTGATCTGCGTGCAAACATAACAAATGCTGTCAAAAAAAATTATAGCTCTATCTCTTATAGTCTCTGAGATCTATGTGTTCATACGGGCAGACGGACAGACACACAGACGGACAGACGGACAGACGGACATGGCTATATCATCTCGGCTGTTGACGCTGATCAAGAATATATATACTTTATAGGGTCGGAGATTCCTCCTTCTACCTGTTACATACATTTCCTGCTACCCAATGGGTAGCGGGTATAAAAACTACAAAATAATAAAAGAAATTTTATTAAAATTAAATTAAAATAATGTTCATCATTATGCAACATAGACAAAAACTTAAGTAACTATCCAACTCGCTCTAGCCCATACAAGTGCACTTGTTCTCTTTCCTTTGAACACATCATCAGTTTGACTTTGCTTCTCGTTCTTGCAAGCTTTTACTTACTCAGTCCATCTCCATCATTCACTCGCTGACTCTTTCTTTCTCTTTATCTCTCTCTCTCTCTCTCTCTATCTCTCTCCATCTCTTTCTGTCTGTCCTTCTGTACTCTTCTCGCTCGCTTTACCTTTCTCTTGGCGTGTCTAAGCAGTGTGTGGCAACCGTTGAAGCGCACTTAATGCGGGCGGACACTAAGCCACGTGTGAAATTCAATCGCCTTCTCTCTGCTCTTGTTCCTCCCTCCGCCAACTCCAGGGCAACTCATCTCACTCGCACCGTCACCGTCACCGTCACCGTCATCGTCATCGTCATCATCACAGTTGGGCTCGAATGTCGTCCGCCTGGACACCTCGTTAGGAACTGCTGTCGACCGACTGTGTTCGACCGGTGTGAGGTCCCTATCCCTATCCCTATATCCCTAACCCAATCCCAATTCCATTCTCATTCCAATTCCCCATCCCCATCTCCATCCCCATCCCCAAATTCTCCATTCTCGATTCTCCATTCTGAAAACCCAATCCAGGCGCGCTCGTTTCGGTTTCGGTTTTCATATTTTGAGGTTCACCGATGTGTTAACAGGCGGCGGTTGCGGCATATTAGGCAGCCTATGACCAGATCCCCAGCTCACTATAACCACACGAATATCCATATACTAACATACATATTTACATATACATATATGCTACATACATATATTGTATACAACGTCCATCGATGGCCAGCAAATGCGGCCTGACGAATTTCGCTGGCAACAGGCAACAGGCAACGGGCAGGCGATAACAAGTGTCATGTCAGGAACATAAATTAAATGCACAACAATAACAAAGAGCGACACAATGTGAAATTTTCAATACGCTGAATGCTAATTGCTCTTCTATCAATGCAGTCGAAACTTTTAATTACACTTCACATTCATTTTAATGAGTATTTTTATATAAGACCATGAAATTAATAAATATAGAAAACGAATTTGGTACAAAATCATATTTAAATTTGTCATTTTTTATTCTCTCAAATTTTGTACACTTTATCACATTTACATTACTCTTTGTGTCATCAGATGTATTCAATTATCAATCAATATTCATTATTATTCACATTGTATGTATAAAATGAACACAGTTTTAATAAAGCAATACTTCACTTGACTAACTTAAATCGCATGAATAATCTTTTCAAATCTCTAAGAAAAATAACCAAATATTTGATTTCACGCTGAATGAAATTTAAAAATTTCTAAGAAAAATTACGAATTATGTGATTGAAAAAAATAATACAAATATTGCCTTAGAATTTTAAATTCAATAAGAGTCGCAAAATAAAATAATTTTACAGTTTTTCTTTTTATTTAAGCAATTTTGCATAAGGAGTATTAAACTTTAAGTTTTAAACTATAGCTTTATATACAAAAATAACTGAATAATAATAATAATAATAATAATATTCGCAAAAGTAGTTTTCAACTACTTCAGTTTACATAACAAAGTAGCCGAATAATGTGTACATAAAAATGTTGCCGTTAATTCAATAATAATCACAGAATCGTCAATTGTGTTTTTCAATGAAAACATATTTGTTATTTTCTTTAAGAAACTATTGCACAAGAAATTTGCGACTATCAAAGTTTATTATATAACTATACAAAAAAAAAAAAAAAAAAAAAATAGCAAAGTTCCATAAAATATTGCTTGCCTTTAACACTTGACGTTTCGAGCAAATTGAGTTTGTTTTAATCGCATTACATTCGGACATGTCCAGTTTATTGGTGGTCGAGCGCGCGCGCGCTTGGCTATTGTGTAAAAGCGATGATACCCTTTTGTCGAGGGTATCTCAGAAAAAAGAGGAGCAGCCAAAGAACATGAATAAGCAGTTGATCGCAACGAGCACAAGACAAGATAAGCAGATAATTTTCTAGGCACCGCAGGCACGGCAACCAACAGGCAATGCGAAGGACAGAAAGACAGGCAGACAGTGAAGAGAAGAAGAGAGGAGAGAAACGAGGGGGGATGCGATGCCTCCAAAGTGGACCACAGAGGCTGTACCTCGTACCCTTAGCAGCGACATGATGTTTTACTAACCAGGCGAAACGGTGAACGGGCAACAGACGACGGACGACGGACAACGGACAACGGACAACAGACGACGGATGACCGAAAAGGCTGCTAATAATTTGTGTACACGACGCCGCCACCGCTACCGATGCCGATGCCGCTGCCGATGCCGCTCGGTTGATGGCAATGCCGAATCCAGGGTTCCAGATTCCACGTTTTGAGGCTTAGGAATACAGAGCATACAATGCCAAAGCCAGTGTGAGAAGGGAAGAGAGGAGGGAGGAGAGCAATATTGGCATTTGTATTGGTGTCGAGGCTGAGGAGCCAAGTGGAGGTAGTAAGTCCATTGTCGTCCTTCGTTTCATGCTAAACGTGTGTTGTTGCCAAATTGTGAACAAGATTCATTCATGTTTCAACACATTGAGCGACACGAGGCAGCAGCGAACCAATGCGCGATCGTTGCCGTTGCCATGGTCATCAGCAGTTAGCGTTCTCCTCATCTTCATCGTCATCCTCATCGTCATCATCTTCTTCGTCATCGGTGCCATCCTCATCGTGTGAACAGACAATGATGCCGCTGCTTATTCAAATTTTTCGCTCATGTCTGCACTGTGAAATATTAGGACAATTTTTGTTTTCTTTTTTTTTCCTCTTTTCTTTTTGCGTACCTGTGGCCTATGCGGCGTATGATTAATGAAATACATCTGAATCTCGACAGACAGTAATTAGGGAATTTGAAACGCCACCGCATAAAAGACTTTCCGATTGTACAAAATCGAGGCTTCTTTACTCGTTTTTTTTTTTTTTTTTTTTTTTTTTTTTGACGAGGGGCCAGCGAATTTGCTAGACACGTACTTCCATCGAGCGACATGTCAAATGCTTCTTGGCTCGATCGAGATCTCAAGTTTGGATAATGAAGAAGGCATCAATTACATAGTGTCGAGCACTTGACGAAGACTGAAAGACGCCAAATGATGCAAGGTTTATAAACACAATAAGTTTTTTAAGTTGAAATCTTAATTGTTATGATTAACATTAAAATGTATTTATTTATTTAGTTGAATTATGAAACTGTAAATTTGATAATAATATTCGATTAATTATCCTTGCAGACTCCACTAGTTATTATTTTAAATGAAATATTGTATCAGAATTTAGAACTTTGTGAGTAAATCAAACATTTCCCTTGCCCACTTGGCTCGGTATTTCTGAATTTCTGAATTTCTGAAGGCGCCCCGACGACGCTTAGCCCTTAAAAGAGAAGGCAGCGACAGAGACACACAGAGAGAGAGGCAGACAGAGACGGCGACAGAGGCCTAACAGGAAATGCCAGACATTCCATCGACATACCAAGCGAGTGAACAATGAGAACAACAATAAAACTAATAACAGCAACAACAACAACAGCAACAACAGCTTGCTTTCACTTATTGTTTGTGTGTTCTGAAGATGTTTCTTATTATGAAATTAGACTGCAGACAGCAAACGGCAAAGAGCAAAGAGCAAACAGCAAACCGAAGATAGACGACTTGCAGGTGAGGAAGGCGGATTGCCATTGCCACGAAGAACGGCGACACTTGGCCATTGGTTCATTGAATGAAACCGAAAATAAGTCTGAATGATATCATGCGCATTGTTAGCTCACACGACAGACAGCGGCTAAGGACTGAGGACTGAGGATGGAGGACTGAGGATGGAGGACTGAAGACTGAGGACTGCGCATTGAGAGGACTGCGGGTCGATTCCATATAGCCCCGGCAAACGAGATCAAATGCGATAGCGCCACGAAAACGAAGCAAAGCCACCGTCTTCATGCTCCTTTCATTTTTTGTTTTTTGTTTTGTTGCCTTCTGTCCTCCACCTCCTCCTCCTCCTCTCCTTCTGTCTCCTGTCTTGCAGTTGCTGCTGCCGCCGGAGCAGTTGCTGTCGGAGTAACGTGTTGCTCATTTAGCTTGGCAGCCAGCGCGGCCATAACTCAACGCTTTTGATAACTGCGTTAGGCACCGGCAACTGTCAACTGGCAACCGGCACCCGGCATCATCCCCAACCAGACCACAGACTGCCAGCCAGCCAGCCAACCAGCCAGCAGCAAACGGAGCAGGATCGGCGCGCGTCAGCACTTGGACTTCGATGTGAATGTGAATGCGAATGTGGACAAGGGCGAATCGATTGCTGCAAATGCTGCAGCCTTAGGCCCTGTGCACAGTGATTTAAATAGAAATACAAATATGAATATTTGAGATCAGTTTGAGCATACATAATAATAATAACACATTACTTGAAATCGGAAATTTTTCATTATTTTCATATTTCCAAAAAAGTCATTGTTATTTATGTGTATATATATTTCAAAATGGTAAAAAATAAATAATATTATCAATAATTTCATAAGAGCTCGCTTAGTACTCTAACCTTCAAAATAAACAAAAAAAAAAGTTGCTAAATAGAAATAAATATAATTGAAAAATGTTTGAGTTTGTATTTTACTTAAAGCATATTTATTGATATATCATTTTTCAATATATTCAAATAGCTTACAAATATACTTTTCAAGTTCATACATAAATAAATAATTAAAGCATAGATACAAAATATATGTATAACCTAGTATAAATATAAATATAATAATTAAGAAGTATATTGAGATAGTTAAATATCTGCCACTTGTATTAAATATTAGATTGAAGATTATTAGATAAATTACCAAGAATCGTCAGTGATAATTTTGTAGATCATTTTGAATAATATTAGAACTCAAGTAATCCGTGACTCATTTGAATCGAGTTCCACTTAAGATTGGGTAATACACTTGTATTTATTTGCGCAATTGATTTGCTTAAATCACACGCTTATTTGGTACCACTGTCGTCATATGTATAACACTTCCCACTCCCCTCTCCACTTCTTCCCCTTCGACCTCTCACTTGTGCCTGTGCGCATAATGCTTTGTTGAACCAAATGATTTTGGTGTTTGCCTGGCGATTTGTTGTGTTTGATTTGCTGCCTCCTCTCGCTCCGTCCTCGTCATCATCATCGTCGTCATCATCAACTTGGTGCTGGTCTCTTGGTCGTCGTCGTTGTCGTTGTCGTTGTTGCTGTCGTTGTCGCATTCCTATGTACCGCGCGTTTGTATTGTTCGCTTTTCGGTTCATTCAAATCCTTTCGGTAAAATTCTTTTGTTTGGTGTCAAGTTTAACAAATATTTGAACCGCCGGCAACGGTTGTCTCTCGCGCTCTCTTGCTGTGTTTACCCCATGTTTCTTACGTGTTGCGCTGCTTGTCATGTTGTTGTACCTGACGTTCTTGCTGCTGCCGTTGCTATTGCTGCCATTGATGTTGTTGCCGCTTTGTCCTTCTGTTGCTGTTGCTGTTGCTGTTGCTCTTGTTGTTGCTGCCTTGGCACACATACTTCCTAAAACAAAAATGTATTGCTTGCACATGGGGGCGTATGAGTAATCAGCGCTGTCTGCAATTAGTTGGCAATAGACAGAAAACAAGACCTAGACAGCGATTAGCCTTTTCCTTTTTCTTTTTTTTTTCCTTTTTCTTTTTCTTTTTTGCTTTGTTTGATTGGCCAAGTGTTGCTCTCTGTTTTGTGCAAACATTGTCGTTGCTGCTGCTGTTGTTGCTGCTGCTTGGATACTTTTTGGCTGGCTCCATTGTTGAGTTCTTATCGCGCCGCGCGCTTTTGTTATGCGAAATATTTTGCACCCCGCGGCGCGTCGCACAAAATGCCACAAGAATTGCATTCAGCCCAAACAAAATGGAATGGCACCCAAAAGCTCCAGTCGACTCCGACTCCGACTCCAGTCCAACGCTCCAACGCTCCAACACCAACTGCTGTGAAGATCGTCAACTGCAAAATCAACTGCAGCATTCACAGCAAGGAATGCAAAACTACACAATATCCTGTAGAAAATACGGATCAGCTACTTTGATATATTCTTTTGAAATGTATTATTCCAGCTAAAGAAGTTGCGCACTTTATATTTTTTTTAAATATACTTAGTTATGTACAAATATGTGTAGTTAATTAGATTTTCAACACTACATTTTATATTCTTTTTATACTTTTTTTGCATATTTTTTATTTTGACCTTTTCTCATTTGTTAATTTTTCATATTAATATTGTTCGATGATTTTCAATTTTAAGTTGTAATTTTAAACAATGCTTAAAAATTCAACAGACTTAAAATTCGGTCAAACAAATATTAATCAAAAAAGTAAGAGTACACTATTTTTAGATACTATTTTATTAACTAGAAACATTTTCAAACATTTGTGTTTTTCCTAGTTTCTAAGAGTTAATGAAGATTGTTATTTAATATAATATTTTTAACCATTTGCATTTCAAACCATCATACCCAACAACAACACTCGAAGTTGAGGAATAATAAAACCGTAATTGTTTGTTTATTATGGCAATGGTCAAAAGAGTTGACTAGATGTTCTTGCCAGTGGTTGTTATCGCCTCTTGTTGTTGTTGTTGTTGTTATTATTATTATTGTAAAATGCTAAAGTGCTACACAATATTTATATTGGCATTGTCTGCTCACTTTTTGGCACTCTCAACAGGCACCCTCAACATTACAGTACTCCAACAAAAAACGAAGACTGTGATCGCTATTGAAATTCTCTACAAATAATTTCCTTAACAAAAAGTGCTGTTCTTTAGTTAATATATTTGGTTTTGCTTAAATTTTTATAGCAACAAAAATGGACTAAAATAAATTTAAATTGAAATAGTTTTGCTTTTAATAAAATAAAAACAATATTCAAATGAAATAGATTGTTTCAAATCAATTTAAAATTAGACAAAAAATTTTTATTTCTTTTTGAGAAAAGTAATATTAGAGTTAAATTAAAGATAAAAAGAAAACAATTAATGTTTTCTGCGTGAAAAAGTAAATATTCCAATTCAATTTTAAAAGAAGAGTTCAAGTTAAGTAGTGTAATAAACTAAATAAAATTACAACAAAAAATGAGAAAGTGAATATTCTAATTAAAATAAAAAAATCAATGAATGTTCTTTGTGGAAGAAATAAATATGTTAAAAGCTGAACAAATAAAAAATAATAAAGCATATTTTATATATTAAATGGAGTGTGATAAATTAGTTAAGGATTAAGAGCAAAAAACAATAAAGGATTAAATGAGAATATAGTAAAGTGAGGAGCATTTGAATTCTTGTTAGCTAATAGACCCGCTCAGATGGTAGAGCATTGGAAATAGCATTACAAGACTTTTGCTTACTTTCAGTTTCCATAGCCTGAGCAGAGACTGAGCAGAGACAGAGAGAAGAACATCAGCGAACAGCGAACAGCAGTGTCCCAGGGCAGAGGAGATTATCATCGTGCTCAGACACGCACACTCAATGTGTCTCTTCTGACACTTGAATGGGGGCTTACTCGAGACCCGGTCGGGTCCCGGCATCTTCTTCTTCTTCTGCTGCTGCTGCTGCTGCTTCTTCATCGTCTTCGTTGTTGGCTGTTGATGGTGTCGGAGGAGTTGCCGTTGTTGTAGTTGTTGTTGTTGCCTCATGCTGTGGCGCTATGCAGCGATTATAGCAACGGATTAACTTCCTCTTTTGGTAACTGCTGCGGTTCTCTTGTCGTAGTTGTTGTTGTTGTTGTTTATGCTGCTTTTATTATTGTTATTGTTGCGCTTACAATAGTGTCACTGGCATCATCATCTCGTTGCTGTTGTTGCTGCTGCAGCAGTTGACACCACCCGCTGCCACTTTGTGCTGCATCCCTTTTGTTAACTGTTGGCTGCTGATGATTCTGATTGCCGCTTAAAACGAGCCACATTACGAACCACATGACACACATTGTGTTCATAATACAACTCCAACTTCGAGTACTTCACATATAGTATGACTGTATATAAATTCAATTATAAGGCCACTCTTATTCCCTTCATTGTCGTCTATTAGTCGCGGTCTCCGATGCTCTCGATTATCGCATCATCTTCATTTCCAAATGAAATGTCGATCGTGAATTCAATTTAGCCATTTATTTTTTTTAATATTAATAAACGTTTTTTCAGAAATCAGTTTAATTTTAACTACATATGTTGTTATTTTTGAGAGTTTTTTTTTTAACTTTGCATGCAAAATATTGATTGAACTTAGTTTGCTTTTACTTTAAGTTTAATTTGCTTTTATTCTAAATATCTTCACGTCATTTCTTTTTTTTTTACTTTTAACTATTATTGCCGATTCAGTTTCACTTTTATTATATTGTATTTTACAAGGATTATCTTATGACTATTGCAAAGTTTTGGTTAAATTTTCAATAGTTTTTATACCAAATTCATTTTTTTTTTTTGCATTTTCTTTTTTACTATTCATTACTATTGTAGATTTCAGCTCTAAACTTTTATAATGTATTTCACAGTTTTTTTTTTTTGCTTTGAATTCTTAGTTATTTTTCCAAGTATTTTTTATGCAAAATTTTAAATTTAGTTTTTTTTTTATTTGCAATGTATGTTAACAATTATTAATTTATTTGCTTTAATTCGAAATCCATTTACTGTATTTCTTTTTAACTTTCAATTATTACTGCATTGATTACTGTATTGTGCAGGGTTTTTCTTGTGACTATTATTAATTTGAATTTTGAATTTTAGGTTTTTATTCCAAGTATTTCACGCAAGTTGCATTTCAATTAGCAAGTTTTTGATTAAAATTAGATTTGCTTTTATTTTTGGAATGTCTATTAACGATTTTTGATTTAGTTGTTTTAATTCCCAAATTGCGTTGTGCTCTGAATCATCTCAAAAAACCGGATGTTGGCTGATTCAACACATAAGCAATTTATTTTCATTTTCATTGACATGTTCTCATATTGATTGAGGGGGGATATATGGATGACTTAATTACTATTACTATTATATAATTTCATTGTTTATCGATTATATTAAGTATGGAGACGAAAATCTTCAATATTGTCAATATTGAACCCAAAAAGGTAAAATCTTAAATCAAGATCAAAATTCTTTAGAAAAATTATAATACAAAATGTAATAATGTATGTATATTATGTCCACAATTTTAAATGTTCCACAAATGCGTCGACCTAACTTTCAGTTATTTGGTCAGTAAAAGTGTTGCCTCAAAAAAGTTTCATGTATATCTTTTACAAATAATATAAATTATTATTATGTATTTCTATTTATATGCAGCATTATGCATAGCCATAAATATGCCGTTCTAATGAGCAATTACCAAAAGACTTTACTTACACACTTGCATACATACGTGTGCCATCGCATGTAAGAGAAAATGTTCTGATTAACATCACTTATTAGCGGCGTCAGCTAAACTAAATGGCAGCATTGGCAGTCAAATGGCAGCACTGGCAGTCAAATGGCAGTACTGCACTTTGGTGCGAAGCCCGATTTGCACGCAAAACGACCAAAATTGGAGTCATGTCCGCCAATTTCGCTCACTGTGCAAGCTCTCAGCATATCGCTCGCTCGCTCACCTCACTCGCCCTATCTCGCTCTTTCAATTTCGATATTTCCATACAAATTTGCCTTCTTTTCTGTTGTTACGCTAATATTGTCAAATGCTTTCTTACTAGAAAGCGCTGCTCCGAGAGAGCTTACATTCAAAAGCTTTCTCACGAGCTTTCTACCTATGATCCTCTGTAACTACATATTTGCCACGAATTCGTGATGGACAACAACAACAACAACAAACACGCTGCCCGCATTTCGCTTTACGTGCATATTTGCTGTTGATATTTACTTTACAACTCTTAAGTTAGACGTGGCCTTACTTGCGTTAGAGTTTGTGTAATATTTATTGTTTTAATGAGAATTGAAATGAAGTTGATATGCAAAAACATTTGGTATTAAATGATACTCTAATTATAATATTCAAATATTCATACAAATTTAAAAAAATTGGGTTTTTTTGCACTTTCTTAAACCAATTTAAAATAAGGTGCTTTGTTCTTGGTAGTTAGAAAAGGTTTTAAAAAAAAAATAAAAGTTGGTAGTTAAAAAAGTTTTTATAAGAAATATAATTTTTTTGAATTCAAATATTTATTTGGTGTTAATATTTGTTTTTTTTTTTGTTAGAAATACGAAAAAATATTAGTTTCAGTAATGAGATTATAGATCTTATAGTATCTAAGATCTAGGTATTCATATGGTCAGAATGTTGTTGACGCTGATCAAGAATATATAATATATACTTTATAGGTTTGAACATGCCTGCCCATGCCTGTTGCAAAAACTTATAGTTAAAACAAATTGTAAAATATCAATTGAAGTTCAGGAATTTAAGCTTATAGAAAGACATATTTAATATATCACAAAAATTTATATTAAATATAAATATATTTTGTTGGAAGCATACTCATTTGGGGTAAATGAATACATAGTTAAATTCATAAATTCCGACAATATAAATAATAAATTAACAATGCCAATTCTTAATTGCCGCTAGTCACACACAAGAAAACGCACACACACACACACACTTGCACACACTTGCACACACTTGCACACACCTAAGCACACACGGACAGACTCAGACTTGTAGTAGATGCAGGTTGAATGCGACACTTGATCTCTTTTGCGGGTTGGCCTATCACTATCTTTGTTTTAGTGGCCATCGTCATCTGGTGTTCCTTTTGAACGCAATTTATCACATGCCACTTGTAGCCGGATTTTGATCTAATAAAAACTGTTTTGACAGTTTGCCGGACGCTGGGAAAATATTTACACACAGCTCACAAGAGTCACACACACACGAAAAGAAAGAGACCGAGAGACAGAGAGAGAGAGAGAGAGAGAGAGAGGGTGAGTGAGTGGAAGCGAGAGAGATCGATTGATAGATTGATAGAGAAACGAAAGATCATAGAAACTGTGTGTCTTCTTGTTACCTTTACGTCTTTGGGACAGGACAGACAGAACTAAAACAGTTAGATGGACAGACAATAGCTCGAAGATCGAAGGTGATCGAAGGATGCGGCTCTCACAGTGGCAGGTCTCTTGGCTTGCCTTGGCTTGGAAAATGACTTGGGCGGTGGTATGACACATCAGGAATTTAGACATTAAAGGATCTTTCAAAATCTCACTCACTCTCTCTCACTCACTTTGACTTCCAAAATTGCCGTTGTCTGTCGTTTCTATTGTTTTTAATTTTTTTTTTTTTTTTTTAGGTGTTCGCCACAGTTTTTCGATGTTGGTTCGTCGCCCTCGGCATCGGCTGGCTATTGAAAAAGATGAAAGTGAATTTAACTGTCGAGGTAAAAGAATGTCGGTAGTTGGTCAATTGAAATGAAATGAAATGGAATGAGAGAGAAGACAGGGAGAAAGAGAAAGAGAAAGAGAGAGCGAGGGCGCTCTCGACTTGATTCCGTTTCTGAATCTGTGATTCGAATTCTGGTTCGTGTTCTTTGGCTGCTGCTGCTGACTGTTGGTTTTTTTTTTTTTTCTTCATGCTTCTTCTCTCTGGCTGGCTTCAGCTCTAGTTCTGAGTTCTGAGTTCTGGGAGGCCGCTGCACGTTTAGCTATTTTTATGGAGTTCCATGGAATTATCGCTCACTCCGCTTTGACTCCGAAACGTTTTCATTAACACATTGTTTGGAACGGGGCGAAAAAAGTATTCCCATCTATATCTATTGCTATTTACAATTCTTGTACTCTATATGTTCAGGTTGCTTTTCCACTTTGCCACAAAAATTGCCGCTGGGAAAATGGGAATCCTGTCCGCTGTCAACACGCCGACGCTGACGCCAAGACACACACAGAAATTTGTCCCTCAAATATCACATTATGGATTAAAGGATGTGCAATTGAATGACTCTTGATGACTCGTTGCTCAAGAGTAGCATTTCCTGTGTGTATGTGTGTGCGATGTTTCAATGTCAATGTCAATGCTCGCAAATAACTCACCAGAAAAAAAAAGAAAAGAGAATACGCAATCCGAGAAAAAAAACATCAAAGGAGCATTGCACAAGCGCTAAATGGTCATCATAAAGCCAAACCGACAAAATCGACCCTGGGAGGCAACCCAAAAAAAAAAAATGAAGAATCCAAACTGAAGCTAAAGCTGAGACAAAGAGTTTCATGTTGACCTTGTCGTCGGCTCATTGCCAATATTCAAAAGAGATTAAGCCAAAAGGTATTCGAATATTCGTTAGCCTTTGACGTTGCAACCATTAAAAAATTGCCAAATGGATTTATGGGGCATTATGCTGATGCTTCTGCTTCTGCTGTTTTGTGCTGTGCTGTTGACCCATCGTCTATAGTCTCATAGTCGTATATCAAGCAGCCGCAGCTTATAATCATTTCGTTTTGCATACAAAGCAAATGCAGGTAGAAGTGTAATAGCTTTGAATCATAATAATCATTATAATTATCGATTGCAAATAAAACTGACTTCCTTTCGATATCGCTTTCCACAAAAAAAAACCCAATATTGCATTGCAACATTATTCAAAAATGTTTCGCACAATAAACAACATTGTTATACAACATTTGAATAGTTTTAATAAACCAGAATAATAAAATTAAATATTTTGAGTAGAGTAAATACACAAAAATACATTAAAATAAATTGAATTGAAATATCTTATTAGCCCAAAAATACTAATAAAACAAGTAAGAAAGTTACAGTCGAGTGTGCTCGACTGTGAGATATCCGCTATCCATTTTTAATAAGGGCAAAATATTGCAGTATTATTTTCAAAATATACCGAAAATACTAAAAATACTAAAAAAATACCAAGTGGTGTGTTTGGTATATCGATACAGGACACCATTGAAAATATACCATAGACAGCAGAATGTACCAGATTGTCGGCCAAAGCAACTAAAAGCCCTAGTAAGTAGGCGTTTTTGCCCATACAAAAGCATTTTTTTAAAAACTTCGACATTTTTTATCTGATCGCAACAACAGAAATTTTTCAGAAATCATAACTACTATAGTAATTATAGTATATACCAAATTCTAGCTTTAAAATTACGCTTTTTATTCGATTTTTTGATTTGCGGAGGCGGAAGTGGGCGTGGCAAAAATTTGAAACAAACTTGATCTGCGTGCAAAGACAACAAATGCTGTCGAAAAAAAATTATAGCTCTATCTCTTATAGTCTCTGAGATCCAGTGTTTCATACGGACGGACACACAGACACAGAGACACATAGACGGACAGACGGAAATGGCTATATCGTCTCGGCTTTTGACGCTGATCAAGAATATATATACTTTTTAGGATCGGAGAAGCCTCCTTCTACCTGTTACATACATTTCCTGCCGGCCCTAAGTTATAATACCCTTCTACCCTATGGGTAGCGGGTATAAAAATGAGTTCATTTAAATTTCAAAATAAGAAAATAATATTACATTTTTGTACAATGTTTAAATTATTTTAGACGTCTAACTTAAAAAAACCCATTAAGGACAACAAAAAATAAACGCTTTTGTAGAATTCATAAATATGTTAGCTATAATGATTGATCCAAATAAAATTAACTTATCGTTAAGAGAAACATGTACAAATAATTGCTTAATATATTATATATAAATATTGTTTAATTTTCACAGTAAAAATAAAGTTTCTTAATGAAACGACTAAGAAAAGCTCTATATACATAAATTTAAAAATTTCGTAACTTAAAAATAATTATTATATTTTATTAACAATACTTGGAAGTCATTTTAGAAAAAATCGAAAAAGAAGCTAAAGGTGAAAACGAAAAATCCAAAGAATATCGCTTGGAAATTAAAGGTTCTTATATTCATATTACGTTAGTTTGCATTATGCATTGATAACAAAGCAAATTAAATGTATTTAAAATAGTTAAAATGAGGATTCGAATTAACATAATCAAAGAATTTCGTGTCATATCAACTTAACTTCATATTTTACATATATGTTCATTAAGATTGCGAAAAAACAATAGTTTTTACTTGTTTAAAAATATTTATTTGAATAGCTTAGTACAAAAAAAAAAATGTTGGCAGCTTAAGAATATATCCACATAACATTTTAGGTAAGTTTTGCAAAGTTAAATAGTTAAAAAAGAGCAACTTAGAACAAAGGTTAAAATTAACGAATACAAAGAATTTTGTGTCATATCAAACTGCTTAAATACTAATAAAAAATTTGAAATTTAATTTAATTTAAAATTTAAATTTGCGAATAATCAATAGTATTAAATAATCAATAGTATTAATTTGAATAGCTTTGACTACATTTAAAAAAAAAAATAGCTAAACGTCAGAAAGAACTAATCTTGCGGCTTAAGAAAGTATATAGAATAAAAATTAAGAAAGTTTTGCATTATGCATTAATTGAAAGCAAATAATAACATATGTTGTTACATTAATTAATAGATAAAAAGGACAAAAATAAAAAGATTTCCTTCTCATTCAAATCAATCAATATTATTTTTCAATCTTATTTATTTGATTAGCTTATGTTAAATAGACCAAAATTAATAAAATGCCATGCAAGTAAGAACAATAAAAAGAAAGAAAATATCTACATAATACTTCAAGATGCAGCGAGACAAAACTCGGTGAAGATTGATTGTTTGCACGGGAGCATGGGTGTGGCCAAAGAGCATCTCTTGGCCAGCTGCGCGCTGAGTCCCTATTCCGAAACACCGCGATTTCATTCCATTCCGATCCCGAAAACTTCTGAAAGAACTTCAAATTTACGAAGCGAGGCGAAGCGAAGACGAAGGGCGAAAGGCGAAAAGCTGCAGAAGTTTTGATCTGGTCGGCTTGGTCGGCTCTTGTTATTGTTACGAATAAGTTAATAATACGGCGGAAGACGTGCCTTTGTCGTGCCTCGCCTCGTGATGCCCTCCTCCCTCCTCCCTCCGTTCCTCTGCCGCCGCTTGAAGCGGGACAGCGCTTATTAAATGATTGAAGCCTTTTGTTGTTGTTGCGGTTGCTGTTGCACATCGTTGCGGTCTCTGCCTTGGCCATAAAAATCAAAAACAAAAACAAAAAAGAAGACGTTATTCTTTTTATATTTTGTTTGTGTTTTTTTTTTTGCGCGCTCAACGTCGAAGGCGACCACCATCAATAACTGACCATAACGAGCTGCGTAGCCAACAACAATATTTATGATTTGTTAAGCAAGCGGCAGTCAAACGTGCGAAAGGATAATCACAAGCGCCTGTTGGAACGCCCCCTCAACCAGCAGCAACATCAGCAGCAGTTGGAGAACAGACCTTAACTCCACACAGTCAGTAACTGGCTTTATTCTCGTCTCCATAAGGTGCCTCTGTGACTTTGACTTTCAACGTTCAGTGTTCGAGCGTCGTGTGTGAGACATTTCCAAATTGAGTCAATGACTTTTATTTTTATGGCCCCTGCAGTGAGGCGGACATCGTCTACTTATATGCATGCCATATGCATAGCTGCAGCTGAATTCAGGGCAGCAAATTGATGCCACAAACTGAAGTTGCAGTTCACAATCCCGGAACGGCGCTGTGTTTTATGGCTATGCGAATTAAGCTATTAGCCAAGTTCAGCTGTGTGCTGTGTTAGTCAACAAGCCAATTCTTATAATATGATTAAATTCCCACTGCTACACGGCTTAATCACCACAATTACATGTTAATCACACGGTGTAACTGTGAATTAAGCTTGCGCCAAGTGTTTAATATGATAAATATTTATGTGTATTTCACCATCAAGTTTGACTGGCGTTTGACGTCGTGTCGTGTCGTGTGACCCGATTTTAGTTGGAATAGAATATAGCACGAGGCAATCATGTGCTCAAATTGTGTCATCTCTTTCTGGATAGTTAAGTCAATGACTCAGTCGAGTCAAAGAATTTAATATGCATATACTTAATGACTATACTAAATGTATACAAAACTAAGCTGCTGCCAATGAATTGGTATTCGATGCTGTGGAAAAGTGATTACCATAAATTTCTGTGTATCTGACTAGGCACCGAACGGAGATATTTGACTGGGTGCCAAGTGGGCGTGGCTAGGCAGGAGAGCTTCAAAAAGATTTCCTAGTTTGAGCTAGATCATTTGGTACTTTAGTCCAACTGTTGCTCAACAGTTGAGCAGAAATCCAATCATTGAAAATGTGGCCGGCCAAAAATTTGAGAATTTGAATGAAATTTGCCTGCTGTAGTCTTTAACAAGGCTCCGGACCGAGATATTACTGTGGGCGGATGTGCTAAGTGGGCGTGGTCAAGAAGAAGAGTTTTATATGGATTGTCCAAGCTTGTTTAAAGGACTTTGGATCAACAGTTGAGCAGAACCTCAGCGTATTCCATGTAATCGCTTTGTAATCGATCGTGTGTGAAAATGGGATGCCAAAAATTTTAGTTTCTGTCTTTGAAAAGCCTGTAAATATGTTTGACTAGGCGGCGGAGTGAGCTAAAAGTGAAGGCGAAGGTGTTAAGTAGGCGTGGTCAGGCATAAGGGTAGGTAGTTCTTTAGCTGTTTTTAATCAGCAGTTACTAAACAGTTTTGACTACGGCTAAACAGTTGTGTAGAACTCAAAGGCATTGCAATGCATTGAAAGAGAAGCTGCTGCCGGTTGATTTCAGTGTGAGACTGAAAAAGTCATTGCCAAAAATTTGTGAGTATGTGTGTCATATGCTGTGTGTGTGTTTGATTAGGCGCCGGACCGAGATAATTGTGAAGGCGAAAGTGTTAAGTAGGCGTGGTCAAGCAATTTCACGTCATAAAGATGACCCAAGCTAGATACTTTGGTACTTTAGTCCAACTGTTGCTCAACAGTTGAGCAGAAATGCAATCATTGAAAATGGGGCCTGCCAAAAATTTGTGAATTTAAATGAAATTTGCCTGCTGAAGTGTTTGACTAGGCGCCGGACCGAGTTATTAATGTGGGCGGATGTGATAGGTAGGCGTGGTCAACCAAGTGAGCTTCATAAAGATTACCTAGTGTGGTCAAAACTGAATATGTGTACGTGTGTGATTATATGTGTACTTCTTTGTTAAATGCTGCTGCTGTAATAATCAAAGACAACTGCAGCTGACAGAAAATTTTGTCACAATAAAATAAACTATAGCCAAATTTGACATTCAAATTTTTGTACATCCTATTTAAAGATATTTTGTTATTAAATAAAACTTACTTTAAATTGCAACCCATATATTATTCGTAGTAGCTTAAATTAAATTCTATGCAAGAACAAGTTGAGTTCTTTCGGCTTAATACAATTTTTGTATTTAATTGACCTTTTCTTTATTTATTTTATGACACATCTCGTTACAATAAAGAATTGAATAAAACTAATATATTTTCAGCAGTTGAAAATGTTAAATTATTGCACTACACTCCAGCCGTTTTACTTTTATTATTCGAATCTTAATTTTATAATAAAATGTGTGTAATTCAACTTCTATTAGTCAATAAATTCTGCAAATGTTTATTTGTACATAATTATGTTTATATAATTGATATTAAATAATGTAATGCTCACATTTGTCTCGTTTAAGATATACACAAAATAACTCTAAAAAACATTTACTTATTTACCAATTAGTTCACTCTTCACATTTGACCACCAACAGCGCCCAAAATGGGCGTAAAGACGACGAGTTGATGAGGATCAACAAAAAAAAAAGAAAAAAGAGATGGATAATGATCGCTTTGTTTCACTTATAAGCGGCAGCATTCAACATCAATTATGCACTTGAAATTGTTCGAATCATTCTTCTTCTTTCGACTGTTGTTCCCCTTGTTGCTACTGTTGTTGTTGTTGTTATTATTTCAGATGTTACAGCTGCTGTGGGGTCTTCAACTTGTTTCGAGTTCGATTTAAGTGTCAAGCTGCAAATAGTAACATTGGCAAATTACCAAATTTAGTTAAATGCAAATAGAAAATATTTGATTAAGATATCTAAAATAAAGAACTAAGAAAACTATAGTCGAATGTGCTTGACTGCGAGATTCCCAAATTCCATGTTCAATAAAACCATACTCTACAAATATACCGAAAATGTATCGCAAAATATTGAAATTTATTATACCAAAAACCATATTTGGTATATATGTATATATATTTGAAATATACCATAGAGTGTGTAATACAATTATAATAAAATGTATTATTTGAAACTTTTGCATTTTTCAACTTTTCTTTTCTTTGAAACTTTGTATTATACAATAGTTTTGTAAATATGCCCATATTATATACATACATATGGGTAATTCTCTGAGGGATGTCGCGTGCGACCAGCTTTTCAGTTACAAAAAAAAACATATTCTGAAACAATTTTAAAAATAAGTAAAGGTTATTTTTGTAGCTCTAGATTAGTACTTTAATTAGAGCTAAGAATGGTTTTGGAATTTTTTTTCTGTTTTGTTTTCTGATGTGATAATTGCAAAAATTAACAAATTCGTACGCACACCCAAAAAATGAACGAACTTATATATTTTATCGTAAAACAGGATAAGTTACTAAAATCAATCTTAGCTCTAAAAATAGTGCTAATCCAAAGCTTTAAGAATAACCTTCATTTAATTTTAAAATTTGTTTAGTTTATGTTTTTTTTGTCACTGTAAAGCTATTCGCACGCGACATTTACTAGAGAATTACCCATATATAATATACTACACTGATCTTAAGCGTCTTTTTGTCTGTACGCATAACGAAACTTAAAAAATTTAATATTAAATCGATGTTGAAAACTGATATTGACAATCAAATAGATATGTATACATATATGAAAACTGTGTCATTTTTGTGTTCTCACATGTTGGAGTAGCAAATGTTCAGGGATATTATTGGTGACTGGCGACAGTGTTTAGTTATCAATGGCAGTGTTGACTTACTATATGCCACATGTGGCAGTCGAAGCTGTTGCTGTTTATTGTTTATTGGTTGCTGCTTGATTGCAATACTCGAACATAAAGGATAAGAAGGAGTCACAGTTGTGAACATCGCTGGAGTGTCTCAAGTATCTGAGTATCTGAGTATCTGAGCATCGGAGTTGGAATGGGAATGGGAATGGGAATGGGAGAATGGGCAGTAAAAACGTTAACAAGCTGCGTAGCGCCGTCGGCGGCGTTAATGTCGAAATTGGCGCAGGCGAACGTGTTTCTTAATGAAACAAAGCTTGAATTTTAAATGAGCATCGTAAAGATCAATGAAAATGCAGACAACAACAGCAGCCAGACTGAAGAAACAGCCAGCGAAACAGCAACAATCGAATCAAAGGACGAACCGAAAGATCACAGACAACAACAGCGAAAAATAAAATACAAAGTGCCAACGAAAAAGGAAATAAAAAACGATAACGAAAACGAAAACGAAAGAATATATAAATAAAGACTTGCTCCTCCGTTGTTTCCCTCGCATATTCGACTCCTTACATAAGCTTGTGACGTGCTTGAGAATGCTTCAAAAAACTCACAAACGAGTTAGTCTAATGAGTTAGCTGCTGCTAATCATAAAGTTCATATGCATAAAAACTAGAATAATATAACGGTGCAGATCAGTCGCAACTTTAGTGTCGATCGGTGTGACAAAGTAACAAAACTTAAGCCAAAAAAAAAACATATATATATATAAAATAATCATAATAATCATTATTGATGCCCGAGTCGCATTCGTGGCTCAAAAGGATCGCGCACACAAATGAATTTTGCGGTTAAAGATGAATCGAAAGGCAAGTAGTGGGGAAGGGGAAGGGGAAGGGGAAGGGGAAGGGGAAGGGGAAGGGGAGGGGAGAGGAGACCGGGCGGGGTGGTGCACGAAACGCATTCAGTCTGTGGTTTCTTCTCTTCGTATCTTTGGTGATGGCCATAATTGGTGCTCATCTTAATGGCATTTAAATTGCATTATCGTTGTATTTATTGAAACGGTTTGTTTTAACAAGATTAACTCGATGATACCGCCAAGCCAAGCCAAGACGAGGCGAAGCGATCGAGAGAGAGAGAGGAAGAGAGGGAGGGAGAGAGAGAGAGACAGGTCCCAAAATGATTAACAGCCAAAAGCCCCGACAAGCCAACACAACACAACACACAGAGCAAAAGCCGAAAAGCGCGTTAAATGTGATGCTGATTTTGTTGTTGTTGTTGCTGTTGTTGTTGTCCCTTGATTGGCACGTTGTTCATTCATTGTTGTTGGCGTGGTCGTTAAAATGTTTATAACATAATTTCGTATCATTTAATTTAGATGATTAGATTCAATATGCCTGTCATTTGTGTATGCACAACAGCCGCCAAGTAGCCAGCAGATACATTTGTATCTTTAACTCATGACTTCGGTATCTCGGTATCTCTCCCATAGATCCATTTTAACCAAATAAAGCCAACGCGCGTTGGCGTTTCCGTTTAAGCCAACGTTTATTGTTCATTCGCAATTGTTGCCAAGCCGCTGTGTGTGTGTTTTTTTTTTCAAATTTATTATCAATAGTTTTACATTATATTTAATGTTCAGGTACCGATTGCACAACAATGCTTGAGAAATACAATTAATGCAAATAATTTATTAGTTATAGTCAAGTACACGATAAACAAAACTCAGATACATTCTGCTTTACGTATTTCTCAAAAACACAAATGACTCAGTTGCTTGCGTAAAAACATTAAAGAGCATTCACCGAAGTGTTCTAATAAAAAATGAATTAAAGGCAATAATTGCGCACGCGTAATTCACAGGAACTTGTGTAGACAGAAATGCACAAGCAAAATTGTTATCTATATATCTTCAATACAACAACCAAAGAAGTTGTATTTGAAATACTTGATTTTCATATTGATGAAGGACAACCTAAGAAAATTAATTCTCATATTATAATGTTTCATTTGAAAAACGAAACTTTGAGCGTAATTTTAAAATATTTAATTTTAATTTTATAATCCTTTATTCAAAAACAAAACATGATACCAAGAGTCTACATTTAAATATTATAATCATAGCTTTATATTATTAATATCTTAATTTGACTCAACAATATTAAGTAGCCTATTTTGTATTTAATTTAAATAAGTTTTGCATGCAAAATCGACTAACTTATTTCAATTAATATTGTATAAGATATTTGTTTTTTGTTGTTCGTATCGAGTAGAGATTTATAGTGGAATTTATTCCATAAACAATAGTGAGTAGTTTTAACGTAAATCAAACTATAAAAGATTATATAAAAATTGTATTCATTTATGCTTAATTAAGAATTCTTGTTTTGCACTATCAAAAAACCGTGCAATCCGAAATGCAAAAACATAAATACTTTAACAATGCAACACTAATATAGTTTTAGCATAAATCAAGACAGAGAAAGACCAAACTAGAAATTCGAAATAGAAATTCATATATTCGCAATTTAAAATGCGCACTATCAAATGGAGTGTGCTATCTTTTATTGATATAAACATAATTGAATATTTAACAATGCAATAGCGAAATAGTTTTTAGCATAAATCAAGCCAGAGAAAGGTCAAATTCAACTAGAAATGTTACCTCAAATAAAAATTGTATTCATATATTCTTAATTAAGAATGCATATTATTATTATTATTGTTGTTTTGCACACTATCTTCATTCAAACCGAAACATAATTAAAATAGTTAACAACTAGTGAAACAATCTTGAATTAAGATGAAAAGAAATTAAGTTTTGGAAAGAACCCGATTGACTTTCAATTTCCTGCTCCCAACATTCCAAGCTCAGTGTGTGGCAAAAAAAAAAAAGAAACACTCGTAAATTTCAGTGCATACAGTTATGTTAGAACATGTTTCAAAAAATATGCTTAAAGCATAATATCTTCTCAATAGTAATTTCTCGTTCGCTAAGTAAAACGTTCGCTAAATAAATAATACCAAAAAAAAAAAAAAAAGAAACCTGATTTTAGTGCATCACAAAGAAAGAAGAGTATCATATAAAATATATATTATAAATAGATAAACAATAATTTTTATGTTATTTAGCCGATAATTAAATCGTCTATAAATAACGATAATTTCGAATGTTTTAAATGGGAACTGAACTACGAATGCGTCGGGGGAGTGTTGATCCTCCTGATGACGCGCAATGTCTACCACGTTTTAATATCACTTGAATATTTTATCACGATCGTATCATAAATTAAGGCGATATTAATTCAACTGTTTTGCATACAGATTGTGTGAAGCGATGCAAAATACGCAACGAAACGGACAAAAAAATGAAATAAAAATAAAAATATCGCATGTGCTGCCGTTGCGAGTGACGTATTTGTCTATGCAAGTAAGTTATCACAAAAATTATATGCGAATTAATTGTTATTTACCTAATGACCCAAATAACGATATAAATATTCATTTCACTGTCAACATTAATCGATGTAGATAATTTATTTACAGCTATCATTTTCGGCTCCACTCATAACTCATTTCAGTAGACCATTTAAGAAGCTGCGGATACATCGAAAGACAACCACAAAAAAAGCAACAGTCAAGTATGCTCGACTGCCAGATACCCGCTACTCATTTTGAATAAAATCAGTATTATTCTTAAAATATACCAAACTAATATACTGCAACAGCATTGAAATATACCGAAGGTTATATTTGGTATATCGATACAGTTCGGTATTATGCGATATTATTTTTTAAATACTAAAAAATACTAAAGTATACCAAAGGTTATATTTGGTATATCGATACAGTTCGGTATTATGTGATATTATTTTTTAAATACTAAAAAATACTAAAGTATACCGAAGGTTATATTTGGTATGTCGATACAGTTCGGTATTATGCGATATTATTTTTTAAATACTAAAAAATACTAAAGTATACCGAAGGTTATATTTGGTATGTCGATACAGTTCGGTATTATGCGATATTATTTTTTAAATACTAAAAAATACTAAAGTATACCGAAGGTTATATTTGGTATGTCGATACAGTTCGGTATTATGCGATATTATTTTTTAAATACTAAAAAATACTAAAGTATACCGAAGGTTATATTTGGTATATCGATACAGTTCGGTATTATGTGATATTATTTTTTAAATACTAAAAAATACTAAAGTATACCGAAGGTTATATTTGGTATATCAATACAGTTCGGTATTATGTGATATTATTTTTTAAATACTAAAAAATACTAAAGTATACCGAAGGTTATATTTGGTATATCGATACAGTTCGGTATTATGCGATATTATTTTTTAAATAATAAAAAAATACTAAAGTATACCGAAGGTTATATTTGGTATGTCGATATGCTAGCTCTAAGCAAAGCGAAACGGTGCGGTTCTATTCCTAAAATATAATAAACGAATTTACTAGAAACTACTTAAATATACCAAAGACTATATTTGGTATGTCGATATACCGTTACACTCAAAATATGACCAAAAAGTACAGAATTTACCAAATTGTCACACAAAACCCAGCTTACAACTTCTTTAAATAGCTTCTACAATTTTTCACTGCTTGCAACCAAATTTGCAGAAATCTTAAAAACTGTAATATGTCTGCAGATGAAGAATATATATACTTTAGAATCGGAGATGACTTTTGCTGGTGTCACAACGTTATAATACCCTTCTACCCCATGGACATGCGGGTATTAGAATGAGAAGCATTTTGCATTCTAAGAACTAAGGAGAGCTTCTAAGCCTCTTTTGAGGCACTTCCTTTTTGTTTTTGTTGTGGTTGTTGTTGTTGTTGTTGTTGTTGTTGTTTCAATGATGATCAAATCGCTGACCACATACCAAATTACCAAATACCCTTTAGATGCAAAATGTGCCGCGCGCATGAATTTCCAAGAAGCGCCCATAATTATTATTTATACAAATGAAACGGTGCGAAATATTTGCGAAAATTCATATGCCTCTAAGTCAAAGAAAGAGAGAAATGTATAAAAATCGTATAGCAACCGGAAAAGATAAAAAAATAAAAAGAAGTGTATAGCATCCTAAAAAAAAGAAGAGAAAAAAAACCTGCTCGAGTCGTTGTGCCAATTTCACTTTCGCTTCCACTATTCATATTCAAATGTTTATTATCAGATTGTTTTGTTGTATTTTTTTTTCAGTTTTTTTGTGTTCGCCTTTTTCGTATTGTTAATTTTTTAATTTAATCAAAAATGTAGTGACGACACAGATGATCTAATTTTAGAAGCATCTTACTTATAACTGTTGATAATTTATGATTTGTTTTTAAACACTTTTTATGGATATGTGGATGAAAGCTAATTTCATCATGTTTGTTATCTGCGAAGAACGTCATACAAAAATTTGATATTCAAAGCAAAAGCAAAAGCAAAGCAAAGCAAAGCAAAACATTTAATTTAAATATACGTAAGCTCGATTTAATAATGCAAATACATCTACGAGTATATGTGTGTTATATAAATGACGCACGAATAACAATTAGCAGCACAATAAATTGCGATTTGATATGAGGATTGACGATCACTTTGCCTTACGGCATTTGCCATTCAGCATTCAGCATTTACCTTTTGACTTTTGCCATTTGGCCATTTGTCGTTTGTCATTTGTCATTTGAGGGGAGAGTATATTAAATATTAGCGGCTCATAAATTAAATGCCAAATGAGTTAATTAAACACAATCGGTCGAGCCTTTTCTCACCCTCTCGACGGGATTGGAATTAACATGGCAACTGATAAAAGATACGTTTTGTATCTGCATAGCTACTATGTTAGATACTTTATGCAGTAAGCGTGCCATCGATGAGTGCGCGCGTAACTGTAACTGTAACTAATCTTTATAGTATCTATGAGTCAGTAGATCGGTGGTTGCCCCGCTTGGCGACACAGTTTGATTTGTAATCAGATTTCAGACTGTTGATTTCATTTCATACGAGTATTTTACACAACACCAAAGTCGTCGAACCGAATCGAATCGAATCGAGTCGAGTCGAGTCGCGTGCTTTGACGTCATTGCTAATTAATCAAAGGTCGCGATTCCGTTGAAATTCACATGGAGTGCAGCCGCAATACTCGCAATAATCTTAATGCATAGGGCAACCGATGGGCTTATTCATACTTTAGTTCTCCACATAGATTTCTCACTAATTTCTCATGGCTGCTATCAAACAACGTCAGAGGTAGTTGTTTTTCACTTCATTTCACTTATACGAATCCCAATGGATTTTTAATACATTTGCCTTTAGCCTTCGCTCATAAATATATTTCAATGTGGGCTTCAAGGTTTTAAATTGCGATTTTTGTTAAATTCTATTTATTGCTCCTACACATTGTTCCAGCCCCTTTTTTCTAATCAGTCTGAAAAAATACTGATTGCATTGTAAGTGGAGTGCAGCTCTTATCATGCACTTTTCGTTGAAGCTATGCTTATCACAATTTGTTGACAAACATTTCAAATTTACACATTTTTGCGTAGGCCAAATAATAACTGAATAAATAAACAAATTCAATGAACTGCGTAGGAAATGTAGAGTTCATGAAAACAATTTTATATTATGCCAATATTTTGTGATTTAAAAATTAGTTCAACTATTCAGTATTAGGCAATCAAGATTAAAATAAAATAAGTTGTTTTTTTAATAAAAATAATATTGTAATTAAAGTTGTAGTTAACAGTTAGCAGTAAAATTTAAATAAAATAATTTGTTAATTAATTTCTCTTATTATTAAAATAAAAATAATATTGTAATTGTATAATAATAAAAATAAAGTGTAATTAGGGTATCAAATTTATTTGTGTATTTGCAGTAAAAATAAAAACAAAATAATATGTTAATTGATTGCTGTAGATTGTATTTAATAAAAATAATAATAATTTTTTATTAATTTCGTTAACAATTAAAGTGTAGATAAATGAAAATAATTTGCTTATAGTTAGTCAGTTGCAACTAAAAATAAAATAGCACTATTTCATATATTACTTTCAAATTAATATTTATTTATAGTTGATTGAATATATTTATAATGTAACATTTTGATGCATTCTTAATTGATAATAAAATTACATTTACATCTATTAAAATATGTATAAAAATGTTTTATAACTTTGTAAATACTGAGTGTTAAAATCATATGCATTTTTAAGTAGGAAAAATGTTTGACCGCTAATTGACAATTCTCAGATGCTGTCAATATAAATGTAAATGTAAATGTTAATGTAAATGCAAATGTAAATGTGAATGAATCGTGTCATGTGAAGCACACTGGGTTTTACATATTTCTCGTGTATCTATTACTTAATAAGACGTAATTGAGTTTCATACTATTAGCGTTTGTCACGCTGACTGACTATTGAATGTTGGTGTTGTTTGTTTTTGTTTTTTTTGTTGTGCTAGGTTAGGGTATTCCACAGATTAGTCAAAGATTGCAAGTAGATAGTATAGAGATTGGTCAAACTACGATTGCTATGAGAATAAGTGAGAGTACGTGGCCAAGTATCGTAGTAATAGTTGAGTATCGTATGTGTGTGTGTGTGCATCGTTTACGATATCAGTATCAGTATCAGTATAAGTGAGCGGCGAACGTGTTTGAGCTTGATTAAAGCAATGTTGTGAAATACTCGCGAGCACTCGTAACTCGTAATGTGAGAATGTCTCTGTCTCAAAATTACTGAGAAACAATTGAGCAGAGATTGAGTGAGATTTCGTGGCAGGAGAGAGCGAGAGAGAGAGAGAGAGGGAGAAACAGACACGTAAATTTAACTCAAGTGGAAGCTTATCTCCACTCTAAGTATATTGCTAATGGGGGTAATCAATTAAAGTTGCACAGGTGAAATTCAAAGTGTTCAACTAAACGCTACCATTCATTTCAATTTCATTTCGTTG
The DNA here is from genome assembly GCA_019972355.1 of Drosophila kohkoa. NCBI lineage: Eukaryota > Metazoa > Arthropoda > Insecta > Diptera > Drosophilidae > Drosophila > Drosophila kohkoa. Next base: position 1,202,942 of record BJEL01000077.1, read on the forward strand.
CGTTAATGTGGATAACTCACATACTACCACATCATTGAAAATTTGTTAGTTTAAAGGTTGTCACGATAAAAAGCTTCTGACTTTTTTTTTTTGTTTTTGTTTTTGGGCAGGAAGCGTTCATTACACACACATGGTTATTATCACAAAAACAATTCATAAAAAGTAATTTGTGTATAGCAGGTGAAAGGGAATTCTCTTCTTTTTTAAGGTTTTTATTAATTTAGCAATAGAATCTAATATGAATAACTAAAATGAAGAATCAAATAGAGACGCAAGAGAGAGAGAGAAGAGCTTTATGCCCTAATCACATATTTTAAGAGCCATAATGAGGCTTGGCAACATACAAAATATAAATATTATTAATTGAAAAATAAAATCATAAATGTTAGGAAATAGCGTATTAATGTAGAAATTATATAAGTATATCTATTTTCTTTCTAATTTCAAAAGTGTTATGAGGAATTTACTTATTTAAGCAAAAACAAATAACGATTTTAAGAAATTTAATCATTTTTGAATATTTAATTTGAAACTATAGAAAATAAAGTGCAATTTAAAATTAAATTAAAATAATTAATTTTCAAATTCATAAATTTATAACATCTACTTTTTTCTTAATTGAGAAAATAATGTTTAAAAGTCCAATGAATTCATATAATTACAAAAATTAAATACAATTTTAATGAATTTAAATTACAATTGCAGTACAAAAATTGTAAATAAATGTGAAATGATAGATACTTAATACACATATAGTACAATAAAATTATAAATAATTAATAAATCATAAAGGATGTATCCTACTTAATTGATAAATTTAATATATATATATTTTTTTAATGATTAATAGTTCAATGAATTTACATATGAGAATACAAATTAAATACAATTATTACGAGTTTAAATCACAGTTTAAATACACATTTAACTTGACAACTTTTACCTAAACAAAATATAGTGAATATTCAAATGTTGTTCTGGCATAAATTTTAAATATAAATTAAGTAAAATAAATGACATTTTTCTTTAAATTTGAATGTTGTAAGAAAAGTATATATAAAAGTCTAAACATACTTAAAGAAAACGAAAATAAATCAAATCAAAACCATTTAAATCATAGTTGAAAAATATGTTGTAAACTGACAATTTGAATTTGAAATTCTGATAGCAAAAAACAGAGAAAAATCAGACGCAGATATCGATGTCGATATCGATGCAGATCAATAATAATATGTAAAGTTTATGGGATCGCAGATCTCTTTCTCACCTCTCTTTTACCTGTTACGCAGAGCCATGAAATTGTTTGTTTTAATATATTCGATATTCGATAACAAAAAAACAGAAAAAAGCAAACGTGAGTGAAATCAGTGAATCAAATTATTTCATTAAGTTTATTTCTGGTTATACTTAAGGGCAACTTTGTTGCCAACCGGCCAAAAGATTCCCATGCTGTGTGGCTAAAGTTGTTATGGTTGTTGTTGTTGTTGTTGCTGTTGTTGTTGTTGCTGTTGTTGTTGTTGCTGTTGTTGTTACTCTTGTTGTTGATGTTTTGTTCATTCATGCGTTGGAAACTGTTGGCTGCCAATTTGGGGCATTTTGTAGGTCAGGTTGGCAACATCAGTGACGTCATTAAACCGAATGTGTGTGGAGAAGATTATGTCTTGGAAATGGAAATGGAATTGGAATTGGAATTGGATATGCTCTTGCATTTGTAGCTGAAGATGATGTTGGACTTTGACTTGCGACTTGTTTGCTCGCGTGTTATGCCGTCATCGAAATTTAGCAATGACGCATACTCCAAAATTCGTCGTCGTCGTCGTCGTCGTCGTCGTCGTTGCTGTTGCTGTTGTTATTGTTTGTATTGATGTCGCCGGCTTCGCGTAGGTCGTGCGAACTCTAATTGGGTTATTAGGGAACCGTCGACGACGACGACGACGCGACATTTGATTTATTTTTAGCTTCGCTGTGCTCCGCGTTGCTTTGCTTTGCTTTGCTTTGCTTTGCTTTTGTTTTCAATTAGGCAAATAACAATCGTGGCCCGTGGCAGGTGATTAACACGGCTCAATGGCAGTTTATTGATCTGCATAAAACATACGCACCATGTAAGTTGTTTCTTGCCACCTACAACAAAATTTAATGTACGAATCGCCTTATCTCTCCGCTGATTCATAGTCTGATGAACGCTGATAAGACGACGATGGCAGACAGACGTTTGGAGCCCGTTGACTAATTGATTAATATATTTGATAAACATGGCAATCCATCCCAAGCAAAGTTGTCGTCACCCACGCACCTAATATTCTCTATCTCTCTCTCTCTCAGTCTCTCCCTGTCTCTCTGTTTTGCCACACACATTGCATCCCATTTGTAATCTTTATCCCAGCCACGTGTCTTTTGTCGCCTTTCGTTGTTATGTGGGACTCAATTATGCGTGGACACAGACTCCCATCTCGCAATCTCTCCATATTCATATCCATATCCATATCCATTTCTATGTCCATCTGCAAACTCCGCTCTGACTCCGACTGCAATTTGAACTCCTCCTTGGACCGCTTTGCATATGCAAGCCCATGTCGCCTGGGAAGTTCAACAAACCTTTTGGCTTTAGAATGAATGCAACCAATACTCATACTTGAATACTTCTACTCACTCTCCTACACGATGTATTCATACTTGAATACTTGCATTCACACTCTTACATGATGCACTCAGGGAAAAAAACGTTGATCTAACGTTCAAGTTGAATGCACTTTATTCTAATTGATTAAATCAAGGCCAGCTATAAATGAAAGATTGGAAAATGAGTGTATAGAAATAAAGAATAAAATAAATATATAAGAAAATTAACAGTAATTAAATAAATGCATAAATCCAAATTAAAGCCTGTTTTATTCTGCATATATATGTAATTTTTGTTATTATTTACTTAATTTATTATTTATTAAGTAAAGAATGAAATATGTACAAAGACAGTTATTAGCGATACTTCTTTATTTAACGCCTGAAAGAATTGATAACATACAAAAAAGTAAATTATATAATTATCCTTAAGCAATAAACATGCAAATGTGAGTGAGAGAATCGCAGTTAAAAGTTTGCCTACGTTTGGGATCCAGCAGCTTGATTCATTTCTGGCTGCTATAAAACTGAGGAGTGTCATATCATTCAGCTTTGCGATTTCATTCATTTTCATTCACTGCCATCATAAGGCGCTCACTTTATCTATATGATCGAGCACAAGAGTTCAAACTTCACGTTAGATTTAGGCTATAAAATATTATCAAAGATAAACAAAAAATATCACTTAGCTGTTGTCCAAAAAATATAAGTTAAGGTAGTTTTAATTTCATTAGTTTATTTAGTGTTCTAACATGAATTGCAATACTAAACACATACTATTTTGTTCTTGCTGTACTGGTTCGATACTTAAATAAAGAAGCTAAAAAAAAAAAATACTAAGTACATATTTTTATTAAATAAATATATCATTTAATATTCCACATGGAATGCATTTTTAAGCACATAATTCTATTCAATGCATTTTGTATTTCTTCGTTGGGTTATAAAATATTATAAATGGTAATCAAATATGGGAGTTGTGCTAAAATATTATTAAAGTAAATGATATAAATCAAATAAAATAAGTAAATATAAATATAAAGTAATATTTCTTTAGTTTATTCAATGTTCTGATATGAATTGCCATTTGAAGTATACTTTTTCATCAATAAATATTTAATTTTCCTAGTCGAAGCTCAAAATTGAAATTTTTTCTTTCAGTGTTTTGGACCAGAGTCTCGGGCTATATCAAATTTGTTTAATTGTCTGAACGGCGGCGGCGGCGGCGGCATCTTACACCACTTGTTGTTGCTGCTGTTTTTGTTGTTGTTACTGTTTTTGTTGTTCTTATTCTTCGTGTGCACATTCGCGTTCGTCTGCGTCTGCGTCTGCGTCTTCGCCTATCACTTGGATTCTTCAACATTGTAAGCGCTTTTGCTGCGTTGGCAGCTTGTCAACTGCTCTCCACCACCCCCTCTCTCACTCTATGCCTTACTCCTTCACTCTTCCTTCCTCCTTCGGTCACTCTCCTTCTCTCACTCGGTGTTGTTCCAGTTCCAGAGTTGTGCTCCAAAGTTGTTTGCGCTGTAAATCGATACATTTGTTCTGGCTACTTACAACAAACACAGTCACTCGCAAGTCACTCAGTCAGTTAGTCAGTTAGTCAGTCAGTCAGTTGGTCTGCGAGTCTGTCCATGTCACAAAAAGACAAGCGGTCACAGCAGCCAACACAGCCAGCAGCAAAACTGAACAACAACAAAAAATACAAAATAATAAAAACAAGAGTAACAACAACAACAACAGCAAAGACTCCTCATCAAGTTGCTGCTCTTCTTTTGGCTCACGAATGCGACGCTTGACGTGATTTTTGTGCGACTTTGACGGTGGCCATTGCCTGCAACGTTCCACACACACACACACACACACACACACACACACATACACAGACACAAGGCTGGACTTAACTGAGCTGCAGCGCACAGAAGCGCAGAATTCAATAAACATACAGACATACATTTGATTGTACGTATAAAAATACAGACACACGCATTGAAATGTCAACGAGGGCAGCTTCAAGAATTCATGCAAACTAATTTCAAGCGTATTTAATTACATTTCATAATGCTTGATTGGTTTTAATTATGCTTTAATTTGTCTTATTTAGTATTTTCTAACTTTGAACAGTTTATAAACTAAATTGCTAAGCATCAAAATATGAAATAAATCAGTTTTTAAGAGAAAGTCTCTTTTTTAAAAATTATAATATCGATTAATTCAGAAATGAGTTCTTTCTGCTTATTAACTTATTTATTATTCGAATTATTTCCTTAATTTACTTTAACTACTCCCTCAAAAATTAATATACAAACAATTTATAGGTAAATACTTTATTTCAACATACTTTTTTAGTAACACTCTAAATTAAAATAAAAGCATGTGCTAAAATAACTTTTCTAAGATGATAAATTTGAAGTTGATATCAGTAAAAAATCGACTCCTTTTTAAAATAAAATAGTCGACTCTTTGAAATTTGTTGGAGTCAATACTAAGCTTAATATTTTGATCCAAATATGTGATATCTATATGTATAGTACATATGTATCCATCATAATTTGAATAACTATAAGTAAGTAAGTAATAAGTTATATTCATAATTTGTCGCTTGAAATATTTTTAAAATTCACGATTTATTAATTGTAAATATGTTAATCGTAGTTGCTATAGTTAACAATTTGAATTAAAATGAATTGCTTTGCTGGTCTTAATTATTGTATTTATCAAAATACTATACTTTTACCAAAGTCTCTCTAGTACTTGAATACTTTTTTACTCCTAAATATAAATGTATTTTCAGCAACATTTACTTATTGATCGTCAAAAACTTGGCATCACAGAATCAACTTGCGATCGTTAACGTTAAAGTCAGTTGCACAGATCTTTTCTATTTTCCCGCCCAGGCAGATTATTAGGCATATTACATCGGTACATCAAATTACGACGACTTCCAACTGCAGCTGCAGTTGCCTGTGAAGAATAATAATGAGCAAGTGCGAACACATTTATAGCGAGTGACAGACTATGTTGTTATCCTGTAATAACATAAGAGATAAATCACTTGACTTATCAAGTAATTTCAGCAAATTATTAAAGCAAATAAGTGAACATTAAAATGTCAAATATCACTTTTAAATTATACAAATAATTACAGTAAAAAATATATAACCAGAAACGATTTTAAAAATAAGTAAAGGTTATTCTAATATGTAGCTCTGGGTTAGTACTATATTTAAAGATAGATTTAAGGAACTTTATCTGTTTTCGTTCGGATTTATTCATTTTGGCATTTAAATCAGAAAAATAATTCCAAATTCGTTCTTAGCTTTAATTAAAGTGCTAAACAAGAGCTATAAGATTAATCTTTATTCATAATAATAAGATGTTTTGGTATATACTTTTTTTTCAATTCATTTCATTTCATTTTTGCCAGAGAATTTCCTATATAGATTGCAGTCAATTATACCCTTTTGAGCATCATTTGGAGTGGGTATGAAAACCTTGACAACAACTAGATGAAGAAGTGGAGAAACGGTAACAACAACAACAACAACAACAACCGAAACAACAACAACAAGTGTGAGAGCCAGGGCAAGGCAATGGACAGACTAAAGACTTAGAGCCAGACTACTTGTTGCTGAGGCAAACAGTTTCCCTAGAGAAAAATCGAACGTCTTCTCTGTGCTCTGCACCTCCAAAGTTGCCGCCCAGCAGTCTCCAGCAGTCTCCAGTCTTCAGTCTGCAGTCTTCAGTCTGCAGTCTTCAGTCTGTGGAGTCTTTACAAGCAGTCTTCACACCCGCGCTCTGATTTCTGGGTCATATTTTGCCCAACTTGAAGGGCCAATTTGAATGCCAGAGTGACATTTGAAGCCGCCGCCGCTGCCGAAGTTGTCGTCGCTGTCTTGTCGCAAAAAAAAAAGAAAAGAAACAACGAAAAACGACAAAAAGAAAAGAGCAAGCAAATGAAAAGAAAAACGTCAGCGAAGGCTCAGCTCAGCTCAGCTCAGCTCAGACTGTGGGCAACAACACAACAGCAACAACACAGCACGACATGGTCAGGTTGTTTTAACAACGAGCCGGAGACGAGAAGCTTTGTTTTTATGACTGCCAAGCGAATGTGTATGTAAATGAACTCTCGATGCGTAGTTGGACTATGGCATGCCGTTTGTATGTATGTACGTGTGTGTGTGTGTGTAGAGTGTGTGTATATTCGCATACTGCATTGCAAAGTCAAGTCAAAGACTATGGGACAGACAGAGAGTGTCTGCTGGTCGTACGTGTACGTGAAGAATCTTGAATTGCAATTTCAATAACGAGACACGAAACACTTCCAAGTCAATTCTGCAAACCGATTCCACTTGCACTTGAAGGCAAAACCTAAAAGTCCAAAAACCCATGCGACACAAGCTAAATGAAGCCTAATAACAACACTCAAATGATGAAAGATGCAACAAGTTATCAACAAACAAAACTTTGACCCAAATTCATTTAAGTGGTGCATACGAAAATCTAGTTAATCATAATACAAATTATTGAAAACAAATTTAAATAATTACAATTAAATTTAGATCGGCAAAGCGATCACATTCAAATATAGGATAAATTAAAAAGTCGCAGGATAAAATTTCAAATTAAAAAAAGCTAGCAAATTTGCTTGGAATAAATAATAAATAATGTATTTCAAATTGACCGATTAAGCATTATTTTAAATGCTGTTGATTTTGTATCTTAGCCAAGTTGTAAGCAATGCAGTTATATATAAATGTGAGTTCATCTGTTTCTTCTTCAATAACACAATTTATTTAAAAGACGAATGTTTCAGAGACCATAAATTCTTTTATTTATCCCATTTCCACGCCAAATTAAATTACATAAAGCTTAATAAAAACGGGCCATCTACAATTTTTGAAGCTTATTTGCAAGTCATTTATTTTGTTCATTTAATAACAACACTTCAATAATAAACATTTTTCTTTAATTCAAACTATTCATAATTCTTAATGGTCTCTGACACCTCAAACAATAAGACTCAAGTTTACTATTTAAGAAGTTAAAATCAATTAATTAAAAAGTAAATTATTGCAAATTAAAATGTGAAGTATCACTTTATGATATCAGGAAAAATAACTTCCAAATATATAATTTAATAATCAAAATACCTTTAAAATTATATTCATAATTTGTAACCTTTAAAAGTCTGAACAATCCAATGGAAATACCTGTTAAACAACAGTTATATATATATATATAAAAATTGTGTTTTTAACTTTTGCCCTCTAAGAGAACTGAACAATCCAGTGGGAAGATATGATGCAATTATGATTCAGACGTATTCCTAATCGAATCCATTTTGAGGAAATCCGTTTTGTATTTGTTTGTTGGAAAAAACTAAGCAAAATAATAGTTGAGTATGAGTATGAGTATGAGTGTTTGCTGTGAATTGTGGGAAACCCCAATTACATTTGGATAAATTGAATAATTAAACGAATCATTTGATAGCAATTGAGAATAACGAAACGTTGAAGGTGCGATGGAGAAGAGGGTGAAGAGGGTAAAGAGGCTGCTCGCCGAGTTCAACGAGTCCAATGAAAAGTGGCGAAACATTTAAGCAATTAGTTACTCATCTCATCAATTGCTGAAAAACACTGAACTGACCCACACAACAACAACAACAACAACAACAGCAACAAAATAATTTGTTTGCTCTACTCTTCCAAGTAAAAATGTGCCAACTGAGGCAATGGAGGGAACGAGGGGCAGTGAATTGACTTTGCAAATTTGATGTGCTTGCTTTTTGTTGTTTTTGTTGTTGTTGTATTTCGTGTTTGTGTGCGTTTTATTTTTGGCAATGCTTATTATGAATGCCACTCGACGTGCCTTTCTTTGTTTGCGTTGCGTGGCGTCGGCGTCGGCGTCGGCGGCATCGAGTCAAAGTCGCCAAAACGGAAGTGTTTGCATGATGTGTAAGAGACATTCACAGAGATGAGAGGCAGACAGACAGACAGACAGACATACAGACAGACAGAGAAAGAGAGAGGAGGCCAAACCAGAGGCTTAAAACTCAAGAGAAAATTCACACGCGATGAGTTGGACTCTAAACTTAGCACTTGGCTCACACTTCGTTTCAATCCAAAAACATGAGACGCGATGATGATGGTGAGAATCTCTGCATTAATTGTTAAAGATAACAACATTCTGTAGCCGACGTTACACTTCTTCAATTTCAATTGGATTCGCCATAAATGTTTCATTTCAGCATTCATTCAGATTGTGTTTCCATTTTCGAAATGGATTTGATTTTGCATTTGAATTAAAGACCAATTAGAAAAGTATTTAGACGCCTTGATGAATCATTCTATACAAAATTGTTTAATGTGCATCCCTTTCACTTTAATTCTAAGTGAATTGAGTATTTTATGATTATTTCAAATTTGTTGATTGTTGATAATTTCCCATAAAACTTTTGAAAGTATTCGCAAAGAATTTTGGGCAACCCGATGAATCATTATAGACGATTCTTTATTTGCACGTATCTTTAGTTTTCAATTTAATTCCAAGTGAAATTAATAGTCATTAAAACATCAATTGAATATTCTATGAAAATTTACAAATTTTTCATAATTTGAGAAATTAATCAAAGGAAATTTTATGCAAGCCGATGATTCAGACAATTTTATAACAAAATCTGTAAGAAGAAATTGCTTAAATGAAAGTTTAATTACTAAAATCATAATTTTAGTCTCGTATAATTTATCAATGTTGATGATTTTTTTTGTTGATAGTGCGTTATTAATTTTTAATATACCAAATTAATACACCACAAAAATACTAAAAATGTACCAAAGGATGTATTTATTATACTACATACCCTATTATACTGAATACTACATTCAAAATATACCACAGAGTGCAAAAATATACCAGATTGCCAGCCAAAGCAACTAAGACCCGAAGTATGTAGGTGTTTTTCCCTACAGAGTTGTTTCTTTTTTTTTTGTAAATGTTATTAATTTTGTTGATTTTGTTTAGCAGCCAAGTTTGCAACTACAACTTGCAGTTATATTTAAATCGTGATTTTCGCACCTGGATAATCGATATAATTTGAAATGAAATGCTGCCAAAAATGCAGTTGTATATAGTGCAGTTGGAATTACCAAACTGTTTGTTGATAATTTCAGATGAACAAGTTGTAAGGAATGCGGTCACATTTGATTCATCATTTACTTAGTTGGCATTTGATCAACGTGGGATTAAACGTTCTGGCATTTATCTTACGTTATGCAAATACTTGCCATCTTTCAAGTGCATAGGTGACTAAGAGAAGCAGGAGAATAAGAAACACAAGCGCAAGCGAAAGAAGGTGCATTCCCCAAAATCTAATTGGCATTGCACACGAGCAACTGCGACTGGGAAACTTGGAAACTTGGAAACTGGAAGCGAACAGCAGCAGCTGCTGTAAGAGGGAGAAGAGAGGGTGAAGAGGTGAGGGGGACAGAGTGTGTCAACAACAATCATAACAACAAGCGCACGCGACAACTGTTGACACATTAGAGGCGACACTTCAACTACAATTCAACCAGTTGACGCTGGCACGCGATAAAAAAAAAGAAAAAAAAAAAAAAAAAAAGAAAAGAATGAAAGAACAAAAACAACGCGCTCGCGCTCGGTTATCAATTAGTCATACAGTAAACGATTCGTCGTCTTTTTTTGCGCTGCTTCTGCTGCTGCTGTCGACGTCGCTGCCGCTGTTGACGTCGTCGTAGCTCATCTGTATCTGTATCTGTATCTGTAAATGTATCTGTTGTGTGCCCACGCACTTGAATCCATTTTGGAGCAGAGGAGTGCGACTGATAAGCATCGATTTCAATTATGCCAACAATTATTAGTAATATAATCAAACAAATCGCCGAATATAATGCGTGCATTAAGCGTGCGATTTGTAGGCATTAAATGTCATCAACCAACACACACACACACATACACGCAACAAGGTATAAACAAACAATCAGATAATAACGGCAATTATTGTGAATTCGCAATTTGGTTTGTCGCTTCTTCTCTACGTCACAGGACGTTGCGCATACGTCACGTTGCCAGCCTGCCACGGCCTTTTGGCCCACGCGGCGACAACGACAGCGACAGCGACGGCGGCATCGAAGGTGATAAATTTAGCGCCAGTCAGGTAAGCGAATGCTCATAAAAATAGATCTAGAAATCTGACTGTTGCCTGTTGACTGTTGACTTTATGACACCCCTCTTTGGGTTGCCATTTACTTTGGCTGCTATTTTTCCCCCAATTCCCCCAACATTTCATCGTTTCATTGAATCTTGATGTGCACGCCATGACTCAACACTCAAAGTGTGCCATCAATTGCCAATAGGAACTTATGACACGCTTATTTGAGCAGACATTTGCCACCCATGAACCGAGTCGAGTCGAGCGAGTGTGTCACACACATTTATTGTGTATTAGTCAACCTCGTATCTAGTTTAAAGTTCGCTTTCAATTAGCAGACAATACCAGATAACATATAGTACTTAATTCCCGTACCTGAGGAAAATCATTAATGATTAAATTACGCAAACCAAATCGCGTGGAGCATTCAATCAAAACACCCCAAAAAAAAATCCCATTCACAATTGGCCCCACACACACACACACACATACACACACACACTGACAACAACATCATTTTTGTGGGGGAGGACGGCGCCAATTACAAAGATATGAGGAGAGCACTTAATTGTGCTATGACTCAGATTGATTTCTGATAAGATTTATCAATCGAAGAACTTATCATACAAATTACAAAATTCACATACTCCTCGGCTGTGGCTACTCAATCTGCAATTTGTTAACTCACTTTTCATTCACAGCATAAAATAAAAGTAATTTCAATTTATATATTACTCATTAATTGACTAAAGATATAGAAAACTTATTATATTCAATACATAAACAAAAAAGCCACTGTGAGAAACCCGCTTCCCATTCTGAGTAAAAGCAAAACAGTGCGTTATTATTCTTAAAATATACCAAATATAAAATACTACAAATATACCGAAGGTTATATTTGGTATATCGGTATAGTACTACAATCAAAATATACCATTGAGTGCAAAATATACCAGACAACTAAGACTATTAAAATATACCAAATATAAAATACTACAAATATACCGAAGGTTATATTTGGTATATCGGTATAGTACTACAATCAAAATATACCATTGAGTGCAAAATATACCAGACAACTAAGACTATTAAAATATACCAAATATAAAATACTACAAATATACCGAAGGTTATATTTGGTATATTGGTATAGTACTACAATCAAAATATACCATAGAGTGCATAATATACCAGACAACTAAGACTATTAAAATATACCAAATATAAAATACTACAAATATACCGAAGGTTATATTTGGTATATTGGTGTAGTACTACAATCAAAATATACCATAGAGTGCAAAATATACCAGACAACTAAGACTATTAAAATATACCAAATATAAAATACTACAAATATACCGAAGGTTATATTTGGTATATTGGTATAGTACTACAATCACAATATACCATTGAGTGCAAAATATACCAGACAGCTAAGACTATTTGCCCATATAAAAGTATTTCTTGAATAACTTCTGATCGCACCCAAATTTTCAGATATCATAAAGATAGAAGATTCAGAACTTTAATATCATTTAATTAAGACAACATTTATGCAGATTTAATTAAACAAAAGCCTGATTTAAATGAAATACACAATATCGACTCAGTTTTAAATATGTATAAAGAATTTATATCTAACCACACCGAATGTCGAGACAAAGAGACAATTTAGATCAAGTGTGACCATACAACAAAGTGAAGGATAATTATGTTGAGTATTATCTATATATATAATATAGGAACATTTTAAACAAATTTATATCGCTTTATAAAGTTCAAAGTTGCTTTGCAGTTTGTTGCAAATTTGTGTACTGTCAAAATATTATTTTTAAATCCTATTCCTTTTTTTTACTTATAATCTAAATTCTTATTTTTAGAATGAGCATTTAAATTAGAGTCTTTGAAGATTCGTCATTTAATGATGCAATTACTGCAAGAAGTATTGTTTCTTCAATTAAAAAAAAAAAAATCATATAAAATCTTTATGATGCGAGTGCAATAAAATTAAAGTCTATTGAATGATTTTGATTATGGTGAAGACTTTGAGTACATCGTATTGTATCGTGAGGTATAAAACTTTCCATGGCATGTCTTATCGCTTATCAGCGAGCAAGCAAGCTAGCAAGCTAGCAAGGGAGCGAGCGAATTGTCGTCATTAATCGAAAGTGAGAATGAATTTGGCAAGTCAAAGCAATATGGGTCATATGCTTGCCCATTATTATTATTATTTTATTCTTGCGGGGAGTGTCGAAGTGAAGGAGGTGGTGACAGCAGTGAAAGAAAGAATGGGGCGTGAGCTAGCACGCGTCTTCAAATCGAAATCGAACCTTGCACTTCGATATGGGATCCCCGAATAATGCCGTAATTGTTGTTAACTTTTACGATGAGCACATTGGGAAAGCAAAGCAAAGCAAAGCATTTCTATGATTTAATAATATACTTGAACGTATATATATATATAATAATTGACACATAATGCTTATAAGAAACAACAATCGTTGCTGATATGACAAAAAACATGTTAAGATAAATCTTATCGCCTGTTGGCTCATAAATTTGCCATAAGTTTTGGTCAAGATAGAACAGCCAAGTGACCAATGAGCTTAGAGGACATCAATTTTGACTACGCAAGTGATGTTTTCATCAATTGTAAACGTTTATATATATACGATGATAAAGATCCATTGAAGGTCGACGCAGCAATTGATGAAATTGCTACAAAATGGCAATAATGGATTTTGATTCAGTTGAGCAATATTTTGTGGAGTCTGCTTACACAAGATGATCAATGCTTGATCTATAATTACGTTGAATGTGTTCAATTTGAATAAAGACTATACAAAAAACATTGTTATTAAAAGCAGAAAGAGTTGCTAAAAGAGTTGGAAAACTCAGCACAGATTGAATTTCATCTATTCCCAGATTTTCCCATACGACCAAATGACTTATGATTTAACAACTTAATAAACTAAGTATTGATACAATTAAAGGCAAGCAATGCTCAAAAGGAATTAAATAAATTTATAACTAAACTTGTTTTAAAGGATAAATGAGATTGCTCTGATAATAATAAAATGATCAACTTTAACAATTTTATGTACAAATTGTATCCAAAAATTTGAAAACTTTTTTCAGTTTGTATCTTTTTTTTAGCTTTGAAGCCTTTCTGTTTCGTGAAGTGGTTCATGATGCGGTCGATGATGTTGGTATTGATGATACAAGTTTCTACGACTGAGCTTCTTGGGAACGGAGATGCCTAATTTCAAATGCCACAAAGTTTCGCCCAGGAAATGCCTTCTTCAAAATGTCTTTCGTGAGATAACTAAGCGCTGAAAGAAGCACGAAAACATGAAGACACGATGTTTAACAATATAAAGATTATTAATATTTGATAGCTAAACGATTACAATAATTGGTGATTTACATTGTAAGCAATATGCATAATTTGTTCCGTCAATTTGAATAGATAATTCCAAACTCACGAGTTAACTTTATTATTGGGTTTCACTGAGAGTTCCCAAATCCTGAACTGCTGAAATATTAAGTTAATGTACAAAATCATTGTTAAGTACCTGATTAACAACAAAACATTACTTAGATAAAATATAAATAAATAATTATTATTATTTTATTGTAATAAAGAATACAATTCCTTATTGCAATGAGAAGAGCCAAGCTACAAAAAAATAGGTAGAGTAATTAGAGTTTTGGAATGGTAAAAAATTAATTTAATTATCAATGTAGAATGCAAATAAAATAAAAACAAAAAAAAAGGAAAAATAAATGTATTTATTAATTGGGATTAGAGAAAGAAAATAAATAAACTAGTAAGAAAGCTAGAGTTGAGTTTGCTCGACTGTGACATACTCACTACCCATTGTAAATAAAAGCCAAACCGAGCGATATTAATTTTAAAATATACCGAATTAATGTACCGTAAAAATACTGTAAATATATCAAAGTTTATATTTGGTATATTGATATTGTACCATAAAGTGCAAAATATACCAAACTTTTAGCCAAAGGATATCGCCTCGACTATTGACGCTGATCAAGAATATATATAAATTGTTAAACATTTCCTGGAGGAACATATAATATCTATCTATCTATCAATTCTACCCTATAGGTAGCGGGTATGAAAAGCATATACATAGTTCCAAAAAATTATTTTGCTCAATTAAAACAAAATAACATAACTAAATTTCTGACTTTGGAATAAACTAAGCAACGAAATATAAAATAAAAACTGACACATAAAAAAGGAAAAATATATGTAAATTGACTAGTTTGTAAAAGAGAAAATGATATACAATCAAAAAGAAATAATTGAGCACATAAATTACAAATATGAAATAAATTATTAAAATAGTATTTGTTGCTAGGCCAATAAAAGTGAGTTAGAACTTTATGAGCATAGTGTGTAATTAAGCAGTGTGCAGGGATTAATAAATTTATGATCTGCAGACATTTTCACGCTAATTGCGGATGAGTCAACGACAGAGCATAAAAGATCTTCGAGTGGCTTTCATCAATAATATAACACAATATTACCAATGACCTGATCCGAAGTATTGACGCAATTAGTGTGTAGCTCAGATAAAGTGAAGGAGTAACTGCTCCCCCAGTGCTCATAGACGAGTCTCAATTGCCGTGTGCTGATACAAAAAAAAAAAAAAAAAAAAAAGGGGGAAAAAATCCCCCTTGATTGATATGATGTCGTATGCTGCCGCAGGGGGAATCGTTGAGGAAGGGAAGCGGGGGAGAATTGTGAGGTACGATCGCAATTTGCATGAGTATTTTGATGTCCAACGTAAAGGGTGAACTACATACGCAGGGAGAACTTTGTGGATGGGGGGGAGAGAGGGAAAGGGAGGGAGGGAGGTAGGTAGGTAGGGGAATGGGTGATGGGTGATGGGTGGTCATAAAATCAAATCAAATAATAATTATAAGCGTGGCGCAAATCTGTCGTACGTAGGCTATTCATCCATCGCGTTCCAATTGACGTTGATACCGACCGATACCGAGCGACGTCGACAGAGACAGAGACAGCGACAGCGACAGCGACGTCGACAGCGACTGCGAATGGACGAGCATATCAAGACACGGCGAATGTAACAGTGAAGCAGTCAAAGCAACCAAAAGCAAAAGCAAAAGGCAAACGCAGCAGCAGCAGCAAAAGCAAAAGCAAAAGCAAAAACAAACGCTGCGTCGCTGTTGCTGTCGTCGTCGTTTGCTGTCGCTGTCGGTTCTGTCGCTGTCACTGCCGCTGCCGCTGTCGACGTTGGCGTCTGCGTCTGGGACTGCCTCACACACGCAGCGCGCGATTTTCGTATAAATATAAATTTATGCGCCCAACTGAAACCATGAATCAGTCTGTTTTAGACGCACGCCAATTAAAATCGTCGGCTCGCGAATCCAAACGAAAAACGAACCAAATCAAACCAAACCAAAACCAAACCAAAACCAAACAAATGAACAACAAATGAAACTCAGCACATCAACTGCAAAGTATTAGTATTTTCGTAATTCGAGAATCAGTATTATAACTTTAGTATTTACATTAACATTTATCCAGTGTGAAGTGATTCAACTCAAAACACAACTACAAAAATGTGCCAAAAAAGTAAGTATGAGTGTCTCGGTACAAAGTTCGTAAGATTCCCCAAAAAAAAAATCGAAAATCGAAGATAGAAAGAAATACAGAATCGAGCCTATCAAGTGACAAATGTATACTATTTATGATCTCTTTTCGACGACGACGGTGATTAAACGCAATCATTTTTAGAGCGATGTTCTCAGCGCACACAACACAACAAAACAAAATCAGTCTCGCCTCTGAGATAGTGTCATACTTCTCAATACGTCAGTAGGTTCGGTTCGAGTGATAGATTCAATTGTTTATCAATATTTACATAGCCTAGTAGCTCTGGCTACCTGGGGAGTTCCCACCTAAAATAGATACTAGCACAAATTAAAAATACATTTGTTTCAACCCGATCGCAGTTAATGCCCGCCAAAGTCATTTTTTATCAAAACGTATTTATGTTTAAAAATAGATATGCAGATAACTAAAATAAACGCAACCAGCTAAATTAATAATAATACTAATTGAGCAAAGATTCTATATTCTAACTGCAATCAATTGGGCAGATCACATGAGTTACGGTTTGATCGTTGCGATCGTTGCGATAAATGCGATGATAAGAAAACTTAATCATCAAAAGCAAAAAGTAATTAATTGGGCATCAGAGATACATTTTATGATGGAACTTTCTGGTTGGTCAGTTTTCTATTTTTATAACAACCTACCTACTATCCACCTACCTGTTGTATTTTGTGCAAGACACATTTCTTTTCGCTGATCAGCAGCACGTGCGCTATCAGCAAGGCAACGCAAGGTAAAGCAACGGCAACGGCAAAGCAAAGGCAAAAGGCAAAACCGAAAGAGCAAAAGCAAAAGCAAAGGCAAAGGCAATCGGCTCTCGGCACTCGTTATCGGATGTCGCTGACCTACGACAACAACGAGCGTTTGCGCTGCTGCTGCTGTCGCAGTCGCCGTCTCAGTTGCCGTCGCAGTCGCGTTTTCAATGAATTTAGATATTTTGTTGTATGAATTATTCATACGACGCGTTGCCCGCGGCCAATATGTGTATGTGTGGGGCCAACACTGACGTCACAGTTGCGCGCGCGCGCGTCTCAACTTGTCTGTCTGGTCAGCGTCTAGCGTGAAGCCGATGCTGCCACATCTCTCTCTCTCTCTCTCTCTCTCTCTCTCTCGCTCTATCTCACTCAGTCTGCGTGTCTCTCTCATGCCCTCGAACTGGCTTGAAAAACCCAAAAACCAAAAAAAAAGAGCATTATATACAATAATGAAAAGGCAATACTTGGCGTATGAGTAATACACAAATTTCTTGTGAAATTCAAAGCTAAGCACGAAAAATTGTTGCGGCTCGTTGCTGCTGCTTCTGCTGCTGCTGTTGCTGCTGCTGATGATGATGATGACAAAGCCAAACAAGTCGTTAAATAATTTCGAAAATTGTGCTCAATTGTTTTGGCCGATCAAAGTGCTCAACGATGCGACCTTTCGCTCTCACTCACTCACTCTCCCACTCTCTCTCGCTCTCTGGTCGGGGAGGCTGCTTATCAGCCTCGCACGATTTTCACTCAATCGCAGAGCGTTCATAACTGTGTGACTGTGCGCGTGTGTGTGTGTGTGTGAGTGTGAGTGCGAATCCGAATACATTTACCCCGCCGAATGCGAGTGCGCGACTGGCCAGTTGTTAAGCAGACGTCGTGTAGCGCGCACGCATTACAAAAATACATTCCTAGAGAGGAAGATACACAGAGAGTTGACCAATTGTTCACTTACCTACTTCAGTACTTACTTACGTATTAGTCTCGTCTTCGTCGTCGTCTTAGTTCGAGTGACGCGAGTGTTTTTCAATTGATTGCTGCAGCTTCCATTCTCATGTCCAACGGTAAAGCGAGAGGCTGAAACTGAATTTCGAATTGTGGATAGCAAACTAATTTGTGTGTGTGTTTTTTTCTTCTTTGTCTCCGTTTCGTTTTGCAGCAAAGCATTGCCAAAGCAACACAGCACAACACAGCCACAGCAGCCGCCCAATCAGCAACAGATCCGGCAGCAGAAGTTCAAACAGAAGCAGCAGCAGCATCGACAGTGGCAACAGCATTTATCTATACACGCTTCTAATGGCGCTCGCAGCGCTTCTATTGCCACTGACACAAGCACGTCATTTGCCCAATCAGCTGGCATACAACAACAACGACAACAACAATGAGGACAGTTCATTGCCTGCTTGGCACGTGAATCCCTTTTATGGCCTCGACATGAGCAGCAGCGACGACAGCAGCAGCAGTGGAAGCGATAGCAGCGACAGCAGCGATAGAAGCGATAGCTACGACAGCAGATTTATCGATAGCAGTTTCGAGGAGTTGCGTGATTTGCGACGGCTGGAACGTATGCGACATCGACGCAGCCAAAAGTTGACATTCTTTGTGCGCGCCCAGCACGAGGCAGCGCAACGTGAGCTGCCCACCGAGTGGGAGAATCCTTGCAGCGGCACCTTTGAACCCGCCGATAGTCAAACGGCCGAAATCGATAGCTCGAATCGCGGACGCACAATCAAGCGAAAGGTAAATACACAGAGAGAGAGATAGTAAAAGAGAGAAAGCAATAATCTATAACTAATGCCATCTCTTTCGATTTGCAGTATTTGGTTGCGCTGAGGAACAAGACAATGTGGGAATACGACGAGATCCACAGAACTGCCAACTTAGACTACGGCAGCAGCGAGCACTGGCAGCACGAATACAAATTCCTGCCAAACATGACGCGTCCCACAAATGCGGTAAGTTGATCGATCGATGTTCGATCGAACCACATCGAAGCCACACTAAAAGCAAAGCAAATGCGAGTCGGACCGGACCGGCTCCGCCCTGGGCGGCTTAGACTCGTTTTTTGTGTGGTGCATCGTCACCACACACAACTTGTCTGTCATCGCTGCATTTGCATGCCCTTTTAAAGGCAATTAACTGACCGCTTCTTCTTCTTCTTCTTCGTCTTCGTCTCTTGCAGGTTAAGTTGAAGACCTGGTATCGTCACATGCAGACATTCGTTGGCAGCTTTGCGCATTTGGGCAAAGCTCATTACCGCTACCGCAAACAGAATCAATTGAGTCTGGACAACAGCACCTACGAGTTGCACGCTCTCCTCCAAAGTGCACGAAGTGTTCTCTGCGAGATTGAGAACACGATCAATTCATCGTATCCGAACAGTCATGGCGCCAAACTCACGCACATCAGTCGCCAGGCGATGGAGGAGCGTCTCAAGTTCCATACGCCCGCCGATGGCAGCGAGGAGGCCGATCTCAATGATCTGAAGTTTAGCAAACTGTTGTACTTCCAGTATCTGGACAACATGTGGAAGACGCTGCACAAATCGCTGCGCAAACAGCATCGCAACAGCATGGAACAGCAGCGCAGGCAACAGAAGACCCAGGCAACGGGGCGGGGCAACATTAATATTAACTCGTTGTCCGGATCGAATTCGTTGCAGGCGTTCAGCCTGGAGAGCTCCGAGAGTGGCTCGATGGGTGCAACACGTCGACGAAGTCCTTGCCGCAATTCAGCCGAATGCTAAAGCGCTCAACACGCAAAGCTAAGCAAAACAAAATACGCTCCCAGTATTAAAGCGCCGCAGCTCGCAGCGTGGATAAAAAATCTTAAGTGAACACGAAGAATTTGTCGAATGCCATTTTAGAATTGTACGTCCCAGCCCCTTACCCCTTACCCCTTAACATTACCCTTCTTCCTCAACAAAATGTCCAAAGCTCTTGTCATATATCTTACATAATTTATTTATTTATTTCAACTATTTATTATTGCCCTAGTGAGCTAGTATTATATATTTTGTATTATTATCGAGATCCCCACGCACACACACACACACACACACACAACAACATTCCCACAAAAATTCGTAGCCAATGCATACCATTTACATAATATTTATTTATTTATTTATTGCAAACATTTTCCACAACAAAACACACACGCACACACACAAACATATACACAAGAAAAAATGCTTAAATACACTGTGATTTATTTTAAGTAATTTTTTTTTGAATAGCTCTTAGTATGAATGCAAATTTGATGTAATATTTATACAACTCTGTTGAAAACAAAACAAAAGTAAAATACACAACAAACTTAAACACAAATATTGAATTTTTACAAAAATGAATTTTCTTTTACAACTATTTATGTGTACATATGTATGTAAAAGTCTTGCTTTATATTTATATCTGTAGTTAAGTATTTATAACAAAATCAATTACAAATTATTTAATACAAATAAAAACAAACTACAAAGACAATTCTTCGATATTTATTGCACAACAAAATAAATTTACGCTTATTGCAGCTGCAAATGGAATCTTGATCGTTAGAAAAGGTTTTGACTAGTTGAAGAAACAACTTATGCCACATGGAAATATGGAACTGGAAACTCAAATTCGAATATTATTTGTGTTTTATATAAATTAATTTATTTTTTCTGCATTAGTTGCTTTGTTCTTCAAGCAAAAACTTATTATACACAAAATGGAATAGAAGTCGAAACTCAAATTCAAATATTAATTGTATTTTACTCAGTTCATTTATATCATCTCAATTTGCTGCCTTGTTCAACATGTTGTTTGATTGTTCAACGACATTGATTATATCTAAAGGCCAAACATGTTCAGTTCGTCTTTGTACAATTTTACTTCAAGCTTTTCCATTCAGGATATTCAAGCTAGAATCAATAAAAGTTACGAATTTTATTGAGTAATCAAATTCATACTTTGACAAATCATTTTGTGTTCCACAGTTTTATCAGAGACTAGCACAAAATGTGAACTAAAATTTTCTTTATTCAATCAACTTCTTCAATTTCTTTAATGAAATAATACACAAAAGTTTCAATATTATAAAAATTCGTTGATATTTCAATGGAATGCACAAAGCAATACAATTGAACATGTTTTAAATTAGCATATTCGAAAGAAATCTTGATGACGCTTCCACTTTATTAAATTCAAAATTAAATCAACTAATCGATTTGCAGTTCGAAAAAAAGTAATAAATATCAAAAATGAAAGATAAAAGAAAAACTGTCATGTAAGAAGATATCGGGAAAATATATATAAATTGAGTAGTTTGTGAAAGAGAAAAGGATATAATATGAAAATGAAATAATTAAGCACATAAATCACAAATATGAAATAAATTATTAATATAGTATATGTTTCTAGGCCAATAAAAGTGAGTTAGAACTTTATGAGCATAGTTTGTAATTAAACAATGGGCAGGGATTAATAAATTTATGATCTGCAGACATTTTCACGCTAATTGCGGATGAGTCAACGACAGAGCATAAAAGATCTTCGAGTGGCTTTCATCAATAATATAACACAATATTACCAATGACCTGATCCGAAGTATTAATGTAAGTGGAGGTAAATGGAAACAAGTTCAAATTAAAAAAAAATTGATAATTTCTTTTAACATTTTCAGTTATTACTTTTAGATACTTATTTTAGTTTTTATTCATATATATTAAAATAATGCTTAATTTTATTTTGTCTCGGTAAGTTTCATACACAATATTTCGATATATTTCATTCGGTATATTTCACTTAAATAAATAATAATAGTTAAACAATTTAAATTGTTTTCAAACTTGAACCGTGTTACCACATTTTATTGTGAATATAATTATTTACAATATTTTTAATCAAATATCTCTACGCCCAGTAAATCAATTGCAGTTAGAAGCAAATGCAGTCAGAACAAGTAAGAAAGTTACAGTCGAGTGTGCTCGACTGTGAGATACCCGCTACCCATTTTTAATAAGGGCAAAATATTGCGGTATCATTTTCAAAATATACCGAAAATACTAAAAAAAATACTAAAAATATACCGAATGATATGTTTGGTATATCGATATAGTACACCATTCAAAATATACCATAGACGGCACAATGTACCAGATTGTCAGCCAAAGCAACTATGTTAAGAGCCCTAGTAAGTAGGCGTTTTTGCCCATACAAAAGTATTTATTTAATAACTTCCACAATTTTTATCTGATCGCAACCAAATTTTCAGGAATCATAACTACTATAGTAATTATTGTATAAACCAAAATTCGCAACTCTAGCTTCAAAATTACGCTTGTTATTAAATTTTTTTGATTTGCGGGGGCGGAAGTGGGCGTGGCAAAGATTTGAAACAAACTTGATCTGCGTGCAAACACAACAAGTGCTGTCGAAAAAAATGATAGCTCTATCTCTTATAGTCTCTGAGATCTAGGTGTTCATACGGACAGACGGACAGACGGACATGGCTAGATCGTCTCGGCTGTTGACGCTGATCAACAATATATATACTTTATAGGGTCGGAGATTCCTCCTTCTACCTGTTACATACATTTCCTGCCGGCACAAAGTTATAATACCCTTCTACCCTATGGGTAGCGGGTATAATGATTTTCCCGAGGCCTGCTTTCGATCACGTTATTTTCGTTATTAAATGCCCGAATTTCAAATACAAATATCTCGTAGAACTCTGGCGAAAAATAGGCACGAAAAGAAATAAAGTCAAGCTGCAGTTGGCCTAGTTCACATTTACTATCTAAGTCAATTGATTTAAGTGTTTATTAATTTGCAATTGGCAGATTTGGTTGATGAAATTCACAACTGCATCTTATCAATTGTATTTTATATGGTGTCATATATTGCGATCTTCCGGCTAAGCCCACTTTAAAGGCGGTTCCGGCCCCAATTAAGTGTGAACGATAAGTGAAGAATCTGCTATCACTTGAAGCAATAAAACGAACTCAATTGCCACTTGGGGAAAAGATCGGTTATCGGTTGACCTGATGCAATATAATTCACATTTCCGTTTCCACTCCATCTACACAATTGCTATGAATTGCCAACATGAGGCCAATAACCAACTGGCAATAACTATGCGCCGCTGCGAAGGTGGGTGGCCATTAGCCAAGGAAGTGGCGCGTCCGGAATGCGTCTTAATCTCGTCTCGTCTTATCGACGCGTCGAGCGCACTTCACTCGCAACTCGCAAAACGATCGTACATATTTAATGTCGCGCTATACTCGAGAATGCGTCACATGTTTGCCAGCAAGTCTATTGCCAGCATTTTAATTTTCATTAGACCCTCCAACTTAAAATTATATTGTAATATTGAGTTTTTATACCCGCTACCCATAGGGTAGAAGGGTATTATAACTTTTTGCCGGCAGGAAATGTATGTAACAGGTAGAAGGAGGCATCTCCGACCCTATAAAGTATATATATTCTTGATCAGCGTCAACAGCCGAGACGATGCCATGTCCGTCTGTTCGTCTGTGTGTCTGTCCGTCTGTCCGTATGAAACACTGGATCTCAGAGACTATAAGAGATAGAGCTATAATTTTTTTTCGACAGCATTTGTTATGTTTGCACGCAGATCAAGTTTGTTTCAAATTTTTGCCACGCCCACTTCCGCCCCCGCAAATCAAAAAAATCGAATAACAAGCGTAATTTGAAAGCTAGAGTTGCGAATTTTGGTATATACAATAATTACTACAGTAGTATTGGTTGCGATCAGATAAAAATTGTCGAAGTTATTAAAGAAATACTTTTGTATGAGCAAAAACGCCTACTTAATAGGGTTCTTAGTTGCTCTGGCTGACAATCTGGTATATTGTGCCGCCTATGGTATATTTTTAATAGTGTACTACATCGATATACCAAACATACCATTCGATATATTTTTAGTATTTTTTAGAATTTTCGGTATATTTTGAAAATGATACCGCAATATTTTGCATTTATTAAAAATGGGTAGCGGGTATCTCACATTCGAGCACACTCGACTGTAACTTTCTTACTTGTTTGATCATATAACTATGATTTCTTGTATTAAATATTCTAAAAACTAATTTTGTATATTTAAGTTAGTTAATTTCTAATATAATAAAGTTAAATTTGTTATATTGATTCATTTTTCCCTAGTAAAATTTCTTTAGGGAAAGAATTTTTCTAATTTCGCAGCTGTATGAAAAATTAATGAATAATAACACATTAAAGAAGAAAAGTTGAAGATTAAATCTTATTTGTTTCTTATTAATTTGAATGTATTTCTATCCTGCAAAGGTAATTTCAACGAATCGCTTTTAAATTTTAAATTTTTAAAATTATTTTAATATTTGCTCTACAATCTCTCTTTTTAAGCGTAAAAACACTTTTTCTAAATATCCATACGTCACGTTGGTCGGAAAAAAATGTAACTATGCTGTCAAAATAATTGTAGCATACTTTTAGTATTGCTGTTAAAATCGGGAAATTGCCTTATGAAAAAACAGGGATTAATTTAAGGAAATTATTATTGTAGTAAATTGTAAAGGGCACAAACTTAGAAAACGTAAAAGACATTTTGTTGTTTTAATAGTATAAACTTCATTGCTTTTGGTCCCAATAGCTTTTTCACAACGAAAATACAATTTGTACATGAAAAAGACTTTCGTTGCTGAAAAACAAATATGAAGAAGAATGCTTTATGCTTCGCGTTTCTCTCGATGTTCGAAATTCGAATATTGTGCAACGCTCTAAGGTTGTAAACTCTGCTACGGGGTAACAAATAATGTCTCTTGTATTGAAACCACTATTTCCATTGATAGGCATATCTATACAATTAACCAAACATCAACTCAAAAGAAATATCATACTCTATAGCTACATTTGAAGAATTTTTTTATTGTTTAGTTAATTCGCTGCTGATGAGTGCAATTATGTTCACTGTTTTAGGCTGTTTTTAAACCGCAAAGTTCTACGCATTGTCTGTGCTAAGGTTGTTGACTTAGATAAGCTTTGGTACTCGTGGACTCAAACCACTGTTAGCAGACTCGCCACTGTTAATGCCTTAACATTTCCCTTTCTGTGGTACATATCTTGCACAAAAAAGTACCTAATAAATTTATGTACCTACTTATTTATGTACTTTTATGTACATACATACGTATGTATATAAATCATTTCCAAAGAAAAACATTTAAAAAATAATACATTTTTAAATGAAATGTGATTTTATATTATTAGCGTACATAAGTCATATTTTTTGTAGCTGCTTTGAAGATTCCTTTAGCGAACACCACTTGGCGTATACTTCATCAATGGTAGAGTTTTCAAAACAGTTTCACATCTTTTAAATGGACTAGCATTACTTGGCGATGATTCTTCGCTTAAAAGTGTTATTCCCGTAGACAATTTTACACTTAGCATTTTACATTTTACACTCTGCATTGAATTTATCATTATTATCTATAGTTTTTCAGAAAATCACGACAATAAACTTGAGAAAAATCTCTATTCATGCAAAGATAATGCTTTAGCTGATATAATTATCACCCAAGTAATAAGTTAAAGTCAGTAAAAAGTGTAGTTAAGTCCATAAAGAAAACATTTAACAGATTAACCCCCAAACAGTTTATTAAAATTAGTTCATTTTTTAAAAATGTTACATTTAATAAAGAAAATGTGCACAATGATTTCGGTCCTCAGTAAATTGTAAAATTTAAAGTCAGAGGCAGGCACAAATTGTGCGCATTTATTGAACACGTTTACGCATTACGCTCAATTAAGAACGCTGTGCAAATATTGTGACAGCATTCATTGAAGTGGCCACTTGACAAAAGTACTCTAAAGAATCGAAAGGTAGCCAAGTTTGCAATGTTATTTGTTAAGCCTGCATAAACAGGAACGTGTATAATCAAAACTCGAAGGTATTAAGCACGCTAAGACATATCTCATAAATCAATAACTAGTTGGATATTTTTTTTTCGATGAAAAAATTTCAAATGAATTGTGATACTTACTCCAGATGCTGGATTTGTGAGCAATCTTATCTTCGTATCAAAAGTAAAATTGTGTGCTTTACTCTCGACGCTCGTCGCTCGATGCTCGACTATTGACAATTGCATTTATCTCTTTCTATTTTTTTCAATTGCGCATTTTGTGTCAAATGCAACTTGGCGATTCTTGGACAATGCTCTGCTGCTTGATTAGTAATCTTAACACGTTTTCGCACACTCTTAGCAAATAAACAAAAAGAAAAGTTTCTGTTTGTCTACATCTTGCTTTGTTGAGCACTTTGTGCGGTGATAACTTGATCGATAATTATATTTGGATTCTATTGCGTATTAAATGGAGAAATATGTCAATCAAAACGTGAAGGTTTGAGCTATTTTTTTTTATTTGACTGGAAAAAGAAAATTAGCTTCACAAATGTTTCCTTCTTCTTATTGCATAAATGATACAATTATTTTGAAGGTAGAGTCAAGATTTTTGGTCCAGACAAAAATATATTTATTTTTTACCGATTCTTTTGTGTACTCGTAGTATTTTGTGTATCGCTCTGTTTTGCATTTGTTCAAAATGGGTAGCGGGTAACCTCACAGTCGAGCACACTCGACTGTAGATTTCTTATCTGTTTAGCTATATGATCGGTTTATTAAGTTGTTGTCCAAACAATGAAACCTAAGTCATGATGAGCAATATAATTACTTTACTTGAAACAAAAATTATATACAAAATGATTTCGATTTAATCAAAATGTATAAGACTGAACATGGAAAATGAATTCCAAACAAAATGAAACGGTACAAATGACACAAATTTAATTTCTGCGTTTATTGCAAAAATTGAGATTTCAACAAATTTTATGAAATTAATTAAAGACTCGATATATTGAGCTTAGCACATTTTTGAATTAGAAATATCTCTTCTCTGCAATTGTTATGAAGTAATAT
This sequence comes from Drosophila kohkoa, assembly GCA_019972355.1. Lineage (NCBI taxonomy): Eukaryota > Metazoa > Arthropoda > Insecta > Diptera > Drosophilidae > Drosophila > Drosophila kohkoa. Next base: position 1,230,112 of record BJEL01000077.1, read on the forward strand.
GAAGTAATCCAGCAACGCATGTAATCTCATTTTATTAGCAGCGTTTTCTTACATATGCAAGTGATACAGAGAGGACAACACGATGGGAAAGACGAAGATGTTAACAGCTGCAATGGATTTATAATTTGCCAAGACTCAACAGTATTTCCCCCTCTTGCTTGCTCACAAATTATTTACGCGTAAATAAAAATATCATCTGTCTGTCTGCTTGGTTCGCTAGCTTCTCCGATTTGTGCTCTAACCAATCCCAAGAGCAGCGAGTAAATGCTTCTTCACTGCAGTACAACAAAAAAGCAAAAAAAAAAAAATAATAATAATAGAAAGTAAAGGTAATATAAAACGCTGGCTGAATGTTTCGCAACAACAACATTTTTGCTATCACAGAATGCACATTCTGTGCGTTGGCTTCATTGGTGCGCCGCCTTCTTCATTGAGGTAATTTATGCTTTCACTGCGGTTCTTGTTTCTCCTCCTCTCTCTTTTTCTTTCTATCCATCTCCCTCTCTCTCTTAGCAAGTTGACTTCCTTACTAATTGCTATGAAGGAAGCTGTGTAATGAATTGAAAAACAGCATTACGAATAGTGTAAATAAACACCGCGATGCTGCTGCTGCTATTTCTGCGAAATATTAATTAAAAAAATCTTATCCATTTCAACACACACAAAAATATTAGAATAACACAGTTTCATTATAATTTGAGTATTGAATATTTTTGCAATATTACAATTAACGAAGAGAAAAAACTGTTAAGATAGTTGCACTGCATTTAACATATGTTTGCCACAAAAAAGAATCTCTGATTTTGAGAATTCAAAAATACTTAATGCTTAAAATTTTAAATGAAGACTAACATCGTTACAGAATAATTCCCTTGCTTAATGTTACCCATAATAAGAAACAATTTTATCGAAAGATCAATTACTTAGTGATCATAATGTTATCATTTTTAAGGTGTCTCTTTCTTTTTCTAGCTAGATCGTTTGTATACTTTTCTGTTTTTATTTTAAAAGCAACCCGTGACCGCTTTGGTAGTAAAAATGTAAAAAATAATCTTTCTTTTGCTAACTTTGTATTTCAAAAATTCTTTTTCTGTATTATAAAATACAATATTTAACCTGCTAGTAAAGTTGCTCAGGTGAAAAAATACTGGATTCCTCAAATTGATACCACACACTTGTAAAGACTCACCTTGTGACTTATTAATTGTTATGACAAATGTAAGACGAATCAAAAAATCGTTTAAATTCAAATGGCTTGTCCGAAGGGATCATTGGAATTCGGGGAATGAAAACATGTTCGCCTTTGTTTTTTCCCTTCAAGATTGTTGCCTTTCAGACACACATTTGGCAAGTTATTTTTATATTTATAGATATACATATATGTATTTAATTCAATTAAGTATTAAATTGTAAAGTAAAGAGTGCAGTAACTGCTGCGGACTTAGACTCTAAAAATAGTTTAGAGAATGGCAACAAATGAACTTATTCACTTAGTATACTTATTTTACACTTTCTAACTTTGATTAAAACACGAGTTTGTGTAGCAGCGACATAATCTATCTATTTACGATATTGGTTTCGAAATTTACAAAAGCGCAACACGGATGATTGACAATTACAATTAATGCGTGCTTTGATATTCTTCAGAATTATGGAAGAAACGAATAGCGAAGAGTGAAAAGCAGAAATGTAGTCACTGTGGCTTGTCCTCAATAATCTCAGTTTGATATGCGATGATTGTACAGAATATGCTGGCAAAGGATGACGACATTGGCTGCGTTGACAGACTTGCAACGTTGCAACGAAGCGTTGGCGCCATTAAAGCTAACGAGGCGGGCATCATTTTATTGAATATCAGGTTAATGAACATTTTATAGAAGTGTTTGCAGGCAGCAGCCACGTGAATGCAAAATACATTCTCCAGAGAGTGAGAGTGAGAGAGAAAGCAGATGGAGAGCAGCTGCCCAGTTGGTCAGCTTTAAGGCAGAAGGCGTGGCGCAATCTGCAAGCTTTTTGCAGTTTTATGAGTCGCAGTCGCCACAGTTGACACACACACACATACAGCTTTAGTTGTCCTTGTTCTCGGGCATAGTACTCTGAGTTGCACTCAATAAAAATTGCATTGCATACCAAAAGGGGGGCACGTACTTTAATTTTGCTTACTTCGCTTCGTGAATGAGAACAATGAACAATGAATGGACATAGAAATGTGCACAGCGAGTTACAAAAAAAAAAAGCGAAACGAAACGAAAACGAAAATAAAAAACTACAACAAGTTGAGAAAAATAGTCACACACAAAGCCAACTTTATACCTCGAGTGATCCAGTTAGAGAAACTGAGGGCGACTGACAAATTGAGCGTGGGCGACAAGATGACGAGCAAAGCATTGCAACTGAAGAACTGCAAATCCACAAATACAACCACACAAGTAGAGCTTCACAATAAAGCCAGTCGACTCACTGAAGTGTGTGCAAAGCAAAAGAAATGAACGAAATCAGCAGTCGAATGGACTTCACTATGAAATGTAAGCTTCACTTCACTAATGTAAGCTTCGATCGTTAATAAAAACAAGCAAGAAATATCCGCTGTTCACTTTGAATAAAATCAAAACAGTGCGGTATTATTCTAATAATATACCAATACAATAAACCGCATATTTGGCATATTTTAGTATATTTCGTTATATCAGTTTGGTAAATTGAAAAATGAATACCCAACTGTTTTGCTCTCATTCAATGTCTTTCGTAGTCCTTTCTTATTTGTTATAGCTTTCTTTTTTGTTTTGTTAAATGATCGCTTATTTTATTTAAAATTCTTCGATGAAAACTGATCGCGATATGAGAAAGTAATAATAGTAGCATAACTACCATCAAGAGAGAGTTGTCAGAGTCAGAGCCAGCCACCAGCCTTGATCCTTATAACAACAATTTGAACTCTTGGAAGTGCGAATATTGTAATTTCCTTCATCTTAAATAAGAGCCTAATTTTACACTTAAATAATAGTTATAAAGGGTGCATAAATTATGTTTTTATTCTAAGAATTCATATTCTTAGTTCAATAATTCGATATTTTATTCTAGATTTCAGGACTTATACCAGAATTACAAATTTGTTATATACAATAAATTATCTATCGACAGCATGCTAATGCTTTCCACCTATCGTTAGTACTTTTACATTACCAACCAAGTCTGATAATTTTATCTGCCTCTTTTTTGGGTACGCAAAGCAATTGATTTTCTGCCAACAATACTGTATTCTGTATGTCATGTTACATATGCTGTCGTGTTGTGTGTGATTTTTTTTTCGCAACTTCGACCACATCGGGAATTAACAGACACGAGGGATATGTTCCACACACAAACCTCAACCCTGAAACCAAATAATAAAAATGTAAGGCGAAAATTAATTATGCATTGTTGCAAAAAGTTCACTCAATTAGTTTTGCAGTATTTCCAAGTATTTGTAATGGCTGCAGCCTAATCTGTGATTTCAATTACCATTAATAAGCCAACTTACGAATAAAACTCAATTAAAGCTAATTCAATTTTCGTTTTTTTTTTTTTAATTTAATTTATTTAATCACCTTTTGCCAAGTGAGAGCATGCCAATTCCTATAATGATTTTCAACGTTTACCTTATTAATCAACTCGGATCAATGCTGAATGCAGAACAAAACATTTTGTTATGGCATTTCTATGCAATGATTATTCGTTGCGTTTAATCTGTAGTAAGTGGATCAGGAATAGAAGCTTGGCCAATAATATATGAATAATTAACTATTAATTGGATTACATTACATAGCAAAACAAAAGCTTTTCAACAGTTCACTTCCATCAATGGAGTCAGATTCTGTATTCTGACAATCAAAATGAGAAGATGGAGCAAGTGCAGCAAGAATGTGTTCAACAAACATAGACTCTAAGAGACCTATTCACAATTATTTAAGATTATATATATTATGTTTTATATTTTTGTTCACGAGGAAAAATATCTAATAAATGCTAAATTCTTGCTGTTGATTTGGTCATTGCCAGACTATGAATAAATTTCTTCTATAATTGAGGTACCAAAAGTCAAAAGAAATTTAATATTTATATATATTTTTATATTTATATTTATATTATTATGTTTTTATGCAGCATCTTTGAAGAGTTGCAAATGTGTTACAACTTTAACTTTGTAGTTTAAGATTCATTACTAATATTTCCTTTTAAAAATTACACAAAAATCTGAACAAGTCTTTGGCAGTCAGTCACTGACTAAAGCTCCTTTTTTCTTATGAATTTAGGCACTGACAGAGCATTGATAATTAATCTCTGATTACTGGCTGCATTGAGCATTAATTCGTACATTATGCCAGCATTGCAAAGAACAAAAGATATTACAACAATTGAACGAGTTAAGTTGGGCTTCATTTGCCACTCTTAGGTGCACAGCAAGGCTGAGCAGAGAAGAGCAAAGCAAAGCACAGAATTCATTCCTTTGAAGTGCTACGTGCACTTCTCTGGCATTTGAATGAACGAACAAATGTGAAGCATGAAACCAATTACACGATTTCAGTTTTATAATTATTGTTTTTAATTCATGCTAAGGTAATTAACATTCACAGCTATACTAATATAAAATCGTAACTCATTAAGCTGGTAGCTTGTAGACAATTTTTATATTGTGTGAAGCATAGTCTTACCTCTATTTATGATGATATTTCAAGGCATACTTTTAGGACGTGAAATAATAATAGCAATGCGGCACATTAAATTTGAAATTGCGAAAATTTATTTTAGCATACTTTTAGGATGTGCCATTCTTAGGATTTCTTAACAAAAATTTTCCAGTATACTTTTAATGTGCCTCTTCAATTTTTGTATTTCTCCTTGCTGCCGATTTATGTTCGCCTGGTATTGCATTTTACCCTACTTACATTTTCTAATGGATTTTCGATCTCGTCGTCAATTTGCGGCCGCCCAATTAGTTGTTGGGCACAACTGTTTTAAAGCATACTTTTAGGATGTAAATTAATGCAAGTAATATTATATATAAATATTAAAATGTGTATATCTCAGTCATATCTTGTTTTATTTTTAAAGTACATGTATTGGAAGTACCGTAAGGACCCTCTCTATCGATTAGCATCTAATTCTTGTAATTTTTCAGATTTGTTGATCAATGGAATAATTCGGAAACTAGTAATTCCATGATAGCTCTAGAATAACAAAAAAATTTATCAAAAATGTATCCCTTACTCAGTTTTATCACTCAACGATGGCTGTTTTAAGAAATCGTTAGATATTGATATATTTAATGCTATAAAATAATATACATATTGAGATAATTGCATTTGAAAAAGTGCTCATAAATGTATCTGATTGCATTTTTGTCATTTTGTTTGTACTTAAATATGTGCATTTGAAGACTCATCCACTCATTTCACTTTCTTTTTATATTTTGCTTAAATATTTTTCTCTTTCATTACCAAATGCACCTGCTAGGTAAGTAGGAGTATATTGACATTCATTGTTGGCAATGGAAAATGCAAAGCTTATTTAAGAGAGAGAGAGACAGACATTCTCGTAAGAGAGAGAGCGAGAGAGAGAGTGTGTGTGGGAGAGAGACATTCTCGTATTTAATGCCAATTAAACTAAATCATGCCACGCTCATGCACGTTCCGTATCCATATCTATTAGTCGCGACACATTAAGCTGTCACAATGTCAAATTGACACCAATTTGAAATATCCGCCCTCGCTTCTTCCCTCTCGCTTTTATCAGGGTGAAAACTTTTGTTCCCTGCACGTTTACACACACAAATGGCAGCTTGGCAGTGAAATGAGAAAAAATGCGAGAAAGCCACCAAACAACAATTAAAATCCTAAATAGCTTTGACGTATGGCAAGCGAACGCCAACAGAATTAAGTTTAATTTTAAAAAACAGTGCAACAGTGTTCACTACAAAAAAAAGAAGCAAATTGTAATAAAAACATCAAACAAATGTTTATGCTGAGAGCCTTCAATTTGAAGCGATTAAAACTAATTTATTGTGCACGCAATGCCAAAAGTTGAATTTGATTTCATTAAATGTTACTTAACCCATGAATTAGCATGAATTTTAAGCCCAGGCATACTTTACACACTATTCAAAAAAATAGTTTAGCCTTTGCTCCCAATTTCCAATTAGTATTAAGAGTGCTATATGCTATGTAAAAGGGAAGAAAATGTGTAGAAATTGGGTCAAATTGAGGGAAGGCAAAGAGAGAAGGCAGCCTCGAAGTAGATCCCGTTGAACCTTCACACTCCAAACGCCATTCCAGGCGTTGTCTGCCATCTCAGACAGCTGAAAGTTTAACCATTTTGTGTATGTGTGTGTGTGTGTGTGTGTGTGTGCGTGTGTCTGTGCGTGTCTTTAATAAAAGTCTATGAAACGGGTAAAGCCAGTTCTGTCAGTGGAAGTTGGCGGCATATGACGTCTACACGGCAGAGTTTGTGATAAAAGTCTTGGCACGCACACACAACTGAAACAAGGATAAAAACAGACATGACTGACCCATGGCCAGGACGATGATGAGGACGATGAGGACGAGACCACGACCACAAGCTGGCTCAGAGTCAAAGCTTATTCATACATACGATGTGTGTTGTACGTACGATGGCTCCTGATTTGGCAAACATTGTTAATTGGATGTGACACGATGGCGGGGATTGAGGGTCAATGGAGCAACAACAGCGGTTCAACTATTAAGCAAAACTACTTCAGTTACACTTATGAAATACGAGACGGCAATCACAGTCGTCTACTGCACGTAACATAAAGATTCCTGCTTTCCCTTTTAGAATAAGTCTGATTCATTTCAAGGCATCTGCAAATTGGCTTCGCAATTATTTTCTAGATTTGTCAGCAATATTAAATAAATATAATTCATAATTCATTTAATATAATATTGTAACAGCTCATAAATTGACTATTATTGTGAATAAATAAGAAATTCAATATTCAATATTTATTTTCTGCACTAAACATAAATTTTATTGAATCTTGTGCAACAAGAATCTTATTTGCTTACTTCACAAAAATAAAATGTAAATTAATTATAAAAGCTAAAGCTTATGACAATATAATGAGACCAATTTTAGTAAAAAAAAATAAAGTTTAAAATGTTATTTAAGCTAATATAACAAAATTGAATTGCATTGACATTAAATTCACCTAAATAAAATTAAAATTTGAAATAAAAACATCCAAGGATTACATGCTTAAATTATTGTAATTAAACAACACGATCAAGACAAAAAAAATAAAAGAGGGTCTCAGATGCTATTTATCATAATCTAATGTAATCAAAAATTGTATTTGTTCAATTCAAATCAAATTTAAATTTCAAATAAACAAACTCAATGATTGTATGCTTAAATTATTATGACTAAATTAAAAGAGCAATTCGACTAAATAAAAAGTAAAGTTTATTTGATGCACTTGTCTTCAACTTAACATAATCGAATTCGCTTAATTAATTTCTTATATAGACTCACCATAGGACAAAAAAATTGAACAACTTTCAGTCAGTAAAAATGAACGTTAAATTTAGTTTTAATGAGGTAGCTCTGAACTCTGCATAGCTGGCGGATTTAACCACATATTCTTTGGGACTAACTTAAGGCTTTGGCTTTGAAATTGCTTTTAGTTTAAACACCAAAAAGTTCAACGCAATTCCAGTTGGGAATGTTTGAGAGTCAAATTTTAATAAACTTGCAACTAATGAATTGATATTATTTTTAGACTTTGACAAAATTAGCAAACATTATTGCACATGCATTTGTTACAGCAAAGTCTACTTCTGCTGTTCATTTGTAGTTTTCGTAATACAACGCAGAGGGAACAATTGTTTAAAATACAAGACAATTATTTCAAAATTATTTCAAAAACTTAAATGTAAAACTTAATAATTTAATACAGACACAAGTTTGTTCTAAAATTAATATTAAAATTCGATTTCCAAAATTGGTGTACTCATTTTATAATTGAAGTTCTATTTTAAAGTTTAAGTTTTAAATATAAAATTCTAAACTTCAAGCACTGTTGGTTAAGCTTAGGAAATTCAATTCATGCCTTCAGCATTCCATATTTTTTCTGCGTGTACAACAATGAGAGTTTAATTTGTTGTAAAACACTGAAGAGCAGACGGTTGACAACGTGGTTGGCATATGCCTGTCACTCATAGGAATGGGGCATAAAAACTACTCGAGCTACAGCTGAGTGACGATTGTTTCTTTCATTGACATTTTTATGCGGTCTGCTCAAGAGAATTATTGCCAAGAAATTAATGATATTAGCAGCTGATGGCAAATGAAATAGTCCAAAACAAAAGGGAGTAATTTTGTAGTGCTGGACTAAGCGATACCCTACACACGAAGTTGTTTTATACACAATTTCACTTTCCAACTAACTATGCGTTTGACCTTCGAGGAAAGTGACACTTGAGGGCTTGAGTTTACGCACTTGATGCCAAAAGCAGAGAGATAACAGCCATATAACCACGAAGTAACTGTTTCTGGTCAGACTTCGTCGCATAGGCAAACAAATTGCTGTCAACGTTGGCAACTGGAACCCATAAAAGAAGCGCAAATAAAAAAAAAAATTGTATTTAAATATAAAACACGTAAACAGCTGGCCCTCGAGTGGGATTCGGGGGGTTCAACTGGGTGTTGAGACTTCAGCCATTGTCTGCTCAGAAGCGAGGAGTTGGAGATGGCGAGTTTTGGCTAGAGGGAAGCTTGATCGATTTCCAGTTCGCGGGCAAATTGCCCGTATCAGAAGAGAAGGAAGCGAGGGAGTGAATGAGATGGTTGCTCATATTAAGTGACACGCCGAGCAAATATATAATGAATTATTTCTTAAGCAGTTAACCACAGACGTCGCTAACGACAACAACAACAACAATAACAACAACAGTGGCAGCAGCAAAAACAACAACAAGAACATTAGCAGCAACAACAAAAAGAACAATAACAGTAACATCAACAACATCCACATCCACAAACAGCCATGGGCAAGAAATTGGGTCAACTGGTGTCTAGGCCTTGAAGTGAGCCTGGGAGTGAATGCGGAACTGAAACTGAAACTGGAACTGGAACGGGAACGGGAACGGGAACTGGAACTGCCAACGAAACAGGGAACAATGCTGACGGGAACGAGAGCGAGAAAGTGAACGGAAACGGATGTGGGACACTGGCTGAGAATGGGAATGAGACTCGAAGACTGAGACTGAGTTTTGGTCGAGCAATTGTTAATGTAAATCAAAAGCATTTGCCAACTGCCAACTGCCAACGGCATGTGGTGGCTGGCTGCTTGGGGGCTTCAGCGAAAGGCCACTGCGACAATTATGTCCGCTATTTATCGGGCAGACAATGAAGTGGTAAACACAAACAACAATGAATGCGCATGACGACTATAAGCGACTAAAAGATACTCTACAGATACAGATGTATATTATTTACTTACATTATTTTTTATTCATTTTATTATATTCTCTTTCTAAATACAACTTAGTATATTTATAGTTTAAATTTAACTGTATTTAACATTTGGTAGTGGCGTATTTTCATATTGATATTTTGTATTTTAATTATCAATAAATTTGACTTTTTGTTTTTAATTAAACTGTAATTGTGGTTTGCTGTGGTTGACTGACAATATTTCGTATTCAACAAATGAACACAGAATAAATACTGAAATTTGCACCCTTTGTTTGAAGTCAATAAGCTCTCAATACCCTTTAAATTCTCCATAGATGATGGGGTAAGACAGTTGTAAGGATTATATAAGTTTATATTCATTTTATGTATTTTGGTCTATCGGTTTGCCTTCGTTTAAAATTATACGAAGCGACAGTTGCGACCACATTGCGTATGAGTGATTTGCATGCTGTGAAATACAAAAGGCTTGACAACCAAATAAACAATAAGCCGACTGACTGACAACTGTGCACAAAAATGGGAACTTATTTCTGCTTGCCATGTCAGTATAAAAATTTTGTAAATGAAGATATTTTTCAATATAAATTGTTGTGTGTCTCTCACATGGTTGTGGTTAGTGTGCACAATATATAATGTTATTGAAAAAAAAAACAAAAACAAAAACGTCAATGAGAAATACACAAATTTTGTGTGCATATTTACTTGACAATATATGAAATTTTTAATGAGTTTATGAAAGCAAATAACTTTGTTAAGGCAACAGAGTGCAAAGTGCCTTCAAAGCGTTTTAAAATGCTAAAACATCTATCGAATTTGTTTGAGACTGATACGAAATGGTCTTATTCACGTCAGAGATTTATGTGCAAAATGTTTAAAAGCCAATAATTTCGAAGGCTAGAGATTGTGTGCTTTTGAATTGATGCTGAGTTCTCTCTCACTTGTGATTGACACAATCAACTGGCACTATCTGCAGAGCACCTCGATATTGTTCTCAAATACTCAAACTCGAAACTAGGACAAACTTTTATCAAGTGTGTTTTGTGGCTTCTTCATCATTTCATTTCATTTGATTTCATTTTTTTTTTTGCACACCTTTTCTACCATCTCCACCGAGACACACTCATATGTGGTAATGTAGTTTATATGTATATATTAAATACTTGTGCAGCAAGCAGGCAAGCTGGCAAACAAGGCATTTCTCTGGGCAAAAAATCAATTACAGCTAGCCCAAAAATAAGCGGAAACATTGCTAGGCAATGTTGGATTGCTGCTCGTTTCCGAATGGCTTCCGACAGCGCACCATCAGCAAACGTCGACTGTGTGTCGACTGCGAGGCGCGTGTCAATGAACTTTGTAAACAATTTTTAATCACATGCCTCTCTTTTTTGGCTCCAACTCTATTTCCTTTCTCCCTCTCCACGCCTCATTCATTCATCGTTCTATACAGAAAACACGAGGCAGCAGGCAGAAGGCAGAAGGCAGCAGGCACATCTCACATGCCAGTAACAGCAGCCCATTGACGCCGATTTCAAATTAAATTGAATAAATCTCAGCCTACGCACCAGCCGGTAATGAAGTTGTGCCATGCGATGTCACAGTGGATTAAAACAATGAAATCACAGTTCACAATAAAATCATATGAAATTTCAATTAAAACTACTACTATCACAGACTTCAAATATACATATATATAAAGCAGAGTACAATTTATTTCAAACAATACACGCTCAGTATAATCCCTTTTCTGTTGCAACGAGTTTCAAAGGGAAAAGCTGTAACAATATTTTGAAATAGTCGTATGTGTTTTGCTTCCACTGTCGGCCATCATGCCGCGGCAATGGTGCAAACAATGAGCGCATTAATTTCTGAAAAGGCTGCGATGCCTAGTCGCAGCTGCCTAGTGAAAATTATCCAAGGCGGAAAGCGAAGAACTTCGTCCACATACACTTTTGTGGGTGGCCAATGACTAGAAGGAGACAGTGTTGCCAACTTTGCGCATTCAGTTGTAGCCGAAAAGGATTTATAAAAATGAATATATAATATTTTATACAAAAACAAAAGAAATACAAATAAATACAAATACATTTATTGACAAAAATATTTTAAAATATTTTATACGCAAAATATTCATATATGATTGCAAAATAGCTAAATAAACTTCTAAAGGTTTAACACAAAATATAAGAATAAAAAAAAATATTTAGAAAATTACGAAAACCAATAGCTAACCTTTGTAAATAATTGACTAACAAAACGCGAACTAATGCGAACCTCATCACAAAAAGGCTAATTTACAGGCTTATAGAAAGTTGTATATTTAAAGATAAAGTTATTTAGAAAAGTAGCCGAACTTTATAAGTGATAAATGAACATACAAATTTATGTACTTTTACAAATTTTTAAATAAAAAACCAAAGCAAATTTTGCAAAAAATTTACTAACAAAAGAAACAGATGCTAAACTTATAAGTTTTGAATTAAGCGCCAAAATAACTTAATAATTGTATAGTTCCAGATTTGATGTGAAACTAGCTAAATATGTAGCTGTAATAAAACTGGATGAACGGAACCAAAAGAGCCGAAAGAACAGGTTCTTTGCGTGCCAAATGAGTATTCATCTTAACAATAATATTGTAGCATACTTTTATGGGCCATCGCCACTCAAGCAGGCGTCAAGTGTAAGCAGCGAGCAGCAAAACACAAAACACATTGTCAAGAGGCGAATTGTGAGGTCAATGCACGGACAATTGGACGTGGACATGGCCATGACCGACGACGACGACGTAAAAATCCAATCGGAATCCGTTTCACCTTTGCTTTCGTTGCCGCTACGTGTTCCATTTAATTTGGCAAAACAAATGTAATTAAAGCATTCAACAAGCAGATTGAGCAATGAGTAATGTCAGTCAAAGAAGTGACGACACTCAGTAAGCAGCAAGCAGCGAGCAGTGAACAGCGAGTGAACAATTAGTCCTGGTTGACTGGTTGACTGGTTGACTGGTTAACTCGTGGACAGCCGCTTTCACTCTAACTTGGCTAACTAAGACTGACGAGCGTTTTGCTGGCAGCCATTCCCCCATATACATATATACATAATTGTTATTGTGTTTGGTTGCTGCTGTCATTACTACTGGACAGCAGTTCCGCAACTAAGAATTAGATACTCGCTAACCCATTTTTAATGAAAGCAAAACAGTGCGGTATTGTTACTTAAATAAGCTAGAATATACCAAAGACTATATTTGGTATATTGGCATAGTACTATGTACATTCAAAATATACCATAGAGCACTAAAATATACCAAAGCAAATGAATGAGAGCAAAACAGTGCGGTTTCGTTCTTAAAATATATCATAGTAATATACCGCAAAATACTATAATATACCAAAGAATACATTTAGTATATTGATATAGCACTTCAAAATATATCATAGAGCACTACAAATACCAAATTGTCAGCCAAAGCAAATGAATGAGAGCAAAACAGTGCGATATCGTTCTTAAAATATATCGTAGTAATATACCGCAAAAATACTATAATATACTAAAGAATACATTTGGTATTTTGATATAGCACTTCAAAATATACCATAGAGCCCTAAAATATACCAAATTGACAGCCAAAGCGACTAAGCAACTTAAATAACTTCTATAATTTTTATCCGATCACAACCTAACTTTCAGAAATCATAAATAATGTAGTTATTATTGTAAGTTCAAGTACTGTTTAACCCAAATTATATCTCTATCTCTTATGATCTCTGAGATCTAGGTGCTCATACAGACGGACGGACAGACGGACATAGATATATCATCTCGTCTGCAGCCGCCAATTAAGAATATATTTACTTTATTGGGTCCTAACTCAATGTTAAAAAAAACCCTTTGACCCTATGGGTAGCGGGTATAAAAAGTATTGCTAGCCTTCATGCTTGTTAAAAGTAAGATAAGACATTTAGTAAATGGAACTGAGCAAAGTGTTAATTCAACAATTTTCGAACTAAATGCCAGCAACTAAGCCTATTACTTGGACTTATTGTTTCAATTAATTAAAATTTTCAATGGAAATTAATTCTAGCCCCAATCTCAGCAGCAAAAGCCAAAAATCCAAAACCCAATATTCAAGCCAATCACAAAATGTGCCGCACTTTTGAAAAATTGTTAAGGAGATTAAATTTGAGTAGATGCATTTTCAATTCATCGTACACCTTGTGGATGCATTGTACTGCAATATTATCCATCTATTCAATAGCTGGCCTGCAATGCACAAATTGCCGTTGAATTTTGCGGAACATAAAGGAATGTTGATGCCTTGGCATGGCAACGACAATTGCAATGCCTATGAAGACATCTAACTATCTGACTCAGAGCATCTGTCTCTCTGCCTTCAACTGCCTTGTGTCTTCTGGTTTGAGTGAGAGAACGAGCAGCAGCAGCAGAAGCTGAAGCTGAAGCTGATTGTGTAGAGGTGGCAAAGCCGAGAGTCGAGGCATTGACTGAGCAGAAAAGGATGGAATGCTATGGCTAGCCAAGCTAATCTATGTCGCTTTTTAAATGCATGTAGAGCACGCTGTGTCAAGGCATTCTCTTTTTTTTTCTCTTTGCAGTCTGAAGTGCTCAACGGGCAGATCAAAACCAAGTGACTGAGCACCACACCAAGCAGTGAACAGTGCACAGTGCACAGTGAACAGCGAACTGCGAACGATAAAAACATTCAAATTTAAGGTAAAGGCGTCGAACGACAACCAAAAAGCCAAGCAGCCTGATGCTAGACAGACATCTGCGATGAGTATGCTCTGTTCTGCTCTTTCTGTATCTCTCTCTCTCTCTTTCTCTCTCTCTACCTCTAGAGGGGATAGCAAAAAAGTCTGCGGCGAAAAGTCAACAATAAGAATAATACACTTGCGAGGGGCACTTTGAAAACTTAGAAAGCTAAAAATATAGGTTGTGTTATGTCTGTTGTTTATTCCTGCGATAAGTTTTGGAAACTCTTATTTATTTTCTATTTTATAGAATATTTTTAAAGTGAAAATGAAAATTGTTTTGAAAAAATATATTTCGTAATATTTCAAATTTGGGTTTCTATTTCTTGAATTAATTTCTTCTTTTATCGATCAAAAGAAACTACTTCAACTGGATCACGATCTAAAGTTAAAATTTCTTCTGCTTTACTTTATGGTTACGAATTGTACTGCTTTATATAATCATTCGCAACTTATATATATTTTAATTAGTTTAATTTGTTTCTGCTTATATTTAAAATTTCTATTAGAAGTTGTCTCACAAAAACACGAATATGTTACCTATATAGTCTATATATTTACTTATATCTTTAAAAATTTGAAAATCATAAGTTACTTAAAAATTACTGAGCATTAATAAATGGATTCATTTATAATTTTTCAAGCAAACCTTGCTTAGGAAAAAATACAAGTAGTAAAGCTGCAATCAAATGTTATCGACAGTGAAATACCCGTACTCCATATTTTAATATATTTTTGAAATAAATAATCTATGAAAATAATATTAATTAATTAATAATAAAAAATATTTATGATAATGAATATGTTAAGCAGTTATGATTATCTTTTCAATGTTTGTTCTATGTTGAGCTTATATCATATTGAATTTTGTTTAAATTTGGAATGTGATAAGATATTTAAATAATTTAATTTAATATGTTTATTGATTGCTGATTAACTATTAAAAAACTGCAATGCTTTCACACACTAAGTCTCCAATTTATAATACCCAACTACCCCAAAGGTAGACGAGTATAAATGTTACTACTGACCTACTTATCGAAAACGACAGAGTCTGGTGCGCGTGAGTGGCAAAAAAAAAAAGAAAAGAAAAATACAAGAAAAAGGAAAAAAAGGAAAATGAAAATGAAAGAATAAGGAAAAATGTTGATACGCTTGGTTATTGTTTGATTTGTCCAGACATATCGTTGGCATTGTTGGCATTGCTCAGCCATGTTCATGTCGCTGCTGTGTGAAACGTCAAACTTAAAGTCACCAGAGACACAGACAGAGACGGAGGCGACTCGGCTTGGCTTGGCCTGGCTTGATTGCTGCAAGGTGTCGGCACAGGACTAAGGACTAGGGACTAAGGAGCTCAAGAATATGCTGTGCGACAACTGCGGCGGAGTAATGGAGACTTGGAGTGTGTGGCAGAGGCAGAGGCAGAGGCGGAGGCAAAGGCAGAGCCATCGAGGAGGCAGTAAGGTCGCGACAATCAACAACGCGACACGGTGCAATGCACATACCGGAAACGGAAGCTGCGGCAGCAACGACGACGACGACGACGACGACAGCAGCGACGTCGTCAGCGAATTAGAACCAAAATCAAAATGAGAATCGCAAAATGTAGAATGTAAAACGTGAAATGCAAAATGCGAAATGCAAAATGTAAAATGCAGTAAATTGCACGTAGACGTAGCGCAGAGAGAATACCACCCTAGACCACCGCCACCGTCACCGCCACCGCCACCGTCACCGCCACTGCCACAAAATGGCGATGGCGACGTTGGCAGGCGGCAGGCAGCAGGCAGCGATGACAACAAAAGCGAAAGGACGAACGCAGCAAAATGCAACAACAAGATTCGACAACGAACGCGGTCGACAGTCGAGAAAACAGGGTGAAGGACAATGCGCGTGCATAACGTAACGCTTATTGAAATAGTTCTGAAGTGAGCTCGACGTCGTCAGCATGAGCATGAGCATGAGCATGAGCCGCAGCCTTAGCCTGAGCATCAGCATCAGCGTCAACCTCAGCCACCTTCATCCACCACCCCTGTTCCCTGTCCCCATCCCCATTCCTATCACCGTCCTGCCCCAGGCTCGTCTTCAGCCCCAGGCCCAGAACCGTCTTCTCACAATCACACCAAAGCACAGTGGGTTCAAGCAATCCATCATCCAATTTTTGCGGCACTTTAACTGTCTCCCATAATTTGCATTTTTATTTTTTGTTTTGTATTTTACCAACTCATTCGACATTGTTGCTTAATTTATTTAAGCGATGAAAACATATAATGTAAGACATTGTTGAAATAAATATAGATAGATATAGATAAATAGTATTTTCTTCAGTCACAAAATATAAAATTTTATATTTATATGTTTTATGTTCCTTGCATTTTTTACTGAATTCTCTTAAGCAAGTATGTTGTACCCAATATATAGATCAACATAAAACATATAGTACATAGAATAATAGATATTTGGCGATCGGATAAAAATTGTAAAAGTTAAGTTTGAGAAATCATTTTGAATGCTAAAAAACGTAGACTGCAATCGGATCTTAGTTGATTTGTCTGACAATCTGGTATATATTTTATACTTGACGGTACATATTGTACTCTTTGGTATATTGTATACTCTATGATATATGTTATATTGAGTATCGATATACCAAATATAGCTTTCGGTATATTTTGTATTTTGCGCTAAATTTTTGTTATATTAGTCGAATATAGTTTTATTGAAAATGGGTAGAAAAGTATCTCACAATCGAGTACACTCGGTTGCAGATTACTTACTTGTTTGTAATTTACTTTATTTGTATTTTGACTATTCCCTATCTCGTTCTACATACTTTTAATACAAATAATATTTAAAAGTTTTTAAATAAATTTTTTAATTATACAAACCTGCATTTATAAATTTATATATTTGTTTAATACACTTTAAATATATATAAAATGGAATAAAAATAGATTAAGATTTACAAAAAAATATAAGTTTATTCCCTTTTAGTTATATATCGAATGTAGTAAATTTATAAATTTATATATTTGTTTAATACACTTTAAATATATATAAAATGGAATAAAAATAGATTAAGATTTACAAAAAAATCGAAGTTTATTTCCTTAATATAACTAAATATAACTAATATTTCGAATGCAGTAAATGAATTGAATATAATATAAGTTTACACAGCATAGAAATGCAGAAGAGATAATTGACAAAAATATATGTAGATTTATTTGAGAGATGTTCGGTCACTGTGCTTTGAATACATGAGACTAAGTGCGCCTTTGAGCCAGTTCCAGTGGCAGTGGCATAACCAGAGTCAGAGCCAGGGCCAGTGGCAACGACAACGGCAACGACAACGACAACGAGAACGGCAAAGGCAGTTGCCATAAAAATAACCTATCCACAGCCCACAGCACTTGCCCCTCGCATAGTCTGTGTTGTCTCGCGGTAGTCAGCAATTGTTGGGCTAACAATCTGCACCAAGGTATATACACAGAGGCCAGAGGCTCAGCTGCGGGGCTCATTTAATGCCGCAGCCATTAGAGAAAGTGCAGATAAGCAGAGCAGAGACGAGCAGAGTGAAGACAGCAAAGATTTCATTGATTAGCCCCGCAAGTGGCGCCACTCAATGGAGATAGATACACATGATTGATTAACCTATTTAGAGAAAGGAATGAATATCCAAAAAAAAACAACAACGTATCTCGCACAGGATGCAACAATGAACGAAGAACGCATCCAACAACTCCAATCGTTCCCAATCAACTGTCAAGCCAAAAAAAAAAAGAGAAGAGGCAGGCGGGATAATGTCTTTGGACTGACTTTAAAGCCAAAGCCCCATCTGTCATTGCAACTGTTGCTGTTACTGTCGCTGCTGCTGTTTGCCATCAGAGTCACCAAACATTGCTCTGCCAATGCCATCGTTGTCATCGTCATCGTTGCTATCGGCATAGCTATTTGCCATTTGCCATTTCGCATTTCGCCATTCGTGATATTTGTTTTGATTTTGTGCGTTGAATGCTTGCTCAACTTGTAGGCTCCTTATTCAAGGCGGCGAGAGTAAAAGTAACAGCAGCCTGCTTCATATCGCGGAGCAGCAATTGGAAAACAAGTAGATAACAAAAACTTTATCTAACACAGCCATGAGAGACAAGAAGAGAGACTTAGTAAGGCTCTACGAAAGATCTTTGCGAAGCACAAACTGTGCAACATGATGGAAATTTCGATGCTTAATACTTCACCTACTATAAATCTTTATATTCCAGATATTATTACTTAGTACCAAATTCAGTTTGCGATAAATCTTTTTTTCCTGAAATGGCATAAACATATTATAAATAAAGCATAGAAAACACATACAAACAATTGTAAAATTTAGCTGAAAAGTTATATTTTTGTTATGTTTAAAGGTTTTTATTTTTATCAGCGCTAATTGCTTAAAAATAGCTACCTTCTTTCAGCTTATAAATAAACACATACACTTTTGCTTCAGATGAAGGACACTAAATTAGATTAAGATGTAAACATAGCAAAGCCTTTGCGAATTGACTATTTTGGGCCTAATAACATAATTAATAGCTGTATTCCAAGTGCCTTCTACTTTTTTATTTTTATGTATTAAATTATGAAATGAAATTATTAATTAATTAATAGCATTTTTAATGTTTTCATACAACACTACTTAAAAGTACTTTGGCTGAAGAAATTCGTATGTTAGTCCAATATTAAAGAAGAAGCTAAGGAAAACAAGTCGAGTGTGCTCAACTCTGAGATACCCGCTACCCATTTTCAATGAAACCATATATACAAAAAATATACCTCATAATACTAAATTATACCGAAGGTATAGTACTGCATTTGTAATATACCATAGAGTACAAAATTTATCAGATTGTAGCCTATAGCAAAAGCATTTTCAATATTATTAAATCAAGATAAGATGGTTATTACATTAATTTATGTACAGAATAATTTACAATTGTTTCACAATAGTTGGCTCTTAGTTTGCTATGCTTTTGAAGCAACGCAAATAACTATTCGAGATACCCAAATGTTGTCAACAACAACACACTTTTTCAGAAAAAAAGTATTTATATAATACTATTTATATAATATATTTTTCGACATTAAAATGGGAATAAATTGTAAAATCGTTCTCAAAAATATTTTTCAGTTTCTTAACTCGTTATACAGATCAAGAACTTGAGCGAGCTACTTCCATGTGTCTAAAACACATATAAAAATGAGGAAGGAATGTTAAGGGGGCTTGCAAGTAGCTATCCAGTGGATGCTCCTTTGCAGCTTACACACTTTACAGCAGCATTACAGCTGGGAAATTTGCCAATAACAGAAACTGAAAATGTCCCAAGCGTGAAAAGCCCAGCAAGTCGTTGCCAGCCGACGTTGATAAGAGGAGCGTGTCGAGCAGCTTTCAAGTCAGTTGCCAGCGAGCAACCACACGGCATGGACGTGCCTCAGCAGGAAAACAAGGATTGAAATTGAAAGCAATCAGCAAACACACATTTACTGGCACTTTTTGAAGTCACAAACTGGACAACGGTCAACAACAGAAGCTGCAGCAACAGCAACACCAAAAGCAGCAACAGCAGCAGCAGAAGTAGCAAAAACAACAACAAGGAAAAATCTCAAACATCATCAGCATTTTTATCTGTGTTATATTTTTTTTTTTTTTGTTATTTCTTTTGATTGTTGTCGTTAACTTTTGAAGGTTGAAGGCAGTTACAAAGTGAATGACTTTTGACTTGAGTGAAAGTGTAAAAACCAAAAAACAACAAAAAAAACATAAATAAATAAAAGAATAGTGTGCAAATTGAATGGAAATGGAAATGAGAATGAAAATAAGAATGAATATTATACAATTATTCAACTATTTTGTACAATTTTTTTTTGTATTTGTATCAATTTCTCAATTTGATGATTACGACATTTCATGCATTCCATCTGCGAATATAACAACATTCAACATTTAACTTTTGAAGGCTGCGGCATTTGCAAAACAAAAAAAACGTATTGTGAATGGAATTATTTGTTGACGAGTGAACGAGTGTTTAACGAGTGAATAGTGAAAGCAATTGATAAAGTACTTTCGATTGTCATTTGAATGCGTGAGTGTGTTGGTGTTTGTGTGTGTGTGTGTGTGTATCAAACGTGTCTCTGTCCGTTTTTGTGGCTCTTGTTGTGGTGACTGCATTTGTGCAGTCGCGCGCTCAAAAGTAGGCAACATAAAATTATTCCTGTTCTTTTTTTTTGGTTGCTTCCCACAAAATGTTGCTGTGCGCGTGCTGGGTGCTAAGTGTGTGTCTGTGCATTTGCATCTGTGTGGTCGTGTATGTGTGCACGTGTGCGAGTTCGCATTATTCAATTGCCGAATGCTGAAGCCTTCTTCATCTTCCAGCAGAACAACTTGTTGTCTATGCAATACATCTATATTTTTTTTGCATTGTTTTTTTTATCTGTTGTTGTTTAGCGCAAGCTGAGAACTGAGCCAGTAAACAAATACACCCACCGATCCACTGCCAACTAGGGAAATTGCCCACTGCCAAAAATAAATTACTAATCTAACGAAGATCAACACCAATTCAAGAAAATTATTAAAAAAAAATAAACAACTAACAAAAAGCGAGCAGGTAATTTGTCGTTCTGTTTATTTTTTTTTTTTGGTTGTTATAAAAACCAGAGGGATTTTCAACGAGAGGACTGAGCTGCAGCCGAAATTCCATCAAAGTAACTGTACGCAACATTTGCAGCATTTGCCCCGTGTGGTAAGTTGAAAATTCATTCTTATTTTCATTTTCATTTTCATTTCAAGTGCACAACGACGACGTCGCCGCTTGACGTCTAAGTGCATCTGCATGTATGTATTGCGTATATGTGTGCGTGTGTGTGTGTGTGTGTTTGTGTGGGTGCATGTCGGGGTCAGCAGGTTATTACAAGTTATGCATTGTGCGCTGCCATACCAAACAATCCGACAATCCAACAATGCCAACACAGCAGCAGCAGCTGCTGCTGCTCTTTGTCGTTTGCTTGGTGGCTAAAAACAGCATCAACAAAAGCAAAAGCAAAAGCAACAGCAACAGCATCCAGTCAAAAGCGTAAAGTCACGTTGCGCATTCCGCAACAACAAAATCAACAAAACTATAGACTATGATTTCAACTCCCTTTTCCACTTTCTCTCTCTCTCTCTCTCTGTGCTTTTACCTCGCACAAAGTTGTGCATTGCATTTGCCATCAAGCCAAGGACAAAAGCCAATAATTGACACTTACCACTCTAGCACAAATTTGAAGCTCAATACAAAAACATCCTTTTGATGCTGTCCAGCTTATTTTATTAAATTCCAATTCCCAACGCATAACTCTGATTAGAAATGCCAAAACAAAACTATTTGCTGATGACTTCCAAAAATACAAACAAAAAACAAAGAAGACGAGCAAATAAATAATGTCATTCTATTGTTTTGTTGATTTGCCAAGTATCTGCTGACCTTTGGCAAAAATTGTTCAAAGAATTTTAGCTAAGCGCAAAGCCAAAAGGTGTCAAACAATAGTTGAAGGTTGACAAAAATTTTGCCATTCCTCGGAATGCATTCCTTGAGCCAATTTCATGGCATTTGCCAATTGCTATTTGCTGTTTGCTGTTTGATATTTGCAATTGCCATTTGCCACTTGCTGTTTGCCACTTGGAATGCACACACATACAGCATACACACACACACACACACGCATGGCAACTTGTATAGCTTAACCGCAAAGCCAACACAACTAATTATCCAACTATTTCATTGGCTTCCATTATTGAAACATAACTTGCTGTTTTCCCAGCTTAAACGAAGCCATTCAAATAGTTGATTAATTAAACTGCAGTTTTGCAGCACCATAACTAATTAACGCACTCAAAAATACTCGACTTTAGCTTATATTCAAAATAAAGTTCAGCTTTTCCCCTCCTAACAAAAACATCGCAAATTATGCTCAAGGCAAGCTGCAAAATGTTGATGCAACTTTTTGAAGCATTAAAGTATTGTTTGATAACTTTTCGGGCGCAAACCCAAAACTCGAACTTTAATCTACGCCAAAATACGGTATTTTCATAGATAGAGACAGAGAGAGAGAGAGTCGAGTAATAGACAATGCTGTTAATTTGTTAATTAGGTGCACGCCAGAGTTCAGCATTCCATAAACTGTAATTAAATTCGCCGAAATAGTTATCACATTTAAGCAGCAGGCATTCGCTCTAATTTGCGTATGCTTATTCGAAGCCATCAACATACTTGCTTATCCTTCTATGTCCACCCAAAAGGGGTTTGAGTAATCGCTGACTTTATGATTTATGTGATCATAACATTTTATGCACATTTCTTAAATAGTAAAGGCCATAAAAACGTTTTTTATGCGAAATAAAATCAGTGAGAATGCGAAAGATAAAAGTTGTTAAAATGTGTGAAAGATTTTCTTTAACAAAAAGAAAACAAAAATAAAATAAAATATTTAAAATAATCTATTTAACTATTTATAAAAATTGAAATCATTTAGTATAAGAAAGATAAAAGTAATAGCCTCAAAATTAAATCCTTAACTTGGAAATTTATTTAATAATTTATTTGCTTGCCAAGCTTATGGGGAGCAATAAAAATCGTTAGCTTTTATGCACATTTTTTAAATAGTCAAGACCATAAAAAATAGCGTCTTTATGAAAAATAAAATCAGTGAGATTGAGCAAGATAAAAGTAGTGGAAATGTGTGAAAGATTCACTGCTAAAAAGAAAATAAATTTCTTTAAAATTGTCTTGAGGATTCAGCTTTGAAATTCATTGAAATATTTTATTTTGCTCATTTGCATGTTTAGCTTATGCAGAGCAATAAAAATCGTAACATTTTTCATTATTTAAGAAGTGACCATAAAAAGGTTAAGATGTTGATGTGAAATAAAATTAGATAAATAAAGTTACAATGTGTAAAATATTCGATTTCAGTAGGAATAAAATCAATAAAATAAATGTTTTTAAAATAGCTTCAAAATTGAATAATAAACTTAGATATTTATTGAACTATTTAAACATTTATTTGCCATTTACCTCAATTGCAATAAAAATAATTTCAGCTGAATGAAGGCTTGGAATTTTGTTAACATTTACATAATTTGCAGTCGAATTTCAATTGCAAGAATTTAAAATTAAAGCAATTTATGCTTTCGAATAGACAATAGGTAATTAGACTTCTGGCTTCACTTCAGGAAAACATTAAATGTCTTATCTTAAATCTAAGCCAAAAAGAGATTAAATTAAAATGTGCAAATATTTGCTTTTAATCTTAGATACTTGGCTGATATCATCGCACTTAGCTATGCAGCCAACCTCGTTGAGCGTAAAAACAAAGTTCGTTTTTTTTTTTTTTTTTTGTGAAGCTCTCTTTATTTTGATTTTTGTGTTTTATTTTTATATTTAATTTGCGGATATCCTGAGTTGATTTTCATTTAGATATCTAGATTTCTTGCAAACTTAATTTGTGCCGTCGTCGGGAATGTCCTTTGTCGCATGTCCTGCGACTCCCGTTTGGGCCGAGCTCATTTTGTGTGTAAATTAAAGGCATTAAAGGCCGCATTTTTTTCGGGGCAGCTGGGCAAGCTACCCGCTGTTACCCAAAACGGTGAGCACTGTGGGTTGTCTAGCACACACATACACACACTCATATGTGTGTTGTCCACACCCACACAGATAGATATTCATCTATGTCGCACATCGTTAAGCGCTGCTAGTTTAACTTAATTTGAGTTAAACTTTTTTGTTAAGCGTATTGTTTGGCTGACAGTCAGGAAGGCAGACAGACGGACAGAAAGACAGACATATAGACAGGGAGGCTTAACATACTCCACACACATTCACACACACACACACGCACAGACAAAGAGCGAGAGTGTAGAAAAAAAGAAGAGCGAAGTGAAGAAAAGCCAAAAACCGAAGCGGGAAATATAAACAAAAACATTAATCATGGCAACACACAGGCAATTATATATGTATACAACAGCAATAGATAAGCTATGCCTGCGACAGACAGAGCGAGAAAGAGAGAGTGAGTGAGAGGGGGCAATGAAATGAAAACACCCCGAAAAAATGGTGATAAACAAAGTCTAACCAAACAATTTGCAAGCCACCAAAGAGCAAGTGAAAGGTGTACAAAACGTGAGTGAGACGTGAGTCTGCTCGACTGCCCAATACCCTGCACACACACACACACACACACACACAGACACGTGTGCCCCTATGTCTCTCTGTATGTGTGTGTGTTTGTGCCCTCATAATATAATCGAAGCGTCAGCCATTTGTAACTTTGACTTTGGCATTTGTTCAGAGAACGAGACAGTGACAAAGCAAAGGAACGTGATAAGCCGCCATGTGGATGACGCTATATAGCACATGTTGTCCTTTATTTTTATTCTCTCTCTCTTCTATTTTTTCCATCGCTTGCTTTTTTTTTTGTATATTTACCAAATGAAAACTTTTGGCCCTAAACTAAACCGCAATAACTATAAGTGCTCAACAAACAGAGGCCCCAACAGAGGCAACAGCAACAACAAAATGTGGCACAAAACTAACAAGCAACATCGAGAAGGACATGTGTTAAGCCAGCAAAGAACAAACGGCAAAAAATACCTGTACCATAATTTCTAGCAGAACCTGTTGGAGCCAAATCATTGTCGTGTGTCTGGCGAATTATTATGATAATTGCAGGCATAAATTATGCGAAATTCTTCTCAGCTCGCAATGCAGCATGACAGTTTATGCCACACACTAGTGTTGTCGATGCGTGCCACAGAGATGTAGTTAGATATAGAGTGTGAGAGAGAAGGGGAGAGAGAGAAAGAGAGAAAAAGGGAGAGAGAAAGAGAGAGAGAGAACGATAGAGACAAGGACAAGCGATAGAAGCAAAGCAAAACAGCAGTTGCTTTCTTAAGCAGACTTCGCATACTTAGACAGTCCGTCAGTCTATCAGTTAGTCAGTCAGTCAGTCAGTCCGTCAGTCTATCAGTCAGTCAGTCAGTCAGTCAGTCTGCCAGTCTGCTAGTTTGCCAGCCAGGCAATCAGGTAACCAAATAGTCAATCTTTCAAGTAGCAAAACCTGGGCCAAAAGCCTTCAGCAGCTTAACCGCGATACTACATTCGCAGTGGGAACGGCTTTCATGTTTACCTTGGGGAAATTAAGTTTGTGTCATGTTTTGTGTCATTCAATCTGCTCAACTTGCCAGTTGTGTGTAGTTCAGTGTATGGCACAGTGTAGTGTACAGTTGAACATACAACTAACCATAAGTGTTGAGTGCATTTAAGAGCTCACTCCAGTTCTTGAAAGTGAATAATTTTTTTGCAATTACTTTAAGAAAATAAGCTATAAATTGTGCTAAATACTAATGCATAAATAAAGTGTTTTATCTGTTGCCTAATTGGCTAAAACCAAACACCTTACAGCACAGTTTTTGCAGGGTATTCAGACAATCAGAACATCGTTAGTGTTGAGTGCATGTCATGCAATTGATTTGCTAAAAGCTTAGCGTTTTTCTGCAAATTGATCCTAATGTTGCATGCTCTAAATAACAATAATAAATTGCTTATATTTCAGCTACTTTCTGCATGCATTAAAAGCTAAACATAATAATAGTTTCTGGGTACAATCGAATATTCAAATTTAATTCATTGCCAAGTATTCAGCAGTCAGGCAAACACTTACTTTAATGACGCGTTTCGGTGAATTTGTAAACTAACAAAAAAAAATACGAATAAAAAATCATCTGTCAGCCATCAACACTAAACCTAATCCATTTTTATACTCTGCTAGAAAGCGCGTGAAAGGGAATATCCATTCATTGGCAATTGTAAATTTCATTTGTGAATAGTTTGGTGTACTATATAGTATATATATATACCATACTTTACTATATCCAATACCTTAGACTCAACTATGTAGTATACAATATACTCTACTTTATATTATACTATATAATATTCTTTATACTATACAACTATAATATCTAGTGACTCCAACTTGTTGACAGGAGGAACTTCACTACCTATTACAGCTGTTTTAATTTTGTCGAATTATTCATTTTATAATTACACTCAAACTTAAAATAAACTCAAAATGGAATCTTTGTTTGAATATTAAATGCATTGGAAATTTTGCTCATACTCTTCATATGATTAGCAGGGTATCTAAAAGTGAGGCTAACGATAGCATTGCCCGTTGTTCATATTTCCAATGTCCTTGCCCGTCCCATAAATATACACTCATATAGATTTAAAGGCGTTCGTTCATCCTGATGGCGCTGTCGTAAGCCACCGCCTGGTCGGGCAATTTATAAAATATATTTTATACGAAATTCTGTCGCCTGTCAACATTGATTTTAGCGCTTAACTTAGTATGTGCCTAGGGCCGCCCTCAGCGCGTTGGGTGTTGGGCAATGGGCGTGGCCATGGCCGTGGAAGACATATGTTGGTTAGTTAGTGACGCGTGCAAATAAAACACACCTGTTGCCAGGGTCTCGACTCCTGACTGCTTGCCTTCCTGCCTGCTCGCTTTATTACGTGCTTCGTGCTTCGTGCCACAACGACGACAACGACAACGCCATCAACGGCATCAATTATAATGTCATATTATGACACATGAGTCGGGCGCTTAACCACCACACACTCCACTTCAGTTCATCTGCTCTCTCTCTCTCTCTCTCTCTCTCTCTCTTTTCTCCTCTACACTCTCCGCGTTGTATAATTTGGGTGTCCTCTGTCATCATCTATATAATTAAAACACTTTACTCCTCTCTCTCTCTCTCTCTCGTCTGTGACAAGTGACTGATTCGCTTCAAAACTAAAACTCTCAAGCGCATTGCAACTTTTTTGTTTGCACGAAACGAAATCAGAGCTGCAAATTTTGTCTAGAAATTAATTTGCATTTGAAATACGCTAGATAATTTGATTGCTTTCTTTAAAAGGGAGTGCCAAAAAATGAATTAATTTAATAATATCATTTTATTTACTTTTAATCTGCCTTTGACGCATGTTTCATATATCTTGAATTGAGAAGGGTAACTCATAGTATGATTCCATATTTATCGTGTAGTAAATGTCTCTTAAAAAATTAGTTACTCTCAAAAACAAATTCGAAATTTGCTAATTAATCAACTAAAGAAAGAAGCGGCCAACTTTAAAGCGAAAATAATTTATTATTGTAAATATTTATTCCTCAAAAAAAACTTTTATATTTTATTTAATGAATCTGTTGAAGGAAATATTTCATATTTCCTGATACATTTATCTGATAAATTCTTCATCTAATAACTTTCAATTCCGTTGGTGTATCTTTTTTCTTCTCTTTGCAGTGCATATGGAACTGAAATTACCAAAATGGAATTCACATAATCACTCAGTGGCTCTCGTTATACGCCGTAATAACATAGTTCGCAATTTGTACGCGGATAAATAAGTTAATATTAACCAGGTATTAATTAGGCATTGTTTTTGGTTGTTTTTCGTAACATAATCATGTAATTAATTAGATCACTGCTTAACGATAACATTAAATAACACGTAATCATTGTTTCGCATCATTTAGGTAAGATCATCGTAGAGACTAAGACTAGTTGATGTCCGATCATCTTTAAACAATCTACTACTTAGAAGTGTTCTAAGTTAGAAATACTTACATAACGAGCTTCATGTGTTGTCATTTGTTTGGTGATAAAGTAAAGCAAATTAATCGTGATACTTAGACTGATGTGTTTATGACGTCCCAAAATAATCAAATGAAATATGAATATTAAAAGGCTCAGCTAAAATCACTCACTAAAATCAATGACTCAATATTAATAATTGTAATATTTGACTCAACATATTTAAGTCTATATCTTCTCTGCTCCTCGTCTATCTTCTGCAGAATTTTCAGCCAATTCGTGCTGTAAAACATTTTTGGTTGATTATGTTTTATTTCTTTTTTATTCGTGTGCCAGCGAAAATCAAAGCTTCAATTGTTATGCCCTGGAGCAATGAACGATAACGTATCACGGCACCTGCCACGATTTTACCGTGTCCGTTTAGTATTTCTGTTTTCTGTTACTGCTGTGTATTTTGTTTTTTGCTGCAAAGTCTACAAGTGTTCGCTTCCGTTTCCGCCTTGCTCAACTGTCTCGCTGCCCGTTACCATTTCGATTCACCTTGCACCGATTCACCTTCTTCACCTTCTCGCTGTGCTCACTGCTAAACTGTTTTGTGCTCTCTTCACGTCCATTTCCATTTTGCATTTTGCATTTTCATTTCCATTTCGCAGTACGACGTCTCTTCTGTCGTTGTTTTTTTTTTGTTTTGTTTTTTTGCTATTCATCGACTGGCATCGTCATCATTTTGAAGCTCATGAATGACTTCGATTTACCAGCTAGTTTTCGTTTTATTGTTTTTTGCGTTCTTTTTCACACTACGTGTAATCGTATTGATCTTGCCCGTTTTGTCTAAATTCATGACGTATCCGAAACTGAAACCGAACGTGGATCCTCAAAGACACAAACACTTCAACACTTCGACACATAATAAGGTGATAAGGCAGCAAAGTGCTTCGCCGCAAACGATGATTACAAGATTATACAATACGGAAGAGGATCCCGCCTATTGCTCATTCATCTGGGGCGGAAATCTTAGCAGCAACGATCTCGTTCTCGGCACTCCAGCTAACGCGTCTCAGATATTCAGCAATGATCTGCGGGACGACATATATACGGTAAGTCATTAGATGTCAGTCATAACACTTATGAGCGTAAGCTTCAACCTCACTTAGCGGCCTCAACTGCGATGGACGCTAAGCGAGAAGACGTAGAGTGAAGCAATATGTGTTTTTGTTTGAATTATTTGTGTGTGACATTGCAAAGTTATTAAAATATGCAGTTAAGCGCATTTGATAAGTAAATACAGTGTGGCACTTAAGTGCAAATATCTAAAAAAAAAACAGGATATAGAAGCCGATCTGGCGAGAGGAAATAAAGTTAAGAAGCTGTTTTTACAATATTGACTTTCTGACTTTCTGCTTAGTTTAAAAACATGCACTTAAGTACAAATGTGGCGCTTAAGTGCAAATATAGGATTTATAAGTCAAGAAGTTATGAAGTTAAGCAGCTGTTTTTTTTTTTTATCTTATTCTCAGTTCAAAATATTTGAAGCTTGCTGAAATTTTTGCAATTAGTAGAGTGTGGCGCTTATATGCAATACTCAAAACAACGATATAGCCACTCAGTGAGGTGTTAGATGTACAAGTATTAATCAAATTAAATCAAACCAAGAGCACAGCAATTGCATTTATTCGTTCACATGAACAGAAACTTATTAATTTTTTAGGCGCTTCAACGTCATGATTCAATTACATTTATTTGTGTTCATGTGTGTGTGTGTGTGTGTGTGGCATTTACGCATCACTTACTAGAACTTCCCTCACTACACATCAGCGAACTGAATCGAATAGTCTAGAAAGTGATGCCTTGATTACATCCCCACACCCACCCAATATAGTGATGAGCGAGTGAGATGCTACTAGGAAAATACAGTTGGCTGGTCAAGTGAAAGAAGTGGACAGCGTTGATTTTTTGTAGTTCATTTTTCAACTACTTTATATCGAAGTTTGTTATGTTTTCTTTTCAAAAATATGCTATCGAACTAACATAGAAATCTTAATGTTTCAGTCCATTTAAAAGATATTGAATTATTAATTATATAATTGCAAAAATATAACTATTACAATTAAGCAAAAATTAATGCATTATAAATTCTACACTATTAAATGCAACTCAGTGCATATTATTATATTGACAAATATTATCAATTATTTGGTACAACAATCGTTTGTAAAAATAATGTCGTTATTTATACTGATTGTTAGACTTACAGCACAGAAGTGTAAGAGGTGAGAGGTTCCACTTTTTTCGAAATAGCTAAGTCGGGGAATTAAATCCGAATCATAGCATACTGAATGTTTCAATGTCTAGTTACTCTCTGCAAGAGTCTTGCAAAGTTGGTGCGTGTAATCATGGCATCATTCGAGGCAAAATAAAAAGAATATAGAATAAAGGGAAAGAAATAACTCATTTCGTGGCACAGCACGTGCAAAAAAGATTGTTCACACGCTGTTGCTGTTTCTGTTGCTGTCGCAGTTGCTATGGCCAATGTGCTGCTGCTGCTGTTGTGGCTGTGGCTGTTGCTGTGCAGAGAGGCGGCTGCTTTGTGAAGAACTTTTGCTCAAGGCTGCAGAAAAGGCGAACTCAAGCAGCAGCAAACTGAACTGAACTGAACTGAACTGAACTGAGCTGGAGGTGCCTGTCTCAGTATGAGCACTAAACAAACAAACAACAACATTAACGAAAAGTGGGGGACAAAAGAGAAAAATGAAAATAGAAGAAAAAGAACAAAAGCAAACATGTTAAAAAGCATGCAAATCATATTTACAATGGGAGTACGGCAACCCACTCGGGCATGTGTAAGCGAGATATCTATTTAGATAGGCAACAGCAACAAAAAAAAGGCAACTTCAAGAGCAAGAGCGAGAGCGAGAGAGCGCGAGTGAATGGGTGCTGATGTAAGTGTATTGGTATACACATGAGTGTAACAAGTCACAAATAAAAGTGTCAAGTTGACTATTGAATTTTTATCTTTAGCAGCCTGCCCAACTGACTGAGCAATGGCTATAGTGGGTGGTGAATAGTAGGGAATGTCACTGGGGGGAGGTGGACGGGAGGCATATTATCAATAATGGAGAGAACGAGACAGAGTTAGAGAGCGGGTGAGAGCGGGTGAGAGCGAGAAAGTGACAGAGACACCATAGAAGGCGCTGCGCTGCATGATTTATGAGCTGTGCCGTCCTTTTGTTTACTTTTATTATTACTTTTTATTGGTTTTGCTTTCGGCTACATCTTCACTCTGCATTCTCTCGTTTCGTTTCGTTTCGTTTCACCCAGCAGGACGTGGAGGATCCGCGCACCGAATCTCTACGCCAATACTGCTACGGCCTCATGCTGCCAATCATCTGCTCACTCGGCATCATGGGCAATGTTCTTAATTTAATTGTCCTCACCCGTCGAAATATGCGGGGGACTGCGTACATCTACATGCGAGGTAAGTATTGCCACCAGTCGCCATGTAACCTCCATTCAGCCACCTTCAGCCACCAAGCCACGTTGTTACTCCTTCTCTCTATCTTAGAAGTCCCCTATAAGACTTGAAGACCTTTTTTAATACCCCCTACCCATGGGGAAAAAGGGTATTATACCTTGAGACCAACCAGTAAAGTATGGAGCTATTAGAGACACATTTATGGTCAGAAAAAGTCCGACACTAGGTGCATTTCAGAATTTATAATGGGACGATCGCTATTTTGAAATAAAACACAGGTTTTATTTATGAGTATCTTAAAATATCCAGTGCTAAAAAAATGGATATTCCAATTTTAAAATTATTGGGAAATGTGCCATTTCAATATTGAATATCAATTATACTATATTAACAACTTGTTTTCCACATTTTTAACTCGAGTTGAGAGTTCATAATACATATTCTTTCTTATTAACTGTCATATTACAGTCATTTTTATTGTTATATTATTATTATGTATTAAATATACAAATTAATAAATATAATATTGCTTTAAGTTGTTATCGTATTATTTTTTTTTTATTATATTCAACCCATTTACCGCTATTTCCTGTGCTTCTAACTTATTCAATAAGCAATTTCCCGAATTTCACTTGCTTTGGTCACACTAAATTTGTATTTCCTTTTGAAATACATTGGCGTATTTTCTACTGCCGAGCACACTCGACTGTAGTTTGCTGCTAAGTATTTGTTTGTGCTGGGGACATTCCATAGAAATCCAATTTCATTCACGCAATACAAAAGACCATTTCACTGAATAATTGCCAAATTTAGTGTGTAAAGAGTATTTGATTCGCTTCGCAGCTCGCCAAATAGTCGACGACGGACGATCAGAGGCTTAAAATAACTGAAAAGAAATCTATGAAAGTTCCAGCTGCTTTTTATGACTGCACGTTTCAATGCAGAGACTATTGAGGTAGTCTTTTTAAGCAATTTCTAAACTAAGATGTCCCTTGAGATACGGATAGAAATCAAATTTATTGCGTATTTGAAATGTATTTATATTTATAGAATACTCAAATTTCACCTACGATATAAATAGGTTTATTCTGTTATATCAAGATTAATAACAGAAAATATATATTTAATATGTAATGTTATGAATATATTTATATGCTGATAGATAACGTAAATAAACTCGCGTCACTTGAATAACTATCAGGATTAAGTATCAGAAATAAATCCCCAGTTTTATCCTAAAACATTTTCATATATATTAATATAGAAAACACATGCTTTTTTTATCATTAAATGAAAATATATATACACACACACACACACACACACACACGTTCAATATGAACATGTTGAGACTACTTTCTCCGTCCGCCGCTAAATAAGTCTGTTCTGGTCAAATAAGCAACGGCACAAAAATGGTCGTTGAATTTCATTAGGAGCTGGCCGGAAATTTATGTAAGGCTGCCAAAGAACAGTTTGTTGCTCACGGAGGGCGCTAAGAAATTGCGCAGAGCAACTAACTAGGCATATTAGGCCTTCATTTAGTTGGTGGCCTTTTAATTGATTAATGAGACGACCCCAAAAAAAGAACAAAAAAAAAAACGAAACTTGTCAACTTTGTGCGCAATGTGTTGGCCACTTTTCTATTGTTGTGTTGTATTACTATGTTGCTTTATTTTTTGTTTTTTTTTTTTTTTTGCTTGTTCGTTTTTTGTGCAACAATCAAGTCATGGTATGGCATGCGAAAGTAACTCACTTTATTTGCCAAGCTTGAAATGGAAGCCAGCACCGCAAATACAAGAGAGAGAGAGAGAGAGAGAGAGAGAGAGAGACGAGTGAAAAATATAAAATGCTTGAAATGTATTACGCATGCTATGGCAGCATAATTGATTGCCTTTTGCGTGTTTGCCCCATTCCTTTTTCCTTCTTCTTCTTCTGGCAGCTGGGAAATGGTTGCTGCTAGCTGATAAGTGATAGCTGGCAACTGGCAACTGGCAACTGGCAAACTCGTAACTGGAAAATGTCTCGTAGCTAGTAAATTGTAACTTGCAACTGCTGATGCTAATGCAAAAATATATAAAGGCCCCTTTTCTGGTTGGGGTTTGAAATATCACCAGTTTCATCCGCATTTCATCTCATCTCATCTCGTGTCGCCTAACAGTACTTAAAAATGCTGCGAACTGGCTTAAATCTGAAACTGTTAAACTGTTTGCCGTTGATGAGCGAAATCACTGCATTAATTTTATTAATATTGCACAACAATTTGCCCACGCACCCCACTGTCATTTGCCCGGTCATTGTCCTTGAATCTTTTCGCCCAAAGAATGTGATGTAATGTATTGTTGTGGGTAAGCAAAAGCAACGTGACTATTCTATCACGATGCTCGGTGTTAAGCACAAGTTATGGATGCCAGCTGGGGGCCACTCTCTCAAGGGGCTGCCTTTTTTTATGACACACACGGGAATACTGGGAATACTCGTAGCTTTGCTCGGAATAGCTTTGGCGAAAACTAATAGACTGCATATTAAACTGGCGTACAAATTTCAAATGCCAAATCAAATTCCCGAATTCCCGAATTCCAGCACCCAAATACAGAGCTTTCAATGCCCAATAGCCCAAATGTTTCACTGCCTTAGTCGGTTGAATGCCAACAACAAAGTAAATTATCGAGAGACTGCTCGATCTTGACTTACTTCGTCCTTGAGGCATTGCGTAGGGTAGGTCAAGTTTGACCTTCCAAAAGACTTTAAACAACTTTAAAATTGAAAGTGTTATACATTTAAAGCACCTTTAATGACAAATATAAGCATTAATATTTTGAAGTAAAAATTTAAAGATGATTAAGACAAAACCAATATAATAAAAAAACTATTATAAGTATTCACAGAAACAACTTAAATGTCATTTAAACTTTAATTCTCAACTAAGAAAATGAAAATAAAATTATTGGGATTTACCAGAATAATCCTAAGTCGATTACATCTTAAATTCTGAATTAGGAAAATTCAAATTAAATCTAGTACTGAGTAAAATCGGGAATAATCTTAAGAAACTTTTCAATTAAGAAATTTAGTAAAAATGTAACTTTTATTGCGATATAGTTTTAAAATAAAAATTCAATCCAAAAAAGAGATAAACAAATAAGCAGCCTAAGATCAAGAGTATGCAATATACCCATTATTAGCATCCGAGTAGTTTCCAACTTCCTATTACACACACTCTGCACCAAGCCATTATCCCCTTTTAGCTTGCTTTTAATAGGTTCAAAGTGTACGAACAGAATGCCAAAAGCAAAAACAAAAACAAAAACAAAATACTAAAAGCCGATTCAAAACAAGTAATAGTCTCTTTTCACTTACCGAGAATTAGGGATTTCTGTTTTCGGTTTTCGTTTTTCGTTTTTTTTTTTTCTCTTCACACTCATCATGTTAGCCGGAATGTGAAATCAGCATAGCAAGAGAAAAACCGAAAAGGAAAGAGAATACATTTTGGCAAATGTGTGCATTTGCTATCTAATCTAATTTACTATTGCACATTTGTTGCGAAAGTAGCCGAAATAGACAAATGAAAATGTAAAATTACGAGATATGTGAGCAGAGTTTAAAGAGGATACAAAAATGCTCTAGCGAGTTCACACCCACGAGAATTCTATTTAAAATTTGGCAAAAGAGCGGAGCAGCCTCTAAGGACTGAACATTCGATTAAGTGAACAATAAACCGCGTTTATTTTGGTCATTTCTGTGGAGTAGAAAAATATTAAATAATATGAAAGCTATGTTACAGTGAAGTGTGCTCGACTGTAAGATACCCGCTACCTATTTTCAATAAAATAAAAAAGGGGAAATGAATATGCAAAAAAAAAATATTAAAATATAGTGTAAACAATATTTGTTACATCGATATTCTATTACATTCAAAATAAACCATAGAGTATAAAATATGCCAGATTATCAACCAAAGTAGCTAAGACCCGAATGTAGCAGTAATCAAATTCAGTTGAGAAAACTGCCGCTCAATTAGTATATTATTTAATTCTATAACATAATTTATGATTCATTCTTTTGCATATTTATATATGAATTATAAGCTCGTTAACGTAGCTTGTGAATTAGTCTTCTTCAATGTATTTTCGACGGCTTTTATGAGCTGATTACAACAATAGTTTTATGGATGTTGATACACAAATAAACAACTGTTTAATTGTCGACAGGATTATTAGAGTTTTATTTACTTGGCGACAAAAGCAGTGTTGAGAATCAAAATCAAATAAAAATGTATAATTAGATTGTGAACGATGACAAAACATGTCCTATGTAAACTTATAGACTTTCGCATTACGTATACGACGAGTGTGCGTGTGAGCGTGTGAGCGACAGAGCTAAGGTCGTAAAAAAGGAAATCGTTTTCAGCATCAAGAGAGCACTCAATCAGTTGACCTGATTAGTGAGGACAATCCTTTAGGAGCTTAGCCAAACAACTGAAAGTTGTCGTCGAAAATTCTAGTGTGTTGACAGCAAACACAACACGACTTTCATATATTGCGTATAGTGTATAGTGTATAGTGAAAGAAGAGAGAGAGAGAGAGAAGAGAATATGGTATAAAATCAGGCACATGGACTGAAAGTGATGAGCGAATCAAGTGACGGACAGTTGTCAGAGTTGTGGAGCACACAAGAGTGACATTTATATTGATGTGCCGTGTACCCAATTAAATGAACAACATTATACTTAATATGTATACATATACATACATGAGTATGTGTGTGTGTGTGTGTGGCTGTGTGTGTGTGTGTTGCAGGAAGTCATATATCGGGCATTAAGTTTTGTGACCAAAACAATTTGTGCCATTTGGATGGAGATGGATGGCAATCGA
Organism: Drosophila kohkoa; assembly: GCA_019972355.1. NCBI lineage: Eukaryota > Metazoa > Arthropoda > Insecta > Diptera > Drosophilidae > Drosophila > Drosophila kohkoa. Next base: position 1,266,358 of record BJEL01000077.1, read on the forward strand.
GAGTAGAGCAAGAGTGAGCCAAAGTGGGGGACAGGGTTAGATGAATTGGCCATGAGGCAGGCATTTACTCGCAAGTAATAATGTAATTATAGAGCTATAAACAAGTCATAAATCAATAAAAAGCCACACACATTCGCATTTGGCCATAAGTAGTAAACATATATCACAGCAAATAGCAACAACGAGCATAACATTTATTCCGCAAAGCAAAAATGAAAATGAAAATAGAAGAAAGAACAGGAACAGGAGAATAATTCATTTCTCTCTCACTCACTCTCTCTCTCTCTCTCTCTCTGACTCGCATGGAGTCAGTCGACAATGTTTGCCCGTTTGCTGTTTGCCGGTTTCAGTTTCAGTTGCTTCCGGTCTCGCGGCCGCGGTCGCAGTTGCGGCCAGCCGGAAGCGACGCCATAATTATGCCATAAACTCAGCCATAAAAAAAGAGCTTAAATGCAAACTCTGCACATTTCCCATTGTATTCCACACACACACACACACACACAGCGTACTCAACAGCAGCTCTGCTTGCAATTGTCTTTGCCATACCCTTTGGCATACGCATGCTCGTCCACAAGGATCGTGGACAGTGGGAGGAATTCGGACCGGCGTTCTACACGGCACACTTGGAGCTTTTTCTCGGAAATGGTTGCTTGGGTAAGTTTTTTTTATCCTTTGTACTTTGTCATAGCAAAGCTTTTCTAATTTGGAATATTTATTATAAATTAACATTTTATTTACATGTCATTTAAATGTGTAGAACTTGGTCAACTTTTAATCGCTTCTAGATTTACATTAACATATATTTAAATTAAAATCTATCCTACAACTTCGAGCACACACAACAAAGAGTTAGCTTAAAACTTTCCACCAATTTTAGCAAATATACGAGTATAACTAAAGGCTTAGTTTGAATAGTAATGTCCTTAAAATACTTTTAAAATTAGCTTGCAAAGAAATATTAAAGTACCAAGCTCAAGAGATGTTTAAGTTTCTACAAAAAAAAATGAATATCTTCTTGCATCAAAATATTTAATTAAATAAATTAATTATAAAGACAATAAATAGGAAAATTTCAAACTTTTCAAATCAATGTTTTTAACTTTATTCTCTTTAATAAGACAAACTTATTTCTGAATAAACTATTGGAACATAAATTAAATATAAAAAAACACAGTAAAGGAAAAAGTTAGTTTGTAGTCTAATATTTTTTCATAGATATGCAAAGAAGCTTTATTAACAATCAAATTCAGCTTTAAAATAAAAACAACAATATATATGTATATGTATATAGAATAGAATACAACAAGAAAAATTTATTTTTGTCTCGCGCATTTTCTTAGATACACTTTATTTTTATGAAATACTGTATTCTATATGTTTTATTAACAAACGAATTAAAAATAAAGCTTAAAAGTATAAATGCAAAAAAAAAAGTGTTAGAATTAGCTAATTTTTGGCTTAAGAATTTATACCCTTACTTTGTCAAACATTTTGTCTTTTTATACCCGCTACCCATAGGGTAGAAGGGTATTATAACTTTGTGCCGACAGGAAATGTATGTAACAGGTAGAAGGAGGCATCTCCGACCCTATAAAGTATATATATTCTTGATCAGCGTCAACAGCCGAGACGATTTAGCCATGTCCGTCTGTCCGTCTGTCCGTCTGTGTGTCTGTCCGTCTGTCCGTCCGTCCGTATGAACACCTAGATCTCAGAGACTATAAGAGATAGAGCTATAATTTTTTTTCGACAGCATTTGTTATGCTTGCACGCAGATCAAGTTTGTTTCAAATTTTTGCAACGCCCACTTCCGCCCCCGCAAATCAAAAAAATCGAATAACAAGCGTAATTTTTAAGCTAGAGTTACGAATTTTGGAACATACTATAATTACTATAGTAGTTATGATCTCTGAAAATTTGGTTGCGATCAGATAAAGTTGGAAGTTATTAAGGAAATACTTTTGTATGGGCAAAAACGCCTGCTTACTAGGGGTCTGAGTTGCTTTGTCCGACAATCTGGTACATTGTGCCGTCTATGGTATATTTTGAATGGTGTACTATATTGATATACCAAATATACCATTTGGTATATTTTTAGTATTTTTGCAGTATATTTGGTATATTTTGAAAATGATACCGCAATATTTTGCCTTTATTAAAAATGGGTTGCGGGTATCTCACAGTCGAGCACACTCGACTGTAGCTTTCTTACTTGTTAATTATAAAATATTTGCCAAAATGTATAATATTTTGTATTTCGTGTGCTTTCTTTTAACAGGAGTGGGTGTAATGATGCTTTTAGTGTTAACTATCGAGCGCTACGTGTCTGTCTGTCATCCGGGATGCACAAGACCTGTGATAGGACCGCCAGGGTGAGTTGTATAGTATAATTTTCAACTTTTATGAAGATATTTATATCGATAAAGTTGCATTGCAGTTTGGTTGTGTTTCTGACCAGCTTCCTCACATTCATCATCTACTTGCCGAGCATCTTTCGCGGCGAGCTGATCAAGTGCATGCTGGTGCCGAACAATGTGTTCGTCTATTTGCGACGCGACAACACCGACTATCAGCGCACTCTCTTCTATTCGGTGTACAAGGTGATGCTCGAGGTCATATTCAAGCTGATACCAACTGTGTTGATTGCCGGCCTCAATTTGCGCATCGTTTTGGTCTATCGACGCACCTGCGAGCGACGACGTCAGATGGTTTTGTCGCGCATCAACTATGTGAAGGACGATGATCCGCGAAAGTTTGCCGAGGAGCGACGATTATTTCTGCTGCTCGGCAGCACATCAATTTTGTTCTTGGTGTGCGTTTCCCCGATGGCCATACTGCATATGACCATAGCGTCGGAGGTGTTGCCGAGTTTTCCGTTTCAGGTGTTTCGGGCGCTCGCCAATCTGCTGGAGCTAATCAACTATTCGATCACGTTCTATATCTATTGTCTGTTCAGCGAGGACTTTCGCAACACGCTGATGCGCACCATCAAATGGCCGTGGCTCAAGGCCAAGCTCTGTCATTATGGGGATGAGGTGAGTGCTAGTCCGCCAGCAACGGCAACGGCCACGGCTGCTGTTTGTAATCCACTCTGCCCGCCCATTCACACAGACTACACAGACCATCAAGGGTGTTCCAATGGTGCGATTCGATAAGGTGACCATACGCAATCATCAACACCACATCACCACCACATCCGGCATTGGACGGTCCAGCAGCATCTAGTCCAGGTTAAGCTCCCACGCCTCTCCGCAAGCCCCCCATTCCCCTCAGTCCCCGCAGTCCCCTCACGTCCATGCCCAATTGCACACACCCCAACCCAAAGCCCCAGCCCAAGCAGACCATTCGCAATCCCCGTCTGACATTCTGCCCCAGTGCCACGCCCACAGTCAATGCTGCTCGATAGCTAACAAACGCATCCAAGGCAAACTAATGGTGCCCACTTACCGAACCTCCTATCGGCCCACCCGTTAATTGAAGCTGGCAAGATTCTTGTTCAACATTAAACATAGACAAAAAGAGCAAAAGAGCATCTATCTATATATCCTTCATCATCATCTACGATTCCTTTAGAGTGTCTACATATATATCAGCTAGTACAATGCAGTACAAAATACCAAAAAACAAAAAAAAAAAAAACAGAAGTATGTGAAAATATATTTAAATGTTCCATAAAAGAAACCGAAAATACAAAATACATAATACAGAAATAATTCCATACAAGTTATAGGTGTGCAATTAATATAATAACGGAATACATTACAAGGAAAAAACATACATACATACAGTTCAATGCAAAATAAAATCGATGTTAATATACCATACTTGTATATGCAAAATATCATATTCTAATCAAATAAAACCAAATCAAGAGATAGAAGTGGAGCAAAAGGCACATTTAAAAGAGAGATGAAGAAATTAGTTTGGATTGCATTTAAGCTGAAAGCGATCGACATACCGCTAATTTCGAATTGGATGAGGACGAAGTGAGCTAAAAGCTACAAAGAATAATATATGAGCCCCATACTTTGAGCTGGCAGTGGAATGATTATTGATTATGGATCGAATGGACAGATCGAGCGGGATTCCGTTGATGAGCTTATCTGATCAAGATTAAGAATATTTGTCAAAGAATTTAAATACAACAAAATATTTATATACGTGCATACATGAATAACCACAAACCAAGATATATTCCAAAATATAATACTAATAATAATAATAATATCCATGCAATGTTCTCTGTGTGTAACAAAATAGCAAACTATCAATTTCACGAAACGCTTTCAGAGTACAAGATAGATTCCTTCATATATTGATGAATACCAGACACACACACACTTATTTACAGGCCCACACATACAATCATACACACACACACACATGCAGACAATACATAGACATACAATTGAACATACCTCCATCCAGGACAGAAGATGAAAATACAAAAAAAAACAAAATACAAGTATACACTTTGTAGTTTTAGATGATGCATTTTAATAACGGACAGAATACAGGATTGTTCAAATGACGGACGGATTTTTGATGATGAACTATCACAAAAAAAAAAAAAATGAAAAACCAAAAAAAAAAAAAAAATACATTACGATAAAGACAAAAATGGAGCTGATAATATTTATGTAAACCGGCGTATTTATATATGTTTAGAAGTAAATATATTTATATATACATATATGTATCTATTGATTGTAGCATTTAAGAGCGTGAAAGTGGATTTCGGAATTATGAATTACAAATTATGACCTTATCGAATTTTTCAGTTTTCAGTTGCAAACTGCAAATTTTTCGTCAGACGAAATTCTTGCGTTGATATTGTAAATTACACAAAAAAAAAACGAACAAAGAAAACAATTATTATTATTATTATTATTGGGCCTAAACGAAATAATGAAAATACATGAAACAGATGTGATTTGAATTACTTCAAAATAAAATAAAATTAAGTTACTTTGATTTCACATCAGAATCCCAGCCAGCCAGCTAGCAAAAAGTCACAAAATTACCGGCAATTTTAATTAGTTATTAATCAAATTAATCTAAGCTGAACAGGTTTATGTATTATCAACAACCGAAAAGCAAAAAAAAATAAATACAACTAGTAACTGAAAGCACGCAAAACGAACTCTAATTGTGCGTAATATCTGTGGAGAATGATGTTTAATCAAACTAATCTAATAAGTAACTAAAAACTGGAAAACTAAACGCAAATCTATTTACAAACTATTAAACAGTATTTAAGAAAACCAAACATGAAACAAAAAAATCATTAAAAAAAGAGAAAAAGAAACAGCCCACAAAAAAAAAAATGAAAATTAAATTCAAATTACGAAAAGAAGTTTTTTTTTTTTGCGAACGAGCAAAGCTCAAAGCCAAACAAAAAATTTTCGTAAAATGAGTAGAACTTAATTATGAAAAAACTACATGTATTCACAAACACACACATACACACACACACATACACACACACACATACACACACACACATACACACACACACACACACACACAGCGCACTAATACACATATACCAAAAGAAAAACAACATACATACACAAACATCGACACACTGACATGCAAAAGTTGAAAAAAAAAACAAATATAAAATGCCCAAAAATGATTTAAGCCACAAAATATTTAATCATATTGTCCCCATACGAAAAGCACATTTTAAATATGATATTTAACATAAAGCAACGTCCTTAATAATATGAATTAATAGTTTAAATTGGTGTCAATGTTCAAAGATATACAAAAAAAAAAACACACACACACATATTACAATTCAAATTCCATATAAATGTCAAGCTGAAAATAATCAAATAAATTAATTGGAATCAGTTAAAATTGGTGTCAATGTTCAATATGAATAACAAAATATTACAATTCCAATTCCATATAAATGTCAAACACAAAAAAACTGTTCAATAAATTGATTGAAATCAAAAAAAAAGCAATGGAGTTTTTTTTGGTATAAAAACAATTTTATTGCAGCTAGCATAAAAGTTATCTCAATCTTTTTTAACATAAAGTGAAAGATATTTATAACAATCTCGCAGTACTTAATGCTCGACATTATCCATTATCATTTTATGAATTATAATAAAATAGTTCTGCAAAATTTACATTTCAAATTCAATGCAGTTTGTTTTCTTATTTATCTTTAGTTTTATTGAAATGATTAATTCATATAAATTTCAGTGTGAAATACTTTGTTGATCACCAACTTACATCTAATATAATTTCAAACGACTTTGGACTTTTAGCTGCTAAAACTTCTATAGGAAATATGTACATATATATATATAAAGTATATATGTATATAGTGACATCACTTATGCATATTTTTCCGTTAAAAAAAAAGTGTATTAAAACTAGCATAAAAAACATTAAAAAAAAAAAATAGGTGAAAAGGTAAGTAAGTAGAGTAAATCGTAGTCATGAAAATGGAAGAGCAGCGGACACATCACACGGCGCAAAGGAATAAGTATTTTGGAGAAATATGAAGTTGAAGTTGAAGTCGAAGTAGATGCTTCACCATGGTCGCCAGACAACGAGACGTTGTTCCACCAACTCCGCCAGTTGGCGTTGCCTTTGCTGTCGCTTGCGCTCAAAGATCTGATGGCGTATCTTCAGGAGAATGCTATCTCTAGGCGCCGTCGCATTGCTGCTGCAGAAGTTGCTGTTGCTGTTGCTGCTGTTGTCCTCGCTGATGCTGGATGGCTGGCTGTTGTCGCAAGTATTCAACTGCTCCATGAGCAAGTCCATGTCATGCGTTGTGGTTGCTGTGGTTGCTCCGGTTGCTTGCAATTCGCAAAGTGGCTGCTCTGCATCGTCGCCTGTCATCTGCTGCATTCTGAGACGCTGTCGCTGACGCTAAAGTGGTTTTAAAGAGCGAGAGTTAGTTAAAAGCTTTACTCTGATTGAATAATTTCATTACCTTTTTGCGTGACGCATTCTCGGCGAGAAAGTGATAAAGTTGCTGCAATTGCTGCTCGGCAATTGCATCCTCAGTTGTGTCCTGCTGTTGCCTCACCTCGAGTCGCTGCAATTGACGCTGTTTGATTGCTGCTTGCACCTTGCATTTGGTTGCCATGCTCAAATCCATATTGTTGCATTGCATTTGTCTCAGATGTTGCTGCTGCTGCTGTTGCTGTTGCTGTTGCTGTTGTTGACGCTGCTGTTTCAGTATTTTGTATATGACTCCCATAATGATCAGTGGCTTATTTTTTTGTTGTACTCCCGTCGAGCTGTGCGCAGTGACTGTTCAAAATTGTTGGCATACTCAGTGTCTTATATGAGCTCCAGAGCAAAAGAGAGAGAGAGAGTGCGTGACTAAAAGAAGAGCGGGTGTGAGAACGCCAGCAACAGCAGCAGCAGTCGGTGCATTTTTGGAAAATGTATACCAAAAAAAGAATGAATATAAAAATAAAAATAAAATATATATAAGTGTATGTGTGTGTGTGTGCCTGACACATTGCGCGCCAAACTTCAACTCCGTTATGCGCTGCATGCTATACGAGCCATTGGCTCAAGTGTAGCACTATTTTCCTCTTCGCTGCCGCTGCTCATTACAATGCCTTTGGCAACAACACATGTGGCACTCGCAATGCAGCTAATAATAGCACACACACACACACTCGTACAAACACACACACACACATACATGTATGCAATACGTTCGCTGCATTAGCAACAGCGCATGTGGCCTCATCCCAGGCCTCATGTCCGCATGCTTGGCGCCCATTCCAATTATCGACTTCAACTGCTGAGCCCGCCTTTCACTGCATACTCTATCCACCTCAGGCGGTCCATCGACTCTGCCATGTGGCTTGTCAATTTCTCGCCTTAAGAATTTGTGATGCATTTCAATTGCATTTTGGGGAGAACAATTTAATTATGCAGATTTATCTACAATTATTTTGTAATTATCATTAAAAAGCGTTATGTATTATATATAAAAAGCAAAAGTATTTTTTTGAAACGCTCAACAATACGAACAATATTATGTATAAGCAACAAGAGTTTAATAAATTAGAAATGTATAAAAAAAAAAAAATAAAATAAAGTGCGAGCGCACGTCCTCTTTATTTAATTCGTGGACACAGACAATCCCATATTTTTTTAGCATCGTAGCTCGTATAATACTATTTATGTTATAGTTATGTTAATGTTATTATTTTGCTAACCTTGCCATACAATAATGTATATATATATTTAAAATGTGATATACCTTACAAAAGTTTAGAATTAAATTGAAATATTTTGCACTTTTTGCATAGCATTAATGTACTTTACCAAAAGAATCTCTTAACCATACAAAATTTTCACCAATTTAGTGCATCCCGTATTCGTATATTTTTGAATACCATTGTTTATAATTATTTATATTTAATATATACATATTACATAGTCTTTTCGCTTATTTTCATTTTCATTTTCGTTTTGTGTGACAAGATGCTGCTTTGGCATAACCAGGGAAACGATCTCAAGGCAGGACTGGCCATTTATAAATAGCGCCTGGGAAAAAACACTTTGCCACAGCGTCACACACACACACACACGCACACAAGCGCATACACAGTCCCTTTTTCTTGTGGCTGTGTGTCTGTGTCACGGCATGCACTTGAACTCCGTCCGCATTTACATGTTGCACGAGTATTCATACAGAGAGAACAAAATTATGTTCTCTATTGATATAAGACTCGCTTTCCTGAGTTTCACATTTTTCCATCTTATTTCATTCGACTTTCTTGCAGTCTTGAAATGAGAATATATTCTTATATTCAATCTTGAATTTCAAAATTAGTTTTATCTTAGTTCAATTGAGTCTTTTCTTGAAATATAAATATAGTCTAAAAATCCTTGTTAAGTTTCAGAATTTCTATTTTGTTTTGAAAATACCAAATATATTCCTAAGCTCTATCTTGAGTTTTCAAATTTGTTTATCTTATTTGTATTGACTTTTATGCAATAGGAATATATTCTTATATTCAAACTTGAATTTGAAAATGTTTTGATCTTTTTAATTTTGTCTTATACTTTCAAATTTCAAGTTTCTCCAATCTACATCTAATCTTGATTTAAGTATTCAAAATTCGTTTCATCTTAGTTCAATTGAGGTTTTTCTTGAAATATAAATATAGTCTAAAATTCTTTGTTAAGTTTCAGAATTTATATTTTGTTTTGAAAATACCAAATATATTCCTAAACTCTATCTTGAGTTTTAGAATTTGTTCATCTTATTTGTATTGACTTTTATGCAACCTTGCAATAGGAATATATTCTTATATTCAAACTTGAATTTGAAAATGTTTTGATCTTTTTTGTCTTATACTTTCAAGTTTATCCAATCTACATCTAATCTTGATTTTAGTATTTGTTCCTGAAGAATATTCCTTGCTTTTATCAAAGTTTTTTTTCAGTGTATGCATCTCTCAGCCGCTCATCCGCTCACACTCGCGCTTCCTCTCGCTTATCAGCCAATATGCCTACTTCTCAGGTTGTCTGCCTGCTCGCACTCATTCCTCATGTCATTCCGTTACTCTCTCCCTTTCTCGTTCCTTTCGATATCACTGTGTTGCGAACATACATCCATATTATTATCACAAGCCTATCATGCCTTGCTGCTGCGTTTTTGTCGCATTGTTATTGTTGTTTTCCTTTTTTCCTTTTTTTTTTTGGTTTTGTTCTTGTGGTTGTTGCTATTTTATGATCGTCAAGATGTTTCAAAGTGCATTTCAAGTGCGTTACAACTTGTGTCTATTTTTAGATGCTTGGGAATACGAGAGATAAAACGACGAGACTGAGACTGAGGCGGAGACTGAGACTGACACCGAGGGCAATATAGACTACAGCTACGAGCTGAAGGATGAAAGTGGTTTCTAAAGATTTCATGTTAATCATAAAGAGACAAGTGAGAACGCTACAATGGAGACACTTGCTGCCCTAATACGCTTGCATTGTGTTGTAAGAAGTGTTTAAAAATAACTCAAGCCGCCACCGATAATATATTTAAATGGATAGATATACAAATGTTCCACATACTTCGACAAATTTAATAGATTCGTTGTGGATGCGTAGGAATTAAGAAAACATAAAAGCTGTCTTATTATTCATTTTCATTTTTTTTTTTTTTTTTTACTACAATAAAATACAAAAATGTTAAAACCAACTAGTTTTAGGAAAAATATTTTATTTTGTTTAAATAAAATATTGAAATGATAACACTAAGAAATTTTGGGAAAATACTAAAGATTTCCTTTTATTAAATTTGTTTTACTTCAATATAAATGAAATTTTTTAGTAATTATTTCATAAATTTTTTATATATTGTTTCAAATAAAACTCAATTCTATGCCTTGCATTAAGTATTTTACTTTGTATTTTAATGTTGTTGAATGTCATTTAATTTAAATGCCATGCTTTTAATCTGTTTGCTATAAAAATGTCGTTAACATATAACATACTATTTTTAGTTAAATTCTGAGCCAGAATTTTTGCATTGAATATCTAAATAATATGCAAGCAACACAAAGTTGACAACGATCAACTCCCACTTATACAAAGACCTAGTATAAATGTTATAAATGTTATTTAAATTTTATTAACTGTGGCAAATATGTTGCTATGTATATGGGTCACTGACAAAATCGTTTTAACAGTTTGTCCCAGTTCTTATTTATGTGAGAACAAGCTACATACTATAAACAGCGAAATCAAGCCGAGTGTCTTATTCAATCCCCTTTTATGTTGAGCTGACACTTTGACTTCATGCTGACTGATGCGCCCAACGCAAGGGTCCAGCTCTTTAAAAGTTTGGGAGAATATACCACTCGGTGGGGGCCGCAGCCACCGGCTGTTCAGCAGATTGCAGCCCTGATAAATTTATCTACACACACACACACACACACAAGTCATTACAAGTCACGATTTCTCACGATCTTCTGAGCAGTTGGCCAAAGTTCGCAGACCCGAAGAGGCGACAAGCTGTCAGATGAGGTATAAACGATCTGTACTAGTATATATGTATGTCAACTAGTATTGTATTATAAATTATCGATTTTTAATACACATTGCAATTTTAATTCTTCTTCTTTTTTACAAAATGTATATTTGAAAGAACACTAAAATAAATAGATGGTATGAAAGACTTTATTTGCAAAGACATTACAATGTATGTATTTATTTTTAAGCATGTGTTATGTATGTATATTGCATCTGAAATTGATTTCAAAAAGTTTATAATATGTGAGAGTTTTGTAAATACTTTTTAGCCGAGTATTAGATGCATTCTCGGTGCAATGGAAAATCAAGTTCAACCCCTTTTATGTGCATTTCCATCACTAAATCCAAGTGTCGAGATTCTTCCCCAGAAATCGGTGTGTTAATCATGTGCAGCATCGTTGAGCGTGGGAATGTTTCATTTGCAGCAATCTTAAAATATCTTTGCGAATGATGAACAGCAACAATGGGTTACACAAGGCGGAAAGCTAAAGTTCACTTTATTCGACTGTGAGATGCCCATTAAAAAATTTGTGCGAACATAACATTTACGTAATATGCAGAAGAAAGCATCTCCGACCCTACACAATATACATATATACTCGTATATACATATATATTTCGCTTTCTCCAACAGTCGAGATGATATAGCAAACTGGATTTTATTTACTTTATAAATTTTTGATAAATTAGTTTTTCATCTTAAAACAAAATGCAAATAGCAATAAGAAAGCTGACGGATTTTAAAATTAAGTAAGCAGAGCTCAGACGTTCTTCTTCTCATGTGCACTGAAAAAAATACCAGTTTCAAAAACATTCGACATAAAAATTGTGTTATTAAAATAAGACCACTTTAAGAACAAATTCTTAAGGCTAAGAACATTCTTAGTACTAAGACCAATATATAGATTCATGAATTTTTTTAGTGTATGTAAATGATTGGTAATTATTATGAAAACTTCGTTCATCCAATAGGTTATTTAAGCATTGAATTTTTATTTTTTACTGATTAACAGGAGTATTGAGATCATTATATAAAAACAACACAAAAGTCAAGATCATACGGTATGAATTTCTTCGCAAAAACAAAGTTTCGTTACTTTAAAGCAAGCGAATTCAAGATTTCAATCATTAACATAATATTTATATCGGAAAATTAGAAGAACAAAATCTTATGAATGAACAATATATTTGAATTTGAATCATAATCATAAATCATAAATGTTTAAACTTCTCTGAAAAACTTTATGATGCTATGTAGACTTTATTTTATAAAATAATAAAATAAATATGAATTATGAATTATGAATTTATGAATTGTTGTCTCATTTCTACTTGTATATACATACATATACTCGAATTTGGATTCCGTTACGCTTTCGACTAATGACTAATATAGATCAGCTTCTAATTTCGATTAGTCATTCCAATATCGCTATCTGGATCCCCAAAGCCAATAATAAAAAAATTGACAATTAAATTGCCGAATTAAAACAATGGAAAGTTGTTGAGTTATCATTAATAGAACGTAGGAATATTTATAATAATAGATTGTTAAATATTTGTTTTTGTGTGCTTAATTATGTGTGTGTGTGAGTCTGTTTGGCTTGTTATATTATTCAACTTAGTCACTAATTCGTTTCTATGTACAATTGTTTTAACTGTTTTTTGTTTTTTGTTGTTGTCGAGCGTAAGAAGCGCGAAAATTGATTGTAGCTGCATTTTGTTTTTGTTTTGTAACTCTTTGTTTGTTATTTAGAAACGTAATTTGCTTGCAGTTAATTTTCATTATTAGTTAAATATCATCATTATATCATCATCATTATTTGAAATCTCTTTGATCGGATTTCCACATGTAAGCGGCTTAATTACTATCTAATAATATAAAGTATTTTATTTTTTTTTTTTCGTTTTCTTTATTATATTTTTTTTATATTTCCTTATGAATTTCGGTGAGGTTGAAAAGGCATGCAAACATGTTGTGCATAATTCTTTGATAAAAAAAAAACCATTGCAAATTGAGTAAAATATTACAGCAATATGAATACGTAATCTATATATAATTTGGCGTTTATGATGCATAATTATACAATTATAAGCTAATAGTATATATATTGCTTATGTTACAATAACATGTGTGTTTTCATTTTTTTTTTCTATCAGAAACCTGAACATGAATAAATATAATAAATTAGCTTAATATTGCTGCAGTTTCTAGTAATACCAAACGTCTTGTTTTATTATTTAAGAAGTATTTCTTTAATTTCTGACACGTTTGCCATATTTGTTATTAGATTAATTATTGCATAATAAATTTATTAATTCATATTTTATGGACTTTCTAAAAAAATATTTTATTAGAAATCAAAATACCTTTAGAAAACGGAAGAATATTCCATAAATAAACTTTATTTTGAGATTTCAACCGCTGTTTCAGTAAAGTGTTCAATTTTCCATTACGATTAAAACAAAAAATAAACTTCTTTTTCTGCTACATTGGAAAAATTGCTTACTGAAGAATCTAGTTGCTCAAATACAACTGTGAATACAAAATATAATTAAAATGTGGGTGAAAGACAAAATCATGCAAAATAAAGTACTAAAAATTTGATTGCCGAGATCTAAATTTGATCTATAAAACTTGCTGCAAGCTTCAATACAAATAAAAACTAATAAAGGATATGTTTTTTAAAAATTTGTAAAAAGTAAAAAGAACTTGCATAATTAAAAAAAAAACTGTTTTCTTTTGTGAATCTAAAAAAGTTATTAAAATTATTAACATGGCTTTATTTTTCGCGTTATACATTTCGATGCTTATTTCAAACAAATGAAATTAATTCATTAAATGAAAACTTCATTGCCTAGATTTGTGAATAAAACCCTCGTGTTTAAAGTGTTTGAAGTTCAATATTTATAAACTCCACACAAGTGTGCAAGATTCACTTATGTATATTGCATAGAAATATAATATGAATTGTGTTCTCATGATATTTTTGTCACATTTCTTTAAACCATTAAATGATGATAAACTAAAAAAAATAATAATAATTTTGTACATTGTGGAACTCCATTAATATTGTTGTTGTTGAGTATATTTAAGTGGAAATTTCCTTCCTTTGATCTTTATTTTGTAACAATTATTTATAGGTTTGGATTTTATTGAGATTTAAATAAAATGTCATTGATATTTCATTTTTTTTTATTATAGTTTGCAAATACTTGCGTAGATAGTGTTTTCTAATAGTTAAGATTTGTTTTTAAAATCGATTTTTATTGTTGTTTTTTTTTTTTTATTGTTGAGTTGAAGAATGTTTTAATAAAGCTGAACCACATATAAAATAGAAATTAATTAAACATGATGATAGAAGATTGTTGTAGAGAGGAAAGTATACGTAAGCAGAAGAAGATTAAATGATTCGAGATGGTTACGCTTGTAGTAATAAAAGGATGTATATAGAGGGAGATAGCGTTTATGTTTATCAAATAATTTCCAGAGAGCGAAAGAGAGAGAAAGAAATAGAGGTGTCAGTGTAGATGTATGTTTGTGTGTGTGTGTGTGTATGTGTGTATGTGTGTTGTGAGAAGTTGTGATAGTTTTGCAAGGCTCAGTTATAAAAGATTTCTTAATTACAAGTGCATTGTAAAATGTAAGTATCATTTATATAAAATTACTTTCTTTTTTGTTTGCAAATTTTCAAGCTCAAATTGTAGTAAAGAATGCTTTAATAAAATAAATAGCAAAATATTATATCACTTAGTAAGGCATGCAGAAATATAGTATATAAACTGGGTATATTTATAGTAAGTTTGTATATATATAATTTTTTTTTTTGTTTTTTTGAAATAACATTTCAATAGAGTAGCAACATCCAAGAGATTCCATCATCGCTCTAAGTAACAGAAGGCTTAGCCAGTTCATAAGCGGATTGTGTGCATGTAAATTTTGTTGTAATAGCTAAATGATATAAATTTTCTTGAATATAAATAAATATTCTTGCGTCAGATATGCAGCGTTATTTTTTGAGATAATATCTAAGAAAAAATCAAAAAAAAAAAAAAAAAGTATATTTTTTGATCGATATTTTCGTAGCATATTTGATAGTTCAGTGACAGATTGATTGTCTGCGCATTGAAGCTAAGCTAATTTGTAAACAAAATTATTACACACACACACACACACACACACAATCTCGAGGATCGTTCTCATAAACGTGCTACATTGGAAGATAGTTTATTTTGCATACGACATAAGAACTTGTTGCATTGAATATATAGTAAATATTTGATAGTATATGCTAGTAGTAGTGTCCACATTTAAAATTCAGAAAGTTGCAAATTGGAGAAAACCGAATTTGTTGAATTTGTTGTGTGTTGTACATTAGCAAATTAAATTTGTAACAATTCATTCGATTCGATTCGATTATCAACAGTTATTGCTGTCACCGAACTCAGCAAAAAGGCAAAAGAGTCGAGAGATGAGAAAGCATCTAGAATTTACCTTTTTTTTTCTCTTTAGCAAGTGTGTATATAAATATTGTTATTATTATTATTTTTTTGTTTTGCCTTTTCTATTAACAGCTATAGCATACATATATATATTTATATATACATATAAATATTTTAATGCTTATGTATTGCTCCTTGCGGCAATTCTTGACTACAATATTTCAATTTTATTTAGTATAAGTAATTTGTTTCACAAAAAAAAAATCCAACTATAAATTTGTTAAAATTTATTTTGCGTGGGTGGTTTTGAGATATCTCTTCGACTTTTCGTTTAGTTGATTCGTTCATTTTAGTTTTAGCATTATCGTTTTCCTTTTTTTTTGCAAGCATTTCAATAAAAATGCCCTCATAATATGTATGTAGAACAAATGCCTAATATTTATGTATATACTTGTATATATGTATGTATGTATGGGATACACATATACATATACGAACATTTTGTATACTTATTTATGTGTTGCTTTCAACTAGCATATGTATATGTGTGTGTATATGTATATATTTATTTTAACAATGTATGTATTAGTTGTTGTATGTATAAGTAATTTTAAAAAAGCGTTTTCAATTATTTAAATTGGTGTTTTATGATTACAAATTCTGCATAACATTCCTTAGCGGCTTTTAATATTTAAATATATATGTATATGTATATGTAGATGTATATGTATATGTATGTATAATAATTATTTTCGCTTTATCGTAACATGTTATTATAATTTGCAATTAGTTGGAGTTTCACTCAAATCGAATTCATTTTCAATTTTCAGGGTTTGTTTTCTGTTTTCTGTTTTTTTTTTTTTTTTCATTTTTTGGTTTTTGTTGTTTTGCTCTATTTTTGTTTTATTTATTTTTGCATTCTAAGTTTGCTGGCTTCAATTTGTGGATTTTAATATACTTTTTATTTTTGTATATTTTATTGGCCGCGGCTTTGGGGCTAACAAGCTGCCGCCAGGCAAATGGCAAATGTATATTACGTATGTATGTTTATGTTTGTGTTCATGTGTGTTGTATTTGTATGTGTGTGTGTGTGAGTGTATTTGTGTATCTGTGTGTGGGAGGTAAAAACTTCTTGCAAATTGATTTAGTCAATAGATATCAAACCATATATTTTTTGTTGTATTTTATTGTGCACGAATTCGTTGACTCTGCTTCGGGGCATAGTTCCATCTCTCTTTTTTTTTTTTTGACAATCATGAAATTCAACGCAACTATTTATCTTGCGGTTAATCACCACCTAAACTTAACGCCTGAACTATACGTGGATCAGCTTTACTACCTTCGCGGAATTCTTCTAAGGTGAGACGATCATCGTGATTCTTATCCATCTGATCGAATATCTTATCCACTCGCTTCTGCGGTGTGTTCTCATCCTCCGTTTGCGGTTGCTGACCCTGCTCGAAAAGAGAATGAATGAATGTGAATACTCGTATATTCGACAAGGAAGTGCGCATAGTTCGACAACTCGCTGATCTCTTACCACCATCTGATATATGGCATCAACAATGTTGTACATTTCCTCCCGTGTTATGTAGCCATCATTATCGACATCGTACAGACGGAAGGCCCCTAAAGAAAGGAAAGACAAATGCATTAAGAAAGCAATACATTAAGAAGTAAAAAAGCTCCAGTCGAGAATAATATAATGTAGTTATAATTATATATACTAAAAATTGCGACTCTAGGCTTAAAGTTATATTAAATATATTAAAGGCAGACAAAATAAAAATTTGCATAGCTTACAATGTAATTTCTCATCCAGATTTCCGCGTGATGTTATGGAAAGCGCACGAATGAATTCCTCAAATTCAATAGCTCCATCCTGCCAAGAATACACATTAGATATATGCACATTTTAAATTCTTACAGGTACCTACATTATTTTCATCGAATACCCGAAACACCAATGAGGCAAATTTACTGGGATCCCCATCCGGAAAGAATTGTTTATAAATTTTGATGAATCCCTGTGAGCAATAAAGGTAAACATAAAGAAATCAGATAACTAATTACCACATTAACACACATGTATTTCCATATGTACATTTGAATACATTTCAAATTCTTATAAACTAAAGCAAACATGCAGCAAGCGCTAAAAGTATTCCAAATTTTCTTGCATATTCTTTTTGGTTCAATTTGTAAGTTTTCTCGATTAACATTTATATCAATATCTATTTATTGTCTTACAAAATACAATTTAGTTAAAGCAATAGTTTAAATGACTTGCGAAAAAGTTAATAAATAAGAAGAGTTAACTTTTAAGGTATAAAAAAGAATATCAAATGACTGAATGGTATAGAAAAATATTTAAAAAAATACCAAATTAAATTGTTTAAAAATAATGAGTTGTTACACATAATGTATACATTATAAAAAGAAATTTTCTTATTTAGGTTAGCAGTAAATAAATAAAAACAATTGCCCAATGCAATGCCAAAAAAGGAGTCTGGCCACAGACACAAACAAAATGCGATGATGAGTAATGTGGAATGCCAGAAAAGCATAAAGCTGAAATATTTAATATTTATTTCAAGTGCCTACTATAAAAAATTAAGTAAATAAAAGATGCCTATTAGTATTTCTGCTGTTGTTATTTGTCGTTCCCATTGGCTAAGTACGCGTAAATTGCAACTATAAAAGTCACAACTGCCTACAAATATATGCTGAAGTAGGAATCGCATCTCTTTAAACAGTTTTTTCCATTGGAAAATCGTTGCGGATAAAGGAACTCTAAACTGAATAAAATAGAATATGTATTGTTTGTTATACACAGGGTATCTCAATGTCGAGAACTCTTGACTTTTGCTATTTTATGGCACAGCGCATACAAAGAAAATACTTTAGACTGGTTTTTTTTTTGTTTTTCGTTTTTGTTATGGTTTTATGGTTTTTTGCTAATAGGATTCTTTTGCGGTTAGTTATGAATACATTGAATGCGAGTAGTTGAGAAAAACACAAGCGAAAATTAAATGGTTTTTAGATCTAAAATAATAAGTGAACAGCAAAACGAACTCAAATTGTACAATGCTCTACTTACTTGTTCAGTCAGCAAGCCATTCGGGCAGTCTTTGAGAAAACCTTTGTGCCTTTTTATCGTAGAATATTCAGAAGTCAATCGCAAGTCAAGATCAAGAGTTGTGTGTTTGTTTTTTTTTTTTTTTTTTTTTTGGTTTTTTGGTTTTTGTTTTGGATAGCACACAGTTCACAGATCATTCAGGTAATAGATGAAGCCAGACCAGAGAAAAGAAATCACAGAGAAAAAGAGAGAGATGGAGAATAGAGAGATAAAGAGAGAAGAGAGAAAGTGGGGGAGAGTTTTTTCGAGATTAACATAGTTACGAATACGAATAGCTTAAAGTTGTTGACAAAACTTTAAAGATACATTTCGGTTTTTAGGTACAAAAAGAGATTATATTAATGTTATATATTTCTTATATTTATACACAGAGAATCGAATGAGAATTATAAGTAAATATATATATATATAAAGGATTTGTAGTTATGAATAAAACCAGGGATATTAGTAAATTGAATTTGTGGTCGAAAAATAGCTGCATATGAATGAGAAAAATGTACACAATGTTAACGTAGTATTATACATAATTATGATTGCTATTATAATTGGATCTCAACACTTTGCGGTGCATTATTTAATGCCAATTAAGTTGTGCAGCATTTTACATGCCGATTGGATTGGCATGAAAAGAATTTCAACTTATTTACATGTTTGCGCATCGACTCGCGCTTAAATGAATTATTCATAATTATTTTTTTTATATTTTGACAGAATCTGAGTTGAATTTCGAAACGAATGACAGCGAGAGAGAAAATCACTATTTAAGTAGAAGTTAAATTTAATTAAAAGGCGTTTCATTAATACTAAATATTGTACAAATTAGCACAAATAATCCATAACAAAAACAAATGGAAATTCAATAATTCAGTTCTCACCATTGCCGTATCTCCTTCTCGGTAACTGAAAGGGAACAAGAAATTCAAACATTATTATTTGATCTGAATACAATTAGTAGTTAATGGGGGAAAAGTAACTAAGTTAAGATGTGAGCATAAGCCATGGTAAATCAACATGATCCGATTTTGAAAAAATAATTATTTAATTAACGAGTAGTTGCATGTTTATGTGGAATTAATTTCAAGCTTGTTTGTAAAAATCGTGAAAATGTTTGCAAGCTTCTGCTATTTTGATAACGAATTTAACAATAAATTTAAGCATTTATCTTTATGTTAAATCATAAGTTATTTTGAGTTTATTATTAATTTTTATAGTTGACATTTAGTTTTAGTATAATAACGAATACAATTCCTTATTACAATGAGATGAGCCAGAGCGACTAAGGGCATTAAGCTTGGTATTTTTATACCCGTTACCCATAGGGTAGAAGGGTATTATTACTTTGTGCCGGCAGGAAATGTATGTAAAAGGCAGAAGAAGGCATCTCCGACCCTATAAAGTATATATATTCTTGGTCAGCATCAATAGCCGAGACGATATAGCCATGTCCGTCTGTCCGTCTGTGTGTCTGTGTGTCTGTCCGTCTGTCCGTATGAAACACTGCATCTCAGAGACTATAAGAGATAGAGCTATAATTTATTCTCGACAGCATTAGTTATGTTTGCACGCAGATCAAGTTTGTTTCAAATTTTTGACACGCCTACTTCCGCCCCCGCAAATCAAAAAAATCGAATAACAATCGTAATTTTAAAGCTAGAATTGCGAATTTTGGTATATACAATAATAACTATAGTAGTTATGATTCCTGATTTGGTTACGATCAGATAAAAATGGTCGAAGTTTTTAAAGAAATACTTTCGTATGGGCAAAAACTTCTACTTACTAGGGGTCTTAATTGCTTTGGCTGACAATCTGGTATATTATGCCGTCTATGGTATATTTTGAATGCGGTACTATATCGATATACCACATATACCATTTGGTATGTTTTTAGTATTTTTGCAGTATATTTGGTATATTTTGAGAATAATACCGCAAAAAAATATTGCTTTTATTCAATATGGGTAGCGGGTATATCACAGTCGAGTACACTCGACTGTAGCTTTCTTACTTGTTTATTGAAGTGTTTGATTTGATTATAAATAATAATAAAAAAAGAAACATAAATTATAAATAGCCAAATTAAATATAAATAAGTTTGAAAATAATAAGTGAATAAATAACTTGCTAAATTTGTAAATAGAAAAAATTATCATTTACTTTTATTCTCACATCTTTGTCAAATTATTTATCTTTCCTATCTTTCTTAAAATTTAATACTTAGATTGCAAAAACAAATCATAGGTTTCCTTGTAACACAAAATAAATAAACAAATACATTTTCCCAATGAAAATCGAAGATGTAATCTTTAGAATTTACAATTTTAAGCGTCCCCTTTTTGCTGCATCACTCATCACAGGGTATAAATAACATAATCGGCAAATTAGGCAAACGGCAGTCAATCGGCGAACAGGCGAGTGAAGTATGCACATGATTGTTTTGTTACGGCTTTTATCCGCCATCGAATAAAGTTTGTATTAATTGGAAAATGAAATTCATGTTCGTAATGGCATTGAGGACTAACCGAAGTGAAATCGTTTGCGTGTGCAAGCGAGCACAACTCACAACAGTTCGAAACTCGCAACTCGAAAGGAACAACTTGTGTACATTCAACAAAAAAAAAATGTTGTAGAGTGCCGTTGGTGAAGGGAAGGGAAGGACGAAGGGAAAGGGGAAAGGGGAGTGAGTCGCTTCGCACGCAATGCAAGTTGGCAAGTTGGCTGCACTGTCGCTGAGCGAGCTCAAGTTGGGAAAAGCGTTCGTCCTTTGCATCAAAATATAATTCATTATAAGCCGCACAAGCAGCAGCAGCAGCAAAAGGACCCCTCTGGCCTTTGGCCTCTGCTCTCCTGCCCTCTGCTCTGTGCCTTGTGCCCTTTGCCCCGGTGCGCCTCGGTGTGTCCTCTTTTTAGCTCAGACCCCGGCAAATGAGCCAGTGGCACTCTTTTAAAAGTCTACGCACGCCAACGCGTCGTCTAAGTTAGCTTCGGGCCACGTTGATGTCGACTTTGGAGGACTTTTACTGCGGCTGCATAAATAATACATGTGTGGTAGTGTATGTGTGTTAGTGTATGTGTATGTATGAGTGTGTGTGTGTGTATCTTCCACCTTATGTGTCCCTCTGTGTGTGTTGATTTAGCGCCGCTAGCAGTAAAGCAAATTAGTTCATAGCCAGGCGCATTGAGTACGCTACTCAAAGATGCCCCTTCCATTCCATTCCATTCCCCTCCCATCCCCTGCCATTCTATCCCTTCCCCAACCCTACCTGTGCCCACCTAACCGCACTCTCCATCTACCTCAAACCATCTTTAAGGGTGGCAATAAAGAAAACGCAAAAAAAAAGTTTCCATTTAAATGTACTATACAACAAGTAAGAAAGTTACAGTCGAGTGTGCTCGACTGTGAGATACCCGCTACCCATTTTTAATAAAGGCAAAATATTGCGGTATCATTTTCAAAATATACCAAAAATACTAAAAAATACTAAAAATATACCAAATGGTATGTTTGGTATATCGATATAGTACACCATTCAAAATATACCATAAACGGCACAATGTGCCAGATTGTCGGAAAAAGCAACTTAGACCCCTAGTAAGTAGGCGTTTTTGCCCATACAAAAGTATTTCTTTAATAACTTCCACAATTTTTATCTGATCGCAACCAAATTTTCAGGAATCATAATTACTACAGTAATTATTGTATATACCAAAATTCGTAGCTCTAGCTTTAAAATTATGCTTGTTATTCGATTTTTTTGATTTGCGGGGGCGGAAGTGGGCGTGGCAAAAATTTGAAACAAACTTGATCTGCGTGCAAACATAACAAATGCTGTCGAAAAAAAATTATAGCTCTATCTCTTATAGTCTCTGAGATCTAGGTGTTCATACGGACGGACGGACAGACACACAGACGGACAGACGGACAGACGGACATGGCTATATCGTCTCGGTTGTTGACGCTGATCAAGAATATATATACTTTATAGGGTCGGAGATGCCTCCTTCTACCTGTTACATACATTTCCTGCCGGCACAAAGTTATAATACCCTTCTACCCTATGGGTAGCGGGTATAAAAAGCGGCATTTCTCTTCGTTTTTCCCAATGTGTGTATCTTTTTCATCCGCCAAAAGACGTGTTTGTGTGTGCGAGTGTGTTTGGCCTGAAGTGATTGTTAATCATTTTTTTTTTTTTTTTTTTTGGGAACTTTTCATTCATGCGCTTGCCAAAAATATAATGAGCAATAAGCCGCGTGGCATTTGACTTTTCCCTCTTTAATCTCTAAATTGAAAGTGACAATTTTGGTTACCCGAGTATCAGTATTTATTTGTTCCACAAACACAAACGATACTTAAAATGAATATACATACTATGTTATATATAGAAATACTTTATTTTATATTGCATAAGAAAGATCGTAGCAGAAGTCACGTTTGGTACATTCAATAATAACAACAGTATTTTTGATTCGATCAGTTAAAAATGTTAAAAGTTAAAGTTGTTTCGGCTGCCAATCTGGTCTATTTTGTTCTCTACTTGTCTAATTCAAATATAACATGTGGTTTAGGTTAGCAACTTTTCAGAATTGGATTTTTATATATTTTAATTGTGCATTGTTTTGCTTTTACTGAATATAGTATATTCAATACGTTTTTTAAGCTATTTCTTTGGTATAAAAAACAGCTCCGTAAATGGTTATACGAGTTTTAAGGATAGAGTATTTCACAGTTGCTTTTTCGTAGTTCACTTTTTGGGTGAACTGATTTAATTTAACTTTTTACGAACTCACACTGCTGCGCTTAACTCTGCACCTCGACGCACACACCTACATTGCATGTAATGAGAGCTTACCGCCTGGGAGTGGTCACATAGTACTGCTAATTAATGAATGGCTGCCAAAGGCCTTGCCATCAACCACATACGAGTATTCACAGAAAAAAAAATGCGAAAAAAACCAAGACCAAACGAAACGAAAAGAACAGAATATAAATATATATAAAATATAAGTGAGCTGCGCTGAAATTATGGCACAACATCAAGATTTTCTCTTTAAGCGCTGATCAAGTGATCAATATTTTAAACTACAATTTCAAGGATAAAAAGACATTAAATTTCATTATGCAATTTAAAATATATTTCCCTATTATTTAACTATATTGTAGTTAATATTGAAAGACAATAAGTAAAAAGCATTTGTAATATTAGTTAAAAGTGGTAATGACATAATACCCGCTTTAAACAATTTTTCAATAGGTACAAGGTATTTTTGAATCCAGCTGAGACTTGCATATGGGTGAATATTTATGTACGGTATGATTGTATGTGTATCTAAGTGTGTGTGTGTGTGAGTGTGTGTTTTTAGCTGTTTGCTCTGTGTATCTTTATGAACATGTGGTTGCATGTGAACTCTTGCTGGCTTTAAAGCTGATTAAGAAACTAACAGTTTCAGTTAAATATTCAGAGTACAAACTCTACTTTAAGCTGCTTCTATTTAATATTTACAATTTTGAAGAAAATAGATTATAAATATATAGAATAAAATAATACCAAAGAAATGTGAATTACATGTAATCATCATTATCACTTGCATTGTATTTTTTAATTTTTTTTTTTAAACAAAACTGTTTAAGTATTATTGATGTAAATTTTATGGCATCTATGTATGAATGTGAAAGTATTAAAAATATCCTACATAATGAATTCATCCTTCACTTAACTACAACCTTAAAATTGTGTTACTATTCAAAGCACTTTTTAAGTTAAATTGTGAAACATAATTTGTGTTTTGCCTACAGTTTTACTGCTAATTGTAAATTAATTACAACCCATTTATTGTGATGTATATAAAAAAAATTTAGTTGATCATAAAATGAAAAGAATGATTCACAAAAATTAAAATTAAATCTTGGCGGTTAAGACTTGTCATTGAAATACACAAATAAAATAAATAAATCAATGAAAAATAAGTCAAATATACAATAGAATGTGAATTTAAATGGCAAAACTATACGACTTCTGATATTAATTTTGTTGCGTAATTAAGCATAATATAAAATATGAATATGTGGAGTACATATGTGTATAAGGCACTAATGTACCATTTGGATTTTTAATTACAGCTAATTTCATTTCGTTTAAAGCACTTTGCAAGAACCCGCGTTGTAGCTGGCACAATATTATGCAGCATGTTGACTGTGACTGGAACCAGTGTCAAGTTGCCAGTTTGCCAGTTTGTCAATAAAACGAAGAATGAACGGAGCGTGGGGAAAAGCAGACAAGCACTCGAACATCATTGGCAGCCATTATACCACAGCGAGAAAAACAGAGATAGCGCGAGAGGGAGGGGGAACGGGAGAGGGAGTGACTAGAGCATTAGTGTAAGTGGAGAGGGGGAAAGGGAAAAGAAGAAGCATATTTTGCTGTTGTTGTATGAGCTTTAACTGATTTTGTTGTTGCTTGTTGCTTTTACACGTTTGATGCCAAGCAAAATGTCATGGGGAGACAAGCTGAATGTCCATTCATATGAATACGAATACGAATACGAGAGTGTGAGTGTGAGTGTGAGTCTGAGTACTCATACACACACACACAGAGAGTAAGTGACAACGTGACAGTGAAGCAGATCTCGACTTGCATTGAACACAACAAACAGAACAAGTGCAATAATAATTTCTACATTGAATTGTATTTTGAGTGCCCCGGAAACTGGCTGGATGCCAATGCGTGTGCAAAATGAACTGTCTCTCTATCTGTCTGGCTCAAGGCGCAGGACACCCATGACGAGCATCACTATTCCATTTTCCATATGCCAGCTTTTATCTCTCCCTGCGTGTGTGTGTGTGTGTCGGATTTTTGCAGAGCAAAAAGCAAAAGCATCTGCCAAATAATTGCAGTTCAAATGGCCAACCAATTTTCTCTTTCTCAGTCGCAATTTGCATTACGAATGTGAGTTTCGAGTATGAGTATGGAAATCATATTGATTTTAGCTAATTGCCGAGACCAGTTCAACCTTCATTCAAATTGATTAACAGCCAGACTTTCCAGACTTTCGGTTCATTGCATAATTTATTCTTTTTTGTGATTTGATATGCAAAGCAGCATACTCCTAGTTTGATACACGTACAGTTAAGCAAAAGGAAAAAAAAAACGAAAACCAACAAAAAAAAAGGCTGCACAGCCAACGAAAATATCGAGCTAAAGGTATTGCCAATAATGAAGCCACTTTGATCCATGACCCTCAAACAAAGTCAAAGTGCTTTTATTAGGCTACTAGCGAAACGAAAAGGAAACAAAATGGAAAAGGAAACAAAAAAGAAACTGCTTCGATATGGTTTGTGTATTAAATGTATTATTTGATCTATAGTAAACACAAATTTAAACGCTTTTTTTGTGCTTTATAGAGTAATATAGCTCTAGTTTATTCTAACTACGATATTTATTAGCTAATCATTAAGAAATTCGAACGATTGTAAAATATATGTATGTGTTTACCTTGATTACTGATGAACAATTTAATAAAAATACCGCAAGACTTTTTTGACAACCTTATATATACTGGTTATACAAATTTATATACCAAAAATGCTAAAAATTCTGAAATCAATACATTTTTCTAATGACCGAAGATAGCTGCTTCTTTAAATTATAAACTTTGTCTTTGCCCCAATGAAATAATGAAAAACTGTGTGTTCCATCTCCAAATCATATAAGTTGTATACTCAGTTAACCAAGCTTTATTCTTGCCTGAATAAGTAATGCTCTCTTAAAAAGGACTCGATTAAAGGGTCTCATATTTCACGCATAAAATGCAACTTGAAGAGGTTAACAGTCTAGCTGACCCATTGTATTGCTAATGCACAAAGAGTATAATAATAAATTGCTGGCAAGTAGTTGTGGACACAAAGCAATGAGCCACAGTACAGAGCACTGAGAGAACAGAGAACAGAAAACAGATAGTTGCACTTATTTCGCAATATGAAATACTTTAATGCTACACCATAATTCATATGGAGTTCAAGGCAGAGGAGTCTGACTAAAATGATTTGTGTACGCCAAAAGCACGAGAACACAGTTCACCAATGTGACTTTGAGAGGGGACAAAATAAACAAACAAAAAATGGAGGAGGATGTTAAGGGAAGATACTATGTACTATAGTATATATGGTTTTTTGTCGGATACTCACAGTATGTGTCTGTTGTCAGACGATCAATGGTGTCCTGCTTCAATTTGGAGTTCTTCTTGCCCATTGTGTTGCCGATGGGCTATTTGTGTGTACGTGTGTGTGTGTGTGTGTGTGTGTGTGTGTGTGTATAAGTGGGGTTGGGGTTGGGTCAGCGATGGGCAGCGAACGTTAACAGGTATTTGAAGGCGCGTGCCTTATCCCAAATCGTCTTTGTTTCAATCTGCAAGAATAAGTGACAAGAGATTAAAGATATGTAAGAGTGCGCGCGTGTCCCTATGTGTGTATGTTTGTGTGTGTGAGTGTGTATATCAGCTGCGAGTCAGGCACATTTTGAAGGCGCAATGTCATCCATCATGCAGTAACCACAGCCCATGCACCTGCCATGGTCATGGAAGACCACGATGCCCATGCTCTTCACCACCCACTCACCACCCACCCAGTAACCACCCACGAAGCAAGCAACGAGCGCTGCCGCTGCGGGCAACAGACCCGTTGATGAATAGCAAAATGTACTTTGATATTTAAGCATGACAGCAATGGTTTTTTGTGTGTTTTTCTTCAACCAACACACACACACACACACAGTCATATACCCATACACACATACACTTGCAGGTGAGCAGCGACATGACGACAACATCCAGGGACAATGCCTAGACGTTGGCAAAAGGAGCTGTCGTCAGTCACTCACTCATTCATTCAGTCACTCAGTCAGCCAGTCAAGTTGCGCTATTTCGCCAACTTTTGTGTGTTTCTTTCAGCTCGTCGTGGCTCCCACGATATTCGCTCCACAATTGCAATAAAGCAGAGAAGCAAATGCAAAGAAATCTTTAAAATAAATGCCATGATATAAACTGGCGAAATCTGAACTCAAGTTTTTTTCACTAAACTACTATAATTCTGACAGTCGACCTCGCCAGATGATTTAACTAAGCATCCGCAGCGATGGCGGCAATATGCAATTTAACTTCTAAATTTTAGAAAGCACGAATATCTTTGTTGTGTACTCTTAGAGTCAAAGTTATTACAATAGAATCAGAGAATAAATAAGTTTGGCAGTTGCAAACATATCTCAAAATTATTATAAGTATAAAATATAAATAAAATAAAATTTTTAGTTTTTAACTACATGAAATTCATTATTTGACCCAATACTAAAATTGTTTGTTAAAAATATAAAAAAATATCGAATTATGTAAAACATTTATATTTAATAATTACACTATTAAATTGGAACAATCAGAGCAAAATACTCATTATAAATTTCTATAAAAAATCAAGAAATTTTGCCTCTTATTAGATATCTATAAATGCGTACTCAATCTAATGTATACCTGCCAAAAATATCTCTACGCATTTCGTATTTAACACAATTTTATACCCACACATAAAAACAATTAAGAAAGCTTCAGTCAAGAGCGCTCAACTCATTGTAGTATTATTTCAAAAGTATATCAACGAAATATTCTGAAAATGTTTGAAAATATACCGAGGGCTGTATTTGTCATATAGAAATACTACTACTTACAAGATATGCCATAGAGAAATACTACAACTTTCAAAATATACCACAGAACACCAAATAGACTAACACCCAAAAAACTGAGATGCCGTTTTATGTACGCTTATATTGAGTAAAGATAATTCGGAATTATTCATATATATCCCTGATCTGTGATGTAATAAAAATGTTAGCTTTGAGTTTTCGGTATATTCCCATGCATACAACAAATGATTTACATATGTATAAGCTCGTACGCAGACCTCGTACTTAAATAAATAAAAATAAATACTTCCTTGAGCTTATATACAATAATATTGTATGCAGCCACATTTTGCACGCTTCCAAAATCCTAATCCTTTTTCGCTCATTGAAGCATGAGGCGTTAAGTGAATTTAGAAGCAAGACGAAGCTTGCATGTGATATAAACACGAGCAATAATAGAATACTTGAAACAATGACAAATTTGCCAGAATTGAGTATGACGCAATCACAGAACTAACGGCGCTCATATGTCTTATGTTATAAGGCGGCTTCTTCTCCTCATTTGAGACAAAACAAGTAAACAAACAAAATTCGCTGTGTCTGTGTCTGTATATTTTTTTATTATTTGATTGTGCTTCGTTGTCGTCGTGGTCGTCATCTGGCACTTTCATATTTTGTGTTCATGTCGCATTGGACGCTCGCAATTTTACAAGTTGCGGACAAATTTGATGACCATGTCGGATGTCGAATGCCGGATGCCAGAGAGGAATAGTATAAATAAGAGCAAGAAATGGCGCAGGAGGCAACTTTTGATGAAATTTCCAGGTGCGCACTGTCAACGTGCGCACATTATGCTCGCAAAACTCGACGCATCAGCAACAGCAGCAACATCAGCAACAGCAACAGCAATCCGCAAAAGGACGACAACAATTCTCCACGGATGTGGCCCAAATTTAACTGCCGCCTGGGGCATTGACGGCGCCTCAATTAAATTACTCGTAAAATAAGTTGACTTGTAATTTTTGCGACAACAACCAAACAACCAACCACAACACATCGGAATGTGCCCGACTATAAGATATCCTGCGCAACTCATGCATATTTCATGAGACAGTCAAACCCATCTCTCTGCTATCTGGTATAAAAATTTATGATTATGTGCTTCGAGATATACAAAAATAAATCGCAATAAACAAATACAGTTGCGGAATGTTTCTCAGCTGCCTGTTGCAAGTATTTTGCTCAATTCAATATTCCCTTTCTCGTAATAAAAACAATGAATCAATGCAAGAAAAAAAAACGAAATCGCTTAATTTGATTAACGTTATGCAACTAAAAAACAATGTATTATTAGTTAATTGAAAACAATATGATTTGCATAAAGCAAAAACAACATATTTTTATAGCTAATTAATACACACGTAGCAGCAAAAGATTCAATTAGAATTGTTTGTCACTGCGATGAGACAAAAGCAATTACCGGCTTGGGTCAACAAAGAGAACAAACTCTGACGGGGCAAGTTTCTATAATATATATCTTATAATATGAGAACTGAGAATGTCTGTGGAGCAATATCGTAGCCAGGCATCTTTCTCATACTGCCGACGGAAGTTGTTTTGTGCCAAAGGCAATGGACAAGGCGAAGCTGTATTTGTCAGACGGCGAAATTTGAATGAAATGAATGTGAAGATTGTCATATTACTCAGAGCAGAAACACTTGCACGTGAACGCTACGAAAAGTCGATTACATGGATCCCCACATAGACTTCATTGTTGCCTCCTCCGCTCCTCCGCCCCTCCTCCACCATCTACTTCTCTGTCCTTCAAAGTAAAATGGACTTTTTGCAAAACATTACGTTATTTCCGGATATACTAGAAGTGCAGTTGTGAAGCTTTTGCTTTTGCTGTTGCTGTGGCGTGCATTTCAAATTATATAAAATGCCCGATGGCGTCGGACATTAAATTGAATAATTGCCAAGCGACTTGTAAACACGATGGATACGATGGCGCAAAAAAAAAACAGCAAAAAGCACCACACGAAACACCAGCACATTGCCCAACGAGTGTTAACGACAATTTGTTGGTTTTTTTTTTTATGCCTCTTTTTTTTTGGGTGCAGACCAAAAAAACCACATTAAAAGTGGTTGATAGCTGAGGCCAGAAGAGCCTGCAGCTGGGCAATCTTAGATTGGCTGCAAATGTTACGCGAATGTGTAGAGAATACATTACACAAAAAAAAATGAATGTTGGGCTAATTGATTGAAAATTTGTCTGGATTAAGGCAATGTTATATCAGATGGCGATTGACTGAAACCCAGTGCAGAGGTCGAGAGTTATTTATGCAATAGCAAAAGCAATGAAGTAAATGAGGGAAAATATTTATTAAAAAAGCTAGCTGATGAATTTTTCATAATTAGATACTACCTTGGTTTTATTTTTATGCTCAATTGTAAACAATTTAATAAATATATATTACATTTATTTGTTATTTAAGTGTGCAACGATTTGTCTGATAAAATTCAAAATGAAAACTCTGTTCAAAATATCATTAATATAAATATAATATATATCAAATTCCTCACGAAATTGAATCTAAGAACAGATTTATGCCTTGCGAAATATTGGAATTTATATAAAAATTGTTTGCAGTAAGCGTATCGTATTTTTATGATCAACTAAGACACTAGTTTCTAAGTATTTCTGCTTCTATGCAAGCAATTTTCTTTTTCCATGACTTGCACTTTTTAGTTTATACTCTCAGACAATAAAATATTGCCCAGTACTTAAACATCCTTTAAAGCTAGTCGTTTATAGCACACCTACAGACAACAAATTAATGATATTGCCAGACATTTACTTAATAAAAGCAGCCTAAGCTGCTATTCGTGAGCTATCTTTGCACACTTGTGATTTAAGAGTTTCCGTTTGTGTCAAATTTGCAAAATGTAGTCGATTTTATTTACGATGCGATTTTAGAGTATCTTGCTGTCGTTGTTCGCTTGCTTATGTTTGTGTATTCGATTGCTTTTGTTTTTATTTGTGCCATTAATTTTATTGAGTTGTCCTTGTTGCGAATCAAGTGGCATGACAAAAAAATACGTATACTTAATAACAGACAGTTGAGTTGTTCGTAAACGATGTTGTTGCTCTTTTTGTGTCTTATATCATGTGAGGGAAGTGCTTTAATGTATTGTGTGTCATGTGATTGTTTTAAACGATGCAACGATGACTACGTGTATGATGTGCTCGACATGCAAAACACAATTTTTTCCTATTGCTGTTGCTGCTTTTGTTGTTGCTCTTTGGTCTAGTCACAATGACTACGAGTTACTTGCAATGAGTGAGGCCCGAAAGTTCAAACATTCAATGTGAAATTTGGAAACTCAAAAGTGCAAAAGCAAAAAGCGAACCTCTGTTTTTTTGGTGTTTTTTTTTCGAAGAGAATGTTGCAACACATGTATTCTTGGCTATTACCTAGCGTTGTAAATTATGCAAATTTCGAACAGCAACACAACAACTTACTGTAACTCCCAGCTACAAACAACTATCCGCCGAAAGTTTTGCACACGAAACCGAAAGAGATGGAGCAAGAGAGAGAGAGAAAGAACGAGAGAGGTAGAATGTGTGTGTGTGTGGGAGAAACGGAATTAGAAAGAGGAACCTAGGCAAAAAGATAGAGAGTTGAAAGTTGGAGCCAAATACACGCGCGCGTAAGAAAATTTGCATAACCTCTTTCATTCTGATTTGATTATATTCATTCAATTTCGGAAGCCACGGCAACTTTAGCGGCCGCCACAGCAACAGAATCAACAAAAAGTTAAAGAAGAAGAAGAAGAGGCGGAAGGAGAAGAAGACTATCGCTGTGGGCAAATATAACGGTGGCAAAGCGCAACAACAAAGTGTCGAAGAGTAAAAGGCCCCAAAGCAAAAATGGCCGCACAGCTTCTAAAGGCATTTTTCGGACACCTTTTTCGGTTCGGCTATGAGAAACAAGAAGAGCACACACTCACACACACACACACACACAAGAGCAATAACAGCAACAACAAAAATTGGAATATATTAACACAGTGTCTTCTCTGTGCTGTCATTTTGAATACGTGTGTGTGTGTGTGTGTGTGTGTGTGTGTGGGGTGGGTGTTACCCTTTTTGGCCTGGTCCGACAGTCTATTAGGCTGCCTTTTTACTCAACGAATGCAGCGCCCTCCCCCTCAAATCTTCCATTACCAACTCAACTCAACTCGCTCTCTCTCTTTCGTTCTCACTCTCTCTTTGTCTCTGTCTTTCCGCTGTCATGCCATCCACTCGTTATATTTTTGGGCAATGTTATTTTTTGTCGTCGTCGTCGTCGTCGTCGTTGTCGTACCTCTCTCTATTTGACTAAGTAAGTCGTTAAGTTGTCAGACTCGTTTTTCAGTGCGGTCTTCCCAAAGGTTCCCTTCCGTCTGTCCGTCTATTCGTCTGTCTGTCTCGGCATTTCTATCTCTCTGTGTTTCTGTGTCTGTGTGGGTGCAAATTTTTGTAAATTTATCTGGGTGTGTGTTGTGTGGCTTTATCAATAAGTCAGCCGCATACTTGCGACCGTCGACGACTCTGCATATTTTACTCAAATACACTTGACATTTTCTGTTTCTTATTTTTTTCTGTTTTGCACATGTTACACGACAAAAAAAAAATATGAAAAGCAACAAACGTATTGTAAATGTCATAACATGTCGATAACAACAACAACAACAAGAACAACAAAAAGATTAAGAGACAATAACAATTGCTTGGGAAATACCTTCGATGTTCACCAACAATTGGAATCGAGCCGGACGCCAGAGAAAAACAGACACTCACACTCACAGACACCGCTCACACACACAATTGTTAAATGACAATAATATTATTGAATTCTTTTGGTTATTTTTTGTATATTTTGAATGTTTTTCTTTTGGAATTCGAGAGGATGGGAGCGAGCAAAAAAAAAAAAAATAAGAACACGCTGTATGCTTTAGATTAGACGCTCGCTCGCTTGCTCTTGACCCCACCAATCGCAGCACTCGTGTTCCGTACTTGGCAGGGTCTGAAAATCAACTGAAAAGCTTCGGTGCGCAATCAACAGTAGGTCGAATGTCCTTGTTGATACCACCGACGACCGGAGCCAAACGACGAGGAAGCTCAACACTCGCACAGACACAAACACACACACACACACACAGACTCACACACAGAGATTGTGAAGTTATGCTCTTTAGAAGCGAGTTGGACTTTGCTCCCGGAGCGAGCTTTCAAAACGATTTGCCGAAAAAAGCCTCAGTCAGAGTCCGTCTCTCAGGACACAGCAGCCAGAGCCAGAGCCACAGCCACAGCCACAGCTTCAGCCGCAATCGCCATCGCCATGTCGCAATCGGAATCGCAATCGCAATTTCTATGCCAATGGCAATGGAAATTGCGCTCAGTGCTCGACATTGCCAAAGGCAAAACACACAAATACATACACATATAATATCGACAGAATAGTTTAATTAATCGCTGCTTTTCTTACATATCGCACATTTTTTTCTTTTTGCTCACTTTCTCTCTCTCTCATTGTTCATTTTGTCAGCTTCCACCACATCAAATGTGCAACAGTAAATTAAATCAGCTGACGCATTGTGATTTGTTGTCCCTACGGAAATTTGTTCATTTCAAAAACCAAAAAAAAAAAAAAAATAAATAACACAATAAAAAAAAAAACAAAGTAGAATGCTGTGTGGAAAGGTCATTAAATAAATAAATGTACGTGCTATTATTTGTAGGAGAAGTAGGAGAAACCAAATTAGCTTATTCAAGCTCTCGCCCATGTTGAATACAAATTCCATTCAGCCGAAAAGTATGCTGTAGTTTTTTTTTGCGCCATTTCTAAGATGCTAATTTGCGAGGAGGCTACAGCTTTAAACAATTTATTATAAATCTTCCTTATAGTTAGCAGGAAGTATTGCTTTAAAAATCACTTTACGAATTTTAAAGTAATATACTTTCACATAAATATTTTATTTTGCAAGTAGTATATTATTTTATTTAAGAGATAATTTTTAAAATGTGAGAGAATTAGGGAACAGAGAAAAATTATTGTTCAATTCTCGAATGTTATATTCGAAAATTTATCATTATATACATATATTTAATTGTATTCTTTGATTAACAAGAAATTTCTGTTGGCCAAAATGTATTTTAAAAATCAAAAGAAAAGTCGTTTTTGTATTTGATAAGCATTCAAATTATCTTTCTATCTATATCTTTAAATTTAATTCAAAATAAAATGAATAGCAAGAAGCAATATAATTTAAGTTGTGAACTAAACACACACTTCAAGTTTAGAATTTAAAGTACATTAAATCTAATTTATAATTCTTGAAATTATCATGGAGTACAGATAGTCTTTTATCTCTTGCCCACTGCAAATTGCAGTCGAATTGTCACCGGGTGTCAGCTGCGAGTTCATGCTCGCATTTGATATCACTTCGTACATTTCGTTATCGTCGGTTGGTGTGAGCTTTCTTTTATGAGTCAGTAGTCGCTCATTAATATCAATTAATTTAATGAAGAGTTAGATTAATTTCCAGCATCCTGTTCGCATTTTCAAGTCATGTGCTACATGTACAGCACACATATTTTGTTATTTTTTTTTTTCTTTGTTGTGAAATTTTTAATTACGTTATGCATTTTGTTATTTTCTCTTATCATTTTTATTAATTTAAGTTCCCTACCTGACCTAAAAAAAGAAGACGGAAAATGTAAACCATCAGCCCATGCTGCGTATACGAAATATTATCGCATTAATATGTACGCGGGCGCTACGAGTGAGCTTGTATGTGTGTGTGTGTGCGTGAGTGTAAGAGAGTGTGTTCTTTTGTCTGGGATGCGAACGCTAAGAAAAAGGCACAGGCATAAGAAGTGAGCGATTTGTAGTCGACTACAAGATACCCTCTTGTTCACATAAAATATAATAATAATAATAATAATAATAATAATAATAATAATAATAATAATAATAATAATAATAATAATAATAATAATAATAATAATAATAATAATAATAATAATAATAATAATAATAATAATAATAATAATAATAATTTTTTTTTTTTTTTTTTTTGAGGTAGGGAAGAAAATGTCTACACACCACCATAGCGACGTCTCAAACTATGGCTGTGCGGGGATTGCATATGCATGCTGACCCGCTAAAAACTCCCCTTTCGCTGTTTCAGGGCGGAATTTCCCAGCCCGGAACCGCATTGAATGCGCATAACTTCAGGCTGGGCGCTCTGGTGTTTTTTAGCTCATCGTATCGCCTGCGTCCAGGCGCCTCTTTTTGCGTCGGAGGATTCTCTCGACGTGTCTCGTTATTAATTTCCAGTTTTGCTCGTTACTTACGAGCAGATTGGCAACGTTTTGAGGTCTCCAGATTCCATCGATCTGCGATTCAAGTAGCTCTCTTTCTGTTTGCCACTGAGTGCATGAGAAAAAAGTATGCTCTGCGTCATCTATATCGGCATCGCCATACACGCAGCTTGGCTGTTGGCGTAGTCCTCTTTGGTGCAGGTACTTTCCGAAGTATCCGTGCCCAGAAAGTAGCTGTGTCAAATAGTAGTTTACTTCACCGAAATCTCGGTTGCTCCATATTTTTACGTCAGGTATTTGTTTGGCAGTCCACCTACCGGTTTCGTCGTTTGTCCAGCGATCTTGCCACTGTTGCATAGTTTCCTCTCTGGGGTCGGTGTCAGATTCTTGGTTATTTTGGCGCTTTAGCCAGGTGCGCCGTCGCTCTCTGGCCTTCAGGTCTATAGGGATTTCGCTGCTAATCACCAAGACTGCTGCTGTCGACACTGTCCGGTATGCGGACGTTACTCTAAGTGCCGCCGTCCTCTGAACGGCCAACAGTGTTTTGCATTTTTGTTTTATGGACAGGGTGTCTGCCCATGCTTCAGACCCGTAAAGCAGTATTGAGTTTACTGTTGACATCAGCAGTTTACGCTTACCCTCAGTTGGGCCACCAACGTTTGCCATCAGCTTACTGAGTGATGCCACTGCCCTTGACGCTTTTTCCACTGTATGGTGTATTTGGGTCCAGAAAGTCATTCTTGGGTCGATACGGATGCCTAAGTAGTTGAGTGATAATTTTGTTTTTATTATGTCGTCGCTTACGTGCATGTTCACTTCGAGAGGGATGTGCCGTTTTGTTAAAATTATTAATTCTGTCTTCTCTGTGGCGAGCTTTAGACCATGGGTTTCGAACCAAGCCATTGCTCGCATCATGACTTGGTTTAGCTTCCGCTGCGCTTCCGTCATGTCGCGTGCCTTGATGATGGCGGCGATGTCGTCGGCAAACCCGACCAGGTTGCAGTCGTCTGGCATTTCTATTGAGAAGATGCTGTCATAGCTAGCGTTCCACAGGTCCGGGCCGAGGATAGAGCCCTGTGCTGCACCCGAAGTGACGGTCTTTCGCCTGGTCCCACTTTGCGTCTGGTATATCAGCTCTCGGTTGCTTAGGTAGCTGCGGACCATGCGCATCAGGTAGGCTGGTGTTCCGAAGCATAATAATAATAATAATAATAATAATAATAATAATAATAATAATAATAATAATAATAATAATGATAATTTAGATGTATCATATTATAATTTTTATGCCATATTTAATTATTAAAAAGTTCAAAAGTTATTATTATAATATTATTATTTCTATCTTTTCCCATATACCCTTCATTATAGCCCGGTTGCTGGCAGCGTTTTCAACGGGCTAACGGCATACAAATTTCGCACACAAGCTTGGAATACAACCAATTGACATTACGAGCGTTAACTCCTACGCAAGCGAGCGAGCAAGACGAGACGAGACGTTACGAGACGAGTTAGTTCCTCTTAGTTCCTCTCATCCCAGACAAGAGATTGCCAACCACCACGTTCATTTTTTGAAAAAGCTTTCTCTCTCTCGTTCTCTCTATTCACCACAAGCTTTCGTTGAGGACGACGGCAACTTTAAGCTTCTGTTCATAGGCGGCAGTTTTGGCGCCTGCCCGCAGCTAAAAAACACAAAGAAATCTCATCTAATCTAAATGCGTCAAATCAGCAACACTCATTTCCTTGAGCGCGATACTGAGCTCCCCAAAAATTTCGATGCTTGTTATTCTTAACCATGTTAAAAGAGCAACAACAATAACAACATTGGCTCGATTGGCTAACAAAATACTTATCAGACACAGTGAAAACGTTTTCTGAACTTTAACATGGCATTTGCAATACAATACAAAAAATAAGAAGAAATTGCTTGAATCGTATAAAATTCTGCAGCCCGTTTTCAAAAATCACGCGGCGCAAACAAAAGCAGCTCGAGGGCTGAATACTTTCTGCAGTGAACGCAATGGGAGGGGCACCCAACAAATGGGTCAAATTCGGGGTCAAAGTTTGCATGGCAAAGCATCTTGAAGTCGGCAAATGGCAAAAAAACATTGTGTCAGACTCGGAATATTAGCCAGATTCCAGAACACATTTCGCGGCTTCGCCAATAAGCTCATTTTCTTCTATGATGTAATGGAGTATTTTTGCAGATGTCTGTATTTTGTAAAACCCCCAGATGTTATTCAATTTAAGAGCTGCCAAGTTTCGCGTCGATGCCATTTTAACTAAAGTGTGGAAAGAGTTTATGTTTTTTGTTTTTTATAACATAAATATTTTAATGTGTACATCCACATTATCTAGATTTGACTTTTATTAACTATCTCTTTAGAATTTATAGGTTTCATTTGATTTTAGAAAGAAACTTGGAATCTTTTGAAAAATTTTAGTTCTTTTTTAATCAAGTGTCTCTCGATTCAAGTACTATATTACTTAAATATGTAATAAGCTACAGAAAAAATATGTTTATTAATTACTTTTGAAATTTCACAGTTTAAACAGTACAATATCTAATTACTTTTTATCAAAAAGAATTTATAAATGACATTTTGGAAAGTATTCACAAGATTGGGCTGTAAAAAACAAATAAAATATATAGCAAACACAAACAATTTTTTTTTTTTTTTTTAAATCTAGATTTTCAAATATTTTAATATTTTACGTACTTGGTTCAATTTTGGGGCTTCCCAAGCATGAAACAAGCTTACAATCTTGAATTTAAAGATTAAGCAATATAGATTTTTTGTAGAATTTTGAGTGTGATTTAAAAATAAACATTTTTGGTTGAATTTTAACATTATATATTCTTCACTCAAGATTTTATGCTTGATTTTAGAAAGTTTTTTCCTTCTGTATACTTACATCACAAAAAAAAAACTACTGATGTTTAGTGAAACAGTTGCTTATTAATGATGAAAATGTTACAATATGTATTTAGATTTGCTTCAAAATTGTATTGCTTTTGGTTACATATTTAGAAGTCTATAAAAATCATCTAAATTTTAAATTCATTTTTATTAATTATATCTTGTGGATACTAAAAATATTAATTGTAGTTTATCAAATATAATTGATGAAAAGAAATATTTAATATAAAACTTTTAACTTGTACTATGGAAATATTAACTTAAATGTATACATTTTTAGTAAAATACGAAACCATTAATTAATAGTGAAACTATTATAATATTTACTCATTTCTCTTTACCGTAGCCGCATATCAAATTCATGGGATTTTCAAATTCTCTGTAATTATTTTCACCTGGATGGTTTTGTAGTTTTCGTCCTCGTTACAGCTGCTGCTGCTGCTGCTCAGCTCAAATTCCAACCCGGTGACCTCAGCGCTGTTTGTTGGGCATCCAAAAAGCAGCCCAAGCATTTTATGTTATGAATTTAACATGCGTCGCGTGGCTTTTAAATAACATAATAACCCAGTTGAACTGGCCAATTGGGACGATAATCAGGCTACTTATTTAATATACCACTTTAACACTGCGCTGCGGCGGAGAGAAGCGCAGAGCAGAGCAGCGTAGCCGCAAGATTTGATTAATAATGTAATGCTTGCTTTGCCTACTTTACGTTTTACAAATTGAAAATACGTGTATGAAAGTAAGCGAACAATTTCTTATACAACAGCTGCCTTGATACAATTCTTGTTAGCTCAAAAGAGGTTCCGCAGTTATTAAATTTTTTTTGTTTTTCAATATTTATGCATGTCTTTGTGCCTGCAGGAAATGTATGCAATAGCCAGAAAGCAGCTCCTCTGAACCCATAAAGAATATATTATATATTCTTGATCAGCGAAATGTAAAAGTCATGTACGTCATGCATAGCCTACAGAAATGGGGTCTAAATTGTTTTGGCTGACAATCTGGTATATTAAGTACTCAATGGTATATTTTAATGGTACTATTATATCAATATACCAAAACAATCCCTCGGAATATTTAAATGATTAACTGTATCAACATACCAAATATATATCTAACTTGTTTTACTTTAGCTTTTTACTTCTTTTTGAGCTAATAAAAAAGTGTAATAGATGCTTATAAAGATTGCGAAAATTTACACAATTTACTCCGTCACACTAACTGCAGCTAATTACGACTAGAGAAGAACTTTCTGCCGCTAAAAGACGGAATAAATCAGATTTTCTTTTTAACATGCTGAAAAGTCGAGGAGAAATGATGGATCAGCGGCGATATTCGAAATATCTAACGTGCCTTAAATTTGACTGATTGATATTTCATTTCGCATTCACAGCACGAATTTTAATACTAAAAATAATAAACGTCAATCATCAATCAATACTATATATGTTATATACATATATGGCAAAAACATCAGGTATCAATCAGAGTTGTGGTTTTTGTGTGCCGCCGAATTAACCGCATTCTATCTACATTCACACACATGTGGGTATGTGGTATGCGTGTGTGTGTGTGTGTGTGTGTGTGTGTGTCTGACTCACTTATAGAAAACGTATTGCGAACTCAGCACAAAGCAAAGAGACATCTCTGAGTTGTAAATTCCACAGCAAATCAGGTCGGAGAAATGCGATTACCAATCTGGCAGCCAAATTGGCAGCTCGATTCATTTGTAAATCGGTTGCCATGGAGCTCTCTTTCTTTTTTGGCTTTCAATCAGGACTTTAAGCCCAAAAAAACAAAATGCATGAACACTTGGTAATTTCAAATATTTATTTTGATGTTCTCAAAGAAAAAATAATAAACAGCTCGTTATTCTTTTCGCGAAATAGCTCTAAAATAAAAATGCCATATTCTTTTGATTTAAAATTGGAGCAGTGTACGAGAGTAATCAATGTTAAATACTTAAGTATGTACATATATTTATAAATACTCAACGACGAGTATGTGCAAGCGTCTAAATATGCCAAAGTATGTATGTGTGTGTGTGTGTGTGTGTGTGTGTGTGTGTGTGTGTGTGTGTATAACATTAGTAAACACACACACATGCTGGGCATAATGTGAGCGAGAAAAACAAGAGGCTGGAGTAGTCAAATGGTCCAAAGCAGCTGGAGGAGGCATGGCATGTAGGCTAAATCTGAGCAAGCTCTGGAAGGTGTCTACTAGCGGCATCCAAACACCCCTTCCCCAAGTCTCCCCCCTTCTCCTCTACACACACACACACACACATACCCACACACTTTGCCATACCGTCTTCATCCGGTCACCCGACTAACCGTCTACGTAGTCGCCGCGTCGACTTTTTGCCATCTTGCCGTTTTCATCCCAGCCCTTTGCTCCGACTATTGCCTCCGCCACACAGTGGATCAAATTGAACAATATATGATGACATTTTTTAATGTGAATTCAAAGCTAGACAAAAACCGTATTTTATCCATTTCAAATTTGTTTCAATTATAATTATTATTGTAAATGAAATACAATTTTAAAGCCTATTCTCGATTTAAACTATTGAATTTGTAATATTTATGACTAATTATTGGATAATTTAATAATGAAAAAGCCAGCCATTAGTTAACCACAAACATTAGAATGAAATACAAATTTAAAACACATTTATATATCATTTTACTATTTCAATTAAAGGTAGCAAAAGTCTATTTCCAGACTTTACTTAACAAGCTTTCAGTTAGCTGTCAAAATTTATTGGTCAAGTGAATAACGAATATTCATTCTTTAACAAATAATTTAAAAGTGCAAGAAATGGCAATATACTATAATATAAAATAATAATCAAATCCAAATATGTATAAACAAATGTTTAAAGCTATGTAAACCAAAACTAAAAATATGCTGATTAAATGTTGTCTTCAATTTGTTTAGATTTGTAGTATGAAAATATGGAGAAAGTATCTCAAGAAATAAATCAAATTAAATGGCTAACAAATGTCTAATCTAAAGAATTTGTTCTTAAAGTTTGTCTTCAATTAACGTAGCAACTAATATA
The DNA here is from genome assembly GCA_019972355.1 of Drosophila kohkoa. Classification (NCBI taxonomy): domain Eukaryota; kingdom Metazoa; phylum Arthropoda; class Insecta; order Diptera; family Drosophilidae; genus Drosophila; species Drosophila kohkoa. Next base: position 1,307,990 of record BJEL01000077.1, read on the forward strand.
TAAATATAGAGAAAATCTCTCTCTGCGTCACATTAACTACAGATAATCACAAATATTTCGACAGCTCATAAAAATAATAATAAAAACTAATTAGTGGCACATTTAAAGATGCTTACATAATATGAACTTTAGCATTTAGTTCATAGATCATAAAATTCAAGGCAAATTGAACTGTTGGCAGCCACTGTACGTTCGTTTGCTGGATAGCTGCAAGTAAACAGCATTTGAGTGTAGTGTAAACAATTATTGACCTCATTCATATTTCTCGGGGCGCTCGCTCATTTGTCTTTGGCCTCAGCAAATGATGAAGGCAACGCAAGGCAACTCAGCGTGTGTGTGTGTGTGTGTGTGTATGTGTGTGTGCCTTGTGCCCGAGCACAATTAAAATTTTGTTGTTGTTCTTGTTGTTGCTCGTTGTTTTTGTTTTGTCGTTTTTGCTTTTGTTGCGTTACGTTGTTGCCATGTCCCCGAGTTACCTCTTAGCCAACAGCTCATCGACAATTTGCAGTTGGAAATCAATTAGCCCTGACAACAACAGCGAACAACAGTCGCCAGTCGACAATCGACAATCGACATTCGAGAGTCAACAGAAGACGGCGACGGCGACGACGGCGACGAAGATCTTGTAAGCTCGTGTATTACAATCATGAAATCTCAATAAGTTCTTTGCTTGGCCTTTGGCAAATGATTATAAGTGCGAGCGTACAGGACAAAGCAGTCGGGTCAAAGGCCAAACAGAAATGAACAAAAACCAAATGAGCAAAATCACGATAATCTCATCAACAACAAAAAAAGCAAAAGCAAAAGCAAAAACAAGCATGAATTGATCCAATCAAACTTGACTGCCTGATACCCTGTCATTTGGCAATTGTGTTTCTCTAAGAAGTAAATTTGCTACACAGTAATATATTAATTAATTTGTCATATAATATACCCCTTTTGGGGTCGCATTTTCAGGGTATTATAAGAAATGGAAACGAATAGAACAAAACAGAAGAGAAGAGAAAAGAAAAGCAGATGGAATGCTGAGCGGCATGTTTGCAGTCGCCTCATATCCTCCTATCGAAGCATGCAATCAAGGAAAACACGCATTATCCAGCTAGCTTTCCTCTCCTCTTCCACATACACACACACACACACACACCCACACACACACATAGACAAAGCGAAACACACACGCGAACTCATCGAAGCTTACATACGAGACGGAGGATGTCTGCCTCTGCGACGCCAGCATAGCGCTGGTTTAGCATTTTTATGTGCCCTAACCCCAACCCCAACCCCAACACCAACACCAACACAACCCCCAATAGCCCTCTGTCTTCGCCTACAGATACATTATGTAGTTGGCTTTATAGCAAACGATTTGCCAAACACAATAAGAAGAGACGACCAGAGGACCAAACCAGACCAGCTAGGCAAACTAATAGAACGCAAACCCAAACCCAAAGCCAAATACAAAACCGAAACCGAAACAGAAACAGAAAGCGAAAGCGAAAGCGAGCCACCACGAAAGCAGCACTACAATCAAATGGCATATAGCGAGACCACAAAAGGCTTGTACAATGTAACAACACATTATCCATTCGTGGACGAGGCGACAAAGATGTCGATTTCATTCAATTTATTATCAAAATCACAACGAAATCTTGTTTTTGTCTAGGGGATATAGACATTTCCATGACATCACATTTTTCAAGCATCTCAAAATAATGCCGAAACTTCTTATCGGCGACTGAGTTTGATTTGCAACTTATTGCAAGTCATTTTATTATTAATTTTATCTAAAATGATTTGTATTAAAATTCTATTGATACATTCCACAAAAATCAGATGTATAATTTGTTGGGCTGTCAAATAAGTTGGTAGCAGTAACCAGATTATTGGGATTAAAGAAAACAAAAACAACAAAGTTGAAATGCAATCTTTATATTCTTAATATGTCTATGTTATTATCAACAACATATCAAGCATGTTATGTTATGCTCACATTAATAGTAGCTGTGCAAAGATTGTCAATCTTATTTGTAAAGATAAATCTCCAGAATTTACATTTAAGCATTAGCTTTCACTGGCTACAAATTTGATTGCTAAAAGAACCCATTGAAATCGGAATAACATTAACTGAATTTCCCAACTCCAAATTGTTAACACACACATCAAGGCAATGACTCAAGTTCGCTTACGCAGAATGCAGAGACAAGCCGCCGAACTGGTGCGTGATTTCTATGAGTCACTGTTGCTGCTAACTCTCGGTCTGGCGATGCAGTGGAATCAATGGCATGTGCTACGCATTTTGAATGCCAACAGCCTGTCCGAAGAAGAAGGCGAAGCGACTCAACCAGAGCCACGCAACTGGTCAGCAGTATTTTTTACCAGCGGTCTATTGTTAACCCTATTACATTATCGGCCACAGTGGATCAAAAGGCACTGTTCGCTGATGCTGCGAAAGTTCTTGTTGCTGCCAGAGACATTCGGCCTTCTCTTTGTGGTCGACTATGTGCTGCTCTCAATGTGGCAGCCGCTGTTCAATTTTTGCCATCAAATCATGCATATGTTGGCCACTTCGCAAGGCAATTGGTCGAGATTCATATTTCACTTCTGTCCCAGTTGTTCGGCTTGGCTCATCAACGATGCCGTCTACCTAATGCGATTCATAATCTCACTCGCGTGGTTTCTGCTCGCCATCGAGGCGTCAGAGACCAAATGGCGTCTCGCCATTGACTTTCTGTTGCTGGGTCAATTGCCAGAGGTGAATCGCAGACGCAGACGCAGACTTCGATTGCTGTATTAGATTTCAAAATTACAAATACTTTTAACACATGTAAATGGCCTTGTTACAAAATCATCAATAAAATGTAAACAATTTCAATGATATTTTAATTTATCTGTGTTGCTCTCATTACCGTAGCACCTCTGACTCAAAAAGGCCTTAAATGGCCAGCAAAACAATCCAAATTGCTATACTCAAAGTATTTTGCACTTTCACTCTATCCAAATTTGGACTAATAATTTCAAATAGATCACATTTACATTGCGGCTTTTGTTCACGAGAGCAGAGCAGCGCAGCGCAGCGTTTTTAACGTGAATTTTATTGTATATACAAATTCACGATAATTCCGCCTTTTTCCGTTACACCCGCAATTTCGAAACGCGCTGTTTCTGTTCTGGAATCTGTATAATTTTTCTCACAGTAGCCACTAAATTTTCCATAGACCTCAAGCTTATTCTAATGATCTGTTCATTTGTGAAACTTGAAATCTAAAAATTTCTATTTACACGATTCTCATTTTATTTAAGCACATTTTTCGCAATTAAAAGTCAGTTTCGCCAAGCCAAAAAAAAAACCAAGCGAGCAACGGAACGCAACGCATGAACGCTTCTTTAGTCGAGAGTAAATGTCTACCAAAAGAAAAAAAGAAACACCCTTCGCCCTAACACATATCCTAGCACATATTTTCACACACAATTAAACGTATATATATAAACACATAAAAGCATACACGCTAAATGCATATACAATACATAGAATATATATTTTTTGTATATATTTTATACATTCGCTTAGTCAAGCCAAATTCTTTCTAGAATAATTAAATTTTTTTGTTCGTTTTTAATGTTGTGCGATTTGTTTTTATCCGTTACAAATTTGTGTTATTGATTAATGTTTTATACAAGTTTTCTCGTTTTTATGTTTGCATTGTTCCATGTGGTATACTTAATGTTAAGTATACGCCACGTGAACTTTACAAAAAACGGCATCTTTGCTGTTTTTAGCGGCATTATATATTTCCTGAGTTGAGATTGTAGAATATGCAATATCCTTGTTTCAATTTTGTGGTACGCGCGGTATACTTAATATTAGGTATACGCCTCGTGATTTTCATGAAATCGCGATCTACGCATTTTTTAGGTGGATTCTATATTACTTGAGCTGAGTGTTTAGGAAATACAAAATTCTCATCGCTATTTCGTGGTAAGCGGGGTATACTTAATATTAAGTATACGCACCACAATTTTTTTGACTACTTGATCAAATTTCTCCTGTTCTATATTTTGTGTGTTTAGAGTTAAACAAATTGGAAATCTCATTGTAAATGTTATACTTGGAATTACAAGTTCTCTTCTCAATTTCATGGTACGTTCTTGGTGCATACTTAAAATTACGTATACGCAACGCCTTTAGTGCAATTAACGTAATTGTTCCTTATGTATTTTTTAACATTTCAATAAATTGAGAGTGTAGAGAATTTAAACACCTTTTTCCAATGTTATAATAAGTACACATAATATTAAGTATACGGCACGTTGTATTCGTAAAAACGATTTTTGTTATTTGAAATACTGCAAATGAATTGATCGTAATATTTTTAGCAATATACATTCCAAATTAAGTTTATACATTCATACCTATACTTAAAATACTTATACTTAATATTAAGTATACGCCAAGTAGTATTCATGAAACAAATTTTCGTGTTGTTTGTAATCCGAAATACGGCGTATGCATTGATTATAATAATTTAATAAATTTATTAATTATGCAAAACCAAATAATTATGAGGACATTACTTTTTTTTGTTTGTGAAAATTTTGTTGCTTAGTTTGAGTGAAGTTTTCTTGAATAACTAGAGAAACTATTTATAACACAAATTCTTATTTTGCTGTAACTTGTGGTGTTCATATCAGATTATCATAACAATTATTGATTGAATTAATCAATCAATGACGTTCAAAGCTTGTAGCAAAACTGTTGTTATATTGCTAGAAAGCGATTTGAAAACAGAGAACTGCTTCGTCGAGTGTTCTCTCTTGCTTTTAAAATCATTTTGTGATTTGACTTCTCAATTTACAAAGGCTGAGCCGTGCGTGACAATAATAATGCTAATAGGCAAACTGGATAGGTGAGCACTCTCGCAATGAATTGTTACCGAAACAAAATTTGCATTCTGGCCGCAACCTTATATGGCCAGAAGCTTATTACACCCATTTTCATATTTCACAATCAAGCGTTCTTAGTTACGCATACGACGTGTATGTTACGTACGTGAATTGTTCTTTTAAGTTATTCAATGGGCATTTTCTCGGTTTCGTGGCTCAACACACACACACAGAACGCACAGTTGCCACTTTCTCATGCGTTTAGGCTTGCGTTTTAATTATGATATCATGTGGCCTATATATGACGCACACACAATGTGGGGGTATAAAGTATAGCATATTATATGACGCATTAACATACCTGTATGCAGCTGTAGTCACGTCCACAGACTGACCAACTGTGTGTGTGTGTGTGGTCAAGTTGTTGTTAGAATAGTTGCTTTATTGTTTTGTTGTTTTGTTGTTTTGTAGCTGTTTTTGTTTTTGTTTTTGTTGCCGCTACTATTGTAAAATGCTGTGGTTGAACAGTTAAACATGAAACAACAATAACTGATTAAACTTAAGTAATTATAATTGTAGGCCACACACAGAGAGATAGGTACAAAAACACACACCGCGAGACAGAGCGAGAGAGAGCGAGAGTGTGGCTTAAACAAAGTGACAAAACCATTTAGCGCATTAGCGCGCACATTTAATTAGAGAGGACACGATAGGACACGGAATAACTAAACGGGCTAACGCGAATTTGCACGACAACCGACGGCGCCGCAAAAGAAAATTCTAAATTTCTACAGACCAAAAGAATTAATGAAAATAAAGCACATGAAAAATAACAGCAACTAAAAAAAAAAAAATCACCAAAAAAAAAAAACATTACAAAAGAGAGAGAGTGAAAAAAGTTGGTGTGTTTGTGTGTGTACTTAAAATATGCACAACCGCGCGAACCGAAAATAAAATAACAATGAGGAGAAGGCAAACAGCGAAAGGCAGGCGAGGCAGAGGCAGAGGCGAGAGCCCAGCATGCAACTTATGCGAATGGCAAACGGCAAACGAGTGGCCCACAATCCGCTAAATCCGCCCAGTGGCAGCCGCCAAAAGCAACAGCAACAGCAGCAACAGCAGCAGCAGTCGCAGCAGCAACAACAAAAGTAACAGCAGCAGCAGCAGCGACGTCAACAACAGCAACAGCAGCAGCAGCAGAAGTAGAAGCAGCAGCGGAAAACGACGTCGACGTAGGCGGAACTACAATAAGAAATTGTAGATTGAGTATTTAGGAATGGGAAGTGGCGATTGGGAAGTGAAGAGTGTGGAGAGCAGAGCATGGCTGGCTGACTGGCAAATTGGAGAGAGTGGAGCGTGGGGACGTATTGACTTTTGCATTTTTGTGTGCAGGTGCCGACAGTTGTTGTTGCTCTCGTTACTTGCAATGACTAATTGCAAAAATCCAACAGTCAACAACAACAACAACAACAACTGAAACGACGGCAACATCGATAACAACTTAGCCAGCCAATATAACAAGTTGAAGCGAAATCATTTGCGGATGAAATACTACATGCATCGTCTATAAGCGACCAGCATCATTAGTTGCAACCGCTGGTGGTCTCCTTGCCTAAATATAGTACCACCATAATTAAAACAATTCGAATTTCTTACTATGAATCGTCCAACGCTGCAAACAATGAGTATTGACTACAAAATACCTGAAGCCCGAGAAATTATAAAAAGGGAATTCGATTTATTTCAATTTATTTGAAAAATTGTATAATAGAGGTAACTATTTAACAAGAATATAAATGTAAAAATAAATAAATTATTAGAAAATGTTAAGGCATGTTAATAAATAAATACAAATTTTGTTTAAAAGGAAATTACTTTAAACTTTTTGTTTACAAATATTAAAGAAATGAAAAGAAATTTGTTAAATTTGCAGCCCGAGAAATTCTAAAAAGGGAATTCGATTCATTTCGATTTATTTGAAAAATTGTATAATAGAGGAAACTATTTACAAAAATATAAATGAAAAAATAAATAAATTATTAGAAAATGTTAAGGCATGTTAATAAATAAATACAAATTTTCTTTAAAAGGAAATTACTTTAAACTTTTTGTTTGCAAATATTAAAGTAGGTAAAATAAATGAATAGAAAATTGTTAAATTTGAAAATATTAAAATATGTAAATAGATAAATACATTTTATTAATAAATAATTTAAATTCGATTTATTTCAATTTATTTGAAAAATTCTATAATAGAGGAAACTATTTACAAAAATATGAATGTAAAAATAAATAAATTATTAGAAAATGTTAAGGCATGTTAATAAATAAATACAAATTTTGTTTAAAAGGAAATTACTTTAAACTTATTGTTTGCAAATATTAAAGTAGATAAAATAAATGAATAGGAAATTGTTTAATTTGCAGCCCGAGAAAATCTAAAAAGGGAATTCGATTTATTTCAATTTATTTGACAAATTGTATAATAGAGTAAACTATTTAAAAAATATAAATGTAAAAATAAATAAATTATTAGAAAATGTTAAGTCATGTTAATAAATAAATTCAAATTTTGTTTAATGGGAAATTATTTTAAACTTTTTGTTTGCAAATATTGAAGACGGTAAAATAAATGAATAGAAAATTGTTTAATTTGCAGCCAGAGAAATTCTAAAAAGGGAATTCGATTTATTTCAATTTATTTGAAAAATTGTATAATAGAGGAAACTATTTAAAAAAATATAAATGTAAAAATAAATAAATTATTAGAAAATGTTAAGTCATGTTAATAAATAAATACAAATTTTGTTTAAAGGGAAATTACTTTAAACTTTTTGTTTGCAGATATTAAAGTAGGTAAAATAAATGAATAGAAAATTGTTAAATTTGAAAATATTAAAATATGTAAATAAATAAATACATTTTATTAATAAATAATTTAAAATCAAATTAAAATAATTTATTACATTGTTTAGCTTTGTAATTTTAAGCTTGGCACAGCTATGGGAACTACACAGTAATCAAAAGCTGCAATATTTTCGTCATTTGGTCTAAGTACAAAGCGTATTGAAATAAGCGAAAATTGAAAAACATTTCAGCAGTGTGAAGATCGTTCAGGGCAGTGAAACTAGCATTAATTAATTGAAACCACAAATGAGGCATAAGTTTTGTAATATATTGCACTTAGTCATCGTTGTATTTTTTACATCTTGATTCATGAATGACTTTGTGACATTTCTATTGCATTTTCAGTAATCAAATTGATATTTTATTCGAGTTTGAAGTAATGAGTATCGTTTTATAAGTAATTTGTTAGATATCATTATAACTTCATTTACCTTAATTTTATCTTTATCTAATGATAATTAATTAATTGATTATAAATAATCATTTCAAAAAAATGCACTTGCTCAAAAGTTAAAGGAAGTCCTCAAAATTTGCAGCAAACTATATTCAGTTTCTTTTTGCAACTTAAGTCTTTAAGCATTTAATTATCTTTTCTCTCTTTCAACCTTAAGCGTATTTATTGTTTCAAAATATCGAACTGCATTATTGCCGATGCACACGCATTAAAAATGTTATTCGACAGGCTCGATTCGGTTGATTGATGTGCTTGGATTACATTTGTCTGTTCAGCTTGCATTTTTCTTCTCTTCTCTTCTTTTTCGTTTCGTTTGTATTAATGTTAATGCCATAGTGTGACTGCCTTTTATCTGCAGCCATTTGTTAAATAGCTCCATGATTTATTAAATAGTTGCGTGATTCTCTTAGATGATATATTGAGGTGATTCCAGTAATTTGTGGAGAGACGAAAGTATATTATCTTATTGATCCGATTGAGTTCGTTGCTTGCAACAAATGCTGAATCAACTTTGACTTTGTTTTCTTTAGAATTTTGCTTAAATTTTGTTAAGTTTGTTCTAGTAATGAAATAAACGAGACTTCTACATAATGCCGCCTAAGGATGTCCTGACATCATTATCAATTTTGCAGTCATTCTTTCAAGCTGCCATCTAACGCTTCTCTGCTCATCATAATCTCTCTGCAAGCGATGCTGTGATGCTCTGCTGTGGCACGCTAATTGCCTGTGCATCACACGTTGCCTGTGCAATGGCAATGGCAGCAGTAGTGGAAAGTAGACGTCTGCCTTTCTGCATATCTAGGCTGCCTGCCTAACTATTTATAATGAAAGGCTGCCAAATAAAAACAAAAATAGCTTTTATACTGTTTTCTTTTTTCTTTTTTTTTTTTTTTTTTTGTTCTTTGTATTTTCTATCTATAAAATTAGCTCTGCCAGCAGCAGAAGCGGCGGCGTGCAAAAACGAGCAAAACAAATAAATAAACGACACAGATAAATGTTGCCACAATGCAAAATTATTTGTTGTATTTATTTAATTTTGTATTTTTTTTGTTGCCTACGTACATGAATTTCCAATTTTCGCTCCATGAACAATAACAACAAATACACATTTTTACAGCATTTGGATTTCCTCGCATCGGCTGGAAAGCACCTCATTCTCATTCCCAGTCGCATTCCCATCGTCCATCGCCCATCGTCCATCGCACATCGCAACTCGTCCGATCAGTTCAATTAAAACAAATAAACAATAATTTGCTATGTTCAATTCCCCGGCATTTTCGTTTACGCGTTCCGTTTATTGCCGCATTCAAAGCCCCGTCAATTCTGCCGCAGTCGCTGCCGCAGTCGCTGTCGCAGTCGCGGTTAGCGTCGCTGTCGACATTAGCGTCAATGGCACGTTCGCGACTGAAGCAGCGCCTAGTCGGCATCCGCATTCGATTCTGCTTAGGTGCGTCGATTGGCTTTTGGCTGCCGCCCATTAAATGCGCCTCATACGTTCGCAGCTCCAAAAAAAATTACGTTTACGAGTTGTGCGTTCTCGCATTATGGCCAAACTATGAACGTGCCAATGGATCCAGCGTCGACTTGTTTCATTTTCGTATTAACTGCATGCAAAAGCTGAAAGCTCAATGCCCAAATAGCTGACTAAACTAAAACACAACCAAACAGCGGGCAAGTTAATTAAATTCAAAGTGCAAATAGTCGCCTTTAAGATACCTACTCATTTAGCTCGCTTAGCGGCCACTTCGCTGTGTATTTAAGGGCAAATTTTACTCGCTTAGAGTCAAACAAAATCTATAACTTTATTAAGTATTTTTATACCCGCTACCCATAGGGTAGAAGGGTATTATAACTTTGTGCCGACAGGAAATGCATGTAACAGGTAGAAGAAGGCATCTCCGACCCTATAAAGTATATATACTCTTGATCAGCGTCAACAGCCGAGACGATCTAGCCATGTCCGTCTGTGTGTCTGTGTGTCTGTGTGTCTGTCCGTCTGTCCGTATGAACACCTAGATCTCAGAGACTATAAGAGATAGAGCTATAATTTTTTTTCGACAGCATTTGTTATGTTTGCACGCAGATCAAGTTTGTTTCAAATTTTTGCCACGCCCCCTTCCGCCCCTGAAAATCAAAAAAATCTAATAACAATCGTAATTTTAAAGATAGAGTTGCGAATTTTGGTATATACAATAATAACTATAGTAGTTATGATTCCTGATTTGGTTGCGATCAGATATAAATTGTCGAAGTTATTAAAGAAATACTTTTGTATGGGCAAAAACGCCTACTTACAAGGGGTCTTAGTTGCTTTGGCTAACAATCTGGTATATCGATATACCATATATACCATTTGGTATATTTTTAGTATTTTTGCATTATATTCGGTATATTTTGAGAATAATACCTTTTATTCGAGTACACTCCGCTGTAGCTTTCTTACTTGTTTTAATTATTTTATTTACTTTTACTTATTTTGTTTGATCCTTTTGATAACAAACTTTTTATGCTCATTATTTTCAACAAAAGCAATTTTTGATACCCTTTTTTCTTCTCTAGAAAAGTCTACTACTATTAGTAAATAATAACTATAAGTACACCACTTTATGATACTCTCTATGCCAGAAATGCTCACACTCGATTTTAGCTTATACCCTTACCATCAGCAGACGATATTATGCAATTACGTTAATAACTCTTAAACTGGACACGTAAAAGCGACGATGAAATAATCAATAATCAGTCAGCTGCTTCAGCCACTTACCTGTTATGTGTTGAAAAGTCTGACTTCTGACGGGAAATTAATATTTTCCTCTTGCCATAAGCAGTAAATACCACATGAATTACTTATTTCTGAAGACCCATAAACAATATGCCATAACAAAGTAATTTTGGTAGTAAGAAGTTCATCAATGATTTTTGCTTTTAAATAAATAGCCTTGTAATTAGTGCTTATTGTTAATATTATTAGAATAATGAATTTGATTGCAAATGTGCTAAGTATTTTTCGAAATCTAAATGTTAATCTCTTAGTATATAATTGTTATTTTAATGAAAAAGCGAATATTATTCTTTATTGCAATGAGATAAGGCAAAGTGAATAAGGCATTCAGACATCTCTTAGAATATGGTCAGCAAATTTGCAGAAAAACTATTGCTTATATAGTATGTATCTTTTTATCTCCAATGATGCTGCTGCTTATGTAAAGTACTTATATTTATAATTTCAATGTTTCAAATAAAATATACTATGTATATTCGCAGAAAACACATTCTAACAGCAAATATGTTGCATAATTTTAGGGTTACCTCAAAATGATATTTCCTTTCTCAATATTTGCCTTCAACTTGAGTTGTCGGCAATAAAGTGTAATTTTTGTAATCCTATTTTTAGTTGTTCAAACAGATTCATTGACAAACTATTTGTGTCTGCCTATTGCCTGTGCTGTGGCTGCTAATTCACACTTAATGGAGTCGGGGAAATGCCTTTCTCTGCATTTTATTTGTACACATTAAGCCACCCTTTAAAAGGAATGCGATGAATGCAAAACCTAATCAAATCAACAGCAAATCCGGCAGTCCAAAAAAAAAGAAGAAATTAAGTGATTTAAAGGCCAGTTTAATAAAATGAAACCGAATGGCTTAAATGTAATGAATGTAATCAACACACACTGACTAACAAGACTTTAGCTTGTGTTCAGATTTTCATTTAATTTCCTTTTGTGTGTGTGTGCACACACAAAACTATACCACAAATTGTCAGAAGTCAATGAGCTGATACAAAGTTTCTGGTAAAACTGTAAAACTACCCAAGCCAAAAAGAAGCGAAGCAAAATGTCCTTTGGGGGGACTTAAAACTTAAGGTTTCTCTTTCGACATTTCGAATGCCAGTCACAAGATTGAATATTAACTGCTTCCATAGAATCGATTATCATTTAAATTTAAGAGGCAGTTCATTATGCAGTAATCTTCTATTCAAAATGTATAATGCTACTTTACAATTTAATTTCAAATATCGTTCATACGCACTGTGTGTCCATGTATGAATTCTGTAGCACGCTCCGATCATTAAGCAAAATGCTGTCTATTCCACACGGACTGACAGCTCAGCTCAGTTTGTAGTACTTACTTGTCAGGTTCTCTCTCATAATTACCTCAATGCCAAGTGAATCGCACTAAAAGCGAGTCAAACGCTTCTCCCCTCTCCCCTCTCCCCTTCTTGCATCGAGAACAACAGCTGTTGTGTTCGCATTGGGATTTTGCGGCACTTGTGCTACTTGAATTTCATGGACACACGTGTTGAGGAATGTGTGCTTTTGGTACTTACTTTCCTGAGGGAGGTTATTAAGTTAATAGTTAGCTTGCAGTTGGCTATATCGTTTTAAAATTTTTATTTGAAGTAAGTAATATTTTTCTGACAGTAACAAGATAAATTTTCCCCTTCGTTTTCGTTTTGTTTTATTACTTAAAAAAAAAAAGATGTATAGTAAAAGAATTAGCAGTTTTTTACTTTATGGTTTATAAGTAAGTATATATATATTTATATATATACATATATATATAAGTATATATAAGTATGTGTATACATTGTAATCATCATCGTAATAATAAATAACAGTATATATTTATATAAAAAAGAAAAGAAAAAAACAAGATAAAAAGAAATCAAACCAAAAGAGGGAAATCGTTTTCGTTATTTTATTGTTTCGATTTTGAATTAAATTTCGAGTTTTCATTGTTTTGTTTTTCTGTTTAGTTTTGGGTTTTTTTTTCGTTTTTCAAAGAAATCTGATTCGAATTTTGCTAATGAGTATCACTAAAGTTGTGTGTTATTTTTATTTCCTTTTTTTTTTGTTTTCTTGTTTTTTTTTGTGGTTTTTTTTTCATAGTTTTCATTATAAATATGTGTATATTAATTATAAATTTTTACGTGTTAATGTAAATGTTGTGTTGCTCAGACATTGCACATAAAATAATTATTACAATATTTGATTTGTTTATACCAATTGTCAAGTTACTATATAATTCATTATGTATTCCACCGTATATAATGTGTATAATTTATGTAAAATATTGCTTGTGAAACGTTTAACTTGACATTCGTGTTGCCCACGACAGCTTCAACTTCAACTTCAACTTCCATGCCATTTTTCCATTGCAAATCATATAATATTTTTTAATATATTTTATAATTCATATTATTACTTTAATTTTTTTTTTACCTTTTTTCATTATGGAAACTATATTAATTTATTTATATATATTTTTTTTTCGTTTTGTTTTTTTTTTTTTTTTTGTTTTTCTCATTAATCGTATGACAATTGACTTCATATTATGGCTCGCTTGATGCCAATTCTCTTAGCTGCATGGCGACAAAAAAACAAGTTACTTACTTACTGTTTACTTAAGACCCGTCATATTTGGTGTTAACAAACTTATCTCTTAGTTCTGGGCGGGGCCTTGGCTTAGCCTCAGTTAAATCTTGTGTATTTATGTTTTCCTTTTTTTTTTTGCTGTATTTATGTTTTAGTGAGAGTGTGACTGTGTGTGTGTGTGTGATTGTTGGTGTGTGTGTGTTTTTTTGAAGTGTTATTTACAGCGTCTTTGTTTGTGTGTGTGTTAAGTATAATTGAAGATAAATTTTCTGTTTTCAGATATATTATTATTTTCATATATTTGTGTTGTTTTTTTTTTCTTTTTCTTTTTGTTACGTTTAGCTACTAAACTACAGACACATTTGTTTTTGTCAGCTATATCACTTTCGAATTATTTAATTATTGATTAAGTTGTCATTTTTATTTTTATTTAATTTTGGTGTGTAGCGGTGTGTGTGTTTGTGTGTGTGTGTGTGTTTGTTTGAGTGTATTCATATTGTGTATGTTATTTAGTTATAGAGTATGTTATATTTTTCTCATAATATAATATTTTGTTCTTTCTTGTTATCGAAGAATTTCAGTGAGGTTTCTAGAAGCGTTTATTTTGCTTTTTCAATTTTTTTTTTTTTTGGTTTTTGCTGTTGTTTGAGTTTTATTAGATTGTTGTGCTTATTACAATAAAGATTTTAATATATTCTTGTATTTTTTGGTATATATCTATATGCATTTATATGTGTATATGCGTAAATCTATGCTGAATTCATTATTTATTTATGCTTCTTTTTATTTGTATTTTTATTTTTTCATTTTTCATTGATGACTTTGATTACAAAGAGTTAGACGAAAAATGAATGCAGTTTGTTACGAAAATCTTCAAAATTAGAATCAGAAATCGTTAGATTTAAGTATTTAAAGATAGTCAAGCGGACACACAGACAAATAGTATTTTGCAGTAGCTTAAAGCAATGCGGCTCTCAGAATTGGCATATACTCATATATATATTATTATGTTTTATTTATGTATTTATGTAGTTTGATTTTGCTTAGAATAGCATCTCTCCATTATGACAAAGAATTGCGGGATCTCTTGGGTTATCATATTTTTGGTGTTATTCTTTCAACGATTTCGGAAAAAATTATCTTGTTCAGATTATGTTGGGAGTGTTTATTTGGGTTCACAGTGAAAGCAAGCAAAATAGACAGAACAGAAAAGAAGAAAACCCAGTTCTACACACATACATACATACATACGTTAAGAGTAAGGAATATGTACTATTATAATACTTGTATATGGAAAGAGGCTATAATAAGCAAAGATAATAATACGTATGTTTATAGAAAGTATGTACGTTGTATAAATGCTAGTATACAATTATAATTTTGAAAATATCGAAGCGATTGGACAATTTGACTTAAGGCCACGCATTAAAGTAAAACGAAGAAGAAAAGAGTAAACAGAATTGAGAAATACGAAATGAAATAAGAGCCATGTCCATAAGAAATAGTTAAAGAGTTGGCACTAGAATAGAGATAGTGATCCAATGTGTATACGAGTATTTCATAAGGAAGTACTAGAGATGTATGAAGTATATGCACGATGAGGGAAACAGCAAAGTCATTACACTGTCCATACTAGGTAAGTAATATGTAGAAAGTTGGGTGATGAAATATGGCATGATTGATTGATTGATTGATTGATTGATTTGATTTGATTTTTGTGTGTGCTACTGTTTTGAAATTACGAATTAGCAAATATGTAATACAGCTTATAGAAATATATGTAGACATATATATAGAGATATACGCATTTGATATACACATATATATATCTATAGATATAAATACATATTTATATGTATATAGATAGATTGTAGTAATAAATTATTAACTGGGTTAGTAAATTAATGTAATAATAAAGCTGAACCGCATATAGAATAGAAATTAAATCGTATGATGGATTTGATTTGAGCTCTCGTGCGGGGCTTTAACTCTCTCTCTCTCTCTCTCTCTTTCTCTCCCTCTCTATCTGTCTCTTTCTTTAAAAAGTAATACTTGTTGTTGTTGATGTTTTTCTTGTTCTTGTAGTTGTTGTTGTGATTGTTGTTTCTCGTTTGTAGCTTAGTAAACGTTTTTCTTTTTTCAAAAGCTTCAAGTTTCGGTTTCGTTTTTTTTTTTTTTGTTGCTTGTAGTTGTTTGATGTTTATTTGTTTGTTGTTGCGGTGCGTTGTTTATATGCGTTTTGTTTATCATAAACTATGTGTTTTTGTTGTTTCTTTCTTTTTGTTTATTTTTTGTTTGTTATGTTGTCTCTTTCTTTTAGGCTATTGTCACGGTAAAAGTGGCGCAAAACAAAAACAATTCAAAAAAAAAAAAACAAATTTTCAGAAATTTCAGAATATTCTCTTGGCATTTATATAGAATGCGTTTATGTGAAATTCTGTCAATGTGTGCATATGTTTGTGTGTATGTGTGTGAATATAAGAGTGTGGAAATTTTGTGTGTTTTTGCCTAATTACAAATATTGCGTTAAGTTTTGCGCTGCTTTGCAACTGTCATTGATAAATGCCTTGCGTTTTTTTTTATGAATATTTTTATTAATTTTGCCGCTGCTATTGTAATTTGTTAGTTGTTGTTGCTGCTGCTGCTGCTGCTATTGTTGTTGTTGTTGATTGTTGTTGTTGTTGTTGTTGTTGTTGTCGCGCATATAATCCTTATAAGGTGTATTGTATACATATACATATATCGGTTTGTCTCTATATAAGTATGCATGTTTGGTATATTATTTTGCTTTCGTATATCAACAATGCTTAAGTATTGCTTTTAAATTATTTTCAATTTTTTTTTTTCATTTTCATTTTTTTTTCGTTTTTAGCATTTATAATCAATTTTTAAAAATATTTCGAAGGCTGCTCTCGTTATTTGTTATACTTTTATTTTTAAGTTGATTTTTACGTTTCGTTTTGGTTTTTTCGATTACTTTGTTTTAAATGTGCCATTGATGTTTTGTTATTTATTTTTTATTTTTTTTGTTGATGTTTCTCTATTTACTAATAATTTGTTTCGCAGTTTCATATTCAATTAATTAATTATTTATTGAATTTATTTTGTTTTCTTGTTTTGTTTTTTTTACTTTCACATTATACCGCTATGAACTGCGTTCTGACTACGCCACGATTTAAATTATAGCCACATTTTGTATGTATATAAGTATGCTTACACATTTGGTATGCATATGTATATAATTAATTTATATATATATAATAAATTTGAATTTTGTCTTTCATTTTTCATATTCGTATATATCAAAAAATTATTATCATTTTGAATGTTAATCGACGCGCGAAATCGGCATTAAATCTTTTTCATTATTATTTATTTTTGTTTTTTGTTTTTTTTTTTCCTTTTTTTGTTATATATTGAAACTTTTGTTGTTGGCGATTCTGATTTCTGATTGCTTTAACGGTTTGTTTTTTGTTTTTTTCTTTTATTTATTTACCAGAGTGTAAAATGTTAAGTCAAAAACCAAAAGCATTTCCTGTTATGTTTACATTTTATTTCAAGAAACTTTTAGCTGCGATTTTTTTGCGTTTTTTTCTTTTTTTTGTTTTTCTTTTGCTCTGTTATTAACGTTGTTTTTAGTTGTTGTTGTTGTTGTTGTTGCTATTATTGTTACTGCTGCTGCTGCTGTTGCTGTTGTTGTTGTTGTTGTTACAATAAATAGTTTGTTGCGCGTTTCTCTCTGTCTCTATATATATATATATATTAATATTGATTTTAACCACCACCTAAACTTAACGCCTGAACTATACGTGGATCAGCTTTACTACCCTCACGAAATTCTTCTAATGTTAATTTTCCATCATGATTCTTATCCATTTGATCGAATATCTTATCCACACGCTTCTGCGGCGTATTCTCATCCTCCGATTGCGGTTGCTGACCCTAAATGGAACAATGTAACAAAATCAAACCAAAAACATGTTGGAAAGCTACAATCGAGTTTGCTCGACTGTGAGGTACCCGCTACATATTTTTAATTTCTTATTATTTTAAAAATATACCCAATTTATATACTAAAATTACTAAAAACATGCCAAGGGATATGATTGTCATTTTTAATAAACAATGTGGTATTTTTTTATCAATATACTGGAAAATCCCAACATATATCACAGGCTATAATTTGTATATTTAATAACATTTAATAAAAGCAAAATATAATGCAGTATTATTCTTAAAAATATATACCAAATTAAAATACTGAAATATACATATGGTATATTAACATAGTAATTTATTGAAAATATACCATGGTATACAAAATATACCAGATTGTCAACCAATACTACTTCTCGAATAGTTTCTGTAATATTTATCGGATCGTAACTAAATTTTAAGGACTGTGTTTATTATTGTATGTTTAAAAAATTGTAGCTCTAGCTTTAAAACTACGCTTGCTATATAATTCGCTTTTAAAATAAAGTTGTTCTGCTTCACTTATACAAGTACTCTCTGAGATCTGGGTGTTCATATAGACGGACGGACAGACAGACAGACGTATTGACGGATAGACAGACAGACGGATAGATGGACATGTCTAGATCGTCTCGACTGTTGACGTTGATGAGGAATATATATACTTCATGAGATTGGAAGAAGAAGGAAGCAGGAAGGAATACAAAGTTATAATACTCTTCTAAGATATTACGTAGCGGGTATAAGAATACGCGTATATCGATTTGGAAAATCAAATCAAGTCAAGTAACAGGCAAAGAGATTGAAGAGTGTTTACTTACCACCATCTGGTAGATTGCATCCACAATGTTGTACATTTCTTCACGCGTTATATAACCATCGTTGTCGACATCGTAAAGGCGAAAAGCCCCTAAAAATTGATCGAATATGCGAAGCAATAGCTCAATTAATTGAAATCAATTCAACATATAAATAAGTTGTATATTACATTGATAAAAAGAAAAACGACTTACACTGCAGTTTCTCGTCCAGGTTTCCTTTCGATGTGACGGATAAGGCGCGTATGAACTCTTCGAACTCGATTGACCCATCCTGTCAGAGCACAAACGAAAAGAGAGAAAAACGAAAACAAAAAGACAAAACAGAAAAGCAGAAAAACAGAGACAAGGAGGAGAAAAACAACAGCATGGCAAATCAGTGCAGAAACTCAGACATGTAATAGGTTTTGTGTGTGGGGCGTGGGTGTTGAGGGGAGGGGGGGTGTCATTATAATCGCCGATGCCACAATCACCAGTCCCTCCAGTCCCATCAACTCCACCAGCAGCCAAGCAGCCAACCAGCCAACCAACCAAGCCATCCATCTATCCATCCATCCACCATAAATAATAAAATGAGCGCAACTTTATGAGTCCCCAGAGAGAAGTTGTCTCTGACTTTTGCGGGGGGAAATGGAGTGGAGGAGCCCAACATAATAACTTGCTGTTCAAATTCTTCTCAACACACTCAATATATATAAACATTTATATAAGACAGCTCTAGATAATTTATGTCAACTCGAATTTCGATTTGCACACAACTGCGCCTAACTGAATTTATCCAATTACAAAGTTCGATTCGCATTTCCCTCAAATTAAGCATCAATAACGTCTCAATTTCCCTTAAATTGAGAAACACTTTTACTTTCGAGAAATAAGTATGAAGTCGATACACTCGAGAACATCCTCGGAATACGACGAATACGCAAGTCATTGCGAACCGTATCGAATCGAATCGAATCGATTCAATTTAATTAAGGGCAATCAAATAAATCATTTAAATTGCACAGGTAAATCGTTTGCTTTCTCGATTTACAGAAGTTGAATCACCAATTTTGGTTACTCTCACCTCTCACTCTCTCTCTCTCTCGCCGGCTTGTTAGCTTTTATTCAGCCTGACATGATTTATTATTCATTTTATTGAAAAACAACTCAAGCACCATAATTTAAGAGAATACGATATGAAATTTCAAATAATAAATATGAAAATATAATTAAAAGAAAAATTGCACACGTAATATTATCGGATAGAAGAATATGTATAAAAATATTATAATGAAATATTGAATAACAATTTTTTTAAATTTCGAAAATGTAGGATAAGGAATAGAGAAGTTTAGAAAATATTAATAATATAAATCTAAAACATTGAAATATAGAATTTTAACTATTTCAACTATCCAATAAATTTGAAATTATATAAAATAATTAAAATAATTTAATAATGAATTATAGAGTTAACACAACATCAGTTTCTAGTTCCTTCCCAAATTTTAGCATAGAAAGTAACATTCTGAGAATGTTAATTTCGTTGAATTAGATTCATCACTGCTCTGGCATACTCAATATATATTTAGCTCCGGTATTTTCTTAATATTATCTTAACTTGCTGTTCTATTGACATGAAATTATTGGATCAAATGAAATGTAATTAAATTGTTCATGACTAATTATACATGCCACCGTAGGAGAGTTTAGTATAAGTGAAACTGTTGTTTGCCAAACTCACGGACAACAGAAAACTAATGGGCATGTCTGAAGGCTAATGAATTTAATTGTTGTATTCATATATGCATATATACGAGTGTGTGTGTGTGTGTGTGTGTGTGTGTGTGTGTTTATATATTGGCATGTACGAAAGATGTTAGACGGTTAAGACATTAGCCAAATATTTAGCGATCCCAGACCATTCAACAATTTGGCAAATTGGTCGAAATCGTTAATTTTTGCGCTCGAGTTGCGAACAAATTCATCAATGTCAATGAGGCAACTAGAAATGCTGAAAGCGGAAAATGATGGAAGTGATGGGGGTGGAGAGCATGGAGAGTGGTGTGCAGAGGGTGTAGAGAGTGTAGAGAGTGTGGAAAGTGGGCGACGACGACAACAAGGACGTGGCCTTAATACTCACATTGTTCTCATCGAAAACACGAAACACGAGCGAAGCAAATTTACTAGGATCGCCTTGTGGGAAGAATTGCTTGTAGATTTTAATAAAACCCTGGCGAGAGATAAAAATAATTAGGGTGTTTGCGGGGCGTGGCAGGTTCGCTGTGTGCGTGTGTATGTGTGTGTGTGTTTGTGTGTGTGTCTCAAGTTGAGTTTCATGAAAACACGCATTAATAAATTTCATTATCAACAACAGTCAACAACAGCAGCCACAAGAGCAGCCGTCGCCGTCGACTCATATAGGAAATGGGGTGCCATTCATTCTCTTCTGTCGTGGGAGGAGGGGGGGGGGGGGAGTAGAGGAAAGAGGGGTATTGGGGAAGTAGGCGTATACTTTTCGAAGCAACTGTGTTTTTGTCGTAGCTGCTGCTTGAAATTAGTGCTCATATATTGGCAAGATTGAACTAATTAACTGTATAATTTGAATATGCGTGGCACTCTCTGAAAATATTGGTGCGTGTGTGTGTGTGTGTGTGTGTGTGTGTGTGTGTGTGTGTGTGTGTGTGTGTGTGTGTGTGTGTGTGTGTGTGTGTGTGTGTGTGTGTGTGTGTGTAGGTGTGTGTGAGCAAAAGAGTGTAAGTGTGTGTGAGTTCGGTGCTACGTACTTGCTCTGTGAGTAAACCATTCGGACAGTCTTTCAGAAATCCTTTGTGCCTGTTTGTGTATTTGCAAGATTTATGTATATATAGATATCCAATTAGAGCGAATTATATATAGAGCAATTATCAAGTATTCACACACATGTGATTTCTACTCACCATTGACGTATTTCTTTTTCCGTAACTGCAAATAAATAAAAGAAAAGATATGTTAATTGAGTCCCGAAAAAATTAAATGTATTTTTACAATAAAATAGCAGTAATGTTTTTTTTTGTTGATATTGCCTTTTAATACATGTCTTTTTTGTTAATTTGCTTTTTTAATCTTGGTTGAAAAGAATGTTTAAGTAAATAAAAAACAAAATATATAATAATAAAATAAGAAAAAATAATAATAATAATAAATAGCTACTGGGAATAAAAAGCTTTAAAAAAATCAGTTTAAATGTTGCTTCCAAAGCTTTCGATACTTTTTCATCAAGTAAATAATATAATATATAACAAACTATTATTTAATAAATAAAATAGATTTTAAAGAAATGATTTGAAACAAATAAAAAGTTTTCAAATATGTTTAAACACGATGATTTAAATTTGAACTCAATTAGCTTTATCATATTAAAAAATAAATAATAAATAAATATACCAAAAAATAAAAAAAAAATAAATAAATGCTTAATAAAATAAATATTTATAAGAAATAATGTGAAAAAGTTTATAATACAAATAGTTAGGCTAAAAAGTTTAAAAAGAATCATTCCACAGTTTGAACTCGTTGCCTTAAAAATAGATTTTATCAAATGCCTTTTTATTAAATAAAAAATTTAATATTCAAACAAATAAACAAATTCAGAAATAACAAACATAATAAAATATGTAAAATAAATAAATAATATTAAAAGAAAGCGTTATAAAAAATAAATAATTGTAAAAGAATCATTCAACATTTTTCTTTCGTCGTTTTAAATTCAAACTTTATCCGATGTCTCATCGTTAGACAAATTTTAGAAGCATAAATTTAGCTCTGCCTCGTCAAACGATAAGCATTACATTGAGCCCTTTCTCTAGTGACTGGCACATCAATAAACTTTATGAACCGTCGAAAATCCCACATTCAGTTCGTTGTGGCTATGGCAAGCAACAAACTTCGTCTGAGCAATTTCGCCAATTCCCACAAGCTAATCGCTTAACTTGCAGCAAAATATCGATTTTAATTTACTTGCAAGCCATCAAGAGTTGCACACACTTCTGCTTCTGCTTCTGCTGGCTTTGCTACTGCTGCCTCTGTCTCTGCTGTTAAAGCCAACGAGGATCCCAGTGCAAGAAACAAGCAAGCAGAATGGGAGCTGTGAGGTTGTCGCCGAGGGCAATTTGTGGCACACAACTGGAGTCGAGTGTTGATGCCACTTCTTGCAGTAGACAGCAAAGTCTTTCTGGGGGCGTGGGTGGTAAACATAACCACATTTAGTGGAATGGAATGTGTCTCGTTTTGACACACAAAAACTTTAGATAGGTTTAGGAAAATGCAATGAAGATGTTGGAATACCAATTTAAGACCCCCCAAAGCGAATAAATATTTATTGAGAATAATTTAACCATCTTCTGGCTATATATATATTTCAAATTAATTGTTCAAACTATTGACTTGCTATCAAGCATCTTATTCCACTTCAATTTTATTGTAAGAGTGTTTTATATGAGTCAGTCGACCACAACAATAAATTACATTGATTTTCTTTGCATACAATTATATAATTTTTTATAAATACACACTAAAAATAAAAAAGAAAACCATTCTCTAACATGTTTTGGTTAGATCTACGTTGGCAGATGTATTTTGATTAGTCTATATCCTCTTCTTATAATCCTTTGTAAAAAATAAAGTACTATAAATAAATGTAGAATTTTAACATTTAGCCATTTTGCAAAGTGGTATATTTTTAAATAAAAAATATGATTAATACAAGCTACACAAATTTCAAATCAATCCAAATTTTACATAATTTTCATAACTAAATTAAAGATATAAAATATATATCTTAAATGAATACTAGAATTAATTCATTTTCTTATAATTTTCAAATTAAAAAACATTTTCAAAATATACAAAAAATAAATGCATTTTTTGCATACTTGTCGACATACAATAGCTCAAAACAGAAACAAAAAAAATATAAATCAAAATAAAATAGGTTACTAATTAAAATTATCAAACTATTATTTAAACAAGTAAGAAAGCTACAGTCGAGTGTGCTCGACTGTGAGATACCCGCTACCCATTTTAAATGAAAGCAAAATATTGAGGTATTATTTTCAAAATATACCAAAAATACTAAAAAATACTAAAAAAAATATATACTAAGTGGTGTATTTGGTATATCGATATAGTACCGCATTCAAAATATACCATAGACGGCAAAATATACCAGATTGTCACCCAAAGCAACTAAGACCCCTAGTAAGTTGGCGTTTTTATACCCGCTACCCATAGGGTAGAAGGGTATTATAACTTTGTGCCGGCAGGAAATGTATGTAACAGGTAGAAGGAGGCATCTCCGACCCTATAAAGTATATATATTCTTGATCAGCGTCAACAGCCGAGATGATATAGCCATGTCCGTCTGTCCGTCTGTCCGTCTGTGTGTCTGTCTGTCTGTGTGTCTGTGTGTCTGTCCGTCCGTCCGTATGAACACCTAGATCTCAGAGACTATAAGAGATAGAGCTATAATTTTTTTTCGACAGCATTTGTTATGTTTGCACGCAGATCAAGTTTGTTTCAAATTTTTGCCACGCCCACTTCCGCCCCCGCAAATCAAAAAAATCGAATAACAAGCGTAATTTTAAAGCTAAAGCTGTGAATTTTGGTATATACAATAATAACTATAGTAGTTATGATTCCTGAAAATTTGGTTGCGATCAGATAAAAATTGTCGAAGGTATTAAAGAAATACTTTTGTATGGGCAAAAACGCCTACTTACTAGGGGTCTTAGTTGCTTTGGCTGACAATCTGGTATATTGTGCCGTCTATGGTATATTTTGAATGCGGTACTATGTCGAAATACCAAATATACCATTTGGTATATTTTTAGTATTTTTGTAATATATTCGGTATATTTTGGGAAAATACCGCCAAATATGTTTCTTTTATTCAAAATGGGTAGCGGGTATCTCACAGTCGAGTACACTCGACTGTAGCTTTCTTACTTGTTGCCTATGCAAAAGTATTTTTTTAATAAATAAATTTTCAGGAATAATAACTACTATAGTTATTATTGTATATACCAAAATTCGCAACTCTAGCTTCAAAATTACGCTTGTTATACGATTTTTGTTGATATGCGGGGGCGGAAGTGGGCGTGGCAAAAATTTGAAACAAACTTGATCGGCGTGCAAACATAACAAATGCTGTCGAGAATAAATTATAGCTCTATCTCTTATAGTCTCTGAGATCCAGTGTTTCATACGGACGGACGGACGGACGGACGGACGGACAGACGGACAGACGGACATGGCTAGATCGTCTCGGCTGTTAACGCTGATCAAGAATATATATACTTTATAGGGTCGGAGATGCCTCCTTCTATCTGTTACATACATTTCCTGCCGGCACAAAGTTATAATACCCTTCTACCCTATGGGTAGCGGGTATACAAAATAATGAGTAACTAAGTGAACAACTATAGATGATTCTTCTCATTTCATTTAATTGTTTGATTACATAGCGATAAAAGTGAGAGGAAATATAATTTTGATAATCATAATTGAGCTTAAGCTTTTGTATTTGTTATCTTGTGAAAATTTGTAGACGGATTTTGTAACTCTTTGAAACTTAAATACGAGAATGTAAAAGAATAATGGTTTAGTTTTGCCTTAAAAACGCCAAACTATTGCATTTTTTTTTACATTCAGCTAGTGTTCTTTGGCCCTCACATTCACATGGCGCAATATACTTAGTGTGTGTATAAAGTGTGTATATTTGTGGTTGTGTATGTAGGCACACACACGCACACTAACGCACACAAACATAGTCGCACATTGGTGGTTATGGTTTGCAATTGCCGTGCCCAAATGGTCGTTTACAAAACGTTTAAGCAACGGGTCTCCCGATCCCTGGACGACACCTCCTGCTGCTGCTGCTGCTCCTGCTCCTGCTGGTGCTTCCATTGTGACCGTTACCGTTATGTGCGTGAGAATGGCGCACATGTTACAAGCACAAGTTCCGCCCACAAGTTTCTCCCCCCCCCCCCCCCCCCCCCCCCCCCCCCCCTTTTGGATAGATGGGCAAATATGGTTTTGGGCTTTCCGAGCTTAGGTTGCGGGATGAACGGATGGATGATTGGGTGTCTTTCGGGGCAGCAAACAACGGTTGGACCCGGGGCACAAAGCACAATATTTATATATATATATAAATTCAGGCAAAATAAGTAACGCACACACATACACATACACATACACATATACATGGGATTGGTGGTAAGCCCAGAAGCCTATACAAGCTTGACTCCCAATGGGTAAAGCATTAGCAAGAGTCTTTTTGAGGATATTTAGTGTTCACGCCACCGTTCGACAAGAAGAGCCCAAAAGTCGAGTCGAGTCGAGTTAAGTCGAAAGTTCATTGCTTCTAAGGCACAATGATCCATCGTTTATCCAGCAGCAAAGAGCAGTGCGAAACTATCATGAGATTTCTACATTTGTATTTTAATTAGTATTGAGAGTCGTTTGACAACACATTTAGTTCGATGCCATCGTTTGTTGCCCATGGCCGAACAACAGCAACAACAACAACAACAGCAACAACAACGCAATCTCAATAAAGTCAATAATTGTCATAGTCGGGCACTGAATTGATTGGTAATCGATAGCGCGTTGTTATAGTCGGGACAGACAGCAGATACCGACCGACCAATTGAATGGGTGGCAGGATGGAAAATGGAACGTGAAGTGAATCGTAAGCGTGGAAGCGTGAGCGTGGGAGTAAGCCACACACTCACACACACACACATCGACACACACACACATCGACACGACGTGGCCACGCTTATCCCCACAACAGCTTTTATGTCAGTTGGAATTGCATTGTATTATTTACGTGTAGCATGTAAAAATACAACTGCATTTACGGCGGCCCTCAGTGTGCGCTGTATGGATTGTAAATAAAGCGCATATTGCTCATACGACTTGTTGCCTTCCTGTCTCTTGTCTCCCGTCTCCCGTGTCTCCCTTCTTCCCGCTTCACCCTTCCGCCTCTCTACTGTCACTGCCACCGCAACTGTCGACGTTGATGGCGACAATTGTTACCATTGCTTGTTGTCATACACTTTCCCAATGCATGCCGCTTCACCTTCAAAATATTTACACATGTTACTCTATGAAAATCTCATTTACAAGCATGCTTGCATTCCATTGGCCATTGTTTACGCTATTTCACACTACGCTAAGAACTGTATACAAAATATACAAAACCCTAAACAAATGTGATTAATTTCTACATTTTCTACAAATGTAAATATGGTAGATATTATTGAGTAGTACCATGAAACGAAAGTTTGAATCTGAGTTTGATCTGATTCTATATTTTGTATTTATTTGATGCTGATATTAAATGAACTTAATAATAATGTGAAAATTCATATATGTAGACGTATACGTAATATTTCGAATATTATAATGATATATGGCTAGTTTTGGATTTTTTCATTGTATGGAGCCAACTTTTTTTTAAATATTATTGTAAAAGACTTAAAATATTATTTTGTTAAATAAACAATTCTAATTGTCTATTGAAACCTTAAATTAAAGGGTTCCAAACATGATAGAAAACAATAACAAAAACCGAATTTCAATGAAATATTTGTAGTTAAATGCCCATTTGAATGTAAGTCAAAATAAACGAATGTATTATTATATTTATAATGTCTAAGAATAGCACACTTTGCTATTATAAACTAAGTTTATTTTAAAAATATTTTTAAATTATTTTAAAATTGAATTACTTTTCTCTAACTAATGAAATACTAATTGTAATGAAATATTTTCATTAAAATTCCACAGAAAGTAATGCAAAATAAACTAATTTATTATGAACATTCCAAAACTAAGAAAAAATGACAACGAATTACAAATATATTTTATTTTACATAATTTTCAAATTTAATTGTATTTTTTAAAACTCAACTAAAGAGGCCCATAAAAATGTGTAAACTTTTGCTGCGGTTCGATCGATTTGATGCGCTTTAAATAAGTTTGAACATCTGCATATGAACGTGACCATGCATCACAAATCACAAATGGTGCAAAAAGTCTGCTAATTGAGGGTTATGCATGCTAAAAAGTGTCGCTTTAGCATATGCAACGGTTGAGCAATGCATTCAGCATCCATATATGTACATAACATATGTACGTAGTTGTATCTTGTTGCATACAGACTACTTCAATTGATGAAGCTGATCGAATTTGTGGCAATTGTCGCTGGCATTCGAATGCGGAATGCGGAACTTGGGAACTACAGAACTGTTGTGTGTGTGTGTGTGTGTGTGTGTGTGTGTGTGTGTGTGTGCCCCATGCGAGTCCGTGAGAATCGTTGCATATTTGATTGCAACACTATGTTGTACACACACACAAACACACACACATTGACAACAATGTATGCAGCAGTTGTGGGCTTTTGGTCGCGACTTCGCCTTTCTCTCTCTCCCTCTCACTCTCTCGCTCACTTTCTCTCTCTCTCTCTCTCTGGTTGGCGGACAACATGAAATATTTGTGTAATCGCTACCATCAATACTATATACAAAACCCATCTGTGTGTGTGTGTGTTTATAGCGTGCTTTTAATTGCATTTTGTCTGCACTGGGCAACAGTGCGAAGAAGATTTGAAACTTTCCCAATTCGATTTCGTTGCTGGCATTTGTCCGTTTCCATTTCTAGATGGACAGGCAACATTTATTTCTCTTTTTTTTGGTTGTCGAAAAATGTCGAAAATACGGTATGTAAACATTTTTATTCCGACTGTCGAGTGGAACTTGTAATCTTCACGTACTCCTTGTGTACACATGTTGCAAAATAATTATTAAGAAAACAACATTTGATTGGGACAGAGATAAATGCATTAGACAAACGTACGCGTTTCTTTTCAAGCTTACAAAAATGTAGGAAATATTTTGGTAGAAGCAGCAAATATTCATTAAATGAATAAATAAATAATGAATAATAAATGAATTTCATTTATTTAATTTAAAAAAAAAAAACTTTAAAAAACAATGAAACGGCATATAACAATTTTTTGTCATTTTAGAAATATAAAAAATGAAAATATATCATTATTTGCGACGCGATTGTTATGAAATTTAATAGCTGCACTCATCTAATTTATTAACAGAATGCTTAAAGTGAGTATCCGGATTAAATTTGACATTCATATTAATGCAGCTTAAATGTTAATGATCTCTATTGTGCCACCTTTGAAATCGGTCAGTCTCCAGGCTTGTCGATATAGTCATGCAAAGTATTGTGTTTTTAGAATTATTAATTATTCTATTTTATACTTAATTCTCCGACATAAAGACAACTAAGTAAGCCATTTTTAAAATTGTGAATTTTTATAAATACTATAAACGAAAATTACTAAAATTTTTACTATTCAAAATCACAAAATGAAATACAATTAGAAAGTTATAAGCAACTAAAATTATTTTGTCTGCTATAACTTGAGTGGAACCATAAGATACTGAAGACTTTACAGCTTGGGAGGGTGAAGAAAGAGAACACTATTCAAGGGCTAGCAGCTCTTGATTCCTTAAAATTTAGTGGTGTGAAACGGTTGATTAATAAGAGCAAAAATCCCACCCGCTACCCATAGGGTAGAAGGGTATTATAACTTTGTGCCGGCAGGAAATGTATGTAACAGGTAAAAGGAGGCATCTCCGACCATATAATGTATATATATTCTTGATCAGCGTCAACAGCCGAGACGATCTAGCCATGTCCGTCTATCCGTCTGTCCGTCTGTGTGTCTGTCCGTCTGTCCGTATGAACACCTAGATCTCAGAGACTATAAGAGATAGAGCTATAATCTTTTTTCAACAGCATTTGTTATGTTTGCACGCAGATCGAGTTTGTTTCAAATTTTTGCCACGCCCACCTCCTCCCCCGCAAATCAATAAATTCGAATAACAAGCGTAATTTTCAAGGTACAGCGAATTTCGGTGTGTACAATAATATCTGTAGTATTTATGATTTCTGAAAATTTGATTACGTTCAGATAAAAATTGTGGAAGCTATTAAAGAAATACTTTTGTATGGGCAAATCTGGTATATTGTGCCGTCTATGGTATATTTTGAATGTGGTACTATTTTTAGTATATTTGTATTATTGCTATATTTTGAAAAAATATTTTGCTTTTATGCAAAATGGGTAGCGGGTATTTCACAGTCGAGCACACTCGACTGTAAATTTCTTACTTGTTTTCCTTGATCTTAAGTCACGAAGGCAAAGAGTACGCCTTCAATGGTGGAGTAACTGAGTACCAATTACCTTCAAGTATTTTATTACTTTCTTTTTCTTTCAATATACAAAGTAAATATTACTAATATTAATAGAAAGTACACAGCACAGCGCTCACAACTTTACCAGACAATATGTTGCTATTTTTTTTTAAATACGGAATCAAAGTGCATATGGGGAAAAGTTGTTAGTAATAAATAAAAGCAAAGGAGAGACTAAGGCAAAAACAAATAAGCTTCCCTCACCACGATAGGACACAATTTAATGGCCATTACTCGACAATTTATTGTCTTATCCGTAATCCGCACCCAGTTTCATTCACATAGTATTTACCTTACACACACAAAAAAAAAGCAGCCAAAAACTCTCATAGAAATATCTAAACGAGAATAAGCGATAAACCCAAAAAAAATAACGGTCAAAAAGCATTCATAATGTACTAGCAGAATTTTTGGTTTGTTTTCATGTTGCTTGCTAGACGAATTATAAAATATTCAGTAGATTTTTACGTGGCCTATTTGAAACGTGGCCCAAAACTTTGTTGACTGAGTTAATTGGGTTACAACACACCGAGGAGCAGAAGCTCGGTGAATGGTTTTTGTAGCTGGACACATATCATACATATTTGGTTAGAGGGCCCAAAAGTAGTTTAGTAACAACATTCAAATAATCTCATTGTGTATCTCAATTAGAACATAAAACGACTCTTAACAAATTCCATTCATATTTAAACTAGTCATTTCATTTAAAAGACAGAATGTGTATCAAAAGTGTTTCATGTTAATGTGAAAATTTCTGCTTACGCATATCAAAGCTTGAAGTTAATGAAACTTGGTAAATCAACGGACGAAATACCTAAGAGTCGAAGGGCTCTCTCATTCACTTTCTTTCTTTACAAATTCAAACATTTTATTTATTTATTGATTTTGCCACCCGTTGGGCCACATGGATGACCCATCGATGGCCGACCCGATTGGGTCCGAATTGAGTTTCTGTCCCGTCTAGGCCTGACCCTACTCTACCCAAATAGCTTAGTGACAAAAGGTTAGCATTCGTAAGCTAAATTAATTTACTGTTGCGCATATGCCCCGATAGGGGACACAGGCGCAATATTCAAATGAATACGTGAAACAAGAAAACTACAATGCATCCCTCGATAATTTACCTTTTGAAATCGAACAATTTCATTGTCGAGCAATTGCATAGCTGCAAATTGAATCCATATTGAGAATTGATTACACACCTTTATAGTTTATTTCAAAAGGTCTTGCAAAAGTCTCCCTTTTTTTCAAATTCAAATAAAATGACTTAAGCTGATGCTTTAAGCAAGAACATTCTTGCTTTTGGTTGACAACGTGGTATATTGTGTACTCTATAGTATTTTTGTGGTGCATTAATATAAATATACCAAATATAAAAATAG
This sequence comes from Drosophila kohkoa, assembly GCA_019972355.1. Classification (NCBI taxonomy): domain Eukaryota; kingdom Metazoa; phylum Arthropoda; class Insecta; order Diptera; family Drosophilidae; genus Drosophila; species Drosophila kohkoa. The sequence goes on from BJEL01000077.1 coordinate 1,339,086, forward strand.
TATATCAATATAAAATATATATCCCTTAGTTTATTATACATTTAGTATATTTGATAGTATATCAATAAATAAAATAAAGCCTTTAGAATTGGAGTATTTCACATTCGAGTCGGCTCGACTCGGTTAAATAAAGTATTTTTTAAAACAAAGAATCTAAATTCTTTTGCCTTTGCAAATATTTAAGTATCAAGAACTCGTCAAAGTACAAATTTCAGCTTTAATACAAATTTCACCCGAAATTTTATTTTCATAATTTAATATAAGTGTCCGTGTTAAATTCTAAGCAACTTTATGTTGTTTTCATATCACAAATAAAGCTCGTAGTCTTATAATGTTGCCAGCTCATTTAGCTTTAAGAAATATTGAGGAAAGAGCGCATAGATATCTGGCAACTTGATGATGATGATTTATGAAATGGCCGGGCAAAATGACAGGCCGTTAGTGAAAGGAGTGAAAGTAGGCTACCCAAAAAATAATATGCTCAAACCCAGCAGCCATCAAAGCAAACATCAAATAAATGAACGCATTGTAGCTGAGAAGATGAATACACTCATTTGCATTCAATTATATGGGTGGGCCTGGCACATCAGGTGGTGGATTATTGAGTTGCATGGCAAATCGTAAAATTAATGTCAACAAAATGTGCTATCTTTTCTCGTCTCTTTCTCTCTCTCGTCACTATCTCGCTCTCTCTCTCTCTCTCGTTTTGGCCAAGACCCAAGGAACAACGTTGAACGTTGGACGACGACGACAGACAAATTGCTCGGACCAGGGACATTAAGAAAGTGGCAACTTGGCAGCAATCTGTCAACACTTTGGTGCTGACTACCCAAACGAAATTCAGGTCTCCCCCCAAATCCCAAAACCATTGTGAAACCAGGTGCTGCTTAGAATGCCCCCCAGCGGCGTAATTATTTAAATTTCGCTCTGCTGGCAGGCCAGGCCAACCGAGTTGAGCACAGAGCGCAGAGCAAACCAACGAGACCAACCACGTTTCTACCGCAAAAGGCACAAACTGGGCAAAAAGGGCGCAAAATACTTTAAAAAGCAATTAGTCAACAAAGTTTTAAGGCGCAAAGTTGCCGTCTTGCACTTATAAGAAGCACGTATAAAACACAAGAAAAAAATGTATATTAATGGAAAAGGCAAATAAAAAAAACCGAGTACCAAATACTTGACTACGAGACACACTACAAAGTAGAATATTTTATATTATTATATATAGTGGAATGTAGATGTCCCTCTAATATATATTTACCTTATTTCGAGTTAATGTTAAATTGATTCTATTTTTATACCCGCTACCCATAGGGTAGAAGGGTATTATAACTTTGTGCCGACAGGAAATGTATGTAACAGGTAGAAGGAGACATCTCCGACCCTAGAAAGTATATATATTCTTGATCAGCGTCAACAGCCGAGACGATCTAGCCATGTCCGTCTGTCCGTCTGTGTGTCTGTCCGTCTGTCCGTCTGTCCGTCCGTCCGTATGAACACCTAGATCTCAGAGACTATAAGAGATAGAGCTATAATTTTTTTTCGACAGCATTTGTTATGTTTGCACGCAGATCAAGTTTGTTTCAAATTTTTGCCACGCCCACTTCCGCCCACGCAAATCAAAAAAATCGAATAACAAGCGTAATTTTAAAGCTAGAGCTGCAAATTTTGGTATATATAATAATAACTACAGTAGTTATGATTCCTGGAAATTTGGTTGCGATCAGATAAAAATTGTCGAAGTTATTAAAGAAATACTTTTGTATGGGCAAAAACGCCTACTTACTAGGCGTCTTAGTTGCTTTGGCTGACAATCTGGTATATTGTGCCGTCTTTGGTATATTTTGAATGCGGTACTATATCGATATACCACATATACCATTTGGTATATTTTTAGTATTTTTACAGTATATTTAGTATATTTTGAGAATAATACAGCAAAATATATTGCTTTTATTCAAAATAGGTAGCGGGTATCTCACAGTCGAGTGCACTCGACTGTAGCTTTCTTACTTGTTTATCCTTCAAATAAAGGCTCACAACATTACAACTCCTCCAACTTTTCTCCTGGCACTCGAAGCACATTTGGCAAGTTTCGCAATTTAGCTTCTTATCCACAAGGACATTAAGCACTCAATTAATTTTCTTGCTAAATACATTTTTTACTACCAAAAGAACACACACACACACAGGGAGAGAGAGAGAAAGCATTGCTGCACGTAGCTTATCCCATTTAATGGAGTTTCTTTAACAACGCACGAAAGGTTTAGCGCCATTTACAATGTAATCCCACGTTCATGAGCAGCAGCAACTCCTTTTTTTCACCCGTTCACTTTTGCGCGAAAAATGTAATAAAAGTCGCTTTAGTTTACACAAACACAAAATGTGAATTTAAAGGAGGAAAAAGTATACCTCATAATGTGAAACTTTTTCCATTCGATTTCGATAATAATAACAGGCAAAATTCTTATTTAAAAAACTAAAAAAATAAATGAAAATAATACAATATTTCTTCAGTATAATTATCTGAAAATTTGCTAATTTCTTATTTTAATCTTCATTTCTTTATAGACATACAAATAAATACAAAATGCGTCATAAACAAGGAGGAAGAGAAAATATAAATATAAGAATTCTTCAGTTAAGCTGTTTAAAAAAGCTAAGAAATATATGAAAATAATACAATATTTCTTCTGTATAATTATCTGAAGATTTGCTAATTTCTTATTTCAATTATCATTTCTTTATAGACATACAAATAAATACAAAATGCGTCATAAACAAGGAGGAAGAGAAAATATAAATATAAGAATTCTTCAGTTCAGCTGTCTCAAAATTTGCCGATTTTTCATTTAAGTTATCATTTCTTCATAAGCAATAGGAAAACGAAGTCATTTGCACAATTTTCTATAAAAATAACAATTAAAATGCATATTACGAAACGTAAAAATAAACATTTTATAATCAATTTTCAATGTTCTGTTGAGTACCACAAAGTAACGGGTCTCTCAAAGTCCATAAAAAACATGAGACATTCTTATTTTGTGGCTGTGCTTGCAAACACAAGTACGTAGTCAGAACACACGTAAAGGAAACTAAATACTTGTAATTACAGTTAGTACAAATATTTGAATAAAACATTTGCAAATGAAACTTATTTTATGTTATTATTAGTTTGATGATGGATTGCTTGCTTGATTGCTTGGTACTTACAGTATGTGTCAGTTGTTAAACGGTCGATGGTATCCTGTTTCAATTTGGAGCTCTTTTTTCCCATGTTGTCGTTGTTATTAAAGTACCCTTTTAGCTCTTGCTCAAGCTTCTGCTCTTCTCTTGTTGCTGTTGCTTTTTGGTTTTGCTGCTGTTGTTGTTGTTTTCGTTATTACTGTAACTTCACCTTTTGAGCTTCACTTGACCGCTATTGCTTTTTAGTGCCAAACTTTTTTGCTGCGCAAGTTAATTTATTATTAAATAAAACTTTTTAAAGGTATTTTTTATATGCTTTATTTTACACCAGCCATTATAAGAGGCAACAAATATTGCACAAATATTGCTTTATATATTACACAAGTCAATGTTCAGTATGAGAAAATGAACTTTTTAGTGAGGACTTTTTAGTTATGACCTAATGAACAAAGCCTGCTTTAACTGCAACTTATTGCAACTCCCAAAACTCTTTATTTCTGAATTAAATTTTACATTATTATTTGACATTCTTTTTATCTCGTTTAATATTATGAAAGACCATAAATAAAAAAAAAATTCTTAATCTGGCAGTATTTAATAAGAATCTTTGATTACTGAGGTGATATTTTGTAGAAATTTATATACTGGAATTATTGAAAACAATTCTTCAAGGTTTTCCCTATAACAAATTAATATTTTCGCTTGCAATTTACAATTGTGAAATGAATAAAATAATAAGTGTATTAAGTGAAATCCTACAAATACTTATTAATTGCATTCCAATTGTCAGTTTTGATAGCAAAATTATATTTCTCAATTGTTGAGGGATTAGCGCGCGTGGCTCAGAAGTTGTGCAATTTGCATGTTCTACAGAAATTGAAGGCCAAAATAAGACATTTTGATGACTCTGGCAACTTTAGATAAGCACATAGTTTGCTTGGCCCTGGCAGGCATTATTTTCAAATCAAGTGTCTGGCCCCATCATAGCTAGCTGCCAACGACAAACGCAAAGGCGAACGAATAATAATGAATATAAGAGCACTCTCACACACACACACACACACATACACAAACACACTCACAGAGGCATAAAGATGCTCCTTTGTGAGCGACGCTTTGTAGAGAGAGCTCACACTTTATTTTTTGTTTGTCGTGTTATAGTTCAGGTCAAATCTAGTCTCAAGCTTTTTTGTAGGAGCAACAAACTATTTGAATACTATAAAGTGTACTCGACTAACGACTTGAATTGGAACTTTTTATGTGTTTGAAATTATTAAAGTATTAAATTTAAATGTAAAATATTATAATCAATAAATTCTTAGAAGAACTTTTAAAAACGCTTTCTGAAATCAATTTGTTCTACATTTCTTCTTGAAAAAAACTGAACTGGAACTTTTTATGTATTTCAAATTATTTAAAAAAAAAAAGTATATAAAATTTAAGTAATCAATTAATTCTTTGAAGAGCTTTCAAAAGTATATTCTAAAATCAATTCGTTGTCAATATTCCACAAAAAAAAAACAATAGCACGTAAAAAACTATATGGTCAAGAAATTGAAAATATTTTATAGTCGGCCACTTTAGCTTGTTACGCACTTTATGAGCGACGCATAAAGCTCGTCGTACTCCCGATTTACAGGGTGCAAAAATAGCCAGAGAGAGGAAGAGAGAGTGAGCAAGAGGGAAACGGCTATCAAAAGCGCTTAAAAAACTTAACTCTGCTCATGTGGTGGATAGAAAGCGCTGAGAGATGGCGCGATGGCTGCTGCTGTCTCTGTCATATCTGCGACTGACGCGCATAGCATAAAAATAAGATGCCTTTGTTTACTCAGGACACAGACACGAGTGGCGATGACGACGTCGACGATGACGACGACGACGACGACGACGATGTCGACAACATTCACAATGTCTCCCGCAATGAGGCGCATAAAAATGCAATGAAATATATGCTGTTAATTTCAGACGCAGACAACAAGGCACCGAGCAAGCATTTTACATCTCATCGCATCGCATCGCTTTCGCATCGCCTCGCATCGCATCGAGGTGTGGAATGAAAAATTGCCGCAAAAGCGGCAAGCAAAAAAATATATAAAAAGAATAAAGAATAAGAAAATATGTCAAGTTCAGACCAGCAGCCAAATTCATGCGGTCTGAGGAGGAGACTCTTAAGTGCCAGCGTCAGCGCACAAAAGTATGCAACGTTTATTTTTACGAAACAAAGAACCATTTTGCTGATGATCTCCACGCCTCCCTCCGACCCTACAAACCACAAGAATTCTTTATAGTAATGTCAACAACAACCACGACAACAACAACGTCAACACAACACAACAACGACCATTGTTATATTCGTCACACATAAACTTTGACCCCGCATTTGACCCACTTGCAGTTGGCATAATGTGAAACGCCTTTCAAATCAAAAGTTATATCCGTAAAAATGAAGATTTACCAAAAGATAAAGTCAAAAGAAGTATGAAAAAAATTAATTTCTTATATTTAATAATTCGAAATGAAAAAAATTAAACAAAACTAGAATTTGATGGTAAGAAACTGCTTTGAATTTATGGAATAAGTTCCAGAAAAATAGAGAGCTTTCCTAATTTAAAAAAAATTAATTATAGATTTGGCAAAAAAGAACATCAAAAGTAGAACTCAAAAAATTGCTTTTCCTTATGAAAAGTTTTTCAAAATTCGATGACAAGAAACTAATTAGAATTTATGATATAAGTTCCATAAGATTAGCTTACTAATTCATTTCAGACATACGAATCATAATGCAAAGTTATATCCGCAAAAGTAAAAGATCTGACATGAAATAAAGTTAACATAGAAATTTGACTGCTGAAATTTCATTTATTATATTTATTACTAATCAAAAATGATCCAAAATGTAATACAGAAAAGCTACTTTGAATTTATGGAATCAGTTCAATACATGTAGAGATATAATAAAATGTTAAATATGGTTCTAATGAATATTTATAATTGGAGCCGAACATTTTTTTGTTAAAAAATTAAGATGTCACAAAAAAATGTGTCACAAAAAATGTGACTTTTTAGTGTAGAGTTGATGCCAAGAAACTCAGAACTTTACATTTTTGGAATGGTTCCCCTAAGAGTATTAAGTTTTATTAATTTCATATAGTATAACAATGTGAAATGTTGATCTAATAATTTTGAATTTGATGGTAAGAAACTGCTTTGAATTTATGGAATAAGTTCCAGAAGAGTAGAGAGCTTTCCTAATTTAAAAAAAATCAATTTTTCCTATGCTTAAATTAAAGATTTGGCAAAAGAGAAAATCAAAAGTAGAACAAAAAAAATAGCTTTTCCTTATGAAAAGTTTTTCAAAATTCGATGACAAGAAACTAATTAGAATTTATGGTATAAGTTCCATAAGATTAGATTACTAATTCATTTCCGACATACGAGTAAATATAATGCAAAGTTATATCCGCAAAAGTAAAAGATCTGACATGAAATAAAGTTAACATAGAAATTTGACTGCTGAAATTTCATTTATTATATTTATTACTAATCAAAAATGATCCAAAATGTAATACAGAAAAGCTACTTTGAATTTATGGAATCAGTTCAATACATGTAGATTTAATAATAAAATGTTAAAAATCGTTCTAATCGTTCGTTTTGTTAAAAAATTAAGATGTCACAAAAAAATGTGTTACAAAAAATGTGACTTTTTAGTGTAGAGTTGATGCTAAGAAACTCAGAACTTTACATTTTTGGAATGGGTCCCCTAAGAGTATTAAGTTTTATTAATTTCATATAGTATAACAATGTGAAATGTTGATCTAATAAAATGTTATAACCGCACAAAAAATATGACTGCTTAAAATTACATAAATTATGCCTATGTATTCCTAATGAAAAATATTTCGAAAATTAGATTTTTAAGTTGATGGCAAGGAAATATTTCGTATTATTGGAAGTAGAAAGTCTAATTATTTTCAGACCAAATTCAGTTGCTGGGAAATAAAAATGATTGCTTGAAATTGCATTCCAAGGATATTATGGTATTTTTATGATCTTTTTCGCTACAGTTTGTTTACGAAACTGAACTAAAAAATACAAAAAAAAAAGAAAACCTCGCGCACGCATTCACATAAATATACACACACTCGTAAATAAACTCATACATACGCCCTCTCGTGGGTTTCGCTTTTGGCATAGTCTAAACAATGTATTGGCATTTCGTAACTAAACACGGCTCATCTATGGCTGTGTGTGTGTGTGTGGGTGTGTGTGCGTGACTGCCCGTTATCTCTGTCAGGTGCTTGCCTGCGTGTGTCCGTGTGTGCAAGTGTTTGTGTGTGCATGCCTGCGTCTGTGTGCGTTCGTGTGGAATGCCATGCGAAAAGTTCTCTCAGTGTTTCAGTTTTGCGCTTCTCGCTTTTGCGGAATTGTTCACACTAAAAAATATTTTTACGTTTATTTCGTTCACAGCAGGGCAGGCAACTAATGCAGTGCCAGACTGAGATAGCTATACACATATATCCATCCCGCTCACACCCTCAACACACAATCTGCAGAGCTCTTCGGTCTCTTCAGCAGCAAGCTGACTTGTAGGTATTACTCGACTCTTTTTATCTGAATGAATGTCTCTCTACATGTATGTGTGTGTGCGAGTGTGCGAGTGTGTGCAAGTGTGTGTGAGTGTATAACTTTTGTTGTTGCTGCAAGGCATTGCAGTTTTATTGCTGCATTTTTGTGTTCATCTTTTACTTTGCTTTCGGTTCACGGCGGCAACTGCCTCTAAAAAAAGGCACCGCCTGAAAGTATGCTACATATTTTCTTTTTTCCATATTTTAATTTCTTCGCTGCGCACAGATGCACTATGGGGAATTTCAAAAGTTTTTGGGGCTTAAATTCAAATGCGTTTTTATAATTTTAAAATCTTCAAAATATGGCAAATAACATTTTAAATTGTTTAAATTGTATTTATATAAGTTAACATAAATTTGTTTGCTTCACCAATTTCAACATTGAAAATCTTTCAATAAGCAAGAAAACTGGGTGAAATAATTATACGGCATTTAAATTATTCAACTATCTCATTGGTCACAAATGTTGCGATATTTAAAATAATCAAATCTGTTGATTGAGATTTTATGATCTAAATTGAATTTCTCAGAAAGTACCAAAAATGTACTTTAAATTGACTTTAATTTCAACAAAAATTATACACTTTCCTTGAGAGTTTTAATAAGCTGTTCACATATTATGTTGTTTTTTATTTAATAATTGGATAACACAAGAAGCTACAACAACCCAAAAAAGGTGAACAAATTCCTTCCTTTACAAGCACAAGATGATTAATTTTAGCAATTAACACCTAGTACATCAACTTATAATTCAATTTAATAGCAAATCCGTCAATAAAAATGTATTGTTTTGTACTTTTAAAAGCTTTTAGCCAAGCTATTGTTTTTAATTTGCAGAGTACGTTTTTTCGCATTTCCTAACACCTCTGTTAATCGGATAATTGTTTAACAGTAGCGAGCTCTGTTAATCGGTTAATGGCTTAACAGTAGCGAGCTCTGTTAATCGGTTAATGGCTTCACAGTCCTGTTCTCTGTTACGATTTCTGCTATAAGGGATTGAAGCTTGATGTCATGTTAAGTGAATGAGGTCATCGAAATGTAATTTTTGCATATTTTTAAAAAAGGAAATTAGTGCCACAAAAAGTGAATGTTGACCCCATAGTGAGATGCTCACTCACACACACACACACGTGCTATCTAGCACACACTTGTGAGCAAATTTGAGGCACTGGCAACTTTGTCGCAATGACGCTGTCGTCATCAAAACGAGTTATTCGATTTAAATGGTTTGTGAATTATATTTCTGCAGCAATCGAATGGCAGGTCAGTCGTTAAAAAAACGAATACGAATCTGAAAGCGAATGTGAATAGGAATGCGAATGCGAATGCGGGCGTGAAGTGCTTGCCACATTAAATATTTCATTTTTATTCAACTGCAGACACCATTGAAGCGTGAAAACGTAAACGAAAACGAAAACACAAATGCAAACGCAAACGAGATCTTCCCACCACAAGCGCAAACAAAATCATTTCGAGTTGCGTGTGCTTCGATTAAGAACATTTCGAACCAAACTAACAGCACTTATGAGCTTTGCATTATTTATTTTGAGCTTCTCCATTTGAAAATGTAAGAACATAAATTCATTGTTTGCTTTCTCTTTGAGCTCCAATAATATATGCCATATTTTTATAGTATATTTCACTTTAAAAAGATAAAGATAAATGATGTGAACTGAAGTTGTTTAGTAGACACAGGCAAAGCAACAGCAACAGCAACAGCAACTCAGCTGCGGACTCCGATCAACCACATAGTTTATATTTGGTTAGAGTTTCTCCCTTCGCCTGAGTCTCAGCCTGCGCAAAACCACAATTCACATTTTGCATGGACTTAGGGAATAAATTGTTTGTTAAGTCGGTTAAGCTACATCTACAGATTTTCTTAACTTTCTTGTTTACACGAACAACTTTAAATAAATGCTTTTCCTTCTGACATGGATTTCAACTTTAGCGTCTCTTTTACGTCTAATTACAACACAAATTTTGATCCCTTCTCTTTCAATATGAATCATATGAATATAAATTCGAAAGGATATATATTTTGATGGATATATATTTCTCTGTCAGAATATAGTAAATGAAATAAGTTTTGAGTCTCTCCCTTTAGTATAAAATGTCAAAATAAAGCAGGCTAAATTCAATTTCTTTGTTATATTTTTATTTTAACTAAAAGTGAGTAATTTGATTGATTTGATTTTCTAATCTTGATCTGTTAAAAACCACAACTTCTTTTTTTTATAAAGAATTTTTTAAAATTAATAAACTTTGCATAAGCTAAAGTATTTTATATTCCAGAAAATTTGGTTGCCATCAGATAAAAATTGTTGAAGTTATTTAAGAAATATTTTATATATATAAATATTCATAAATAAAATCTATATTAAACACATTTGTAAAGTTTATAATATATTTATACTTCAACATCGTAATTTTGTAAAAAGAATTTCAGCAAAAGACTGAAAAATCTACATTGTTTGCAATGCTTTCACAAAGAACACAAAATTGCAATTTCACATTCAATTTTTTGAATATTACAGGGTAACAAATAAATAACTAAATATTTGTATAATAAAATAGCTAAGAACGAGCAACAGCAAATTTTGTCTACATCTCTGGATTTTATTTATTATCCGCTTTAAACAAAATTATCTTGAAAATCGTATCTTGAAGCTGCTCAATTTGTGTTTTCGCGGAGTTTTTTCGTGGAATGCCATTAAGCTGGTAGCCAGCGGAAAATTATCTCGACGCCAGTGACATTAAAAAAATGCTATCGCAAAAAGATTTGTTACGTTCGCCAATTATCAAGTAATTGGTGTAAATTAAAAAGTACTTTACGGCCACTATTGTCACTTAACAGCTCTGGCATTAAATTGCAACACTTCTCCTCCCGCCCTCACCCTAAACATGCCTCTAAAAAAAAAACTAGATAAATCCTGTCCTTTGGATTTCTTTTTTTTTTTTGTGTTTTTGTTTCACGTATTTATTATGATTACATGGCATTTGTGTGTGGGTGATTGCAGCCATTGAGGTGGAGAGCAGGTGGAAGGAAAAGGCATCTCATCAGTGTGACTGACTTACAGAGTGACAGACTGACACAATGACACAATGACAGAATGACAGACTGACAGCAGCTGCTGCTATTGCTATTGCTGTGTTATTGCCGCCACTGTGAATGCTTTTGCTGCTGCTGCTGCGTGGGAGAGCGAATCAACTTATTTTTGTTTACATAATCCTTGCACGTTGTCTCCCAGTCTCTGTGTGTTTCACTGTTTGTGTATGTGTGTGTGTGTGTGTGCGTCTCTCAATGTGTTGGATATGCAAGCAGGAATTGCAGGTCCCACCTGCAGCCCGTTTTCGAGCTGATTTCCAAAGCAGGCGGCAACTGCTGGACCGCAAAACGTAAATTTGGGTCAAGTTTTGTAAGCGCGCCCACCCCTAAGCACTTCTCCTCCCCTCCTTCCTCTCAGCTCCTTTGGCATTATCATCATCATCATCATCATCGTGACAGCACAAACTTGGCCTCACTTTTGTTTCAACAATGTTGTTATTATTGTCGTTGTCGTTATTGTCGTTATGCTAATGGCTGAATGGCTTCATTATGCATATATTTATTTCGTTTGTTTCTTTCACTTTGCATTGTGTCTGTTCCTTTTAATTTTTTTATTTAAAAAAAAAAATATGATATATATTTTTGGTTTTATCACTTTTGCTTACTTTTAAAATTTTAACGCGATTTCTTTATTTGTTGTTAATTTTGTTTAAGGCATTTGTTGTGCAAAAAAAAAAATTTGTAAAAAAAAATTAATTTTTTGTCGTGTGGTGTTTTGGTGTTTTTTTTTGGTTTCGACTTGGTTTGTTATTTTGCTGCGATTTCTGCGATTTGCTGCTCTTGTTGTTTTTGTACGTTTTTTATTTGTTGTTGTTTTTTTGTTTGGTGAGTGTGTTTTTTGGAGGCACGCGCGAGTTACGTTGCGTTTGTTTGGCGGTCAAATCAACGACTAAAATCGTTTGCCACGTTCCACGATGAGCGAAGGCAGCCAAAAAAACACACACACACACACACATTTATTTCATGGTGTGTGCGACGTTTCGCTCTCTCTCTCTCTATCGCTCTGTGTGTGTGTGTCTCAATGATGACGACTACGAAGAGAAGAAGAAGAAGAAGAAGTAGAAGTAGGCGTATGTATGAATGACTGCAAGAAGAGACTGTGTCAACTCGCGTCGCTTCGTGTCGTGTCGTGTCGTTGTGGTGAGTTTTCTGAGTTGGTGACTGTAACACACACAAACGAACACACACACACACACACACAGCACAGCACGTTGCATGTGTCACATGTGTGGAGCAGCGGATTTGCGGTTCATAACGGACTTATATAACGCACACTAGCGCAGTCTGGCGCAAACCCAACAAACTCACCACACTACAGACGCGTTGTTCGCCTCGAGCTTTTCACCACACGCAGACACAAGAAGCGTAAGCGTGTGTTTTTTGGTGGTGTGTGCGTGTTAGCTGCATTTGTATGCGTGTTAAAAGCTGACAAAACGACAAGAACTTACACCAACATGGAAAACCAATGACAACAACAGCAACAGCAACAACCACAGCACCAGCAGCAGCAACAGCAGCCAGATGAAGAAGTATCCAAAAAAAAAAATAGAGATTGAAAAAAACCATTGCATACTTCAAGGCGTTCAAAAATATTACCAAGCAAACAAAAGATTGTGAATTGAATTCAAAATAGAAAACGAGAAGAAAAAACAGACAGAACAATGAATAATAGTTGATGTCAATGTACATGTCAAATTCATTGAATGAATTCTCTCCATGTCGGTGTCCGTGCGTCAAGAAGAAGAAGAAGGGAGAGCATGAAGCACTTGGCTGACGTAGACGCGTTGCTGCCAGTCAAACAACAATCAAACAAACAAACAACACATAACACAACACAGTCACACACTCACACACACACACACTCATCATAATAATGAAAACATTCGCTTTTTGCCGAGTTGCGTGTCTTTAAATGACGTAACCAGCGAGCAGAGCTAAACGGACCAGAGAACCGTTGAACTGAATGTCCCGTTACCCGTTGCCCCCTGCTCGCTGCCCGCCGCCGGGCACCGCTAAGCTCGAGGGCCATCATCATTGAGAATTCACCCTATTAAGAATTTACATTTACATTTCTAATGCTGCCGCTTCTCTTGTTGTTGTTGTTGTTGTTGTTGTTTATGCTGGTGTTGTTTTTGCTACGCTTGTTAATTACCCAGTGGCCGTGGCGTCGCTTTTAATTGCTCCTGGTCTCGAGCAGCCACAACAAAGTAATAATAGAATAAGATATATAAATAAAATAATATATAAATATAGAAAAAAATATATCACACATTTTGATTGATCCTAATCTTAAGCAACAACAAACAAAATAGTAATTGAATAAGAAATACAAATATAACAAGGATAATAAAACAAGAATACATAAAAAAAAATATAATAAATTGTTTATAAAATATAATAAATATTAAAATATATTAAAATAAAATATCATTTCGATTGATTCTAATCACAACTAGACACAACAAAGTAATGACAGAAAACGAAATAGAAATAAAATAGAAAATAAAATAACTATAATATATATGACACTATACAAAATTTGAAATACATATTCTATATCTGAGCTCAAGCTGGCACAAAATAAAAATAGAATAGGAAATATAATTAAAGACACGGGTAATAAATATAATAATTATTATTAAAACATTTCAAAACTTAAATACAATATACATTTTAATTGGTTCTCGAAAAGTCACACAAATTTATTAAGTAAATAAATAAAATATATAAATATAATTTTATATATAATAAATATCAAATTGTAGACAAATTTAAATAGGTAATACATTTTTAATGTTTTATTGATCTCAAACAACCACAATAATATAATAACATTATAAAACTTATAAATATAATAATAAATATATGAATAATAATAGCCACAACAAAGTACATAATAATAATAATAACAACAGTCAAAATAAAATATTTATAAGTAATTATTATTATAACATATCATTATTTAATCGTTATTATTTTTAGTAAAGCCAACTGTTCATTTGATTATCTTCCATAAAAAAATAATGTAAACATTTTCCACAACATTTTTACATTTTTGTTTTAAGCTTTCGTTTTATTTATATATAATAGTAAGATATATCTTTTAACTTATTAATATCATAAACTCTTCTAGCTAGATACAAGCTTTTAAAACTTATCACTTTCATAGCAAAATGTAAGTCGTTATTGACTTAAAAATTAAAAACTACACGAGCCTATGAAAAGCGTTAAGTTATTTGAAAGACAGTATTTTTAAACCATAGTCAATTAAAGCTGTAAATATACATAACATACGTATATCACTAGATTTTGATAAATTTAGTTTTTTTTATGTATTGCATTTGAAGTTTATGAAAATTAAAAGATTTTCACATGAATTTAAATGCGCGTTTGAAAGTAAGTTTGTATATACATACTTCTTTTTTAGTGCCCAAAAATAGAAGAATATCACTTAATAGAAATAATTTAAAACATTACACATCTTCAGCAACTAAATACAATACTTTCAGCTTCAAAAAGACTTAAGAAAAATAACTATAACTATATAACAAATTCTAATAAAATATAAAAAATATATATATTTTTTACCTGATATACATTTCAATTAATTATTAACATCTTCAAAATATGAATCAATCTTAATTTTTGTACTTCCACTAAATAATCAAGAAATTTCTCAGAAAGAAACAAATTAGATATTTTTGCTATTGTTAAACAAAAAATCACACAGAAAGTGACTAACTAAAAAGCATCGTATTTTGCATATAGTATAAGTTTACTCAACAAATTAATTGCGATTTATCAGATTTGAATTTAAAAACAATTAACAAGTAATTGGGTAACAAAACTTAATTGTCTAGAAATAAATACTACACTAAAAGTATTTGTTTTGTATTTCACCATATTTTCTTAACTGTGGACTCGACGATCGAACGCACAAAGCAAAGAACAATTCTGAAATGATGGAAATGTTTATGCTCTTGGCCAAAAATAGTCGAAAGTTCACATCATTTATATAGCAAACAAAGTTTTTTTTTACTGCTTATCGTATATCATGTTATCAAAATAAACATTTTTCAGTTCAGTTTCAGCATTCCATAGCTGTCAATCTAAATGGCAAGCAAACAAAGCAACGAACTGCGATGATTAGGTGCGTAAATAATTAAAGCGTTCTCATCTTCTCATTCACAAATTGATCGACCTAAAACATATCCTCAAATTGAATAGTCAAATTTCATTTCATTCATAGAAATAGAGTGTTGGCTTCTTTAATTCTTCAACAGTTTCTATGCAATTTAAATTCAATATACACTTGAAGTTCCATTTATGACTACAGGGTATGCAAATTAATGCTGTTTAAAGCTCATAAATATCCAATCGGTCGGCCATGAGCGCTAAAGACTTCAAATCGCGAATTAATGACAGACAAACATGACTAAATCATCTGTATGCTAAACAAGAATAATATATAAATAACATATGTATATGTTTTATTGCTATTGAAAAAGTCTCAATTTACTAAAATTACAATTTACTAAATTTACAATTTACTAAAGTCTTTAGAATAATATTCAGCAGATATACTTTATACTTTATTTTATTAAAGAATCATTAAAAAGGAAACATAACTTGTATATATTAAAAATAAAAAAAAGGTTATTGTAAAAATGTACAAAATGTATGTAATAGGTAGAAGGAGGCATCTCCGACCCTATAAAGTATATATATTCTTGATCAGCGTCAACAGCCGAGACGATATAGCCATGTCCGTCTATCTGTCTGTCCGTCTGTCCGTATGAACACCTAGATCTCAGAGACTATAAGAGACAGAGCTATAAATTTTTTTTGACAGCATTCTTTATGTTTGCACGCAGATCAAGTTTGTTTCAAATTTTTGCCACGCCCCTTCCGCCCCCGCAAATCAAAAAAATCGAATAACAAGCGTAATTTTAAAGCTAGAGTTACGAATTTGTGTATATACTATAACAACTATAGTAGTTATGATTCCTGACAATTTGGTTGCGATCAGATAAAAATTGTCGAAGTTATTAAAGAAATACTTACTAGGGGTCTTAGTTACTTTGGCTGACAATCTGGTATATTGTGCCGTCTTTGGTATATTTTGAATGCGGTACTATATCGATATACCACATATACCATTTGGTATATTTTTTAGTATTTTGTAGTATATTTGGTATATTTTGAGAATAATACCGCAAAATATATTCCTTTTATTCAAAATGGGTAGCGGGTATCTCACAGTCGAGTGTACTCGACTGTAGCTTTCTTACTTGTTATTTTATTTAACTACAAAATAGTTATCTTGTATATCGATTAATGAAGAAAACTCTATTGAAATAAATAGAAAACATGAATTTTCTGCACTTCTTTTATAATAAAGTATTTTCATAAAAAATGTGGAAAGCTTTCATTAAAATAAACTTTTCTTTTAGCTTTTAAATAGTAAAAGGAACTACAAAAATTGTCAAATTTTTATATATTTATTTTTTATATTTATTTTGAATAATAAGTAATAAAAAAAAATAACTTGTATTACAATTATAGAAAAAATTCAACTTTAGGCAGTTCTATCTTGTAAGTTTTTAGTGCTGTTGATTTCATCTCTTGAACTATTTATTCGCTTGTGTGATAAGAATGAATTTGTATAGAACGATTTCCTACTGCTCAATTGTAAATGCAGCGAATGTAATAAGCCACAAAAAGTACCTCAGACAACAAAACATGCGCGAAATTAACAACAAGAGAAAGAAAGCTGAGAAGTCTTAAGTGAGAAGTGGAAATCAACATGGGAAATTATAGAGGGGGAAATGGAGTGTTTTTACAATGAGATGTGATGAGACAGACGACGGGGGCAGAGACGAGGAGTAACGAAAGAAAGAAAGACAGGCTGCTTTGGCGTGCAGCATTTTGCGATTATCATTTCGAGTTCCAGAGGCGAAAGTGCTTTTTAATGTCTGCGAGCATTTTTAATAATTAGCTAATGTGCCCGCTGCCTGCTGACACAGTTGGCGTAATTAGCTTTCGCCGCGGCGTCCAAAGGGAGACGTTTTGGTTAATGTTGTTCCTGCTGCTGTTACTGTTGTTACTCCTTTTGTGAAAAGGTAGAAACGAGTTAGAACTGGAATTCCAATCGAAAGTTGCTCAAAAATAATCCGTTGATGGGCGGACGTTGGCAATCAAAATTCAATTCGAAATTATTTGAGAATTATTTGACGCCGCAAGTGTTGCAGCCCTTCACCCCGTTCACCCCGTTCGCCCCGCGCACCTTAACAGCAAATACACAAACACACACACATACTAATACACACATAAGCACATCCGTGTGTAAGTATGTTTGTATGTGTGTAATGGCCGATAAGGCGTATACGCATTATTTAACGCATGTTGCCTTTTACGGCTTACATTTTTTTTTTTGCCGTTGTGTTTCTTTTTGGTTTTGTGTTGTTTTTTTTTTCTCTCGGATGCTACGCACAAAATTAATTTTCAGCATTCTAGAAATACGCAGAAGGTGGCAGGAGAGGCGGAACGTTGGCAAGTGGCAGGAGCGCCATAAAAACGTAACACGACGACGACGGCGACGAGGACCAACAAACCAACCAAAAAAAAAAAAAGAACCAAAAAAAAAAAAAAAACTAAATAATAATAAATAAATTCGTTAACATAAAACAGAGCATAATGGGAGGCAGGGAGGTGTAGAATGTCGTTGTCGTTGGTGGTGAAGGAAATGGGAAAATGGGAAGGAGGCCAACGACTGGAGTTTTCTTCTTTTTTTTTTGGGCCCGGGGAGTTGCTTCGGGTGCGTGACTGGAGCTCATTGCCTGCCTAAGATTATCATCAGTGAATTGTTGTTTTTGGAGGATTTGCAATTTGGCTTTTGTTTTGTGGCAGCCACAACGGCGACGGCGACGGCGACGAAGACGAAGACCAAGACGACGACGTGAACGTGGACGTGGACGACAACGTCAACGACGTCAACGACGTCGACTCGTTAGCAGATCCTCAACTGTGAAAGTCGAACGACGAAAATCCTTCGGCACTTTTATTATTTACATAATTTTAACGCAATTTTATTGCGTCTATCTCTCCCACTCTTTGGTTTTTTTTCTTTTTTTTTATGTTGTTGTTGCGCTGCGAGGCGTTTCCCTTTCTCGCCTCACGCTGAGAAATACCAAAGCTTACTTAAATACTTAACAACATAATTAATTGCGATATAGTATTTGATTTAATGCTGCCGACGCAACAAGCTTCAACTTATTAATCAATAGTTTGTTAGTGTATTTTTTTTTGGCAACTTAAACGCTAAATACATTATAATTTAGTATTTTATTTTTAGAATTATTAAGCATTATTCTGATCAATCTTCATGGTTCTTATTTGCATATTTAAACAGATACAAATGGAGGATCAAAGACCAAATGAGTTCCCCAACTGCGGCAACCCGCAGACCTTGCGGTGAATTTACACACAGAGGCGAGTGAGATCCACTGAACTGAAAGGAACTGACGAAAACAGAGAAACCCATTCGAAAGCCACAACCACGGAAACCACATTCAGATGTGATTATCTTTTAGCCAGCCAAATACTGGCGCATTCCCCGCGTGTAATATTCATGTTTACTCATGACCTGCCAAAGGGTATAATCAGGTAGTAATGCAGATTCGATTATATGGCAAGGGAAGTTCATTTTTTAAATTCATTAATTTCACAATTTTAATATTCTATACACTATGATATAACATACTATAATACACTTTAATATACTATAATATGCTGTAATATCCTATAAGTATATCAAGGACTCTAGCTATCAGATTTCATATAAAATTTACGACACAATAATAAATTATTGGGTCTATTAAATGGCTATAGTTATTAACTTGAAAAAATGTCTTGAAAAAATCTTATATTTTTAATACTTTATAGTATATTTTGAAAGTAAAAGTATATCAATATATTAATTATAGCCTTTGGCTTATTATAATCTTTATTAGGTATATTAATTTGGTATATTTTAATAATTATACCGTATGTGGTATATCTTCTAATCTATGGTATATTTTCAATATATTAGTTTGTCAATATATTGAATATAGTCTTTTACGTATATTAATATCATATGGTATATTTTATTCTCTAGAATATTTTAAATGCCATAGTATATATTATTGGTTTCTTTCGGAAAATCAATTTGGTATTTTCTAAGAATAATAACGCACTGTTTTGCTTTCACTGAAAGAGGGTAGCGAGCATCTCATAGTCGAGCATATAGTCTTTTAGGTATATTAATATCATATGGTATATTTTATTCCCTAGTATATTTTAAATGTCATATTATATATTATTGGTTTCTTTCGGTAAATCAATTTGGTATTTTCTAAGAATAATACCGCACTGTTTTGCTTTCACTGAAAAAGTGTAGCGAGCATCTCATAGTCGAGCATACCCGACTTCAGTTTCCCACCAAATTCTTTATTGTAGCTGTTGCTTATGCACTTTTAAATAATTGTACGAATTTATTTATTAAAAATAGAATTGACGTTTGTATTTCTATGTGGCTGACAAATTTGTTATCATTAAACCTCTTTCTTCACAGGGTATGCCATAGTCGAATCTTGACGACTCTGGCGGTTTTACTTATATTTGGATCTTTTTTTGTTTTCTTTTTTAAATCAGTCTGATGCACACCTAAACCTTGTGTGCGAGTCAAGGCCGTGATGTGTAAACACACATACATATGTAAGTAGACGACGAGCCGCAAAAAAAGAAGAGCGGCCGCTATGCTGCATAGTGTGCAAAAGGGAATAGGCAAAACGATTATAATTTGCCGTTATGTTGTCTCCTTTCGCTGCGCTGCCACCAGCAAACACACACACACACACACACACACACACACACACAAGGCAAGCAGCGTTTTTGCATTTTATTTGTATTTCGTTGTGGCTAGGTTTGTTTGCAAATAAAGGAACACTGAAGATATTGCAAAGTTGTACGCTTATTACTTTGCTTCAATGTTGTTTGTTTGTGTGGACGTATGTACATTTACTATATACGAATAGAAGCAGAGACAGAGCGAGAGAGAGAGAGAGCGAGAGAGGGAAATAGAGAATCTCTGACTCGAGACTTGTGCACGAAAATGAGTATTTATTTTATGTATGGCATTAATACCGCAATAAATTCATATGGAAGAACGGGCAGAGCTTACATAAATATGTATGTATGTTGCATACACACACACACACACACACACACACACACACACACACACACACAAACATACATACTACCAATATTTTTATGCGCTAAACAAAAACACGCACGCACTTACCATAAAAAAGAATCAAAAGATGCTTACTTTCACATGCTTTATACCCTTATACCTATGATATTTTAAGTGATTTTGCCATATTTTGTGCCTCAATAAACAGACTCTGATGCAGTTCGAAATACTTTATATTTCACATTTATTTTAGATCCTAAAAATCATTTATATGTGCATCGAACACATTTCATCAATATTCAAAATAAACCCTCAGTATATTTTTGTAATCTTTCGGTATATCAATTTGATATATTCTAAGAATAATATCGCCCGGTTTAAAATTGGTATATTTTACAATCTATAGTATATCGAAATACCAAATCTACCCTTCAGTATATTTTTGTGTTCATTCGGTATATCAATTTGATATATTCTAAGAATAATATGAAAATGTTATTTTTTACAATCTATAGTATATCGAAATACCAAATCTACCCTTCAGTATATTTTTGTATTCATTCGGTATATCAATGTGATATATTCTAAAATTAATATCGCCCTCATTTGTTAATACTGAAATTGGTATATTTTGTGCTCCATAGTATATTTTTAATGTAATAGCATACCAATATACTAAATCTGCCCTTCAATTTTGTTTCGGTATATAAACTACAATTAGTTTTTATACATATAACACATTTCATATACATATGTACATCTATAAAACAAACACTCTTTTTCATCGCTTAATGCACAACGCCATTGACTTCAACAGCTAAAGTGCAGCATATAAACACCACCTGTGTTTTTTTTTATGGTATTGCAAACGTGTTTCATCGCGATTTAACGCATTATAAAAGCTAATTTTGAATATGTTAACTGTTATCAAGCTGCGAATTCTGCCACAGCGTAAATGTTATGCGGCAGTAAATCCTTTAAATCTCAATATAGAAATCAGGTAAATTTTCCAGTTTATTACTTCAATTACAAATAATTTAATGAAATTCCTTTAAATTAAAAATTCCTCAAAATAAAATCTAAAGTAAAGACTACTTTTATTATATTATATTATTCATTACTTTAATTCAAAATAATATGCCAAATTTTTAAAAAATAATAAATCCGAATTTCTATTCCCCCTCTGCTTTTACTTTATTAGTATTACTTAAACTCTAAATTTAAAAAAAAAGTCTATTTCTGTTTTCTTAAATATTATTACTTTAATATATAATTTTATTTTTAAAATTACTTAAAAAAATAAATATGAAATGATTTACAACTAATTTTGAATTTTTTATGCTAATCAAAATAGTTTTAAAAAATTATTTAGCAAAATTACGTATACGTAATATTACAAATGGCATCTGTAAATGAATATATTTTAAATTTGTTGGCAATATACTGATTCATTACAAAATCATCGCTTACTTTAAACTTTGTATGCGCAGAAGTCGCTTGCTTCAAATAAATGTAAGTAAATTACGTATACGTAATATTTCACCGCTATCACAATAGTCGAAATATGATAGAACGGCTCTTGCTGATCAATATATGGACATGAAAAATAAAAATTATGTGGTTTATTTTGAATTTTATTTTTAGTAAATTACGTATACGTAATTTATTTATTTATTTCCCATTCATGATATAACTCCATCAAATACAACAATCAATTCTTGGAGTTTTAGTTATTACATATTTAACTTTTAGTTATCATATTTCCTCCGAATATATGATTTTTTTCGAACAGTTTCGCTACGCTTCACGCTCGGTCGTAGCAATGCTAAAAAGCATGCTGTCAGACTTCTGCATGCCGAAACCCTTCAATTTTATTTAAAAACATGTTAAGTCATTGTGTCACAAAGCCGTAAAGATGATGTCACTGCAACCACAAGCCACACAAGCACACATCATGATACGCATTGCTATCACAAGCCATAAAAGGACATGTTCCATCTCTGGTGAAGTATGCGTGCATTAAAACAGTTACATGGGCGGTGCCAATGCCATTTGCCATTTGCACGACTATGTCTATGTCTATGGGGGTCGCAGAAGGAGATACAGATATAGTAAACGCTTTTGTAATAAGCATGTAGACTGCTGCATGGCTTAAATAACGTATACGTAACCGAACATGCATGTCAATTCCATAATCTCTGGCATCGTCAATTTTATAAAGTACTGCAAATAATGTAATGAATTTGTATTTTCAAATTTGTAAGTTTGATTTGTAGTCTTGAATGTTAAATTCGAAATGGGAAATTTATTAGAATTGTCTAACACTTTCAGAAACGATTTTTAGAGATTTTATTAAGAATACTATGAAAATAAATAGTATGAAGTAAATACTTTACAAAAGAAGAGAAAAATTGAAAGACTTTTAACAATAAAATTGTGAGTTGGATTTTTCGATATATAGTATATAAGTATTCTTTCGGTATTTTAATTTGTTATATTCTAAGAATAATACTGTATTCTTTTGTATGAAATAAATCATGTACAAAAGAGCAGTTGACTAAATTAAAAGAAAAATGAGCAATAAAGGGAAAATAAAATTTAAAAAAAAATTAACAATAAAATTGTAACTGAGATATCGCAATATAAAAATATTTTTTCGGTATATTAATTTAAGAATAATACCATAGCATCTGGATTTTATAGCGGGTATCTGACAGTCTCGAAAATTAGTGAGCTTGTAAGTTGTACCAAAAAATATAAAAGATTTCAATTTCCAGTTGCAGCTTCATCACAACAAACAATTCTAATGAGCTTTATACAAATATCTGGACATGAACATGACCTTCAATCGACCCCATCTAAGCCAACACAATATGCATATTAGTGTGTAAGCAAATATATACGAGTGTCTTTTGTCTATTTTATGGCGTCGGATACTTTTCGCATGTTGATGCTAGCCAAATATTATTTCTTTCGTTTTCTTTATTTTATGCCTATTGAAAGGGTGAATGGTAAAGTAATAAATCCGTCCGCATTAAGCCATAACACATATGAATCTCTTTGGTTAGAGTTGTGGAATGAATGTGAATTAAACAGCATAAAATGAAATTAACTTAAAAAATAAATAAATTTGTAATCCATTAATTGCAATAATATATGTTAAAATGAAAACTTATCTTGAAAAGAAAACAAAGAATGAAATGCTACTTCTAACATAGCAATGTGAAATATTGTCCCCAACTTTGTTTAACTCAACTAAAAGGAAGTTTTGAAGACACAAACACAAACACCCCAGCAGACCTGTCTAATCCTTATGATTTGTTCTCACTCTTGTACACATTGCGAGGCACCTCGTGTCGTGGCGCCACAAGCCACAAGCAAATCGCAAGCTACAGTTTTAGGTCTAAGTCTAAGCATGCTCTTACTGTTCGATAGATACTTACTTTCATTCCCGGTTTCATTTTATGATGCAGAACTAATGGTGCTTTATTATTGGCAAAGTTGGTCGGCGCTGAACGCCCCAAAAATACAAAAAAAAAAAAATAGAAACGAAAAAAAGCGTCTTTGGATGCTCTCTCTCAGCGTGCCACGACAGCCAATTTATATGGAAATAGATGTGCGGCACATTTTCAATGTGGATGATGATTTTTTTCCTATCCTATTCTACGTATATACAGCAATCCACTTTCAATGCAAAAATCGATGTAGATGCCGATGTTGATGGCGATGGCGATGGCGATGGCGATGCCCAGGCCAATGGAAGCCAAAAGATTGCTTCGCTGTGCTTCGCATTGCTTTACTTTCAATTTTCGCCAACATTCTTTTTTTTTCTTTTTTTCTGCTGGAGCTCTTTTCTTATACCCTACGCGCTGTGGAGATTAACATTTGGGCACAAAATGCTGTTAAAGCCTTTGTGCACACACACTCACATATGTATGTATATTTATTACAACTGTTGGATATGTAAGTAATTATTGCCCGAAAAGAAACTGACTACGATATTAAGACGAATTTTATTAACAATTTCAAAACTGAATTTTAAAATAATTCTTTATTAAAAAGTCAAAAACTAAAAGAATTTTATGATAATCCTTTTTTTTGTTTTTAAATAATGAAAGCAAAGTTGTGTTTGTTTTTAAAGTAAAAGTAACAAAAATAATTCAGTATTAAAAAAACAACTTGACTTTCATTATTTAATAAATTTAATAAAAATATAAGAGGGTTAATTTCCAAAAACTTTTTTTTCCAATCGGTTCAATTAAATTTCTGCTTACCTCAACAAATCCAAAATGAATTTAATTGCTGAACTCACCTCAAATTTTACTTCCCTGACAATTTGTCATACAATCCATTTTTGCGATATTGTGCGTGTCATAAAAAAATCCACTAAATGTCAAACTGGGAGTGGTTATTTTAAAAATCTATTACATTTTTGTTGAGAAATTAAAAATAAATCAAGTTTATTCTGTTAATGTTTATTAAAACATAATTCAAAACTAAAAACATATTGCGGAAGTAATTAAAGAAATACTTTTGCATAGGCAAAAACGCTTTGGCTGACAATCTGGTATATTTTTCCGTCTATGGTATATTTTGAATGCAGTACTATATTGATATACCAAACATACCACTTAGTATATTTTTAGTATTTTTGTAGTATTTTGGTATATTTTGAAAATAATACCGCAATATTTTGCATTCATTCAAAATGGGTAGCGGGTATCTCACAGTCGAGTGTGCTCGACTTCTTCCTCCTTCCTCCTTTTTTTTTTAGTGAGTGGCCAAATCGTATTAGAACAAATTACGCGGAAAGTGGAAACAGAAGCAAAGCAAAAATAGCATTTGGCGAACGTAAAAAAAAAGTTTGGACGAAGAATAGAAAAACGGAATTGACAAAAGCAACAACAACAAAAAAAGGACAACAACAAAAACTGCTGCCCCTATCGCAATGGTCAACTTGCTTGATGGTTTTTAATGGCGCCATCGCAAAGCCCTATAAATAGACAACAAAAAAAAAAAAAAAAAAAAAAAAAACGAAAACAGCGAAGAAAGTAAAGCGAAAAGCAGCAGTAAGAACTCTTCCATCAAATGGGAGCAAACTATCAAATACTCTGTTTCTTTTTGAGTGCCTCGAATTTATTTTCCAATTAGGTTTTTGTATATGTTCGAAATCTAACTTGGATTCTTGTTGTTATTTTTAAAGATAGGTTTTTATTTTAGTATAATAAATAACATAACATAATAAAAATAATAAATAAATAAATAATAGTAAAGTCTTACAAAATTATGAAAAGCACAAAATCGCAGATTTTATTCTTGTTTATTTATTATATTATATCTAGTATTGAAAACTACATTTTTTTGTAGGAAAAATCGAGTACTCGCTGCTGGGGAATTCGATTCAAAGTCGGGGATACTTTTTCACACAATATTCCATCAACTTCTGCTAAGGTTGTTACACCCTTTATTGACCCACTATTGTTAAAGGGCAGAGGGTATAAAAATCACAATGCGAAAGTGCGTGTCTCAATGTTCGCGTTCTTTTCGTCTCAGCAATTTAACCAATCTCCACAACTGTCTCTGAAACTTTCAACCTCCCTCGTTCTCGTTCTGCTTGTCTTTGGTTTGGCTTTTCTATTGATAAAATCAATTACACAATCATATGGCAAGCTCAACGCCACACCTCCATCATACATAAGTACACACACACACACACACACCACGCACACGCACACGCACACACACGTGTTACACATATACACTTTGATTATCGCCTGATGCTTCTTTGCCGTCACTTGTCACGACTTTCAAATCAAGCGAGTCAATATCTAACCACACAAATGCGAATCTCTCCCCATTATCCTATCCCATTCCCATTCCCATTCCTATTTCTATCCCCGCACTTAGCAGCAGTCAATTAAGTTGAAATTCTTGATGCAGGTCGCAAGACTAAAGTCAATTGAAATGAATTTAAGATTCTATAAGTATGTAATTCTTAACGATGCAAAATGCGAAAGAGCAAATGATATGCCACAATATTTGAAATGTTAATTTGGTTTATTTGGTGTCGCTATTTCCCGCTCTCTTTCTGTCTACGTCTACGTCTACGTCTACATCTACATCTATCTCTTTCTATTCACTTACCACTCTGATTTCCTTTTCTCTTCACTTTGCAATTGAATTCCATTGAAGCGCATTGGAATATCCAGAAATGCTCAAATGTTTATATACCCTAGACCATGATAAATACTATAAATGGACATGAAATACTAGAAGTGCTAAATATACCAAATTTATTGGCAATCAATACTAATTAAAAGAAATAATACTTGATAATAACTAAATGTTCAATTATTTGGAAAAGTTGCATATCAAATGCATAACAAACAATCAAGCAAACATTTCTAGAGCTTTTGTTTGATTATGTTTTTAATCCCAAAAAATGTATAGCAGTATTTTACTGTAAAATACTGGCATTCACATTCTGTGGTTCATTATTATTAAGTAATGACAAATGTTATGAAACGAAGATCTTATAAAATAATATATTTATGACAGTTTGTTTTTTGTTTCGCGCAAAGCAGAATTTATTTTCTTCTACTTATGATACCAAAAGTTATTATGGTATTTCATGGTCGAGCACGCACAACATACTGTCTACTTAGTTAGTTGTTTTTATATTTTTCGCACTCACTGTGTGTGTGTGTGTGCGCGGGTGGCGAGTGGCGGATGGCGAATGACTTTGAACATTTTAAATGAATTTTACGCTTGATTTTGGTTTCGATTTCGTGAGCTGCCAACGACGAAGCCATCGCGTCATTCCGTCTGTTCAATGGGCAATGCAAACTTCCAGCAAATAAAAGTTGCAATTGGTCGATGTTGTATTTTTGGAGAACAGAACAGAACTGAACTGAATTCAAGTGGGTGTGAGTTGTGTGTATTTGTGTGTGTGTATGTGTGTGGCAAGGTGGTTAAATAGTCAGGTACTCAGTAAGTGGCAACTTTAAATTGAGTGACATTTTGCCGCAATTGGTTTTGTGCAAAAGTTTTGAAGGCATTGTGCCTGATGCAGAGCTCAGAGCACACCAAAGATTTCCCCTCTCTCTCTTTCTCTCTGTCTCTCTACCTTTCTCACCATTTTTCTACTGTTACTGTTTCAATTTGTTCTCGAAAATAAATGGACTTAACTGGTCTCAGAGTCGCCTGTTGCACCAACAGTCCAAAACAAGTATGAAAGTTACAGTCGAGTGTGCTCGACTGTGAGATACCCGCTACCCATTTTGAATAAAAGGAAAATATTGAGGTATCTTTTTAAATTTACCAAAAATTCGAAAATATTAAAATTATACCAAATGGTATATTTATTATATTCATATAGTACCACATTCAAAATATACCATACACGGCATAATATACCAGATTGTCGGACAAAGCAACTAAAACCCCTAGTAAGTAGGCGTCTTGGCCCATGCAAAAGTATTTCTTTAATAACTTCCACAATTTCTGATCGCAACCAAGTTTTTAGGAATCATAATTACCATAGTTATTATTGCATATACAGCATTGCATATATTGCATATACAGCATTGCAGCTCTAGCTCTAAAGTTACGCTTGTTATTCGATTTTTTGACCGCTATGTCCGCTATGTCCGGTCTGTCCGCTTTGCAAAAGTATTTCGTTGTCCGATCGCAACCAAGTTTTTTGGAATCACAATTACTATAGTTATTATTGCATATACCAAAATTCGCAGCTCTAGCTCTGAAGTTACGCTTGTTATTCGATTTTTTTGATTTGCGGAGGCGGTAGTGGGCGTGGCAAAAATTTGAAACAAACTTGATCTGCGTCCAAACATAACAAATGCTGTCGGAAAAAAATTATAGCTCTATCTCTTATAGTCTCTGAGATCCAATGTTTCATACGGACGGACGGACAGACACACAAACACACAGACGGACAGACGGACATGGCTAGATCGTCTCGGCTGTTGACGCTGATCAAGAATATATATACTTTATAGGGTCGGAGATGCCTCCTTCTATCTGTTACATACATTTCCTGCCGGCACAAAGTTATAATACCCTTCTACCCTATGGGTAGCGGGTATAAAAATACAAAATAATACTATTTGTAAATCTTATAAGGAGCAAAGACAAAAAAAAAAATAACAAAACGGTTTGGATGAAGCATTTGAAATTTAGTATATTCATTTAATATGTAATATTTTTATACATATTTATTTGTATTTTTAATTTATTCATTGCAATACTTGTAATTATCTTCTGCTTGAAAATCACACATGTGTCCAGGTTAAAGCAGATTTATGGCAGAAACATTACATTTTATACTTATGTTACATATATATTTTTGGCAGCATTACAGAAATATACTTCGTATTGTGAAATACGTATTGCACTAATTTTAAATCTACTCAAATTGATTTTTTTTTTCTTTCTAGATGGCCGTAACTCAAACACAATAAATTTGAGCAAACTACTACAAACATTACGCGATATGTTGTGTATTCTATTATAAGTATTGCACTCAAACATTTATTGTACTAACTTTATGTGTTTTGGGTAATGTCTGTTGTTGAATACAATTCTGAAATGTCACTAAATTATTATACCCTGCACTTGACAGGGAAGAAATGATTCCTTACGTAACAATATATTAAAATCAAAATGGTACAGATCTTTATTTCAACACTGCAAAACAAAAATATATATATACATATATAAATTAAAAGTTTGCAATAAAAATTTTATATGAAGTTATACTTTAAAGAAAAATATTAATATAATAGAAATTTGCAAATTTTCTATTACAGTAGAATCCGGTTATAACGACTCCGCTTATAGCGTCCGACCGGTTATTACGACGAAAACTCGATGGCTTGGTTGGTCCCCATACAAGCTTATATGAAAGGGCCTCCGCTTAGAACGTCTCCGCTTTTAGCGACTAACCGCTTATACCGACGAAATTTTTCAGAATTCAACCGGATATAGCGACGAAAAAAAAAAATTCTGCGAAAAATTGCCAACAAATTTAAGCATCAAACGGCGTAATTAGAAATGTATGTATTTATCAGTGATCGGAACCCTTGCTTGTGTGCGTAGCAGCGACACGAAGCTCTTAGACTCTCACTGTTCTCTGTCAGTCTTAGCCGTCGCCTTAGCAACGCTGCTGTTAGAGAGAGACAGTCGAAGTGCAATGCTGACGTCACACAAATGTTTACAGCGTACGTGTGCAGATCACATAGCCTATTCCGTTATACATATTTCTAGTTTTTTCTGTTTTTTTTTTTTTTGAATGCGTAATTTCGCCAAATGTGAGTTAATGCGCAAAATGCACAAAATGCGCAATGAAGAGGTCATTCAGTTTAAGCTCGACACTTGTGCATTACACCCGCAAAATGTCTCAAAAAAAATTTTTTATATTTAAAAATTAATTTGTTTTATTTTAGAAGCCTATTACGAACTGGAAACCATAAAATAAACAAAAAAATATTTTTTTTGCTCCTTCCGGTTAGTGCGTCCTCCGGTTATAACGACGTAAAATGGTCGGTCCCTTGAAAGTCGTTATAACCGGAATCTACTGTATTTATATACGAATAAGAACACACTTTTTAAAATCATTTTGTACCGATGTTTAGCATAATTATTTTAGCTATATTTACGAACACCCATACCCATAGTTTATCGTATCGTTTATCGATACGCTCTATTTAAAGTCAGTTTATTCATGAACTCTAACATAATTGATTAATAATGAATTTCATGACTGAATGACTGATAATTTCATATTTGCATAAGAAAACTGAGTGATCAAACAAAATGTATTTACACCTCTAAAATATAAAGAGTATCTCTCAGTCGACTACGCTCGACTGCTGTCATTCAGTCTTGCTGTTGTTGTTCTTATTGTTGTTGTTGTTGTGCTTAACAGTTTTACTCAGCCATTTCTTTTACGACTTTTTAAATTTGTTATGTGTCTTGGTTTTTTTTTGTTTTTGGCTTTTTTGGGCGCAATTTTTCGCATTTATTGATTGGTTTTTTTTTCATGCACTAACTGGCCAGGACATTGAAGAGGTTTGGAGCAGTGGCTTGATGTGGCCCAGGCAGGTTCGGTTTCTAGCTTTTGGTCCCTCTGTCTGCCCTTGACTTTTGCTTGGCGCGTACTTTGCAAATACTTTTGGCAGCCTCGTCGCCAACAACTGCCACACTCGTTATACTTAGTCTGTGAATTCAGCACGAGTTGTTAAGCTGCGTGGCAATTTAGCAATAAACAAAATTCAATTATTTTTTTATGCGTATTTTGAATATATCATATTCTTCAATTCAAAATAGAATAGATTTATATATAGTATTTAAATTCTAGAATATGAAACATATAATAAAAATATAAAATACAATGTATATATTCAAATCTATTCTATTTTGAATTAAAAAATATGAAAATTAAAAGTTTTACAAATCTGTTCAACTATTTTTCTATTTCTCAAATTGATCTTAATCACGACTAATAAATTTTCAGTACTAGTTTGCTTCAAACTCGATAAATAAAATAACAAGTAAGATTGAAATACGAATCAGAAAATCTAAATCTAAAATTTAAATTAGCTGAATAATATTCTGAGAGAATTGCATTATCCAAAATACATGACAAAAAGTCTTGATTCAATGGCAGTTTTCTCTGATTATTTATACTTAAATTTCAAGCAAAACTCAGTTAAGTTTTACATAATATATGAATGCAATATATACAATACATTTTGCAAGCAATTTCGATTGTCAACTTATTTTATTAGCTCATAATTTCATTTAGTCTTTGAATAAAAAGAATTCACTTTTGTAAAGCATAAACTTTACTCCATTTCAAATAAAAAACTTGCTGAATAGGAATTGGTATTGATTTGTTATCATTTTAATATATATATCTTGTATAATCAAATATTTGTTCTATTCTCAAATTCGAGATGAAATCTGCATTTGACATTTTAGACAACAAATAATTGAATTTGAATTTGATTGTCGATCGCGACTAATGCGTAACTGATAGTCGATCACTTTTATCAATGTTACAGCTGACTTATATTATCAGAATATTGTTCTTGTTGTTGTTGTTGTTGTTGTTGTTGCTGATGGTGTTTTTGGCGCTTCTGGAGTTGTTGCCATTGTTGTTGTTGTTGTTGTTGGCCTTCCAAGTTGCTAGAGTTTGAAAATAGTTTTTGCACGTTTTGGTCGAGTGACTTTTCTTTGTGTGTTTGTAGACTGAGGCAATTTTTCGGCTTTGTTTCCGTTTTGCAGCCTGCCTTGAAAATGTTTCACTCGTTGTTCTTGTTCTTCGTTTTTTTTTTACTTTTCCGTGTATTCTTGTTGTTGCTGTATTGATGTTTTTGGTGTTGTTGCTACTGCTGTTTCGCATAAGTTGTTCGGGGGCGCATTTGTGTAACAAAAAAGTGGCCATTGTCTATTTTGAAAACTCTTGCAGAAGTCTGGCCCGAAAATTTTGGTTGTTTATGTTTTCGCAGGCAAACCAAGCTTGCAAAAATGTTAGCCTATGGCCACAGTTTGTTGCAAAAGTATGCGTCTTGGTCAAAACTTTAGGGCGCTATGTAAACGCTGCAAAGTCCTCGACCAAAAAAAAAAAATGTACGAAAACTCAGTATTTACTTTGTATTAAAGTATTTTACAAATTTAAGAAAATTTCTAAAAGTTTATTCAGGGAATTTAAAAATAATTATTCAATAAAATTTACACAAACTTTATTTACTTTTTAAGTGTTTTTTTTTAAATTAAGGAATATTGTTTTTTGGAAGATTCCTCACATGTATTGTTGAAATTCAATATCGCTATATGCTCAATAAGCTCAGTATGTAAACAGAAGTATTTATATTATATTAAAGTGTTTTAGAAATTTAAGAAAATTGCTTTAATATGTTCTTACAATTTTATCGAATGAGTATTTGCTTTAATTTTATTTATTGGTAGTTTTTTTTTGTCGTATATTCCTATTCACCTTATTAATTAATTATTTACTTAGCTTTCCTTGTTTTTGTTGTTTTGTATGCTTGTTGAACTTAGTAATTATTAAGGCCCTTGATTATGTATTACGTATCTTTGTTGCCACGTGGCAAACACATGTATCTATATGTATTAAGCTCATGTGTTGCCTGAGCTGACATCCGCTAGAAGCCAAGTGGCATTAAGTACTCAGGGATGCCCTAGAAGCCTCTGGCGTATGTTTTTTTTTTTTTTTTTTTTTTTGGTTGCTACTGGTTTTGGCAGGCGACCAAATTTCACAAGTTTTCTATTAACTTTTGGCAAGTGTTAACAATAAATATATAATAGTTCCTCTTCTGCTACAATAAATAATTTACATTTTCGAATAGCCAAAGAAAATCGATCCGAAATGCGAATGTGCTTTTAAGGAAGATATTATAAATAAAAATAAAATGTTCTAACGTATTCTAAATAATTTTTCATTATAATTTTAGATTGATCCGATTTTTCTGTTCATATTTACGATACGATTTAATTTATATTTAAATAGTTTATTATAAATTAAATAATTTGTTGCCACATTTTAAGACGAAATTCTTTTAAGCCACAAAATACATTTTTTAATTTACAGAATTATTTTCATTACGATATTTTCCAATATGAAATCGATACATAAAATGTATGATATGTCTTTGTTGTTGACATTTACTTTTGAAGGAGAGCACTTCTTTATTTGTAAAAGCAAACTTTGTATGCAAGTGCAAGGGAGTACGCAATAGTCGATTGCCAAAGCTAACGTTCGCTGATCGTGTCTATCACAAAGACGCACTCACACATTATTTCATTCATCTGCATTTGCAAAAGCAAAAAGTGAATCTCCACAACAACAAAAATGTACACCAAATTGGGAAATCACGGCAGCTGTGTCCCATAATTGCAAGGGCCGAAGACAAAAACGTGTAAAAGAACAACAAAACTCCGCCCAAAGTTCTTTGACGCCCACACACTGACACACATCTTCTGCTAGCATATGTGCGTGCGAGTGTGTGATAGAAACGATCAGCGAATATTTGCTACGACAATTGACAAGTGCGCACTCGCTTGCACCCGCACTCATCTAAATGGTTCTCGCCAATGCTGCCATGATTGTCAAATTTGGAGAATTTTTACCCATTTTGCCTAAAATTCTAAAAGCATCTTGCAGTTTAGTAACGAAGAAGAAGAATATTAGTATGCGGCAGACGAGCGCAGAGTGCAGAGCGGCGCATAATTTGCATTAAAATTCCCGGCGGTTTCCCAATTAATAAATAAACGATCGATAAATCGTAAATAATAAGTACGTACATGTATAAATCTATAATAATAATAAGCTCAAATTATTATTAAATAATGTGAAGTGAATTTTGTGTTGTGAAGCCAAGCTTTTATTTGTACATATGCATTTACATATGTACGCGTGTGTGTGATGTTTTTTTGCAAGCCAAAAGAAATTTTTTAATCTGTTCTTGTATAATAAAAAGTGCTATTGTTTATTTATCAAAAATTAAATAAAGTTCTTGTGAAAAAATTATTTTGGCGGGCAGCGTGTGGCGTCATTTTGCGTTTCTCCCTCACATGCTGTTGCTGCAAATTGCATAGAACCTAATTCGCGTCTATTTTAAATCCATCTTCGTTAACCCGCGCGCAAACGGTTCAGTCGATCGGCATGAAAGCGGCAGATAATTCAACCCTTTTTTTTAAAGTGAATGTGCGAAAAGCTACGCGGTGTTCTTTCGTCTCGCTCTCTCACTTGGCTGGGGCCGCAAGCTCATAATTGTGTTGGTGTTAGTGATTGACCCAGTCCAATTCGCTCGTTGCCTCCCATGTCTGCATTGAAGTGAAATTAGTCTTCTAAATATAAGAGTTAATATGTGAGTTAAATATGAGAGTGTTGAAGTGTGTGTTTTTGTTTATTTTTTTGTGTGAATATAAGTGAACGTGCGAAAATTTAAGCACACATGCGTATATAAGAGTCAGCTTTATAAGTTTGTGTGTTTTTTTTTTTGTGATTCTGAGTGAGAAAATATCAGTACGCAATATTTTTCTTACGCCGTCAGAGATGACATTCAAAATGGATATATAGTAAGCAATTTGGTCCAGCGATGAAGTGGCGGTGAGTTATTAATCGTTTATTAATTTACTTTTTTCTATTTGCAAAAATTCTATTTTTTAAAATATATTTTTCTAACATACTACAAAACAATACAATACAATAATACATTTGCATATAATTGTAATTTGATTAAAAAATTTTTAAAAGAAAATGTGCTTTAAGCAAAATTCAAATCTCATATATAGTTGTGAGAGTAGTAAATAGAATAAAATGAAAGAAGTATCCAATTACAATAACGAAAGATTAAAAAAAGAACAACATATGTATATTTTAAATTATTTCTAAAACCTTTGTCAATTTAATACTACAAAAATGAATCTTGAATTAACTTGAACGTATCCCAAATTCCATCGTGATATCTGATATCTATTTAAAATACACTTGGGATCGAGAGGATTACAGAAAAGAAAACAACAACAAAGTTTAAACAAAGAAAAGAAAGAAATTCAAAAGTTTAAGATGAAATCGCGAGATATTAATTTCTATGAATATTTATTGTTCTCTCAAGTAATTTTAAATGCGTTAAGCAACTTTGCTCGAAAGTTAAAATACAAACACTTTGTAAGTACATCTGGTTAAGTTAATCTCATAGTGCAACATACAAAATATATGTAAAATATACAACCATATTTACCAAGAAGAGCTTCTGCACCGAGAGTTTCTTCATTTTGCGCTCTATTTGCTAATTTTGGAAGTACATGGAGAGTACATGGAAAGTTTGTCCTTGCTGCTGCTGCTTCTGCTTCTGCTTCTGCTGCTGTTTTGTGGGCTCTCCCTCCTTGAATGTCCTTCAACTGTGCAGCGTGTCCAGCGTCCAGCGTCCAGCGTGTCCTCTGCATGGAATCCTCTTGCGATGAGAGTAATGAATAAAAATGACCGCAACGCATCTCGTCCATTGCTTGTTTGAGCTTTGCTACCGCAGGGTGGCAACAACTTTGTATTTTTTTGTTTTGTTTTGTTTTTTTTTTTATCACCACATTTGCTTTATGTTGTTCTTTCTGTTGTTGTTTGTGTTGAGGTTTTTGCACTCTTGAAGCTCTGAAGCTGAATCTGCTGGGGAGGAAAGGGAGAAAGGTTCTTTGTCTAGGACACGCAAAGGCAGCAGCGCTAAAAGTTAATTGCTTAATAGTCGAGACATCGATAAATCAAAGAAATATGCGCGCTAAGCATAAACGCAACTCGCGCAACAACAAAACGTACTCTCGAAATTCGCACAAGGAAAGCAAAAATGAAATGAATGGCGATGGGGTCAGAGGTGAGGTGGGGGGCAAGGTGATTTTTGTGTGCCAAATGCGAACAGACTGATTGATGACGCCGAGTGATTTATTTATGTTAATGCGCGCAACAACAGCAACAACAACAGCAACAACAACAACATCAGCCACAGCTGCAGCAACAACTCGGAACTAAATCTAAGTAGCTACCTGAGATTCTTTTTTCCATCCACCCCCCCCCCCCCCCCCCCCCCCCCTCCAACACCCCTGCAATTCGCGTCTACATCTGTACAGCGTTTTCACCTGTGACATTTCGTTGTTGTACGTGATTTAAGGCATTTGCGGCTCATGCAACAGCGGCAACTACGATGGCGACGACGACGGCGACGATTAATCAATTTGGTGCGTGCTTGGAAGGCGTAACTGGGTGGTCGATAACATTCAGCGAGGAGCCAACCAAGGAGTCAGCAAGTCGGGCGACAATCTGCTGCAATCATGTATATTTTTATACTATTCCGTACTTCCCTCCCACCCCTCCACCCCTGGCAAAACAATAAAGCGTATTACACTGGAAATTCGAATCTTCTACCAATTACAATTAAAGTTATTAAAGTGTATTGCTATTGTTTACTTGGCTATATGAAGTACAAAATATATATGTACAACAAGTAAGAAAGCTATAGTCAAGTGTGCTCGACTGCGAGATACCCACTACTCATTTTATATTCCACAAAAATACTAAAACTATATCTTCAATAGCTGTTTTTGGTATATTGATATAGTTGCTTTGGCTGACAATCTGGTATATTTTGGACCCTGTAGTATTTTTCGAATATAGTACTATATATTACACTGGAAATTCGAATCTTCTACCAATTGCAATTAAAGTTATTAAAGTGTATTGCTAATGTTTACTTGGCTATATGGAATAGAAAATATATACAACATGTAAGAAAGCTATAGTCAAATGTGCTCGACTGCGAGATACCCACTGCTCATTTTATATTCCACAAAAATACTAAAACTATATCTTCAATAGCTGTTTTTGGTATATTGATATACAATAGTTGTTTTGGCTGACAATCTGGTATATTTTGGACCCTGTGGTATTTTTCGAATATATATACTATATATCGAATATATATACTATACTAGTGCTATATCAATATACCAAATTAAGCCTTCAGTATTATTTAGTATGTTTGAGGAATATTCATTTGGTATAATTTAAGAATATGCTTTAGTTAAAAATAGGTGTACCAGGTGTCTTACAGTCGAGCACTCTCGACTGTACCTTTCTTACTTGTTTTAAAAAAGGTGTATTTGACATATAAAAAAAAAGATGCAGAGAGTAAAATCCTTTATAAATTCAAATTATCGTCAAAATTTGAAAACATTTAAATGTATGTTGTTATTTAACTTGTTTTATCGAAATTTTTTGATGTAAGCAAAAATTGTAGAAATTATATTTATATATGTTAAAGATTATTTTAAAATTAAAGATTATTTAAAATTAAAACAAAAATTAATATTTTAAAATATTGTTCAAAACAAAAATATTTCAGCAGTTAACACATTTGTATTCATTTTAAAAAAAGAACGTAAACAAAATAAATAATTTACTACAAAAAATAGCCAAAACTACACTCCACCAGATAATAAACAAGATAAATTGAAGTACGTTTAAGTAAATAAAACAACTAAAAGTAGGTTGAAAAACGAATGAGCTTCAAATGTCACCAAAGTCACTAATTGCAGTGGTCGCAAACAAAACCAAACTAATGGGCAAAAACACCTTCGAAGTCGAAACTAATCAAATTAAACTTTCGAAATTGGCCAAAGAAGAAAACTAACTAACGAGTTTTTCCGTGTTCTTTTTTTCGACAGAGATTATTTGAAATTCTTACATATATTTTATAATCAATTTTTTAAATGTTTCCATTTTGATTTAAACTGTGTGATATTATTATGTAATTTTCATTTGTATTTGTTAAAAAAAATATACAAAATAAAAGCTATTTCGTAAGTCGTATTATTAAAACTTTAAGCTTTAAAAATGTTTCAAAGTTTGTGTTTGTCTCTCTCGAATTCATGTAAGAGCCTTGTTTGTTGCATGATTCAGAGTTCTGTTATCAAACATATTTGTTAATAAATCATTCCATCTCTTTTCGATTCGCGTGACGCACTGAGCGACTTAATATAATATAATAATAATAACTAACAATTTTTTAAAACATACATCCCAGAAATTGTATACTACATACAACAAAAATGAAATATAATACAAATTTATTAGTAATAGTTATGAATGCTTGACTTATTTTTAACATTTTACAATGATGTTAAGACTCTCTCTACTTCGTTTTCTTTTCTTCAGATTGTCTTTCCTTCAACCTACGCTCTTTCACTTACATATAGTACATTAAATGCTGTTGACCTCATTAGCTGTCAACTCTTTCGAAATCGTGGGCAGCCTTGATTTTGTCAGTGTTTTATGTGTGTCATCTGTATCGTGCTCTCCCTTTTATATTTGCGAGAGACTCTTCAATGTGTTCTATTTCATGTTATGCTGTTTGCCATAGGGTAGAAGGGTATTATAACTTTGTGCCGACAGGAAATGTATGTAACAGGTAGAAGGAGGCTTCTCCGACCCTATAAAGTATATATATTCTTGATCGATCTAGCTATGTCCGTCTGTCCGTCTGTCCGTATGAACACCTAGATCTCAGACACTATAAGAGATAGAGCTATAATTTTTTCGACATTTGTTATGTTTGCACGCAGATCAAGTTTGTTTCAAATTTTTGACACGCCCACTTCCGCCCCCGCAAATCAAAAAAATCGAATAACAAGCGTAACTTTAGAGCTAGAGCTCCGAATTTTGGTATGTATAATAATATTTATAGTAATTGTGATTCCTGAAAATACTTTTGCATGGGCAAAAACGCCTACTTACTAGGGGTTTTAGTTGCTTTGGCCGACAATCTCGTATATTATGCCGTTTATGGTATATTTTGAATGTGGTACTATATCGGTATAACAAAAATATCATTTGGTATATTTTTAGTATTTTCGTATTTTTGGTATATTTTGAAAAAATACCGCAAAATATTTTGCTTTTATTTAAAATGGGTAGCGGGTATCTCACAGTCGAGCACACTCGACTGTAACTTTCTTACTTGTTTTTTAAGTATGCGATTTTCAATTAAAATGAAACAAAGCAATCAATTATAATTGCAAATTCTCTGTACATTTAACTTGAAACAATGTTTAATAAAAATAAAAATTAATAATAATAATAATAATTATTATTATTATTATTATTGGTTAAACTGAATGTTTGCTGACCATAAATGAATTATTAATTCAAATTAAAAACATCATCATGTTTTCCAGTCTCAATTATTAGAATAAATTCAAAATGCAACCTTAATAAAATGCTTGTTTAGCAAATAAAACAAAAAGGGAGATAAGAAATAAAAAAGTCTAAAATTAAATATTCATAATATATTTGAAAAACGTTTGGAACAAAAATATCTTCTTGCTCATTTTTTGAATCCAATTCACAGAAAGTTTTTTACTTCAATTTCATAGATTTACAAGCAACCTCACCTTACACTTTGCTTTTCTCTTAGCGAATTATTTGCAAATTCTTTTAAACGTTTTGGAAAGCGATATGAAATGTACCAAAATCAGAATAATGGAGTATTAGTATTAGGAGTATATGGAGTATTATTATAAGCAAAAGCAAGGAATAAAATTTACAAGTCTAAATTCATCTTCATCCAACAGAACAAAATCAAAGTGCTTAAAAGCAGTTAATAAATTTAAATGCGTTGCGAAGAATAGTGATATAAACTATATACTTTCTGAATATCAGGGTTTTATCCAATTTATTCATTTGAGCATATTAAGTGATAACGTTAGCAGCATTTTAATTATGATTTGTACAAATTTAAAAAGGCCCACATAAAGTATACATTTAATAAAATACCTTAAAAGATACAATAGTTAAACACCTCGAAAATTATTTAGGTTAATGCATTTTTATAATGCAAATTTACTATTGCCTCAAAATGTCTCATCAGAGGATATCTACACTCGTATGTAAATCAAAATTGGCAATTTATTGTAACAATAAATTTGCAACATATAGTAACTTGTTTACGGACTTTAAGACATGTTTTTACACTTTCACAAACTAATCGAGTTTTCGCTTATAGCCCTCAACTTTGGATCAATTTAAGGGTAATCTATCTGTTCCGATTACTAGACATTCATTGTCCAAACAAAATTCCCAATATGGAACGCAGAGCTCGCCAGCTGATTTCACAAAAAAAGTTTCACACATCAATTGTGATGTTGGCGACCAGCTCGCTATCTTATCACCAATGATATCTCTCTTAAATCAAAATACAGTTACATTTATTTGTTACTTCACAATTATCTCGTTTATTTGTTTTGCTTTCGTTTCATATATTTTTTCATTTTTTTTTTTTGTGGGAAAGCTCCTCTTTACTTAAAGTGTGCTCTGCTCACAACGTGCAGAGCTCGCGAAACTGTTCTTTAGCTAAAGATACTCTTGTATAAAAGAATTTAATATGTTTGTGTTTCTTATTTTTTTTATTATTATTATTAGAACGCTTTCAAGATACATCAGCATTAAAAAATAATGCTTATTTAGTTTTGTTTCTTTATCGTACAATTGGAAGGTTTTGGTCACGTTCTCTCGGATCTTCAACAAACGAAGACAATTAATTAGGTGGCGTGGCACGAAGTTTTGGGCCCGTGTTTTTTTTTTGATAGAGTATGTATTACCAGTGTGGCCGGCAGTTCGTGTATAGAACAGAAACCAACAAAACAAAAAAAAAATAGTATTAAGAACCATTTGAATACAAAAATGGGGTAAAAAAATTCAATTTGCTAAAGTTTACAGAAATTTAAAAATTTTCATTCATTCTTTACATCTCTGGTTCGTGCTAAACACTAACAATCTCTACACATTCATTTGTCAAATGGTATATGACCGAAAAAAAATGGTATAGTATTATTTATAAGGTAATTAGACTGCTACGACGCATGTTGGATGTTTTTTGTTTGTTGTATGGAATTGCATTTGTGTGCGTTGTGTGTGTGTGTTGTGTTGTGGGGTGAGTTGTGAGGATGCATATAGATCGAAATCGCAGATTTGCGCAGCCTTCTTCTTAATCATCTCCCGCCGAACGCTTCACCTTGCGTTGCTTGGGACTCTGTTGGGCAGCCGCCTTTGGACTGGCCTGTTTGCCTGGCTTGGGTGATGTTTTTGGCGTTTTCGACTTTGGTGGCGATTTCTCTGTAAGAATAATGATATATAGAAATTTGTTTTTTTTTTGCTTGGATAATTACACTTCGATGGGGAAAAACTTACGCAGCGCACGGAGTGTCTCCTGTGGCACCCAATCATAATCGATGTTGCTATCGTTGGCAGTTCCAGTCTCAATGACCTTCTTGGCAGCAGCACGCTTACGCTTGCCAGTGCTGCCCAACAGATACTGCTGTCCAATGACCAGGAGCAGGACAACAATGCCGGCCAACATCACGTACAGGAAGAACGTCTCACCATCGAGTCCCTCATCGACCTCAGAGATCAGCACCGTCTCGTTGAACACGGCCTCGTTGTACTGAATGCCATTGGCATCGCGATAGGCCAACGCAATGTTCAGACCAAATGGACGGCCAGCGAATTGATCGGATGGCAGGAACGTATACGAGACGGTTGACTCAAAGCCGGGTTTCACCTCACGGTTGTAGGCCACAGCCGAGAAGTTCTGAATGAAATAGTTGAAGTCCATGGGATAACGGAACGATGCCTCCACCGTCTCAATCACAAACTCCTCCTGGCCCTTGTTCGTGAAGCCAATGAGGAACTCCACGGGTTTACCGCCGGGCAAATCCAATTGCTGACCGGGCGTATGCAGGGGTTTCGTGAACAACAAATAAGTGTCGGCCAGGGGAGATGTGCTACTACTGCCGCTATCCGCATCCTCATCGGTCTCAACGTCATCGCCCGTTACGGCGCCCTCTTCGCTCTCCACATCGACCAGATCATCTTCGACAGCTTCGGCGGCATAGGCACCGAGTTTGTTAGCTGCAGACGAAAACAACAACAAGAGTAACGAAAACACAACAAATGAATATCAGGAGTTTCAGAAAGGAAGTGCGAGAAAGAGAATGTGGAGAGTTGAGATTGGAGAGTGCCAGCTCAACATAATTTCTCTTATAAGCGAGAGGCGCTTGCACACTCTTCACTTCTTCGGTGTTGGCGACTGCCACGTTAGCAGTCGATCAAGGGGGGAAGCAACAACAACAAAACAACAACGACAATTTAGTTGAGACTTACCGGGTGTGAAGGTGCAGATTATGGTGGGCAACACCAGCAGCATTAAGAACATAAGGTTCTTCATTTTGTTTCAATAATTGTTGTGCTTTTG
This sequence comes from Drosophila kohkoa, assembly GCA_019972355.1. Classification (NCBI taxonomy): domain Eukaryota; kingdom Metazoa; phylum Arthropoda; class Insecta; order Diptera; family Drosophilidae; genus Drosophila; species Drosophila kohkoa. The sequence goes on from BJEL01000077.1 coordinate 1,381,080, forward strand.
TTTGAAATGTGAATTAAATGAAAACGCACCGCAACGAAACGCAACAACGGACGACAACCGACGCGAACGAGAGAAACTAAAAGAGTGTGTGCTGGCCAGCGGTATTGCGGGCAGCCGAAGTTACACGAACGCTGCCGACTTTCACTTGTCAGATGGCTACGTGGTGCCGCGTCAACTGACAGCTCAGCGTTGCCATATCGCGTCAAGCGATAAGCGTTTATAGCTAAGCAAATGATTATTTTTATTAATTTACCAACATAATTGCAAGTGACATTTATAATCAATTTAAATATGCAAACATTTAATTTACAATTACATAGATATATGGATTTGAACTTGTTGCTCTTCTGCTGGTGTGGCAATATTGTGCTGTCAGTGTTGCAAATTAGCGCAATCTGTCAAATTTTTGACTAGTTGTTTCATTATTTGCTTAAATGAATCAAATCGCAGTATAAAATTACTTGAAAAAATTGCAAAAAATTAATAAAAATATTTGCATAAATAAGTTGATTATGAAATGCTCAAATTTAAGTAATTTGACATATATACGTGTGTTTTGCAACACTCTCAGTTAAGAGCAACACTGCGTATTAAGTGCAGCCACCTTAACGTGTGTGTGGCGAATAGCGAGCGACTTCCTTTTCGCTTGCGTCTGTCAATTGAAGCGCAACTCGCACGTTAATTCTCTTCGAGAAAAATAACTGAAAAACTATGGATAAACCAGTTGTTTGGGCTCGCGTCATGAAGGTTCTTGGCCGCACTGGCTCCCAGGGTCAGTGTACACAGGTCAAGGTTGAATTCCTTGGCGAACAGAACCGCCAAATTATTCGCAACGTTAAGGGACCCGTGCGTGAGGGCGACATTCTGACGCTGCTGGAATCTGAACGTGAAGCCAGAAGATTACGCTAAAAACTAAGAGTGCTACTCGCTTGGGATTTGTTTATGATAATGTAAGTGATGAAAACGATAATCTACAACTCTAGTTGCACTATTTAACCTACCTCTCCCCTCTTGCACATTTCTAGATCAGGATTTGCATTTTGGAATTTCGCGACACAGCGGTTAGGTTGGAATAACAACACCATCAACATCATAAAACTATCCCGAGAAATGCAATGAAATGAAATCAACCCAATTGAAATGTTGTAAATAAATTTCAAGTATTTCAGTGCTTAAAACGTCAACAACACGCCCAAGTTGTATTAATTTTTTTTTAACATTTTTTGTTTTGTGATATCTGTGAACCGAACTTCAAAACAGTGGCTTGCTCTGCAACAACAACAGCAACAAAATCTTCAAGAATTGCTAGCAAATAAATTGCAATTGTTTTCAAGTTTATTATAAATATGTAGAATTTATATGATGTGCTTATTTGCAATAATTGTGGTCATATTGTTATCGCCAAAGGCGGCAAAATATCAAGTTGTTGTCGCTCCGCTTTTGCAATGCCCATGCAAATGTTTAGCTCGTGTTCCTTGACTAGCTGCAGGTCTTTCTGCAGCTGTTTCGCCGTTGTGCTCTCGATTGCCGTTGGATGCAGTGAACGTGTGTGAAGTTCCAAATATTTCGCCTGGGTTTGCAGAACGCTCAGCGTTTGCAATAACCATGCAGTGCAGTGGGAAAGTGTTGGCAGTTCACAATTCTGCTGTGCTTCCTCCCTGAGTTCATTGCTTATGCGTTCGAAATCTTCAATGTTCTTAGCAATCTCATCTAGCGCTTCAAGCAGACTTTGTCTGTAACAACAACAGAGAAGAAAGAATAAATGTATTGGTATATGGTATGTGTGCCTATGTTTAAGACTCACATTGCCTGGTAAATTTGCTGGTATACGGCGTTACTAGCTGTAAGCAGATTATTCGCAGCTGCTGCCTCGACACTGGAAATTATTTAAAACATTACTCTTATGTAGTGGAAGAGGAAGGGAAAATATCTAGCTATCATCTTTACCCCATGACTAAACGTTGCCGCTGTCTCAATTCCCATAGTCGATGTGCTTGTGTTATGAGGTTTGGTGTCTGGCTTTTTAATGTGTTGACATAGTTGCGAATGAGAGTTGTGACGCTTTGCAGCAAGTCTCGCAATGTTGTTTTGTAATGCTCGTATCTGTGGGGTTGTAGTTGCATGTTTTATTTATTGTTTTTTATTTTGCGAAATGCGCGTGTTTTGCATGTGCATCAACAATCGATGATACCATTTTATTCGATACTCGACGCAACTCACGTGGTTGTCAATTCGATAACGTGCAAATATCGACACCAGCCAATATCGATATTAATCAAGAATGGAACAACAAAACTTTGGCAATATTTTGCAAAATCTGGCGTTGTTTTTACCCTTAGTTATTTTATAGCCTATTTCCACTTCACTCAGTTTTTTAAAGTCCCGTTTCGGAGTTTCCATTGGCACGAACCGAAAAATATGGGCAACGGTAAATTTTTCAATATGGCCGCTTTGAAACGTCAGCTGTTCAAATGTAAACACGAATTGGCGAACAATTCAAAAAACAGCACGCTCATTTCTAAAATGGAAAAATTTCTTAAATTGCAAGGTTTATATGAGGATTTTAACGAAGTGGAGGAAGTATAGGTCATTGCCAATAGTAAAGGACCATCAGTTTGGGAAATCTCGTTGTATTATTAAGTTGCTTTTTTTTTAAGATTTCAAAACAATTTTCTTGATTCAGCTTTGAGCGGTAACACTGACTGAATTTGTGCATAAACACTGTTATCGATAAAGCACAACGTTTTGCAGATTATATGTAAAATGATCATTTTAACGGAGTAAAATAAACTTTAAATAAATAAATAAAATTGAAGCTGTGCAGTTTTGTAAATTAAGAGAAAACACTATGACTGATAATTGTGAAAATACCAAATGCAATACAAAGCAATTAATCGATAGACTGAAGCAGTTAACAATATGAATTCAAAGTAGTTAAGGGTTTTGTTTAACAAATTTTGCAATAACAATTACATTTTTCAAAGTTTGTAAAATGTCATGCATTAATTAATAAAAATGTCATACATTTGTCAACAGTTTTACTAAAAATGTATTTACAAAATTAAACCAAGCCTGTTTTACTTTGTAAACAAACAATTTACATGCTGCTAAGCGTTTATTTGATAAACCATTAACAATAAATTAACTAAATATTTGCGTCCACTCGGCTAACACACAGTTTGTGATCATAAAAGGAGCACGTAGCCATGTGCAGTCTCGATGCAGTCTCCTCTGATACATTACTATCGATAAATGGTGCCCAATCGGCGCCATAACAAATGCTTTTGTGCTCCAGATAAGTTCCCAGCAGTTTGGGGCTTGCACTCAAATTGTCGCCGCCGGCGGCAGCCAAATCGACCACACTAAAATTGGTGTACATGCAGGCGGCCAATATCAGATCGTTGCGCTTGGGATGCGCCTTGAGACGCCAAATGCCGCCATTCAAATTCAGCTCGGCAATTGTGCGTTTCATGGCGCGCGTGTCGAACACACGTAATCGCTCATCATAGCTGCCTGTGAGCAGCAGATGCTCGTGCAGTGGATGACTGAGCAAGGCCGTAACGCCAGCATCATGTGCCCGATTCGTCCAGATGCGTTGCGTTGGCTCCACGCGCAAATCGTGGGCATGTAACAGGCAATCATCGCCACCGCTGTACACAACACCAGGCGTCCAGCGATCAAACGCACAGGTCCAAGCCTCAAAGTCGTGGGCCTGCCAGTGGTCTTGATGTCGCAGTTCATCCTCCGATGTGTAGTGCAGTCGATGCACATTGCCCAGCGAATCGGAGACAAGTAATTCGACGACATCCTCATCAGCCTTACGCTGCCAATCCAGCGCCAACGCCAAAGCAGGCACATCTTCAGCTGTCTTGGTTCCCAATTCGCAGCTGGCACGAGACACCAGACGACGCTCGTGGTGCAGCAATTCGTATATCTCCAGCTGACCCAACGCATTGACGGTGGCCAACAGTGGACCAGTGTCTTTTGTCCAAGCGGGCAGCCATTTCATGTCCAGTATGGCAGCAGTTTCTGTGCTCTGCAGTTTGTTGAGTTCGCCGCATTGTCGATCGAAGGCAAACAAATATATGCGTCCTTTGCGTGACCGTTGCGTTTGCGATTTGGCTTCGGCTTCGGCCTCGATTAGCTGATAGGTGCCGCAGGCAAAGTACTCTGCATGCTGTTCATCCTGTGTACTGCACCATTCCACCGTATCCGCAGAGTATTCGGTGTCCACACTGTGCAGCGTTGTGAACTCCATGCTGACGATAAATCGAATAAACACAAATTGAAATCGATAACGGAATGAATCGAGCCAGCCGGTTAGAATGGTCACACCGCGCCCGTATTCCGATAACAGCGATTCGAAATGCGTAACTGCCGACTGGTTAAATATGTCATCGATAGGCATTATGGTTTCTTATTGCTCATTAAATTTATTTTGTATGTTTTGCTACTTTAAAAAATTAATACGTACTTTCTACTTAGTGTGCTCGGTTTATGGGCTACAAATTATTATTATTATGAAATTAGGCTTAGTTCACTTTCACTTTCTCTTTTTCTTCTTTTTTTGCTTATTACATTACATAAAAGGGTTTAGACGGTAATCGGGCATCGATTACCGTTACACTTGTTTTGTTTTTTAAAGATTACAATTTCTATACCTATTTTATATGCAATACATTGTTACTTGTTTCATTTTCGTTCTGTTTAGTTATGTTTCTTTTAGCTGCAGAGTTAATGTATACGTATAGTGCATATGTGTGTGTGTGTCGTGTGTTGGTGCGTTTTGTTACATTTCATTTTCTCTTTTTCACACTGTCCTGGATATTGGACTGCCATCAATTTGTCGCCATATTTATTGTACACACTCATACATGTGTGGGTGTGCGTACAACGACAATTTGAGAGCAGCTTTTGTTTAGTTAGGTTCATTCTTTTTACAGGTGTTTTTGTTTTTGTTTTGTTATGATATTGCACTGTCTATTACTATTGCACTAGCATATCCTTAGAGTACTCGTTAAATTTAAACAATTAAGTCGATTTGTAAGACGATTCTAAATTAAAAAAAAAAAACAATATAAATTGCAAACGCACAATATACAAATACACATACACAGGCATGCATACATATCTGTATGTATAGATGCATATGCATGTGTAGCATCAGAATTTAAATGGCATTAAGGCCAAAGAGAACGCGAGCCTTAAGGGATATCTTATTTGTTGCAAATCATCATTTCTTTTTCTTGTTTTTAGTTTTCTCTTCTTTGTACAAACGCATCAATAGCCAAAAAGGGATGGGGCGGGGGAGCGGGGAATAGAGTTTATACTACAATAAAAATGTTCGCCATCTTTGCCAAACAGAGAGCGAAGTTGTTGCTGTGATGGTGTAGAAACGGGGGAGCGGGGTTCATTTTCGATGTCACCGACACAGCAGCGAGAGTGAGAGAGCGCCAACAATAGCCCACAACTATGTATATATGTGTGTGTGTGTGTATAGCTGCCTTTTTTTTAGCGTTGCGTGGGCTGATTGTGACGCTTTCGCGATACTCATTTGGTTTTCATGACAATGATCGGTTCGAGTATCTTAAGCATATCATTGTTCTCAGCTGTGCCGCTCGCTGCACCTCCACCGCCTGCCCCTCCGCCGCCGCCACCACCCGTCGAAGCTGACGTCTGCAATTTACTGTATCCCTGCTGATGCTGACTAAGTGTAACCAGTCGCTGCTGCTGCTGCTGATTGATGACAATGGCTTCGTGATGCGGTTGCTGCTGCTGTTGCAGAGTGCTCGTCATTTGCTGCAGCTCGTGCTGCTCCAGCTGCAGCGCTGCTAATTGCTGATCGTTGGAGCCCTCGCCATCCAACTGCGAATCGCTTTTCACTACAAAACTATCGCCACCATCGGTATCGTTATCGTTATCGTACAACTGCTCATTCGTCTCATCCTCGGTTTTCGCATGAAACTCAGCGCTCGCCGTGCTGCTGCTGTTCCTTGGCGTATGGCTGCGCATGCGTCGCAAGCGCGCGTATTCCGCCTGCTTTGACAATCGCTCTTTGCGTTCCTCCACGTTTTCGGTGGCTCTGATTTGAGCGCGCTTTAAGCGCGCACGTTCGCTCAACTTTTGCAGGCGCACAGTTCGCTGTTCGGGCGATTCATTGGCACGCACAGCTCTCTGATGAGCCGCCATTTTGTCGAGACGCACACGTTTCTCCTCTTCCGTTTCATATTTGTTGGCAGCGCTGCGTCGCGGCGTTGACGTTGCTGCTGGCGTTGTCACTACGACAACGCCGCCGCCGCCATCGCCATCTGCCGTGGAATGTGCATGTATGTGACTCTGGTCACGTCCGCCACGTCGTTGTCCCCCGCCGCCGCCGCCACCTGTTAAGTGGGGACCGGCGAGCATTTGATTGAGCTCCTGCTCCAGCAGCGTATTCGCCTTGAGATCCTCATGCGATGTCAGCAGACTCGTTTTACGTGGTCTGCCGCGTCCCATTTTGGGAAATTCTTGCACCAGTTGTTGCTGCTGCTGTTGTTGCACCTGTTGCACCTGCTGCTGCTGTTGTTGTTGTTGCTGCTGATCCTGTTGCATGGCGGCAACTGTCAGCGTGGGATTTGTGCCCGCCGGCGCCGTTGTCAAGATGTTGTATTGTTGCGCCCCCGTTGCCGTTGGACTGCTGCCGCCGCTGACATTGGCAAAGTGGACCGGCGTAAATGGCGGCGGCACCGCATTCGGTCCGATGCCCAACTGGAAGCCATTGTGATACATGGGATAGTAGGCGGTTGTCGTTGTTGTCGTTGTGCCAGCAGCGGTGCCATTTGTCACAACGGCGCCAGCTGCAGCAGCGGTGCCCGTTGTAGCGCCGCCCCCGCTGCCGGCTGGAAACGTTGCCAGATAGGGAAACTGATTGTAGAGCTGTGTCGTCGTCGTTGTTGTTGTCGTTGCACCACCGGCGGCGACGGTTTGTCCTGATTTCAGTGTCTTTTGCTGCTCGGCGGCGGCCACAATCACTTTGGCCTCGTTCTGGGCCAGACTAACAGACCCGCTGTTATCGTTCGCCTCGTTGCCAGACTGCTGGGGAAAAACAAACACATAAAAAATACCAAAAATGTAAATATGCCAAAAACAATTCAAATTGCAGTAAGCCCTCCCTCGCTCTCTCTCTCTCTCTCCCATACATATGCAAAGTAAAGCACAGTTTGCAGTCCTGGCCGCCATTTTTAACTATTCGCTCTCTCGACTCTGCTAAAGTTAGTTGCGCCTGCGCTCTCTCCACAATCTGCACATTCAGTGTGAGTTAAGCTTACAAGTTAAGTTTTAAAATCAAATATCCTTAAATTTTGGCTGTGTTTTTTTTAAATCAAAAATAGTTAATTTCCTGCCTAAAATAGCAAAGTTGAAGCATGGTCGCCAAATTGAACTCTCTTCTCTGCTTGAAGTTGGCTGCGCTTACGCTTTGCAAACTTGTGAATGGCTCTCACTCTCAATCACATTGATCAACATCTTGAGAATTGCCGAGAAAGGAATGGACATTTTAAGATTTAACTCTAATTAAACAGCCCAAAAGTGTACAACTCACATTTGCCAGTTAACCCTTTGTGAACTTTGTACCACACAAAAAAAAAAAATGAAAAATAAAAATAAAAGACTAATGAATGTTTTTCTAAGAACAAAATAGCAATTTTCTAGCTAAAGAGAGGCAGCCGAAATGAATTGAACACATGTTGAAGATTGGTTTTTCTTTTTGTTCTGGGCTTTTTACAGCAAAAATTTCTTGTTTTAATTACGAAAAATTTCTGTTAACGAATTTCATATTTTACAACAAATTGTAGTGAGTTTTTGTTTTACAGTTTTCAGTCTAAATTTAGTTAAAATAAAAAATAGGTGAAATTAAAGCTTGCTCTCTCTCTTTCTCCCTCTTTCTGTTTCTCTCGCTCTCTCTCTCTCTCTCTTGTGGCTAACAAAGGAACTAATGAAAACTTTGGCATATAATAATAGTAGTAATAGTAATTTATAGTGGTCTCTCGCTTTCTCTCTCTCTCTCTGTCTCTCTCTGTCGCACTTGTGATGACTAATCTGGCGTTGTCTGGATACGCACCTGAAGTTCCTGCTTCTTAGCGTATTTGTGCTGATAGAACTCGAGCGGATTGGCAATGCTAAAGTGCGGCACATGCGCCTGCAGCAATTTACCAGTTTTGCCCCCTCCACCAGCTCCCGCTCCCGGCTCCTCGCCATAGATCTGTTGCACAAATATGCTGCCCGCTTCAGCTGCCCCACTTCCACCCGCAACTCCATCGATCAGCTGCTGGGCGCCCAATGAATAGCGTGGTTGCTGCTGTTGTTGTTGCAGCTGTTGCTGCTGCTGCTGTTGTTGTTGCTGCTGCTGCTGCTGTTGCGGCTCCTGCTTCAGTTGCATGGTGGGACGCAATCCAACGCCCGGTGTGATAAACATATTCTGTCCCATATACTCGATGGCCTGATGCTGTTGATACGCTGCCGTTGCGGCCGCAGTCACCAAATGTTCATCACCGGCTGCAACAGTGGCTGCTGGTGGACTACTGCTGTTGTTGTTGATGTTGATGGTTGCAGGCGCGGACGCAGTCACGTTAGCCTGATTTAAATTAATATTATGCTCATTATTACAATTGGGCGCTGCGCCAGCTGCGGAGGCGGCAGCGGCGGCGGCGGCAGCAGCAGCCGCTGCTGCGGCTGAAGCCACAGCTAGCACTTGCTGCTGCTGTTGCTGCTGCTGCTGGGTGAGTGAATTGGTGGAATTGGTGGTCGAATTGGTCGATGATGAGGACGACGAATTCGGTGGCACGCCGCCATGCAATTGCACGCCATGCTGCACCTGCTGCACCTGTTTGTATATCTTTTTCTTTTCTCTGACCTTTTTCGCATAATCGTTCAGTTTTCTCAGTCTTTCCTTGCGCTCCTCCACCGATTCGCTGGCAATCCGTTGACGCGCTCTCGCCGCCATCTCAGCGAGTCGAATCTTACGCTGATCGGGCGTCTCGCTCGCCCGATACATACGCATGCGTTCCGCCAATTTGGCCAGCCGCTTTGCTCGCTGATCCGGTGATTCCATGGCGCGTCGCAAACGCTGACGGGCAGCATTGCGCACCAGACGCATGGCGCGCTCGATATCGGATTCGTTTTGCCGACGCTGGCGATTTGCTTCGGCGTTGCGCAACAAACGCTTGCGATACTCGTCTTCGCTTTCACGCTGTCGTCGCTCTCGCATCCTTTCAGCATTGCGTGCCAAGCGGCGCTGTCGTGCCTCAGGACTCTCGTTCCAACGCTGCTGATGCTGATGATGTTGTTGCTGCTGCTGCTGTTGTTGTTGTTGCTGTTGAAGTTCCTGTTGCTGCTGCTGTTGATGATGTTGCTGCTGCTGCTGTTGTTGTTGTTGTGTGTTGACGGACACCGAACTGACGCTGGAGACAGGACCAAGGGGCGTCGGTGGCGGTTGTTGCTTCAGTGACAAGGGCTGTGAATAAGCGGGTAATGTTATTTGCAATTGTTGTTGATGAAATTGTTGCTGCTGTAGATGATGATGTTGTTGCTGCTGTTGTTGGAACTGCTGCTGCTGCTGCTGTTGTTGTTGCTGTTGCACTTGTTGCTGCTGCTGCTGTTGCAATTGCAATTGTTGCTGCTGATGGGTCGATAAAGGTACCAAGAGCGCTGACTGATGATCGATAAGTAGCCGCCCATTTGGACCGTTAATTGCCAGCACATGCGTTGCGTATTGTTGTTGCTGCTGCTGCTGCTGATGATGGTGATCAAGTGTCGGCTCTATCTTTATCCCATTGGGATCTGGTTCCATTATTTGGCAAAGCCTGAACAACAATCGAAATTGTCGTCAACTCGTTGTCGCTGCTTTTTCTTCTTCTTCGTCTTCTTCTTCTTCGATTTGCTCGTCGTCGTCGTCGTTGTTGTTGTTCTTGCTGTTGTTTTGATCGATATTTCGTGAACGAAACTGACAGCAGTCAACAATGATAAACGATAAGCGTATCCCTGTCCTCCACTGGACGATATCGATAACTGTCGCTGTGGCTGTAACTGTTGCTTTTGCTGCTATTGCTGGGGCGGCGTTGGCGTTTTGATCGCCGCATTTAACAGCCGTTTTCGTTTTGCTCCTCGATCAATTGCTGCCGTCCTGCTTCCTCTTCCGCTCCTGCTCCTTCCTTCGCCTGCTCACCCACACTCGCTCTCGCTCTCGCTGTCTCGCTTCCTCTTTTGACTACGGGCAGGCAGTTGTGTCTGGGTGTGTGTAGTTATATAAAGAAATGCGCTCCAAAACTATCGTTATCGCAAGAATTGCAATCGGTATCGATATCGCCGCCTATATATAAATATGGACATATATTTATATTAAATATATAATTTAAATTGATATATATGAATAAATATATGTGTGTGCTTGTGTGTGTAATTTATATAGTTTTGTTTTTTTGTGTGCGTTTTTGCTGCTCGCTTTTTAGCAACTTTCGACGGCTGCTTATGATGATGCTACTCTCTCTTTCTCGTTCACACTACATTCACTCACACACTTGTCTCTCTCACCGCTCGCTCTCTTGTTTCGATTTGCTATTTTGCGCATCACCTTTTTTTGTTGCTTCTTCCACTTTTTTGCTTGCTTGTCAATCAATTTGCAATATGCTTCTAAAAAAAAATTATATATATAGAGTGTTGATCGTCGTCTCTTGACGCTGCTGCTGTCTCAGCTATTTTTTTTTGTTCTCCTTATTCGTGTGCTGTTGCTGCTTCTTCTTTTTAGGCCTCGCGCCGTTGCCGCTGCCGCCTGCACATGCAAATGTCAAAAATCATTCATACACACACACATGTACACAGAGAGAGAGATAGATGGCAACACACAACAAAATGGAAATAACACACATACGGTATGGTTCGTGTCTCCGCTAAACGTATTGCGCACCTTTCACTGTATTTCGAGTCTGCCGCAAAAATGTTGCAATTTTTTTTGGGACGTCGCGATTTTATTTTGCATTTACAATTTTATTGTTTGTTGCGCGTTTTTTTTATTGGTTCGCCCCTTGTTTAATATTTGTTCTCTTATTGTTTTTTTTTTGTGGCTACTTATGGTGCGTGCGCACGTTTCTTCTTCTTCTGTTTGATAGTAAATGACAATTGGCGCCGCCACCGCCGCCGCTTTGCTTTCCAATGCCTGCGGCTTCCAGTCGCTTCCAATCGATTTTTCACATGATTATATTGTACACACATACATACACATACACTCTCATCTCTAGCTTGCAGCCCATAGACGGCACACTCAACACCTACATATATTTATATACGTACATGTGTATGTATGTATGTAGGTATATTACGTATATACACTTGCATTTGGTATTTAGTATATTTTTACAAATTTACAATCATACATATGTATGATACATATTTTTCAATACGACTTTTTGGCTACAAATTGTTGCACGAATTTCAGTTTTTCCGCCGCTTCAACAATTTTTGTCGGTATTTCACACACACACTCAACACACACACATCACATGCATGCAAGGTGATTAGTCCTATTTTAATGTATTTCACACTCAGACACCGTATGCAATATTTTGTATTCTATAAGAATTAATAATAATAATGCGGCTCACATTTTTGCACAATTGATTTTGATGAGTGGCGCGACGAATAAAAATGCGAAAAGTCTCAACAATCTTGTTTGTCTTTTTTTCAATTTTATTTTTTATTTTTGTGTTGAAATTGGTTTGTTGAAAAAAAAAACGCGCTAAAATTTCCGGCAAGCGAAATTCTCGGGCCAGTTTTCTGTACCAACAACGCACACAACAACACACATTAAAAAATAAATACAACTGGAAAGGGGTATGGAAACTGGATGCATGTGTGCGTGTGTGTATGTATACATGTAGCTCGCAGCGATAGCTCACGTATTTCCAGTACAAAAAAATTGAAGTGCTATCGCGAAAGATTGCGCGCAATTTCGATACATTCCGATAGCTTGCGCCCGCAAACTTATCGATATGCCGCGTATTCAAATGCGACCACTAAAATCATTTGTTTTTGTTTTTAGTTTTGTTTATTTATTTCAGCTATACAAATTGAAAATGCTGTTAACCATTTTAAAAATTGTGAATGCAACTTTATTCATGTATTCATTTTTGTTTTTCGTTTGCTTCTTGTGTGTGTATTTTCTTGTTGTTGTTTTTGTGTTTGTTTTGTTTGTTTCTTTTTAGTGTACATAGAATATTACAATTACATAAAATGTATATTTCATAATTTTACATCGAAAACAATTTTGTGGGGAGGGGGAAAGGTTTTTTTTGGGTTAAAAATATTAAAGAAAAAACAATTTGAAATTTCGACTAGAACTTAAATGTTACATTAATCATTTTTTTTTTGTTATCGCTTTTTGATTTGTTTTTGTTTTTTTTTTTTTGTTGCTTTTTGTTTTATTTTTATTATTTTTTTTTTGTGGGTGTGTTTGCAAAGGTATTAGTGTGTGGGAGTATGTGTGGAGTGGTTGTGGAAGGGGGGAGGCATGTACTGTTGCTATAACAAACTGCCATTCTACCATACATGTGTTTTGTTTGCTTGCTTGCATGTGTGTGTATGTTTGAGTGTGCTTAAGTGTTTGTGTCCATGTGTGAGTGTGTATGTGTGTGTATACACATAATCCTGCTTGGGATTGCTGGTGTTGATTTTCATGTGTGCTCTGACTATTTGTATTACAGCATAGCACGCACACAAACACACAGGCCCAGACAGACACGCACTCGTTATCAAATTTTGTTTTTGTTTTTGTTGTTTTTTTGGGTGTAGGGGAGAAGGATAACAAACTGCAATTCGTATTGAATTTGATATTTGCCTGGCAGACTGACAGCTTGCGCGATTGACCGCAAGATGTCGCACCTGTTGCAGCTAACGGAGAAGTTTGTTGTTGTTGTTTTTTTGTTGTTGCGTTTATTGGAAGCATGCAAAATGCAGTTAGAGAATCTGGCAATTGGACCGGCCAATTTTTGTTGTGGTCGCAAATTGTTGTTGCTGCTGCTGCTGTGTTGGTTGTGAGCCACCCTTTTGTGTGGTGGAGCACACACATACACATATGTGGGCACATACACACACACACTCACACGTGAGCATGTGTGTGTTTGTGTCTGTGTGGGGATGAAGTTGACTTTCTTTTGTATTGCTTTTTTTGATGATGAGAAGTAGGTTGGTGTGGGGGAAGGAGGGGGAATTTGGCGCACTCGCTCTATCTCATTCTGGCGCGTATGTGTCTCGCTCATATGTCTGTCTGCGTGCGTGTGTGTGTGAGTACTTTGAGTGACGTGCATACATTCACACATGACTATTTTCTAGGCGTTCTGCTGTGTCTGTGTGTGTGTGTGTATCTCTATATATTTATATATATGTGTGAGTGTATTTTGTATATATAACTATATATACTATATATATTTTTATATATATGTATATGTATATGTGTGTAAGAATATAATGCATGCATTATAAAAATACTTTTCTTTCATCTCCTTATTTCTTTTTTTATGTTTTGTTTTGTTTTTCTTCATTTCTTGTTTGTTTTTTTTTTTAATTATAACTTAAAAAGATTTACCGACACTTTTTTTCTTTCTTTCTTTCTAAATATTGTATATTATGTATATCCAAAAAATTAAAAAAAAAATTGCCATTTCTTGATTTACTTTCCGCTCTCTCTTCTTATCTTTGCATTATGTATATATGTAGCTTGCAGCCGATCTGGCAACTCTGCCTGCCTATCTCACTTCCGCATCCACTTCCGTGTCTAAGCTTTTGCTCGCTCTTCTTTCGCTCTAGCTTAACATCTTATTCTGCTGCGGCTCGCTCTTCTTCTTGCTCTAGCTCCTATGTAAATGTTGTATGTTTCTTTCTTCTTTATGTATACAATATATATTATTTATATATTTTGCTTTTTTGCTTTCTTTTTGCTGCTTCTTAGCTCATTTCTTTTTTTATTTTTTTTTATAAATTTTGTTTTTTTTTTTTGTTTTGTTGCTGTCTAAAACGACGACGTTGATGACGTTGCTCCTGGCGCTCACACATACACATATGTATGTACGTATGTACATGTGCATGCCTTGCTCTGCTTGCTCTTCTTCAATTGCTGCAGCTCCTTCTTCTTCTTCTTCTCTGTGGTTTGTGTTTCCTGGGTTCTGATTAGATTCTGTCTGATTAGCTGTTAGCTGGCTACTCTCTTTCTCTGTGTGAGTGTGTGTGTGTGTGTAGGTGTAGGTGTAGGTGTAGTGTGCTGCTGTTGGTGTTGTCTCTGTCTGACCTCAGCTCAACTTGCTGGAGCCAGCTCCAGTGCGCTCGCTCCATCTCGCTCTCGCTCTCTCTCGCCCGCATACAGAGACGTTTTAGTAGCCCTTTAGGCGATCCTCAAGCGGCGGCTTAATGACCTTGGGCGCCGAAGCACGCGCCACACGCATCCTTTCGGCTGCTTTGGCCAAACGCTTTTTACGCTCATCGCTCGATTCGCTGGCGCGCCGCAAACGCTGCCTGGCCGCATTCTTCATCAGTCTTAGGGTTCTTTGTACTTCGTTTTCGTTTTGGCGTCGCACGCGATTCGCCTCCGCATTTTTGGCCAAACGCAATCGATACTCCGCCTCGGATTCCTTCGAACGCTTGTCCCGCATTCTCGCCGCGTTCCGTTCCAAGCGACGTTCGCGTGCCTCGACAGATTCGTTGCTGCGTCGTCTCGCTGCTTTCTGGGCACGCGACGATTGATGGCCAAGTGCGACGCCGGTGACAACGATGCCGCTGGACAAATGATGATGCAGGGGATGCTGTTGTTGTTGTTGCTGTTGTTGCTGTGAATGCTGCTGCTGCTGCTGATGTTGTTGATGTTGTTGTTGCTGCGGATGTTGATGCGGATGCTGCGTATGCTGCGGATGATGATGTTGTTGTTGTTGTGGCTGGAAGTTCTCACTGTTATTGTTGCTGTTATTGCTACTGCTGTTGTTGTTGTTGCTGCTGTTATTAGCAGCACTGCTGCTGTTATTGTTATTATTGTTGTTACTACTGCTGTTGTTATTGTTATTGTTACTGTTACTACTACTACTATTGTTGTTGTTGTTGTTGTTGTTACTGGCACTGTTACTGCTACTAACGGCAGCAGCGGCTGCAGCGGCGGCAGCGGCAGCAGCAGCGACGCCTGTACTCGCTGAGGCAGCAGCAGCGGCCGCAACTGTTGTCGTATAATTGTTATATTCTATAAGTCCCCGATTGCTCGGATACAAATGGTGCATGGGATTCTCATAGTTGAGGTATTCCGGTTTGATGAAGAACGGATCGCGACCGCTTAGCGGCGTTGTTGTTGGCGAATTGAGGAAATATAAGCGGCTGTGATGATCTGTCGTTATGCTGCCTCCGCCGCCGCCGACGCCCGCGGACATCGAGGGTTTGTGTGATCGCTGGGTCGCGATTTTGGGTTGCGCCTATCGATTGCACGAGTGCCTGCTTCTTCTCGCACTAGCTCGCTGTCCCTCTCCCTCTCTCGCACTCCTTCGCCTTCGCCTTCTCCTTCGCCTCCTCCACCGCCAATCAGCCGCTTTCTAATTCGATTTACTTTCGTCAATTTTTGTATTTTGTTTTGCTGGCGTTTCCCTTCTTTGCGTTTTTTCGTCGTTTTTTCAGATTGCTTGTCTTTCGCTCTTGCCAAATTATACGATTTATTTATATATTTATGCGCTTTGGATTTTTTTTTTCGATTGTTGTTTTTAATTTTTTTTTTTTTGCCGCGTATTTGTGGGAAAAAGCGCACACAAAACACACACAAGTTAACTGGCCAAAAAAATGTAGCGAGTAAACAACAAAAGCGACATAACTAATCAATATGGAAAAAACTTCCAAATTCTGATTGGAAGCAGCATTTCCACGATACACTTTGCTCATATGCACGTACAACACGCACACACACAAATACGCATGCACCAATATTTCGCGTGGAACGGCAAATGTTCTCTCTCTTTCTCTCTCATTTTTCGCCCACACACTCAAACACATATATGTATATATATATATGGTTGACTCTCAACGTATTCCAATTGGCGGAGGGGGAGGTGGCGCCTTCCAATTGTCAAAATCTAGCCGGCACGGTTGCATGGTGCTCGTAGTGTTGCTTCGATTGCAATTATCGATTGTCATATTTAGTGTAATTCAATTTAAATTAATTATTTCCAACTGCATAACGTAAATTTTTAAAATTATTTTTTAAATTATTTAATAAAAAAATATCAACAATTGTTTAATGGTTGTATAGCATTTATAAGAACGATTTTAGTTATATGCACACATGTACATATTAGTCGAAAATTATTACCAATCTAATTTTTCACAACTGTTTTTTTTAAATTAGAAAGTGAAAAGTAAATTATAATTGTTTTAATTATTTATTAAAACGCAAATACTATTTTTATTGTATTTTACAATTTGTAAAAGAGTATAGATAACTATCAGAAATTGTTTCTAACTGAATTTGCTCAAATTGTCTAATTGGCATAAGCTATACCATTAAGCATTTAAATATCTAATACATTAAATTAAAAATATTTATAAACATATGTCAAATTTTTTTTATAACCATGTACTGAATGAATTTCTGCCTAAGGGAAACATACAAAAACGATTAATTAAAATATATAAGTATATAAATAGTATTTGTATTAAACAACAAATTACAAAATATAAGAATAGATAATGTGATTTTTATAAACATAATAATCTAAATTGTTTAAGCTAATTTCTAAATGAATTGTATTGTGCACTGTTAGAATAATCGATATCGATAGCAACAACCTGTGTTCTTTAACATTCTAATCGGAGCATCAGATATTCTAGCTTGCGACAATAACAGACAGTTGAGTGGTATTAACGCTGCCACTTGAGCCTAACAGTGGCTTAACAGTCACAGTGGCGCTTAACAAGGTGGCGCAAAAGTGCAAGTGACGAAACGATTTTCTGTGATATTTACAACATATGTAATTACAATTGAGAAGGAATAGAAATACAAAAATGGTTTCTTAACAATTTTTAACAACATCACCACAAATAATGTTTACACTGCCAGAAATTGGTTTTCATTCTTTTTGCTGACAAAAGACAGTGAGCAGATGTGACGTCACACGCTTTGGTGGGGAGCGTTCGTTCTCAGAGAGAGTGTGAGCGCTGGGAGGAGCAGCACATGAGGTTGGACAACCTTGTACAATGTTTTGTGGTCTCTTTGCGCTGCGCTGATGTTTTTGATTGTTGATTGTTGTTTTTTTGTTTTGTCTTGTTGGATTTTTGCCGTGAACGGACGTCTCTTGTGCTCTTGTGCGCTGCTGCGTCGCAGTTGGCGTAGTTTGACTCAAAACAATTCAAGAAAACTACAGCAGCAATAACATCAACAATAACAACAATAACAACAACGACTGCAGCAACGAAAATAATTACAACTGTAACAGCATTCTGAGTTGTGTTTACATTTTATTTTTTTATAGTATGTCAAAATTTATGAAATAAGCAATTCAAGCTTCAAAAAAGTAACTTTTGTGCGTCGTCGTGTAAATTATTGATAGTAGTATTATTATTATTTCGTTTTTTTTTTTGGTTTATTTATTAATTTTTTTTTTGTTGACAAATTAAATGTGCAATAAAAACGGGAGAAGGAACAAAAAGCAGCAAAAAGATAAATTCGAAACGCAAAATCAAAATTGCAATCGCAAGACGAAATTGAAATAAATTTTATGTAAGCAGCAAATGTAGAAAAATGGCACATAACATAAATTACTTAGCATACAATATACATAATAATAATAAATGAAATACATGCAAATGATAAATGTGTGCGTGTGTGTGTGTGCGGTGTACTCATGGATACATATTTACACGAACAATAAGGCAACTTTACACATTCCAATTGGATTCTGTTTGTGTGTGAAAATCTAATAAGTAAAAAGAGACGGCGAAGTAACAACAACAACGACGACGACGACAACGGCGGCAGTAACAACAACAACAACAACAACAACAAGAAAACCATAGGCACGGCAAAGAAGAAAATAAATAGCAATTTCGACTAAATAAAGGTATGTATGTATGAATGTATGTGAATGTGTACGACGTTTACTTTACATACAAACACTATATTGAGCTATAGATATGAATGTCGGCGTGTATATGTATGTATGTGTGTTTGTTTGTTTATATGTATGCATATTTCGTTATTAGTTTAACTCTTCAATTTATTATTGTTATTATTACTGCCTGTCGCTCTTCTCTACTCACTCTGCATACGTGCGTGTATGTGTGTGTGCGTGAATGCGTCTGTGTATGTTGGCCCCGGTTCTTGTTGTTTTGCTATTAACTATGCTCACTGGAATAGTTACGTTAAATCAGTGCGTTACTTCTCTCTCTCTTTCGCTCTCTTTCTCTATTTTGTAGTTAAATGTCTATGCGTGTGTGTGTGTGTGTGTGTGTGTGTGTGTGTGTGTGTGTGTGTGTGTGTGTGTGCATGCAAAGACAGTTGATGGTTGCTGAAGAGTTGGTTAGGGAGAGGGGGGGAGAGCTGAGATTACGTTGATAATGCTCAAGAAATGTGAAGAGAACTTTGTGTGTGCGTGTGTATTTGTTTATTGTTCTTTTCGCATTTGATCACCCACATGATAAAGTACACAAAAAAAACAAACAACGTCAGGTTAAAATACACACACACACAAACACTAATACTAGCGCGCCATACAAATATTAAATTGAATTAAGTGAAATTTCTTTATGTGGTGGAATTTTTTACTGTTGTCATATAATAGTACATTTTTGAGTTTGCAGAGAAACTAAACTTGCAAAGTTTAATGACCTCGACTAAGAATTTCAAACTTTGTTTTTACGTTTCTCGCTAAAATTGCATTAAATCGATTAATCTTCAAACTGTTGCTGTTGTAGAACAATTGCAGCAAGCGCTTACCTACAGTTGGAGAGCAATTGATAGCTAGTTAGAATGTTGCGCAGATCCAATTAAATTGGAATTTATTAAAAGCTTTGCTTAAGTCGGCAATCTTATTGGAACGATAAGCAGGCAGCATTCGTGTTGTAAAAGGAGTCGCTCTGTCTCTCTCTCGCTCTGGCATTTTTAATGATCCTTTGGCCTGCCTTTGTTTGCCATTTTACGAGACATGCAAAGAAACTCGCTATTTAACATTACCATATCCATTTCCATCCTCTGAGTCACAAACACACACAACACACACACACACATCTAAGTGGCTGCATAGTTGATGAGCGAGCGAGAGAGAAAGAGACATGCACATGTGTGTAACAGAGTATCATTAAATGCAGATCTCTATAAAAAATTCACACACACACTCTCACAATTTATAGTGTGGTTTTTGCGTTCGAAAAAAGAAAAAAAATAATAAAAGCCAAAAGCAAAACCAAAACCGAACCAAGCCAAACCAACAAAACCAACACACACACACACATACACAAGCATGCATTCACACCGACACACGCACACACAGAGGCAGCCCAAGCAGCAATCCATAATAATCTTCCCGTAATTTATAGTCCAAGACAATTTATGTAATTTACAAATACCAAAAATGACAGAGACGGCAAATGACGAACGCGCTGCATACGGCAATGCGAAAGAGCAGTAAAGCAGCACAGAGCGCGAGAGCGAATGCAACTGCAACTAACGATAATAACAATAACTGAAAGACAGAAAATACAAAAAAAAACAACAACGACAGCGTACTAAATAAACAATTCAACAAATTTGATCCGAGGCAAACACACACACAAACGTATACACATACAACAAAACGTCGTCGACTCACACGCACATAAAACTGCATATGAAGAAAAATAGCAAGAGCAACAACAACAGCAACTTACTTTGCAGCCAGCATTACAAGGGGGCGGGGCGGGTGGTCGCGCAAAGCAAAGCAAAGCACATGAAACAGCACGCCGTTCAAACAAACAGCGACGTCGACTGCAGCAGCGACTGCGTATACAGAAAATGTCGTTCGTTTTGCTGTAGTTGTTGTTGCTGTTGCTTCTCAAGTTTTGTGAACGCATAAAACAACAAGAAGCTTGGAAACTAAGAATGCAACGCACCGAAGCGTACATACTCTCCCTCTCTCTCTCTCGCTTTCAAAACAGGTGCTAGAATAATCGATAGACCAAAAACAGTTGATAGTGTACGAGTGTGTGTGTGTGTGTGTGTGTGTGTTGTAAACCATTAGAATATCAGTTAGAATGTTTGATGACGGTGATAAGATCTGGCATGCCTTATCAACTCAACTATACACACATAATTTTTTGTAGCCCAAAGAAAAACTACAGAAATATTATTGAGAAAAAAAATACACATACTTGCATAGAAGAAGTCAAAGCCAAAGTAGTCGCTCAGTAACTCACACACACATACACACACAAATACTTATGCAAGCACGACTCATTCGCGCGTTGAATGCGGTAATTGCATTTATTGCACGTGTATATTCTCCGCTCGCTCTTATGCTGCTCCCTCTCTCTCTCGCTCTCGCACGCTCTCTCGCGCACACATACTCTCTCTCACTTGAAGCTCAAGAACGAAAGGCAACAACAAAAACGAAACGAAATGAAACAAGAAAGCTGCTGCAGCAGTCGACAAAGTGTTCGACTTTGTAATATCCGGCAACCACATTTTGAGACTGCAAAAGAATATTGAGAGTGTTAGCCACATTTATGTAAATATTAACTACATTGCAGGACTACTTTTTAGAAATGTAATTTATATTATAATTAATATTATTCTCCTTATTTATAAATTCGAATTAGTTAATTGTTAGGTTAGGGCATTGCAAGTGCGACTTGTAGTTGACTTCGTTGTCTTTGCTCTTGCGGTTTAACTTTGCATTGCGTTGTATTAATGACGACAATGATGAAGGCGATGATGATAATGATGGCTATGATGCTGTTGCTGCTGGGTGGAGAGTTACCTACACACACACACACTCACACACATACACACAAGCATGTTGGGTGAGAGGACTCACTAGGCTAGCATCATTTATGGCATTGCCTCTCCTCCCCCTTTCGCCTACCTGCTGGGATAAACTTGTCTATGCGGTTGGTTCATTTGAACCGCTTCGTTTCATTCCCGGTTCCTCTTCTCATTCCAGATTCCAAGTTCTTACTTCGCAATTGCTGCGCTCTCTCTCTCAGAGCGGGCTCACGTTCATGCTGTTGTTGTTGTTGTTTTTGTTGTTGCTGTTTTATGCTTATCTTTACTGCCGTCGTTTGCCATTGCCAAGTTTTCGTCTAGTTTTGGTTTTCAACTTGTCAGCTTTTGTCTCGCTCTTGCATGGTTACGATCTACCTTTGCCCCCCCCCCCCCCCCCCAACCATGCTCTTTCAGCACTTTATACACACCCACCGCCCACACGCATTTGTGTGAGAGCAAGAAGAAGATGAAGAAGAAGAAGAAGGAGAGAAACTGTGTTCTTGTTTAACTGCTTCAACTGTTTTCATTTGCCTTTGACTCGCATCCTACCCATAATAATCATCATCATCATCATCATCACCGTCGTCGTCATCGTTGTCGTCATCGGAATTATGATAATCGTCATTATCGGGCAATGTTTATTTTTGGCTTGCTTTAACGCATTCCTTTTGCGCCCCAACCGATTCCATGTTAGATAGAGATAGATGTATTCTGTTGTATTTGTATTGTGTTTGTGTGTGTGTGTGTGTGTGTATCTTTGCAATTTGATTTCTTCTACACATAATAATTCCCATATCCATTTTCGATTTCCCAAGAATTCGTAATATTTATTTGTTCACTCGATTCTTGTGTTTTCTTTTTTTTTGTTTTGCGAAACAGTATACCGCAGAAACTTGTGTATTATTATTATTATTTGGAAAATGTTTACACAATTTAAAACACGACGTTTTGTGTGTGGGATCTGCAATCGAATATCATTCGATATTGTACAATATATGTACATACATATGTACATATATTAATGCTTATCAAGCAATTTGTATTTATTACTTGGATTCCATCTTCACCAGCTGTATTCTTTTTTTTCGCATTATTTCTATCATTATCCATGTGGTTTTTTATTATTTCATTATTATTCTTCTTGTTTTTTTTTGTGGGGCGTTGCTTTACACTGGAGCCACACCTTGTACATAAAACGCATGATGCGAACGATTGTCAATCTTTCAGTCTTCCGATATACGATTACGTACCAGAGATGTCTCAATGCCTTTGTATATGTGTGTGTGTGTTTAGTTGTTGTAGGTGTTGAATTTCCACTTACCTCCCTCCCTTCTTCTTCTGTCGGTTTCACCATCTCGCTCTTCTTTGGTATCTCGCCATCTATACATAGCTATATCATATAATAAATATATGTATGCACATATGCGAGAGGCGGCTCAACTCTTCTTCCGGACCCATTGTTATAGCAAGTACATGTAAATTATTGTTCACGTTGAGCTTTGTCGTCGTGAGTTTGTAATTACCACGCACTCTTCGAAATCGAAATGCTCTATCATCGAAAAGCGCAGACAGACGGACGGACAGACGAACGGACAGACAGACGAAGCACCCACCACTGAAAGTAGATTAATCTTTGACTAAGCTAAATACACAATACAAATTACCCACATAATACGACAACATTGCGTTTTAATGCTGAATCAATAAATTGTACATTTATTATTAATGGCATTTTCCCAACTTTTGTATACTTTATTTTCTCTGAAAAAAAAAAAACACAGAAACACATAAAATTCTGTCAAATTTTGTATATTTCTATATAATTTTCATAATTTATTATAATTCGTATCTGCAATTTATATTTATTATTCTTCGTAACTTCAAATTACATTTAATAGCGCATTTAATTTGTATAGCGTGCTGGCATAAAAAACAAAAACAATTTATATGCATAATTTGACCTCTAAATGCTACTTTAAATTTCTGATTTCGAAATTTATAGTTCTGCTGTACAATATTATCAAATTTGAAAAATGATCAACGAAGTTCAACGAAATAAAAGAGAATACAATTTGCTTAAAACTACTTAATTGTCGTTTTTCAAGGGAACAATTAAAATAATATTTTTAACTAATTCGTGAAACGAGTTTTTTTTTTGTATTAAATCTATTTTTACAATTTCATTAAAAATAGATTTTTAGAAACAAGTAATTAGATCTAATTAAACCAATTTGTTAACGAATTCATGAAACTAGTTCTTTTTTATTATTGCTGTTTTCGTTGTGTAATTTAAATATATATATTTATTATTCCATTTTTCAACTAATCATTATTGTTAGTTCAGTGCTTTTTCCCTAATTCGTGAAACTCGTTTGTTTTTATCATTGTTGTTTTTCCTGTGTAGTTTAAAATTCATCAATTAAAATTATCATTTTAGTTGGAGAACCTTTGATCTTAAATTTTCTGGAATTTCGAACTTGATTTCCACCCTGCTTTCATTTTTCCACATACTGATATTTATCTACGAATGGAATAGAACTTCAAGAACGAGGCAGCAATAATAATAAATAATAATAGCGAAGGGCATAACTTTGTGATGGAATTGAAGTTTGTGTTGGGTTTATTATGCCCATTAATAGACTCAACAAAAGGGGGCGGAGAGGGGGACAGAGAGAAGCGCAACTGCGTCTTCAATAGATACTTTCTAAGTCAACGACAGCGTTTAGAATTTATCTAGTGCGCACACACACACACACGTGCAGAGAGAGAGAGACTGCAAACACACACATACACACGCATACACATGCTTGGTAAGTTTGTCTTCTGGTCTTCAAGTCGTTCTCTTTACTTGCCGTTGTTGTTTTTGTTATTGTCCGTTCTATGTTCTCGCTCGGAAATATTAAATTGTACGTACCACCTCTCTCTCTATCTCTCTCTAACCCCACCACCCCTTCTCCTAACCTCCTCCTTAAGAGTCACCGTCCGTGCGTTGTATAAATTTTCTGTGGAACTGTACAATAGCTAAATAAGAA
The DNA here is from genome assembly GCA_019972355.1 of Drosophila kohkoa. Lineage (NCBI taxonomy): Eukaryota > Metazoa > Arthropoda > Insecta > Diptera > Drosophilidae > Drosophila > Drosophila kohkoa. Next base: position 1,405,113 of record BJEL01000077.1, read on the forward strand.
AAAAAAAATAAAAACCATACAAATAAAGAAAAAAAAGTTAAAGCACACAGACAACACACAAGAGTTGAGTTAAGTATTAAATGTATGTACGTGAGCTCCACTCACACACACACACACACACGCACACATTTCCACTCGCTCACAAACACACACAGATTGAGCAATTGCATGTGTATTGTAGTTATGTATGGATATGGATAGTAAGTGTAAGTAGCGTGTATTTGTTTTTCTCGTCCGTAGTCTTCTGCTTGTTGTTTCTTTAATAGTTGTCGGTTGGGCACTTCGACTTTAGCACACTGGGAGCAACCAACAACAACAACGTGCAACAGGAACACAGCGAACTAGCAAAAACATACTGCAATGCTCGACTGTTGCAATGTTGCTCGACTTGCAGATACCCGCTATCGATCGTAATAATAATATTTGTGGGAAGCTTTTATGTTCGTTTGCCACAAATGGTAATACCCTTTGAATGTGAGGCAAGCGCGGGTATGAAAAAAATATGTTGAGTTTCTTGACTTTTCTGCCATTACAATTTAGTATTAAGGCGCTGCTGTTGCTGCTGCTGCTGCGCTTGGCTCTCTTTGACTCTCTTAGCGGCTACGCCGTGCTGTCTGGCCGGCTGTTGCTCTTTGTCTTCTATTATCCATGTCCATGCATTCGTATTCGTGTTGGTTTTGTTGTTATAAATTGTAATATTTCCTCATATGTAAACCGCGATGTTGACGCTGTCGTTGACGTCGACGTCAGCAGCGACGTTAACGTCGTATTTGCTGCTATTATTATTATTGTGCTGTTTGCTGTTTTTTTTTTTCTTCTTTACTATGGTTTCAATTTTATTTAATTTTATTTTAAACTCTAAACAAAAGACTCAAGCCGAGCTGCAGACTCGACTTGTACTTTGTTGTGGTAGCTACAAGGAGTGGAAGGGGGATGTAGTGCCATATGCGGGTAGGGCACAAACACAAGCATGACTTTGCTTATGAATGCTTGTTGGTGTGTGTGTGTGTGTGTGTGTAAATTATACAGATATTCAACCGTGTGTATTGTAGTTATATTCAGACAAGAAAAAGAGATGGAGACGGGAATTGTATGTATGAATGTGTGTATGTAGCAAGTACTCGTCTCGTACAAATATGTATTGCAAATTGGTTGGGTTTTCAGTTCCAGTTTCCAGGTCGTTGCTAGTGTCTCTCTTTAACTGTGTGTGTGTGTGTGCGTGCATATCTTGCTCTCAGCATGTGTGTGTGTGTGTTTGCGTAGTTATTGCATGTTCTTATTTCTATTTGAGGCTTGACTGCAGTTTCTAGATCTTATGATTTCCTTCTTCTCTCATCGCGATCTCCCCCAGCATACGAGCGTGTGTGTTTGAGCGAGAGAGCGCGCGCGCATCCCAATTTGACTTTGTTGTTTTTGCACTGCTTCTGCTGTTGTTGTTGTGCTGTGCGTTCTCTGCTCTCTTGATTTCCATCATTTGAATAGTACAAGAAGTTGTTTTGTCATTTGAGCTTGGCGTGTGTGAACTGGTTCCAAGCATTTCACATTCCTTACTCTGTTTTTCCTTTATTTATTTTTTTTATTGCATTTTAATTGGTATTTTTTGTAATGCTAGCTTACATGCATTCCCAATAAGACTGCGATTTGATGGCTTTTTATGCATAGTTTGTTTTTAAGTACATATATTTATATAATTATAGTTAATGCACAGCTATTGGAATGTTATTTTTGCTGATTATTAATATTTTGGAAAGCCTATTAACTTGTTGTGTGTAATTATTTAAGACAAGTCGGTCTTATATAATGTTTTTTTTTTGTAATTTACAATCGTTTTTTGGTACTTCTTTATTTTTACGATGTGAATATTTCTGTTCTCATTTTATTGATTTTAATTATGCTATCTATAAAACATGTTTTTTTTTGTAAAATTTTTGAATTTTGTAAAATGTAATTTTTACATTTTATTAAACGACTTGTAAGTAGTTTTTACTATAAATGTATTTTCATATTTTGCGCTTAATTAATTTTCTTAAAGGACTCTGGTCACTTCAGCTGCCAGCTGCATTCGTTCTTGCTCTTTTACCCTTCCATAGCACACAGGATGCATTGCCCTTGGCATTTTACGTAGTTTTGTTTTGTTTACCTATCGCCCCCGCTCTCCGCCCCCACCAATTGACTGACCGTCCTTGCTTACCCTTTACAGCGTAAGCACACACACACACACACACACACACATACACATACACATACACTTACAGAGTGTATATTAAAAGAGAGATGTGGCTAGATAGGCGACGGCGAGTGAGTGCGAGAGGGAGATAGTGCGCACAACACAACGCTGGGAGAACATGAATTTATCGTTGTAGTTTTCTGTGTGGCGGTTAACCTCACCTCACCTCGCACCACATTGAGCTTACCACCACTCCGTCCCCCCTCCCCTGCCTTTGCCATGACCAAGCTAGTGCCACTTGCCCAGACGTCATCCGGCTTCATAGAGTTTTTATTTTATTTCGTTTCGTTACGATTTTTGCTATTATTTATTTGTTCGCTTGCTTCTCTCTCTGCGCTATCTATCTCACTCGCACTCTGCTCTCGCTGCCTGCCGCTCTGCAAGTATGCATGCATGTGTTAGTGTGTGTGTGTGAATGTTTTTAAGTTTTGTGTTTTTTTTTTTGTATTTAGTTTCGACTTGTTTTCTTTTGTGTAATTTTATTTACGTTTGCGCTCGCTTATGTGTGTGTGTGTGTATCAAGTTCGTATCTTTGTGTACTATGTGTGTGTGTGTGTGTGTGTGTGCGCGCGCTACGACAGTAAGAATTGTATTACCGTCGTGGTCGTTGTTGTTGTTTCTGAATCTACACAATAATAAAATATAGAAAGAAAAAAATACCTCATATATAGATTGAGTTTGCTTTTGTTGCTGACAGACGGCTGAGGGAGGGTTGGATTGTGGGGGGCGGGGGTAGTTTTATTATGTCTCTATCTATGTGTAAGCATGTGTGTGTGTGCGTGTTTTTATTTTCTTGAATTTCAATTTTTCTGTTTTATATTTTTTTTCATTCGTTCTCTTCTCTCTTTTTTCCTACTGTTATTTATTTAGTTTTCGTCTACGTTTGTTTTTTTTTTCTGTGTGTGTGTGTGTGTGTAGATATTTATTTATTTGTTCGTCTTTCTCATTATTAATAAAATAGTTTCTTGTTCTCTTTTCTTCGTTCAGTTCCCAAATCAACGCCAATCCAGTCGCGTGACCGTGTTTTTCCGTCCTCTTTATTTTTTTTGTGTGTGTCTTTTTTTTTTGGTGGTTTTGCGGAACACTTGTTGAACTCATCATCATCGGAAGTCTCACTCTCGCTCGCTCTGTCGCTCTCAACAAACTACACCACCCACCAAATGTCGTTGCGAACCGGCGGCAAAGGTTAAACCAACAACAACAACTGCAAGAAAGGAATCACGCAGAGAGCCAAAAAGAGTTGCGAGTGAGAGAGACCGCGTGAAAAACGTGTGTGCGTGAAACGTGAGAGAGGCCAACGACGAGAGAGAGAGAAACGTCAGAGAGGAAGTTCTGGCATGCAGCTGGCTGGCTGGCCGGCTGGCTGCTCATACGCCTCCAACTCCAATTTGAATTCCGACTCCAATAACAACAACGTCATCAACTCTAATTCCAATTCCAATCACAATTCCAATAGGAATTGTCATTCCATTGCCACGATCACGGCACCAACATCATCATCATCATCATCATCATTAACATCGCGGGATACAATCTCCATCTCCATATCAATCAGCTCGTGATTGGCGGCGGCTCGCGGATACAACATCCAACATGGACGACGAGATATGCAATCCACAACTATGTCGCATTTGCATCACATCGCACACAAACTCCATGCAAATGATATCCATATTCGGCGAGGATTCTCTTTGGCAAAAGATCACCACGCTCGCCGATGTCAAGGTGAGCTTACACATACAATATCCATATCCATAGTATTTATAATAAGAACCACAAAATGTTCCGATGAAATGTAAGAACTCGACATTTTTGGAGGCTCAATTGTAGTTGAAATTTTGGAAAGGAAACCGGTTAAATTATAATAACTATATGACTAGGAAACAAAAATCATAAAAACATAAACATATACATATTTGATGATTTTTAAAACCGGCAAGAACATTCTATTACAAAAAAAAATCAAATTAATTTGAACAATAAAAACAATAAGGGAACTGAGGAAATTGAATTTGTACATCAATGGATAAAAAGATGAGTCATATTATTCAAGAATAGAATAAGGGTTGTAAAAACTTGTTTATTGAATAAGTTGATTCATTTTATTGGTTAATATACATACATACATATCAAGAGAACTAAATACCATTTTTACCATGTGGTATTTTTTATATGATTCATATGAATTAAGTAGAATAACAAGTCAAAATTACATTAAATATACAGAAAAGTATAAAGAAAGAAAGAAGTAAATCGAAACAGTTGAATAGATGATTTAACTAATTGGCATTCGAGGGGAAATAGTAAATATTTGTTTGCCAGTTTATTGGATTATCATCAATATTCGATTTTTGTCTTTATATTTTATAGTTTACTAATATTATATGCTTTTTTCACATTTTTTTTTTGGCTATGATAAATATTCAAAATCTTGCGGAGCATATTTGTGTCTTTCATTGTGCCCACACATACCAAATGTCAATTAATCATTGGCAGGAATGATTCATTTGATACTTAAACCTTATCAAATTGGTTTTTCAAATTCGATTAAGAATTTATTATCTAATTATTTGAAACAAAGATTAAAAATATGAATAGAAAACAAGATAACGCAGTTGTTTTTTTTTTTTTTATAATACAATAACATGCGGAAACATGAAATTAATCAGATTGTAAATAATATATTGAAAGTCAATATGTAGCGTATACGTATCGAATTCCATTGGAAATTGAACGAAAATATTGTGCCATTTATTTGCTTGGAAAATGCCAATTGGAATGATGTGCATTCCCCTCTCTCCCAATCACCACTCACTGCAACAATGTAAGCTGCCATTACGGTCTCTGTTTCTCTCTCTCTTGCACGCTTGCAAAGAAGCTTATAACTCAATAACGTGATATTCACATATCACACATGCATACATATGTACATACCTTTGGCATGTGTGCGTGTATCTGTGTGTGTATTAACATATTTCATAGAATACTCGCAATTCACAACATTTTTATTTATTTTTTTTTTTTATCTTTTTCACGGTAACTGGCATTAAAATGAAACACAAGGGGGGAAGAGAAGCAGCGTTTTTATTCATTTCTGTTTGTTTTGTTGAGCTTCGTTGTGTTGTTTAGTCTACACTTTTTAACGAAGGAATCATATTTATTTTCTTACCCCCCCTTCCCGCCCCTCGCTCATAATATACTGTGTCTATGTGTATTTCTTGTATGGAATTTCTTGCTGCTTGTTTCGTATTTGGTTTTCTTTTGCTGCTTTTGTAAAATAATTTACCGTTTGAATTGCTGCTTTTGTTTGTCGTCGACGTCGTCGTCGTTCTCTTTGCTTCTCTCACGCACACACACTAACGTGCTCAATGTGAATGTATGTATGTGCATATGAATGTATAATTCATATGTTTGGTTTAATTCCATAAATTTTTCTTTTACAATTTTGTGCTGTCAGTTTGTTTTTTTTTTGCCGCTGCTCGGCTGCTTCCTCTGCTTGCTTCTTTGACTTGATTCTCTCACACACCACAGCCTGACTGAGACTAAGACTAAGTGAGAGAGTTTGGCGTGCGCTCTCTTGGTTGCTCTGGCCCCTCTCTCTCTCACTGGCTCATTCATTTAGTCGGCTTAGACGTTCGTTGGCCCCCAATGGGGCGGCACGACGATGACGATGATGGCGACGAAGACAACGACAACGACGAAGATGTTGTCGACGAGGAGGAGGTGCGAGGAGGCGCGCAAGACACAGACATAGTCGTAGATGATGAAGGAGATGATGGGGGCGGGGGGAACTCTTGTTGAATTTTTATTTCATTCCATTCATGCATTTTCGTTGTTGTTGTTGTTGTTGCTGCTGCTGTTTATTATTATTATTTCGCTGCTGCTTTTTTTGTAGTTGTTTTGTGTAATTTTTCCTGAATGTGAAATGTTTTCTGGTTTGCGCCGTTCAATTTGAGCTCAGCTTAGCTTAGTTTTATTCATTTTTATTCAGTTTATACATTTTTCATTTCTCATTATTCATTTGTGTGTTGTTTTTTTTTTCTATCTCAGTTCGTATTTGCTTGTGTTTCTCTGTATGTATTTGTGTACATAGTACATTTTTTTCTTCTCCTTTTTATGAGTTGTTTGTGTTTATGGGCCAAGTCTCTTTGGAAATATGAGATCGCTGCGGATCCGTGTTTATAATATTGTATTATATGTATGTACACTCACATACATACATACGTCGGTACATATTTATGAATGTTGTAGTACCTACATCTATCTGTGCATATATTTACATACTTGGTTGTCTCTCTTGCTAATTCTTGTTTAAATAAAACAGTTTTTCCGTTTCGAGATTTCTCAAAAGCGCTGAATAATAACTATATACATATATGTATTTGTATTGTATGTACAATATCTACTACACACATTTATCATGTGCCCAACAATAAAATCGTAATATTCCTATTTATGGGCAGTTTTATTAAGTTGAATATATTTTTTTGAGGTTAGTTGCATTGCAAAATATTACAAGCAAGTGTTTGGAGAGTGCTGCCAAATAGAGTTGAAAGATTATTGACCTCGCCGCTCGGAGAATTAAGAGCAAAGAACAAATTTGAGAAGAATAATAAAAAAAAACTTCGTATAACCTGAAATTTTAGCAATCTTTTTTATTTATTTCGAAATGGAAGTCGACATTGAAATAAATGAATGTAGTTAAATTAAACGACAAACTAGATAATAGTAAAGCTTTAAATCATTATTATAATAAAGTGAACGATGCGAAGTTTGAGAAAAACTTCGATGCATAAAAAAAAACCTCAATTAGATCAGATTTTCGGTTGAGGTTGTTAAAAATTATCTTCGAGTAGTTTGTTGTACATAGCTTTAGGCATAAGTGAATTAACTATGAACATAATTATGAGTGAAGATTAATTGAGCAGAATCTACTACATTAATTGGATGAAATGAAAGAAATTCCCGTTGTCCAAAGTCGAAGCAAAAACTAGTTTTATTTTATAAGGGTCATCAGATTCCCCAGAGATTGTAATACCCTTATGTATAGTATTAAAAAATAATAATTACATGTTAACATCATGAAAAGAAAAGAAATGTATTAGATTTATTTTTAAGGGTGCATAATTATTTCAAAATTAATTAAAACTAATTATAGGGTAGTTGTTAATGTAATATTCTTGAAACCTTTATAAATTTGTGCTGATAGCTCAGCAGGAATTTCCCATTTATAAATATTGTTATGTTAATAACTTGAATTAGAAAAGTTATTTCATCAATCTTTCTCGTAGACTATTAAATTGATTGTTATTAATTCAACAATCATTTGAGTCTACGTTATAAAGTAAATAATAGAGGTTGTAATCGGATACATCAGAATATTTAAGGGTACTATTCATTTTTGTTGACTGTATATGTTTTATTATTTCACATTTATTAATATAGCTATGAAATCATAGAGAAACATTTATTCAAAAGCTTAGAGCAGCTTTTTTTTATGAGTCTGTTTTTGCTGTACGTGAGTAGAAACATCTCTATTAAATTTATTTTCAAAATGTAATCTTCTCAATCATATAATTAGCGCCATAAAATCAATAATAGATTTAACTGGAAGGTGTATCATTATTTTTAATTAATTGCGAGCGCATTATTCTTATACTTTTTATTTAATGTGTGCTGAGAGTTCATTCAAAATTAAGTGTAGTCTGAAATAGAAAAATATTTGCCTCCATTAGGCGGACACCATCGAATTTTCATGACGTCTGCTTTATTTAAAGATACTCATTTTATATTTAACTTTTCTAGTGAAACAGATGTAATTAAAGAATTTTTAAAAGAAAGAGTTAAATAGTTTAATCTTTAAGAATTATTAGAGGTGCAACTTCATAAACTAAATACTAAATTTTGCAAAAACAAAAATCAAAAAAGCAATGCAAAAAATTAATATACCAAATTAATATACCGCAAAAGTTCTAAAAACATACCAAAGGATATTTTAGGTAAATTGATACACCCAAAATATACCATAGAGTGCAAAATATACCAGGTTGTCAAACAGTTAGTAGGATTTTTTCCCCATACAAAAGTTTTCTTTAATATCTTCGACATTTTTAATCGGATCGCAACCAAACTTTCAAGTATGATAAATATTATTGCATGTACCTATACTCTAGCTATAGAATTACACTTGTTATTTGATTTTTGTCGATTTGCGAGAGCGGGCGTGGGCAAAATTTGAAGCAAACTTGATCTGCCTACAAATACTATATAATGAGTGCTATTGGAAAAAAATTATATCTCGATCTCTTATAATCTCTGAGATCAAGGTGCTAATACAGACGGACAGACAGAATTGGCTATATTGTTTCGTCTGTTGACGCTGATCAAGATTATCCTTCTGCCTGTTACATACATTTTCTGCCAGCTCAAGGTTATAATACCCTTTTAGCCTATGAAAAGCGGGTGTAAAAAGGAATACTGTGAACCTATATCAATTTTTAGCTAAGAAGAACTATCATTATCAACTAATAAATATTACTTATCAAAGTGAGCAATGAATGTATTGATAATATTTTATAGAAACCGAAATGTTCTTTTTTAATACTTTAAAATACATATTTGCATGTTTATACCCGCTACCCATTTTAACTTTGTGTCGATCTAGTCATGTCCGTCTGTCTGTCTGTCCGTATGAAACACTGGATCTCAGAGACTATAAGAGATAGAGCTATAATTTTTTTCTCGACAGCATTTGTTATGCTTGCACGCAGATCAAGTTTGTTTCAAATTTTTGCCACGCCCATTTCCGCCCCCGCATATCAACAAAAATCGTATAGCAAGCGTAAGTGTAAAGCCTACGTACTAGGCGTCTTAGTTGCTTTGGCTGACAATCAATGTATATTGTGCCGTCTATAAAATATTGCGGTATTTTTCAAAATATACCGAAAATACTAAAAAAAATATACCGAATAGTATATTTGATATAATAATATATGATAATGATATAATAATATATCAAATATATTATTTGGTACATTTTTAGTACTTTCGGTATATTTTGAGAATAATACCGCAATATTTTGCTTTTATTCAAAATGGGTAGCGGGTATCTCACAGTCAAGCACACTCGACTGTAGCTTTCTGATTTCTTTTCGACTCCTGTTGCCATGAGACGAATCTTAGTGTACTGAACATTGATCTATGAAAATATGCAATATCTTATTAAATAACAAATTTGCTGTTGATTCACTTGCAGATCACGAAGAACGACACGCTGCCGCAGCAGGTGTGCGTGAGCTGTGCGAAGACGGCGATCTCGGCGTGTCTGTTCAAAAAGAAGTGCGAGGATGCGGATAACTTTTATCGCCAGCAGTTGCTGATCAAGAAGATCGAGGGTCACAGTCAAGGCGATGTAGCCAAGGACGAGATGGAGGAGCCGGAGGAGGAGGATCAGGAGCTGGAGCAAGCGGACGCAGATGAAGCGATGAGAACGACGACGACGACGGCGTCAGGGGAGGCAGCTGTGGGGGGAGGACAGCGACAGGTGAAGAAGCGGAGCAGCAGCAGCAGAGGCAGCGTGGCAAGCAGCAGCAGCAGTGGCAGCGGCAGCAGCAGCGGCGGTAGCAGCAGCAGCAGTAGCAGCAGCTCCGACGACGACGATGACGAGGACAATGACAACGATAACGACAATGAGAATGAGAATGACAACGATAACGAAAATGAGAACGAGCAGGATAACGATAACGATCATCTTAATGGGGCAACGCATGCCAATGGCGAAAGTTTGCCGCTGCTCGATGAGGAAGCAGTGCTCGAGGAGCACGCACAGAATGGCCATGGACTGAGCAATGGTCACCAGCATCATGATGAGCAGCTGCAGCAGCAGCAGCAACTAGAACAGCTCGAAGGGAATGCGCCAGATGATGGCGAGATGCCGGAGCACATGGCATTCAATTCGATACGCCTGATGCAGGAATATATGCAGCAGCGGATGAAGAAATTCCCCAATGGCCACAACAGTCAGGTGGATGGGCAACACGAGCACGATCACGACCACGAGCAGCGAAGCAACGTCGATGACGATGATGATGATGACGATGAGGAGATGTCGCTGCCGTTGATACCAGAGATTGAGCTGATCACACCATCGGATGATGCCGCCGGCGTTGGTCACCTTTCCAATGGCCATCATCTGAATAACAATGGCCCAACGGCATCATCATCATCGGCGGCCATGCATCCAGTGACTGGGGTCCATGGGTTTCAGTGTCCGCACTGTTATCTCGTCTTTGAGATGAAACAGATACTCAAGGCGCACATGCAGAGTGTCCATGGAGCGCCAGGACCCGTCTACGAATGCACCAATTGCCGCAAGACATACTTCTATAAGCGATTCCTCGAGAAGCACATTCGACGCGGTCGCTGCGTCAAAAAGCGACGCAATCAGACGTGAGTAGCTCTATTCTCTATTCTCTACTCTTTGCTGGCATTCAACTTTTATTAACTCGTCTCTTTATTTCTCTCTTTTGCAGTCGTCCCATGCAGTGCTCCGATTGCCATGTCCTGTTTCCCACCGGCCATCATTTGGGCTGGCACAAACGCACCGGCTGTCCATCGAAGGCGGCCAAAATGTAAGTAGACAAAGTGATTAAAAAGTTTATTTTTGCTTAAAGCTGGCTGATTTTGGCATAAGCTTTAACCAAATATATTATGAGCAACTGTAGCAAATTTGAACGAGATAGATTTAAAACTGCGGAAGTTGTAAACATTGAAACATGCGGACGGACGAACGGGCGAACGTTTGCAATATGACTGCTACGTGTTATAGTTGTCTGATCCGACTGATTTTGGCATAGGCATTAACTAAACAAATTTTAAGCAACTGTTGCAAATTTTATGCAGATAGCTTTAAAACTGCGGAAGTTTTGTGCATAGAAACAGACGGACAGACAGACAGAACGCTTGCAATTTGCTAGTTGGAATATCAGCTATGGGTTATAGTTGTCTGATCTGGTTGATTTTCATATACTTACTAACTAAACACCTAATATGCAGCATTAGTAAGTTTTATTAATATAGCTTTGAAATTGTGGAAAATTTATGACTATAATGGGTTATAATAGTTGCTTGATCTGACAGATTCTAGCAAAGTTTCTACCCACATAAATGAGATGTAGCTGCAGCAAATTTCATAAACATAGCTAAAAAAAACTGTCGATGTTGTAGACATAGAAACAGGCGGACAGACGGATGAACGTTTACAATATGACAGTTATGGGTTATAGTTGTCTAATATGACTGATATTTGCACTCTCATTAACTTAATAAGCAGGTACAGTAAATTTCATGCAGATAACTTTGGGGAAGTTTGGGGTATCGAAAGAAGCGGACAGACGTATGAACGTTTCCAGTATGACAGCTAGGGGTTATAGTTGTCGAATTTATCTGATTTTTATATAGTTTTTAACTACATAAATGAGATGAAGCTGCCGCAAATTTCATAAAGATAGCTAGCAAACTGTGGAAGTTGCAGGCTTGGCGGCAGGCGGACAGACAGATGAACGTTTGCAATATGACAGTTATGGATTATAGTTGTCCAATATGGCTAAATTTTACATACTCACTAAGTAAATACATAATAAGCAGCTAGAACAAATTTCATGAAGATAACTTAAAAGCTAAGAAAGTTGTAAGCATAAAAACAGACGGACAGACGAACGAAATTTAAATAGCAACCCTTTAACTCTCTGTGTTTACTTTTGCAGGCCATTGCAGCAGCTCTTCAAGCAGAACATTGTGCAGTTCAACAACTTTCCGAAGCGCATGGTCGCCCGCAAACCGCCAACGGATAATGGAGCAATGCATCTGAACAATCGCAAGTGAGTAGAAAAGCAAAGGAAAACAATATCAATATTGACATTTAACTTATGTGTTATTTTGTTGTCGTTTTCCCCTCCTAGACTCAGTCTGACAAACAAGCGCAAGGGACGCACTCGCATCAAACTGGATGCCAAGAAGATTGCGCTCGCCAAGCAGCTGATATTGCGGGAAGCAACCACGACGGTGATTGCCAACGAGCTGAATATATCGCGCACATTCGCTTGGCGTTTGCGCAAAAGTCTCGTCAATGGTGTCAGTTTGCACGAGCGTGTTGTCGATCAGTCTGGCGAGGAGCAACAGTTGCAGCTGCAGCAGCAACTGCAACAGCAACAACAGCAGCAGCAACAGCAACTGCAACAGCAACTGGAGGAGCAACAACAACAACAACAACAACAGCAACAGTTGTCGCTTCCCTATGGCCATCTCGGCTTGGGCCTCATCAAGGAGGAGCAGCTGGACAGCGAGGATGAGCAGCACGCTGGACTGACCATCGATGATGAGCTCGATCACGATGCCATCGATGGCGATCACGATGCCGACGGAGATGTCGAGGGCGATGTGGATGGCGCCGCTGAGATTGGGGCCGAAGAGACGGCCGGCTATGCGGGCGACGATGATGTCTGCGGTCTGCTGCATAATGGCTACGACATGCGCGCCCAGCTGGGCGATGAGCACAGTCCCATGGCCGAGATGGTGGAGCATGAGCAGCAGCATCGCGGCATCGGCGGCAAGCAGCGTGGCGTCTCCATGTCGCCCACGCCCATGTTGCCGGCACGCGCCGATGTCGAGGCCTATCAGCGTCTGTTGGCCGAATCGCAGCGCTTTCCCCACATCGTCAATGCCCAGCAATTGCAGTTGCAACAACAACAACAACAACAGCAGCAGCAGCAGCAGCAACAACAGCAACAGCAGCAGAAGGCCGCACACAATGGAACGATGCCGATGCTGACGCGTTATCCGCCCTCCGTTGTCGCTGCAGCCAAGTAAGTTATCGATAAATCTATAAATATTTATAAATTGTTCACAAACAGTTAACATTTAAGTGCAAAGCGTTCATCACACGCAGTAAAAATATAGTGTTGTTGTTAAAAATTATCGATTAATCGATAAACATGTATCGATTGTTCGCAAACAGTTAACACTGAAATGCAAGTGTCAATTATGTACAGTAAATAAGTAGTACTGATAGTAAAAATGTATCGGTTAATAGATACAGCTATCGTTTATCGATAAAGTAAATACTACCAATTAATAATCGATGTTCTATGCATTAGGTAGCTTTTAGCTGCATTTTTATACATGTGCGATAGACGACAGCTCCCACTTAAATCGAAATCGATAACGATAATAATCATTGTGATTTCAAATTCGTCATATAATTTATTTCATAGTAGACCTCGATTTTGTACTTAAATGGTAACTCTTTTATACTAATAAGGATTAATCTATAACGATTACTATTAATGTCGATAAGAGTGTTGATCTATCGATAAACGATAATTCGCTTATTTCGATAATATTAGGAATGTATGCATGTAGCGAAAAATTGGAGTCTTTGAAGTTGTGTGTTAATCTTATGTTTCTACAATCTATATTATTTTTTCGATAAGTCTGAGATTTATCGATGATTGCTTTATTTTTAAAGTCTTAAATTTTGGCTAAACCATAAATAAATAACAGGATTTTATTGATTCGTTATTAACTAGCTAACCATATAGTAATAGTAAGTTTTGAATTATTCTTATGAGCATACAATTGAAGTTTACTTCTTGTTCGATTTGCTTTATCGATTATTGCTTATTTGCAGCATCAGGTCACTTTATTAATGCAGCTAGTTCTTTGTTTACATCTCAGAGGTCAATGACTGCGTTTCTATCGCCTTCTCTTTTGCTTTAACCTGCTCTTTCTAAAACATTCTAAACATTTACAGCCATGCTCTGCCCGTCAATCTGTCCCTCCGCTCGATGCCGCCAATGAACAGCAACGAGAGGTAAGTTCTCTCTCACTCTCTCTCTTGCTCTGTCTCTATATAACTGTCTTGCTCTCTTTCGCTTTGGCAGCAATGGCAGCAACAGCAGCAATGCCACAGCAGCGAATCAGCAACAACAGCAGCAACATCTGCAACAGCAGCAGCAACAGCAACCATTGTCGCAGTTGCATCAGCCGGGCAAAAAGCCGCGTAAACCGAATGTGTTTATCGACGATGAGAAGTACGCAATGGCCAAGTTGCTGGTGGCACAAAACTCATCGACAATGGAGATTGCTCGCGCTTTGAACGTATCACAGATGACGGCCTGGAAGGTGCGCGATGCCATACTGAAGGGTGTGCCCCTCTCGTATCGCAACAAGCGAGCTGAGGCACGCGACGAGGTGCGTTTAAGCGAGGCAGCTGCAGCAATTGCAGCCAAGGAGCAGCAGCATCAGTTGCAGCAACAGCAACAGGAGCAACAGCAGCGTCATCAACAGGAGTTGCAGCGTCAACAGCAGCAGCAGCAGCAACAGCTGCAAGAATTACAGCAGCAACAGTTGCTGCTTAAGCAACAGCAGCAGCAGCAACAGAAACGTCAGCAGCAACAGCAGGAATTGTTGCTGCAGCAGCAACAGCAACAACAACAGCAGCAACAATTGCGTCACACGCCAGCAGCAGAAACATCACATTATCAGCAACAGCAACAACAGCAGCAGCAGCAGCAACATAATGGCAAACTGTTGCATCCACGTCGCCGCTTAAAGGCCGCCGAGCGTGAGCTGCGCGACAAGGAGATCACACGTGAAATACTCGAACTGATCAAGGAGGACAGCAACATACAATACTGGAAGGTGTCCGCTCGCCTCGCCGAGAAGGGCATCAACATATCGCCGTCATCCGTTTGCCAGAAACTCAAATCGATGGGCATCCATCGTCGCTGGAAGCCCGGCGATAAGCCGCGCACCTTGCTCGACATTAGTCAGCTGAAAGCGGCAACAGTTGCTGCCGCGGCGGCAGCATCGCTTGCCGCAAACGGTGGCAACTTTGCTGGCAACATGCATAATGGCGTCAATGTTGTTGGGCCGATGGTCGATGAGGCCTACGAGCAGCAGCAACTCGATTTGGGCGTACCACATTTTCTCAGTGCCTTTACGCTACGATAACGCGGACGATGACGATGACGATAACGATAATGATAACGATAACATGGGACGATTACATAACGATAACAACTAACTGTGACTAATAACGCCCAAGAAGCAGCTAAGATTGAGGAGCTTTATTAACAAATTGACTATGACAAAGACTAAGACGATAACGATAACGATTGAAGCTAATCGATAACCGATCACCATGTCAGTTGTCAGTTATTATGCAAAATGCCGATAGCGATGACAATGGTTATACCGATAACGATTGCAGATAATCGATAACCGATAACAATGTAAGTTACTATGCAAAATAACGATAACGATGACAATGGATATACCGATAACGATTGCAGCTAATCGATAACCATGTCAGTAATTATGCAAAATAATAATAAGCAGAACGATGATAATGGATATACCGATAACGATTGCAGTTAATCGATAACCGATAACCATGTCAGTTGTCAGTTAATTTGAATACCAACGAACTCTATTGCAAGTAACGCTAACAATGGCATAAAACGATGGCGATAGCGATTGCAATCGATAACGATAACAGCACAAGACGGACACATACGATGACTGTGACTGTGATTATGACAGAAGATGATGATGGCTCCCGGTCCCGCCCAACGCACTTTCCCTATTTGTTTAAGTATTACACACAACACACACACACACATAAGCATGCACCACACACACACACCGCATACACCCAACACACAGACGCTTGCACGGCAGCAACTACAACAATTTGTATTTTTATATAGTATTTAAATGTGCAAAATCACGCGTTGCATAAGAAAACTACATCAAATGTATTCGATTTATATATTTAGATATATATATTCATATTATGAAGCAATGCATATATATTCATCAATATATATGTATGTATTTTTTTTTTGTATTAGATCGATAAAAAGCAACAACAACAAGAGAAAAAACGCTTTTATATAGCGCTTATATAATATGCATTCCTAGAATGTAAGAAACACACACACACACACATACTTGAAAAGCGGTCATTCCAAAAAACAAAAACAACAGCAACAAAAGAAAAGAACAAGAGAGAAAAACACATTCACCATTTGGTTTAGTTTCCATACATACATATATATAACATATAATTTAATATTACATATTTGTCGGTATTTTAATTTAATTTTATTTTCAATTTGAACATGTTTTTTTCGTCGTTTTCGTTTTGATTTCTAGCGCCGCTAATAATTATAGAAGAAAACAAGCTAAACATAATCTTTAACGTAGGTAAATGCATAATTATCTAGTATTTATTATATACTGAATGCACATACTGAAATCAAAACGTATGTGTTGTATGTGTGCGCATAATGTGAATGTGAATGGTTATTGTTAACTGAACATTTATTTATTTACACATTTTCTGTTCGCTTCAAATAAGGACAAAACGATAAGAAAAGAAGGCTAAGCAGAGAAAAACAATGAAATAGTCGATGATGATGAAAAAGAAGAAGAAGACGAAGAAGAGGTAGAGATTGCGATTGCAATTTGTGCAAATTGCTGAAAGTACTGAATTTTTGATTTTAGTAAAAATATTATTAATATGATTATTATTATTATTATGATTATTATAAATAATTACATTCTGATTATTATGAAAGGAACAAAACAACAGACAGAACAAAACAAAACAACAACAAACAAAAAAAGTGAAGAAAACGAAAAAAAAAAACAAAAGAAAACAAGCAACAATTAACAATATTAAGACATTTATATATTGTGTTATAAATTAGCTAACATAAGTGCAATTACAACAACAACAATAATAGCAAGAACAACAAAAACAACAACCGATAACAGAAATCACATTTGGCCTGGCCTAATCGACAGGGTGCAATAGCAAAAATAAAAACAAAAACAAATTTGTTAAGACATTTAGATAAGTAACACATAACTCCACCCCCTTTTCTCCTCCTAACCCACACACACCCCTCTCACACTCACGACAAGCGAACAATGTTAAATTAGCCAATTGAAAAATAAGAAGAAAGCAAGCAAGACAAGCATTACATTTAATACTGCTAAGATTTGTATTTATTTACAGTAAACACACCCACACACCCACATAGCTATATATCAATATACACAACACATATACATATATATATATATTTATAAACAAAACAAGGTTTATTTTTTGATCGTCTGCGCAGCTATGCTTGTATTAAATCCTTTTGTACCAACCAAAACAAAACAAAAAAGACAAAACGAGAGCGATAGCGCGAGAACGCAAAAGCGAGCACGCAACGCAAAAATGAGAGCATCGATGTGCGCTTGCGCAAATGCGAGACCGATATGTAGATATCGATAACTGCAATGTCGATAATTAGTATTTTTGTAAACAATTTGAAATTGTAACTGGCAGCACTGCATAACCACGAGTATAATACTACCATTATATTACTTAAAGCAAAAACAAAATCAAAAAAACATAAAAAAAAACAATGAAAATGTGTATATAGTTAGTATTTTTTTTTGTTTAACTATATAATTATTATACTTTTTCCAGCTTTTGTATGCAATACAAGAAATTATTTATAAGCAAAAAAAAAAAAAGAAAAAAAAGAACAACAAAAACAAACAAATAGAACTGACGTGCCTATGTAGCGATTAAAACTGAAACTTTCCTCTCCACATTTAAAGAATATAAATAAAAAATATACATAAAAACATTACATTTAAAAAATTTGAGATGAGAAATCAACACACACACACTGACTTCATTTAGTTGTAATGATGTAATACATACATATAATCATTCCAAAATGTCATAAACAAAAACAACAAGAACAACAAGAAATACATATACATATATAGTATATATATCTATATGTATATTCTATATATAAACATGCCTATATATATATACATACATATATATATTTTATGAAATAACCGAGCAATGTTTTTATTCTTTCAACGAGATTTGCATAAATCAACGCGAATCAAGGGGAACTTTTTGGGGGACTTCGTGGGCTTTCCCTAAAAATTGATATCCCTATTCAAACAGCGCATATCTAGTTGTAAATTCTTTGCATTGTTTACAGCTGTGCAGTCCCCCAGGTGATTAATGCAATGCAATAATACTCCCAGAGGTTCCCTCCAGCTGAAACTTCAGCTCTAAAGCTGAGCATACGCGACTTATCAGAGGAAAATATAAGATGGAAATACGAGGAGGAAATATGGGATTTGGTATATTTTCCATTATAAGGTATATTTTGAATACAGTACTGTTTTAATATACCAAATACAGCATTTGATATTTGTCATATATTTGCAAGTTATGATATATTTTGAGTATAGAACTGTGTCAATATACCAAATAAAACATTTTATACATTTCAGTATTTTTGTGGTATATTAATTCGGTATATTTTTAAAGTAATAGTAATAATAAAAATTATTTTGAACATAATTCTGTATCAATATACCAAATATGACATTTAATATATTTTAGTATTTTTGTGGTATATAAATTTGGCATATTTTAAAAGTTATACCGCACAGTTTTGATTTAATTCATTATATATCATTTATTGTATATATGTAAATATTATATTATATTATTTATATTTATTAGTGACTGTCTTACAATTTGGTATATTTCGTGCTCTATGGTACATTTTGAATGTATACCATACCAAATATAGATCTTGGTATATTTTAGTATTTTTGGTATATTTGAAAACGAATACCGCAATGTTATCATTTTATTTAAAATGGGTGGGGGTATATCACAATTGAGAGATTAGGATTATAAAAATATTATACTTTGAGTTTCTGTTCTGATATTTCTTTATTATATAATTTATAAATATTATATTAAATTATTTTTATGTATTGGTAGCTGTCTTATTTCAGAATTTAGTAAGTGAATTTCATGGTCTACTAGTTAACTGAGAGTTACGAAAAAATCGCTTTACTAATGCTCAAAGAGATGAGAGCTGATGAGAGGGCGTGACATTAAGAGAACGAGAATTTTAATGCCGCACTGCTGTAAGTATCATCTTTTTTTGATTACGATAGCATGACAGAGATGAGTAAGAGGGTTTTTCCTAGCTACAACAACAGGCAATGTGCATGTAATTGATTGTGATAGTTATATATTTTTGAACTTTTGCAATTGCGCTACAACAAAAGGCTTGTTGGCTGAACAAATCGTAAACGAGTGGGGAAGTTTTTAAATTTGTAATATATTTTTGATGTTATTTGCGCTTAAAACAAGCAAAATTAGCTAGCCCAAAAAATGTGCAAACATGGCGTATGCGTAATATGATTTATTAATATTAATAATATTTATATTAAAATCTTCAACTAAGATTATAAAGATTTCTTTATATATTCTGAAATTTTGCTCAAAATATTTTGAAATTTTATTTTATTTATTTAGGTTCTAGAAAAATACACACATTTGTTAAGTGTTTCGTTAGTATAACATGACGTATACGTGATATGAGCTTTTGGTATTACAGCATAAAATTAAAGGAAATTAAATAAAAGCAATTTTGAAATGCATTTGAAATATGAGAAATTACCTAGAATTCTTGAAATTTGTGCTGTACATTTAAAGGAATAAAAATGGATTGTTGGCATTAACGTATGCGTAATATTTGAAACTAGGCGTTTGCATTAAATACAATAATTTTAGTTCATTGATGAATAGTGTTTTTATTACTAACAAAAAAAGTGTCTTAGTTAATTGAATACGGATTTCTTGTAATATAGTGCGTATGTGCAATTTTTCATATTGAGATTTAGCTGCCTTTCATATTTTTCAAAAATTGTTAGGTTGAATTGAAGATATCTTTCAACATTTGAAAAATATAAAAAAACATTTAAAAATTTTAAATGTGTAGAACAATTATTTGTTCT
This sequence comes from Drosophila kohkoa, assembly GCA_019972355.1. NCBI lineage: Eukaryota > Metazoa > Arthropoda > Insecta > Diptera > Drosophilidae > Drosophila > Drosophila kohkoa. Next base: position 1,425,253 of record BJEL01000077.1, read on the forward strand.
TCGGTGGGGCGTATGCGTAATATTGTAATTAAATGGGAAAATTTCTTGAGCATTTTCATATATTTGAAAATATTGTAGTTAAATGGGGGCATGTTCTGAACATTTGGAAAATTAAAAAAAAAAACAATAAAAAAATGCAAAATACGTGGTAAAATTTGTATTTGTTGTTCAGTGGGTCGTATGTGTAATATTGTAATTAAATGGGAATATTTTCTGAACATTTCATAATATTGTAATTAAGTGGTAAAATTTTCTGAACATTTGGAAAAATATAATGAACATTTTAAGAAAGGTAAAAAATGAAAACAATTTTAATTGACTGTTCAGTGGGTCGTATGCGCAATATTGTCATCAGTGTGTAATAAATAGAAATTGTGTTGGAAAAAATGTTGGAAAAATATAAAAATAACTGATGAGCAAACTAAAACTGGCTTAATTGAGGAGAGGAGAGCTGCAAGTTGTTAAAGTCCGTTCCGTTGGCTCGCTTGATGAGCTTGATGAGCTCGATGCGCTGATCCATTGATTAACAAATGCCAGCAGCAAAGTTGTTCTGGCTCTTATTGTTGTACTAATTGTTAATGCAGTAGCTGTAGTAATTGTTGTTGTTGTTGTTGTTAGTGCTAGTAGTTGTATTTCGTTGTTGTTGTTGCTGAGAGTGAAAATATGTGTTGCATCCGGCGAAAAAAAAAACAAAAAAAACCAAGTTGATGACGATTTTAACGGGCCGAAAACAATGGGGATGAGTCGATGAGTTGAGCTCAGGTGAGTTGAGTTGAGCTCAGGTGAGAGCACCCTTATAAATGGGCATGTGATGAGCGGCAGCTGGATTAGTTTGGTCCACACAGTTGTCACTTAACTTTACTGTTAATCTCTAGCCAAGTTCAAGTTTAGTTCCCTCTTTTTTTTTTTTTGTTGGTAACTATGCGGCACTCGAAATTGCTGCTTAGCGCTCTGCTCTTGGCCAGTTGCTTGGCTTTGGCGACGCCTTCATTGCTGCAGCTCAAGAAGAAGCTGCTCTTTGGCCATGGCGGTGGCGGTGGCGGTGGCTTTGGCGGTGGTTTTGGCGGTGGCGGTGGATTTGGTGGCGGAGGCGGCTTTGGAGGTGGCGGTGGCTATGGTGGAGGCGGTGGCTATGGCGGTGGAGGAGGCGGAGGTGGTAACTATCATGGCGGAGGAGGAGGAGGCAACTATCATGGCGGAGGAGGAGGTGGCAACTACCATGGAGGAGGAGGAGGAGGTGGCTATGGACGCAAGCAGCCCAGCTATGAAATTTATGTGGTAAAGCAAGTGCCTGTTTATCATGGTGGAGGAGGCGGAGGAGGCAACTATCATGGAGGAGGCGGAGGAGGCAATTATCATGGAGGAGGAGGAGGGGGCAACTATCATGGAGGCGGAGGAGGCAACTATGGCGGCGGCGGTGGCGGTGGTTATCCTCAGTGGGGAGGCGGAGGAGGAGGCGGAGGAGGCAACAGCTACGCCAGCAGCAGCGCCAACAGCTACAGCTATGGATCAGGCGGCGGAGGGAGCAGCAATGCTTATGCCAAGGCATCGGCCAACGCCTATTCGGGCAGCTGGTAAACCAGAAAGAAGTTGAAGCCGCAAAGCAAACTTCAAATTTATTATTATTTTATAAGTTGTTTTTTTTTTGAGTGTTGTTTATTAGTTGGCGAATAAAAGAAATGAAATGAAAATGGCAGTAAAAGCTAATCGAAGTGGCCTGGCAACCCTGGCGAGAGCGAGACCACAAACAAAATGTAATGTAATGTAATGGAAGGGAAGGGAAAGGGAAGGGTGCAACAGAGTTCAGGCAGCAGGTAAAGGTGAGATAGCAGCAGCAGTTGCGAGTGCGATGGAAATTGGCAAGGAAAACATGTTTCGCCGAAGAATACACACTAGAATGTGAGACTAGAGGGAAGCCACGACTAGAAAATACTCTGTAAATGAAGTGAAAGAGAGAGGGTAATGAATACTTGGATAATGTTTGAATAAAGAAATGTGGAAGCAAATATATCTCCATAAGGTGTTATTTCTATATTGTAAAAACAGAGGACAAAAAGAATAAGATCCTATAATTACAACTATTTCAAAGTACATAAAGATAAAACAAGTAAGAAAGCCGAGTGTGCTCGACTGTGAGATACCCGCTACCCATTTTGAATAAAAGCAAAATATTGCGGTATTATTTTGAAAATATACTAAAAATACTAGAAAATACTAAAAAATATACCAAATGGTGTATTTGGTATATCGATATAGTACCGCATTCAAAATATACCATAGACGGCACAATATACGCTTGTTATTTGATTTTTTGATTTGCGCAGGCGGAAGTGGGCGTGGCAAAAATTTGAAACAAACTTGATCTGCGAGCAAGCATAACAAATGCTGTCGAAAAAAGTAGAGCTCTATCTCTTATAGTCTCTGAGATCCAGTGTTTCATACAGACGGACGGACAGACGGACATCGTCTTAGCTGTTGATACTGATGAAGATTTTATATGCTTTATAGGGTCGGAGATGCCTCCTTCTACCTGATACATACATATGGGTAGCGGGTATAAATAGAAAAGGGTTCTCCTATGCTAGTCCCTTAGAGATAAGACAGAAGAAAAGTTGTTAGGGTTTTAAGAAATAAATGTCAGTTCAATAACATAATTCACCCATTCAAAAAGTGAGTGAAGTTAATGTGCTGTCGGATAACTAAGAAAGATTTGAAGCTTTGTCGAAGGTTCAACTTTATGCTTTATGCCCACAGTTTGTTCAGGTTTGCAAATAATTTGTGGAGGTTTCTATAGACACCCTTTACAAAGGAGTTGTACAATAATAACTTACCTTAGTTTAATGCAGTATTAACTAGAATCGCACAAAAGTTGGCTATTAAGCGAAAATATGTTAACAATCATGAAGCAAATTTCTATGTTTCTGTTTTCTTTTTTATTAGATTTTTTAGCACAGGAAAAGAATTAAAAAAAACTTTGCACTTTGCACCTTATTTTGATACTAATTTATTAAGAGCATTTGTATTAGTTTATAGAAGTAATACCAAATAATAGATTAAGGTTTATCTCAAAGCTTTCCCAACGACTTCTCACCTGTGTTTTCACGCAAATTGCGACCGTAAATTTGATCCACTTGCAATCAAAAGTTGGCAATGCTTCTAAAACTAAGTTCTTCAATTTAACAACATCAATTCATTCCCTCTCAAAATGTTCATTATTAATATTGAGCTTCTTTAATGTTTATCATATATAACACTATTATTATTATTTATAATTTTGTGAACTAACGAACACAATTTCTTATTGCAATAAGATGACCCAAAGGCTATTCAGTCTATTTTTTCTAATGTTTATGAACTTAATTAAGGCTTAGTTGTTAGTTTATTAAATTTAATTATATTATTGGCTGTGATTTCAGATAGGAGTTGGGTTGGAACTTTTGTTTTTTTGCTTCGGCACAACATATTCTAAAGTATGATATATTATTATTATTTGTTTAGTTATTATACAAAATAATATAATAACTAAAAGAAGGGAGTGTTAGCTACTAAGTAAAATATGCTATAGTTTTATTGTTTACTCAGAAAATTGTTCTTTAAATGCGAGGTATCCAATAATTCCGACGAAAGCAGTTCAACATTTTTTGTTTCACATTTAATTCCATATTCTCTTCGCTTTACAACCTTGCCTATTACAGGGTATTACAAAAAAGAAGAAGTAGAAAAAAAACATGAACAACTAATACGAAATTATTAACAAGTTGCAAAGATTTCGAAACCAGTTTGCTGCGAAAATACTCGTATGTAAACAACAACAACAACAGCAACAACAACAACAATAACAACAACAACAGCAGCAACGCGCTATAAACGTGTTTCAAAATGCCAACAACTTGGCAAGTGAAAGAAAGATGCGAGTATTTTCATAAAAATTTATTTATTGCTCTTGCTGCCACTTTAGCTCTTGGCTGACATATAAACAACAACAAAAAATGACCGAGTGCGTGGGTGAGTCAAATTCCAATTCGAATCACGAATTCCAATAAGAACAATTGAGCTGCGTCAGCAGTTGGCATTGCTCAAATTCCAAGCCGATTCTATCAGCTGCTTCAACAGATTAATCTACTTCAGAGATTGAGATATTATACTCTAGATTATAAGAGGTCTTAAGAGTATATAAGTGGAGCAATATGACAGTCGAAGATGTATGTCAATGCTGAAATCTTTCATTACTTATGTTATAATATAACCAAAGAATAGAGATATCAAAAAGGCTAATAATAAATGATGTAAGCGATGGATTTGTTTTCAATATTTCTACCTAAGGTTTAGAGAATTTGCAATAAGTTTTTGTTCGAATTCATTTGAATCCCTTACGGTTTTTTACCTTTGTTCAAATTTGTATTTCAGCTGCTTGGAGAATCAGTTTCCAAGGAATCTCGTAGAAGTTTCTCAAGCACAGTTGTAGTTGTTGTTGTTGTAATATATAAGGTTGTTTTTGTTGTTGCTCCGGTAGATGATGCTGAAGTTGTTGTTGTAATATTATATGCATTTGTTGTTGTTGTTGGCTACTCGATGTCGCGATGAGCGGCTAAAAACAGCACTATCAGCAAGTGAAATACCTGGCGAACATAAATCGTCAGCAAGCTGAAATACAGCAAGTAATTTGCTTAATTTGTGGCGCCATCTATGTGTCATCCTTAAAGTATGCAACAAAAAATTATTCCATCCAAATACGTCACAACTGCGCCTCTTTTAATAATAAGTGGGAATCCCGAATCCACTTGCTATTCTATTATGAGTGTATGCGCATTGCATCCAGCCAATTTGGCTCTATGGCATCCAGATTTGGGGGATCGCAGCCAAATCTAATTATAAACGAATTCGGATACTACGCAACATAACAGACTGTCCTTGGTTCGTGCGTGGCACAACGCTTCATAGAGACTTGAAGCTACATACTGTAGAAGAGCAGATTGGGAGACACACAAGCCGCTATAGCGATAGACTTAGAAGACACCGCAGCCTACTAGCCAGGAAGTTACTTCCAGCGAGACCATTAAGGCGTCTTAAACGGCAAGGCTTTGCCAAAACAATTAGGTGCCAATAACGCTGATACATATGTATGTAATCCTCATATTGTGTTGAGGTTTGGTTTATTTTTATATATTTGATACTCCTGTGATGTTAAGGTACTTTAAATTTGCTGTACAGATTCTTCACTTAATAAAATAAAATGAAAAAAAAAAAAAAAAAAAAATTCTATTATGATCGCCTGGTATTAGAGCTGCTTGACGAAGCAGTCTCCAATGAATCTCGTTGAATTTTCTTGAAACTTTGCTCAAGCACATGTGCAGTTATTGTTGTTGTAATAGACGTAGTTGTTGTTGTTTTTGTTACAGAAAATTATGTAGTAGTTGTTGTTGTAATATTATATGCATTTGTTGTTGTTGTTGACCACTCGATGCCGCGATGAGCGTCTAAAACCTCCACTATCAGCAAGTGAAATACCAGGCGAACATAAATCATCAGCAAGCAGAAATACAGCAACTCACTTGCGTAATTTGTGGCCACATCTATGGGTCATCCTCAAAGTATGTTACAAAAATTTATTCTCTGCACATACGTCACAACTGCGCCTCGGGGGAATCTTGAATCCACTTGCTATTCTATTATGATCGCCTGGTATTTGAGCTACTCGACGAAGCAGTTTCCAAGGAAAATTAAAATAAAATTAAATTTCTTGAAACTTTGCTCAAGTACATGTGCAGTTGTTGTTGTTGTAATTGACGTAATTGTTGTTGTTGTTGTTCCGTTAGATGATCTAGTAGTTGTTGTTGTAATATAATATTTACTCATAGTTGTTGTTGGCCACTGGATTCTGCTAAGAGCGGTTAAAAACTGGACTATCAGCAAGTGAAATACCAGGCGAACATAAATCAGCAGCAAGTTACTTGCTCAATTGTGTGGCGCCATCTATGGTTTGTTGTCGCAACAGTCATGACAATTTGGATCAACCTCAAAGTATGCAACAAATTTTGTTTGCTGGATAAAAAAATTAGAAAAATGATTCGAGTTCGGCCATATCTTTACGGATTTTGACCCAATTTGTTGCGTTTGATTTGCTGCCACGAAATCTATCAATTGGATCATCTAAGAATCCAACACATAGAAAATTTCGGATTCAAAGCGATCTTGATTCAGACAAAAAATTGATATTCAGGAGTATAGATTCAGTTAGGTTTCATTATTATTGAAGAGTATATTTTATCCTTCTGATTACTTACCTTTGGCTGTGATTTATTATTTTTTCATTTTTGTATATTTTACTTTTATTATTCTTTTCTAAAAATTTCGTTTATACAATCTTTATTTACTTTATATTTATTATGTGCTGGTGACATAATTACTTTTCTGTTTATTATTTCTGATTTGTTTAAGTTACCCAGTTAGGTAACAGTGCACCTATCTTTGATCATTTCGTTATTATTTTAATAATAATAAAAAAAAAAACTTAATTTTTATTATTAGTTCTAAAACTCATTTTGTTGCATCAGAAATTGTTTCCTTATAACATGTATTATATATTTAATCTTTAATGCTTTTCATTACAAATTGAAACAATAAACAATACACACATAATAATTAAATGTTTTCTTTACATTTATATTTCGGAGAAGTGCAATAAAAAAACGGTTAACGAGAAGTTTTATAAGTGGGGTAAAATCATCAACATCTTATAAAAAAAGATTGTAAAAGCAAAAATATACATAAGCTTTCAGGAAAATGCTTCAGAAATGGAATTCAACAATTTTAAAAGAATATAAACGCAACAATACAAATATTCAAAAGGAATATTGTAAGATCTTTCATAAAAATATATTTGTGCTTTTAGCACAATGTTTTAGTAAATTATAAACAATACTAAAAGCATCTAAAATGCGTAATTTAATCTGCATTTTCATTTGTCTTTCAAATCTCTGATTTCTAAAGGTACTAAAATCGTTTTCTTTAACTGCAAGTGGCTGCATCTTCAAGTACCTTTAAGTATCTTTAGCTTGATTTACGTTTGTAAGTATCTGCATTTGTATCTGTTGTTGCCAAAGTATCTGTATCTGTATCTGCATCTACATCAGCATCTGCAGCTGTGTGATGGCTTCACTTCGCTTTGCCACTGCAAATCCTTGCTGCATTTTCTGCAAATTGACATTCGCACTGGAAAAACGAGTTTTGTTGCTGCTTGTTGTTGATTGTTGATTGTTGTTTTTGCTTTTTGTTATTTATCGTTAGTGCTTGTTTTGTTTATGTGTTTGCCATTTGTTGTAGTTGTTGTTGTTGCTGTTGCTGATGCTGATGATCAAAGCCAATAGCAAAAGCTAATTTGAGACGTTTCCCAATCGCTTGGCACGGGCTTTATTGAAAGTTTTTCGAATTTCCACCACACACACACACACACACACACACATGCACATCGTGTGACTCTGTGTATGTGTGAAATATATATTTCACAGTTTGCAGTCACATGAGATTTTCCTCAAATCGATAACTGGTTTTTGGGCCTCTGTGTTTTCGCTGTCTTGGCCTGGCCAATTTCAACGGCTGCAGCAACAGCAGAAAGTTTTTCTCTTTGCTGTTTTTCCATTGCTCTTTCTCCTTCTTTGTGTACTTCTTCTCTCCTCTCTCCTCTCTTCTGCTCCTCGCATCTTTTCTATTTGCTTCTTGGCCCGGACCTGAAGCTCATTGAAGTGCAGCCAAGTTGCGGTCAGAAATATGCGGATGACAAGCGACCAAATGTTGTCGCTCTACCAACTCATTCCAGCTCTTTCTCTCTCTCTCTCTTTTTTCTCTTTCGCACTCTCGTTCTCTGTCTCTTTCAAGTCTATTTGCTATCGCTTAGCCTTCGCTACGTTCCGTTCCAGCCTAACTGCAACTTAGTGTCAGCGTTCGAGTCTGAAAATTGTCCGTCATCATCGGATGCATTCCAAAGTGCCCAGGTTCTGTTTGGCCCACTTTGACTCTGGCTTGTTGGCTTGTCTCTTGGCAAACTCAGTTGCTGTTGCTGTTGCTGCAGTCGCGGGGCAATCCGCTTAAATGGGCGTGCCATTGCCACACTGCAATTGGAGCAAACGGTTTTAGATATGGCACAACTGCAACTTACTCCATCCGCAAGTCAGGCACAATTTTCAGCAGCATCGGTTTTTCAATTACAATTTCCTAAAATGAAAAAAAAGATTAATCATCGATTGTTAATTGTTTTTCTTCTAACACAAAACCTCTAGCTGAATTCCTATACTATATATCAAAAAATAAAGAATACTTGGTAAAATGGGTCAATTCAATAAAATTGCAATAAACGCAATATCGCAATGAAAAGGTCTCAGAATTTAAAAGAATTTGTACTTTCATAAACTTTACAGGCAAGGTTAATTTTTGTTATTTTTTTTATTGAATTTCAGACATCTGCCTTAATGTAAACTTTTGTTGCAAGTTCAAATTTCACAATAATAATTTCGTATTGTTGACAAAAATCATATATGATGTATTTTTATAAAAAATATTAGTATCCATATTATAGAATGAATTTTTATATTGTTGTATTTTTGTAATTGCTAAATTTGACACACATTTAAATGCAAAACTGTGCTTACCGAACTAAAACAATAAATTAAACTTGGTTGGTCAAGTTTAAACTCCAAATACAGAAAGGCTACTTGAAGATGTTGTTGCTGTAAATGTATCAATCAGCTTTTGTTCGACTCTAAGCACAGAAAGGAGTTGGCTACATACAGATATTATTACTGTGTCTGTATCAATCAGCTTTTGTGAGTCGTGATTGATACAGTTATATTCATATGCATGCAGGGCAAGCACGAACAACAAAAATACTTATTGGCAAATGTTTTGGTTATGGCCAAAAACAAAACTGGCACATTGCGAGGAACTGCGAAACTGTAAAACCAGTTGAAAAACAACAACAACAACATGAAATATAAACGAAAAAAGAGGAAGGCAATCAAAAAAAAAAAAAAAAAAACAAAAAAAAAAACAGAAACAGTGGCCAAACATGAAATCTGCACTGAGGAGGATCACCTGGCTGTGGCGATGGCGATTGCCGATGGCGTTGATATGACATTTTGTCGCCTTTAGCCGACAATTGCCGAATGCCGTAGCGAACGATGACGACGACGAAGCTTCGTTGAACACGAACGAAGCGAGTGTGCAGCGCGCGCAGCTGAGCTCAACTTGCAGTTGCCTTTCAGACAGTCTTCGGTACGAACTCAAAGCGCCAAGTCGAAGCTCAGCTCAGCTCAAGTCGCGGCAGTTTTTGCGTGTCGCGTAACGTTCAACAGAAATCACACACACACACACACGCACAACAAAAATAGACGAAGCCGAAGACACACGAATCGTCGTCGTCGTCAAGTTGCTGGCCAAACTGTGCGTGAAATTTGGTAAACAGCAAAGGCAAAAAGCAAAAACAAAACGAAGCGAACCGAATACAAGAAAAACAAAAAAAAAACAGAAACAGAAACCGAAACTCGTACGGTTACATTCCACATGCCGACAACGAAACTCAAGACCATTTTAATGTGATTTGTTGTTATTTTCGTTTAATTTTTTTTTTTTTTTTAATTTTTGTTGTTGTTTTCGTACGCGTCGCGTGTTTTAAAAATCAAACACAGAAATTGCTTGTATTTATTTTTTTTTCCTTTTTTTTATTGCATTTATCAAACGTTTTTATTTATTAGTTTTCAATATCAAGCTGAAGACGCGTCGCCAAAAACTCGCTTAGTGTTTAAATTATTTGTTGAATTTTGATTTTGATTTTGTTTACATTATTTAGGTTGTTTTTTCTCTAAATTTATTAATAGCTAATGTGCGAATGAGATAAAGAGAGAGAGCACTACACAAAAAAAACAAAAATCTCAACTAGGAATTAAACTTGATCTTCTTTTGCCGCACGCGTCTCTATCAAGGGTAAGTCTCTCTTCAAGCTTACTTAAATGTGTGTTATATTATTTTAATTGACTGGCAAGAAATCGGGCCAGTAAGACAACCCTCCGCACTCCCCTTCCTCCTCAACTCAACTCTTTCCTAGCCTCCGCCCTTGCGCACTTACAGTCAATGTCAATGGGGGGTTTTGACTTTCAAAAGCAACTACAATAACTCAATGGAAACAATCGGCATTCAATCAAATCGTATCGATAGACACCTGTCGGCGCCCAGCCAAGCATAACCTATCGATAGGTTCGATAACAATGGCCATCCTATCCAGCTGCATTTCGAAATGCGAAGAGCCAAGCAAAAGCAAACGAACAATATGTCGCATAACCATTTGACCCCAACTTCGTAATCATCTACGTCCCTCATTCCTCATTCCTCAATCCACTTCCCCCACCCTTCGCCACGCCCCTTTGATGCTTACGCAGTCATCATTTCGGGCAGCAGCAGAATGAAGCGAGGCAACATTAACAACAAAAACAACAACAACGACGACATGCTGCGTTGTCTCGCTCGTGCCAAATCGTTGGAATTATCATCAATCTTAAGTTAAACAATCCAACAATACCTGTATGCAAATGAATGTGGCATAAAAGCAGCCACTTTGTCTTGGGCAGTTCTTGTTTTAATGTCGTCTCAAAGTCAAGACAACTCAGCTCACCTCAATTCAAGTTAGCGCGACTAAGAGATACCTAAACGATTAAAAAAAAAAACAACAAGCTTCCTGAACTTTTAAGTGCCAACAATATTGCAAGAACACTTTAATTTGTTTTGCTTTAACATAAGTTGTCTTTAAATAATTTGTGAAATTTGTGAGTTCAAATCACATTTAGTGCATGTTTATTTTTAAGATATTTTTCCTAGCTTTCTTTATGTATTGAATGTTGATGATGATGTTCATATTCCAGTTATACAATATTGATTATTGTTTAAACTTTAAACAAAACATGACTAAGAGAACTCAACTTTTTTATTATAATAAAAAAAATGCTAAAGTTCAAATAAGTTCTTATGCTTGAAATTTCAAAGATTAAAGAATGAAGCTTATTGATTTTTTTATGGATGTTTTAGTGTATGATTTGTCAAATTTCAAATAAGAGTTTAAGCTTAAATTCCAGAGATTAAAGTCTTTGATTTTATTTCGTTGTAGTAACGTTTTTAAAACGATTACTTAGTAATTTTCGAAATAAGTTCTGATGCTTAAGGTCCAGAGATTAAAGAATCGAGCTCTTTGATTTTATGGAAATTGTAATATATAATATTATTTTCTTTGTAAGAAAGTTTTAAAAAGATTACTTGCTAAAGAATGAATAAGTTCTGAAGCTTAAATTCCAGACATTAAAGAATGCAGTTCTGTAATGTATTATTTTTCAACTTCTTTATTATAAATAAAAAAATCATATGGTTAAATTCCATAAATTAAAGAATGGAACTCTTCGTTTGTTATGGAAATTGTAATGTAAAAAAGTTTTAAAAAAATCATTTTACTTTGGCAAATGCTAAGCAGAACATTGACATTTAAATTACAACATAAATTGTGCAAGTTTATTACCCAATTAATTGCTATCCTATATGGCAAGCAGCGACGCCAAGGGTATAAGATGGTATATGGTTGAGATGAACAAATGAGTTGTTGAAAAGGTCAGCGAGAAAAATCAAAGCACTTGACCAACATTTAGTGAATAATCTCCTGTGCGATGCGCTGTCTGCATTCAGCTGTCACTCGATCAACTCGATTCAACTGGTCTTTAGCTGTAAATGTTGTTGTTGTTGTTGTTGTTGATCTTAAGTATGCTGAACTTTGATCTCTATTATTGCAGTATTTCACAGCTACAGTTAAGCATTGTTTTCCACATGCCTTCCAATTTTTGTGTATGTTATTTTTGTTTTTTTTTTTTTTGGAGTCTGAGCTGAACATCTCTTAGAAATATCATAAAAAAAAAAAAAAAAACATCACGCACGACGACGGCGACACAAATAAAAAGTGTGAAATGAGGAAAAAAGAAAAGAAAACTGAAATTAAGGTAAAGAAAAACAATAAACAAACAGTTGAGGTCATTGCTCAAAACATGCGAGATGCGAAGCTGAGCTCTACAAATAGACAACTTGAAGCTTGTCTTCGCATAACTTCAACTCCAACTACAAGTTTATCTTAATTTTTGTATCTCTGTATCTGCCGCTGTGTATCTGTATCTGTATCTGTATCTGCTGTTTACTGTCTGCTGTATCCGCAGCTTTGTCTGCGTTTTCGTATTTGCATCTGTGCGTTTTTAGCTACACGAAATTCTACAATCAACATGCGTGTCTCAACTTAATTCTGGCGAATTGACAGCTTCATTTGTTGCTTGTAATTTTCTTTTTTTTTTTTCTTTTCACTGCTGTCATTTTGAATGCTGACTTTGAGCAGTGGGCTGGAGGGCGATGGCTTGACCCACAACTGTGACCACCCAGTGGGCTGAGTTTATTCGAAGAGATCTGAACTGAAGACACATCAAGAATTACGCTGTTTACAATTTCGCTTACAGAGTTTGAAAAGCTTAGCTTAGAAGCTTAGCTTAGAAGCTTAGCTTAAAAACTGTGTTATATGTAAAACAAAAATATTAGAAGAGCAACATTTTGTATTAAAATATCGAACCTATACAGAATGCTTAAGAAGTTTGTTACCTTATCATTCTGTTATATAACATAACTTAACAGAAAACTTAACTTTAAGTGTAACTTTAGCAGAATTTGTATAAAATTCCCTGATATTTTTAAAGTTAGTTGAAAAGATATCGCACAAAAAAATGAAGATATTATAACCGCTACCCATAGGGTAAAAGTAGTAAGCTAGAGTGTCGAATTTACAAACAATAATAACTATATGTTAGTTTTTATGATTTCTGAATATTTGGTTGAGATCGAACAAAAATTGCAGAAATTATAAAAGAAACACTTTTGTATGGGGCAAAACTCCTACTTACTGGCTGACAATCTGGTATATTTTGCACTCTATGGTATATTCTGAATGTAGTGCTATATCAATATACCAAATGTAGCATTTGGTATATTTTAAAAGTATTTCTGCGGTATATTCATTTGGCAAAGTTTAAAATATTTTGGTATATTTGCAGTATACTAATTCGGTATATTTTAGAATTAATAGCTCATTGTTTTGCTTTCATTAAAAATGAGTGGCGCATATCTCATAGTCGAGCACACTCAACTGTAGTTTTCTTATTTGCTTTTGTTATAAACTCTTGTTTTTTTTTGAGCTTCTTCTATATAGTATAAAATATTTATACTTTGCTTTACATAATTATATAAGTATATTTTAATATTATATAATTTAAGCTACTAAACTTTGTGTGCACATTATTAATCATGTTATTGATAGCTCTCTGCTTTACTGTTAAATATTTGCATAAAATATACTGAAAATTTCATATAAAGTGCAGTATTCAGTAGCAAATAGCTTCCTAGGGTAACTAACAAGTGCGGCATGCTCGACGAATGCATTCTAAGTTGTTTGCTGTAAGTACTGGCAAGTATTCGACAATTGGTTTTGTGGTGAAAGCGAAGCTTTAATTATAACTTTGGTTGGTTTGCTTGGCTGACTCACATGCTGCACTTGCTGCAACTTGCTGTTGCAAGTTGTTGTTGCACGTTGCACGTAGTTGTTGTTGCTGCCACTGCTGCTGGAGCGGATCTGGCTATTAGGCATATTGCAAATCATCCTATTCCCAAGCTGCACGTAGTACTACGCTCCAAATGCCAAGTGACTAACTAAAAAAGTTCAAACGCAACGCACAAATACAAAAATCAAAACAAAAACAAAAGCAAAGAGTGAACAAACAGAAAAAAAAAAGTGAAATTTTCAAATCGAACAACGTCTTTGACGTTGTCCATAATTGGCAGCAAAGCAAAGCAGCTCCAAGTAGGACGCTTGGGTGGATGCCCCCAAGCTGCAAGCAGGTCTCCCCCCTTTCCCCTTTCCCCTCTCTCCACCTTCTCGCTGCTGCAGTTTGCCCCCCCCCCCCCCCGCGCTGTTGAGGTTTCAATTTCAACTGCGGCCCGGAATTGAAATTGGCATTCGCATTTTTATTTATAGACTCTTTGCAATCCATAAACGAAAACATTTTTGTTTTCTATCGAATTGAAATGGAAATCGAATTGCCAACGCACAAAACACATAAAAACAAACAATTAATTAATCAATATATATATGTATATATGTACATATATAAATGGATACAGGCAAGAAAATAAAAGTAAAACAAATGCAGCACAAAAAAAAAGTGATTAAAATTCCTGAAGCGTACGCGTAAAGACTGCGACTTTGCCAGTTAATAACACTAACAAAAATAACAACAACAACAACAACAAAAATAGCAATAACAATGCCAGCGGTTACAACCAAAAAAAAAAAGCTAAACAACAAATTTTTATTGTTCATAAATATTTGCAATGCTTTTGAAAGTGTTTTTTTTTTTTTTTGTTGTTTTCAATTTTAATTTCTTCCATTTTTTTAATTTAATTTTTTGCACGCATGCGCAACGAAGTGAGGTTAAAACTGAGGGGGGAGACGAAGTGAATGAGTGACTAAATTGATGACTTCCAGTTAAAGTCACCTCAAAACTCTTAACACACTGCCATGAAAATGCCAATCGCAAAAAAAAAAAAAACAAAAAAAACCATTTAAAAACTCATAAATCTTTGGCATTACTTGGAGCTAACATTCATTTTTCTTATGATTATTTTTAACAATTCAATCTAGTAGCTGGTAGTAAAATTTAGTATTTACTGTCAGGGCCTTCGATTCAATAATCTATTTCGTAACAAACTTAAAGTTAATGAATGTAGTGTATGGGCAAACTCAGTGGCAAATAATGAAATTCTATTTTAAAGCTAACAACATAATCGTAATTTAATGGGAGTGCCGTTAAAGCAAAGTGTTGAACAAATATCTTAAACTTTGGAAAAGAAACGAAAAAAAAGATTGCATACTAAGAATTTGGATAAAGTTAAAGCAAAGTCTTAAAGAATTTATCTTAAACTTTGCAAACTTAAAAAGAAAAGAGAAAATATTGCATACTAAGTATAGTTAAGCAGGCATTTAAATAAAGTTAAAGCAATTTGTTAAAGAATTTATCCTAAATTAAAAATAAAAGATTGCATACTAAGAATAATTAATAAAGTTAAAGCAAATTGTTAAAGAACTTATCCTAAACTTGAAAAAAAATGTAAAAAAGATTGCATAGTAAGAATAGTTAAGAAGACATTTGGATAAAGTTAAAGTAAAGTGTTAAAGAATTTATCTTAAACTTAAAAAAGAAAAGAAAAAAGATTGCGCATTATTTGGAAAAAGTTAAAGTAAATTGTCAAAGAAATTACCCTAAACTTTGGAAACTTGAAAAAAGATTGCATACAAAGAATAGTATGGATAATGCGAAAATCTTACTAAGATTCTCTCTTTTTTTTTTTCTTTACTCTAACAAAACATGACCCATTTATTGCGCCGCACAGAAAAAAAAAAAAGAAGAGAGAGGGCGAAATGTGGGTGATTTGCGTTAGTGGAACGTGACTTTTAGTGACATTTCTAAGCAATTGCCGTTGCTGATTGGATGTCAAATCGCATCCGTATGAAGCATATCGCACTTACTTACACTATATATGCAAACTCAGGAACGAGATACAAACTACTCCCCAAAAAGTGAATGCAAACTCTGCACCTGCTGCAATTGAAGTTGGCAACTGATTTGAACTCGTTGTTGTTAAATGCAATTGACGATTTAGTAACACAAAACAAAAAAACGAAACTCAGACAAAACAATGGTAAAGTCTAGCTAGAAGACGATGTCGTAGAAGCAGCACAAATAGAAGGTAAATAAAAAATAAAAATGATGGAAAAAAAAAAAAAAACAATTCCACTTGAAAGTGGCACAAAGCAATTTTAAAGCTGAATGGAGCGTTAAGTTTTTCAACTGCAATTGCAGTTTGGCTTTTCAACGAACCTAACAAGAAAACACAATACAAACACACACACAAATAAAACAAAAGAATTCAGCAAAATGAAAAATGAGAATGAAAATGTACGAAATATGAAAAAGGCGAATGCAAACTGCAAACTGCAGACTGCAATTAAAATTGGCAAACACTTCCCCAGTGCAACGTAACGGAAGCGAGTAATTTCGTGACTAGAACCTAAAAAGAAATGTTAATGGTCGAAATGATATGCGAGTTCATTCAGCTCAAAATTTGCCACAAATAAAAGACAAAAATATGTCTGCTGTGTTTCAAACTTGTTGCCAAAGTTGTAGCGTATCTAAAAGTCGAAGCAAGAACACAACACATACAATTATCAGAATCTAAATCCGACAATTAAGAACTTCGCTTCCGTTCCGCAAAAGACAAAAAAAAACAGAAAAACAAAACATGACTGTGCGTGTCGCTGCAAGTATAGACGTGTTTCTGCACATATACAATATAGATAGCGACCACACACACACACAGACACAGACACAGACACAGACACAGAGAGCAAGCTTGTCGCGTCGATAGTTTGCATAATTGATCAAACTATATCGTGAAAATGATCATCATAAAAGCACGCCGCATCGTCATGGAATGAGGGCTATTCATTAACATGAGAAAGCGCTCAAGGGGGGTGAGCACAAAATGCGGTAATATCTGGTAAATAGGCGATTAAGCGCCCAGCGTTCATCGTCCAGCCAAAAATGATCAAATTTACAAAACCGAAACAGTTAAGATAACAACACAACAACAGCATTTTAGAGTTGGCCAATAAAACGGCTCTAAATCAAATGCTTTAGTCAAGACGTTGCGATGACATTACACAGTGAGAAAACATAGTTTAGATTGTAAAAAATAACTACATTTTTACTTTATACTACTACTGTATTCCTTTTTCCATTCTTCCTATTCCTATTCCTATTCCTATTCCTATTCCTATTCCTATTCCTATTCCTATTCCTATTCCTATTCCTATTCCTATTCCTATTCCTATTCCTATTCCTATTCCTATTCCTATTCCTATTCCTATTCCTATTCCTATTCCTATTCCTATTCCTATTCCTATTCCTATTCCTATTCCTATTCCTATTCCTATTCCTATTCCTATTCCTATTCCTATTCCTATTCCTATTCCTATTCCTATTCCTATTCCTATTCCTATTCCTATTCCTATTCCTATTCCTATTCCTATTCCTATTCCTATTCCTATTCCTATTCCTATTCCTATTCCTATTCCTATTCCTATTCCTACTCCTATTCCTATTCCTATTCCTATGCCTATTCATATTCCTACTCCTACTCCTATTCATTTTTCTATCTGTACATAAAAAACAAAAAAGCTATCAAAGCGACACTAGAGAGCAACTCGAATGGCACATAAAGAAAACAACTTAATTTTGAAGTGTTGAAAAGAAATGCGGAGCGCATGTCGGGGAGCGTGTGAAAATGCTCGGTTTAGTGTTGTGTAGGGTAAATCGCATATATGAAGTCAGTCGTACTTCACCACTAAGTATTACCTCATAAAATTCCATATGCGATAATGATAATGCGATGCACTGTGACGAGACATGCGATTTGTGTGAAAAATGCTGCGAAGAGAGCTCATGAAGTTATAGCATAGCTTAAGCTGATTAACTGACGGAATTCACATATATATATGTATATAGTATTATGTGTGTTTGTACACTCAAGTGCGAGCTCTCACAGTTAATGCGTCAGTCCATTAATGACATCTTTACTCAATCGCTTCATTAAGCATTTCAAGACACACACTCGTTTTGTTTTGTTCTCTTTTTCATTTTATATACATTCAGTTTTTTATGCTTTCTTCGCTTTAAATCAATCTACATTTTTATTGCCATTGTGCTGACATTTATGGCTTTTGCCACTTTACATAGTTTTTGTTCTTTTATTCGCTTCGAATTGTGAACATCTTTAGTCAACTCTCAAATTTGCATAGATTACAAATAAAAAATAAATGAATTTCGTAAGCATGTTAACTTAAAATTTGAGCTCTTTCTAGCACATAAACTAAATTAGCATAAATGTATACTTTATCTCAGCTGCAATCTTATAATCTTGTCAATAAATTGACCCACAAATAAATTACATTTGTCACACATAACCTCACTTTTTTGTCTCTTCAAAATTACACTAAAAAGATTACAATTACATTATAAAAACTAACATTTGCAATAAGTTGGTCACTCGTTAGTCACTTTGTGCACTTGCAATTATAAGCAACAATTATATTTACTTTTTTTTTTGTTGACACTCCCTTTTATTCACATACATAACCTCACATTCTCTAAGAGTTGTCTATAAAAACCCAACGTTTAATGAAATGCATTTTGCATTTTACCAACTATCTATCAATTAACTGGTAATTTAAATGGTATTTGCGACCAAGTCGCTTTATTTAGTAGGAATTGCCGAACATAACCTCACATTTAAAAGACCTTAGCACTATAATTAAGGCATTTACCAAGCAGTCGCTCGGTTAGCTTCATAATTAATTGCTGGCAAACAAAACAATACAATAAACGACTGACTTAAGTCATTCTAAATGGAACTCAAGAGATAGACGAGTCTACACGAGTGTAAATCTCAATTCGCTTGCCTCTAATTTTGCCATCTTCTCGCTGTCATGTGGCTGGTGTCATCTTGAAGCTGTAATTTGTCATCAGTCTTTGAGACGAGGGGGATGTTGTGGGAAGTGTGCCGTCATCTCGAGAGCATCGTCAACGCCCTCGCTTAGCTCACCTCGTCGCGACGATGATCTAATCTCAAGACTTTGTGTTGACAAAGGAAAGCGTTGCAAATGTTTTCATTTTATTATCAACTATATTTCACTCTCCCCCTCGTTTTTTCTTTGTTTTTCGCAATTTTACACCGCATTTCACAGCGGTTGAACTTGAAAATGCGGTAGTCAAGGGACAAGGACAGCATTAGGGTCGACTTTTGGGTGGCGGTGCAAAAACACACAACTCTATACAAGGCGGGTCTTATGAACCACCCCCCTCCCTCCATCACCATCTCTTTCCCTTTCAATCTTCTCCTCTTTCTCTCACTTTCGTCTCAAAACATCATCAACAGCAAAGAAGACAATGCGAAGACAGCGAAGACAACGCGAGTTGATGTTGCGGGTAAACGCTTTCAAGAGTTCAGCGAACTTCAGTGAAAATTGCTGAGTGTTTATTGTCGTTGTTGTTGTTGTTAATGTTGTTGCTAATGTTGTTGTTATTGTTGCTTAAATTGTTGTTGTCGAGTCAAACAAGCCGACTGACTATAAGGAGAGTAGACAGACAGTCACAGCGAAACGGCGGCGTCATTGTGATCATTATTGATACCTTGAAACGCCCGTAATGTAAAAATATCTCGTCAAATATTTACAAGTATCTTTGAGATCTAAAACTTTATCTACATCTACTATACATAATACATTGACTGCTATCATCAAAATAAAGTTGTCATTATGTCATTATAAAATCAATCGAATAAAATCGAATGCAATTGCATCAAGTTCGGTTCATTGAGTTGAGCTGGTCACGTTTATTAATGAACGCCAGGGACGAATGTAAAGTATATACTATATGTACTATATAGTATATACCAGCTGAACCCTGAGACGACGTTGCAGCAACGCATTTCAAGCAGTTGATAGAGAAACATGTAAGAAAGCTACAGTCGAGTGTGCTCGACTATTAGATACCCGCACGTTAGTCAAAACAGTGCTGTATAAAATATACCAAAATAATATACCGAAAAAATACTAAAATATACCGAAGACAAAAGTATAGCAGTGCGGTGTTGTACTTAAAATGTACCAATATTATATACCGAAAAAATACTGAAATATATCGAAAACAAAATTATAGCTGTCTCATAATGATTGCATGCAAAACAGTGTGGTATTGTGCTTAAATACCGAATATACCGAATTAATATACCAAAAAATACTAAAATATACCGAAGACAAAATTATAGTTGTCTCATACAAAATATACCCAAATTATGTACCGAAAAATACTAAATATGCCGAATATACTTTATCTGCTCTATCTTTTATATACCTTTTACCCTTTTAGGTAGCCGATATAAACACAAAAGTTTCGTAAACGTAACCAAACCCGAAACTTAATAAATCTATTGAAATTCATAACAAGTTTACACCTACACAGCGGGAGAGCGATAGAGAGAGAAGGAGTGAGTGAGATGGCAAGCTAGTCGAAAGATATCTGCATATTTTCACCTTTGTTTGTCTGGAGAGAGATCCGCGTATTTAGGGCAAACTCAAAGGTGGGCCCAGGAATGATGACTGACTGAGAGACGAAGGTGTAGTAGGCAGACAAAAAGTTGAATTGAGTCGCGTCTCTGTCCAGCGAAATTAGCGCTCTCGTAGGTTACAAACGTCGCGTTTCCCCCTCCTTTGCAATGCGTGTCTAAAATGTGTTAAACCGAAAGAAATCGCCAAGCCGAACGGGCCGAAAACAAACCAAACAAACATCAAAATACCAAAAGGTAGAAAAACAAAACCAAAAAAAAAAAAAATACAAATACAAACTGAAATCGCTGAGTTATGCGAGTGTCCATATAAGCGAGAGACTCGTACTACTTATAGACATGCTCGGCATATGTAAATCCGTTGAGTGCCAAACTGCTGGCGACCCATTGGCACCTGTTGCCATACCTTGGTTAAAAATACCCTGCAATCGCCAAGTCTGTCCATATAAGGTATATGCTTGAGTTAGGAGCAGCTCTGGAAACTGGGAAATTTGCCAAATTTGGCTTGTAGGTTAATTTGAAATTTACAAAATTGCCAAAAAATTTAAATATAACTAAGATAGCAAAAAAAATTAGAGTTATGCTAATAATAATTCAATTTGGTAATCCAAGCAACATTCTAGACATGATATATATGAATGAAATAATGCGAATGTAAAGAAATAAGAAATAAAAATAAAAAAGAAATGACAAGGGAAAATGAATACAAATAAGAAATTAAAAAGAAATGGCCAGCTTCCCTAATTATAATAATAACAAGAATAATAATAACTAAGAGATATAATGTGAAACTCTAATGAAGTTATGCAAAAGTAAAGGAGTACAAATAAGAAATAAGAAAGAAACGGCAAGGCACATATTATAATGATTATTGCAAAAATAATAAGAATTAATAAGAATAAGATGAATAATAAGAAATAAAAGTTATAATGTGAATGTAATAAATGAAAATTATTAAGAACACTGCAAAAAAGTTTAAAAAGTTTTTCAAATTTGTTTTAAATAAGATCCTAATATTATGTTTATTATCGTGAAGCTAATCCCCACATTATTGACAATGAAAAAATAACCTAATTTAATAGCGCAGTTATTATTTCTACACAAAATAGAAAATCAGGAATAAATACGCAATAGCTATATCTAATTCCGAATTTACTTACTTGAAATACAAAAATAGTTGAGAAAATCTTAAATCTTAAAAAGCTCAAAAATGATTAATCTTTCTTGGAATATCAAAGTTAAAAAAAAAAAAATGAACTATTAAAAACAATATACTTTTTAATGTACCTTTTTTTAATGGTATCTTAGGGTATCTTAGAGTCGAGTACAATACGCTGGCTACGTTCTTGTCTGCAATTGTTATTTTGAAGTTTGTTGTTGCTTTCAGCTTTCGAGGTGCAAATTAATTGGGCTACTCGAGTTTCGTATTTCATTTCGTTGCGTTTCGTTTCGTTTACCACGATCATAATAAAGTTTTTTTTTTTTTTTTTTGTTTTCTTGTATCTTTTCTTTGCATCGATTCTTTAATTATGGCAATTAGCCAATTTCGTGCGCGGCAAAACGCCAAAACCAAAACGAAGCCAGGCCACAAAAAAAAAGCAAAACAAAAACAAAAGTCCAAAGAAAAGAAATAATTGCAATTGCAATTGCGGTCTGCATTTTGCGGCATTAGAGTTTTTCAATTTTGCTTTTCGCATTTGCTTTGCGCACTTAATAAACAATTTTCACTATTTTTACACCATCAATTTCCATCAAGCATTCCAGCGCAATACCAAAACCAATTACAATTGAAAATCGAAATATATACGAGTATATCGGAAGATATTTTACCCAATTATACAAGTCTCAACTAATCAAAAAGAAATGCCTTTCGGCCATAGACGCATAACACTTGCGATTATTCAGGAAACAAACTTCAAAGAGTTTACTTTATAATCCAGTTGAAAGTTAAAGCAAAGAGCGAACTATCTTTAAAGACATTCCAAATGCCAAAGAAAGGAAAATTAAGCAAGAAACTGAACTGAATTTGATGTACAAGAAAATGTTAATCACAATAAGTATAACTTCAAATGTTAACTTAATTAGAAAGGTCGCAATTAAAAAATGTAGTATTTCACTCCAGAGTAAAGTCAACAAAAATTAACTAAATTAATCGCAAAGAAATTTGATATGAGAAATTTCTACTACTTGTCTGTATGTATAAAAAATATATATGAAATGCAAACTAATAAATAAATATTGAATAAAATTAATACAATTTAACGTTACAAAATTTGAAAAATTTGTATAATAGCTCTGAAAGTTTTTATTACTCGACAGAATATATAAAAGGTTAATAGGAATTATTTTAAATGCAATTAATAATTTAAAATATAAAAAACAGAAAGGAGATATTTGTCAAAAAAGTAATGAAAAATGTGTGCTACTCAGCTGTATGTATACAAAATATATATGAAACGCAAACCATTAATTACAAATACAATAAATTACATAAATTATGTAAAATTAAAAAAATTAATAAGAATTTTCTACTACTGTATGTATAAAAGACATATAAGAAATGCAATTTATAATTACAAATAGAATGAAATGATACAAAAATGACAGTTAGAGAAATTCTTAATATTCGATTGAATATATGTACATATAAAAGATTATTAAGATTTATAATAATTGCAAATTAATCAATATAATATTAGGAACATTGAACAAATTTGTTTATAAAAAGCAAATATCAGAGTGCTTATTATTATCCTTAAATAAAATCAGGAATAAACACGCAATATTTAGTGAATTACAGATTTACTCAATTGATTTACGAATCTTAATACTCGTTTTATAAGTATTATAATGTAAGAATTAAAAAGGAAGAAATATTAACTGAAAGTTACAAAATAGTAGAAAAGAGTTTTTAGTATTCAGAGTATAAATATTTAGGATGAAAGACATAATTTTCCAATTTTTGTACATCTATATCTCAATGTTATATATTTCCATGTATTTATTGATATATTTTTATATATAATTGCAATATTAACATGCATCAATTCAGTTAGTTTTAAAGTCAGAGATTGACTACTTTTTGTAATCTCTCTCATCCTAATCGAAGGATTATATCTCTATATCTCGCTCACTCTCTTTCTCTCTCTCTCTCTCGCTCTCTCTCTTAAATTGCAGCTTTACCTCACGCTGACTCATTGGGGGCGTGGGGAGGGGCAGAGTCAACATGTAACTTGATATCTCTAATCATTTAAGCAAACGATTTTAAATTTTTGTTAAGTTTTGTTTTAGAGTTTTTGGCTTTTTGTATCTTAAAATGTAGTGACAAAATCGTGTCTTACTCACATGTTTGAACAGAGTCGTGTCTCCGCTGCTGCTGCTGCTGCTGTTGTTGTTGTTGTTGTTGTTGTTTGCATTACGACGATGGCTTCATGGCAGCCATGTTGTGCAGGGTGTGTTAGCAACACACACACACACACACATAGACACTTGCACACACTCACACACATCGCACATACCTTTAAAATATGTTAATTGCGACATTTGCCGATTTGTTGCGGCGATTTCAGCAGCAGCAATTGTTGTTGTAGTTTGTTGTTGTTGTTGTCGTTCGTTGTTGTTGTTGTTGTTGTTGTTAACATTCAACCCAAATATGTCAGCCTTGTCTCGCCGCATACTCAACTGGCATCCATAATGCACATCCATATTAATCCCAATGGCAAAAGATGCTTATTATTAAGCATTATTAATCATACGTACATATGAATATTGCGTATACGCAGTGGGTTGCAAGCAACAGCAAGCAAGCAGCAGCATCATCATCAAGTCTTGCTTTTGCTTTTGCCAGACAACGTGAGTTTAATTAACATTATTTGCCTGGCATTATTATGATTTCATTGATGATAGATTAAAGTCTCATTTATGGCCGAAGAGTGCGCAAGAAAGTTGTTGCTCAAGTGCTTTCCAAGTGATTGTCAAGTGCATGACAGAGATGACAGAGTTCGAGCTGAGCAGCTGTAAATTGAATGAAGATGAAGAGAAAAACGTTGTTGTTAATATTATATATATAGTATATATAATATTTCGCTGAGATACAAATGGATTAAAATGTTGACTAACTAAAATGATTCACAAAGATACTTTGTTTATCTTTGTTTTTTTTTTTTTTTTTTTTGGGCTGACATAGATAACATTTATTCATGCCAAGTATGCGGCCTAAAAGATACATCTCGAGACGCTGACAGATACATTTTTGTGTGTTTGCTTTTTAATGAGCCGCACTTTGTGTGCAGAAAATTAGCTGCGACAACGACAACGACAGCGACTCACTAAAAGCCAAACTTGAACTCGAAAGAGAGTCAAGACTCTTTGTGCGGCTCTAATTGCCAACAACTATTTGTATCTGTATCTACGAAATGTACATATATCTATATGCGTCTACGTCTAAGCTTGAGTTCTATGCAAACGTTGCTAATTTTGTGGCTGACTTTGACTTGATGATGTCAAAAAATGTGAGCTAAGCTCACAGTTTACTTATTTTATGAATGTATCTGTGGCTGTTGGTGTAATTCTATCTTGCTATCTGTACCTGAGTTTGGTTTGCCTTTGGCCAACTTCTATCTCTCTCTCTCTCTCTCTCTTTTCTACTCTATTTCTTCTGCTCTACCTGTTTTTCCCTCCTCACTCTCTCGCTTTCCTCTATTCCTTGCCTTAAGCCGAACTGTAGTCGAAAACATTTCAATTAGCGTTGATTTTTTTTCGGGCCTCGCGATTAGCATAAAAGGAAATAAACAGTAAAGCAATTGTTTGAGTTATGTGTGAATGCATTCACATAAATCTTGATGAATATGTATGAGTATAACGAATAACGAATACTTGAACAAGCAAACAAATCTGCGCCACAACAAACAATGAAGCGTCACACAAAACAGGTGGCCAAAGCTAAACTCAATGTTATAGTTGAGTATGGATTGTTTTAAGAGAGAGAGAGAGAGACATAGGGAGTGAAAGAGTGAGGCAAAGTATAGTTTACATAGTCATTAAATTTAAAGTTAAAGTCCCCAAGACTTTGCTTATAAAACTGTCCAACAAAACAGACTTTGAGTTGTTAAATCCATGTGAAGCATAAAATATATTTTTACAAAGTGATTTTATATAATGATGAATTTTTGTATTTTCGCAGCCTCTATTAACATAAATTATTTTTATAAATTATTATTAAATATGGAATTTAAGAAAATTTAATTGAATTGTTAAATCAATTGTTAAAATATAATACAAAATAGAGTTAGTTTCGAGTATTAAGCCTTGTAGAAAGTCATCACTCATACGTAATTGTCGACAACTATCTTTGTATCTTTATCTGCAGCTGTATCTTCAACTGTTGCCATATTTGTAGCTGTATTTGAACTAGCTTCACAATCAGCTATAAACAATTAAAATCAGATTGCAATTGGCTCATTACTGACACAGTCTCTCGCTGCCACTCTGCCACTTGTGGCAAGTTCAATGCATTGAAAATGACCAATTAACTTGGTCAACTGTTGTTGACTCAAATCGTGAAGATTTTCTTGTCTTGTGTTGTGCAGCAACTGTTAGAACTGCTTGACATAAGCAGCCAAGTGACAGGCAACATACAAAGTGCAACATGCAACATGCGAACATGATGCAACACGACGCATTCGATTATGCAACACATCAACATCAAGACAGCTAAGCACATTATGTTAATGGTCAATCTGCAAAGCAAGCATTCCAAATTGGCCACAGAACTGGGTCGACACTGTGGCAGTTGCAGTTGCAGCCAAGTGCCGCTAACTGGTTGCCACTCAACTGGCTGCACTTGCTGCTGACAGACACGATGTTGCCCAAAATAAAACTGCAGCAACTGCTTCAAAAAATAAAAAGCTCAATGAACTTTAAGCGCAATTTAATTGCACACAACTTGATCAGCAAGCAATGTGAAAGAGAAATAGTTACAGATATACATATATATATGTATATATAAAAAAATACAGTAACTACTTATAATATACTATTATATATACCATATTATATAATCAGTATATATCATATAATAATATCTTTGCCATAAAAAGTTATTCAGTGATTACCAACTCAAAAATATATAATTCAGATAAAAATATATTAGTCAGAAAAATAGATTGGAGGAAACTAGATAATACAAAAATTAAAGAAATAAGCATTTATATTTTTACATTCTAATCGATTTTTGTTACCTACATCTACAGTTTTTATAATTCTTGAAAAATTGTCGAAGTTATCAAAGAAATTCTTTTGTATTGGCAAAACCGTCACATTTGGCAACAATCTAGTATATTTTGAATTCTATGGTATATTTTAAGTGTAGTATATAACAATGTACAATATATATGGTATAATTTTGGTATTGTTGTGGTATATTATTCGGTATATTTTAAGAATTATACCGAACTCGAGCACACTCGACTGTAGCTTTTTTACTTGTTTTATTTATAGTTTCATTCAATCTATTTTTCTTACTCCTCTATTTGTATCTGAACTATCACTATAACACTGAACTATCACTATAATCACTATAATTTTTTATAGAAAAGATATAGTTACTATATTTATAATATAATATATATACAAATTATCTGCCCGTGTTTAGTTGAATATACTTAAATAGTTTTTACTTTCTGGTTTCATCTAATCCGTTTTTTTCTTTCTTTTCTATTTGTATCACTATCATAAATTTGGAATTGAAATTTTTCATAGCTGGCATTCAAAATTCCATAACTATTTTGTAGTCACTTAACTAGCCCTCATTTAATAAAGTAAATCACTCTTTTCAAAAGTAGAGCAATCAATCATTTTAAGTGCTTTTTAAAGATGCAACTGTCAATGCAGTTAAACTAATTTTTCAACCTGCCGCTATGAACATAAATTGTTTTACATTTAAAACAGGCATCGCAAATAAAAACAATGTTTAAATTTTAAATAGAATTAAATTTGGAATTGTAGGACATTAGTTTAACGTCAATTTAGCAATTGAATATTTGAAAATTAAATACTTTTTAGGAAGGCATTTTTATATTTTTTCTACAGCCTCTATTAACATAAATTATTTTGCATATTTAAAGTGAGTTAAACATGGAATCAATTAATATTAGTTAATACTTTTTAAGAATGAAGTTTCCTGTTTTTTTAAAAAGAGTTAAATATGAAAATTAAGTATATAGGTAAATGTAAATTGAAGCATTGAAAGTCGTGCTTATTTCATTTTATCTACAGCATAAATCTTTCCACTGGTTAAGTTTTTTTTTTTTTTGAGTTGCGATGCAATTTTGACATGACAAAACGCAATTATAATCTTGTGATATCTAATTGTAACTTGAGCAGTTTGTAACTGCACGAAAAGTATCTCGTTGAGAGAGAGAAGGAAAGAGATACAATTGTATCTAATGTACATTTTCACTTTAATTATGAGTTGCAGTTACGACGACAGCAACGCATCAAGTTACAGCGACTGCGACTGCGATGCGTTTGCTTTTAACTACGTATGAAATATGTATTATATTTAGTTAGTTCGTCTGTTGCTTGGCTTAATTATTTCGCTTTTTTTACAATTTACGAGGCAGTTAGCTCGACCCTCTCAGTCTCTCAGTCCTCTGCTTGTCAGTCTATCTTTCTATCCCTCTACCTATCTATCTGTCTGTCTGTCTGTCTGTTGGTTTGGTCATAGCAAGCTTCGCTCTTCCCTTTGCCAGAAATCGAAAAGCGACTTCACTTTTCCAAGCGGCAGACCATATACATAGACTACAACTTGGCTGGCTCTTTGTGGCGTCTCTCTTCACGTGGCCAGCAATGCGTGTCCAGCCCCCCATTTCGTGCATTTGGCAATAAATTATGTCTACGTGCTTCACAAGTTTTCACTGCACGCGCCAAAGCAGAAGCTCGTGCTCTCTCCCTCTCTTTGTCTGTCTCTTTCTTGATCTAGCTAACTCGTCAGTAAAAGTTGTTGTGGGCGAATGCCCAACCCAAAAAAAAACAACAACAAAAAAAAAAAAAAAGAAAAATGCCATCCAGAAGATCGACAACAGCCGCATATCTCGGTGCATCCATCTTTACATCATTCATGCCCCCAAAATGCGGCAAGTTGCAACTCCATAATGTTGCAAATGTTTCGAGCATGTTCCGGTGGTTTTTTTTTTTATTTTTAATGAATTTCACTGCAAATGAAACGCATGGCAAACGACGACGACGACGTCTTCGAGTTGTCGACATGCGGAAATGGCTTTGCCATA
The DNA here is from genome assembly GCA_019972355.1 of Drosophila kohkoa. Lineage (NCBI taxonomy): Eukaryota > Metazoa > Arthropoda > Insecta > Diptera > Drosophilidae > Drosophila > Drosophila kohkoa. The sequence continues at coordinate 1,453,836 of BJEL01000077.1, forward strand.
TGCGATGTGCCACGCCCACTCGCAGTAACACTCCCACTCCTACTTGCACTCCCCCACCCCCTCGTGGCCAAAGCGTTACATCCGCCAGCGGCAACCGTTACGCAATTAAACGTCGCTAATATGCGTCGTCAAGCGGCAACATTTACGCACTTTCTTCCGCAATCAAAATGCACAAAATATTATCGAATTCTACAACATGCTTAAAACCCTAGCGAAGTAGTGTCAAATTAAAGATATAATACGAGTATAAAAAAATATTCAATTATATTATTTTACAAACTGAAGAGTAGCATTAAGTTATTTACTAACATAAAATAATATTGAATTATATTATTTTATATGACATCTTTAGTGAAAGAACTTAATGCTACTTTTAGGTTTGTAGCTGTGACCTCACAATAACTCCAAAGAAATGATGACAAATGAAAGATATAATACTCATACAAATTATATTATTTTATATTATATCTTTCAAATGGTGACAAATGAAAGACATAATATAATAATAATACAGTTGCTGATTCTGAATTATAACAAATGAAAGATATATATGATATTTTGAAATAGTATCAATATTAATATAGTTGAATATTATTTTCCATTGTATCTTCCATTTGTCATTATTTCTCTAAATATTTATTCGGAATTCTATTCAATACACAACAACAAACTTAAAAGTACCACTAAGTTCATTCGCTAAAGAAATGTTACCATATTCAGGATTAACTAAATTGTGCATTACATTTTATAGGATTATGTATTGTATCATTTGGAATGCTTATTATCAGAACTATTCATTGTAGTTTTATTATAGGACCATTTATTATAGCAAACCACAAAAAGAGTGTAAATAAAATCGTTATGCTACTTTAAAATTTCACAACTGATTTCTTTCCACTTTTAATGAGACTTTAAAAATCGAAATTTTGTAATGTTTAGAAGTTTCCTTCGCAAAAAGAGTTTCACAGTTTAATTTGTATTACTTTAAGGAATAACTAAATTGTGTATACAATTTTATAGAATTATATATTAGTTATTATTATTTTTATAGAGTTTTTATTGTAAGAAGTATCCGTTGGTGTTTTTGTAAAAGTTATTAAAAAAATCATTCGTTATACTTTTTTTTTTTTGAATAGTTGTTATGTTATAAGAACTATTCCTTATAGCAAACCACAAATAGAGATTAACTAAAAAATTTGCTGCTATTTTTTAATTTCACAGCTGATTTATTTCAAATTTTAATGACATGAAAAGCTTTTCTGCTTAACAAAAGTGAAAAAGCTATGAAGTCAACTTGATGTCATCAATCTATTACTCATAACTGAAATGTAATCAAGCTGTTTATGGCATTTCTGCGACCTTAAAATAGCTAAATTCCAGCACAAATGAATGCATTAAGTCAATTCAACAGCTACTTTAGGCATTTTTATTGCTTTAAACTTGCCTTTTGCTAATGCAGATGAAGTTCACTTTTTGATAGGCTCTATAAACTCGAATTTGAGCAGCTAATGAAATCTGAATTATTAAAAAAATATACATAAAATTGCTAGATACAAAAGCAACTAGCAATTGATTTTTATAGTGTGCGGCAGAATTTCTTTGAATCTAAATTTTAAGTAGCATCTAAAAATTCATATATAGTATGATATATTCCTCGCATTACTTTTCTTTAAATTACGATTGAGGGTTTCAAAATCATAAAGAGAGACGGACAGGCGAATTCAATTTATAAGTCAGCAGTTGAAAATTATCACCTTGATGAAAGTCCTTTAATAATTTATTATTGGTTTGCCAAATGAGGTATTTGTAAATAGTTATCCCCAAAGAAATCTCTATACTTATTATAGATGCGATGCTAGTTGACATGCAACATAAAGAGTGTTGTCGAAAATGAATGAGAACTCCAGCTCTTAAAGTCTCTGCGATCGAGGTGTTCATACGGACGGACAGACAGACAGACAGACAGACAGACAGATGTGGCTATAGAGTCTCAGCTGTTGAAGCTGAAAAGGTACTTTATAGGGAGATGCTTCTTTCTGCCTGTTGCATACATTTCCAGCAGGCACAAATTTATATTACCCTTCTACCCTATCTATGTATAAGTTGAGGGTATAAATATCTTTTAAAGCTCTTTTACGAATCACTGACTAATGGAAAATCGTTACCTTTTGATTGCAGCGATGCCATAATGGAGCCAATGACCATGCTGGTGTTGGCCTTCCAGCTGCTGGCGCTCTTCTCGATCGCCGGCGCGCTGTTGATCTATCTGATATGCAAGGTGCGCGAGGAGAGTCAGGCGTGCAACGCGGAGCAGCCCGTCAGCCGTGTGGTGCTGGTGACCAGCGCTGACACCGCACTCGGTCTGCAGCTGTGCACGTATCTGGCGAATAAAGGATGCCGAGTGTTTGCTGGGATGAAGGAGGCAAAGGACTCGCTGCCAGCGAAACTGCTTTGTGGCTGGATGAAGATACGCGAGTACAGTGAGGAACCCATAAGTGGCACAATCATTCCGATGCGATTGGATGTGACACGCGAAGACGTGCTGCGTGAGGCAACGATTGCCATGGGCGCCCATTTGAATGCCAACGAACGTGGCATTGCGGCGGTGATCAATACAAGTGGCAGTGTCTATCGTGGACGTGTCGAGTCGCAGGATGTGCAGCAATGGGAGCACATGCTGAAGACCAACATCCTCGGCACGTTGCGTGTGGCCAAGGCATTTGTCGGCTTCCTGCGTCCGACGCGTGGTCGTCTACTTTATTTGGGCGGCAGCACAGCGGGCGCCAGCATGGGTGGAGATGGTCTGGTGGCGTTCAATGCATCCCGTGTAGCGGTCGAGAAGTGTGCCGATGAGCTGCGCAAGGAGCTGCAGCCGTATGGCGTCAATATTGTGGCACTCGACACTTGCGGCATGACCGTTGAGTCGCTCTACAAGGCGCCCGTGGCGCAGAGTGAGTAGAGAACAACTTTTGCAATTTCAATTCTGAAACACTCTCGTTAATTTCATTCCTCATTCTCATTCTCATATTTTACAGCCATCTCACAGGTGCCCGGCGCTCCGACACAGTATACGGCGGATGTTTTAAGTGCCAGCGCCCTGCAGGTTATTGAGCGGGCGCTGTGGGATTATACGCCGCAGCAGCGCTACACGTTGCTCTCCCACAACAAGTATCAATTCACGTTGCCATGCCGCTCCTCCTTGCGTCTACATCGTCCCAGCAGCGAGTCGCCGGTCGCCGCCACGCAGTCCGTCTAAACAGCAAGCAAAGAGAAAAGCACTTTTTTTTGGGAAGAGAATTCGCAATCGAAGCCGAAACTGATACCGCAACTGAAACCGAAACCGAAACCGGAAATTACGATTGCAGCAGCTAAACAATTTTCTTTCCTTCTGTACATATGTTAAACGCGTTTCAATTGTGCAACTGCAACACTGCAAACTCTGCATCTTTCGTCCTTCGTCTAAAGCATCCTTGTCTGTATCCTTATGTATCTGCAGCTTCGATCTTCTACGGTTTTTTTTTTGTTTGCTGATTATTATTAATATTATTACGATGATTTTTATACGTGTTTTTTTTGTGCATTTTTTTTTTTTGAAGGCTACAATATTTTTATTTGTAGTCCTGCTGCCGGTGTTCGGTAAATTTCGGCAACCATTGCGTATACATAATGTTACGATTTATACACAATAAATATTATACAAACATATCAATATATAAATACATATATAGTTATATGTATCTTCCATGTATGTATACAAAAAAATTAGTAACGTTTATTGTCATTTTGTTTGTGATGCTTTTGTTGATTGTTTTGGGATTGGGATTGCGATTGCTATTGATTTGTCGCAATCTATTCGTATTTTGAGATGAAATCGTAGCGTAGCACGGAGGCGCTGTAAACGTCATCCGAACGCGCCTGCGTCTTGTCCGCTGTGCGTCCAGGCAAATGGATGAGCACATCGGCGCCCACAATGCTCTGCAGTCGACTGCTGATCTGTTGATGATGAAAAGATAAATGCGATTAGAGGGGGAGTGAAAAGTGGAATGAAGTGGAGAGCTGTCCTCTCTAGGCTCTAGACTTACCTGATCCCCATTGACGCTGGCATGCAGCTGACCCTTAATGCTGCTCACTGTAGCACGCACGTATTCCGGACGACCATCCAAGTCGATGGCATCGTTCAGCAGCTGTAAAGGAGTGCAAAAAAGAGGATTAGTAAAGAGATTTACTTTTATAATTAATACATAATAGAATGGAAAGCAAACAAGTAACAATGCAACTTAATTTAACTATTAATAAAAACAAAAATAAAGCTAAAGTACTAATTTGCTGCCAGTCAAACATTAAATCATTGACAAAGCAAAACTGAATCGCTGACTTGCTAACTAAATTCCAACATCCAAAAACTAGCTCATTTAATTAAATCAAAATTGACTATAAACTAAATTCACTTCGCTTTTAAATGTTCCAGTTTGTGCCAAGGTTATTCAAGCATTTAAAGAATAGTCTTATCTACATTTATCTTGCCATAAATCAATTTTTCGTATGTTTATGGCCAACATTTCTGCATTAGCATAGTGAACGTAATCTTAAGTTAACTAGTTAACTTAACTTGTGAAAGTCATATTTGTTTATGTGCTAGTCTGATAAGAGCCAAACACTTCAAGTTGCTGCAGCGTTTTGACGAAAGCCTTTAAGACGTTCTCGCGCTTATCGGAAGCAACTTAAGAAAAGAGATAACAACGTAACGCAATAGCGTCATAGAATTGAGTGTGCTGGGGAATGCGCATAGGAAATTGATTGATTGGTTTTTGGCTTTCTCAATTGTCTGCGATATGTGGTCGAGTGCTTTCTACACACACTACGCGTCTAATCTACGCTCAGCTCAGAATATGCTGGCAAAAAGGTTGCGCGATAACGACGCCGACAACTGCAATTTCACAACATATTTTTGTATTAATAATTGAAATGTCATTCATACCGTCACATTGATCACGGGCAGGGAGCATTTGGCACGCGGCCAGCCGGCGGCCCAGCGTATCGCTGGCAATGCAAACAGATGGAATGTGACAAAGGCGGAGACGGGATTGCCGGGCAGGCCAAAGAAATATTTGCAATCCTTGCTCGCAAATGTCATCGGTTTGCTAGAGAGAAAGAAAACATTTTAAAGACAATGCTTTTTGCTGCTGCTTCTTAAAGCTTACCCGGGCTTCATGTTGACGCGTCCGAAATGCAACTTAAAGTTAAGCGCCTGCAATGCGGGCTTTATGAAATCCTTGTCACCCATGGAGACGCCACCGCTGCAAATGATAAAGTCAGCAGTCTTAAACAGTTCCGACAGCGTCTGCTCAATATTGTCCAAGCTAAAAGAGAGCATAAGTTTAGTTGACAAATTCACTTTGGTAATACTCGTCTTTGACTTACTCGTCGCCCAGCACACGATGCTGCAGACAATCGAAGCCAAAGTAGGCCAACAGCTCCTCCAGCATTGTGGTATTCGAATCATAGATTTTGCCATCAGCTGCCGGCTGATTGGGTGCCAGCAGTTCGCTGCCCGTTGAGATTATGGTCACGATTGGCTTGCGCTGACTCAGCTGGCTGCCAACGGAGGCCAGCAGCGAATTGCTGACAACGGGTGAGGCATCGTAGGCGGGGAACACACGCTCACCCCTGGCCAGATCATGACCGACAGGGCGCACATCCTGCCCAGCCTTGGGCTCGACGAGAATGTCCACCAGACTCTCGTCGCCGTATTTGTCGCGCTGCAGCAGCTTGGTATCCTCCACTTGTACTACACAATCCGCATGCAAAGGCAATGGTGCACCCGTATTGATCTTGAAGCACTCATCTTCCTGCAGGTGATGTTCAATGATCTGCAGCGAAATTTAGTTTTAAAAACACATGAAGCTGATGAGGTCAATCATTAAGCTTACCTTATCGCCGGCTGCAATGCAGCCCAGCACGCGTTTGGTGCCCGAGAAGCCTGTCGACTTCATGGCATAGCCATCCTTGATCGAAGCACGAAACGGCGGAATATTCACCGGTGACACCAGCGCTTCCAGTTGCTGCACATCCTTGTAATTGAGGCGCTGCACAATGCTCAGTATGGTGTCGAGTGCCTGTTGCACGGGCAACATGGGATACGGTGAATTACGATCCGTATCGTTGCCAGCGCCAGTTTTATGTGGACAAACATGTCGATGATGCTGACGCTGTTCCGGTTGATTAGTTTGCTGCAGTGCAGCATGCGTGCGCTGCACTAGACGCAGATTGTTGCGCATAAGATGGACGGCATGCGGCAACAGATCACGCACCACTTCAAAACATTCGATGACAGCCTTCTCGCTGCCCGGGAAATTCAATATCAACGTGTTGCCGGCAATGCCGCAAATGCCGCGCGATAATGCCGCAAATTTCGTCTTTTGCAGCGAGGCCATTGCAATGGCCAGTGTCAGTTGATTGCAGTCGCGGTCGATCAGCGGTCTAGTTGCCTCCGGCGTGACGTCACGCGGCGCAAAACCGGTGCCGCCGGTAGTTAGAATGATGTGGACATCGCCGCGATCGATCCACTTGCGCAGCTCGCGTTGTATCAGATCGCGTTCATCGGGCAGTACGCTCGCAATAACATCGGCATTGTCGAAGGATTCACCAATCAGCGCCACCAGCCGTGGTCCGCTGCGATCCTTTGCAGGCTCCTCATAACAGCTGTCACTGACTGTTCCCCAAAAAAAAAAAACCAGTTTTTAGATCGTTCTCATAAAATTGAAGTTTTGAGAAGTTCTACTTACTTGTTAATACAGCAAATGTGATGGCATCCATGGCGACATTTATGTAAGCTCTGTTGCGCAGTTGCTCACTACTTGCTGCTACCAATTAAATTAAATTGTGTTTAATAAAGCGTTTAGCACTCAAAACGAAACACGCACCAAAAAAACTTTTCGATTGCTTCGACCGTTTTTGTAAGCCACAACGCGTTTTGGGCATTTTTAGTGCATTCACACTTAACTTCTGATTCCAGGCGCGTGTACACACTGGCAAGGCAACATTTCAAAAAATGGCCAATTGGAATTTTATATTTCACTTAAATAATGGGTTTTACCAACTTGCATATAGTTGTTGTACAATCGTAATGTTAATTTTTGTTTTATTTACACTACACTACAACAATAAAAAAAAAAATAATAAAGATTTATATAGCGTAACAATTAACCGAACATCACGAATTCCACTGGGTCATTTTTATGTATTTATTTGCCTGGTGTTGCGCCAGCTCCAGCTCCAGCTCTATCTCCGCTAGCAGCCTTTGCGCGCTCTTCCAGAGGATCATAGCCGGACGCCATCTTCTCTTTGAACTGTTCATACGTGCGCTTGCGATCAAAATGTTTAACCCATTGGCCAGGGCAGGATTTCTCAAAGGCCTTGCGCATTGCTTGACAGGCACTGGGCACTTTTTCGCCGCTTGTCGAACTGTGCTTGGGCGCATTCTCGTCCAAACACTTCCAGTATTCATCACGATTTGCCCAGCACTTGGCACGCTCCGCTTTGTCCGGAAAACTCATATTGGCAGTGACCGATTTGTTTTGATACGATGGGGGGATGTGCTGTGATTTTGTAGTCTGCTTCTTAGTCCACTAGCTGGTTTTGCATGCTACACGGTCGTCGAATCGTGTCCTGTTATTGCAGTCTTTCACGTCTACGTTGTAAAACATTTTAAATACACATAAATTAACATATAAGTTTAGCGTTTAACAAATATTCATCAGAACCAACCTCAAAAAATTACAAAACATACAATTTGCCGAAACTGTGTGCCCAGCTATGCGGTAATATTGCCCTAACAGCTGTGCGGCAAAATTAAATGACTGGCAATATTGCACGCAGGGTTGCACTGAGAAATCGATGCGCGCAGTCGATATCGAGCTTTTGAATTTCAAATATGACTGTTACACACAGCACACACATTTGATTTGATTAAACGCATGATTTTTCAGTTGTATTACAATTTTATTTGATTTAATATCTCTGTGACCTATATTTAACATTATTGGTTTTCAATTTCAACTAATCAGTGTGTGTGTGGTCTATCCAAAATAATAAAAATATTGTACTTTCTTATCAATTCCAAAAATAAAAATAAAATATATGTATATGGAACAAAACAAATAATCGCATACCGATAACAATAAAAACGTGAGTGTATCTACTTAATTGGTAAATGTCGTGCGTGGAAACCGTTATACATATACATACATACACATATTGTAGTTATGCAAATATTGTTTATATATATGATACATAAATTACGTATTAAAAATGCTGCTCTGCGGTTCATATGCAAAATAGGGGGCGCAATAACTGCCCCGTTTTAATTGAGCAAATGGCCACGACGAGAGCTCTCTAGACATACATAATACAATATAATAATAATAATGATAATAAATGTGATGTGTGAACTCTAGGAACACTGCAAATCTCAATGCGGTGATGTTCGTTCGTATTACAAATTGGATTTCTTTTTTTTCTCTTCCTTTCGATTCTCAAATGACATTTTGATATCGTTAGATATAGCATAGTTATACAATTATATTTGATTAACAGTTGTGGATCTCTCTATAGTTTGTGGATTTATTTCAGCAATGATTACTTATCATTAATGTGTATATATTTTTTTTTATATTTATATATATCTATTGTACATATAAACATTTACACAAATACATTTATTAAGTTGGGAGGCCACGCTGTAAACGCTGCAATACCTCTATGTACATCTATGTATATATATATATATTGTATATATATTCTATATTTCTTAATAGATCTCAAATGATGTGATTCGTTAGACGCAAGGATATGGTTGGAACTCAAAGGTTAAGTAAGATGATTAAGATGATGATGATGCTCTTTAAGTGGTCACATCTCAAAATGCATTGCAGTCAATGTATTGTATTGTTTTTTTTTTTATGTTGTATTATTCCTGTAGTACCTTGTTTCCTGGCCTCCACACGTAGTATTGAACTCGATCCAGTCGATGGAATGAGCCATACAGTACGGCGGCGCGGGGTTCTTTGAAAGCTTTTGAGGCACTTGTGGCTTTCTAGCGCAAAGCGAAAATGCAGCAGCCATTACAGTTCAATTAACCATAACAGTAGCGACCAGGCTGTAACTTCGACGTCAACATCCGCCGTTAACTGTTACAGTTGCTTTGCCGTTTAAACTACAAAACCAAAATCAAAACAAAAAAAAGCAACAAAAAGAATTCGGAAATGGGCGACACGACAATGGGTAACACCTCTTTTATCTTTCGCACACAATCTCAATCTCTGCCTTCAAAACTAGTTTTTTTTCGTTTGCTTCGCTATGTATGAATCTGTGTATGTGTGTGTGTGTGTGAGTATTTATGGCTAAAATACAATGTTCAATGTTACAAGTATTAACGACTATCAGTACTTTGCCCAGCACAAACATTCAATTATCAATTTTGATTCTTTTGTTGTTGTGTATAATTTGTTATAGATTTACGTTTAGTTTGAATGCATGCTCCATCGAATTGGTCTAAATAATGTTTGCCAAAGAAACACACAAACATATATACATACACATGCATATTAGACATAACTACTTATATATTGTAGTAGAAAACAAGTTATAATTTATTGTTAAATTCACGTTGTGAATGCGATTGGTTGTTGCTTTTGCTGTTGTTGTTGTCGTCTCGCTATTGTGTGTTGCATTGTTGCTGCTTGTTAGAGCTCGTTTAACAATTCCAAAATTACATACATACATATAGTATCTGTACATACGTATTATATATATGTGCACTCTATATGCTTATGTATTGTTGCCTATGACTAGATACAAAATTTTCTCTCTGCTATTCGCGTTTGTTCTTCGCTCTCTCAATCGTTTAGCTTAACATTTAAACAATACAAAAAAAAAGGGATGTCTTAAACATTTATGTATACATATACCTTCTATATATATATATTTATAGATTGTTTTGTTTTGCCATTATTTTTGTATATTGTATGATTTTGTGTGTTTTTGTTTTGTTATTAATAGTAGTAAAAAGAAAACGTATTTAATTAGCTCATAAAAACAAATACATAATAATAATAATAAAAAAATTAATGTGTGTCAACACGTACATGCTACATACATATACATACATGTATAAACAAATAACTAAATTAAATGTGTAGGTAGATAAAACCTTCAAACATAATTTGGCAGTCGCAGATTGCCAACACATCAACAATTTGCATTTTGTTGCTGCTGCTGCTATTCTTGTTGTTTCTTTGTGTTGTATTTTGCATATTTATTTGTAATATGGCGCTTGCAATTCCTTTTTCCTTTGTGTGTGATGCTTGGCAACTTGGCTTGGCCAAGAGAGTCCTTGTCGAATTGATTTGATTTGATTTGACTTATCCAGTTCACTGTTGTGTTCTCCGTTTAAAGTGTTGGCGTTTGGCATTGCTCTTGTCGCACAGCCTCCGCACCCACTGGCATCGCTTCCTCCTCGCCGCCCGTCACTGTGGGCGAAGCATTCGAGCTGCCGCTATGCAACGCGTACTTGCAGCTGGCTGTGAGACAACGACAACCGCCGCCGCTGGCACGTTGCTCCGCACGCCAGAACTTGTCACCATAATCGTAGCTAGAAAAAAGTTGGAGAAGTAAATACATATGTAAATAAGTACTAGCTTCGAGCTTACCAGATTTCCTCGCCGGCATCGATGTCGCGGCAGGCGAAAAACGCAATTTTGGGAAAGCGATAATCTTGATGCTCGTAAAAGACACGCACAGGCAATATATTCGGTTCGCACGAATGATTGAAGAAGCGACTGACATTGCCGTAATAATTCGCATCGATGCAATGCCCATTGTCCAGATCAAAGTAGTAGCTATCATCAGTGCGTCGATCCGCCTCCGGTGCGGTGAGAATCTCGCCCGTATAGCTGGCCACAAAGGTGCCCTTGGGCACATTGGCCAACGCACGCACTCCCCACCCTTTGGCTGGCTCCTCGCACTCCACAATCTGCAGCGGCGTTCGTGTGCCATTCTGCACCACGCGATTTTTGCACGACAACTGCAAAAGAAAGCGAAAGAGAACTGTTAGTTATTGTTGAGAATGATTCCCCATCATCACACTCACCTGATTACAGCCACAGACATCGTTGCATTCGAAGATCACCGCCGGATCGTCGTAGTTAAAGTCACAATTGAGTCGACTCTCTGCCGTGTACCAGTTCTGCGATGAGGCGCCGTTGCACTGGCAAAGATCACTGCTGCAACTGTCGAGACACGAGCAGATGCGCATCTGCGACACCCGCCGATCGATCTGCACCGGATTCTGCAATATTATGCAATTGGTAATGTACTTGAAATCGGGCCACATCAATGCGTCCGCCTCGTCCTCGTGCTCCGACATTGTCAGCTCATTGCGGACCGCCTGAATCGGACGCGATTCTCGGCCATTCGAGGCATCGGCGCACACAACTCGCGTCCTCAGTCCGAGTGGACGGAAGCTGCGCATCTGCATGTTGAAGCCAACGGTCCGTCCGCATTCCGACTCCTCGTTGGGTATGCAATCGAAGGGCAGCTGCTCCGCCTTGTTCTTGATCATCAGATCTGCGCCATTCGCAATCAATGCGATGCACATTCGCGTCACCGAATGACGACACGCAATGTGACTGTGAAGATGATAAACAATAATGCAAGTTTCTTTTTTTTTTTGCCTCTCTACTTCTACTTACAGCGGCGTATCGCCCTCGACATTCTGCACATTGCAATCGGCGCCCGCTTGCAGCAGCACCGTGATCGTCTCGAGGCCATCGTTGTGCAGCGTCGACCAATGCAACACCGTGTTGTTGTCGTTGTCGCAGATGTTCGCGTCTGCGCCATGATTAAGTAGCAAACTAAATAAAAGAGTTGTCCATTAATATACATATTATAAGAATTGAAGTTCAAAGTGTTAGTGCACTTTTGTAACTAACTTAAGCTGCCCTTCAATTCTTGCTTAAATTGCGACTAATTGTTTCTATACGATATGATTATTTGTTGCAGTCACGTGAGACAACTAACTCAGCTATTTTTTGCACTATCTTATCTATTTATATCCAAGGTTATCATAGATTTGATTACTACATTTGAATAAGTAATAAGTTTACTAAACAAAAACATAATGAAAGTAGAATTATACAAGGCGAGCAGCCTAAGCTAATAGAAAATTGCACAAGTAAAATTGCACAACAAGTACTCGACTTTGAGATACCCGCTACCCATTGTGAATAAAAGCAAACGAGTGGGGTATTATTCTTTAATATATACCAAATGAATATACCTCAAAATATTAAAAAAATAATTCCTATAATTAGAAATACATTCAAAATATAGCATAAAATGCTAAATATAACATATTGTCAGCCAAAGCAACTTACTACAAAAGTATCTCTTAAATAACTTCTAAAATTTTTATCTGATTGCAACCAAATCATAAAAACTATAGTTCTTATTCTATCTTGACTTTAACTTCTTACGCTTGTTATTCGATTTGTATCTATTTGCGGGGGCGGAAGTGTACGTGGCAAAAATGTTGATACGTGATCTGCGTACAAACATTACAAGTGCTGTCGATGAAATTATATTTCTATCTCTTATAGTCTGTGAGCTCTAGGTGCTCATATGGATGAACAGACAGACAGACGGACATGACTAGGGTGTTGACGCTGATCTTTCTGACTGTTACATTAAATTCCTGGAGGAACAAAGTTATAATACCTATTATATTCTTCTACCCTATGAGTATCGAGTATAGTTACATAATACTTGCAATAATAAGCATGTTTACAAATAAGTTGGTCCTAAGCTATAAACTGACTACAATAAAAAGTGACAGATAGTTTTGAAAATTGGTAAACTCAGTTCACTAGAGAGCAGACCACCCACCTGACGATATCCGTGTGTCCCAGCTCAGCTGCCCAGACCATCGCCGTCCAGCCGCCCTCGTCTTGGGTGTCGATGAAGCTCAGAAAGTTGGCAATGTTGCGCGAGGCGCGATAGCTGTCCACAATGAGCTGTGCCGCATCCAGATTGCCAAGCTTGGCTGCAATATGCAGACTCGTCATGCCATCTGGACCCTGTAACATGAACAGATAAATGTCAGATAAGTCAGAGCAATACACAAAAATAATGTCTCCCCACTTACCTTGATGGCCACATCGGCGCCGCATTGCAGAAACAAATTGAGCATATCGCATTTGTCATTGGTGACAGCGCACATCAATGCGGTGCGCAATTCGCTGTCCACGATGTTGACGAAATCCTGCGAGCTGGCGCCCTTGCAGAGCAGCAAATAAGCCATCTGGAGAGTGCCCGAGTGAGCGACCAGATGCAGGCAGGTACCGTTAAGATATTCACGCATTCGAGTCAGCACATTGTAATCGGCAGCTAAAGTGAGACGGAGAGAGAGGGAGGTGGAAATACAATGAATTAGAGCGAGAAAGTTGAAATAGATTGAAGAAAATAGCGAGAGCTGCTTTTACAGTTTCTCTAACGAAATTACAAATTAACAATAAGTTCAGTGCAATCAGTTATGTTTGCATTTTAGAAACAAATTGTTCTGTTTTTATATAAGCATTGGGAGGCTTTATAATTTGCTATTGATTGCACAAAATAACGAAAGCTTCTTTTAAAGTTTCTGTGACAAAATTACAATTTAAGAATAAGTTAATCGGATTAATACTGAAAATATTGCAATCAGTTATCTGCATTTTATAAACAAATTGGTTTAAGTTTTGATTTTCTATACGAATTGAAATTTTTCATAATTTGGCATTGATTGTACAAAATAATGAAAGCTGCTTTTAGAAGTAAACATTGGTAAGTTAAGTCGATCAATACGGAGAGGACTGTAAACAGTTATTTGAAGCATTGCAATTCTATAAACAAATTGGATTTAGCTCTGTCTTGCTATAAGAATTGGAATTCTACATAATTTGGCACACTTCTTAAGTTAGTTAATAGTTGTTGCTAATAATACAGTTGCACATATAACATTCCAAATAAATATTGATGCTAGTGTTTGCAAATTGACTGACTAAACAATATTGCAAAAGGCAGAGAGCAAGCTATAATGAACTATTAATTATAGTAGCCAAAATTATACATTTCTTTAACTTAATTTTAGAAATGTTACCAAATTTAGCTTAAGCTTAAAACGAAACGAACGTTAAAATAATTCACTTGACTTCAGCAAATGTTTATCTACAGCAATTAGACAAACCGGAAAGCAGTTTGTGCGTGTGTGTGTTCTATCTACCTAGTATCTCGGCCACACGCTCCAGATCATCGTTCTGCACCGCGTAGTACATGTCGCGTGAGTTGAACTCGGTGGTAACGCGACCGCTGGAGGAGACCATGCGACCGCGTTGCACCACATTCATCACGGACTCGGGTATCAGCTGTTCAAAATTGATGACGTTGAGTGCATTTCCCGCACTGTTGCCGCCACTCGCTCCTGCTGCTGTTGTTGCCGCTGTTGACGATGCCGTCGAGGCTGCTGTCGATGCCTTGCCATTGCTGTTGCTGTTGGCACGCGTGCCATTTGATTTGCTGGACGTGGAGGCGACGTTGCCGATAGCTGCGCTGTTCTTGCCACGTGTGGCACTCGATGTTGAAGCGCCTTTGGCGCTGGGCTTGGCGAACTGCGTGAGATGCGCTGACGTCGTCAGCTTGGCGGGTTTGCTGTGAGAATGATTATATATTAGTAGTTAAAAGTTCAACTTTTGGTAATCAAAGACATCAACTTACATTTTGGTCTTCTGGGCGGGCAGAAAGACGGGCAATGTTTGGCATTTCATGGTTACGGTTGAGGTGCGCTCCGGCGTGTCGAGGCCGCAGTGCGGACACTTGAGCACCAGCAGCGGACTGGGATAACTGTGTGAGGAGGAGGAGGAGCCGTTGTTGTTGCTGGCGCCATTGTCGTAGGGACTGTTCAAGATGAAGCGTTGCGCGCAGTCCGGATGAAAGAAGTGCTGTTGCTTGCACAGCACGAATTTGCCCTGCAAAAACAAATGATTGATTGAGTGATTGACTGATTGAGGTACTAAACATTCACGGCTGACATTCAACATGATTCATTGACCGCAATTAGCTAAGCGATATGATTGGTGACGATTTTTTGTAGAATTAGCATTGATTGATTATTTGTGCAATCATATAGTAAGCATTACTTGAGTGATGAAGGCTTTGAAGAATTACCAACATGTTTTAATTGATTGATTATTTATTCAATCATAAGTATAGTAGAGCATCTTCAAGGGTTAATTGTTTGATTGATTATTTGCTCAATAAAATGGTAAGCATCTTGATCGATTTAAGTCTTAGAATTAACAAAATATTTTGAATGATTGACGATGCGTTCAATCAAAATTATGGTAAAGTACTTAAAATGTAATATAAATATATTGAATCAAATACATATGTGGTTATAATTATTTACTTTATGCTATTCAAGCAACTATTATTTGGTAGATCTTTGAAAAATGTGTAAGGCTATTCCAACAAGAAAGCTACAGTCGAGTGTGCTCGACTGTGAGATACTCGCCATCTATTTTCAATAAAATCAAAACAGTGTGGTATTAATATTAAAATATACCAATTAAATAAACCACAAAAATACTATGCAAAATATATACCAAAGGATATTTTTGGTATATTGATATAGTACTGCATTCAAAATATACCATAAGATGCAAAATATACCATATTGTCAACCAAAGCACCAAAATTTAGGAAAGTTTAAAGAATTTTGAAAAAAAGCCAGCCTGACAAATTACATTAACCGAGCAAAATTCAGCCTTCTAGCTGCTTAAAAAGTAAGGATTTTTGCCCTAATTTTAATGCGCGATTCAAGAAAGTTTAAGAGTAGGAATATTGAAAAAAAAAACCTTGCAAATGATGTAAATTGAGCTGTGTGCAAAATTCAGCCTCCTAGCTGCTATCGCTTATAAAAGTAAGGATTTTTACCCTAATTTTAATGTTTAAGGTAGGATTTTGAAGAGAATTGTTTACACAATTCAGCTTTCTAGCTGCTACCGCTTATAAAAGTAAGGATTTTAACCCTAATTTTAATACTCGATTTAGCCAAAGATAAAGATTAGGAGTTTTGAAAAAAAAAAAATGTGTACAAAATGCAGCCTCCTAGTTGCTACCGCTTGAGTAATCAGTCAGTCAGAGCACTCACCTGTGTGCAAAAAATGCCACAGCCGGCGCAGCAATTGTGGGACTGCAATCGCTTCTTGTGCTCATCACAGAGTATCATGTAGCCCACTCGCTGGCTGGGACGCAAGAGATTGTGCACGCCGGCAGAGAGCTCATTGCAGCAGCCAATCTTCTGCTCATCAATGTTGTCGATGGCACAGCAATACGAAGCATCCGGCGCATTGGGCGCATAATACGGGGAACTCTTCTGGCACAAACAGATGAATTTAACTACAGCAGCCGCTGCGGCAGCGGCAGCCGAGGTGCTGGCCACAGCATCGCTCGCATCATGAGCAGCGGCCAAAATGGCGCTATTCAGCGCCTGCAACTGAGCATGATCCAGCGTCGTGGTCGTCGCTCCTCCTCCTCCAGCTGCAGCAGCTGCTGCTGCGTTGGCGCCACGCACGCCAACGCGTCGACTCAGCTTGCCACTCGCTGTGGTTGTTGCTGGAGGCGGTGCAATGGTGGCTGCTGCTGCTGATGGCGGTGGCAACGAGAGCGATTGCTTCGTCCGGCCGCCGACAGTCGTCTCCTTGCTGGCATTGCGCAGTCGAAGCGTTACACTTGGTTTGCCTACTTGGACTCGGGTGGTGGGCACAAACTCCTCGTTGTCCGTGTTGGAGCTATCGTTGTCGCTGGCCTCCTCGCTGTTGTTGCGCCGCAAGCCCAGCGTCTTCAGATGCTTCTCCTTTTGCTTGGCGAGCTTGCGTTGCTGCTTCTTGTTCAGCTTGCGCTCCTCGGGCGAACGATTCGCATTCAGTTTGGCCGCCTTGATGTCGCTGATGAACTGCTCGAGATCGGGACACGGCGGCAGCAGACTTTGCGCCAACAATGCCGCCCCAGAGTTGTCAATGTCACGCTGTGACTTGGAGAACAGACGCTTCTTAATCGAATTACTCCCAGCCGGATGCTGCTCAAAGCCGCTTCCCCCGCCATCCGATTTGTCGCTCTTCTGACGCGACGTCGATGAACCGCCATTTGACCCTGCGCCACCTCCACATGATTGCAACGGCGTCTCAAAATGTGCGGCAGCGGCAGCTTCCCCTTCGGCAGCTGCCTCCCAGTGGGTCAAGCGTTCAATGCGCTTCGTCTCGAATTCGCAGCGCAGCTCGTCGTTCTCCAGTATCTTGGGCGTTGGCTTGATGCGTCGCTTCGAGCGCTTTGGCAGCTGGACATCGCCCACGCTGCTGCTGCCGCCGGACATCGAGCTGAGCGCACGCTTGTTGCCATTGGACAGCGCTGCAGCTGTTGCTGTTGTGTTGCCCATGTTGCTGCTGGCAGCTGCAACACTTGCCGCTTGTGGCGTTGATTGAACGATTGTCGCCGCTGTCGCTGTGGCTGGCAATTTGGCCTTGCGTCCGCGCTTCTTTGGCGGCGTCTTTTCGTCCAGCACTGTCGCAACAGCGGGCAGCACTTCCACAACGGAAGCTGGAGGAGCTGCAGCAGCCACTGTTGCCACTGACAACTGCTGGGTGTTGGATGGCTGCACCTGCTCCTGGGCTGCCGTCGTCAGTGGCTCCGCTTTGATCTCCTCCGGCCAGCAGACTGCAACAGCCGCAGCAGAGAGATCATGACGATTGCCCAGACGCACGCTGCGTCGCATGCGCTTTGCATCGCCACTGGGTGCAGTTGTTGTAGCTGCAGCTGTTGTGTTGCTGTCATCCTCGTGCTCCAGCTTCACCACCAGCAACTCCGTTGTCAACTCATCCTCCGGCAGCTTACGTCGTCGTCCCACTTTACGCTCTGGCTGCGTGGGCGTTGGCGTCGGCGATGTTGTCTCCTCAGCTGTTGGCTGCTCCGTTTCGGCAACTGTGATTTGATCCGCATCAGTTTTTATCTTTTTGGCACGTCCACGTCCGCGTTTTGGCGCTGGCGTTGCGGCTGGCGTCGCCTCCTCGACAGCCGTCTTTTCTGGCTCCTTCTTCACATCGCTGACCAGCGGCGTTTGGTTGTTCTCCTCGGTGGCCAACTCTACCGACGCCGTCGCCTGCTCCAACTCCGGCAGTGGCTGCTCCTCTTCCTGCTTCTGCTGCTGCTCCTGTTCCACTGGCAGCGATGTGTGTTCCGGCTGCAGTTCTGCTTCGTCTGTGGGACGCGGCGTGCCACGAAGTCGCCGCATGCTGCCTGCAGCATTTTGTTCCTGCGTAGAAAGCAAACGATGTTTAAATCTTTTGTATCTGTCTAAATTGTATTATTTTCTATTCATGTTTTTCACGATCAAAGCTTTCGCACTTCTAACTCCTTTTATATCAGACTACCTACTGACTCTCTCCTTTCCTCTACCACTGACTTTTCCTCATCACATAGCAAATTTCCTTTTATTTTACCTTCTCTAAATTTCTGTGTAATTTTTAGTGCATTTCATTCATATAAAAACAAAATACACATTTCACTTTCTATGCCAGATGTTCTCTACTCTTCTTTTTCTTTTTTTTTACTCATCTACAAACCATTTGCTCCTATTGCTGTGGGAATTTCTTTGAGCTTTGTGACTCCTCGACCAGCAGCAGACCAAATGGAGTTCCAGCTGCAGCTGCAGCGTCCAACGGCTGCTCTCAGGCTACTCCCTCAATACCACAACTCAACTCAACTCAACTCAATTCAGCAATTCCAACAATTGCGAATTCCAGCTAACAACTGCTGCTGCCATGTCCTGGCTGATATGACGCCACAGCGTTGTTATGACAACAGCACTTGCCCCAACACACATGCTAAAACGCTGTGGCACCGCAAAAAGGGGGCGGCACTCAGTACACAAGCTGCCACATTGCCACTCTTTGCTCTTTGCCTTGCAATGCTGCCACACTCAGGTGCAGCTTAGCTAATTGAATCATTTGCTGTGCGGTTAAAGCAAAGGATGCTTTTGCCTTTTGTTTTTTGAGGAATAATGCGGTTCAGAGCATTAATTATGCTAAATAATAGAGAATTTGCAGAAACTTTATTTACAAAAAAAAAACAGACAAAAAAATTTATTTGTTAAATTTTCAATAATCTCTCAGTGTAAATTTTCCCAGAACTTTCTTATGTCAGCATTAGACAGTTTTAAATTACCAAAGTTTTTCGAGTTGATGCTCAGCATTCAAATTGAATTTACTCAATGTGTTTCTCTCTTTGCTCTGTCAAATTTCCTTCGTTCTTTTTCACATTGATTGAAAGATTTATTAGCGCTTAGCGAAGCCAATTTCATCATCAATTTGTTGATGTGCGCGTAGTTCTCTTTGTTTTCGGTTGCGACTCTTCCCTTGATAACATTAAAATTAACTGCGAAATTTCAGAATTTTTCAGAATTTGTAATGTTGCCAAATTTATCTATAACCTAAATTCTCTGTTAATCCCATATAACTTAAACTTACTATTACCGTCTTTGAACTTCAAATTGTAATATATTTTTTATCATTCACTTTGCAATGTCAAGTTCCATATTTTACTAATTAAACGAAAATCGAAAAAATCCTATATGAACTTAGCACCAACAATGAACAAGTATTCCTCGAAATCTCCATAAATAATCTGTCTATAGTATAGGTTTGCTGTCAATATAGTTGAATCAAGCTTAGCGCTGTTATCGCTTTTTTTTTTGATTTGCATTATTTCTGCAGTTATTGTTAGTCTCACTAAACCGTTGCAACTATGCACAGACTATTTATATAGTTATCTGTATAAGTTACATTACATATGAATCACATTCCTAGCCTAATTTCAAATAATTTGCAAATTATATTTGATGTCTGGGGGGAAATCCCAGTTTTATACCATTTACATACTCTGTCTTGCTCACACACACACACAAGCGCACACAGTGAGCCCTTCTCAATTTGTAGTGTGGCCAGCTTGTGTTGCGTATGCGTCTAATTGGGACGCAAAAGTAAAACGGAAAGTGAATCAAACACAAAATGAAAGAATTCGAACATTACCAATACTCACACCCACACACATACATACATAGCGCAAGCACGCACACGCGCACATACTTACGTTTTTATCAGCAGTCAGCGCTGCCTCTGCGGCTGCTTCTGCTGTCACTGTTGTAGTTGTAGTTTCTGCTGCTGGCGCTGCTTCGGCTGTGACGTCGTCGCTGCCAGCGTCGCCGTGAGCAGCTTTCGTTGATGTTGAATCTGTTGCGTCAGCAGCGACGTCGGCAGCGTTGACAACAAGTGGAGCGTCGTCCAGCAGCATTGGGGATGCCGTTGATGCTATTTCTGCTGCTGCGGTTGTTGTTGTTGTGACCTCGACTCCAACTTCAGCAGCAGCAGCCGCCGCTGACGTTTGCTGCTCCTGCGTTTCATCCAAAAGCTCTTCTTTAGGTGTTGTTGCGGTTGCGTTTACGGTTTCCAATTCATTTTCATGTTCAGTCTTAATGCTTTCGGCTGTTGTTGTAATTGGTGTTGCTGCTGTACTTGTTGTTGTTGTTGCAACTACTGTAGCAGCTGCTGTTACGGTCACAGCTGCTGCTGCTTCTGTTGTTGTTTTTGTTGTTGTTGTAGTTGTAGTTGTTTCTACAATTTTGCATGCTTCCTGCTCCACTTTGACTGCAGTTGTTGTTGTTGCCGTTGCTGTTGACTCTTCCTTTTCTTCTTCGATAGCATTTACTTTATTTGCATTTGTTGTTGTCGCAGCAGCAGCGTCGATGTCATCGCTGCCATTGGCGTCGGCGTCGCCTTCGCCTTTTGCTTCGGGTGCGCATTCGGCAACGTCATCGTCATCATCGTCGGCTGTCGTTTCGTTAGGCGGCGCTGCCACTGTCGACGTCGATGTCGCTGCTGCTGTTGCTGCTTCAGCAAACTTTGTTTCGTGTGTGTCTGCTGCTGTTACTGCAGCTGCTGTCGCTTTCGACGCATCATCTTCTGCTGCTGCAATTTGTGTTATTTCTGCAGTGGCGGCTGCATTGGCGCCTTGGCTTTGGCGCTGGCCTTGAGGCGACTGCGACGCCGACGGCGACTGTAAAAGCTCAGCGCCAGCATCGGTAGCAGCGATTGTTGCTTCCGTCTCCACTTTAACATCCGCATCGAGTTGTTCTGTTGTTGTTGCCGTCGTCTCCTGTTGCTTCTCGTTGTTATGGGTAGCACTGGCAGCGGCATTTGCATTGCTCACATTGGCAGCACTGCTGACAGCAGAAGCAGCAGCATCGTTATTTTGTTGTTGTTGCTGCTGCTGACTGTTGTGCTGCTGCTGCTGCTTCTTCTCCTTATCCTTGCATGCAAATTGATTGTTGGCCAAATTGCGCCACTTGAGCGTTTTATCCTCGGCCAAATCCAAATTGAGCAGCGTATCGCCTTCGGCAGTGCTTGTGGCGCAGTCGCTGTTAAATTTGCTCGACATGCTGTTCATCAGCTCCACAAAGTCCGTCATCTTGTCCCCTGCTTCTGCTTCTTCTTGCTATTGCTATAGCAGCAAAATTTGTTATTGTCCTTCGTTGTATTTACTATGTTATACTTTCTGTCTTTTGTTCACGTTTTGTGTGTTTGCTTTGTTTTGATTTGATTTCATTTATATTGCAGTTCATTTAAGCTGCGCTTCTGCTGCGATATCGCGTCGCGCTACATTAAAAATCAGAAACGGAATCGGAATCAGAATCAATATTCGGTATTTTCCACCACACGAATAGTTGAATGGGCCAAGGGGGAGGGGGTTTTAATGCGATAAGATTTGAAGTCACTTCGCGTTCAACGATTTATCTATTTTTTTTCACTTGCTATACAACCATTTTTCAGAATGAAAATATACTAAATAGCAAAAACTATAACTAAAGCAGCAGCTCAAGCAACGGTAAATAGCAATCTGGCTCTCGCTCTTACAAACACAGGCAAAGCCACAAACACACAGACACACACACACACGCAGCCATATGCATATCAGAGTTTGTGTGTGTGTGCGACAGGAGGCGCCTTTTTACGAGCAGCCCACCTTCGCAGGCAAAAGGGGCCACGCACACACACACAATTGAAGGCACACACGCGAACGCTCACTCACACACACATACACACACACTGGCACGCAGAGCAGCAGCGCGGTTGGAGTTGACGTTGACACCACGAGACGACGTCGACGTCGCCTTTTGCTTTTGCCTTTTTTTTGTTGTTTTTGCTTTGCGCGTACATTTTATAAATACTACCATATAAAACATGTCGTTTCAATTGCAATATACATATGCATATAATACTTATTAATTACATTTCAATATTCAACTCAACAAACAGCAAGGAAAAAAAAAGAAATACACCTCTCTCACTTCACTTCACTGAGCTGATTCTGATTAGCTCACAACATGCTGTTTTTTTTCTTTGCATGAATATGGCCAGCTTTATTGTTGTTTTACTTTTCGTCTTCTGCTAAACGACGACCGTGGTGGCTGCTCAGTTGCTGCGCTGCTGCTGCTGCGGCGCTGCTGCTTTAGAGCAGTTATACATAGTTTGTAATTGTAATTGTTAATTTGGATTTTTCAGCTGCACTTTTTCGCCCCCTCCCACAATTTGGATATTGAGACATTTAGATGCAAATTTCGTGTTGATTATTTTTCTTTTTTGCTGATATTTAAGTTCGTCATTTTCACACCTAATCACAGCGAAATCAATTTGCACTCACAAACACAGAGGCAGAAAAGTGTGTTCAATACTGCAGTTGCGTCGTTTTCGATAATATTAATTATGATTTAAGTAATGTTGTTTTGTTGTTACAAAAGAAAATAAAGAAAAACACGCACACAAACACGACGAGTAACACACGCACATGCACACACACACGCGCACGCACACTTTGTTGTTTCGCTTCTTTCTGTTTTTTTTTTGTTGGTCCGTCGTTCGCCGTTATCCGCCGCCAGCACATACTCAGTGCGTAACTCTTAGCGAGCCGTCTTCTTCGTCTCCTCGCTCACTCTCACTCACTGGCCTGCTGCTCTGTTGATAGAGCTCTGCTCTGGCTACCGCCGTGCCTTCTTACACACTACATACATAAGGCCGTATAATTCAACACACATTTTAATGTCAATTTGGTATTTTTTGTTTCTGGTATTTTTGCTTGTCAATTTTGATTGGACAGGTGGTCATTAGTGGAGTTCAATCCCTATGCTGGGGTGTGTGACAAGAAAACATTAATCCATTCAAGCAATCTATGATCATTTTAAATGGAATTTTTTGGTGCCACATTTCTAAATGCAATAAAATGTCAGAGACATACTCAATATGATATTACTTGTAGCAAAGCATTGAGTGAAATTAATTTGGTATAACGTGCGTTCTAATTTACTAATTCTGGCCTCACACAAGTATATTCGTAATGGCGTCAAATGAACCGCGCACATTAGCAGACAATTTGGCACTTGACATTGCACTAAATTGGAATATGGTATTTTCTGTAATCTAGCATTAACATAAAAGTGCGTATATATGTGCTCGCGTGATGTTAGCTCAATTTAGCGTTAACATGCTTTTTCCTTCGTTTGGAAAATATACCGATATACCACACAAAGTTTTATAACATTAAGGCAATTATTGGGGGTTTTGTGTTTTCACTTGGCTAATAGCTATATTTCGTCAATCAATCAATTATTTGCTGTATTATTTTAATTACTAAATAATAATAAATGTTAAATATTGCAATATTATATTATTTGGCTGGGAAACAGCAGTAATATTAACCGTCAAAATCGATAGCTCCAAAAATGTCAAAAATATCGAAACTTAATCGATAATCCTTATTCTTATCAGTTGTGCGCCCTATATTTGAATACGTAAAAAGATGATAAATGGTAATTGAAGGGGAAACACATTGCTCAAATGACAAGACAATAATAATAGTAAGCTTTAATACAAACATAAGTAAAATGTACATAAGTAAATGACAAATTGATTTCTGGGGCATCACTCACAAAGTAGACACATAGTAGACGCCATCGCAGACGTCACAATAGTATTGCCTTCCATCGCCCTGCTCCGTTTCCGGATTGGGTTGCAATGACACAAAATATATCTTGATCGCCTTGAGAATTTCCTGACGACGTTGCTCTAGAAAGTCGGCAGCCTGCTGCTGATAATTTGTGATGCAGTGCATCAGCATGCGATTCAGAACCATTTCGGTGGAGACAAACGTGTTTAGCCGGCGATCGATGCCATCCACCTGCTGCTCCATAAAAGTGCGCGTCAAGCGCAACAGAAACTGTGTTGCCTGCTCGCTGTAGTAGCGCGACGTGTCATCCAGCACATCCATAAAGCTGCCCAAATTGCCAATTTCCTGCACAAACTTCTGTCCAAATTGGGCGGTCAACTGTTCTACATCCAGACGCATCTCCCTATCTTTAGTAGTCACAACAAAACTGGGCAACAAACCAGCGGTAGCTTTACCGGTCGGCAACTTGATGGCACCTTGGGTGCGACGTGAGTATTGATTGAGCAGCCCCAGCAGCGTCGCCTTCACGGGAATATCGTTCAAAGTGCGCACAATGTCCAGCTTAATATTGTTGCCTCCACCTTGCAGATTGCTTGACATCTGTGAAGGGCGATTCAGGGCTTTGCGCGTCTGCTGTCGCAACGCACGACGCAAACTTGCCCCATTGGAGACCTTGGCAGCGATGCGGAGATTGTTAACAGAGTGCGTAAAGATGATCAAACTGCTAGCCACCTGCAGCACATCGTAACTCGTCAAGGGCTCGTCATCGCGTATCTTCAGATACAGCTCGAAAACACCGTTGAGCACATCACCACCCGATACCAGTACGGAGGATACATTGAAGCCATGCACGGCCAGCTGTGTGCCCAAACTTGCCCGGCTCGCAAATGCTGTCAGCGCTGTGGTGGCTCCTGTGGCGCCGAGACCCACCACGCCTCCGGCCACGCCCAGCCAGCTGGTGCGGGCATCGCGATCACGCAGCGATGTGGACTGCGCATGGCAGCGACGATCGACCAGACGTCCCACCGAACGGATTGTGCTGTAGGCGACCGTTGACATGCTCACCACGGTGGCAGCAATTAGCAGCGGCGCCGCCACGGGCAACGCCATCGCGGCAGCCACGGGCACAGTGGCCACTAGGCCACCCGTAGTGGCAATCTTATCGCCCACATGCAACAGTTTCGGTTTAAGACGCGAAGCTGGCGTCTCTTGCACCGTGAGCAGCATCTGATCCTCGCCAGCTCCGCCAAATGTGTAGATGCCCAATTGAGGGGCTATCATCAGGCCCTTGGGTAGCTTGTTTTTGCGCAGATACCTTGACCAGTTCGGATAGACGCGGCCCAGCTCATCGATGAAGATCATGCAACAGTTTTCACTGCTGTCTCGGTTACCCGTCGAAGGTTGAATGCATTTCCTGGTGCGCACCACGGGATGACAGCTGAAGCTGGTGGACTGCAGAGCTAGCTGGGCATTCGTTTCGCTAGTGACCAGCACATAAATGATGCTGGAGAGCAGTGTGCCATTGGTGTATTTCCTTTGTTTCCAAACGTTGTCGAAAAGCTGTTGACGCTGCCTCTCCAATTGTTTGACATTTTTGCTTGCATTTGAATCGCAAATTATATTGGAAATCTTTTCTTTTAGCACCTCGGACTGTTGCGCCGATAGGCTGGAACAATTACAAGTAGTTGGAGTGTCTAGATTAGATTAGATTTTGCATTCAACTTACGAGTCCCAAATGATTTCCGAGCGCAGTCCGCAACTGAGAGCAAAGTCCCGTTGCACTTCATACGCAGTGCGCGCCATATTTAAAACACATACACACGCAATTACACAACACGAGTTAACACCAGTGTGTTAGGTGCTTTAACAGTTCTTTAGTTATTTGTAAAAAATTAAAGTTAAAATGCACAAGCGGAATAGAACTGCACAAACAATTTCTGCTGCAATAGCAACTGAACCAGTCAACGGTTATTGGCAGAGTGAGCCATGATACAATTATAGAAGGTAATCAAAAGCTTTCGTTAGTGCGTGTTCATTTTTTGACGTTAAAGCTGCGGACGAATTTTTTTCTGCAATTAACCCTTGTGCAAAATGACATTTTGCAATATATGCCGTAGACACGGATAGAATTAAAACATTTAGAGAATTCTCATATATATTATTAATATTGTTCATAAACAATTTACATTTTAAAAATATGTCAAGGAGACATTAATATCAGCTTCAAAATATGTAAATATTAATATCATCGTCTAAGGGTTAATGCGCATTTCATTGTCGTCTCGCTCACACTGCTGTGCTGAGACTCTTTCACTCGCACTCATTGGTATGATTATAGAGGGACAGCTTTTGCCGACGAGACTACCTTGTATAATTGTATCATGATCATGGGTATAGATACCGGACAGCTTTTGCCGAAGAACGTAAAATTCGAACTGAACGGAAAAGAACCGAGTTTTTTAAGGCAGTAGAAACGGGGCATTGGACGAACATAAAAGAATTGAGTGCCAGTGAAAACGGGCCATAAAAGAAACTATATTTTGTCAGTTATTTAATTATGGTAATTACTCAATAATAAATCATTTGAAAAATTGCAATATTGTGTTATTTGGCTGGGAAACAGCATAATTGGTAACCGTCAAAATTGTTAACTCATAATAATCGATTATCAACATAAGCAAAACGATAAATGGTAATTGAAGGGGAAACACACTGCTAAAATGACAAGACAAGAAAAATAGTCAGCTTTAATACAAACATAAGTAAAATGTAAGAAATAAGCTTAATCTCTAAATGACAAATTGATTTCTGAGGCAAACGCTCACAAAGTGGACACATAGTAGATGCCTTGGCAGACGTTACAATTGTGCTGCCTGCTCTGGCCCTGCTCCGCTACCGGATCGGGCTGCAGTGATTCGAAATAGTTGTTGACCACGTCGAGAATGTGCTGACGACGTCGCTCCAGAAAGTCGGCGGCGTGCTGCTGATAATTGTTGATGCAGTGCATCAGGATGCGATACAGCACAAGTTCGGTGGAAACAAACGTGTTTAGCCGGCGATCAATGCCATCCACCTGCTGCTCCATAAAAGTGCGCGTCAAGCGCAACAGAAACTGTGTTGCCTGCTCGCTGTAGTAGCGCGACGTGGCATCCAGCACATCCATAAAGCTGCCCAAATTGCCAATTTGTCGTACAAACTTGGGCCCAAATTGGGCGGCCAACTGCTCCACATCCAGACGCATCTCGCCATCTTCAGTAGTCACAACAAAACTGGGCAACAAACCAGCGGCAGCGGCTCCAACGGCTGTTAATACGGTGGCACCTTGGGCGAGGTGCGAGTGTAACTTGTGCAGCCCCAGCAGCGTCTCCTTCACGGGAATATCGTTTAAAGTGCGCACAATGTCCAGCTTAAACTTCTTGCCGCTACCTTGCAGCTTGCTCGATTCCTGCGAAATGCGATTTAGGGCTTTGCGCGTCTGCTGTCGCAACGCACGACGCAAACTTGCCCCATTCGAGACCTTGGCAGCGATGCGGAGATTGTTAACAGAGTGGGTAAATATGAGCAAACTGCTAGCCACCTGCAGCACATCGTAACGCGTCAAGGGCTCCTCATCGCGTAGCTTCAGATACAGCTCGAAGACACCGTTGAGCACACCACCACCCGATACCAGTAAGGACGACACATTGATGCCACGCACGGCTAGCTGTGTGCCCAAACTGGCCCGGCTCGCAAATGCTGTCAGCGCTGTGGTGGCTCCTGTGGCGCCCAAACCCACCACGCCTCCGGCCACGCCCAGCCAGCTGGTGCGTGCATCGCGATCACGCAGCGATGTGGACTGCGCGTGCCAGCGACGATCGATCAGACGTCCTACCGAACGGATTGTGCTGTAGGCGGCCGTTGACACGCCCACCACGGTG
This sequence comes from Drosophila kohkoa, assembly GCA_019972355.1. Lineage (NCBI taxonomy): Eukaryota > Metazoa > Arthropoda > Insecta > Diptera > Drosophilidae > Drosophila > Drosophila kohkoa. The sequence continues at coordinate 1,481,891 of BJEL01000077.1, forward strand.
GCAGCAATTAGCAGCGGCGCCGCCACTGGCAACGCCAACGTGGCAGCCACGGGCACAGTGGCCACTAGGCCACCCATAGTGGCAATGTTGTCGCCCACATGCAACAGTTTTTGTTTAAGACGCGAAGCTGGCGTCTCTTGCACCGTGAGCAGCATCTGATCCTCGCCAGCTCCGCCAAATGTGTAGATGCCCAATTGAGGGGCTATCATCAGGCCCTTGGGTAGCGAGTTGTTGCCCAGATAGCTTGACCAGTTCGGATAGACGCGGCCCAGCTCATCGATGAAGATCATGCAACAGTTTTCACTGCTGTCTCGGTGACCCGTCGAAGGTTGAATGCATTTCCTGGTGCGCACCACGGGATGACAGCTGAAGCTGGTGGACTGCAGAGCTAGCTGGGCATTCGTTTCGCTAGTGACCAGCACATAAATGATGCTGGAGAGCAGTGTGCCATTGGTGTATTTCCTTTGTTTCCAAACGTTGTCGAAAAGCTGTTGACGCTGCCTCTCCAATTGTTTGACATTTTTGCTTGCATTTGACTCGCAAATTATGTTGGTAATCTTTTGTTTCAGCACCTCGGACTGTTGCGCCGATAGGCTGGAACAATTAAAAGTAGTTGGAGTGTCTTTTCATTAGATTTTCTCTTTAACTTACGAATCCCAAATAATTTCCGAGCGCAGTCCGCTACTGAGAGCAAAGTCCCGTTGCACTTCATACGCAGTGCGCGCCATATTTAAAACACATACACACACAATCACACAACACAAATAAACACCAGTGAGCCAGGTTCTTTAACAGCATTATATGTAGATATTTATTTTTATTGAATATTTGGATGCGCTCTTTGTACGTCACTTATTTAAAACGAAGTAAGATAAAATGCATAATAGAAACTGAATTTCACACTCAAGTGCACCTGCGACAGCAACTGAACCTGCCAACGGTTATTGGCAGTGTGACCGCAGCTTATCAGCTCAAATACTCCAAAGAAGCTTAAATTAATATTCTACTATAAATATACCAACGCGAAAACTTAACAGCAATTTATATATTATTTTTTTTTGTATCATTAGTCAACATATTAACAATAAAATAATAGTTTATGGCTTTTAGCCAACATTAAATACATACATCTAATTCAATATATTATTATTTGCTTACTTTATTTTGGCTTATTATAATACTTTGGTTTTATATTATGATATGCTGTTCAATTGAAAACTTGTTTTTCTCCTAATAATACAGATCATTGAGAATATTAAATATAACAAGGAAAACTATAAACGTGCTATGATCTACAAATTAGCTAACTAACAACAACTACTAATTAATTGAAAGAATATGAAATGTCCTATAAGCAAGTATATTTTTACAATCGACACATAAATGCAAACAGCAAATTAATAATTTTACACACATTCGTTTCATTTCACTTAAAATGCATCTACAGAATCAACTATTAATTTTTTTGAATAGCGATACTCAGCTTTGCTTGCAAACTCTACAACTAACTTACTATAAATAAATACAGAATTTTCCATGCTTATTTATTTGTTTGGCATTTTTTGCTAATTTAAATAGTCAACTGAAAAACATGCTTCATAGAAAAACGTTCGCATTGATTGATGTGACGTCACAGGTGTATAAGACATATCGATAACGCTGCCCTTTGGCTGAGCTGCATTTCGCTGTGTATCGATATTAGTACACAGTACATTGTTGTTGGTATTGCAGTGGTGCGTGTGTGTGTGTGTGTGATGTAGCTTTGAATAATTGTGATTTGTTTGCATACAAAGCGCCTAATTGTTTACTAAACTAAAAGAAGTAAGCATCGACATAGTAGAAATACACACACACACACTGGTAGCGTAATGTTCGAAGATGCGCATGCGCGGCCGCAGATTGCTACCAATTGTGTTATCGCTAATCGTCATCATTATCTTGTGCATCAGCTACATATCGAATCATTTGCATCATGATGACGATAATGATGAACAAGATGAGTTCCTCGTTCATCTGCCTCCCGCCCCCGCTACTGCCACAGCTGCAGATGAAAATAGAGGCATCACCCCCTCTGCTCCTGGTGCACTGCTCAATCTGAGCAACTTTGAGTATCTGCTGGCCAGCGACGTTTGTCGTCGGGCCGAGCGAGAATTGCTAGGTGAGCACTTGAAATCCCCTTGAATTGATCACAATAACGTATAAGCAACACTTTGCAGCCGTGCTTATTGTCACCTCGTATGCCGGACACGATGCACTGCGTGCCGCTCATCGTCAGGCGATTCCACAGAGCAAGCTGGCTGAGATGGGATTGCAGCGTGTATTTCTGCTGGCAGCGCTGCCGCCGCGCGAAAAGTTTGTGACACAGCCGCAGCTGGCGGCGGAACAGACACGCTTCGGGGATCTGCTGCAGGGCAACTTTGTGGAGGACTATCGCAATCTGAGCTACAAGCACGTGATGGGATTGCGTTGGGCGGCCAACGAATGCGGCAGCGGGCGCAGCAAGTTCATCATTAAGCTGGACGATGACATCATTTACGATGTGTTCCATCTGCGACGCTACTTGGAATCCCTAGAAGTGGATGCCCCGGCGCTGGCCACAAGCAGCACTCTCCTGGCTGGCTATGTGCTCGATGCCAAGCCGCCCATACGCAATCAGGCCAACAAATGGTATGTGACCAGGCAGGAGTATCCACATGCCCTGTATCCCGCCTATCTGTCAGGTTGGCTCTACATCACCAATGGGGCAACGGCGGCACGTCTTGTGGCGGAGGCTGAACGCGTGGCCATCTTCTGGATCGATGACACTTGGCTGACGGGCGTGGTGCGTACTCGTCTGGGGATTCCGCTCAAGCGGCACAATGCTTGGTATTCGGCCAATGCCGAGTTCCTCGACTGTTGTGTGCGGGATCTCAAGCAGCATGGCTACGAGTGTGAATACTTTGCCGGGCCCAATGGTGGTGATGCCAAGCTCCTGGTGGAGTTTCTGCACAACGTCGAGAAGTGCTACTTCGATGAGTGCAGCAAGCGGCCAGCGGGAAAAACCCTTAAGGAGACGTGCCTAGCTAGCGTCAAGTCGCCAGCTCCCGAGCACGGTGTCGCCCATGTAGAGCCGCTGAAGCTGAGATGACCACCGAGCAATATTACTTAAGAGTACCGTCCACAAAATACAACCGAGTCCAGCGCAATACTAATCTATAACTATACAAATCCATATATATATATACTACATACATATGTATATACTCGAATATATACTCACATACACAGACTAAGAGAATCGTAGGCTTAGGCATTCCATTGTGCAAGCTGAAGTCCAGCCATAGTTTTAAGTTGCAAACGTAAACCGTAATTTATATTTATACATAAATCTTTTCTAACTCGATCTGGCGTGTTTTAATTCATTAAAAATAGACTATGTATGTAAGTTTGTAGATGACTTCAATTATGTATGTATTATATTTAAATCGAAGCAGAACTTTTACAAATTGGAATTATGTACATACATGTATGTACATACATATGTATGTATGTATGCGTATAAAATGTCATGTTTAATGAGATAGTGGATAGATCATCAACACGGGAAATTGCTGATGGGTTCTTATATCATATTGAAATGGTGAGTCTATTTCAAAAAGTGTAAGAGATTTATACATACATACATATGTATGTATGTGTGTACACAGAGCACTTATACTTTCTAGTTCAATAGCAACTTCAGATTCTACTAGACTCCAGATAAATTTATACGCTTAATTAGCAGGTCTTTTTATGCATATAAATTTCTAATTTTTGCATTTAACGATTTTATGTTAATTTTAAATAGATACATCGTAGTAGACACAATATAGACACAATGTGATACAGCTGATCATTTGAGAAATGAGCTCTGAAATACGTTTATGTTTGATCAAAATTGATTGCGATCAAAAAAGAATGTATTAATTGCATTTATATTAAAGTTAAAATCTTTCTATATCTCTAAGCAATTAACATGAATAATATGTTTATAAGATTTCTTTAACTTGAACTTAGGCAATATAGGAAATACAGAATATCGTATGCAAAGCTCTCTTCCCTCCGCTAGATGTAGTGGCAAGAAACTCGTAAATTAGCCAGAAGAATTCCTCATTGCACACGGCTGAGTACTACGTGAGTGCCTCCTCCACATGTTATGCTTTTAGTAGCGCCTACTCAGTGAGTTCCTCTACCGGGAATATTCCCTTTGCCCGTGCACAAATCTAATGCTGATGCTGATGCTGTGTCTGATGATGCTCTCTCTCTTATTTTTGTTGTTGTTGTTGCTTTGTTTTGTGGCCATATCATGCTTATAATATCACCAGTGAGGCGGAAGAAACTACTCGTACTATTCGTACTATGTATGCATGACTATTGCTGCTTTTCAGCTCGCAAGATTTGTACAAATATTCAATTTGGAAATCGCGAGAGACCTCAATTCTTCAGGGCAACGGGCAATAGAAATACATTGTTCGTGATACTATATTTGCAACATATGCTGCGAAGAGTTGTTGCATGCAGCCCTCGCATATTGTATTGTATTTGAGAATTCCAAAAAAGAAACAATACCAAAAACAAAAAAACAAAAAAAATATATCTAGCTAGTGTATGTATAAGAACAATGTAAACAAAGCGGTCCGCTCATTTCAAATTACCCGATGATGAAGTCAATTGTTGTATACAATAAAAATTGTGTTGTTTTCCTTTTCGAAAGTTTCGTTTCATTTTCCATACCCTGTAATCCGTTGAAGTATTAGAAATAGCGTATCATCCTTTCATTTTCTCTGCAATAACCCAATAATCTCAGCAACTACATCAACTGGAGCTGCAAAATTTCGCATACGGAATCACACACGCCTTTTATTCATAAATCTTTAATGAGAAATAATAAGAAAATATCCCAAAGAACTCAGTCATTGTCAGTCAGATGCTCATAATAACTCTAGTATCTCAGGATCCATGCTAAATAAAGCGATGTATTAGTTTTTAAAGAGCTTTAAAATTAAATATATGGATTATAAATTTATTGAAATTATCAAAAACATTTTTGAGATTGAGAGAAATGTAAAAAAAATTTGAAATGGGTATCCGCAAGTCGTGCATACCTTGCCAAAGCACTCTATTTGTGTGCATGTCTGTTTTTTTTTTTTTTTTTTTTTTTTTTTGTTGTATGTGCTCTAGCTGTTGTTTCTAGCTGGATGATTTGGGCTATTTGGGCTAGTTGTGGATGTATAGAATTTAGTTTAGTACAAAATCGGCGCAGGAACGAGCGCGTCATAGTTGCAAACGCCGCATTCCCTAAGAGCACACACACTCACTCACACTCGCACACACACACACACACATTCACATACACACACACACGCGCAGACAAATCACCGCAACGCACCGCACAACGCATTTCACACATTCTCAAGCCACGTTTCGGCCCTAGGGAGAGGGAAGAGGGGGGCGGCGATCGGATCGGAGGGAGCATGTTACTCCACTTGGCAGATAGCGAGGCGCAAGCGCAGTTCCACCTGCTGAGTGTGCCGCCTTTGGGCGTGGCCGCTTTGGCTGGTCGCAAGACAAGCGTCAACAGGAGCAGCAGCAGTTTGGTTGCGACCGATGTCGACATCGATGTCGAGGACGAGACAGCGGCCGGGGATCAGCTGGAGAATCAGCTGTTCGAGGGCTATTCGGATGAGCTGCTGACATTCGCATGGATCGCATGCATTGTGTTCATCATTGTCGGTGTCCCCGGCAATTTGCTGACGATCATTGCGCTCTCGCGCGGCAAACAGACGCGCAACTCCACCGCGATCTTTATCATAAATCTGTCGTGCTCGGATCTACTGTTCGGGTGCTTCAATTTGCCGCTGGCAACGTCCACGTTCAAGGAGCGCGCCTGGACACACAGCGATCTGATGTGTCGTCTTTTTCCCCTGCTACGGTATGGTCTAATGGCGGTCTCGTTGCTCTCCGTTTCACTGATCACGATCAATCGCTACATTATCATTGCCCATCCACGACAGTATCCGCGGTAAGTGTGATAGAACAACAGATAGATCCCCTAAATGATCTCTGACTACCCCTTCACTCACTCTCTCTCTCTGTCCATCCAGCATCTATCAGCGACGCTATCTAGCCTTGATGGTTGCCAGCACTTGGCTGATCACCTTCTCGATCATGATTCCCACGTGGCGAGGCATCTGGGGACGCTTTGGCCTGGATACGAGCATCGGTTCATGCTCGATATTGCACGACAAAAACGATCGATCGCCCAAGGAGTTCCTCTTCATGATCGCCTTCCTGCTGCCTTGCATCTGTATTGTCATCTGCTATGCCCGCATCTTCCTCCTGGTGCGCCAGGCCGCCATTCGAGCGGGCACCAATGCCGCCAAGAACTCCGAATTTGCCCAAACGCCGCCTATTACTGCTCAAAAGCCGCCCGACAACGGCAAGGAAAAAGATAAAGAGAGGGATAAGGCTAAGAGCAAGTCCAAAGGCAAGGATAAGAGTAAAGCCAAGGACAAGAATAAAGACAAGGAGAAGATCAACAAGGAGGCAAATTCAAGCAGCGAGGACACATCCCTGCGTCCCTTTGTCGTCAACGAAAGTCTCGCCTACATCGATGACAACGTCTCCACCGACAATTTTCCCATCTCCTACAGCATTCAGAAGGAGCCGCCTATTGATGCCAATGTGGTGCTGCAGCAGCAGGATAACCGTAGCAAAGACACTTCCAACGTCACATCAGCAGCTCCAAGTTCTGCCACAGTGACGGACACTCCCCTGAACGACACCAACGCCATAAGTCGATCACAGACGCTCGTCGAGCAATCGAGAAACTCGTAAGTAGCCAAAAAAAAAAAAAAAAAAATCCAGGGATCATATTATAAAAAACTTATTACTTGCTGATACCTTCTCTTACTTACTGAAGAAGAATATAAAAAATTAGATTTATGATCGTTTTGTAAATTTCCGAAATGTAAATAGCAGATCATAATTTCAATCAATTTATTGAAATAATATTCAAAAGGGTTTGTCTTCTTTACGCAAATATTAGTCAAAATTAGTCAAAATTCCACGTTTTAAGGATCAAATATTAAGTACCAAATAGGCATGACAAAAAAATATAATCTTTAGATTATTTTGAGCACTTGAATATACAAAAAAAAAAAAAAAATTTATGCTTTAAATAAACATTTCAATCTAATTGTTATTTACAGTTTTTTACTGAATTCAACAAAATAGATGTTACTTTTAATTAAAAATGTCACTAAAGTCCCTGATTAGAATCTTAATATTCGTTTATAAAACTATAATATTTATTATTTTATTTAATCTGTCTTGTACAGAAAGAACCCGATAACGACCTCGCTGCGCACCTCGTTCACACGCTTCAATCCCCGCAAATCGCATTATGTGTCCATGGGGAACACATCGAATGCCTCATCGATCTATCCGGGTCGCATGAGTGCCAAGGATCGTCGATTACTGAAGATGATACTAGTGATATTCGTCTGGTTTGTCATCTGCTATCTGCCAATCACAGTGTCTAAGATTTGGAAGAGTGCAAATAATGTGCATGTCTTCAACATCATGGGCTATTTACTGATCTATCTGACCACCTGCATCAATCCATTCATCTATGTACTCATGAGCTCCGAATATCGTCGTGCCTATTGGAATCTCCTGCGATGCCATCAGACAGAGCAAAAACAGCAGCATCAGCGAGCCATGAAAAAGCATCTCGAATCGAATCGGGCGGCAAAAACATGATCTACATGATACACGATCCCCTCGCCCTGGCACCGAGTTCCGTCCCCAAACATCGAGAGCATCCGAAGAGAACCAGAAGAGATCGGCATAATTCTTTCAGCAAAAGCCATAATCCATATATGTTTATATATCTCGTATCCATTTCCATATTCACTTTTCCGAATCTTTTACTATAATGGAACACAAATACTACATATCGATATTACTGTATAGGGTTTGTAACGATTACACTTAAGACGCATAAATTTAATTGTGTCGCTCAGAAAATTATAAGTGCATTTACTGCTCAATCGATTTGCGATTTTTATAAAATATTTATCTGTCTGGAACTACCAACCATAGTGAAAATATTCATATAATAAATTCCGGATACTCAATTTTCTCACTTGCTGCGATTACGAGTACTTTAAACCTCGCCAGTAAATAAATTCAAAGGCCTCAAGGTTGATAAATCTATAGATTGAAATGCATTTTTATGCGAAATGACTTTGGTTTTGATTGTTTATTATTTTTTTTAATATCTGGATTTTACATTTGAATTCCATGTTTAAGAACAATCGATGTTTTTTCTTTTTTTGTATTTTTTGTTTTTGCTGCTTGTCGCTAATTATTGTACCAATACATACATACATATCTGTAACAGAATATGAATACATATGTACATACACACATATAAGTGTGTGTGCATGTATGCGTGTATATGTATGTATATAGAAATAGGAATTTTGTATATCCCTATACCTTCAATAAATGCTTCGAATAATTGATATACGTATGAATGTATGTATGAATGTATGTAGTTTTTTGTTTGCGTTGTTATCGTTATCGTCGTTATCATAATCGTAATCGTCATCGTTATCGTTACCGTTATCATTATATGGTTTTGTGTGGCGAATTTAGAATCTTTGCTAGTACCAACCAGACAATACAGAGTAGAGAGCACTTAATACATAATTATTATCAATAGATACATATTGTATATGCCAGTGTTTGTTAATGTGTACGAAAACTTGGACTACTTAAGGCTAATAACACAACTAAATGATCCAGTATCTAGTATCCAGTATCCAGCATCCACCATATTCAGTATTCAGTATACAGTAAGCACTGTCTCTAGTATTCAGTATTATTATGGTCGGTCATTTGTTTTTGGATCGCTAACGGTATATGTATATGTATATATGGTATATATATGTAAGTATATATGTATATGTAAGCCTAAAAATGTATGTATATGTATGTAAGTGTGTGAGTGTGTTCCGTGTTATCGTATATCGATAAATATATCGTAATATATATATATATATATATTTGTATAGTACTTTTTATGCAATGTATATGGATAAAATTATTTGTATTCAACTTCTGTATGTTAATGTTACTTCTACTTTTAATTTAATTTTGTTTTAATTGCGATTGCGAGCGTAATAAAAAAATCGATTTTGCCTCACTGTGCTGCGCGTCCTTGGTGAGGGAGGGGAGAGAATAGTAGTACTAGGACAAGGGCTCACATCAGACGGACTCAAGATGCTCAGAGATCTCCAGTATGGGACTCTCGCTGAGCGGCTTGACCAGCGTCTGCCAGCTGGGCTGGAACAAACTCAGAACCGGTGTCGTCGTTGTCTGCGATCTCACATGGTATTCGGACGTGGTCGTTGTCTCGCCCAGCACCGCAGTATGGTGCACCACATGACCATGATGGTGATGGCCATGGCCATGACCGTGACTATGATTGTGCCCATGACCATGGACATGAGCGTGTTGATGCATCGACTGCGGCGGTGTCGCTGGAGGCGTCGTGGACGGTGGTGGCGCCGATGCAGCTCCTCCAGCAGCTCCAGTTCCCGTTGCAGCTCCCACCACAACCACTCCAGCGGATGCTCCCCCTGCGCCTGGCGCTTGAGCCACACCGGGCAGCGACTCGCTGGCCGGCTGACTGATGTACGACGTCTTCAGGTTCATCTGACTGAAGGCATGCGCTCCCGGCATAGTCAGCGAGTGCTGCAGTCGCGGCGGTCCACTGCGCGGACGATCGAGCATGGCCAGCTCGTAGAGCTCCTCCGCGAGGTGCTGTTCCGATGCCGGTTGCGTGGCCAGCGCATGCAGCTGGCTGTGATTGTAGTGCTGCAGCTGCTGGTGATGCCGCCCGGCCAGCTGTGCCTCCAGTGCGTACTGTTTCTGGAAGAGCTGACGCTTCTGCTGGAGTAGACGATGCTGCAGGAGCTGCTGCTGCAGCGGTGGCTTCTGCATGGGCGACATGGCGGCCAGATGCTGATGTTGCTGCTGCTGATGGTGATGCTGCGGAGGATAGACGCCTGGCGGCGGCGGTGGCGGTGCATAGCAGCTGCCAGCATGGCCGGCAAAGAGATCACTCGGTGCGGCATCTTGGAGGAGCAGCGCCTGGGGCGGCGCTGGCGGCACATAGGACAGCGATGGTTTCACGGGCATCGCATAGAATTGACCGTGTGGAAATTGACAATTGGCTAGACTGAGCTCCTCCAGCGTCAGCTGGCCGTGATGGGCCATGGTATGTCCATGTGGATGTCCGTGCGAATGGGGATGCGAATGGGGATGCGAGTGCGGATGATGCATATGGCCGTAGATGGCAGCCTCCTGTTGCAGCTGCTGTATCTCCAGCCAGCCATGACGTTTGGCCTGTTCGTAGCGATAGCTGCCATAGACACGACTCGCGCCCAGCAGAGAGCTGGAGCTGAGCAGACCCTGGGCCACCAGGCCGTCGCTGGCGCGTCGACCCTCCCGGAAGTGGATCGGCGAACGCTTGTCCACAAAGGGCGGTGGCGGCGGCGGCGGCGCCGGCGACTGGTTGCTACCCGGTGCCTGTCCCGGCCCCTGACCCTGGCCTTGGAGCTGTCCCGATCCCTGCCCCGTTGCCGTTGACTGTTGTACGGCGCTGGGCATATGGATGCACGAGTTGTGGCTGCTATACAGTGAGATCTCCGACGAGTGGCCGCTGGAGATGCCAGCGGATGCAGCTGCAGTCGCTGCCGTTGCTGCAGCTGCCGCTAGCATCGAGTTGCTCATACAGGACGGCAAACTGCCGGAGGGCAACACAAAGTCCAAACTCTCGTAGGCGCTGCAGTTGCTCTTCGAGGAGCCACGACTCAAATTCTGGCTGAGACTCTTCGAATAGCTGCCAGCGAGCACACCGCTTGAGCTGCTGCTACTTGCATAGGAGCGTGTTCGGGTCGCCTGTGCACTTGTCAAATCCGTCGAGGATTGGGAGCCCTCCTTGGCGCCCTCGTTGCCCTGATCCGTGTCGCAGCCTTCGTCGGTGCTGGAGCTGCCCTGCGCCAGCACCTTCTTCTCAAAAGTCTTCTTCTCGCGCCTGCAAGAAACAGTTTCACTTGGGTTGCTCCTGGTATCCCGCTTGCCTGCCGTCTGCTGCACTTACCCATCGCCATTCGGTTTAGTCTGCTGTCCTCCAGCAACCTCATTTGATTTGCCCACATCGCCATTGCTGTTGCCATTCGTTGTGGCGCCTTTTCGCTTCGGTTTCTAGTACGAATAACATTTGCAATTAGCGATATGTGATTGAAGTGATCATGCAAAAGCAATAGATTACAAGCAAGCGATCCCCTTTGGAATAAAATTAAAGATAGACAGGGAAACGAGGTCGATGAGGTAAGGTGTATGCGCTCTGAGCTTTGCGAGTGACTTTTGCAATCATTAAGCAGTGTCAGCGTAATATCCTTAGAGATTAAGCCACATGCATGGAAACAAGGGAAGGCCAAGGAGCCAGGGTTTACGAATGAGCGATGAAGAAGCAAGCCATTACAAGGACAAGTGTCATTTGCTTAGCAAAGGAAGGTTAAGGAGTCAAGGTGTTTTAGTGTTGTAGCACCTACCTCTATGGGAAGCGGACTCTCCTGCAGAGTCTGGAACAGACGACTGGCCTCCGCGGACATCTTAAAGCGAAAGTTTTGATTGAGATTGGTGGTGGAGTCGAAACTACTTGAGCTAGACATGGGCTTTATTGTCTTGTTGCTGTTGTGTTGATGCTGTATTTGGTCGGCAGTGGGCGTCGAGGTGGCGTTGGTGATGGCATGCTCTGGTGCCGCACTAGAAGCCGTCTGCTGCTCCTCCTCCTTCTTCGTCTCGGCAATGGCAGTGGACTGCAAGAGGGATAAGCGATCAATGCAAATACAGATGAACCAGAGTGAAGTGTGTCTTTGTGTTACCTGCTGCAGCAGTTGGCGGCAATCCTCGGTGCTCTGCTTGATGATGTACTCACTAATGGTCTGATGCAGCTGCTTGGGCACCGGCGATGCCAGATGCTGATGACCGCCTTGTTCCAGTTGCTGGCTGGCATTGAGCAGCAGCTCCCTGCACCGCAGATTAGCGAGCGATGGCAGCTGACCACCGCTGCTGCTGCTGCTGCTATCGATGCTCAGCGAGATGCCTACGGGTCGTTGCATGCTTCGGGGCGAGCTTAAGCTATGATGACTCACGCGGGAGCTGCTGTTGCCCACTGGCAGTGGCGTATACCTTGTAGGCATGGCTATGACAGGGCCATGGGGGCCATCATCGCCATTCATATAGCGGGCATAGCCGTGACCATGCGCATGGCCATGGCTGTGACCATGGGCATGGGCATGAGGATGAGGATGGGCCTGCTGTTTGACTGCATAGTAGGGATCGGCAGTGGAGCGCTCACTCATCAAAACAGTCTGGTGGCGACTAAGTCTTTTGTGTATCGGTTCCTTGGCCAGGACCGTGGTGGATATTGTCTTTGATTGCTGCTGCTGTTGCTGTTGAAGCTGTTGTTGCTGTTGCTGCAACAATTGCTGCTGCAGAAGTTGCTGCTGTGGGGGCAACTGATCCAGTAGCAACAGCGGTTGCTTGCTGCTCTTGTAGAGCAGACCCGGCTTGCTCTGCTCCTTCTTGTGCGAGACGCGATCTTGCAGCAGCAGATAGATGGCAGCAACATGATCGTAGGTGTTCTTCTTCAAGCTGGCACGCGTCTTGTCCGGTCCAATGCCCACATACTCGGACATTATTCGAAGTATATCCTCGCTCGGCTCTAGCACTGCTTGTCGCTCCATATTCCCGTTATATTTGGCAATTAATGCATGCTCCAGTAGCTCAGGACACATCCAACGATGCCGTTTGATCTGCTCGATGGTATAGCGACGCGTTGGCTCTAGCACCAGCATGCGACGGATAAGATGCTCGCACTCCGAGCTCATGAAGAACGGTATGCGAAAGCGACCCGAGAGCACACGATCCCGCAAACTCTGTAGTGTGGAGCCATCAAATGGCAATGCTCCGCAAACCAGAACATAGAGCACTACCCCCAGCGACTGTCAATGGACCATGATTAATTAATAAATTAGAGGCAGAGGTACAACATCAACCCTTACCCAGATATCAATCTCGGGTCCCGTGTACTGCTTGCCCTCGAAAACCTCGGGTGCTGCATAGGGTGGTGAACCGCACCAGGTGGCCAGCAGTTCGCCGGGCTTGAAGTGATTGGAGAAACCAAAATCGGCAATCTTGATGTTCATGCTAAAGTCGAGCAGCAGATTCTCCGCCTTAAGATCACGATGCACTATTCCTTTCTTATGGCAATACTCCACCGCCGAAATAATTTGCCAGAACTTGAAGCGGGCCGCCGACTCCGACATACGTCCATACTTGGCAATGTAATCTGAGAAGCAGTTAACGAGAGAGATAACAACGAATAGTCAAGGCTAGTTGAGGACTAGGACAAGGAGCACTATGTATTCTAAGACTAAATTTACCATGAAATAAAGTTCGTATATCCGTTAACTAACTGAGGACTAAGACTAGATCAAGAAGTACTACTCGTAAGGTGCACATTTCCTTTGGATAGACGAGGAAAAACACTAATATTGCTAGTTTACTAAAAGGAGCTTAGGCTAAACGAGGAAAAGGACTAGGATTTCTGCAATTTAATTGGTTACTCAGACAGGATCAAGGAGTAGTCTATGTTAATTTAAAACTTGAACTAGGCTGTCTTTGGCTTAACCAGGAATAAGGCAAACATTTTCGCTGACTTTTTGCAAAGACTAGATTGACGCAGACTAGATTGAAGAGAAGGGACCTTGGTAGGTTGGGAGCTTGGAAGGTCAGGGGAGAAATAAAATTAATACTACCGAACGTTAGTTAATAACTAGTAGTGACTAATCAAGGAACAAGAAGGTAAATAGTGGACTTCGTCTGATCCTTGAACTAAATTTAGGACTGTCTTCGATGGGTAGGAGAAGGACTTACCGAATATCTCGCCCTGACTGGCGTACTCCGAGACGATGTAGATCATATTCTTGGTTTCCATCACCTGCAACAAACAGCAGAAGTTAGAGATAGACGCTCACTGGGATTGTGGATGTGGAGTTAGGATAAACTCACCTGATACAATTTGATGATGTGGGGATGCTTAAGTTTCTTCATGATCTCGACCTCGCGATATACCTTTTGCAGATTGGTGTGATCCAATTGGGACTTGTCAATGATCTTGATGGCCACCTCGTTCTTGGTGATGCGATGCCTCGCCAGCTTTACCACCGCAAAGTTGCCCTTGCCAATGGTCCGTTCAATGTCATAGAAGCCCACTCGCATCGGCTCCTTGAGCTTAAGCAGTTCCTTCGGTCCCGTGCCTCCGCTGGCAAATAGCTTCTGTGCCAGCAGCACCTCCTTGCAACTGACCAGGGCATCAATCGATGGCGCAGCCACCGCATCAAGCACACTCCGTGTGCTTTCTAGCACCGGTTGTTGGTGTTGGTGTTGCTGTTGCACCGATTCCTCCGTTGCAATATCAGGCGACTCCTCCGCTGGCACTGGCACTGACTCCTTGGGCTTGCTCTTGACCTTGGCCTTGCACTTGGGGTGCTCCACGGACTGGTCCTGGCTGTGCCCATTAGCAAGCACATCGCTGGTGGGCAACTCCGTCGTGGCTGGTGCTGCTACTGCTGCTGGCGTTGGGGGCGCCTTGGACTCCTTGGCTGGCGACGTCGGTGCAGCGTCCTCAGCGGACGCCGCTTCGCACGCGCTCATTTTGCGACTCAAACGCAGGAACTGCTGCTGTGGCTACTGCTACTGCTGCTGCTGCTGGTGAGTCTGCTGCTACGGCTGCACATGCTCCCGGCGCATGCAGTGGACACTTCTCACGCACGCACACACACACCCACACACACACGCACACACAGCAGAGTTGACGCCGCCCCTAGAGACGACGATGCGGCAGTGCACGCTCCTCCATTGCAGTAGCGCCCTTTGCGATGCGACAGTGAGACCGACAACGACAGCGACAACGAAAACGAAAACAATACGAAATAGAAAACGAAAACAACGTTTGCAAATTTGTACACTCGGCTCTGATAAGAGATTAGTTCACATACACATACTCATACACATGCATGCAATCGCAAAGTGTGCGTATGCGAGTGTGTTTGTGTGTGTGTGCAGCATAGAAAAATCAATAAGCAAGCGGCTCTCTCTCGCTTGACGTGAGACGCTGCCATCTCCTCTCGCACTCTCTCTCGCTCTTTTCACGTGTGGAGTAATCGCAGCTAATCACACACACGCACACACACGCATACATGCACTCGGACATACACACACATTCACCCACACATTTGCAAGTTATGCGTGTGTCATAAATTACCGTTAGTTTTGTGCAAGTTGATTTCCTTGATTTTGTCACCTGCAATTTGTTTTCTAATCTCAAATAGTATTCCAATAATTTTGAGCAGTTGCGTTTCAGTTTCCTCCCGGTTCCAAAAGCGCCCTCAGTCAACAACAGTTCACGACGGTCTCTTTTTTTTGGGGCTGACGGACGAGGACAGCGTCGACGTCGATGGTGCTATCCACGCTATACTGGCAGGCCAACGCGCTTCTAGCTTCTTCTGGCTTCTGTCTGTGCCTGTGACCCCCAAGCGAGCGAAAGCTATAGCGAAACACATAGAGAGAGAGAGAGAGAGAGAGAGAGAGAGAGAGAGAGAAATGTTCTCTGCCCTGCGTCGTTGCGGTCGAGGGTTGCCAAAACATATTTTCGCATGGCATTCGCATGTCACATCATCAGGCATGCCTGGCAACCCAGTGGAGCTCACCAGGTGCTGCGCCACGGCGCATGCGCCTCACCCCCATCTCATGACCCCAGCACAACCCTCTCCTCCTCCTCCATTGGCCACTGTTTTGGTTTTCGAATAGCGCGCTCTATCGATTGCCCGTTAGAGCAGAGACGCCCCAAAAGTACAAATCGATGATTAACCTCTTTGATCTTCAACTAAGTATTTCCGGGTCTATTGTCCGAAAGTATTTTCGTTTTTGAAATCATTACAAATTATATATTTATAATTTGCTACTCTAAAAATATAGCAAATTGTTTACAATCTATGAATACCAAGTTCCTTTCTGTTCTTGAACAAATTTTCAAAATATTCCGATGAGATTCAAAATACAACAAAGGTACTTAAGTTTGAAAGAAAACTGTAAACGGATTTACAAAATCAATAAGCAATAAATAATAAAATATAGGGACATCTTTTAAAAACAAAAAAATAAGTGTTTTTTTTTAAGAAAGATGTGTTTTTATTTTGTTTAAAAACATTGTTCAGAGTTAGTGAACAAAATGGAATAAGTTCAACTAAAAATCGCACTTATATAACTTGTAATGAGGGATCCTAGAACCTGATATACCAAAAGCATTCTTCAGAAACTATTGCAATAATAACAACATAGGTCGTAGCTGGAAATCGGGAGATTTGCTTGTTCTTCAAAAACTTATATAAAAATTATTTTCTCTCTCTGTCAATATCGTAACAAATTAATGCTTGAACCCGAGCGTAAAACACATATTAAGACAATCCTAGAGTATAGTAACCAGTGTATAATATTTTAATATCAAAATGTTATTAAAAGTCAATCAACGATTGACTTAATTAACCCTCTCGATTTGGATATCGAGCATAATTCGAATTACACCAGTTATGTATGTATATTTATGTTAGGTTTAATATAAAACAATTATAATTATGTGCACACACATTCACATCTTTCAATTTTGCATGTTTGTCTTGTTTTGTTTTTCTCTCATATCGCATTCGACAAATGCCAATAAATTAATAATGATATTTGTACAGTGGGACAAGAGCATGGCAAATGGTTTAACATACTATCTCTATCTCTGTCTCCATCTCTATCTATTTCATTTCCTCAAAGCTGTCGCTCTAATTTTTTTTTTGTTGTTTTGAAACTTGTGAGAACTAGATATGCCAATTGAGTGAATAGAGATTGGATAGAGCATTCGCATGCCCTGTCTCCTAATCCAGATACAATAGTGTTGTGGGGTTATGGAGATAGTGGATATATAGTAGATACTATATACATAGACCGATGTACAATACGATTACGATTACGATACGAAACTCAAGTAGGAAGCGACACTATACAAACGCAGTAAAAGCAACTTAATAAATACTCTAAAATTTTGCACAGATCAACCCGAGATGACGCCAATGATTGGAGGACAGACAGAAAGACAGAAAGGGTAAGCTTTCAGCGACCTCTCTCTCTTGCTTCCGTCTTCTTCATTGGTTGGTAATTGCATGAAATTCTCTTGACTTCTTGACTGCTTCGCACTATATTTCATTTGTTGGGCAGCTGCTCGGCAGCAGTATCATCCACTGGAGCTGAAGTTGGAGCCATCGCTGTGGCCGTCGACGCATCATTGTCGACATTCCCGCCGCCGTAGCAGCGTCGCTTGAAGTCACCGATGAGATCCTGGCGCTGCTGCAGATTGCGCTGCGGATCAACGTTGACCGATTGCGTTGTATTTCTGCCACCAGAGAGAGGTGAACTTAATTGCGGACAAATCGAATTGTAATGGGGATCAAACACTTACCTCGTCTTGGTTAGCACCGTGCAGCCATTTTCAACGACCATGTTGAGGGAATATAGGGTGGACAGATTGACAAGGCTGTCCTGTTCATAGATCTCGATGTCAGGCAAGCGTATTTGCGTCTGCCGCGGATCTTGTAGAAAACGCGCCAACCGCTCGTTAACGCTTAGCTTGATGCTGAAACCGGGGCGGTCACCGTTAATGCGCCGGCATCCGGCGCGTATCTCGCGCACCTCCTGCAGCTGCATGGGCGGTGACGAGGAGAGGAATGGATTCGACGTTTCACCGGACATTTCGCTCTCGATCTGGCGCACCGCTGGCAAACCGTTTGGCGTGCTCTCCATGTCCAGACCGATGTTGACGCCCATGAAGCCAACACTGCGATTGCCGCGATTTGCGCCACCTCCACAGATCTCGATCGGATTCGAACTGGCGGCCGGCTGGAAGCGTGACAGATCCTGAACAGCATCTGCAGGCTGTGTGGGCGACTGTGAGATGCCATAGCTGTCGCAGAACGTTGACGCCCCCGCCGTTGTTGTGGCCGCCGTGGCCTCAGTGCCAGACATGAGAGTGTCATCCTCACCGATGGTATCATCGGAGCGTATCTGGGGTAGCAGAGATTTCTTGGTTAGCTTGCGCTTCGGATCGTATTTGCCGCCGGATCCAAACTCATTGCCCGGCCAATCAGTTAGCTCGTCGTCACCCTCGCGATCCGTGTCATGCAACCGATGGCTGTCCTCGCTGTCCGACGACGAGCTCAACGAACTCGAGAAATCGTAGAGTTCGCCGCAGTCCATCGACTGCACATGCAACGGATGCGTTGGCTGGCAAAAGCGGCGTCGACGATGATGTGACTTCTTACGATGCGCATGATAATCCGCGCCAGCGTTCTCCAGCGGCAACTTGCAGGGCATATTTAGCAGCGACTCAATGTCACTGACAGGCACAAGCATTTCCATACTAAAGTCGCCGCCGCCGCCTCCAGCTGTTCCAGTTGTCTCTGCGCGGCTTTCGCGCAGCTCCAACTGCTGCTGGTGCTGATGCAGCTCGTCAGTATTCGTATCGAGCTGCTCCGCTGTGGTGCGAGCCTGATCCAGGCCTTGCTCCATGCTCGATGTGTTGTCAGTCTTTTGTGATTGTTGCGATTGCGCTTGCGTCTGCGATTGCGCAATGCGATTGATCTTCGACAGCAGCCCCTTGTTGAGCGGCAACAGACGATCGCTGTGTGGCTTCGATGTGGACGAATAGCTCCGCGGTCGCATGCGATGAAACTCCTCCATATGCGTGTAGCGCGGCATGCTCGAAGAATGTAATTTACTCGAACCACTGCAGCTGCCCGCATGACCAACGACGCCCGCCTCATGCTCATTGTAGCGATCGCGATTGGAACGCTTACGCTTGCCACAGAAGAATAGATTCGAGCGATTTGCTCCACAATCCGCCTTCAGTACACGTTTGCGCACTGTGCCCGTGACGTTGCCAGCCGCAGTAGCGCCAGAAACGTTGCCAGCGCCTCCGCCTCCAGCTGCAGTTGCTGTTCCAGATGTGCCAAGCATGCCCGGCTGAAGTGGCGATTCGGTGAAACTGTGTGGCGATACCATCACCACATTGCAGTCCTTGCTGAACTCAAACTCCATGGACATGCGCTTAATCTTTCGTTTCCGCCGTGAATTCGGTTTGTAGAAGCTGCAAATTGAAAAAATAAACACGCATTTAACTTTACTGATTTGGCTAGCGTGTGTTATTGCCTCACCGTGCTGGACTGAAGTTGGTCTCGTTGAGCGAGTCCGACTCCAAGGCTCCCATTCCCATGCGTACAGCTGCTGCAGCATTTAATAATTTGGCTGGCAGACGCAGCGGCAGCATTGCCTCGGCTTTCTCATCCGAATCACTTGCGGGCAGCATTGTGTTGTGAGTGTTGGAGTCCAGGCCATCGACATTGGCATTGCCACAGGCACCGGAATTATGCTGATGATGTCCATGTCCGTGTGCGTTCAGTGTGTCTGTGGGGCTGCTCGATGAATCTTCAGTTGGCTGCGGCGCACAAGCTGCAGCAGAGGAGGTGCAAGGTGCAGTGGCCATTTCATAGTGCCCAACAGTCAAACTAATTATACTTACGCAAATTGCCCGTTGATCGAGTTCTTCGACGCGAGCCCCACCTTCCAACGCCGCACGCCCTGTCCATCAGTGAGGTCTCCTCCAGAGCGAGCGTCAAGTCATGCGAGAACTGATCCATTGCACAGCCAGCACACACGCACGCACTTCGAATCAATTGCGTTTCATTAAACTAGTTACTTTTTGTTGGCAAGAAATGCCTTTATGCGAAAAATCTAAAAAAAAAAAAAAAATAGTCCAAAGGCAAATTCACTTTCGATAGCAATATCGATTTATCTACTCTCGATTAATTTAGTACACTGCTTTCTCCATTTTAATCGCTGCGAATCGATAATTATACAGCTCAGAGTTGCTCTAGTTTTCCTTGTGTAATACCATTTAATTGCTATATATCCCTTTTTGGTTAATAAATAAATAATTATTTTGCAAAATTATTTTCCAAAAATTAATTCCTTGCTTTTTTGTAATGTTATGAAAAATACCAAAATCTGAAACACAATTTGTTTCTGATAAGTTGGGGCTCTGTTATGAGCTATTGAACTCTTTACACCAAGGCGAACAGCTGATCGTTAGTGCGAAAGTAATCGAAATCAGGCAAACATAAAAACACTATAGGCATTATAAACAACCAAGAATGACAAATTTATTAAATAATGCTTTCAAAAAGAGTTTATTTATATATTTAAATATTTCCGTTTTACAAAACTCGTTCTGAAACGTTTATATTCCTCTATAAAAACGTCAATTTGATTGTCTTGGCGATTTTTTTCAGTTGTTCATTATTGTCTGTGATCATTTTCTTTATATTTTTTAGATTTTTTCTAATAATTATAAAGTAATTTGAAATAATTTCTAGGCGCGAAAATTTATAACAGCTGATCAGCCATCGATTGCACACATTTTTCGATAAATATACCAAAATAGTAGTCAAAATACGGCCACCATTTCAGAATCATTGTCGCATCATTGATGATGCGGTTACACCAGCCGTCCTTCTCTTACACACGGTGTTCTCGCGTATTAATCAATTGGGACTTGGGCAGTTGGGCCTTCTCATCAGTTATTCTTTTCGCAAATGCAGCCTGTCTAAACCGGGTTAGCGTCCTCATGTCGGCAGTATTTTTTTTTACGTTTTAATTTGGTTTTGCACTTTTCATTCGTACAATTTATTAAATTTGACGTGAATTGCGTAGCACATCCGTTCGAAATTGACACGCTGCAAGATAGTGACCCAAACAATTTACGTAGGCCTGTAACCACAACTTTCATTGTGCCGGGTGACAAAAACGTTGCATTGCCAATAAGAAAACACGATTGTTGCAAATTGTTGATATCTTGTAATTTACACTATGAGTCGTCGACGTGCTCACGATACGGAGGATGAGAGTTATGGTGCGTACATCAGCCCAATTTATACAACATATTGAATTATAATTACAACAATAATAAATTGCAGATCATCGACGGAATAAACGTCGTCGCGTCTCAGAAAATCAAGAAATTGAGGATCGTTTGGAGTCGCTGATATTGCGCGTGGGCGAACGCAGCACATCGTCGGTGGAGTCGAATCTCGAAGGTCTCGTTTCCGTGCTCGAGGCCGATTTGGGCACATTCCGTATGAAGATCCTGCGCATCCTATCCGACTGTGCGGTGCGAATGCCCGAGAAATGCACCGTTTACACCACCTTAGTGGGTCTGCTCAATGCAAAGAATTACAAATTCGGTGGCGAGTTTGTCGATCACATGGTAAAGACGTTCAAGGAGTCGTTGAAGCTGTGTCGCTGGGATGCAGCACGCTATTCCCTGCGCTTCCTTGCCGATCTGGTCAATTGTCATGTGATATCGGCGACCAGTTTGCTGCAGTTGCTCGACACCATGATTGACGTGTCCAATGAGGACACTGTGCCACAGGTGCGTCGCGATTGGTTCGTCTTTGCCGTCCTTTCCACATTGCCCTGGGTGGGACGTGATCTCTACGAGAAGAAGGAATCGGCCCTGGAGTCGCTTTTGCTGCGCATTGAGGTCTATTTGAATAAACGCTCGAAGAAACATCACAATGCACTGCGCGTCTGGTCATCGGATGCGCCACATCCCCAGGAGGAATATCTGGACTGCTTGTGGGCGCAAATACGCAAATTGCGTCAGGATAACTGGGCCGAAAAGCACATACCGCGCCCGTACCTGGTCTTTGACTCGATACTGTGCGAGGCACTGCAGCACAATCTGCCGCAGATTACGCCGCCGCCACACCACGACGCCTTCGAATATCCCATGCCGTGGGTGGTGTATCGCATGTTCGACTACACCGATTGTCCCGATGGCCCCAATTTGCCGGGTGCGCATTCAATTGAGCGCTTTTTGATTGAAGAGCATCTGCATCACATCATCGAGACGCACCATCACGAGCGTAAGGATTGCGCCGCCCAGCTGCTGAACTTCCCGTTCAAGCACAAGATCCCCTTGGAGTACTGTATTGTGGAGGTGATCTTTGCGGAGCTGTTTCACATGCCCACGCCTCGTTACTTAGACATCTGCTACGGCTCCATACTGATCGAGCTGTGCAAGCTGCAGCCGGGCACGCTGCCCCAGGTGCTCGCCCAGGCGACGGAGATTCTGTTTATGCGCATCGATTCGATGAACACGTCGTGCTTTGATCGCTTTGTCAACTGGTTCAGCTATCATTTGAGTAACTTTAAGTTCACCTGGTCGTGGGATGAATGGGACAGTTGCCTGCTGCTCGACGCCGAGCATCCGCGTCCCAAGTTCATACAGGAGGTGCTGCAGAAGTGTCTGCGGTAAGTGCGAGACATTTCAAACCGTAACAGTAAATTAAATTGAATTGTTTTGTTCAGACTCTCGTATCATCAGCGCATCACTGAAATGATGCCAACCACATACGCTAAGCTTATTCCGGTCACGCCTGTGCCTAACTACAAGTACGCCAACGAGGACGCAGGTGAGTCTCTCTCTCTTTCTAAGTTGGGATAGACAATAAGACGTGACAACGTTGTCACTGAGTCAACTGATTGACTTACAAATTTATTCAAGTTTAAGCTTAAATGTGAACAGTATCCAAGTTTTGTCTTTTATGTAAGAGAATTGTTGGATAGCATTCATTATAACCAAGATTAGTAGTGAGTGAAGTTGTGACTTCTTCTACTGCTTCGGCTGCTGCTTCTTTGGGGTGCCACGGCGCTTAAGATTAAGTTTACACTTTAAAGATAAGATGCTTATTTCTCGTTTAGCTGGGCTTCACCTCGTTCTCATCATCATCCACAATGATGGGTATCTCCTCGCCGTTCTCGCCCACCTTGATGCTCACTGATTTGCTTACCGACTTCTGGGTGAGCACCTCAATTACTTCTCGCCCAGGAGCCGGCTTCACCGCGTCTAACATAGCTACAGTTGTAGTTGATGTTGTAGCTGGTGACTCTGTGGTGATAGCAGGCGATTTTGTCGTCGTCGTCGTCGTTATCGTTGCAGTTGTGGTGGGAATGAAAACCACCTTGGACTCGTGGCGCAGACTGCTCTTGGGTTTGCTGTCCAGTCCGTGGGTGACATTCTCCTTGCGCCGCTGCTTCCACTTGGCAAACGATGGCGTCTCGGTCGATGTTGTAGTGCTTGTCGTCGATCTGCCAGCCGTGATACGAGGCGTGGTGCGATAGCGACTCAAGGCGCGCAGCGGTGTGAAGCTGGTCGAGGTGGATACAAAGCTCGCCTTGCTGGGCGTAGCCGCAACTGTTGGCTTCGCTGTTGTTGTCGAGGACATCATCGCCTCTGTAGAACTCGTTGTTGTTGTTGTGGTTGCTGGTGTCGTTGCGAGCTTGGCTTGCTTCTGACTACCAGCTGGTCGCTGCTCTCCTCCTTCTACGTGTTCGCTTAGCTGATCCTCGGGCTTCTCTTCGTCGCCCGTTGGTGCTTGTGCGTGATGTGGTTGTGGTTGTTGCTGCTGCTGTGGCGTCTCCAGCTGCAGCACATCCACTGGATTCTGATGCACATAGAGGGGATCCGGTTCCGAGTAGCGGTAAATGGTTTCCTCTAACGGCTCACTGTGCACAAATGACTTGGGATCTTCGCCAGAGTCTGCTTCACCACCAGCGCCTGCATAAATGAGCAATGGCGTCGCCAGTTTCGATGACTGGTACTTAGATGCTGGATCGTACACTGATCGGGCAACAATGTTGATCATGATCGCATGCAATTAAAACAAATAAGAAAGCTACAGTCGAGTGTACTCGACTGTGAGATACCCGCTACCCATTTTGAATAAAAGCAATGTATTTTGCGGTATTAATCTCAAAATATACCAAATATACTGCAAAAATTCTAAAAATATATACCAAATGGTATATGTGGTATATCGATATAGTACCGAATTCAAAATATACCATAGACGGCACAATATACCAGATTGTCAGCCATAGCAATTCAGACCCAGTGTAAGTAGGCGTTTTTGCCCATACAAAAGTATTTCTTTAATAACTTCGACAATTTTTATCTGATCGCAAATTTTCGGGAATCATAACTACTATAGTTGTTATTGTATATACCAAAATTCGTAACTCTAGCTATAAAATTACGCTTGTTATTCGATTTTTTGATTTGCGGGGGCCGAAGGGGGGCGTGGCACAAATTTGAAACAAACTAGTCTGCGTGCAAAAAATCTTAGTCTCTGAGATCTAGGTGTTCATACGGACAGACACACCGACGGACATGGCTAGATCGTCTTAGCTGTTGACGCTGATCAAGAATATATATACTTTATAGGGTCGGAGATGCCTCCTTCTACCTGTTACATACATTTCCTGTCGGCACAAATTTATAATACCCTTCTACCCTATGGGTAACGGGTATAAAATCGAAGCAATTTTGATTCCTCTGCTCCCAAAATTTAATTTCAAAACCTATTTTCAAATTCGAGTCAATAATTTCTTTTGATTCTCCCACTGTTCTCATGCATGTATGTACTATATGTGTATTCTATACTAGGGATATTCTCAAAAAGAAATCAGTCTCAGAGAGAATGAATATTATATTATTCTGCTCTTAGCTAAATTTGTTTCTTGTTTACGTAATATATAGTACATGCAATTAAATGTCTAAGCTAACTATAAAACAATATAAATTTATATAATTTTTATCATAGAAGTAGAAGCATTTCAAGTAAAAGTTGAGGTTTTTTTTATAGTAGGGAACTTTAAGTAAAACCTGAGGATTACTTTTATTATGTTTATGCTAAGAAGTTTTGGCCAATAATCATTGTGTCTAGAGGGAATTAATATGAAAGTATTGTATTATCAAACTTAAAATGTTTTAGACCCGAATTAGGTAAAGGAATGGAAATGTATTTAGTATATATTTCTTGAACTATCGTGCATAACCTTTTTAAGGGGCTAGGGAGTTGAGGAGCTCTCACCTGAGTAAACGTGTGGAGACCGCAGCGCATGCTGGTCCTGGCTATGGTGCAAATCCTCGTCCGTCTCCAGGGATTCGGTCGAGCCTGAGGCATGATTCGTCGGGAACTGAACCTCTCGATGACCTTCGTCGCTATGCTCATGTTGATGGTAATGGGAATGGGAATGTGAGTGAGGAAGGGGGAGCGCTGAAGTGGGCGGAGTCGGCGTGCTCAGTGAGGGTCGGTAACCGAGCTCCGGCTGAGCTTTGCCATGGCCAGTGGCCATGTAGAAATGATGATGAAAGTGATGGGTTACTGGGGGAGCAGCAGCTGGCAGGCCGCCAGCATCGCCAGCAGTGCCGCTTAGTTCATTGGGTAGAGGGAAGCGTTCCAGGGGAGTCGTCAGCTCCGGATGTGCAGCGAATTTAATCGGATAGCTCGGACGGAACGTGGTAGCGGGAATGTAATTGGGACGCAGGCCCAAATTGAAGAGGCCCGGGAACAGCTCGATCTTTGGCGAACTCTTCGGCGGCTCCGGTCCAGCCTTTAAATACTCACCGATGTTGAGAGCGGATGCAGGCGGTGGCGGCGGAGGAGGCTGGAAGATGCCTCGGACGAAGGTTGCCTGCGGCTGGCGATCCTGACGACGTTGGGCAAACGTCTGGTCGCGCTTCTCCTCATAGGCAATGCGGCCAAAGCTCTGCGGATAGTCGGACTCCTTCTGGATGTAACTCTGCGGTGGCCAGCCAAGACTGGCGGCCACTGGCGACACACTGTACTTCATCTCGTAGTGATACCGAGGATTGGGCGATTGCTCGCCATCCCGATGCCGAATACGCTGCACTCGCCACACGGCTCGCGTCTGCACCACTGACGGATCCGCTCGCTGCACTGCATCCCTGGCATCGGTGGCGCCCTCAACGAACCGATAGCTGCCATTGCTAGACAATTGCTCCAGACGGCCGCTGGCCAGCGTGACGATGTCTCCAAAGCGCGAGGATGGCGCCTGTGCTTGGCCAGCAGCGGTCGCTGGCACATACGGCGTCTGCAGAAAGTCATGATAGTCATGCAGCTGGCTGCCGCAGTGGCGTTTCAGTCGTAGATCGGGGTGTGTGTGATGGGTCTTGCACCTACCTGAGATTGCCGGAGGCGGCGCCGAGCGCGGCGTCGGTGAAGAGCGTCACATAGGTGACATGTTTCAGCGTGTGCTCCCAGGATCTGTCTGCGGCTGGCTGCTGTTGCTGCTCCTCGTAGAAAAGACGCTTGCCGTTGAGCTGAAGCGCCTGTTTGGGCGTCAGCACCACATCCCTGCCAGTGCCAACAATCGCTGACACCTTCTGCGCCTGCCACAACCGCAAACAACAAGAATAACAATCAGCAAACGCCAGCGAGAAAATGTCAGTGAAAGTGCGACATCCTACCTCAACGAATATTTACATAAAGTGCAATTGGAGGTGGATAAAAATATGTAATTAGGTTACTACTAGGTTTACCATTGCTAACTCACGGACAACTGTTCAAACGGTTAGAGTTGTATAGTTGAAATTTGCATGTAATAAGCAAAAAATCATAGTTTGGCTTTCCACCAGTGCTTAACGAAGTCACGAACCAGATGAAATTTTATAAAGTGCAATTTGAGGTGGTTACAAATTTGTAATTCGTTTACTACTAAGTTAGAACCTCGCTTACAATTGCTAACTCATCGATAATAGTTCAAACTGTAAGAGTTGTATGGTTGAAATTTGCATGTAATCAGCAAAAAACCATAGTTCGGCTTTCCACCAGTGCTTAACGAAGACACGAACCAGATGAAATTTTATAAAGTGCAATTTGAGGTGGTTACAAATATGTAATTCGTTTACTACTAAGTTGGAACCTCGCTTACAATTTCTAACTCATTGACAACAGATCAAACTGTAAGAGTTGTAGGGATGCAATTCGTATTTAATAAGCCACAAGGTGCAACTTGGTTTTCCACCAGTAGTTAATGAAGACACGAACCAGGTGCACTTGAATTCGCTCTCTCTAACCTCTATATAAAGGTGGAAATGGACAGACCGACAGTGAAACCGAGCTATGACATTGTGGCAGTTGACTAGCTTTTCCTTGCTTGTTTTTTTTTTTTTTGCGAATTTCGTTGTCACTTTGTCACAAACTTATTATACCCTTGAACTCGTTAGATGCAGAGTATTTCACACAGTAAGTGGAGGAGCAGCTGCTGCACTTACTGCGAGTGCCAGCAGAACGCTGACTATGCTGGGCCAACACAAGTTTCTCATTTTCACATAAACAAAAAAGAACGTCGATGTTGATGAACGTTGGCCAAATCTTTGCGGATTTGCGCGACGTTCGTGCTGCGCGCGCGCGTAAACTCGACTGAAACGCGTCCACGACGTGCGCGACGCTAATAACAAGCCCCAGACAGACGTCAGTCGAGGGCGAAGCGACACCCACCCAAGCAGACAGACGGACGGACGGACGGAGGACGGAGTCGGCCCAACAGGTAGCTCTCGACAAGCTAGTGCAGAAGCTGCCACTGCCGTTTGGTTGGTAGCTGCTTTCATTGGAGCAGCCAAGCGACGCATCGCCAGCGGTGCGCCGTCGATTTCGCAAGCGGCGGCCGCATTTTGTGGCAGCTGCGGGGCAGACGGCAATCCGGGGGCGCCAACTGACAGCAAACGCGCATTTATGCAACACTTGCGGATGTTTAGAGCTCCTCCCTCCGCGAATCAAACTACAAACTTCTACTCAGCTCAGCTGCTGGCAACGAGTGCTAGTTATACCCACTATGCAAAAGGGTAATATGTAGAGTATTACAACCAAAATGCCAAACAGAAAGTGCAGAATAGATCAAGTTTGTTTTCGGAGATGCTTTGCTCTTAAGGTATTCAACAGTTGAGCACACTCGACTCGTAACTGTCTTACTTGTTTTCGTTTTTTCGGTTGGCAACTTTTGGCGCAGCTCCACATGAGATTCCCTACACTAGATATGCGGTTCGCTTCGCTGAAGTTCAATAGTGGCTCCTCCACCTCCACCTCCACTAAGACCCTCCTCCCTCACCTCAGCAGCCTCTCTACTATGTCTACCATGCCCTGCCCTTGTTCGATTGCCCATCTGATTGTTGTCGTTCTTGCATTGCAAGTGGCGTTTCACCTTGCTCATGTTCTTTTTTTTATGTTTTTTGTTTGCTACTTTGGGGGTAAAGATCAAGCCAGCGATTAAGAGGCAGGTCATGTCATTGAGCGTGAACTGTTCAGCAGATACCGCCTTGTAGATGGGAGATGCTATTCGAAAAAAACCATGTAGAAAGTGTTAGAGGAAGAGTAAAAGATTGTGGGTATTGATGATATTTTCTTTTGGGGAACCATGTAGAAAGTGTTAGAGGAAGAGTAAAAGATTGTGGGTATTGATGATATTTTCTTTTGGGGATATAATTCCGCTAGGCACACGATTCATATTTTTAAAGAAAAGTTGCTGAAAAGTTCTTTTGAAATCCTTTCCCCTAAAACTCCATTATTTAAGTTCTTTCTATCGTTCTGATTTAATTTATTTTAAATGTTGCTACTCTTACTTTCATTACTCTCATTTTCTTCACAAATACACTTTTATGAAAGAATAGTTTCTAAAGGAAATAGCACCTTAAGCATATACATATTTATATATATTCATCAAAGCGAGTGACTAAATAAGATTTAATAAAATACCTATGCATGAAACATAATATATGATTAGTGGATAAAATTGGTTGAAATCAATATAGAATACTTCACTTTTTTCTGACTAATTTTCCGAATGTAAATGTGCTATGTTAAAAGCTAAAGTTTCAATTTATTTGGATTCATTCGTTCACCTAAACAATTAGATAAAACTGTGCCAATTCTCCTTAAAAGTCCCAAATATACGAAAGGTTTGTCCGATGTGCTACACGCCTCATGGAGCAGTGCCCTGATCTTTAGACTATGCACAAAAGTATTTCTCCGCCCTGCCTTGGACATGCTCAATTTGCTGTGCTGCGACTCAAAGATGCGTGACAAAGCAAATGCTAATAAATGGTTAATACCCTGTAAGGGAAATTGAAGAGTGTGAGTGTGAGTGAGAGTGAGAGACAGAGAGAGAGAGAGAGAGAGATTTGTCATAGTTCACAGGGTATGCGCTCGTCGAGTCGCGTCGCGTCAAGTCGAGTGAAGCGACAAATTGTTGTCATTCAATTAGCTAACGTGACACGAGTCATTGAGCTGTCTGTCTGATTCCCATAGCGGTGCTTGAAGTGTGTGAACTTTACCCGCTGCTGATCTTGACACGCTGTGCACAATGTGGTCTTTGTCTTTGTCGGCAGAAGATGGCTGCATCTTCCACAGTTGCAAATGGGTCGCGTTGCAGCAGTTCCGCATTCCCTTTGTTCGCAAATGGCTGCTTTAATTTGTCACCTGCGCACATTTCATTGACATAATCGAGGCAAGTGCCAATAAATTGCATGTAATAGCCGAAAAGAGTGGCTCCTCAAAGCTGAGGAGCAGACAAGAGATGTTGCGGAGCAGTTGGAAGACATCATTAGTAACGCACCAGCTTGCGGTTGCCGCTTGGTTCCACGCGACGGCGCACAAAACGCAATGCAATTGTAGTTGGGAGTTGCGGTTGTTGTTGTCGTTGTCGTTGTTGTAGTTGTAGTTGGCAATTGGCACAAACGAAAGTGTCAAACAAGTCGCGCAATTCCCGTCCAGCTTTGTGTAGCGCCCCCTTCGCTCCCTTCGCTAATCCGCTTCTCTTCTGCAGTTACATTCAACCCAACTTAATTTACCATTTCGCTTTGTCTCTTGGCTCTCTTGCAGCTAATCTGCCAGGCACTGCGGTGGCACATCAACTGGTGGTCGCCATCCGGCAGAAGTGCACACCCGAGGAGGTGGCCAACATACTGAAGGAGATACCCAGCAGCGGCTACAGCGGCGAGGAGATGTCCGATGGCAGCTTCAATGCCCTTAAAATCGATGTATTTGTGCAGACGCTGCTCAATCTGGGCTCGAAATCGTTTTCGCACAGCTTTGCGGCCATTTCCAAATTCCATGTGGTGTTTCGTGCCTTGGCCGAAACGGAGGAGGCACAGATCTATATACTGCACAACATCTACGAGCTGTGGTCTTCGCATCAACAGATGATGGTGGTGCTTATCGATAAGCTGCTGAAGCTGCAAGTCGTTGACTGCTCGGCTGTGGCCACCTGGATATTTTCCAAGGAGATGACTGGTGAATTCACCAAAATGTATCTCTGGGAAATACTCCACTTGACCATCAAGAAGATGAACAAGCATGTCATCAAGCTAAGTGAGTGAAAGCCGCCTAATCCATCTGGCATTTCATTTATAAAAATAATGAATGCTCTTTCTTTTGTCTCAGACACCGAGCTGAGCGATGCCAAGGAGAAACTGTCCAAGGCTGACTCATCGTCCAGCGACACAGATGACGATACGCCGCACAAGCGCAAGAAACCCATCACGCATGCGGACAAACCATCCGAGGAGGTAACTTGTGTGTGATTATCAAACGTAACAACTATTCCAAATGCTGTAATCTTCATCGACAGGTTGTAGAGCGCATGGAGGAGAAACTGGAGGCAGCCAATGTGAATCAGAAGCGTCTGTTTCTCATTGTCTTCCAGCGCTTCATCATGATACTATCCGAGCATCTGCTACGCTCCGACACAGATGGCCGTGATCCGGACACCGATTGGTATCGCTGGACAATTGGCCGCCTTCAACAGGTTTTCCTCATGGTAAGCTAAGCTGTTGAATAAGTTATATCTATTCGCATGCTAATTGTTCTCGTTCTCTCGCCAGCATCACGAGCAGGTGCAAAAATACAGCAGCACACTGGAAACGCTGCTCTTCACCTCCGATCTGGACACACATATTCTTGAGGTGTTCCAGCAATTTGTCGCCCTGCGCGCTTAATTCCCTGGATGCAGGTCGAACATGCAGCAGATGGTGCAGATGAAGAGCAACAACAGTTTGAGAGTCACTTGGCAGTCTGCGCTTTAGTTCAGTTTTAAGATTTTAGTTTGTCCAATATTGCATACGTTATACAACATGCCACAATTCACACACACACACACACACAGAAACACAAGTACACAACAAAAACACACACACAAACAGCAGAACAACATCAAATGACAAATTTTATAATTTCATTTGTTAAACCAACAAAGGGCTAGAATTAAAGAAATAATGCAAAAATGCGAGTCAATCAGTCACTGTTTATTATTATATTAAAGACTGTATAAAATACAGACAGACGGGGAATTTGGGAGAGTGCTACAGTTTGAAAAATCCCGTGACAATTTGACTGTGGTCAATTATGCTTAGGTTCCACAGGTCATATGTGGAACGAATTTTACTATAGCATACTTCCAGGCTGAGACTCTTACATAAGTGCTGCATACTTACAGGCTGCGCTTGTTTCTGAAGTAACGACATTTCAATGAGTTTTGCTTGATATTTTATTCGCTCTCAGATCTCGGTAAATATATGTATGCATGTATATATAATGTTTATTTTTTTATTTTTTTTTTCTTTGATTTTTTTTTTTTTCTTTTTGCTTATGAAAAATATATTCGCCATGTTGTATTATTGATTTTTGGCACAGTGATTCTGTGGACAGAACGCGATGCACAGAATTTGGGGGGAGGGGGCGGTGGAATACATAAAATACTATAGTAAATTGCTAAAGTGATATTGTAGATTTGTATTCGTTTCCAGGTAGGGTCACTTGAACAGTTCCAGGTCGTCTCTTGCTATCTACGACGTGCGCGGCTGGCTGGGCACATATTTTTCCGATGGCTGATATTGCCACTGTGCGCAGATGGCCTCCTGCTCCGTTTGATTGTAGCCCGCTCTGCCGGAGAGATAGTGATAGAGAGAAAGAGAAAGGGAGAGAAGGTAAGCCTAGTTGATGCACGGCGACCTCGAGTGACAGTTGACTTAATTTATTGAACAAAAAAAACAAAAACAAAGTCTTATGATAAAAACATGCACATGCACATGCTTTGGGAACATATCTAATGACTAAAGATGACTAAGTGACTATGTGCTTGTGCTTGTGGTTGGCTTTGTGTTCTACATAACTACTAATACTAAATGGGACACAGTCTTTCCTTAACACTTCTCTCAGCTCCAACCATAGTCGTAGTCGTAGCTGTACCGTGGCCCGGGTCGCTGGTAATAATACCCCCCTCTGGAGCTAGGAGCAGGACCAGGACCAGGCTGACCTGGCGGCAGTTCACGACTGACAGGCGCATGCAGACTGTCCCAGATCAGGCGTGGACGCTGGACTACCTCGCGCAGAATGTTGACTGCCGCCAGACCGACGCTGGCCAACTTGACGCCAAAGCGACGTGCGTTGTGCTTGAGCGAGGGAGCGACGACGGGCTCGGGAAGCAGCGAACGACCTTGGGGGTGCGAGAGGATCTTGGAAATGAGATTATCGGCATGCGGTGGCACATAGAGATCGGCCTGCCGATATTCGGCTGGGCAATGGTTGGTCGCATAAAAGTAATCCTCGAACCTCTGGTGGGCCGAGCATGGACTGCGCTCCTGGAAGCACGTCACCTGCACCACGTTGTAAAAGATCGCGCCCAGCGTATTGGCCGTCTCCGTGTTGGCCGCCTGCAAGCAGCGTCGAAAGCGTGCATCACAATCGCAATGGGATCGTGTAAAGGTGCCGCGATTGCAGAGGCCACGCCGACAGTCGCCCACGTTAAGCACATCGGGACACATGTCGTGCTCGCGACAACAGCGATCCTCACGCACATGCTGACCCAGATCATCATAATTGACCGCCGAGGTGCCGGGACCGCACCACTTGGTGCCCGGATAGATGAAGCCCAGGCCGCCACGGAATTCATGACCATAGGATCCTTGCCGACGACAAACCTCCTCCAGTTCGACAACGGACTCGCGCGGAACCTGGCGTATGCGACGAGGATCGGATTGCAGCAGCATGCGTTGAATGTCCCCGCTAGAGAATAGAAAAACGATAAATTATTAGCGAGGTGTGCTTGGAAGTTTCGTTGTTAGTTGAACTCACCGATCCGTGTGCATTTTGCAGAAGGGATGACGCGATGACAGCTCCACCATCATGGTCATGGTCATATCGGAGATGAGTACCGCGGAGCCAATGCTCGACGGAAGCGTCTGACTGAGCAGCAGCGCCAGCAGTAGCGTCTTTAGCGCCAGTGCCATCGTGGAACGAGGGCGAGAGCACGACAGAGTTCTTCACTGCTGTAGAGAAAGAGAGAGAGAGAGAGAGAGAGAGAAAGAGTGTGTGTGTAAGAATTGATATTCATCATTGAGCTTGAAGATGCGAGATGCTGTTGAAGGACTGACGAACCAAATGTGGGCCATCATTAGCACAGCGTCACAGCGCACAGTTAATTAACAGCTGAATAGCGCCGTCGTCGCCATAGCTCACCCGCATCTTTGAATTTAGCATTTCTATGGCGCACAGTTGACCTCTGCTATGGCATCATGATGACACACTGGGCCGCAGGTCGGCGAAAAGTGCGTCAAATGTAATACGCAGCTGAGATGCAAGACACAAAACGAAGCGAGAAACTTGCGCCACTGTAAGCGATGAGCGGCGCCAAAACGCCAAATGTGGCGATCAAAACAAAGTCAATGAAAAGAAATAACAAAACAGTTTGCAAAAAAAAAAGGCAAAGGCGTTGATAGCAACAACAAAAGCAGCATCAGCAGCAGCAACAACAACTATGAATGCAAAACGGAAACTAATTACGATAGCTTTAACCCTAGACCGGTGATTTTATTTCTACAAGTTTATGGAAGGTTTCCATAGAGAAAGAGTATGTACGTATGTATATATTTACATTCAGAAATGTTGAACATATTGATAGACTGATCATATACGCATACACATTTCCCTCAATATCAATGTCAATGTTGGTCGTTTCCTCTCTAGGGTTAAAACGAGGGGAAGTGAGGAAGCAGGGAGCGCAGTCTGATGGATGCGCAGCAACGCGCAGAAGTGTGTGCCATAATTAAGTATTTGTCTGTTACCAATTCTTTATGGCCAACTGCTCGATTACCCAATTCAGCGAGTAAATTAGCAAAAGGTGAAGGTTTGAGCGCACCTCATGCTACGCCCCCGTCCACGCCCCTTGCATTAATTAGGAAAACAACGCGGGTGGCAAATGGCCACAGCCCAAAAATGTCAACAGCAACTGTGCTGTGTTTGATCATCGAATACAACAGTTATACTCAGCAATACTCTGCCGCGCAGAGCAGCAATCAACAACTCAACAGGTTGTTTGCTACCTTTGTTGCTCTTCTTCTTTGCCCCATAAAATTCTACGCTTTCGCCTATATCACGGATGCTGTAAGAGTAGGCGAGACAACGCGCTTGCGCAACTAGCGCAATCATGGTGTAATAATATAAGGTGGCAACATTTTAATATAACTGTGTGTATGTGTGTGTGTGTGGGGCAACGAGATGGCAAGGCTGGCTGGTCATTTGTTTCACAATTGGAAATTGATAAACAAAACAAACAAACGAATTTTGCACACCACGAATTCTTTCAAGGGCAAGTAGTAACTGCATGACTGTGCAATATTTGCAAGTGTGTTGTAAAAGCGAAAGAATTAATGCAACAATAATATTTTATTACTTTGCGATTTCACATTGTTAATTAAGTATTTTGTATGTTTGTATATAAAATCGCTTGCTGCATTTCCATTTGGAGTAGTTAAATAATTGGCAGCACTTTCAGCATTGGGTTCAGTGCTGCCAATCAAGTGAAAAACGCTTTATTTGAATATCTATTTAGCAGTTGGATGAAACCGTGTGCTCAATTACAACTTAATAAGCAGTTTGGCCAACAAGAACATGGCTAACTGAATGCGAGTTTCGCAAAGAATGGCAACAACATTGTTGGCCTTGACAGAAACATAATTGTAATTGAAATTTAGCGGTTAACTGGCAAAATTTAGAGTATTTTGGGTGCGAACAAGTTTGGCATCCACTTGAAAAGTTATTTTCTGTTATGTTTTTTCAGTTATTTTTAGTTATGACAGCGACTTTGGCATTTTTGTTGCTTTGATGTTGTTGGTTTATTGAATGGGCACAAATCAATTTTTTATTTTTCATTTTTTCAGTTGTTTTTTATTTGAATCTTTTTTTTTTTTGTTTTGGGCTTCTCAGGTAAACATCAGAAATGCCATTGAAGTGCAAGTTTTGGAATCACTTCATAAACAAACAGTTCTCTCACTCAGTTTCAGTGTCACTTGGAGTTTCTTTTCATTATTGTTGTTGTTGGGAGGGACGTGGAATTCCAAGGCGTAAACTTGGTACATTTAACGTCGCAAGTGTCGCAAATGAAAATAATTAATGATGGCATTTTGAGAGCTGCTTATTATAAGTATTATAAATATATTATTTACGAGCATGTTCATGCTCTCATTGCATTGTGTTATACAAGCCGCAACATGACATATGATAGAGGGCAGGTCGAACCGTATAGATACAATCGCCGATCGTCGATCGCGGATTGTTAAACAAGTGTCGGGTCGTTGTCGGTTGTCGGTTGTCGGATCTTGTGGGGGCGATCAATCCAACCAACTATAGATTGACAGACAGGGAGACAATGCAGCGATCAATCTTAATTCGCAAGTTGTCAGTGGCAATTTCCGAATTGATCGAGATCGTGATCTGCAGCTATATCTAAACATATGTATACGTATATTAGTTGAATGTTATTCTCTACGGATCTGACCGTTGAACTGTCTGACGATCTCCATTTGCGTCTGCGTCTCCGTCTCCGTCTCTGTCTCCATCTCCGTCTGCAACTGCGTCTCGCAGAGCGTTCGCATAATTTTCAATGTCAATGCTTTTTAATTTGATGGCATAAATAGGCATCAAGCCGGCGGTTTGGCTCGATCTTGTCTAGCCATAGACATGGCTTTGTCTTCTCATTGTTTGCAGAAAGAAAACAAAAACCAAAACGAAAACGAAAACGAAAACCGAAACGAAAATGAAAACAAAATCAAATAACATTTTGAATCGATTTTTGGATAGCATACGATTGTGACTGCGACTGCGACTGTGATTGTGATTGTGATTGTCATTGTATTATTAGGCATTTGGCTTTGATTTTGGCTCCGGAGTACGTCAAGTACAATGACCGCGGCGCCAAAGTGTCAAGAGATCTACATACATAATGTTGTATACATAATAAATACGAGTTGTACTGTTTTTCAATCCATACCAGTTGATACTGTTCAGTTAAACGGCGACTTAACGAGTCAGTCAGTTACTTTAATCGCTTTGGGCTGGGGTCAGGCTATAGGCCATGCCCCAATCTGTTTAATCCGCGTGTAACTCGCATTTATGGCCCACAAAGCTGTAAGCTACTGTTAGCCCTCAATAAACTTGTTCAGCTTGCAATTAAATGCTACAAGAGCAGCCAAAAACAAAGACAGAGAGAGGGATAGAGATGAAGAGATGGCGAGGGGTCGTTTGAGGTCGCGGGGCATTGGAATAGGCGTGTCGTTTGGATCATCAATCAAAGCAAACGCAGCTACTGTTGTTGCTCCTTAACCAAACCAAGCCAATCTAAAAACATACAAGATACCATAAACAAAACCAATCTCAAAGTGCCGAACAGCAAATACTCTCTCTCCATTTACAATATCTTTACAAACAAGTTCCATCAAAATTGAACAAACTGAATCTGTTTGTGGTTGAATGCAAATTATGAAAATAAACTCTGCAAGGGTATAACAACTAAGAAAACTACAATCAAATATGCTTGACTTTGAGATACCACACATTCATTTTTCTAGGAATACAGCGATTCACACTACTGTTCTGATTATGTGCGAATTTTTTATTTGCCGGAAATGTCGCGAAATTACAAAGAAGACAGTAATACCTAAAGAAGTGTTATTACTAAATTAAGTGTCACTCACTCTTATAGTCTTTGAGATCTAGTTGTGCAGACAGACGGACAGACAGACGGACAGACAGACAGACGGACAGACAGACGGACAGGCAGACGAAGGAGCTTTATCATGTCGGTTATGGATACTTTTTACTAAGTTATAATACCCTGAAGTTGTATGAGTAGCGGGTACAAAAACTCGATAGCTGACCTCCTCCCTCCCCTCTTCTACTGCCCCCCTAACTTGACTGTCTGTCTGTCCGTCCGTCCGTCCGTCTGTCTGTCCCTAGCTCTGCATCTGCCTTACCCTTCACTTGCCTTCAGCCGTGCGAAGCGCATTGTAACAGGTTTTTATTTTATTTATTATTAAAGCTGTTGTTGTTGCTGCTGCTGCTGCTGTTTTTGATACATTGTTATTGTTATTGTTATTGCTGCTCCCCTTGCATTGTGAGTGTCTCGAGATTCTGAGCCACACATCATACTACATTAAAAACAAACAAGACACAAAACTGGAAAACATCATAAAAATTATAAATTAAAAGCAGCAAGAAGCTAGCCGCCAAGCCCGCCTCCCTGTCCCCATCCATCTACCATCTACCACCACCATCACTGGCAAGCAGCAATGACAACTTGAAGAGCTGGCCGACATCCAATTTGTAGCCAGTTACCAAGTTGTTACCTTTCGGACGTGTAATTGCGCCGACAAACCGACCGCTTGTCTCACAAAGCGATCTTAATCGCCTTCTCAAAGGCCACACAAAGGCCCTACGTGCTCTGCTCTAACTTTAACTGCAACTTCAACTCGAACTCCAGCTTCAACTTCAAGTCCAAGTCCAAGTCCAGCTTCATAGTCGGTTAAGTCCTTGTCCGCAAAAGACAAACGTAAAACCAGAAATCGAAAACAGCACAAAATGGGGTCAAGTTGAAGAGCAGCTGTCTTCAAAGAGAGGGGAGAGCGGGAGAGTGGAAAGCTGAAGAGTTGCAGACTTGGAGACTTGGAGAGTCGGGAAGTGGAACAGAGCCTCGGCTTTGTAATGGACAATGGCATTGACTGTGGCGGTCACTGAACGTGTCGCACTGCGAAGGTCAAATGAGATCTTAACTAAAAACCTTAAGACAAAACCCAAGCACAGTGCAACTCGCTGCACTTTGCCCCACTCTTGATTGTGGGTGCTGTCAACTGTTTTAAAGGTCAATTTCAGATCTTCAATTGATAGAAACTACACTTAGCAGAGGTAATACTTTATAGTATTAAATGACAATCGAAGATAGCCTTAGAATATGTTTATCACAAAAATTATATTCCAAAATATGTCAGAGATTTTTGTTGTCGTTTCGACATTTCGATTTCATTGCTGCGCTAATTGTCAGCATTGTCATTGTCATTCGGAAGTGAGGATACAAAGAGGCCTTATGTCAACTCGAAGTCTTCAGTGATTGTCCAACTCGCAGAACTTGCAAGTTGGTTGGTAACGGGCGTGTCGCGGCCTTCTCCTTAGCTGTGCTAATCACTGAGTAAATTTCACAACTTGCCGAGAAGTCATGCAGATTTAACAAACGCCAATTCTCAGTGTATATCTGTCCGTCTGCCTGTCTGCCCGTCCGTCTTCGTGTCAGGTGTGAACACATGCGAATTGTGCGAGAATTACTCAAAAGCCAGGTCAAACTTGAGACTCGAGGCCAAGCTTATCGTTCATTCAAATATTTAATATTTGATTTGTCTAACTCACGATGACAAGAGTTCTACCTGTCTATCTTTTGGTTAGAGCCATTGCGCTCATACTCAAGGGAGCGGTCTAACTTGTAAGTAGTTGTTATTAAAATGTTTTTTTTTTTTTTTTTTTTTTCAGCAAACTTTGTCCATTTTATTATTGCAATTCTTGTAAAATCATCTTTGCAACTGTTTTCGGTTCAAGGATTTGCAATATTACCTATGACATTTAATTTTCATTTAATCTTAATATGCAAAAACAAAAAAAAATAATTCGGTTGACAAATGTATGTATTATAT
This sequence comes from Drosophila kohkoa, assembly GCA_019972355.1. Classification (NCBI taxonomy): domain Eukaryota; kingdom Metazoa; phylum Arthropoda; class Insecta; order Diptera; family Drosophilidae; genus Drosophila; species Drosophila kohkoa. The sequence continues at coordinate 1,521,021 of BJEL01000077.1, forward strand.
AGTATGTACTAGATCTATTATTTTCAAATTTGTTCTTCGAAGTTTTCATAACAAGTTTAATGCATTTTCTAAAAACAAAAATAAACTATTTGTATTGATGAGTAATTTTTTTCGTTTTTCTTTCCTAATTTATTATTTTCTTATCTTAACGGTCTTTTGTAAGAGAATGAAAGTATAAAGCTCTGTTTATGATTGCTTTCATGGGTTACACTTTTTGTATGCAGGCAGAGCCAGCTTATTCTGACATTTTATGGGCTACACTTTTTTCTATGCAAAGTTATGCTTAGATTTTTTGCCTATTGTCGCACTTTATATTAAATTGCCTTTTCTTTAATAGCTTTGTCAGTTTCGCTTTATCATTAAGTGCAATTTATTGTGGTCAGTTCAATTGCACAATGCGAATTGCTTTTGTTTAATTGTTTGTTATTTGTGTTTGTATAGAATCGAACCGCAGTTGTTCAATTGCCAGTTCAACCGTTTTTTGTTTCCTTTATACTTTCACTTTCGTTGCGAGCGAGGACGAAATATTTCTATTCTACTTTCCACTTACATCGCAATTGGCCCCACTCACACACACACACACAGACACACACACACGCAGACACTCAAGCACAGTAACCGTCGCATTCACACCCGCCTGCCGCTCAAGGCTGTCGCCAACAACAGCAACAACACCTCTTGACATTTGGTTCGACACCGACTCGTGCTCTCTCTGTTGCTCTCGCGCTGCTTTCACTAGCACAAACGCCTGCTGTTTCATTCTGTCGCATTAAGCTTGTTGTTGTGGCCTTCAGTCCTCGTGCGTAATGACCTTCAAAAGGCAGTCAGAGGCAACAGCGAAACAGCAGCAGCCGCAGTCGCAGCAGCAGCAGCTGTGGCAGGCCGCGGCAAGGACACGAAAGCCACGAAACCACGTGCCAGGTTCACAAAGTCGCACACAGAAACAAAAAATGCAGAAAATAATAATGAAACACTCCTGGGAAGAAACACACACACATACGTTCACACTCATTTGTATATTCCGGCATTAACGGTTTCACGATTGTAGGTTAATTAACCGTTGCCCGGTTCCGTTTACCTGCGATTAGTTAAACGTTATCCCCTCTGGATTTGCGTGTTGTTGTTAACGCGAGTGATTCTAGCGGCGCGTAGCAGAACTACGTAAGAGCAGGATATGTGATTTAAATGTGATGCGTTTCCTCTGCAGCTGTTGCCGACGATGCTCACAACAAAACATTTCCGCAACGCGTTTGCGGCGCGACTGAACTTGATTCTGGCGCGCTAAGCGCTGTTAAACTTGGACTTGGCCAAATTGAAAAGCAACCGTCGATAGCAGCAACGGCTACAACAACGCGCGCGCACACACACACACAAACACATCCGATATGCAGAAGCAGACGCGGCTAGAAGCTTGTCTGCGCAGGGGGGCACAAGCGGGGGCGGCTGTCTAGCTGACTGCGTGCTTGTTTCTGTGTATATGCGCGTGTGTGTGTGTGTGCGTGTGTATGTCGGGTCCATCGGAAGCTGCAGCTTGCCTACCTACCTACAAAGCCGAAAATGCCAAGCGCTGTTAATTGCATTTACACAACTAAAAGCTTTACGGGAGCTTTTCAACATTTTTGCAAAAGTTTCGCAAAAACACTAAGAGTCGGCTTAGCAAAGCTAGCAACCATACTGTGGATGCCAAGTGTGTATGGTTCGTGTCTTTGCTTTGATTACAGTTACAAAACAACTTACATATGAAACTACATGCAAAAAGAAACCAATCGGATACATTAAAAATTACTCAGAGCACTCACACAAGAACAGTCAGTTTCTCGTTTCTACTTCCTATTCTATTCTTTGGGTTGTTCCGGGACGGTTTCCACTGAAGCCTTTTTTCGCAGGCCATTTAGGAAAACGCTCTTTGTTCTTCAGTTGCGAAAATATCGAACATAAAGATTGGATCATTATAATATCCTTAAAAAGGTAAAAGTATTTATTACCTAATTTGACTGTTTGTAGTAGAAGCATAGTATTTCAGCCTTACTTCCTATAATCATCAAAACCGCCGAATTTACGCCATTGGAAGGACGATCGTGATGTCCTTTGACACAAGGGTAGCTCGGATCAATACAAATCGATTAATGTAACAAAAAGGACCAATGTCCTGCAGACAGCGAAGTTACAAGTTCTTTTTTTGTAATTATAGAAAAGAGCATGTACATATCTCGGCTCGCATCCTGTCCAGTCCTTGCGAGTTCTGTCTCAATCAAAGAACTTTGATGATGACTATCATCCTGTCGATGAACTTTGAAATCGTCCTTATAGTTTTGAAAATATCGTGGTGGTCGCATTTTTCTTGGGAATTAAAAATTAAAAGTATTAGATCCTTAGGCGATCCCATATTTTGTGATGCCCTTCCATAGAATTGGTCCTTTCGATCTTACCAATATGTATCCTTTGAAAATGCGGCAGGATAGGGCCGAAATATAGCTAGTTTTCGAAAAAGAACTTTCGTTGCACCCTCAAAGTATGCTATAAAAATGAAATTTTTGTAGCTCCAATTTCAAATTTGAAATTTTAAAGCATTCGAAAAGAGAATTTCCGTTAAATTTAAAAAATAAGCAGCGAATAATATGGCATCCAACCACTTGCTGCTGATTTATGTTCGCCTGGTATTTTAAATAATAAATTATCTCGAATAATTACAGTAACAATTTATAATGATGTTATTGTTGTTGTCGTCCAGTCGATGTCACTGCGAACTGCAGAAAAGTCCCAGCTCACACGCTGAAATACCAGGCGAACATAAATCAGCAGCAGGCAGAAATACAGCAAGTCACTTGCTCAAATAGTGGCGCCATCTATCGTAATGACTATGTAAATTGGTGCATCCCCAAAGTATGCTACAAAAAAGTGGAGATTGCCATCAATTAAAAATGTTAAAGCAACTGACAGAGAATTCAAAAAAATTTTTATTATTATTCTATTTTTTTTGCCATCTCTACCAAATCCTTTAAAATCTTGGCAGGACTTTCCTTTTTAAACGGGTAATAAATTCTATCGATTGACATTCAAGGATTTCAAGAATTTTCCTATTAAATTTACATTTTTTCAAAAGGAGGATTGTGTTGTTCTTTGGCTTGAATATTGCTCTATCCAATACGATCCGATTCAAATACTAAGAAGGACAAAAGTATGTATATATATATCTGGAGAATAGCTAATATTTCGACTACATCCTTATTGATCTTATGTCAATATCTTTTCTTAAAGTCTATAATCACGCCAAAGGACATTCAAATCACCACTTCAGGTCGCCTTACATTTGGGCCACATTTAAAAGCCACAATTAAGAAATGTAACCTAAGGATCCAGCAACTGCGTTGGCTTATTCAAAGACGAAGCACTTTGCCGCTAAGATGCAAAAGGGCAGTGTATGCGCATTGCATCCAGCCAATTTGGCTCTATGGCATCCAGATTTGGGGGATCGCAGCCAAATCCAATTATAAACGAATTCAGGTGTTGCAGAATCGGATACTACGCAACATAACAGACTGTCCTTGGTTCGTGCGTGGCACAACGCTTCATAGAGACTTGAAGCTACATACTGTAGAAGAACAGATTGGGAGACACACAAGCCGTTATAGCGATAAACTTAGAAGACACCGCAGCCTACTAGCCAGGAAGTTACTTCCAGCGAGACCATTAAGGCGTCTTAAACGGCAAGGCTTTGCCAAAACAATTAGGTGCCAATAACGCTGATACATATGTATATAATCCTCATATTTGTGTTGAGGTTTGGTTTATTTTTATATATTTGATACTCCTGTGATGTTAAGGTACTTTAAATTTGCTGTACAGATTCTTCACTTAATAAATAAAATGAAAAAAAAAAAAAACCACTTCAGGAGAATTACAAGTTTTGGATCCTTAGGTTACTCCCATATTTTAGTGATGACGAACGATAGAGTTTATCTTAACAATGTTTGTCCTTTGAAAATGCGGCAGGATATGGCCAAGATATAGCTAGTTTTCGAAAAAAAAAACTCGTCCTCAAAGTATGCTATAAAAAATGAGCTTTTTGTAGCGCCAATTTAAAATTTGAAAGCCACCGAAAAAAAGCATACCCGTCAAATTATGAAAATAACGAACTATCTTGATTGAATTTTTAATACACTTTCTGCTTATTTATGTTAGCCTGGTATTTCAAGTAATAATTTGAGACTTTTTATGCGTTCGAGACTTAGAATTGGAGTCAGTCTGTGTCTAAGAGTGTCTAAGAGTGTGCTACGATAATGGCAAATTTCGGCTGTTGTTAGTCATAAAGAATTTGAAGAACTGTGGATGCCAAGACTTCGCTAAGCCTAAAAATGTGCCACGTCAAGCGTAATTTGAGATCGATAGGTCTTTAAAGATGCATCTTTTTAAAATATTAAATCAGTCAAGTAGCTTTGAAATTGTATAAATTTATTATATATTATATGTGTACATACAAAAAAAAAAAAAAAAAAACAAATAGAATATATTGCATTTGCAAATAATAAGATCTTAGGAGCTAAGTACAAAAAAATAATTGAGTTATTTTTAGTACACAAAGAAAAAAATTGTGTTCAATTAAGCTTATGCGATCATGTGATAAACTTAGCTAAATTAAACCGTTTTCAGTTCTGGTTCTTAGCTCTAAAGCTAACATTAGATTATGGTAAATATAATGCAGTATAAGTATCTGCTAAATAATCACTATACATTACTTAAAAGATATACAAATTTTTGGGTTATTGCAGAGTAGGAGCGTGAGAGCGTGACTAAAATGTTAGCTTTGTATCGTGTATCATTGCATTGGCTTACCAATTAATTTTGCCCGCCCAAACCTTAAGACTTGTAGTAGTAGTAGATGAACATATTTTCACAATGCTAACATAAATTTAGTAAATATGGTTAGTGAAACACACGCACACACATTACATGTAGATGAGATGATGAGAGTGCATAGTTATTAGCCCCAGGTTATCGATCGATTGATTGATTGGTTGATTGATTGGTTGCTTGCTTGCTTAGTAGCTGTTTACCTTTGGCGCCTCGCTCAGTCAAAGTATGATTGGTGTGTGTCCCCCCACCCGACCCGACGCGTCGTCTACCTGATGTTGGCAAACAGATTGAGAACCGATTTGTTCTCCTTCTGGCTGCGCGCCTTACTAAACACATTCCAAAAGCGCAACGTCTCATCGCCAGCGCCCGTAACAATCGCCTCGCCATCCGGACTGAGCGCCAAATAGAGTACACGATACGAGTGGCCAGTTAGTTTGGCCACCTGCGTCAGCGACGGGTATTTCCACACGAGTATCTGATTCTGCGAGTATCCATGTGTGGAGACCAGCTCCGATGAGTGCTTCGACCAGGCCAAATTGCACACCTGCGAACCAGTGTCCACGCACTGCATGGGCTGACCCGTCAGCGTGTTCCAGAAGCGTATGCAACGATCGGCAGTGCCGCCGCCGCTGGCCAGCAGTCCATGGTGGTGCGGTGACCAAGCAATTGCTTTCACTGCCGCCATATGTTCCGTATACGATTGCACCGGATTTACCGAGTGCTGATTCCACACGTATAAACGATTGTCGTTGCCACCGCTGGCCAAATACTGATTGTCCGGCGACCATTTGAGGCCGCAAACCTCTTGACGATGGCCGGCCAGACGTCGCTCCGACTGCAGTTGAGGTGTGCGAGTGTCGCGCTGAATAATCCAACGATCTCTCGATCCACTCGACAGAATGTCACTGTTCCAGGCCAAAGCACCCACGCGTGCCGAATGCCCATTGAGTTTGTTGATCTGTTGGTGTGAGAGAAGTGAGAATTAACGACATGTTCTTCAGCATTGTATAGAAGAAGTCGCGCACTCACCTGCTTGTTGGCTGCCACATCCCAGACGGTGACGTAGCCATGGTGTGTGCCCACGGCAACAGTGTTGCCACGTTCGTTCCATGACACGGATGTCACTGTATTCGAATCGGGACTGAGATCGCACAAGCGGGTTACCTGTTTACATTACGAGACGGAGAATGAGTTACAGTTGAAAGTAGTTGTTTGCTCGATCGTTGCTCGAGTTGTTTACACTCACCTGACTGGTGCACGCGCTCCAGAGATATACACAACTGCCGAGGCCAACGGCGAGCACATTCTGCGACGACCAATCAACCAGATTGAGATAGAAGTCATCCTGCAGTTCGGGCGCATCGAGCACTTTGAATGGTATTCGCGAAATCTTGCGCGTCGCTTTGCGCGGCGATCGCAGCAGCTTCTGGCTCTTGGCGCTCACCGGCGACAGCGAGTACGGGCATTCCCCATTGTAGTCCTGCAAATATGGGAGTAGAAGAAACACGTCAAGTCATATATCAATTAGTTTGCTCTGGTTAAGTCGACCAAATTGCCAAAGCAAAGCGGCGAGCTTTGTTTGCGCGTCGCGTACTTGGCTCGCCAATTAACGCCACGGTGCTAAAAGCGGCGACCGCGTCCGCAATCGCATTCCCCTTGCCTCTACCCCCCCTGCCGCCTCTAACTTCCACACGCACTCTAAGCAATTCTTCAACGCTTCTCTGGCATAGAAAATGCGTAAAACAGAAGTGTGTTAAGCGTATGCGCCTCCTCCTCCTTCTCCTTCTCTCGCCCTTCCGCATTTCCCCTGTGCCATGCATCGCTGCCTTACGCAATCGACGCAATTACGAATGCGTGGGCCGAGCCAAGAGGCATCCACGCACTGAAGCCAAGCCGTTGTTGTAGCTGCCTCTGCGTGCCTGCGTGCCCAACTACTGTCCAACACAATTCCCATGCAAAATGTTAGACCTTCAATTGAAGTAGGCTTCAAGATAATAACGCAATAGATACTTTTCGATATACGCAACTAGAGACTACAAATAGATACAGTAGTTGCATCTATAGATAAGACGGAGCTGTAGATACAGCAGATTATATAAGGACTGACACTTTTGTATGTTAAGATCTCTAATTACTTTATTACTACTTCACATTGTGATTCAAAAGAAAGCTTTGAGAATACAGCAAGCATTGAACCAAAAGATACTTTTGGTAGCTTAATTAGACGATCCCAACTATCCGTACATCTGTTTATCTAATTACTATAATGTGTGACTAGTTGACTAATTCGTTTGCCACTTGCAACTGGCTCAGATTTGTCATCGCAGTGCTTTGCTTTGCTTTGCTTTGGTCAGTCAGAATCAGTGTCTGGGTCTCGAGGTTCTGGGATCTGTCTGTCCACACCCCATTTTCGATTCTGATTCAGCAGGCAAACATCCCGACAAACAGACAAGCAACGCACTGATCGCAGCAGTTCACATTTGTATTTGTATTTCATTTTTATTTAATGTTTGCTCGCGATAAGATTGCCTGGGATATGGATAAGCAGCAGCAGCAGCAGCAGGAGGAGGAGTTGGAGGCGGAATGAGTCTGGGTCAACCCACTTGACGCTTGGCTCCGTGTGCGCTTTTAATTCCGCTGGCAAATTAAAATTTAATTCAATTAACAAGCGCGTGCAGAGCGAGTACTTGGAACGTTAATAACATTGACCAGAGAGTTAAGTCTCTCAAATTGCGTGACGCAGTCGCAGTTGAGTGGAAGAGGGAAGAGGGGAATAGAGATGTGTGTGTTCTATGGCTCACTTTGCACTTTGGGCCAGCAAATTTAATGGTTCAACTCAACTCGAGTTGGCTCCGTTTTTTGTTTCTGCTGCTTTCTGGGAATACCGTCACACACATGTGGCACTTAAATAGCTCTGGAGCTCTGAAGCTCTGTGGTCAGTCTGTTGCGAGTGTGTTGTGTTATGGGATTGCCTCTGTGGGCCCATAAAGCGTACAAGCAACTGCCATTAAATTTAAATGCTTTTCGATGCCAAGTGCGGATGCCAACCACGTGTGTGTATGTGCGAGTGTGTGTGTGTGAATGTGTACCAAGCTATGCCTATTAGAAATTCAATTCAACAACCAACAACTACACATCTCGCAGCGACTGTTAGAGAGCGAGACAGAGAGCATTGAAACTCCGCTACAAATCAAGTTCAAATCCACTGCCAACAAATTCACGTTGTCTTTCTTTCGATTAAATCTCTCTTTCTCAGTGGCTGGCTTGTCCGCTTGTTGAGTCCGTTGCTATGTTGTCTGTCCGGCTGTAGTTGTTGTCATTCGAAATTGTCATCAGTCAACAGTCATCATCAGTTGTTGTCTTTGTTGTTGGTTGTCTACCCTTTGCACTCTGCTTGTCTTTGTGCCAAAAAATTGTCTGTCAAGTCGCAACATAATCAAGTTCTTTCACATCTACGCAATTCTGCGAAGCACATGCTCTCTAGAAGAGCAACGCCAAAGCTATCGATAGTATGCAACTACTATCGAACATCGAAGAAAACGACTATCGAGTGTTTGAGTTAATAATCATTTCTCTGAACATTCTTCGAAATATGTTTAAATGAGAATTGAAACGAAGTTGATATGCAAAAAAAATTAGGGAATCTATGAAGTTCAAGGAAAACTCACTCCAAGTTCAGTTAATGTTTTCTTATCTTTGTATTGCTTTTCCCCTTCGAATACCTTCCGTTTTAGCCAGCCCAAACATTTTAAGATCATTGGCCATATCATCAACTTCATTTCAATTCTCATTAAAACAATAAATATTTGACAAATTTTAACACAAGTAAGCGTGTACGTTCAAATATAAATTGGAAGCACAATGTTGGTATTTAATTCATTGTTCCTCATTTTCATCAGACTTTTTTGAAAACTTTATCGCTTATCAACTTTATATGCTGATCTGTAGTTATATATTCAATGTCATACTATTCCCTAATGTTATGTATATTATAAATTATAAAAAGCTGTATAGGCAGATCTGACGTTTAAATACTGTATTACATTTCTAGCTAAACAAATGCGTATAAAAACTATCGATCGCTTTGTTAAGCCAACTGCCAGTCGTGAGTACAGTCACCGCTATTCATTAAGTGCTCGTGCTGAGTGATCTACGATTGTCTCTGCACAGCAAAATGGCGACGAAGCTGAAAAGCTTGAGGAAAGCTGTCGCAACAAAGCTACAAATCAAGCTCAGTTTGGCAATTGAATGGCGCAAAGAAATGGCAAAGTCATTGGCCAAGTTGCCGGCCGGCAATTGTTGTTGTTGTTGTTATTGCTGTTGTTGTTATTATTATCCCATTGGGGGCGGAGCTCAAAAGACAGCTTATAAATTAAACAAACAAACAACCAACCAGCGGCAGTAAAGCAAAAGGAGCACAAGAGGGGAAAGGGAGAGGAGAGAGCGAGAGGCGACGAGTGAGAATGTTAATGATCACGATAATGGGAAAGCGAATGAGCATGCGAATGGGATATGGATATGGATATGGATATAATATGAGCAAAAATCCAAGCATGAATGCTCTCGAATGTGAGTTTGAACCTGTCGCGACGAAACTCTTTGCATTGCTTACTGCTTGCTGCTTAGTTAATCACTGAATCACTGTGGCCAAGTAGTCAAGTAGTCAAGTGGCCAAATGGTTAAATGGCCAACTGGTCAAGTGGCTTTCAGCGTGGCTAAGAGTTCAAGTTAATGCGATGCTAATGCCACAAGTCTGCTGCATAAATTAATATCAATAATAATAAAAATAATACAATAAACAAGCAAACAAACCAAAGTCGGAAAGACGCGGACAGCCAAAAATAGCTGAGAAGCGACCCAAGAGCATTGTATTTGTATAATTCTTTAATGGGTATTCCAAATGGCCCCCAACAGGTGCACGATCGGACTATGAAAGCGAAACGACAACACGATAACGATGTCTTCTTTTTGGCTTATGATTAAAGGCTAGACACACAATTTTAGAGAGTGTGAGAAACACTCACAATGAACTATATATGAGAGAGAGAGTGAGAGAGAAAGCTGCGCCTACCTCTAAATGCAATATATAACAATCGTCTACTCATTGATCATTCATGCTTCCATGCCGCTGACTGACTCATTTAAAAGCACCTCTCACACTCCAACTCACACTCACACAACGAATATATTGGCCAGGTAAATGCATTTGCGATTCATAAATCTTCAAAGTGCTCCAATAAATTTGAAACGCACAACTTTTGAGGCGTCTCTGTGCTTCAGACTAGAACTTGATTATTTATATTTGAATAATGCTTCATATTGTGCAGTAGACTTCGTCGATTTAAAAGCTAAATATGAGTCATGTGTGTTGAAATACTTTGATATTAATTTATTCTTTATATACTGATTTATTTAGTAGTACCTTAATTACACATATTGATGATGCCTCACACCTATGTGGTTGAGTTCATTAATATGCATTTCAAACTGAGATGTTGTGGTATTTTCTTAAAAATAAAAAAGTAAAAAAGCTACATTCATGTATACTCGTATATACTGAAGAAAATACTGAAGTATACCGAGGATTATATTTGGTATATCCATATATCATAGGTCTACATTCGAAATATACCACAGTGTACAAAATATACCAAATTGTCAACCAAAGCAGCCATTCTCCCCTTAGCAAATTATTTCTAAATAAATTCTACACTTTTTCTACCGGTTTGCTAGAGTCACTAAATTGTTTCAGTAGGGTAGAAGGGTATTATATTGGGTATATTATTGCTTTGGTTGAAAATCTGGTATATTAGGCACTCTATGGCATATTTTGAAAGTGGTACTATGTTATATATCCCACATATAGCCTTTAGTATTTTTACAGTACAAAGTATTATAGCTTGGAAATCTCTTCAATTTGCTATTATTATATCTCTATCTATCTATCTACTTAATTTTCTATTATTATATTCGAGTTAGAGTTGGCAACTTTAATAATCTTTAATAATAAAAATTTGTTGACAATCTATTCTTAACACAAATCAACTGTAGCTTGATGCTGAGATTTCTTTCTTCTACGTGTTGAGTCGTCAGCATACAGCTGTCAATTTCCATATTTATCAGATGAAGTATATCAGAAAAATATAGCGATTTCTTCTTAGTATTTAGCGTGGTCAAACCTCACGTCAAGCTGCCATCAAAACACGTTAAATATGTGCGAATTTTGCGACTGAATGCGAGTCGAAAGATCTTCAGTGGCGAATTAAGCAATTATTTCAGTTTGGGCCATAGAATGCGATATATAACGCGACTGACAGATTGGCAGCTTGGCAGTTTTGGGTCTCAATGGGGACTACTGTAAGTACGTGTGGCCAGCGAAATAGATAGATGGATGGATTGGCTATTATTTATGACGGCGACCGCACATATAATTGAATTATATTTATTATTTGTGATTTGTTCGTCTGGGTTTTGGGGTCTGGCCTGGGTTAGCTTTGTTTTTTGTTATGACCAGGCCCAAAAAAGATCCGAAAACCCAGACGAATACAATGAGTCAAAAAATGTTTGGAGTTGGTCGCGGGGTGTGGCACACACACACACACACACACACACACATAAGCCAAAGTTGTTGTGCGTTAATTGTGTGGGCGTGATGTAGATGAATGGCCGCTGATTGAGGCGACAATTTCATAGGTAGCAACCTCCCCCCTGATCACTTCTTCTGCCCACAGAGCCGGGCGACTCCCTCTAAGACAATCTGAGCCCATTAATCAAAAACCAAATAGCCAAATGTGAGCACAAGACGAATATGGCCAGAATGACACGTTAATGGAGCGCTTGAGCTAAACTTGCTCGCGGACATAAACAAGTACCTTCTCCCCTCCCTCTCTCTCTGCCCTGGAGATCTGCGGGATCTGAGAAGAGGTCTGGTTATTCATTGCGTGCGCTTATTGACTCAAGTGTCGTTTTAGACCACTGAAGTAGTTGGGCAAACGGGCGACGCGAGCTCCAAACAATTGCTCCGATGCTTCATCTCAATCTCTCTCCATCTTGCTGTCTCTTTCTGTATGTGCTAGAGATGATCGCATGATCGAAACACGAAGCACGAAAAGCACAAATGAGCATTATATTTAATTGAAAGAAATCTGCAATCTACTAACATTCATATGAACTATTAAAGGGAGAAATAGGATTATAAATCGAACTTGATTATTTTAAACAATATTTTTATAGTTCCAGCGACTTTTACTAGCGAACATTATCGATTTCGAATGTCTTTTAGGGATGTAAGCAGACTCGCTCGTGATTGCTCGTGTCACGTGGCGCTGTTAACTGAGACTCAAGACTCGAATTCAAGACTGCGATTCATATTCATATTTATATTCACATTTTGGAATGGAAAAGGCTTTTGTTCTTGTTGCTGCTCACTTGGCAGTCGAAACGTTTTCATTGTTATTGTTGTTGTTGGCAACGTGTCAACTGTCAGAAATTAGTCAAAGCAAAGCGGACAATGGGCACAGAGACGAGGCAGCACTGTGAGACGTGTCGCCGTCGTCGTTGGAGCAATTGAAGCAAACATAAATCTGATAAGCGCGCAAATATGTCAGCTCAAATGATGACGATCGCCATTAACATTAACCAAATACAATTTGGCCGGAATGAAATAAACAACCACAAAAAAAAAAAACACTTGCCTCTTCAGCGGCAATTGACAAGTGGCAAGTGGCAACAGTTGAATAGAAAACATAGAGAAATAGATAAATTGAAAAAAAGTGAATAAATGTTGGAATATAAATAATAAATGGGAACGTGCAAACAGACAAGAAGAGCAACAAAAGCAACAAATCAACTAAGAACCGGCTGTACCAACACACAACGAGGCTTCAGTAGAAGCAGAAGCCAAAGCTGTAGCTGAAATCAAAGTGTGTTAACCCCAAATCGAGCTGAACCGATCCGGTCTCTAACCATCATCAAAGGCAGCCACCAGCCACCACGACGAGGCCAAAAAAAAATGAGAGCGTGAGAGGAAACAATAGAAGAAAGAGAGAGAGAGAGGCTGACTGAATGCTTTTCACCCTCTTCCCATGGTCAGAGTTTTTCTCAAACCGGTTGCCACAGATTAATAGACAGATGGACGGACGGACGGACAGAGGGAAAGATGGACAAATATGTGCATTAGATACATATTTGGCAGCATGAGATACAAATATGTACACACACTTTGAATGAGATAGATTTGTTTAGATGCCACAGAAGATATTCAACTAAGTAGAGGACACTTGCCTGGGAAACACAGTTCGAAGACAATTCGAAGACAGTTCGAAGAACTATGCCACACATAACTAATGGCCAAAGATACTCCGCATCAGATAGACTGTGCTAAAAGGCAAATACAAGTGTACAATCAAATGGATAATCAGAGTGCCAAAGAAGAGGCGCAAATTGGCAAACTTGTGCTATAACCAAGTTGTATATTAATTAAGCACAAGGAGAGATTAGTTTAAAGTCTCCAAATGTATCTACACACATTTAACAAAAGATACGCAATCTCCCATTTTGTAGAGATCTTTCGATAAACAAGAATAACAAAATATAATTGAATATTAAAGAAATAAAAATAACAGTTTAAAGAGTCTGTCTTTAAATGTATTTATATAGTATCTAGAATGTATCAAGAAAACACACAACCTCCTGTTCAGTGAAGAGTATACAAAAATCGAATATTAATGAAAGATTATTTACAAGTAAGAAAGCTCACTTGACTATGAGATATCCTCTACCCATTTTAAATAAATATTGAGATTTAAAATATACCAAATTAATATACCGACAAATACTAAACGTATACCAAACGATATATTTGGTATATTGGTACAGTACTACATTCAAAACATACCATAGAGTACAAAATATACCATAGAGTCGAAAATATACTAAATGGTCAGCCAAAGCAGCTAAGATCCAATTTCCTAGAGGCACAAACTTATAATACCCTTCTATCCTACGGCTAGCGGGTATACAAAAGATTAACAATCCATACTCGATTGTTAGATAGATAAACCAACAATTGTTTGCATTTTGATGCCAGCACATTGATGGATCGTTGTCGTGATAAATTTCGATTTTAGAGGGTAACTAGGTAAATAGAGGGGAGGAGCACAAGTTGCTGGTTAATTGATTGCAACTGTCGAAGAGAGAGCATTCCCAGGGTCTCATCACAAGAGTCCATGACCTGCTGCCCGCTAGAGAGAGAAGTGCATTCAACCCAAGACTCAACAGTCAACACTCGAACACTCAACACTCGAACACTCAACACTCGACGATCTAACGGACGACGCATTCTTACAAAAGCCTGTTGGCTCAATTAGTTCACACAGATCAGACTGCAAATTCAATTAGTGCAACCCAACAACAAAGAGCGAAATAACTCGTGTCAATTGCTCGAATTGTGTTATATGGTATGTCTGGGACGTATGGCAGGGGGGGGGGGAATGAAGAAACTCACCTGCTTGGTGGGTGATTGGTATTTGAAGAGGCTGCGCTTCGCCGCCGGCGTATATGAGTTCTCGTTGCGCTCCTCGCCCGCGGTCTTCACATCATCGATGGCCGAGCCAAGGAGCTCGTTCTTCAAGAGGCACGAATAGGCCAAACTATCGCGTGCCGTTTCGCCGCAATCCCTTTGCTTTTTGCTCGTCTGTGGCGAGTTATCATTGGACTTGCTAATGGACGCGAAGCTCGTCTGCCAATTGTTGTGTGCCCTGCGAAAAATGCGAAATACGAAATGTGAAATGTGCGATTAAATGAATATGTTAATAATTAATGCAATTAATGTAAATCAAAACGTTTGCCTCTCCTCCTCCTTCTCCAAAATGGAAGGCTATGATAACTTCACCGACTGTGTGGATTTCTTGTATTTATTTTTGCAAACCAAGCACAAAACATGGCAAAAACTTTTGCCAAATATAAATTATTTATACACAATCAACAATAGCAAAAAACAGAAAGGAGAGGTAGAGGAAGAGCAACAATCGCAATTGCAAAATAAATTTATGCAAACGCGTTCAAATTCAATTGTGCGATGTGTCTGTCTGGCGCAAGGGGACCTCACAAATGACTCTTAACACCCTTCGTGTCTGCTTACAATGCGACGACGACGACGGCTCCCCACATTCCCATACCCATCCCCATCCCCATTGATCCCCCTCTTTGGATACCTTGGTTAGCCGCCACGTAATGCAAACATTAAGACGGCCAATTGTTATTATTTTTGCTCATAAAACATAAAAAACGTGTGCAACGTGCAAAAAAATATTGAATGTCAAATTCGCGCAAAAATATTAATTCGCAAATGTTTGCTAACTTGCAAAAAACGAAAAACGAAAATTGCCAAATTTGCCATTGAAATTTGGCCAAGTGTGAGAGAATTTCAACCTGCCCCCCAAAACATGATTAACGAAGGGAGGAAAGAGGCAAGACGTATTTGAAGATTGCATTGCACGACAGCTGCTTATGCATGCAACACATGCGTCTCTTCTTCTACCGCCCCCTTCAACTCCTCCTCCTCCTCCCCACCCCTGGCACGTTGCCACTTCCCGTGTGTGTGTCCCATTGACAATTGGCTTCAGCGGCTCTTATCTGGCAAACGCATTTGAAGCACCTACTTCCACCTACAATAAATCAAACGTACAAGGCAAGCGGCAGCAACAGCTGCAGGCTACAGTTTGAGGCACCAACCGGGAGGCACAAAGAGACAGGTTGCAGGTGGCATGGAGCAATGACAATTCAATCAACACAGGTGACGAAGCGAGCCACAAGCCAAGGCGAAGAACAACACGAAAGAGTTTGATGACTTTGTGTCCAAAAGATTATTATGCATTGACTTTAAGTTGCAATTTATTTGGTTTCAATTTTATTTAAGAAGCTAGAGGGTTAACCCTATATTATATATATTATTCTGTGATGCTTTTTGGATTCGTTCTTTGAAGAATTTGGACACTAGAACTTTAACTTTTTTATGATAAAGCTACATTATTCAACATTGTAGAACATACATACAACAATTGTATTACTTTTATACAGAAATAAATAATTTATAATAAATAAATAAATTTGTTGTTTTTTGGTATGTTTGTATGTTCTATAGCACTCTAACCTAACGATAAGAGAGTTTCATAAAGAAATAGAAACATTCAATAATTAAACAATCCACTATTGAAATGCTAAGAAAAAAGTATTGGAAAATATAATCTTGTAACAATCTAAAATATTTGTTAAATGACATTTTTTACTGCGCAGCAAATAATTTGAAATGAGTCGATTGAAAGTGCTCAGAATCAACTTCCAGTTAAATGTTTTAAATGTGAAAAAGCAGCTAAAATCATTCCATTAATATTGATTTGATTTCCATTTCAATTGCCTAGAACACTAGAACATCAAAATTCAAATAAATACTATACTAAAAGGACAATATTTGAAAATATACTGTAGAAATATACTAAAAGTGTAATATATAAAATGTTATTAAATTATTAAATGTTAAATGTTATTAAATGTTCTTAAATCTCCGAAACCCATAAAATTTGGCACAGTCGAAAATATTTACAATTTTTAACTGCGGAAGGAAAAATATAAATATTGTATAAATTTACTAAAAATGCTATATTTAAAAATATAAATAAAGCATAACTACTTTACTACTTTAACTTTATACTCAATTTTCGAAAATAGCTTTAGAAAAATACTCAAAAGTATAATGTTGTAATAGTCAAAAATATTTGTCGAACGGAAAAAATATTTGAAAATATAAATACTGTACAAATATACTTAAATTACAATATTTGAAAATATAAATACTGCATAAGTACTTAAAACTTTAAACTAAATGTTCTTAAATATTCGAAAACAATAAATGATATTCTAGCTTTAAAAAAATACTCGCAAACATAAAATATTTGTCAAAATTTGCTATTTTTAAACAGCGCAGCGAACAAACAAATTGGTTTATGTTAGATTACTGAAGACGAACTTTCTGTTAAATGTTTTTAATGTAGAAACGCTACCTCAAAAGTTGCCTCAAGAATTCGGTTTAACCCATTGACGCCAAAAATAACTAAAATTTAGAATTACTTTGTCGCTGATCGAATGTGGGGTAAATAAATAAATTGAAGCGTGCAGCTTTCATCGCATTCAATCCAGGAGGTGATCAATAAAACATGTGTCGCATTATTTTTAGCCGCACTTATTTCTAGAGCAATTGAAAGCTAATCGAATGAAGAGCGAACACAAAACGAATAGTTGTCCAACTAGGGGGTAAAATTGAAGTGAACTACTTGCGGAAGTACTAATAAATAAAAGTGTTGTTCTTTTTTTTTCTTCGTTGTTCGTTTTGTTTGTTTTGTTTTCTAGGTGAGAACAACAAAAAGTAGACATAAAACACAACGTAGAGCAACGACAACAAAATGAGGAGTTAAGTGAAAGGTGCGCAAATGTTTTGAAGCAAAAGCTGTAATTAGAGAGATACAAGATACAAAGTATGTTGTTGTGATATGGAATGGGGAAAACAGGCAGCCTAGGCAACTGGTTTCCTCCGAATCGGAGACAGAGATAGACACAGACAGAGTGTGAGAGAGAGAGAGAAGGAGAGGTTGGGGAGTGCAGGAAACTGTGGTTCCGTTAACTAAACGAGGCGCAACCAGGCGGCAAATGTTGTAGAACTCTTGTTGTTGTTGCTTCTGCTGTTGTGTTGCACACGTTTGAAAGCGGAAAAGATGACGTAGCACAACAAATAACGGATGGGGGGAAATGGGTGTGGGGAGGGAGAGAGTTGAGAGAGTTCACTCACCTGCAGGGAATGAAGCGATCCAGCGATGTTGGTGTCGTCGATGATTCAATATTGCCAAATAGATTCCTCGCCTCGGGACTGTAATGCTTCAGAATGCGCTTCTCGTATTCCGGACTAAACATCTTGTGTATGTGTTGTTACTCTAACTGTGTTATTTCGCTGACTTTGTGTTTCCTGTGATCCTGTTCGAGGAACAACAACAAACCGTAACCGTAACAGAAACAGGAACTGAACTTTAGTTTCTTGGCACTGCCAAAGAGGAGATAACGAAAATAATATTGATGGATGATCAGCACTGATCTCTTCTGTTTCTGACGTTGATTTCGATCGATGAAATACCAAATTCCTTGTTGGTAGCGAACGTTCAAGTACAAAATATATATAATGTGTGTGTATGTAATTGCTTTATCTCTTCTTCTATGAAATATATGGGCGATAAAACTTGTGCTGTAAAGAAATCGAGAAGAGAGAAGTAAAGGGAATGAGTTAATTTGAATCGATTTAATGTTTTTTTTTTGTACGTGTACTTGTACTTTGCTTGTTTTTTTGACACCCTGCAAGTAAACATCACGTGAGGTATGATACACAAGACAACTAAATGAAATGTTCTTTTACGATTTCTTTTATATTTTACAGGGTATCTCGCTAATTGTTCATATTTTGTTACCTAGTATATATGGACAAGTTATATTTCGCTCAAGTTAGGAGATCTTCTAAATTTGTGTATTTTACAGGGTATCTCGCAAGTTGTGCATCTTTTGCTGCCTAGTATATTCGAATTTGAATAAAATTGTAATTTATTTTTGTCGACAGTTTGCAAGCCAGCTCATTAATCAACGTCCGCCACATGGTCCAAACAGTCAACTTGTTATTTTCTAGGCTTTAGAAGTTATGGCCAAAAAGTGTGAGACAGACGACTCTCAAGAGAAGCCCAAGTCTAAGAGAGAAAGAGAAGGAGAGGAAGATAGCAGCGAACTATGTTTGGCGCTTACATGCTGGCTGCATGGCTAATCAGTTGGCCCCTCGAGTGTCTGGTGGGCGTATCAATCACACACACACACACACTCATACACCCTCTCTCTACGAGTGTGAGTGTGTTATCTGTCCGTCCGTCCGTCCGTCTGTCTGTCCAGTTGTATCGCCTGTCATGTTGTTCGAATGTTATTCGCATGGAATGCGACGCGCATACTGAAAAGATGCTCAGATCATCATTGTTTAACTTGGCCAACACGGCTGCTGCTTGGCTAATGAGAGTCTAGAGCTCTAGGGCTGCTCTTCTGTGTCTATGCAATCCCTTGGCACGCGGCTCTCGAGTCAATAGACGGACAATAGTTGGCGTGATTTGCGGTAATTAGTTAATGGGCGTTAACTGCTGCTGCTGCTGCTTCTTCTTCTTGCTTTTGGCCATAGGGAAGCGAATTGTGCAGAGCATGAAATGCACTCAACGCAACGACTCGAAACACTTCCGCGTTCCGCGTTTGTTTGGTCATTGATACTAACCTGGCTTAAACACACTCTCACACATACACACGCACACACGTTTCTTGTTCGATTTAAAATACAAAATATATAGAAATTATCAACTGACAACCGACCGACTCGACTCGACTCGACTTCCACACACTGACTCGACTGACTAAGTGAATATCAATCGACTGACTGACTGAATGACTGACTTTTGACTACGACAGCGACTCCGCTTTCAAAAATCAATTGACGCCCAGGTAGCCAGGCAGCGAGTCAGTCAGTCAGTCAGTCCGTCAGTCATTACGTGGCTTCTAGGTAATTTGTTGGTGCTTAGGGAGAGATCCCAAAAGAACAGCCGGCTAGGGCTCGGCTGTGTTCAGGCCAACGGTGCTGGTGCTTGTTGCTGATAAAAGTCCCAATACCTTATCGCTAAGCAAACAAATGCGGGCTAAATGAGTCACAACGCTCAATCCCCGCTCTTGCATGTTTGAACATGTCGCGCCCTAGCTTTGCTTACGATAAGCAACAAGTGTTGAGCGTTGAGTGGAGTGGGGTGAAGTGAAGTGAAGTTCTTGTTGCACGTTGGGGTCAGAGACCAACAACACTTGCGCCTCGCTTTCTGCAGAAGCACAGGTTACATCACCACATCACAACACATCACCAAAAGCCATGGGAAATTCACAAGTAAAAATGTTTTCGAGTGCCTAGCACATTAGGA
This sequence comes from Drosophila kohkoa, assembly GCA_019972355.1. NCBI lineage: Eukaryota > Metazoa > Arthropoda > Insecta > Diptera > Drosophilidae > Drosophila > Drosophila kohkoa. The sequence continues at coordinate 1,540,901 of BJEL01000077.1, forward strand.
ACAATGTTGAAACTTATGACGGCATTTGCAGAACTCTGGCAATCAAATTACCCGCATAGTTTTCAATATCAAATTCGGCTAGTTCACAATATAATTCCATTTTTAAGATTTTACGCATAAATTTGTTAATTTCTTTTGCAAAGATTACGTGCTCCCAATACCTATAAACTATAGGGAATTCTTTGTTTTATATATATGTATATAAAAAAAAAACAAATAAAATTGCTTTTAAAATAGGTAACATTAAATAAAAATCAAAAATACATGTGGGTATTTTGTAAGGAAAAAGCAGCAGAAATTCTACAAAAAATTAATGAGAGTTGCGACTAACAATTTTTTAACAGAGCGTGCTCGACTTGATAGCCAATAAAAATGGTAATTTTTTAGACATAATAACTGACTTTATGTCAATGAATGAAGTAATATTTAATTATCAATTTGCGGTAATATTATGCAACCTTAAATACAGTTGATTCAGTTTCATTGATTAATATTAAATAAAGATCTATATTTATATAGATAGTTCTAACATATTTAAGGAACATAATTTTGTTTGTAGTACAATTTCAATAGTACTAAATTATTGAACATTACATTTTATATTCAAGGACTTTTCATGATTTATTTTAGATGATTGGAAAAACAGACAGATTGTTGTCAAGCCAAATACAAACAATTTTCCAGTAAGTGTCGTTGTCATACAGAAACCATAATTCAAATTGATAAGGCATCACCCTCCTTAAGATTGTAAGTTACCCTTCCTATTCAATATTTCACAAATGAAAATCCCCTCGTACAAATTGTCTAAAAAACTACTTATCAGCAATTAAACGGATTGAGAATAAATTGAAAGTAATTTATAGTATTATTTATCTGTACTTTTTCCTTAAGAACTTGAACTAATTTGCTACTATTGACGTTAACGTAGATGATAATATTAACTCACGCACACTTGTGAATTAAAATTACAATTTTTAAAAATAGTCTTCTAAAAATAATAAAAGAAATACGAAATAGTTGCATTTAATGGAGATTAGTTCTATTTCTAGCCAACAAAAATAAAAGACAAATGATTTCAGCATTTATCATTGCCAGCGTTGCTTCACTGTACTTGCACTGGGGGAAAGACAAAAAGGAGAGGTGTAAGGTAGGAGGTGGGGTCTGAAGGCTTTTGGACTTGTTGAACAATGAAAATGATATGTTCTGCGGCACTGACTGGTTGCTGCTTAATTTCGAAGTGAAGCGAAGGTCAAGAAAAGTCGCTGCTCGACATTTATAGACACTGAGATAATGCTCCCGGTTCCAAGTGGAGACAGTCAAGCAAGCAACAGCTGCCAGGCTGTGGCTCCCACAGCGATAGACGACGTTGCACTTGAACTTTGACGGGGCTATAAATAAACATATAAATAATACACATATACACACATACATAAAGTATGTATTTATGTAAATAAATATGTAGATTATATGCATGGGGATATTATCGGAATTGGTTAACCGCACACCTCAACAAGAGAGGAACAAGTTGCGGTTAGCTTTGCCTTATCAGCCAGCCAACTAGCGTAGTTTTCATGTGTGGGAACATGATAAAGACACGCACCAGCAAAAACAACAGCAACGATTCCACATGTCCGCTGAGAACACAACAACAACAACACTGATACGTGAACTTAGAAAAGAACCCTTTTTTGTTGAGCCATTGAAGAGCAAAGCAACGAATGTCAACGATTGAATAATAGAGCACAGCACGCGAGAGAGCGAGAGGCCAACAGGAGCAGCGAGTAATCGATAGACACTCACACACACACACACACAAGCACGCGCGTGCCCCCTCTCCAAAACTGCAGAAGCATATCGGAAATCGAAATAATGTCAAGGACATTTGCTTGATTCCAAATGGCCAAAAGCACAGCGAGGCAGCAATAGACGCAGCGGCTGTTGTTGCGTTCGTTGTGTTTGTAGCCAATAACTAAATATTTAATTTAGCAATTTGCAGTAATTGCGTTTTGTTGTTATGTTTCCTATTGTGCACCGTCACACACTATGCTGCTAGAAACGCACGCACCGTTAGAGCGGGAGAGAGATATGATGAGAGCAAAAGGCCAGCTGCATACTAGCAAACTCACTAACACTCGCATGCATGGCATTGCATACGAATATGCAGGCAGGGCAGGGGAGACAAACGCACGCTCCCTCTGCTCTCTCGTTCGCTCTCGCGTACAATGTACAGTAGTAGAAAATAGCGGAAAACGTATTTAACTGAATTTTAACTGTCATTTACTGCCGACGTTCTACAGTTTGCACAATATTTTCGAATGTGCACTGTACATACACCCATTGCACACTTACTTGATGTTGTATTTTGTTATTGTTTGGAATTTTTTCTTTACGCGCAAAACACTATAAAAACGGTTAATTTTGATTTCATATTAGCTGCTGCTTCTGCTGCACCACCGCTGAGAACACAAACAAATGATTTGGGCAAAGCAACGCGACGCGACGCGGAGTGCGTTGGTAAGTCTTCTTCGTCTTGGATGGCGACTGAGTTTATGTCAACGATGCGTTGTAAACGTCGCGCGTATTAAACATAGATTTGCCTTAATATTTACGTTTGGTTGCTTGGTGTCTCCTTTCACTGTTGCGGTCCGCGCTTGTTCACCGCCGTTTGGATTTGTCCGAAACTTTAGCGTTTTTTTTTTTGTTCGCCGTCTGTTAGGTATTTTCGCCAGTGTGACCGCACCACTGCGTTCAATATATATTATTTGGTAAAGCATCTAAATACCAAATATACTATTTTACAAAGCTGGTCACACTGCAAAGTCAAATTATCAAAAAATTGGGTTTTTCATCAATGTTTTGATTAAAATACTACATATCTTAAAAACATTACTTTCGCTAAAATTAATATCATAACTATTTTTGCCATAAACGTACCTCGCTCTACATTATTGTTTGCTACCAAAGCAGCTACTTTATGTGGTCCTACAGTTGGTATCACAGGCCCCATAGGCAACTCTTTTGATCATGTACAAGTTGAAGGAGTTGGCAGCTCTACATTTATCAAATGGGCAGCACTCAAACTGAATTTAAATTCATTTTTCATTTATCGTCAACGGACTTTTTAAAAACTTGATAATCAGTAGAAATATGTGCAAAAGATTTTTATTATTAGTTGTAGCTTAGAATTAATACTACAGTACAATATGGAGCCGGAGCTGATGTGCAAAAAATACTTACGTGAGTACTTGATAAGCCAAAGTTTTTCAAAAATAAAAAGTATCCAATATATAAAAAGGAGAAACTGCAGATAAGGAAAATGTTTTTACATATAAAATATTAATATTTTATATATACAAATTAAATTCTTATAGTGAGCTTAAGTGAACTTCGTCTACAATCGTTGATATAGAAAACTGAACTGACTTATTGATTACATCGGTGGCGCCAGCTGTGACTGACGTCGCAATAACTTTGTGTTGACTTTTGGGGCACCAATTAGAAATTAATGAGCATACAGCAGATACAAAGTGCGGTCGTCACTAATGAGAGACTTTCCAAAGGATGTCAGTTTAAGGTCAGCGATGCGGTGTGGAAATGGTGGCCCGCTTGAATGCCGCATATATTTTACATATGTAGTTTTGCCAGCATTTCAACTGCAGTCCAGCTGACAACCAGTTGAGTAGTTAGGCAGCAGCTGAAGAGAGTCAAACGAACGAACAATCGAACGAGAGATGAACATCAGCAGCCTGCTGCAGTTTGAGTCGATGCATTATCATGGCGCCCAGACGCAATCGATGATCATCAATCGCTTCGTGGCCAATTCGCTGCGTGTGTTCATAGAGGACTTCTATCAGCGCATCGCACCATCGTTTATGCTCATCATCTCGTGCCGTCGTCCCAGTCCCATGAACTTCTACCGCAACATTATGCAGCTGCTGTACGAGAGCGTGGACACCATGATCCTTCAGATGGTGCATCACAATCACAGCCAGCCACAGCGCGTCGCCGGCTTGCGTTTGCACAATCTGCTGCTCGTCGACTCACTGCAGGCATTGCTGTAAGCTTGCGTCCAAGTTCCTTGACTCTGTCTCACCCTTGAATCATTGTTTTCCTGTTCCGCAGTGACATCGAGATCCACACGTATGCCACGCAACACGATGCCAGCAGGTATTACTTCATTTTTCTGCAGCAACGCGATGCGCTCATACCAGCCGATATGCTCGGCGTCTTCGAGTATTGCTGGCAGCATCAGCTCATCAACTGCAACGTGATGACGCAGAGTTCGCGTGGCGAGGTCATCATGCACACCTATTTCCCCTACGAGGCGGACCACTGCAGCACCGTGGTGCAGCGGGAAATCAATCGTTTCATGGGCGAAGCCTGGCAGCATGCCAACTACTTCCCTGCCAAACTGCACAATTTGCATCAGTGTCCGCTGCAGGTGGCCCAGCGACTGGCGACACCGTTCCTGGGGCTGGAGGATCGGCTGCTGCAGCTGCTGGCTAGGCGCATGAATTTCAGCATTCATCTGGTTGGCGAGCAGCCGGATAATCAGACGGAGCAGCAGGTGTTGCAGCTGGTAAGCTGAAGGAGAACAAAGCTATGAAGGATTACACATTTCATTGATGCACTTCTCGTTGCAGCTGCAGCAGCAGCGTGCTCACCTGGCCATTGGCTATCTGCGCAAGCGAGTCCAGCACTCGGGCAATCTGTCCACCGTCTTTCCATACTACTCTAGCCGGCTGGAGTGCTGCCTGCTGTTGAGCAACTACAATTTGAACAGCTTCGATATACTGCGCTTTCCCTTTCAGTCACTCACCTGGCTCTGTGTGCTCGCCAGCTTCCTCAGTGTCGCCGGCCTCATGCTCTGCAGTCACCGGCGCAGCGATTGCGCCACCATTCTGCTCTCCATCCTAGCCGTGGCCTATGGCCAGCCCAGTGGAGCGTCGAGCACGCGTCCGGCACAACAGCTGCTCTATGTGAACTGGCTGGGATTCACGCTGCTCATCCGCGCCATGTACTCGGCCCTGTTCTATCATCTGCTGCGCCAGCAGGTGCATCAGAGATTGCCGCGCACTCTACAGGAGCTTGGCGATGGCGATTACACAGCTGTGATGAACCGTATCACTGCACTGGACGTGCGTGAGGTGAACAGCCTGCAGGCGGTGTTCCACAACGTGCGCACCTTTGTCATTGGCAGCGAGTGGGAACGCGATGTCCTCGAGCAGATGGAGCTGCGTGTCCAGCAGCAGCAACTGCAGTTGGATCAGCAGCCGCATGAGCGCATCTTTGGCGTACTCTCGCGGCAGACGCTGCTTCAGGTGGTGGAGCAGACGCACAAGCCGGGCGCCTACTATGTGCTGCCACAGCATGTGTTGGACCAGCAGTTGGCCATCTATTTGCAGCGGGATTCACATCTGTTGCAGCAGTTCGATGAGCTCGTCATGGCCATACAGGCGGTGGGCCTGATGAACTACTGGGCCGGGCAGCTGGGCAACGAGCGTTACTTTCGGAGCACCTTCATGCTGAGCGATCGGCGACTGCGTCAGCCGGATCTTTGGGCCATCTACGTCATTAGTGGTGTCTTCTATGTGCTGGCTACTTTCGTCTTTCTCGTCGAGCTCACTTTGGCGCGTTGGCGCCGTTCCAATTAATAACCAACAAAATATTGCATTAAATGCCGTCAAATTAAACACTTGAGTATTTATCGATATCAGTCGGTATCGACTGTGCGTGCAATGCAGCACAGGATTCTGCTTCCTGTTTATCTAATTGGAATGTAACCTAAACTGTTGAAATGTTCACAGATGGCGCCACTGTTAATTTGCGAAATGGGTGCTAATTCCGCATATTTATATTTTTTGCATGCATTTATTGTATAAATCAAGAAATATAAATAAGGAAAATGGTATACAAACACTTTCAACTGGTTCAAATTTAACTGCTCCTGCAATTTTGCACAGATGGTGCTATCCTCACAATAGCGAACACAACTAATATGTATATACTATATTCCTCGAATTTCTTTCACTTCCAAAATGCAAATTACTATTTAACTTATTACAATAATAATCACATTTGCGTGATAACCATAGCTTGCAAATAACTGTCGACCGTTTTTTTTGTTGTGCTCTCGTTGCGAGCACAACCGAAAAAGTTCGTACTCTCTCGCTCTCGCTCTGAGCAAGAGACTTTTGCTGTCTTCATTTCTGTTTTCTGTTGAGCGCTTTTCGTTGAGCTCTTTGTATTTCGGTCGTTCAATGAGCAGTGCGTAAAGAGCGGAACGAGAAACGCTCGCACAAAGAGAGTCAGCAAAAGACCGATTGACCGAAAAACTCAACGCAAACGGTCTTCACACTTACTTTCGTTGTTGTTGCGTTCGTTTTGCAGACGAAATACAGTAGAATCCGGTTATAGCGACTTTCAAGGGGCCGTCGTTATATCCGGAAGACTCACTAACCAAAAGGAGAAAAATAAAATTTTGTTTATTTTATAGTTGCCATAGGTTTTTTAAATACAATTAAATAATGTTTTAATCAATTTAATTTGTATGGGTCGTTCGAGTTTTCGTCACAATAACCGGACGACCGCTATAAGCGGCTTCGTTATAACCGGATTCTACTGTATTTCGTCTGCAAAACGAACGCTTCACGATTTGCTTGCCTATGCGTGTGAATGTATACCAATACATTCGCAAAAGACTTTTATTTTCACTGAATACGACAAAACGGTCTTGGAACAACCGAAACAAAACAGAATAGAAAAAAAGGGTTTCGGTCTGAGCGCGAGCGATCTTATTCAAGAACCCATAAAACGGTTGCTCTCTGAGTCTTTTCGTAAAGTGTCAGAGAGAGACACTTATTTGCGGGCAACGAGAAACGGTCGACAGTTATTTGCAAGCTCTGGTGATAACTATCCACAACTTACATCTCCTGTTTGTAACTACAGCAGAAGTTGTTATTGCAATTTGCCAAACGGCGCTCACAGATGGCGCTTTCGCTTTGTCGAGATCAACGTCCATTAAACCTCATTGAATACTTCTCATTCCCTTGGTGTGTATTATGCAATGGTTGTATTTTTCGAATGCTTCATAATTTTATTATGCAAATCACAAGAAATTGAATTAAATGCTATACAAAAATAAAAACACTTCCGCGCGAATGCGATGGAGATGGCGAATAGGGGTTTCAATTGTGATCAACATCGATAACCAATAACCGATAATCGTTAACCATTAAATGCAATTCTGGTTCAAAGTTCAAACTCAACATCTCTACAGCTTCTGCAGCAGAATGGAGGAAGCTCCGCCGCCGCCATTGCAAATGGAGGCACAGCCGATCTCACCAGCCTTCAAAGCATGAGTCAGATGTGTAATCAGGCGAGCACCGGACATGCCAATGGGATGTCCCAAGGAAACAGCGCCACCATGGACATTGACCTTGGCGGGATCCACATCCATCTTGCGGATGTTCGCGAGCACGACTAGCGAGAAGGCCTCGTTGATCTCCCACATGGCGACGTCCTCCTTGCGCACACCGGCGCGCTCCAACAGCTTGGGCACCGCTAAGGCGGGAGCAATGGGGAAATCAATGGGATCCGTTTCAGCATCCTGGAACGAAACGATGCGTGCCAGAGGTTTAAGGCCAGCACGTTGTGCGGCCTCAGCGCTCATCAGTACAACGGCAGCGCCGCCATCGTTCAACGTGGACGCATTGCCAGCGGTCACTGTGCCATTTTCACGCTGGAAAACCGTCGCCAGCTGTCCAAACTTATCAAAGTTGACGCGTGTGAATTCCTCATCCTTGGCAATGATCTGTTCGGGCTTGCGCTTCAGCTGAATCTTCACGGGGGCAATTTCGTCGCCAAAGACATTCTCACTCCAAGCCTTGGCCGAACGCTTGTATGATTCGATGGCAAAATCGTCCTGATCCTTGCGACTGATCTGCATCTTCTTGGCTGTGTTCTCGGCACAATTGCCCATGTGGAACTTGTTGTACACATCCCAGAGACCGTCCCAGACAATGCCATCGGTGAGATTGACGCCGCCATAGGGCGTTGCCCCGCGCTTCAGATAGTAGGGCACATTGGACATGGATTCCATGCCGCCGGCTACAACAACATCAGCCTGACCCAGCATCAGCGATTGGGCTCCCAGCATGACCGCCTTCATGCCGGACGAGCACACTTTGTTCACTGTGGTGCAGCACACGTTAGTGGGCAGACCGGCAAAGATAGCCGCCTGACGAGCGGGGGCTTGTCCCAGGCCAGCAGAGACCACGTTGCCCATGATCACCTCGTTGACGTCGGACTTGGCAATGCCGGCACGCTCAATGGCCGCCTCGATGGCCGTTGCTCCTAGCTGGGTGGCCGACAGTGGAGCCAATTGGCTCTGGAAGCTGCCGATCGGTGTCCGGGCAGCCGAGACGACAACAACATCGTTGATCTTGGAGCTGTAGCGACGGGCCTGGGCGCAGAGTTGGCGCGTAGTGGCTTTCAGCAGGTTGGCGGACATGTTGCAGGATTAGTTAGAGGTGCACGATCACTCAACGTGTTAAGATCAAAAGTTAACTGAATCTAATTTACAATCACAAAACCTGTTGATCACCTTGCGTAACCAAAGCAGCTGACCGCAGCTCGAATTTCGAAATATACCATGCGCGATTTCGAAAAATATACCATTTCCTCTCTGCTAATATACTGTGAACAGCTCGAACAGCAGATGTAAACAGAAATTTGCTTAAAAATAAAGTAAAACAGCTGTTTCACTTAGTGTTAGTTAATAGCAAAAGTACATAACATCGATTTTGAACAAAATACGTTATAGTATTTTTCGTATTGACCAATGTACGTTGTTTGTTAAACGGTCACCCTGTTTATTGACTCTAACCGCTGGAAGTTGCATCTGCATTATTGTTTGGCATTCAATTGTTGGTTAATTATAGTGCCTCATTATTTGAATTTAATTTATAATAGTCAAATCAAGTAATAAGAAAAATCAATTTGCATTAACGTCAAATGAATGGATACATTGAGAAGTATTTGGTATTTTTCTAGTATGATAGTGTTTCAGTACTCGGTGCACACAGCCACATTGAGTTCTTGTAACTGCAAAACAATAACAAAAGAAGACGACACACAAACATTACTTTTGCCGCCTGCCGTTAACCGCCAACCGCCCCTCCCGCCCGCGCGCAAAGCAAAGCAAGCAAGCCAGCCAGTAGAATCGCATTGATTTAGTCGCTCGCCTAGGTCCGAGTTCTTGTTCTGCATTCTGCATTCTGCTTTGCTAATCATTGTTGCATCCAGCCGTCAGTCATCGTCGCGTTGCCGTCGCCGTCGTCGTCTTCGTCTTGGCCTTGTGCTCGAATTGTGTTGTTGTAGTGTGTGTAATAGAACGGTGTTAATTCATTTCTTTCTTTCTTTTTTTTTGAGACTGTGTTTGTGTAATTAATTTTGCTTCTGTTGTTTCGTGTGCTTCATTTTGCGAACAACAACAAGAAAACCATGTGTATAGCATAGCTATTATTTATTTATAATAATAACAGCAGCAAGAGATTGAAGTGAAAGAAGAAGCAGCTGAAGAAGAAGAGGAAGAAATACTAAACATAAAATCAACTGAAGCGCGACCCACAGCAAAAAAGAGGCAAAGGCAGGAAGAGTTGGGCAGCGGGACGGGCAGACAGAAAGACAGACGGGCAGAAAGAGAGAGAGACTGAGACGGAGACAGCGTGAAAGCGAGCGAGAGAGCAAATAATAAAGCTATAATTAATGCAAGGCGCAGCTGTATTTAGTCTATAATATGTTTAGATATTTATAAGACCAGAGTTATAGTTCAAATTCAAATCGATACGCTGCCAATTCGTAAACGCTTATCACGCAACAGCCACAACAAACATTCAGCCGAAAAAGTATTACACACACACGCATAGACCTAGACACACAGAACACGCATACGCACACAGACTTAGATACGTACGCACGCACGCACGCATTGTTGTTGCGCCCAACGCAAGCTAGAGCGAAAGAGATAACAACACGGATTGCATTGAAAGAGACGCCCACAACAAACTAGAGCAGCTTCAGGTTTAGCTCCCACAGCATCAGCAACAGCAGCAGCAAAGAGAAAAAAATCATAACAATAATCATGGTAAGTCCAGAGATGACGTTGCGCGCCTTTTTCGACTCGCACCAAAAGCGGCAAAAGCAACAACCTTAACACCAACAAGTAACTCCCACACACACACAAACACATATGTATATATATGCACACATACAGTCATAGCCAAAGCCGCAGTGGAAGCTCAACGAGCAGAGAAGTTGCCTGGCAAGCGCATTTAAAAAAATATTCACAAATCCGTTCATTCAGTTAACGCGCTGATTTGGTGGCCAACGGTATTGCAATTGTTGTGTGTTGAGTGTTGTTCATGTGGTGTAATTGTTGTTGTTTGTGTGTGCAAAATGCAAAATGGCAAATGGCATTTCCTGCTTGAACAGTTTACTAATTACTCACCTCACCTCACCACAGCAGCTCTAGTTTATTACCCACCTCTATCTCCCTCTCTCTCTATGTGCTCCCCACCTTTGGCTTATCTATCGAAAAGCTTGAAGTGCACTAATACAGGGTGTCACATTTTGGGTATCAAATTTAACGACCTACTTTGATTACAAAAGCTAGACACACACTTCCAATTCCCTTTGATAAGAATAAATAATTTGATCAATGGTAATACAAATCTAATGTGTGCACCATAAATTTGTGTATGTAATTTGTAGAGAGTTAATTGGTTGTTATTTCAAATGCTCGTGATCTGATCAATGATCACGAAGATTTAATTTGTAACATTATAAAATATCATATTTCTATAATGGTACAAGTAAAAAGCATTAAAGTTATATAAACAGTATTTTTATAAATTATTTCCAAAGAAAATGCATTTGGAATGACAAAATGAACTTTTATTTATTTATTTATAATTAAATTATAAAACAATTTGAATCTTCACGCTTGCCTAACTTATACTTTTTCTTAATCTGTAATTTAGTCGGTTTATTGATAAAGTTTGGTTTTATGTTTCTGTGAGAATTTTTATATTTTGGTTCCCCCACTATATTTTTACTAAAATTGACTATTATTAAAAATTTACACAAATAATGAAAAATTTAACTCCAATACGGAACTTATTAACAAAACGAAGAGCGCTTTGAATTTATAATAATAAATGAGCTGAGCAAAAATTAAATTTCTACATACTACTTTTTCAATTTTGTATTTCTATATGCTAAATTTCTTTTTATCATTTTAAATACTATTTTTTATTCGAAAGTAATACATATTGTATTATTTAATGAAATGTTCCTTAACTGGTGAAGAATACCAGCTTCAATAATTTGAAATTAAAGTTTCTTAGAAAAGCTGTTCACAACATTTGAAAGTTTGAGGCTGCAAAAGGAATAACGTTATAATAAGATAGTAAGTTAAGTACGAAATGCAATTACCTCTTATCTAGAATTTAACAATCATATCAATCATCATTTATTATAGTATTCCTTAAGAAAGTTGTGCTCCTCTAACTTTGAATGAAGTGAAGCGAATTTATTTGTTGGAACAGCCTCAATGTGTGAAGTCTTGCCTTAGCTGCTTATCTGCAAATTCAGCCCACTCTCTCACTCATACAGACCCACACACACTCACACACTCACATATATACACTCATTTTCAGTATTCCTCTCTCTCTCTCTTTCTGTGTGTGTGTGTGTGTTTTAGAGCTCTCCGATCGTTACGCGACGCGGCGCACAACAGGCCAAAATACAGACCCGCGCCATGGTCAAGTCCAAGCTGGCACCAACATCATCATCATCATCAGCGTCAGCTTCATCGACGTCGTCGACAGCTGCGCTAGCGTCAGCGTCGAGCAATGCATCGTCGACGGCTTCGTCGTCGTCGTCGTCGGCGGCAAGCTCGATGAATGCGAACAGCGGAATGCGCAAACCGAGTCCATCGCTGCTGGAGGCAAAACGTCGAGCACGGAATATGCTCAAGTCGCAAACAAGCAACGCCATGCAGGAGACTGTAACCGATATCTTTCAGAACGTGAGTATATATATATTACACCCTACTATATAATCTGGATCATCTTTAATGCGCGACATCTTTCAGGCCGTCAATGCAAAGAACATGGAACGCGGCCCCACTGCGCTTATCTATGACGAGTCGATGGCCCAGCATCGCTGCCTCTGGGATGAGCAGCATCAGGAGCGACCCGAACGCTTCACCCGCACCCTGGAGCGGTAAGTTGTTGGAAGTGGCTGTTTGTCTACGGTATTTAAATTTCAATTTGATTGCAGTTGCAAGGAGCTGAAGTTGATTGAACGTTGTCTACCGTTGCCATCGCGTCTGGCCACCAAAGCGGAGATCCTCAAGCTGCACTCGGCGGCGCATTACGAGTGCCTCGAGCAAACATCGGGCGTGCAGGACGAGGCGGCAATGGAGGAACTGTGCTCCCATTACGACGCGATCTACATACATCCGGTGAGCCAAATAATCCCAATCCCAATCAGCTTGTGCACAATCTCGATCTTCTTTGGGTTATCTTTGTGATTAGAACCGGTTATCAGCAGATTGCATATCAACCAAGCAGTAAACAACTGTATCAATTTTCTCTACGAAGATTGCATTTGCATTTAAAAACCGCAACTAACTCGCAGACTTTAGATTCCAACTGTCAATCAATGTGTATTGAATATTCATATAATAATGCGATTATCATAGAGCGAAGGTCGTGATTTCATTGTAATTAGAAAGCAATTCTCACATTCTATTTCATTCAATTCAAATTATTTATTTATTCATCTTCATTGTAATACCGAGTACAATTCCCTATTGTATTATACACGCTACTCATAAGGTAGAAGGGTATTATAACTTTGTGCCTCCAGGAAACAGGCAGAAGGAGGCATCTCTGAATCTATAAATTATACATATTCTTGATCAGCGTCAATAGCCGATAAGATATAGCCTAGTTTATTTCATTTATTCATTTTTACCACATCCCTTTCCGACCTTACAAATCGAAAAAAGAATAACAAGCCTAATTTTGAAGATAATAGTTTTAATGATCGCTAAAATTTGGTTGCGACTATATAAACATTGTAGAAGTTATTTAAGACATGCTTTTGTACGCATACTTATTACGAGTCATTGTTGCTTTGGTTGACAACCTGTTATATTTTAGTATGGTATATTTTAAATGTAGTACAATATCAATATATCCTTCAGTATATTATAGTATTTTTGTGATTTTCATAGTCGAGCACACTCGACTGTAGCTTTCTTATTTGTTTTTTTTTTTTTATTTAATGGTGGTTAACTTAATTTCAATTACAATTAGTCGCATGATTGTTTTCAAATCTGTTGGGTACCTATAAAATGTCATTGCTTTCGTCTTGTTCCAATTGATACACTTATTATCTTATCCTAATAGTGATTAATATTGAAATGTGAGATTGCAAATCTAATTTTAAAATGATTTCATTGTAAAAGTGAATTAAACTAAGCGTTTCATAAGCGTCAAAGTAGTATTTTAAAGCATAGTTTAAACGATAGCCGAAGATGATCTGGTTATTTTGTTGCAGCTGTTCGATTATATACTTATCACATCTTACTTCTCTTACTCATTCAATTTGATAGATTGTTTCGGAATATTCAGCTTGTGTCCTCACTTTTTGAAGCGCTCATTCTTTTAAATAGTCTCTTAATATTTTAACTCATGCCTTTAATCTTCTCTTGCAGTCCACTTTCAAGCTGTCGCTGCTGGCGAGCGGCTCAACCCTAGAGCTGGTGGATCAGCTGCTGGCGGGGAAGGCACAGAATGGCATGGCCATCATCCGTCCGCCGGGTCATCATGCGATGAAGGCTGAATTTAATGGCTACTGCTACTTTAATAATGTAGCGCTCGCAGCCCAACACGCACTCGATCACCATCAGCTGCAGCGCATTCTCATCATTGACTACGATGTCCATCACGGCCAGGGGACGCAGCGTTTCTTCTACAACGATGCCAGGTGAGATTCCTCAATCAGTCGAGTCAATCAGAGCTTCATTCTCCTCTCACTATTCTTTTTAGGGTCTTGTACTTTTCGATTCATCGCTACGAACACGGCAGCTTCTGGCCCAATCTGCCAGAGTCGGACTATCATGCGATTGGCGCTGGTCCCGGCACTGGCTACAACTTCAATGTGCCCCTCAATGCCAAGGGCATGGGCAACGGCGACTACATGGCCATCTTTCAGCAACTGCTGCTGCCCGTTGCAGTCGAGTATCAACCGGAGCTGATCATTGTCTCCGCCGGCTATGATGCGGCACTCGGCTGCCCCGAGGGCGAAATGGAGGTGACACCCGCCTGCTATCCGCATCTGCTCAATCCGCTGCTGCGTCTCGCCAACGCACGCGTCGCTGTCGTCCTCGAGGGCGGCTACTGTGTCGACTCGCTGTCGGAGGGCGCGGCGCTGACGCTGCGTGCGCTGCTCGGCGATCCCTGTCCGCCGCTGGTCGAGCCACTGCAACTGCCCAGCGCCGAGTTGCGTGAGGCGCTGCTCAATTGCATCTTCGTGCATCGACCCTACTGGCGTTGCCTGCAACTGCAGCAAACATACACGGCCGACGAGTTGGCCCAGTGCACAGATGTTGCGGCTCAGCAGCAACTGCATCGCGTGAAACGCCTCTGGTTGGGTGGCCCATTGTCGCAGGGACCACAGCGTTATCCGACACGTGGCACCTCGGCTCAGCTGAGTCCGGAGGTTGTCGCCAGCAATGCGGCGCGTCTGCAAATGCTGCGCCGGGACACACAACTGTCGGTGCCGGCGACGCGGGTTTGCTATGCCTACGACATGCAAATGCTGCAGCATTTCAATCTGCACGACACATCGCATCCGGAGCAACCGATGCGCATTCGCCAGATCCATCAGATGCACCAGGACTACCAGCTGCTGGCACGCATGCATCCGCTGAAGGCCCGCGCAGCCACCACGGACGAAGTGTGTCTCGCGCACACGCGTGCTCACGTCAATTCGGTGCGTCGCCTGCAGGGACGCAACGAGGAGGAGCTGCAGCAGCTGGGCGCTGGCTACAATTCGGTGTACCTGCATCCGCGCACTTATGAGTGTGCCTCGCTCGCCTCGGGCGCTGTGCTCCAGGCTGTGGACAGCATTCTGCGTGGCGAATCGCGCAGCGGCATCTGCAATGTGCGACCGCCGGGGCATCACGCTGAACCGGATCAGCCGCATGGCTTTTGCATCTTCAATAATGTGGCGATTGCCGCACAGTATGCGATACGCGAGTACCAGCTGGAGCGCATCCTCATTGTCGACTGGGATGTGCATCATGGCAATGGCACGCAGCACATCTTCGAGTCCAATCCCAAGGTGCTGTACATCAGCGTGCATCGCTACGAGCACGGCGCCTTCTTCCCCAAGGGACCCGACGGCAACTATGATGTGGTGGGCAAGAACGCCGGACGCGGCTTCAACGTCAACATACCCTGGAATAAGGTAAAGTTACCTGTTGCTCTTCCACAGCTGCTGCTGCTGCTGCTGCTTGTCTTATATTGTCGACTAGCTCATCTCATTCAGTAACTTTATGAACTCCTATCGAATTAATTGCATGTCTTATACACATTTCATATCTGGATTATGTTTCTACTGTATTTTGCATTAATTTATTATTGCATTATTCTATTACTTTAATTCTTTTAGTTATCTTTTGTGACTTTTGAACTCTTTTTATTTAATTATTATTATCTTCTACTGCATGTCTAATACTCCCACTCAATTCTCTGCTTACACTAATTGACTAGCTACTACTGCTTAGTTGTTACTTTTACATAACTTTTTTGTTAATTAACTGCTGCACACTTCTGCTACTATTATACATGAAGAACTTTTGTAACTGTATCCACTTTGCTCGTATATTAACTAGCTTTCTTTCATAGTTAGTCACTATCCATAACTGCTTGCTTTATACTATTTCTAAACTCAACTTTTAATTTACTGTTGCACAATTCCTAGAACATTATTTTTTAACGTACTCTATTCATATTATGACCTTCCTAGCGTATACTAAATTACTCTTATAATTAGGGTTATACTTTACTTTTGCTTTAGTGTTGTATTTCTAATTTGCAATTCTTAACTATATTTAAACCTTATTTTTTATACTTATACTCGCACTTATACTGATTCATATTTTACATACACTTATACTTCCGCTTATACAAATACATATATTGAATTATTTACACCATTCTTAGAGAAACACTTATTCTTTACGTTTGATTATTATTTTTGCTTATTACTAATGTGTATCTAATGTTAATTTATAAACTTATAATTATACTTCTTAATATTATTGTTTCATACATACACTCATACTAAATATTATTAATTCATGCATGCACTTATACTTGCACTTATACTGATTCTTATAAACATTTCATATATACACATTTCCTCCTACTTATACTGATTCTTAGAATTAATAGTTCATACACACTCTTATACTTTACACACTTACTGACGCACTTATACCAGCTGCTCTACTTGTACTGGTTCTTATATTTAGTCTAACTCTTCTACGTTTGCAATTCCTCTACTATTACCATCTTTTTTATTTATGATATTAACATGGATTATACTCATTGACGTATTCTTTGCTTTACAGAAGGGCATGGGCGACCTGGAGTACGCGCTGGCCTTCCAGCAGCTGATCATGCCCATCGCCTACGAGTTCAATCCTCAACTCGTGCTCGTCTCCGCCGGCTTCGATGCGGCAATTGGCGATCCGCTGGGCGGCTGCAAGGTGACGCCGGAGGGCTACGGCCTGTTCACCCACTGGCTGTCGGCATTGGCCGGGGGACGAGTGCTGGTGTGCTTGGAGGGTGGCTACAATGTGAATTCGATAGCGTATGCGATGACCATGTGCACAAAGACGCTGCTCGGGGATCCGGTGCCGACGCCGCAGTTTGGGACGACAACGCAACGACCGCCGACGGTGGCATTCCAGAGTTGCATGGAGACGCTGCAGCAGTGTGTGGAGGTGCAACGGAAGCACTGGAAGTCGCTGGTCTTCGGTTGCAAGTTGCCGCAGAGTGCGCTGGGCGAGAACAACAACGAGGATTTTCTTGCTGCTACCATGCAGCAGTTGGATATTTCAAATGACGACGCAACCGCAACCGACGGCGCCATTGGCATTGAGCACGCCAGTGGCCAGGAGCGACCCAGCGGCAGCAAGCCCAAAGTCAAGGTAAAAACGCTCACCGAGTTTATGGCCGAGCACAAGGAGGTACGATCAACCAGAGCAGCACTCTATATTCCCTGTCTCTAGCATCAGATCACTAACCTCGATTATCTCTTCTTCTCCCCCCCCGCCACACACTATCACTTTTACACACACCCACACACATCCTTTGCTGCCCCTTTGCTCTTTCCGCACTGCTCTCGACAGGCACTCGAGCAGCAGGAAATGTTTGCCATATATCCGCTCAAAAGCTGCCCACACTTGAGCCAATTGCGCCCGGAGGAGGCGCCGCAATGTAAGCTATAATCCCTGCCATATATCGTATAATCTCCGCTATCTCCGTTATTGTCGCTCCCTCTCGCTTCTTTCTGGCTGTGCTTGTGTTTACTGCTCTTGAGTTGTTTTACCATTTTTTTGTGTGTTTATTTTTTGCCGCTTCCTTGCTCTATATCTATCTCTATCTATCTGTCCATTTGTTTCTCTATCTCTTTCTATCTATCTATGTGTTTCTCTCTCTATCTCTATCTCTAACTATCTTCGTGTTTCTCTCTATCTCTATCTATCATGGTGATTATTGACTCTAAGTTCTGAAAAGTTTATTTATTGTTTAACTTACTCTTTTTTATAAAAAAATTATGTAAATAAAGAAAACAATATTATGAGAAATAGAATGGAATTTACTTGCAATATTTCATTTTTGTTCTCATAATAAAGTTCTATATTTACTTTGTTTTAATTTCTAAATATTTTCCTTTTTTATTCCCATATTTTTCACAATTTCTGGCATTCTTTTCTATTTTGCTTCTGCAAAAATATATTTTTGTTGCTGTTTTGGGTTTTTGTTGATCATTGATTTGATTTGCTTAATGTAGATTAAACCTGCAGCCCATTTGGAATAACAGCTAAAGATATAGCTAAGTATTCCGAGTGGGATCGACTGAGAAGAGAGCTTCTGCTTTTGTTAAACACTTCAATCTATTCGATACTTATTTATTGTTTTTTTTTTTCCATCGATTATTCAGCAATAGAGACGAGCAGCGCCTGCGGCGGATGCGCTTCAACGGTGGAGAATTGGATGTGCCTCAGCTGCAAGGCCATTGGCTGTGGTCGCTACATCAACGAGCACATGGAGGAGCATTGCAGGCGGGAGCAGCATCCGCTGGTGTTGAGCTTCAGCGATTTGTCCGTGTGGTGTTACGAGTGCAGTGCCTACATCGATCATCCGCTGCTCTACGTCTATCAGAATCTGGCGCATTTGGATAAATTCAACGAGCCGATGGCTTGGACACACAGCAGCAAGAGACGCAGCGATGGCTGCTACTCCACGGATGCAGTGCAACCGGAGGATGCAAAGAAACACCAAGGCGATGACAGCTCCAACGACGAACAAGAGAGTAGCGATGGCAATGGCAATGGCCATGGATTCTATATACAATTGGAGCGCAACAACTGACCCTTGGTGCTGCGTGTGCTGGATGCCCTAACGGATTACATGTGCACGCTGTGTCCCCCGCTCCGACACCTGTTGCAGTTCCTTGTGGAGTACATGTGGCCGCTGCTCGAACGCATTTACCTTAAGCTCCTCCAATACTTTTTGGCCAACTGAGACTCCACCAGCCAAGCAGCCAAGCAACCAACCAACCAAAACTAACTGTAGCGAGCGCCCGCTGGCCCACAAATAATTGTTGTTGAATTCAGAGGCGATGCCGATGAGGCGGATGCAAAAGATGGGCATCCAAACTTGTCCCTGTTGTCCGTTCTAAGTATATGCATATAAAGATTGTTACACAAATAATGTTATCAATATCACCAATTGACTATAAAACTATGTATATGTAATAAACAACAAAAAATTAAGCAAACAAGGGTATTATAACTTTGTGTCTCTATGAAATCTATGTAACACGCAGAAGTAGGTAACTTTGACTTCATAAGTTTTATTTAAATTTTTGCCACGCCCAATTTCGCCCATGCAAATCGACAAAAATCGAATAACAATCGTAATTTTAAAGCTAGAGTCGCGAGTTTTCGAATAGACAATAATAACTATAGTATTTTTGATTCCTGAAAATTTGATTACAATCGAAAAAAATTTAAAAAGCTATTTATGAAATACTTCTGTGAGGCAAATTACGCGGACTGTTTTGTGGTATATTTTGACCTATGTGGTATATTTCGAATGTACTTGATGGATATATTAAATATGATCTTCGATATATTCTAATAATTGTGTGGTATACTATTCGGTATATTTTATGAATATTGTTTAACTTGTATTCAAAATTATCTCACAGTCGATCTTTCTACTTGTTTCTTATTTGCAAGCGAACTTATAACTTAATTTGGGACTGTAAATTAACTGAAAAATATTGTTTATCAGTGAACTGACAAAATTCCAATGTTTAGAGCTTTGTCTAAACCCGAGTAGAAATCACAAATGATTCAAAGATTTCTAATTAGAAAAGAAACAATTCTTATTTATTGACAAACGAAAAGGTAGTAAAATGAATTAAACAGAGTGCGAGGATGGCTTATTTCTTTTTTGTTTGCTTGGTGCGCTGCTTGTGATTGGTGTTCGACTGTCGTTTGTTGGGCGCCTTCTTGGCCTTTTTGGGGCGTCGTTGCTCCTCCTCGCTGCTGCTGCCAAATTCGATGTCGTCGCTGTCGCTTTCATTCTCACTCTCGCTGGAGGACTGTTGGTTGTCTGGCTTATTTTTGTTTTTGCTGTCGTTGGCTTTGCGCTTTGGTGTCGCTGCCTTCTTTTTCTGCTTGGCGCCACCATCGTCACTATCTTCGCTACTGCTGTTGGATGATTCACTCTCTGGCTTGGCTTTGGCCTTGGACTTTGCTTTGGCATCCTGATCGTACTCTATGGACACAAAGCTGCGTGGCTTCATTAAAGCAATGTCTTCATCCTCCTCTTCTTCGTCCTGTTCCTCATCCACCTCCTCGGAGACTTGCTTAGCTTGCTGCAGTGGCTTTACAGCAGCGACCTTTTTGCCAAACTGCTTGAGATCAAGCAGAGCTAAGCAGGTGGGACGACACTCGATATTTACGCTAGCAATCAAGCTCAGCTGCTGCTCTTCAATCTCAGTGCTCCACATCTTGATTTCGCCCGCACTCGAGATGCTCACCAGCGTCTCATTCAAATGAGCCATCGCCTTGACTCGTGTGTCATGGGCCACAATTATTTTCGGCTGGAAATCGAAGTAAAAACTCAATTAAATGTGATCATTAGAAATTTTCACAGTTTACTTACGGCTGCGTCTTGCTCTGCATTCAATGCTATCCAGGCTATGCTGCCATTCTCCAACCCCACCAGGACGTTCTCCGCATCCAGCCAGGCCACACAAATTGGCTTCGATGGCGTCTTTGTGCTGCGCACCACGCTCGCCTTTTCAATGCTCCAGATCTCCACGAGCAGCGGCCCACTGAGTGTAAAGTGTTGGCCATCTGTGGACCACGAGAGGCATTCGGGTGAGCTGCCAAGCGTGCGCTTGCTCTTCAGATTGGTTCTATAGGCGACACGTCCCTTGACCAGATTCCAAGTGTTTAGCACTTGATCGGCGCCCAGTGAGAGCGCCAAGCCGCTGCTAGGATGACAGGCAATGTGTGTGACCGCCTTGCCTGCGTGCGCCTTGCCCCAATTCCCCTCCGTTGTCCAGCTTCCCACGCGTGTCGCCAGCATGAGGCCATTGGCGCTGCCCGAAAGCAGATGTGTCAGGTCCGGTGTGAATTCCAGGGCGTTGATGGTGCCCGCGTGAGCGGTGACAATGTGTGCTTGCTTCCGTGTGCGCATATCATAAATAAAGATGCGATCATCGCTGCCTCCGCTTGCTATCCACTGTCCCTGGCCAGCGACGCATTTGAGGGAGCCGGCGTGCGATTTGTCAGCAAATGTAGCCTTCAGATACACTTTTTGCTCACCACTGTCGTCCTGCTTTTCGGCGGGCTGATAGCCGAGCAGAAAATCTGTGTAGGTGCCCACAATAATTTCGATGTCGGGCAGCATATTTAAAAAATTGTTTATATGCGGCACAACACGTGCGGGGCGCAAAAACACAGCTGACAATCGAATTGGAACTAGCGATTAGGCAGTTATCGATAAGTGTTGCTCTACTTGTTTTGTAATATTTATCAAACAATGCATTTGCTGTTGAAATGTGCGCTGTTGAGATAAGGTGTACCCAATTTTTATTATAATTATTAAACGTTCTTAATAATTATAACCTAATTGGTTTTCTTATTGCATTATTGTCGGCGCTGCCACCATTAGTGTGCTGTCAGGCAACACTATGCTGTGTAGAGTGGTGCCACCTTGTCTCGTTTTGTTTTTGCAGCCCTGTTGGGGCAAACGATTACAATTTTTGTGCCGTATTTAACGCAACATTTTTTTTTAATGAAGACACAAGCACAACATTGTTAGTTATAAGTAAAGCACTGACAAAAAGTTGACAATTTCACGAAGAACGCTTCAGAGACTTAGCAAATAATTGAGTTACGGAAATATTTGAATTAAAAAAGAGCCGCCGGCATTTTGCGGGCTGCAGCGATAACGAGTGTGTGATTTGTTGTTGTTGTTGTTGGTTGGTTGCAGTTGGCCATGTCCAAAAGTTCTGGGTGAGTGTGTGTGTGTGTGTGTCTTATGTGGTTATTAAATAAATAATATTCCAATTGTCTGTAACAGGCGTGACCGTGATCGAGAGCGAGAGCGCGACAGGGACAGAGAAAGGGAGCGGGAACGAGAGCGCGACAAGCATTACGAGAGTCGCAGCGCACGCGGAGATTATGACAATGGCGGAGGAGGAAGCGGCAAGTTGACGTCGTCGTCGTCATCGTCGAGAAACGGCGCCAGCATTGGCAGCAGCAGCAGCTCTCGCAGTATGCGTGACGAGCGCAAACGGAAGGAACCGTCCAAAGACAATGATCGAGCCTTGGGCTCCTCGAGGCGCGAAGAGAAGCGTCGCAAGCGTTCCAGATCCAAGGACTACGACAAAGAAAAGTAGCTACACATTGTCTTTGCACCTACATACAATATACCTTCTAATCTCACTCTTATTTACAGGCGTCAAACGGATCGGGAACGCGAAAAGGAGAAGGATCGTGAGCGGGAAAGGGAGAGAGAGCGTGAGCGGGAACGGGACAAGGACAGGGACAGGGAGCGCGAACGACAGCGGGAGCGTGATAAGGAGCGTGAACGGGAACGGGAGCGCGAACGGGACAAGGAACGTGACAGGGAGCGCCAGCGGGAGCTAGAGACTCGACGTCAGCTACCCGCACAACCAGTTGTCATCCCAGTGGGCTCATCAAGCAGCTCCTCTGACGACGAGGAGGAGGAAATCGACAAAGAGGAGCAGCAACGTCGTCTTGAACAGGAGATGATCAAACGGCGCGAGCGTATCGAGCGTTGGCGAGCTGAGCGAAAGCAGCGTGAACAGGAGGCGGGCAAGAAGGATTCCAAGGTGTCGGTGGCCGCAGCAGTGACGAAATCCGCCAAGAAATGGAGTTTGGAGGACGAGTCCGAGGAGGATGACAGTAATCCCGCTCCAATTATCGACATAGACGCTGGAAAAAAGGAGCCCGATTCACCGCCCTCCAAATTCCACAGCATACGCAAACGTTTCGATGACGACATGGTTGAATCGAAGTTCTCGCCCCTCAAGCGTCCCACTTTCACCAAAGTGCTGGGCATGGTTTTGACGTCTCCTGCAACAACAGCCACGGTTACAGCCACAGCAACAACAACAGCGGCAGCTGTGAAGTCGGAGCCAGAACCCAAAGAGGAGTCGCCTGAGCCGGTCAAGCAAACAATGGAGGCGAAAGCTGAGCCAGTTGCTGAGCTAAATACAGTCGCTGAACAGGATAATGAATCGACGGCGACAGCGATGGAAACAGAGGAAGAAACAGCGGCAGCTGCGGAGGCGGAGGCTGAGGATGATGATGTCGATCCATTGGATGCATATATGCAAGAGGTCAACAAGGAGATGCGTCGTGTCAATAACTTTGTGAATCCAGCCAAAGCACAAGGCGTTGTCATCTTGACGGGAGTGGCCAAGAAGAAGTCGACGGCCGTGAAGAAGGGCGAACTGATTGAACAGAATATGGATAGTCTGGAGTACTCCAGTGAGGATGAGCTGGAGGACATTCGCGACACGGCCGTCAATCTGGCCATGAAGCATCGCAAAGAGCTCGCCAAAATCGATCATTCCTCAGTGCGTTACGCTCCGTTTCGCAAGAATTTCTATGTGGAAGTGCCGGAGTTGGCGCGCATGACAAGTGCCGATGTGGAAAAATATCGCACCGAACTGGAGGGAGTCCAGGTTAAGGGCAAGGGCTGCCCCAAGCCCATCAAGGTATACAGTTACAGAGTATTAAGCGACAGCATATCACATAGCAAAAGTTGATGTCATTTGATTTCATTAGAAGTGCTTTTAGGTTCATTCAGTTTAAGTAACAAAGTTCATTTCATCAGAAGTGCTTTTAAGTTCATTTAGTTGTAAGTTCATTGGTTGCTGATTACTGCTAGTGCTTTCATTTCTTTCATTGGTTGTTGATTATTGCTAGTGCTTTCATTTCTTGACTTACCTTAACATTCGGTATTTGATCATCTTGATTGCAAAAGCCATGGCAGTAACTTTCATAATGACATTCTCTGTAATTTCTTAAAATTAAGCTAACATCTGCTTGTTTAATACTTGTTGGCAAAATCAACTTTCTGAAAAGTTGCCAAGAGTTTAAGCTTCGTTTGATTTGAAGCTGTCCAACCAACTTTAATGAGCTTTCTAATATACATATAACCCCTGAAGAAGTTCAAGACCTAAAGTATTCTGTGTGCTCTTTAGTTAATCCTTCCTGCCACCAGATAAACTAGAAGAAGCTTTCCGCAGATTTGAAGCTCAATATTCAGATTAAGCGATGGTACTTATTGAAAGTGACAGCAAATTGAATTTTTCTAACAACTGTAATGCAGGGAAAGCTAAAATGAACTTTGAAGTTCAATCTTGCTAAATAATATATTTTACTAAATTTTTCGATGTAGTATTTATTGCTACCTGAAGCTGTAGATAAAGATTTGATGCGCTTTGCAAGCTTTGCAATGAAAGTGACAAGAAATATATCTTCAGCTCATCATCGTATTTCTATGTTAAGAGTACCTATTAACAACTAATGTACTTTTGAAGTCGTTCTACTTTATCTTTTTTGCCAGTTAAACTGCTGAAATGTAAAGTAAGCTTTAATGCTCTTCGAGCTTTGTGGCTACATGAAGTTGTAGATCAAACTTTAATGAGCTTTACATGCTCCATGATGGATGCTACTTAATGAAAGTGACAGTAAATATATCTGCATCTCATCATCGTATTCCCACTTAATGAAAATGACAACTAATGTACTTTTGAAGTCGTTCTATTCAATCTTCTTCAAGCTTCTGTACTATAGAGTAACCTTTAATGCGCGTCGCAATCGACTAGCTGTAGAGATTAATCAATTCCAATACTAATGCCATACAATTGAAATGCCATTGCAGACGTGGGCGCAGTGCGGCGTCAGCAAGAAGGAGATGGACGTGCTGCGCAAAGTGGGCTTCGAGAAGCCAACGCCGATACAGTGTCAGGCGATACCGGCAATCATGTCTGGGCGCGATCTGATAGGTATTGCTAAAACTGGCAGTGGCAAGACGTTGGCATTCATTTTACCAATGTTTAGGCACATTCTGGATCAGCCGACGCTGGAGGATGGCGATGGCGCCATCGCCATCATAATGGCGCCCACGCGCGAGCTTTGCATGCAAATTGGCAAGGACATACGCAAGTTCAGTCGCTCCCTGGGACTGCGTCCAGTGTGCGTCTATGGCGGCACTGGCATCTCCGAGCAGATTGCCGAGCTCAAGCGTGGCGCTGAGATAATTGTCTGCACACCGGGGCGTATGATCGATATGCTGGCTGCCAATTCGGGACGTGTGACAAATCTGCGACGTGTCACGTACGTGGTGCTCGATGAGGCCGATCGTATGTTTGACATGGGCTTCGAGCCGCAGGTGATGCGCATCATTGACAACGTGCGTCCCGATCGACAGACGGTCATGTTCAGTGCCACATTTCCACGTCAAATGGAGGCGCTGGCTCGTCGCATACTTAAGAAGCCCGTCGAGGTGATTGTCGGCGGCCGGTCGGTGGTGTGCAAGGATGTCGAACAGAATGTCGTCATACTGAACGACGAGGCGAAGTTCTTCAAGTTGCTCGAGCTGCTGGGCATCTACCAGGAGACGGGCAGCATCATTGTGTTCGTGGACAAGCAGGAGAACGCCGACATACTGCTGCGTGACCTCATGAAGGCATCGTATCCGTGCATGAGTCTGCACGGTGGCATCGATCAGTTTGATCGCGACTCGACCATCATTGACTTCAAGTCGGGCAAAGTGCGTCTGCTGATTGCCACCTCGGTGGCGGCGCGTGGCCTCGATGTCAAGGATCTCATACTGGTGGTCAACTACGATGTGCCCAATCACTACGAGGATTATGTGCACAGGTAACTGACATCCCATTTTCCCACATTTTCCATTAACTCTTTGACTCAACTCTCACCTTGCTTTTGCAGATGCGGACGCACTGGACGTGCTGGCAACAAGGGTAGCGCCTTCACCTTCATTACACCCGAACAGTCGCGCTATGCCGGCGACGTGATACGCGCCCTCGACTTGTCCGGCACACCGGTGCCCGCCGAGCTGCAGACTCTGTGGACCGACTACAAGACCGCGCAGGAGGCTGAGGGCAAAACGGTGCACACGGGCGGCGGCTTCAGTGGCAAGGGATTCAAGTTCGATGAGCAGGAGTTCAATGCTGTGAAGGAGAGCAAAAAACTGCAGAAGGCCGCATTGGGTCTGGCCGACTCCGATGATGAGGAGGACATCGAGCAGGACATTGATCAGCAGATCGAGCAAATCTTTGCCGCCAAGCGCACCGTCAAGGACACCTCGCTGAGTGGCAACAACGCCTTGGCTGCCGTTAATGCTGTTGCCAATGCCATGAATGCCACGACGCCCGCATCGTTGGCGTTGGCTCAGCAGCAGCAACAACAGCAGCAACAGCAACAGCAGCAACAACAGCTGCAGCAACAGCAGCAACAACAGCAGCAGCAACAGCAGCTGGTTGCTGCCGCTGGCATGGGCTCGGACAAACTGGAACTGGCCAAGCGTTTGGCCTCCAAGATTAGTAGCAGTCGCAATCTGGACACAAAGGTCACCCAGGCAGCCAACGAGTCAATTATGAAGGGTCAACCGGGTGCGACGGCCGCACAACCGATGCTCACGGCACGCACAGTGGTCGAGCAGCTGGCGGCGAAGCTGAACAACAAGCTCAACTATCAGCCGAAGGAGGATGAAGAGAGTCTCGCCGCGTTGATGGGCAGCAACAGCAATTCGTTTACCAAATACGAGGAGGAGCTCGAGATAAACGATTTCCCACAACAGGCACGCTGGAAGGTCACCTCCAAGGAGGCGCTCGCCCAAATCTCCGAGTACTCCGAAGCTGGCCTCACGGTGCGCGGCACCTATGTGCCTCAGGGCAAGAATCCGCCCGAGGGCGAGCGTAAACTGTATCTGGCCATCGAGAGTTGCAGTGAATTGGCTGTGCAGAAGGCCAAGCGTGAGATAACGCGTCTCATTAAGGAGGAGCTGCTGAAGCTCAGTTCGGCACATCACGTCTTTAACAAGGGGCGCTACAAGGTGGTCTAAACCAAGCAGACGCTGCCTCCTCTTTATCTTTCTCCTCCTCCCCACTCAGATACTGTAGTATAGTAATGCTGTTGTATAGCCGAAGTTAACACAATATTGGAAATTTGGTTGTCAGACACAAACGAAGATAAACAAAAAACACCTGTATCCGATATTAAAATAAATCATTTTTTAAATGATTCAACTTTTAACTAAATAATCCTTTTCTCTCTCACTTTCCACCTGGCATGTATATTCTTTTGCATTTTCTTCTTTGCAATTGTATGCTAAATTAACTTGGCTCAAATCTTATACCAAATAGTTAACTCTAAATGTTTTTTATACAACTACAACTGCAATCCCCAAACTTTCTAAGCAATATTTTACTGTTCCATTAACAAAAAACAAAATTCAAGAATGACTTACAAACATACATATGTATATAAGATGCATACGTCAGTAAAATATGATTTTCTTTTGCAAACAATACATTTTTGATATTTGTGCATAATTAATGTCAGTTGTTTAAGTACGTAAGAGACGAGGATAAATAAATGATATTTATTCCCCTGGCAAATGCGCGTTGTTTGAAATGTTCGATCTACTACCGATAGCTGCATCCGATTAACGCGTTTTTATTTACTATCGATAGTTGAAGTTAACAAATTATTTTGATAGTGGTAATCGATCAACTCTGTTATATATGATCGATAAATACATCCGATAAACACTGTGTTATATACTATCGATAGTTGCAGTAGATAAATTCGGTGCTATATAATATCGATAACCACATCATATATACGTGGTTTTATATACTATCGATATTTACAATCGATAAACGCTGTGTTATGTACTATCGATAACTACATCCGACAAACGTGGTTTTATATACTATCGATAGTTGCAATCGATAAACATGGCGTGAGCTGGTTCAAAAATCCTGAGCTGGCATTGAAATTTATTCATTTTATTTCTCAAAGATCTTTCACGTATGCTGTACAAAATTAAAATGTTTGTTTTTTTTTGTTGTTGTTTGTTTTCGTTTTAATTTTTTTGTTTTTTTTTTTGCATTTTTTTGTATATTTGAGTTTTAGCTTATTTAGCTGCATTTTATTTACTTATCGCCCGTTGCGCTTATCAATTGATTTTCATGCTACAATATTTTGTGTCTAGAAACTACTAAAATTAAATTTAAATGTAGTTATGAGCTTGATTTTTTCTTCATTTTTTTTTTTTTATCAATTATTTGCGTTTTGTGTTTTCTTTTGTTTTTGCATTTACTCGTATTATTATAATTATTATTATGCGCTTGAAAAAAATTGTCTGGTTTGTTTATGCACTAATTTGTCGGCAATATAATTATATATATATTTTTTTTTGGGTTTTTTGTATTCTTTTTTTTTTTGTTTTTTATTTGATACAAAACTATTTACTTTAAAATTATTATTGAATTTTGCGCATGTTTTATTTTTTGCGATTCTTTATGGCTGCTACACATTCAAAATCATTCACACGCATCTATATAGATAATCCATATATATATATATGTATCTATATATAGATTATATATATATATTTTAATCATTTTGCATATGTACAAGTCTAGTTAGAACTATGAAATGTGCTAAATTAAAAAAAAAAACAAAAAAAAAATGTATATATAATATATTTATTAAAATTCTTTATAATTTAATATATATATTTATATGTAATATTATAGTTAGTTTTAGTTATTAATCAATTGGGGGTTGCTTTTCTTTTTGTGTGTGTGTTTTCGTTATTTTTTTTTTGTTTTTTGTTGCATTCGCATTTGCATTTGCATTTTTTATGTTGTTTTCGTTAGTTTAGTTTGGCAACAGTTTAAATTCGTTGCAATTTCCTCAGTTGCTGCTAACATTTTTCGCATTAGTTTACTTATAATTAGGAAAAAAAAATTACTCGCTTTAGCTTGTTGTTCTTGTTCTTGATTGTTGTTCTCCTGCTTGAGTGTGTATGTGTGTGTGTGTGTGTGTGTGTGTGTGTGTGTGATGTGTATGTGTGCTAAGGTTAAGTATGTCGCTAACTGGATACAAAACATAAACAAAACTAAGCACTATAACGCACTGAAGGAAGCATCAAAACATTTCCTGCTGGGTGAGGTTCCGCTGGGATTGGATCCGGTTCGGGTTACTGGTTCTGGTTCTGGTTCTGGTTCGGGAGCTGGTTCAGTTGGATCAGGCGGAGGGTTGGGCTAAACTTTTAACTATTGCATCTACTGAAGTTCTTCATTTTGTTGTTGTTGTTTTTGTTTTTGTCTTTTGAAGCTACCAAAAACCGTTTTCATCGCTATAAGTGTTGTTTTTTTTTTTTTTTTTTTTTTTTTTAGAGATCGCTGCGGTATTTACAATCGAATCAAACTCTAGAATATATTTACATATACAGAGGCTAATATAACTCTCAAGTATCTGTTTGTGTTTGAGTGTGTATGTTTAGTTAGTTTACCCAGTTATAGTTTCTTTTCTTTTTTTTTTTAAAAGAGCGCAATTCTTATTATCGGATCACTTGAAGCAATTTCATGGAGTTTTTCTGGTCGCTTTTCTTTCTGTCTGTGTTGGTGTTGATGTGGCTCTGTGTGTGTGTGTGTGTGTGAATGTTTTTTTTTTGTGAATCTACTCGGCTTTTTATGCCATTCGTTTTATTCGTCATTTTAAAGTGTTTTTTCGTATGTTTTTTTTTTTTTTTATTTTAAAATCTGAAAAATAAAAAAAAGTGAATTGCAAAATTGATGATTAGTATGGCACATCAAAGGACATTGGCAAATAACTTAAGTGTTAGGCTCAGAGATAGTTCAATGCTAGTAAATCCTCAGCGACAGGATCAAAATTGATCCCCAAAAGAGAACGAGAGATTTATTGCGAAGTTCGTCGGTCTGTCTGTCTGTCCGTCCGTTGGTTCAAGCAGCTAAATCTCAGGGACTAGAACAGCTAGAGCTATGCAAATTTTCTTACTTACAGCTTATATACAGCTAAACTTCGTTTTCGAATTTTTATCATGCCCCCCACTGCCCCCTGCCCACTGATTCGAAATGAATAAATTGCAAGTGTGTAATGTACAAGCTTTATGTCGATGTGGTGTATTCATATTGTATTCGATTCTATCCAGCTGACTTGTAATTTTCGCATATTTGCATTAATGTGTATTTTATTATTTTTGTTACCCACCTTTTTCTCCTATACAATTGAATAAATTATTGCATTTGATATGTTGGTCCATTGTTTCATTATTCGTTCCTAAAAAATTCTTGTAGTTCTTCTTCATGTTTTTGTTTGTTTTTATCTTTTTTTTTTTTTGTTTTTTGCTTATTTTTTTTTTATATATGATTTTGTTATAGCTTTTATCATGTGTGTGTTTCGAGTGTGTGTGTGTGTGTGTGTGTGTGTGTGTGTGTGTGTAAGTGTAGATGTGTTTGTGGGCTGCCCAAACTGTAAAATGAGAAGTAGAGTGAGATTGTTGTAGCTGTTGTTGATGTTGTTGCTGTGGTTGTTGTTGTTGTTGTTATTGTGGTTGTAGTTGTTGCCGGCCAAACATCATCCAATTGAATCGAATCCTAATGCTAATCCGAATCCCAATCCGAATCCGAATCGAATCACTAAAGATAATAGTCGCCCATAATGGGTAGAGAAGAAGTGGAAGAAGAAGAAGTAGAAGAAGAAGAAGAAGATGATGCTGAAGATGTTGCTGTTGTCGATGTCGCTATCGCTTCCGTTGCTGTTGCTGCTGCTGCTGATGATGTTGCTGCTGTTATAGTTGTAGTTGCTGTTGCCACCGCTGCTGCTGCTGTTGCTGCTGCTGTTGCTGCTGCTGTTGCTGCTGCTTCTGTTGCTGTTGCTGTCGCTGCCGCTGCCGTCATAAATGACTATCAGTATCCGAATCCCGCCGAACCGTGTCCAGTCATTGATGGTGTTACACTACTAACTATACCTAATTGTGTGGCTGTATTATTTGATTGTCAGTGTTGTTGTGCGGCAAATTTCATACGTTTTTGTTTTTGGCGTTGATTGCAGAACCAGACGCGTACCACGTTTTTCTTCAAATCCAGCTTTTCGGCTATGGCAGCGATTTTCTCACCCGACGGTCTCGGCTGGACGGCGAAATAGGCTTCCAGGGAACGCTTTTCAGGTGCCGCAATGGAAGTCCTTTTTCTTGAAAAAAGACTCGATATAGATTACTTTAGAAATGGGCCCTAACGTTGCGATGTTTTTGGTCTGTTCTGGTTTTGTACTGGTTGTGGTTCTAGTTCTGGTTCATGGTTCATGGTTCTATGTTGGTGGGTTTCAGCCGGAGGACTAGAATTTCGCATTTGTCTTTCGATATCAACTTGGGATACCCGCTACCCTTTCAGTAGAAGTACATAAAAGTCAACAAGTTCGATCTTTGGGATTACAAAATCTTTGCTTCAAAATTTGGGGACAATTCATTTTTATTCTAAAAGTTCAGATAATTCAATGGCACATCAAATGAAAATAAGAATATTGTTAATTAATCATATTGTTAATCATTAATCATTAATCATAAATCATAATCGCATATCATATTCTAAAACTTTCATTACGGTCGGATAATAAACTTGGAAGTTGCTTCGCTGCTTTGATTACTTTGATCATCTTTTCGTTCTGTAGAAATGTAGAAATGGGTAACGGGTATCTCACAGTCGAGCACACTCGACTGTTGTTTTCTTACTTGTTTTTTTTTTTTGTAAATTTCTTTACTCTCTTTTGTTTTTTCTTTATTTGCTATGTAGCCAAATTAACACTCTGCCAATTGACGGGTTGGAGTCGCTGTTGGAGAATTATGCAGGTTATGGGACTGAGGATTGAGGTTTGTGGTGCTTTGGGGAGTCTGGGGGAAAGTTGGCAGCAGTCATGGTTGGTTTGGTTTGGTTGTTGGTTGGTTGGTTGGTTGGTTGGTTGGTTGGTTGTTGGATTACCGCTGTAATCAAAACACTTTCTACCTTTTCTTTTCGCCCGCCGGCAGCACGCTGGGCGCATCGGGATCCCGCCGTTTGTTTTTCGCCTGCGCCTCGGCCTCCTCCAGCCACGCCTGCAGAATGGGCTTCAGTGCGATCATGTTGTTGTGCGACAGCGTCAGGCTCTCGAATCTACAGATTGTGCTCTGCGACAGTGCACCGACGCCAGGTAACTTGAGATTGGCCAGGGCCTTGCCCACATCGGCTTGCGTGACACCTGCAAGAGGCGAAGTCGAATGTCAAATGATGGGCTATCCTTGGCGATTCTATGGCGATTCAATGGGAACCGACATGGAACAGGCAAAAAGATTGCAATCCTAAGATGATGTGTCAATATATAATGCGAAACGACATAGATCTTGGGAAGATTACGATCCTAATATGATGTGTCAATATACTCGTATTTCTATATAATGCAAAAGCAACTCCTTAATAATGAATATTATGCATTACTTGACAACACGAAATCGAGACATATGTATTTCGAATATGGTTTTATAATATTGAACTTGATGCTAAAACTAATTGGAAACTTGATACTAGAGACAGCAACTTTAAACTTTGAAACTTGAAACTAGAGATACTAAATAATAATTGTGAATTTATGAACATAGGAATTTGAATGCATCAAATGCCTTTAACAATACAAAATGACAATAAATTATTCAGACTGAATTATCCAAAATATTAATAATCATTATAGTTGATATTTATAATATCAATTTAATTATAAAACTTTGTGATTTTTATTGTCTGAGCTAAATTAAAAATTTGGAAATAATCGATAACAAAATAAATTAAACCTAATTAATAGTTCAAAGATACTTGATTTCAAATTCCAGGCATCTTATAGTGAATGTGACTCTTGTCAACAAAATGGATAGTTAAGGAATTTACTTTTGATTCATTCTGAATAAAAATTGAGCAAGGTAATGTTAATGCTATGACTAAAATACATAACATATTTATGATGCAACATTTGTGTGAATTTTTCAAATTAAGTTTTAAGATTGATTTCAGAGCTATTCTTCGATCTGTAATCTGTTAGATCAGATGCTTACCAAGCTTGATGCGACGCTGCTTGAAGCGTTCCGCAAACGCTTCCAGCTCTCGCGGATCGGTGTCGGTGTCGGGATGCAGGCCAGCGGCTGCGACAGCCGCCGTGATGACAGGATGATGTACCGCTGAATGCCCATGGTGCCCTGCATTAAATGCTTGGTAATCAGCACAGTGGTTGGGATGTGGTTGCTGCTGGTTGAACTGATATTTACCCGCCGTGTGGCCACTTAACGTGCCCGGATGGTGATGGCTCATCATGTGATTCATACTGTGATAGGAACCGTGCAGGTGTTGGTGTGTGGGCGTTAATGGCGATTCCGAGATGGGCGCTAACGTTGTCATCGAGCCCGTCGGATCTAGCATGTCCAGTTGATCCATTGAATGGTGCATCTGTATTTGTTTTGTGTTTTGTGTTTTCGTTTTTGTTTTTTTTTTTTTGGTTTGGAGGGTAAAACACAGAAATGTGGTCAAGTACTTCTGGTGCAATCGAATTAATGACGTTTTCAACACACACACAAGCTCAATAATATTACATCTTTGAATTCATTTGATTTTGTTTAATTGTTTTCACTATACTCTATTCATTCATTTATTAATACATATTACGTATACAAATATGAATAAAGCTCTTCCACTTAACTCTCACAATACCAAGCGGCACATGAACGTTAGATGGCGCCACTTGAACTTGTGCAAAATGGTTTCTGCATCGTTCCTTTGATTGTGGAGACAGTGTACAATATACATATAAATATAGTACATATATTATATTTAGTTTTAAAACTCCAATTTCATATTTGCACTCTGCATTTTTTCACCTTGTGCATAATTAACCAATAAATGCAACAAAGTAATTCCACCGACTAGAAAATTATATACTATATTTAATACTTTTTATGACAATAATTAGGCAATAATTTCTCAAAATTGTCAACAAAATCAAATTGTCTATTTTTTTAATTACAGTTTATGCTATTTTCTAATAATCATTAATTGAAATACTATAGATTTTACTATATTTTAATTTAAAGTTGTTTATTATTCATAGGTCGATTATTACTGAACCCTCTTCAAAAAGTCTTAAATTTTGAATTCAAGCCATAAATTACTTGACGTTGCTTCAAGGTTGCAACGTATTATTAAAAATGCATAGTATACACAATGTTTGCTAATTAAATGTATTTTGCTGTCATCATTTAGCTGTAGATCAATGTTATGATTAACAGGCAAGGCGAGAGATCTCGACTTATTGATACCCTGTGCATAAGGCTTTTGTAATCTATTAATTTCTGATTGACAATACATCATAACTACTTCATTTTTATATATTAGATTGTGTTTATTTTCAATGATAAATTGTTCAACAAATTTCTTCTTTTGATATTTATTTAAATTATTATATTATAGGAGTATGCTTGGTTTTGCTAAGTTGTACATCATTTCATTAAGAACTATGTACTTAAGTTTTTTTTTCGAAATTCGATTAGGATAACTGAAATTAAAATGAAATTGTATCTGCTTAATAAATGCTGTAATCGATCCCACTATTGATGCTGATCAATAGTATATATAGAATAAAAGGTAGTTATGAAGAAAAATACATCAATTTAAAGGCGACCATAATATATTTTATTACCGAACATTACAAAACACATCGTGACTGAAGTGAATTTTAATTCAGCTGCACAAAGTTTTCAAAGCTTTAAATCGACTTCTCTAGTGATGCTGATCAAGCATATATATACGCATATATATGTATATATGTATATATAATACCGAAAATTACAGAACATATCATGACCGAAGTGAATTTACTATAAATTCAGAGGAAGTATCGTGTCAGAATTAATACGCATTATAGATTCAGATGAACTCGCAAGGTCGCATAAAACGCTGAATATGAATTATATAGATGAGCTCAACGAGTGCGATTATCGATACTATGTTATGTAGTGTAGCTTATGGCCCATTCAATTAAATGGCTTAGCCGAGATGCCTGAATAATTCATTGTTTTATCATCTAACATAAAAATTGCATTTAAAGTTGAATATCAAAGTGAGTGGCGAGAAATGCGAACAACGAAGAACGAGCGATGAACGAGCGACAAACAATGTTCCTAATTAAAGTCCATTTCCCCAAGTTTGGGGCTGCATAAACCCTTTACTATGTATAAAGCACCAACAGCAACGGCAACAACAACAACAACAACAACAAAAGTCTTGAAACTTGAGCGAAACTCAAGTTGAGAAACTGGCGCAACTTTGGAAGCGACTTGATAACGGTGCCCCGAAAGAGGGAAGAAGGAAGTGAGTGGTAAGAAAGAGAAATGGAGAGGGAGATGGAGATGGGAGGCCAAGCACTTGTTACGAAATCTTTTGTGTCATGTTGCTTTAATTGAACGAAAGACACACACACACAGACGTACAGACGCTTAGCTAGACATACATGTGTGAGTAGGCAACTTTGAAAGGGTCTTAGCTGCATGAGACACACACACACACAGTCACATAACAAAAAGCGGGAGAGAGAGAGAGAAAGAGCGGCACATGGACACTCGCTTGGCACACAACTCTTTTGTCTATGCATCAAACATTTATAGAATTGTTCAATTATTAAAACAAATATGAATAGCAACTAAAAAGCAGCAGCAGAGTGGGGCCTGAGCGGTGGGTGAGGTGGAGGCAGCCATTGCTGCTTTGGCTCTCACGCTATTTGCCTCTCACTCTTGCGCTCGCAATGTCGCATGTCAGCATAGCACTGCTGCAAGCGCTCTCTCGCTCTCGCTCTCGCATTGAATTGTGTTCTTTGGCGTCCCTTCCTTGCCTCCCCCCTCCCACGAATCTACGCCTAAGCAGCGGCGGTCATTTGGCTTGTGTTGCTTTGTTAAGCATTTAAACTGATTACAGCTGAAAAGTATGCAACAACAACAACAACGAGGAGAAGAGAAGAAAACGCCAATAGCCAGGGCTGCCAACCTGCTTTTGACTTTGCTTGTGGGTGGGGCGCACTCATATTTATTTATCTTTTTGAATGCGCCGCAGCCCGAAAAACTAGCATATCTATGCGTATGACTGTGTGTGTGTGTGTGTGTGTGTGTATGTACAAAACATACCACGCCCCCTCATGCGACGACGATGACGACGCTTAGAAATGGACAGAAAACGTGGTCACATATATATATATATATATATATACATATACATATATATATATATATATAGATGTATGTATATACAGGCATAGATATGTACATATACAATATACATATTTATATGTATCGCATGGAAGTGTGTTTGTACGTGACTGAGCTGCAGCTTTGTGCTGCGTACTGTGCCAATTATGTAAAACTCTAAAATGATAAGCAGGCGCATGGGGGAGGCCTACGAAAAACAATAAGACGTCGCCGTCGTCGCCGCAGTGTGTGACCAGCGCATAGTACATAACAGAGAGTCAGCAAAAGGATGAGAGCAAGAGCGAGAGAGCGAGAGTGTGAGTGTGAGTGGAGAGTGGCGAGTGGAGAGTAGTGGAGGGGGTAAACATTTCGGTCTATAGTATAAAAACTACAAGAGGTGGCCACTGTCTGTGTGATGTTGTTGTTATTGTTGTTGTTGTTGTTGTTGCTGCTGCTGCTGCTGTCGGAGCAAACACAATGGCAAACTCTTCAATTATAAACCAATCCCAAAATTAGTCTGACTGTTATTGGTTTGCACCCTTGGCGCTCTGGCTAGCTGCCTCTCGCTCGCACCCGCTGCACGGCAGCCGGCTGCTGCTGTTGCTGTCTCTGTCGTGGACACTGCGCAACCACCCTGCGCCGAGAGAGCATGAGAGCAAGCTGCGTTTGGCCTGTGGCTCTTGGGTCTTTGGGACAGCAGCGTCCGGGCTGCGACTTCTGACTGCGGCTGTGACAGCAGTGACTGCTGCTGCTGCTGCTGCCGCTGTCGCTGCTACTGCTGCTGCTGCATTGTGGTTGGCTGAGGCTTATGCAAAATTCATTTGGGCAGTGCCCACGAAAGCAGCCGATGCGGCATCGTTTGCTGTTTGCTTGTTTGCTCTATGCTGTCAACGTCAACGTCAACGTCGACTGCGACGCAGCGCAGCGCAGCAGCAAAGCAGCTCCTTGTCGTTGAGGCCAGTGCGCTGGCCCATTTCATTAAGCGCATAATTTGTAATTAATAAAATTATACAACACAATAAATACAGGAGGCAAGACTTTGAGCGTTAGATGGCGCCACCGAAGCCCAGCAGAGCTAGAGCAGCAGCATCGACACGACACCAACACACAACACAAAGGCGAACGAACAAAGAGCAAAGCTGCGATGCACAACGGTTGTGATGATGACAAACAAGCGACAATGGCCCCATCGTGTGCGCCAGAGCGAGATGGCATGCTTTTGCACGTGGGTGTGGCGTTTATCTCTCTGTCCGTCCAACTGCCCTACCCTATTTATGTGTCTGTGTGTGTGTATGTGTATGTGTGCGAAATGCATTATCAAAAAGGCAAATCAAATGCATTTTGGCAATGGCACAAAAAAAAGGACACAACAAATGCCTGGCGGATGCCTAAACGAAATGTGCTGCACTTTACATACACATGAGCACACGCGCTGTCGCTGCTGATGCTCTCTCACACTCTCTCTCGTTGGCACGCTCTCCCACTCCCGAGCTGCCCCCGTCCACAGCACTTTGCTCTGCTTGGGTTTGCGAGTTTCGTTCAGTCAGCCGCCATTTTGCTTTTGTTTTCAGCTTTGCATTTCACAGTGTGTGTGTTTCGTTTTGGTTTTTTTTTGTTGTATAGCATTTCTTCTTCTTTTTGCTCGCGTCGCTTCATCATTTATTAAAAACTTTGCCAACATAATTTATTTATTTGCCAGTTTGTTGATAAACATGTGAATGTGTATCGTTCTTGCTCTAACTCAAGGCCCCCTCGCGCCTCTACTCGCTCGCTCGCACGTTCACTCGACTCGTGTCGTCTGTCTGTCTGATTGTTTACGCGCAAATGACCTCATTACATATAATATAATTTGTTGTTGTCGCCCGCGTCGTTGTATTTTTCTTTTTTTTTTTGCTTATCTGTTCTTTTTTTTCCCTGTTTTTATATTTGTTATTACTCGCTTTTGGCATAATAAAGCGTTTTTGGCGCCATTGCCGGCATTTTCATTTGCTTTTCCTTGCTCTCTATCTCTTTGTTTTTTATTATTATGTGCTTTTCGCATTTTTTGTCCTCTTATTTTTATTTGTGCTAGTGTTTTTGTTTTTGTTTATGTTTTGTTTTGTTTGGTTGCTTCGTCGTCTCGTGTTCGCTTTGTTGATGTGCATTAATTTTTTAGCATTTTGTTAATTTGTTATGGCGCCCGCCTCAGACAGACAAACAGGCAAACAGACAGCTGATAATATCAGCTTGTCCTGCGAGATGCTGCTACTGCTGTCATCTTTAGTAAGGCAGAATGCCAAAGCATTTCATAATAATTGTATTTTACATAGTATTTATAGTATATTTTTATACTAAATAATAACGATACCTATATTTATTGAGCTGAAATAATAGTATCTTACACAGTATATAGTATAGTTATATACTAATTAATAAAGAGACCTCTTTTCAGTCAGTGAAATGTTTGAACATTTCACAATAATTGAATTTTACATAGTATTTATAGTATATATTTATACTAAATAATAAAGAGATATATTTTTATTAAGGTGAAACGTCTGACAATACTAGTATTTTACATAGTATTTATACTATATTTTTATAGTACATAATAAAAAGACCTATTTTAGTAAGGTCAAATGCCTAAACACTTACAATAATAGTATTTTGAAAATATAGTATATGCATAAACTCAATAATAAAGACAACTATTTTTTTTTATGTTTGTAGTATCATCCAAATGCCAGCATTAAGCCACTTCAAACCAATAATATGATAACGTTTTTTAGCTTTTGGCAAAGAGTTCAATATTTTTTTATTTTTTCAATATTTATAGTCCGAATCGGTTTGCAAATTTAATGGATTCGATTAATGAGAAATACTGCCAATGATTTGCAATAGAAAACTAAGCGCAAAAAGCAACGTTTATAGAATATCTACTACAAAAATAGATAGATTTAGTTTTCGCTTAACTATCTTTGAAATTATTCAATATTTTATCATTTTAAAATATTCATAAGGCAATCTATTCTTTCCACCTGAAAATTTAAAGAATCCTATTTGATAAAAAGAGATGCTGACAATGTTGCCAAGCTTTGAACTAAAAATATATTTTGCATAAAGAAAATAAGCTAAGCACGTGCGTACAGCGATAACTAGACAACAATCTTGGGATTATATGCTCGATTACTTAACTTAACTAGATACAACACACAAGCGAAAAGATAAAAAAAGCGCAACACTTATTTCCTGGCTTAAGCATAAACCCACTATTTGAATCATCAAGCTATATTTTTTGAAATCTATTATTTGATGAATAAAATAAATATTATGTTATACTTGTGTACCAAGTATGTTGAACAGCTTTATATTTCCATTATCTCCATTGCTCAATAAAAAGCGCTTGTCTGAAGTTGGTTTTAGCAAATGCATTTATCTCCAACAATCGATCATAGAAAAGCAAAGTTACAAGATTGCTTGACAAAAAAGAAAGGAGTCGTGTGATTTGTGTTGTGTAATTAATTTGTTGCAATTCTCTTGTTACGCTCGATGAGCGCTATAATTGTTGGAAAACAATGTTGAACATTTTGCGGAGGCAGATGAAGATGAAGTTTATAATGGAATGGAATAGTGTAACAATGTGGCATCATGATTACTTCTTGCGCTTCTCAACGGGCTTTAGGATCTGGAAGGAGCACATCAAGGTCTCATCGACGGACATCATGGCGCCGGCATTGTCGAATTCGCCGCAATAGTTGGGCGCCGAGAACAGTGTGACTAGCTGGCGTTTAGCAAAGAACTCATAACCATCCTCGACCACCTGATGGGCACGACAAATCAGATCGAGATCGTGCTTCTGCAGAAATTTCCCAACCACCTCGGCGCCAAAGGTGAAGCTAACGCCGCGATCATTCTCGCCCCAACCGATGGTGTCCTTGTCGGGATCGGACCACAGCAAATCACAGAGCAAGCCCTGATCGGGCACATCGGTGGGACGCATAATCCGTTTGATCTGCTCCATCGAGGTGAGATCGGGACTCAGGCCGCCGTGGCAGCAGAAGATCTTCTCGTCCACAATGGCCACAACGGGCAGACAGTTGAAGCAGTCGGTGAACGTCTTCCAGAGTTTGATGCTATACCGACGCTTGCACTCGTCATAGAAGCCATAGATGCGATTGATGCTGGCGCACTCGTGATTGCCGCGCAGCAAAAAGAAGTTCTCCGAATACTTGATCTTGTAAGCGAGCAGCAGACAGATGGTCTCCAGCGATTGCTTGCCACGGTCCACATAGTCGCCAAGGAAGAGATAGTTCGATTCCGGCGGATAGCCGCCGTATTCAAAGAGCCGCAACAGATCATAGTACTGGCCATGAATGTCGCCGCAAATCTTGAGCGGTGCCTCTAACTCAAGGAGTATTGGCTGGGCCAGAAATATCTCACGGGACTTGAGGCAAAGTCCGCGTATCTCCGACTCGTTCAGCTGGACATTCTTGCCAGGTCGGGCGGTGCGCACCTCAAGCAGGCGGGCAATAATGCTGTCCAGGTTGAGCACCTCGGCCATCTCGGCTGTCGGCTTCTGGCCGGGCTTGCCGGTCTGCGTCTGTAGGGCAATCGTGTGGGACGCCGTCGGAGCGATCTTGAGCGGACCCACAATGCGAGACACGATCACGAACACGATCGGTGTTGCTTCTTCTTCTTCTTATATTCTTATCACTCTCTCTTCAAGGTCTGCTAATATATATTTATCTTTTCTTGTTTCTTGTTTCTTTTTCGCTATTTATCGTTGTGTTTAACCGGATCCGGAACCTGCTCTGCCAATCGCTGTCCGAACTGATTTCTTAGTTGTTTTTGAAAAAATTTAGAATTTATTTTCGGTTTTTTTTTTTTTTTTGGTTTTCGTTGTTGGGATCCAGACAAAAATTCCTTTCGATTGATTTTTGTATATACCCTTTTCTATCTGTTTTGTTCGTTACACACTGAATGAAAACTTACGCACAGTCGACTGTAATAAGGTTGCTTTTATTGAGTTACTCACGAACTTCGAGTTAAATCTAAAGGCAATCTGATTAATACTTTAAAAATATTATATTGTCCGTTTTAGTTCACCTTTCGTTATTGATGTTCTTACGATATATTTATGTCTTGCATTTGGATAATCATTTGTGTGTTTAAAAAAAAATTAAAGAAAATAACTGACTGCAAATGGAATTTTTCTAAGAACTTCAATTAAAAGTGTAAGCACAAAAAGTACAAGCTTATGAAACTTGAATTTATTAAAATGCTCTTTGGCTACTTTGAGTTGGAAATGAGCTTATAGAGTCCTCATAATTCCCACCTGCAAACGTTGAGTAACCACTCAAGCTTTTCTTTGTATGCTATTTGACATATTCTGCAAAACTTGAGAAAAGTTGTGTGTTGCCTTTAAGTCGGTTAATAAGTTGTGGGAGCTCATTATGTGGACTTCTGGTGGCTGTGGTGTGCTTTAGTTTTTTGTCTAATTAGCTGCAATTTGTTAGTGGAAGTTGGTGGCAGGGTTGCACAGTGTTCAGGGCTGGGGGAGGCATTGAAAAATTGCAATGTAAACAGCAAGTTGAAGTGGCAATTTGTGAACCAAAATCAACTGCATCGTTGAAGGGGAATGATGGAGTGCGGGTTGGATGGACTAACTACACTCACACTCACACACACACTCACACACACACTCTCACATATGCATCGAGCGACCCTCTTGCAGCCTAGTGTAGTGTAAAGCACCTGCACAAGAGACTTGGCAAACTTTGGTTGGGCCCCAAAGAACGCAAACAAAACATCGTTTATTTTGGGAAACAAAAGACCTCATTTTCCATTTGTTTAACCAGAGAGTAAGAGAGCGAGCGCGCGCGAGAGGAGAGAGAGAGAGAGAGAGAGAAGAGCAACAATAACAATAAGGACAACAACAAGGAGCCACCTTATAAATTGATGGTTGGTCGCTCGCCTCGCCTCGCCTCAGTGTTTGTTGAAATTAATTGGTGTTACACAAATGAGTAATTTTCAATGTACATAAATATTTGCACAAATTGCAATTTGCCAGCAATGCGCCCACAGGCCTATATGGGCTATACATACATACATACATACATACATATATGTACATATATTTATGTATTGTGTCGGTAAGGTTGGGAAGGCTCGATGTTTGCTTGTTCGTTTCGAGAGCTGTTTAAATACAATTTTTATTGTCAAGCGTTAATAATTTGAACAATGAATAATATGTACGGTAAGCATCTGTTATTATTCCAAACAAATCAAAACAAGTGCACTAGGGCGTCTAACTGGCTGGGCGGAGCAACCCTGCTCAGCGTTGTTCAGATGTTCAGCCTTGCGCTGCTTTTGGGTCGTACCACCTCATCCCTCGCTTGCCACAAATCTTCATAAATTGCAAGCGTGTGTGTGTGTGTGTGTGTGTATGTGTGCGGGGCACGACAGTTGGGAATTGAGACAAAGTGCGAGAGGTGAGAGGCGAGAAGTGCTGGTTCATTTTGCCCCCCCCCCCCCATTCAAAAAGGGGTCGTCGTCAAATGGGAAAATGATACACTCTACTCTACTTTGCACTCGCCGAGCAAAGCGAAGAGGGGGAGAGAGAGAGAGACAGAGAGAGAGGGGGAGGTGGGGAGGGGAATGTCTGCTGCACACACAATCAAGAAACAACAAATTGCCACATAAATGTGGGGTGGTTTGCCACGTAATAGATTTTATTTTATTTTTATAACGCAACAGCGCAGCACAAAGAACGAAGGACTAAGAACGAATAACGAAGGATGAAGGACGAAGGAAGCAGGCAAACGGCGACGTATGTCGCACGCAGGACGTGTCTTTACTTACTTTTACTTTTTGCCATTTACCTTTTGCTCGCGTCTCCGCCGTCAGCTAAATTTTCGCCAAAGGAATTCCCAGGACATTTGCAGCACACTGCAAAAACTCGCATCCTGCCAGCACAGAGTGGAGTGCACCTGCCCACAAGGACACACAGGGTTCGATGTTGTGTGGACGGAAAGTGAAACTGCGGCAAATTCAAAACATGCTCGCAACTCATTTGAGAAGCGATTCCAATTATGAAGCTCTCTCTATGCGGTGTCCATAAAAACGTTGACGTAAAGC
Organism: Drosophila kohkoa; assembly: GCA_019972355.1. Taxonomy (NCBI): domain Eukaryota; kingdom Metazoa; phylum Arthropoda; class Insecta; order Diptera; family Drosophilidae; genus Drosophila; species Drosophila kohkoa. The sequence continues at coordinate 1,584,256 of BJEL01000077.1, forward strand.
TGTGACTTCAATTTTACATTCTTATGATTTCAATTTATGTCGAGAGCAACAAAAGTTTATTTGAATGTCGAGAAAAGTCTAAATACGTCATTTGACTATTAATCAAGTATTTATAATTATTTTTATTATTGGACAACGAGGAAAGAGTTATTGCGCAATGTAGTATCTAATACACTTCTAAATTTTTATACCCGCTACCCATGGGGTAGAAGGGTATTATAACTTTGTGCCGGCAGGAAATGTATGTAACAGGTAGAAGGAGGCATCTCCGACCCTATAAAGTATATATATATTCTTGATCAGCGTCAACAGCCGAGACGATCTAGCCACGTTCGTCTGTCCGTCCGTCCGTATGAAACACTGGATCTCAGAGACTATAAGAGATAGAGCTTTAATTTTTTTTTCGACAGCATTTTTTATGTTTGCACGCAGATCAAGTTAGTTTCAAACTTTTGCCACGCCCACCTCCGCCGCCGCAAATCAAAAAAATCGAAAAACAAGCGTAATTTTAAAGGTAGAAAGCTAGAATTTTGGTATACACAATAATAACTAAAGTAGTTATAATTTCTGAAAATTTGTTGTTGCGATCAGAGAAAAAATGTCGAAGTTATTAAAGAAATACTTTTGTATGGCCAAAAACGCCTGCTTACTAGGGGTCTTAGTTGCTTTGGATGACAATCTGGTATATTGTGCCGTCTAAGGTATATTTTAAATGTGGTACTATATCGATATACCACTTATACCATTTGGTATATTTTTTTAGTATTTTTGCAGTATATTCGGTATATTTTGAGAAAATACCGCAAACTATATTTCTTTTATTCAAAATGTGTAGCCGGTATCTCACAGTCGAGTACACTCGACTGTAGCTTTCTTACTTGTTATAATTGGACAACGAGGAAAGAATTATTGCGCAATGTAGTATCTAATACATTTCTAAGTTCTAAATTTTTTTTTATGAATTCTTGACATTTTTCTTTGAATTGAGGCTTGTTTAGCATTCCAGCTAAAATCTGCTTCATGCTTCTTGCATAAAGTGTTTAAAAAACATTCATTTATTGTATATAAATTTGAAAAGAGTGGAAAATATTAATTGAACATATTATTTGAAAAGCTTGAAAAGCGTAACAAGCTACAGTCGAGTGTGCTGCATTGATTCCTGAAAACTTTTTTCCGATCAGGTAAAAAACTTACGTTACTCACGATATAATTTTATACGGCAAAAATCGAATTTACGTTGAAAATTTGATTAATTTCATATATTTCCAGCGGTTGCAGGTATTCCAAAACTAAGCACTCTTACTTGTTTCTATTAGAAACTGTGTTTAATCAACACTAAAAATTCTTGTTTGACTTTTTTTTTTTAGATCTGAACCCAAATAATGTGAGAGAAATCAATGAATTTTTAAAATTCACATTTCATTTATCTTAACAATTGTTCGATCAATCATTAGAACATATTAAATGTAGATAAATGTGACTAATCAAATTTGTACCAAGCTTGATTGTTGAGAACTGCTTTTCAAAATAACGGTCTATTATAATTTCACATATTTTGTATTGGTAAAATTGCAACGCAACTAGTTCTTAATCAGAGATCATGGACAAAGGGCTAAAGTTGCGAGCGGTAAAGTAGCTCAAACAGCCAACAATATTTTAGTGCAGTAAGCAATAGGGCGGGGGAAGGGGCGTGGGGAAGGAGGATGCCATGACTCATGAGGTCGTCTGTGCGGAGTTTACTCAAGTTTCAGGGTTAACATATTGTTGCTGGCTCATCGTGCGTGGACTTCCGACTGCAGCAGCCACAGCAAGAGTAGAAGGAGTAAAAGCAACAGCTTCCCCTGCACCACCCTCAACACCACCTGCTGCTACTGCTACTGCAACAACAGCCTCAGGTCCCCTTTGCCCCTTGCCACGTCTCGAGTCGAGGCTCGCTGCGTATTTTTGTTTTTTTGCTTTTTTTATTTTCAATGTAGCTCGTAATTTTTTACACATTGCGGTCCCAGCTTAACTGTGCTACCGGCTGTTTTTCTTGCTCTACTGGGAGACATATCAATATAACCGTGTCCCATACACACACACACACACACACACAGGCGCACACACGCACTGCGAACAAGTGTAATCGTAGTGCTCGACAGGTGGCGAGGGTGAAGAGGAGTTTGCGGGGTGCTACCGGCAATCACACGGCTCTGGGCATTGCGAGGCGAACGAGGAGGGTGAGGCAGCGACCCTTGCGCTGCTCTCAAGTCCTTTGTGCAATAAAAACGACTACAGCGAGAGTCAGGAAAAAAATCGAAAAAAAACAACGCAAATAAAAGACACAGCGGCAAGGACGACGAGGACGACGAGGACACGGGGGACCACAACACGGCCCAGTAATAGAAAATACTATTCATGTACTATCCGGTGCGGATTTGCTACAGGACGCAGGACGCAGGACGTCAGGACAGGTCTTGTAGGCCATGCCGAGTGGGGTTGCTTGCACAGGTTTTTCGGGCGACATTAATATGTAGATGCATTAAGTACATTATCCGGGGTTACAACCTCGCAACAAGGATGACGACAGCAAGAGGCGAAGAGAGGTGAGACGAAGCAGCCGAGTAGCCTTCGTGACCCATGCCCCGTGTCTCATGTCTCATGTCTCATGTCTCATGCCTCGTGCCCTGCTCTGAGTACCGGCAAACAAGGTAAACGCCGGAGTGTGCCAGAGTGCGGTGCGACACTGGGACGAGATCTATTGAAATGGTAGTGAAATTTATGCGCCAACTTTGCATTGCATGAGTAGATTCATTGAGTAGCGTCAGAGTGAACATACATAATAATCAAGTATTAAAAAAAAAAACATTTTAATTGAGTATTGCAAGCAATTTAATAGAATTATGGTTCATATTCAAGTTTAAAAGAAGCCAAGCTTTCATTAAACCAATGTAACACAAATATTACATTAGTATTTTCTATAACATTTAATATCTAACAATAGTATTTAATTTGACACAAAATTAAAAGCATCATTTTAATAACATAAAGAAACAAAATTAAAAGTACAAAAATTATGCAATAATTTAAATTTATTATAAAAATTCATTTAACATTATTCTAACTAATAATGGAATATATAAATTAACAGTTATCAAAACTATTAGTTTTCTAATACACATAAAATAGTCATATGTATAAGGTAACTTATAAAAGTCTTTTAAATTATATATTATTAAATATATTAAATATATATATTAAATTTGCCAACCCAACTAAAATTACAAAAGGAATTAAAATAAGATTAAAAATAATAATCGATTGAATGAGAAAAAACATGTTGTTTGCAGTAACGTATAATAATAAATACAAATATAAAATTACAAAACATATTTTAATAAGAATTAAAGTAAAATCACTTAAATTATGAACAAAATTAATATAAATGAAAAAGAAATACAATTTACCAATAATAGAAAGTAAATAAGGACGAAAGGTAATAAATCGGAAACGGATGTTGAATTCAATACTGTGATGTTTAGGATCCACAAACCTAAAAACAAAATAAAGCCAAAAAATATAAACAAAATGCAAAATAAATTAGTTCAAGTCAAGTTATTTCCTATAATATTATTATTATCACTATTATCTATAAAATATTATGTTTGTATTCTTTTGTAAGCTAATTCCATAGTTTGGGAATAATTTGTACAAGATGTTTTGTCGCCCTGGTGCCACTGTGCAAGGGTTCGCACAATTTGCGAGTGTCGATCTCGCTCGCACTCGACAAAGGGGCGCAAAATATTATGATTTATTTTTATTATAGCGGGTAAAGTGGTCTTTACAAGCATCAAACAGAGGCGTAAGAGGCTTCCTGCCTGCTTCCTGCTGCCTCAGTGCCTTGCCTTTCCCCTCCTCTCCTCGTAGCTGCCAGCTCATTGCCTCAACTCAGTCTCGTCATGAACTCGTGGCATGAACTCCCATTCAGTTGCCCACAAGTGCGCCGAGCAAAAAGGCAGTTAGTTGGTTAGGCAAAAGGTACGCGATGTGAATTTGGATTTGTGCAGGATGAAGCAGGAGAATATGGATAGAGGAGGAAAGTGGAGCGGGGGTCGACTCGTCAGGTGCGGCACTGAGCCGGGGACGGGGACGGTGACGGGGGCGGGGCAAAAAGTTGTTAAATGGACGGGTGGATTTGCACTTGCCGCGCTGACTGTTATCTTCATTTTTGCTTTCAGTTATATTGCCTGCGAATTCCTGTGGGAGTTCTCTTAGCCCGCCAGCAGTTGAGTCCCCAGCTAAAACAAATTGTATACTCGGCAAATGGGCATAAAAAACAAGCGGATCAACCATCAACCATGAAGAGGGCGAGAAGCGAGAAGCCGAAGCAGAGAAGCAAAGTAAGAACAATGGCAAATCGAAAAAGAGTGTTTGCAGCATTGACCATTGAAATTGCATTAATGCTACGCTTGTCTCGTAAGCACAAACGTATTCATATCACCGACAGAAACAGAGAGAGAGAGAGAGAGTGCGGGAAAGAGAGAGAGAGAGAGAGAGAGGGCATAAGTCACCCTTCTGATAATGGAAATCTGCGTATAATCCTCGGGAATTGAAAAGATGGGCGGTATAAACTAGTTATGGCCATTAATACGATCAATTTGATGCTCACTTCGCTGAAAGTAAATAACAATCTTATTGAAAATGTTCAAAACATATTTGCCAACAACAACAATAACAGTAGAATGAAAAAAAAAAAACCCCCCGAACACAACCCTCTGCTCGCTCCCTTGCTCACTAGGCATATGCCTAATGGTGTTTGTTACCCGCCTTTTTGGTCGAGTATCTGTAACTGATAATTGCAAAGTTGTTGCCAGTTTTTCGAGCTATCCTCATTGCCCATTTACCATTTCCCATTTCCCATTCCCCATTCCGCTTTTCCCCTCTACCATCTACCATTTGTCCTATGCATTAAGTTTTACATATGCTCGGTTTTTCCAGAGGGTTCTCTTTCACTCAGAGAGAGATCTGTGTCCGTTCTAGGGGTCAACTGATGCGTTGATGTGCATTTTAAGCAGGTTAACCTGTTAAGTGTCATCACAACAAAAAGGGTATGACTGATACCCCCCTCCATCCTGAATGTCTCGGGTGGGAAGACTTGACAGGTGGATGTATGAACAGCTCAACACATGGCTAGATTAGATTTGCGAGCCAAAATAACACTGAGTGCCACCCATGGCTTTGAAGTCATTTCAAAGTCAATCAAGTCACATCATGTGTCTCCCATCAAACTATGTTCATACATTAAGAGTCTGTCGTCTTAGTATCATCTTAAGCATTTAAATATATTATTATATGCTCTATTATAATCAGTTTGTCACGCTCACAAAATTAAACAAAAAAATCATTATTAGTTTCTTGTACTTACGATAAGTATGCTGAAAATCCTAATCGGATTCGTTTAGTCAATTATTAATGTGATTAACAGAGTTATGCTAATCGACAGCTGAGAGAGTTAAACTAAAGAAGAAAGCTGCAAAATAATTGTAAGAAATTACAAACAAAAACCCAGGGATTCAACTATTAATTAATTAATCATTTAGTCAAATAATAAGGTTAAAGTAATTTGGAATTGAAATATTTGCGATAGGTTACAGCTTTTTGATTCGATTGACAATTGGTTGAAACTTGAAATTGACACAACCTGTCAAATAATTAAGCAACATTCTCATAATTTGCCAACGATGCTCTTAAAAGCATTTCTCAATTCGCATTTCGCGTTGTTCTGTGTCACTTTTTGCGCAGTGGCATTCGGTAATCGGTAATTGCGGGTCCCATTGAAGGTATTTGGATATTTAAGTAGCAAAAGTTGTAGACAATTGTAAGCTGCAATTTGGGGCAATCATGGCTTAAACGTGCACTCAAAGTTGTATGAGCTTAAATCGACTTTTGGCCGTTGACATCGAATCGAATCGAATTACGCTTAAATGCACTTTGCATGCCGTTGAAAAATAGATGAACCCGGTGGGAGGTGCAACAAAAAGTGCAATTTAAAGTCGTGTCGAGTTGTGTCTCGACATTTCTTCACCTGTAATTGTGAGACTAATTTTAAACGCCGAGCTATCATGGCGTATACGCGATACCGTTGACAGTATTGACAAATTCCATGGACATAAAGAAAGAATGAAAGAAAGAAAGATAGAATGAACCGAAACCGAAACCGCTCGGAACCTGCGACCCACCCACAAAAAATGGTCAAAATGTCGTCGCTGTCCGTTGTTTTGTTAGCCTGTCCAGCGTCTTCGTCCTCTTCTTGCAACAAACAACAGACAACGGACACAGACGCAGTTAAATAATTGATGAGCAAAAGAAAACTAAATAAATAAATGAATCAACGAAACTAAACCGAAAGCGACGCAACACCGACAGAATCCCCTAAATTGAACTGAGCTCAACTGACACAGGACGCAGGACACGGGACACGGGACACAGGACATGGGATTCCAGGACATGGGATTCCAGGACACAATACAGCGCAACGGGATGAGATGGACGAGAGCGGGACGTAATTGTCACTGGATGACACAAAGCTTTCTTCAGTCGCATTGCACAGTGTCTGAGAAAAAATAAGTATCTTGTTCAATATACTACACACTATATTTTAAGTGAGAGGAGTGCGAGTGTGGGAAACAAAGAGAGAGAGAAAGGGAGAGAGAGAGAGAGTGAGTTGCTGTCAAACTTTCAGCATGCCAACTCAAAGAACAATAAAAAGAAAAGAATTTCCAATGCGGAAAGTTCGCAAAGCAGATACCCTATAATCATCTGATAATTTCATAATGATTAGCTGCAATTAATATGATATACATATATAGTATTGTAATACTTGTAATTTGATTTTAAGCTTAAAATATCCTCCGACTTAATAATACATTTATTTCATATCCTTGCCTCTCATCACGTTAAAATGATTTATCAAAATATTTAAAGCTGAATTGTGAATTACTTTTCCAGTCCGTTCGATTATAGAACTACAATTTGATGTAGCCCATTCGCATACTCTTCTAGGGTGGCCACTAAATAAAGTTAATGCATTATTAATGATCAAATTGTTGTGTGTGTGTGTGTGTGTGTTTTGTTGTTTTTGTACTTCTTGTTTGTGCCCATCATTTTGTTATGGTGCCATATTAAATATGGTTACATATTTAATAGTGTTAATCTAGTGGTGATAAATATACTGACAATCGATAAATGTGTGTGTGGCGGTCAATCGATTAATTATGCAAGTGTACAAAGCGGTTACAAACGCTAAAGAGCGTCCATCAACGATTGACAACGAAAGGGAAAGGGAGAACTAAAGACAATCAAGTACTTGAAAGACAAAGAAAACAATTTCTGGTGTGCCTGCTATGCTATATAGTACTTGGATCTCGCAAGTATCGGCCATACTGAGCGATGTAGACTTGAACAGCGATTCAGTTGGAAAGCAGCTAAATCAGTTAATAAGAAGTTCTTCTAGGAGATATCGGAATAATATGAGCACTAATTGCAGATGGCTGCGAATTCAATGTCGATAGTATTCCTATGCTTTTTGTGTGTGTGTGTGTGTGTGTGGTCTGGCATGGCAAATATTTATTGTGGTGGGGGGATGGGGCAGGAGGGAACTAACTAAGCAATCCACCCTGGCTGACTAAGTGGAATTTGATTGCGTGTGGAGTGGCAATGTTAAGTTAACGATATTTACTAAATAATACGAGTTTGCTACTATGTTGTGCAGCTCGCTTCAGTTTGTTTTGGGTTTTCCTTCAAATTTGTTCCTTTTTTTTTAGGGAGCAGAACAAGGGAGAAAGGGAGAAAGGGAGCGGGGTGCGGTCACGACAGGAAAAATCAAACAGGTGCACTAAATGAATTTCAATATGATAAACCACTTGTGGTTGCCGCAACGAGTTCGAGTGCGAGTGCGAGTATGAGTATGAGTATATGGGTATGAATGCGAGTGTGAGTGTGAGTGTATGAATGCGGAGTTACTTTCAGGTGCTCTGCGCGGGGTGGTTGCGTGTGTTTGTACTTGTTTGTTTGAGTGTGTGTGTGTGGAAAATGATTTGAGGGAAATTGAGCCATATGTTGCGAATACTAATGGATACGCCGAGCAGGTCTCTGGTCGCTCGCTCTCGACTCTACCGGAAATATGAAAGTGTAATTTAAATTGAATTAAGTGTACTTTTTCGGTTAGCATGCTACATGCTTCGTCTACGCTTTCCAGGGGCTGCTACACAGAGCGAAAATCAAGTCAAGTTTTAGTTATGCAAGCTTGAAGATAGCTAGAAAATATGATTGCTTCGACCACGTCTTGAACGATATTTTCATTCATTCTGATAATCCACGAATTGGTGGAATAAATGATACTTCAAAATTCAAATATCTCTTGGCATTGACTATAAATAAATAAGTCGATGTAGTGTAAAGGTCGGAAATAAGTTCTTTTATATTACCTTTATTGACTATAAATAAATACTGGCAAGTAATCAATAGAGAGGAAATCCCTCATTTGGTTTCGAATTGTTTTAAATATGAAGTTAAATGATTATTTACTATTTTACAAAAAGAGTTTTGAGATTCGTTTGTTCCGAAAGTTCGTGGGAAATGAATTATAGTTGTTGAGAGAATTACTAAAAAATGAAAAAGAACCATTATTATGTAGTCTATATTGTACAACTAACTAACTAACGGTCCTAACATTAATACTTTCTTGATTATTTGAGTTCCTCGCAATTGCACCCCATTTTTTTGTAGTGTAGTGTAGTGTATAAGCTGTCCGCTTGCGGCGACCTTCTAGCTGGTACCGCATGCGCTGCTGGCAAAAAGAGGGCCGAAGCTGGGTACAAAATCTGTGATAAATGCCTGCAAAGTGGCCATCCACTCCACTCCACTCCCCTTCCCTCTACTTCGCTTCGCTTCTCAGTTATTTTTTTGTCTTCCCTCAGCTCATTAAATAGCCGCTTGCGCATTTGCACAGTTGGAAAAATTGATAATATTGTGTTTATGTAGTTGTTGTTGTTGTTGATGATGTTGGTGTTGTTGCTACTACTGTTTGTAATTGTTACAAATCCCTCCCCATTTGGCATTCGAGTTTTATGATGGATATGATTATTTTAATTAGCATTATATTTGCTCGTACACATTTACCCTTTACGAACACTCATAATTGGCTTTTCATATGCTCGCAAAACTTGCTCATTGCGTGCCAAGGCAAGGCAAGGCAAGGCGAGGCAAGGCGAGGCAAGGGAACGCAGAAGCGAAAGGGGAGACAGCAGTCAGAAGCCAGAAGCCAGAAGACCGACAGATATCAAACCGGGGGGCTGTACCATAAATTACTTTAATTTAATGAGTTTTGTAATGTTGTTGCAACTGTTTCTCTCTCTCTCTCTCTGTGTGTGTGTGTGTGTGTGTGCGTGTGGCAAGGGGCAGATGGAGTTTATGGCATGCTCGTAACGCTTATGACACATGTTACCCGAATTGATAGACAGCAGCCATCAAATCAAGTGGCAAATTCTAAAGTACACTTTTGGAACAGCACAGACAGGTGTAAAGCCTTTCCCTCCACCTCCCCCTCCCCCTACCCCCTTCCACCTCTTTCCAATTTCCCTTCACCCTTCTTCTGACTATAAAAACCCGATAGGAATGTTGTGGTTACATTTACGATTCGAAACTGGTTGAATTTGACAAAGGTCTATGATAATTATTAATATAGTTAATGCGATACCGGCACACAGACAATTTTTAGGGGAAGTCAGAAAGGTTTGCGCATATTGTGTAGTTGACTTTGATTTGCTTAAGTAATGTGTGAGCAGAGTTGTCAAGTGGCTAAAAGATAATTTAATATCTTCGACTGCTAGATTGCATAAATAATTGAAAAACTTGAGGGAATTAAACTACCGATGCCTAAATTTGAATTTTAAAGTAAAAGCGATAGGATATCTCGAAATTGTTAAGTTGAATAATAATATTGATAATATAACTGTATATATACATATATAGTATATTATAATTATAATGCTAATTTAATAAATGAGTTTCATAAATTGAACTTTTTATTTCACATTTTATTTGCATACATTAAACTATCCAAAAAATAAGAAAATACTCGTATAAAAAAATCTTGCAATGTTGTTGGCAGATGTCCTTAAAAAATGTACGCAATATATTATGTTATATGTTTGCGATTAGTCAGATTCTTATCTACGTTTCTCACTAAATAAGACGTACAAAAGACGTTATCCATACATCGTATAACTTATAATTAATTTCTATATTTAAAACGGAAGTTTATTTTTCAGATCAGTTACAGAAAACAGCAAAAAACGAACTGAAACTGAAATACATAAATGTTGCTATTTTACACATAACATAAATGAAATTTTCTTTAACTTTATCGAGTAGTCGAGTAGTTTACTGTCAACATGGAAACAAATAGTAAAGTGTATGAATAGAAAGATCTTTGCAATGTAATTGCAAACTGAGCTTTTCTAAGCATAGCAATTTTTCATTAGGGAAAACGAAGACTCGGCATTCGGTATGGCAGCAAATCAAATTGATTCAGAGTGGATGGAACGGAATACCAATAGGGATAGCGATGGCGATAGCGATAGCACAGATCTCGCCTTCGAGCTCTTCGAGCGCCATTGGCGTCGCTGTCTGGGCAACTTTGAAAGGCGGCGTTTACGATACGCTGCCATCAGCTGTGGCCATGAGGAGCTGCTCTATGGCATGGATGTGGGATTCCTGGCGGATCAGTTCATAGAGAACAACATTGAGTCAGGCAGTTCGGTATTGAATGGAGGAGGAAGAACTGAGGGCTGAAGGAACCGTTCCATCACGAACAAAGGACAGCTGCAATCGACTAGGTCATTCTCACTACAGAAAACGGAAAAATAGGAACAACTAGAACTAAACCAAATACAAAGTACCAAAAGCACAGCACAGCTCAGCACAGCAAAAGCAACCACAAACTAAATAGTAAATACCAAATTTTTGAGAAATTGTCAAAGTTGCCTGGCAAACCGCAGAAAGCCTAAATATTTGACGTGAGACAGCACATCAGGTGTCCACGTAGAATATATTAGGAATAACCAAATAAAGAAATTAACAAGTTATGGGCAAAAATTGTTGAAATGTGCATTGGCCACACATGTCAATGCTCCCACCAAAAAGGGAACAGCTCTCCATGTCTCCATGTCTCCATGTCTCCATGTCCAATCCACGTGTCAATCTCAAAGTACTCAACTTGCTAAGCTCGAATTAGCTTCTTTGACCTTGTGTGCACTTTTCGACTGAAAAACTATCACATGCTCCGTGTTCCGTGCTTCACTTGAAATTTTTGGTGGATGGTTAGAACAAGTCTTGATGTTGAATATTATTCAACTCTCTTTGTGGTTTATTAAAGCAAAAATGACACTAGTAATAGGAATAATTCATAGTAATGTTCTCAATAAGTTTGTCCGTTTATTTTCGATAAGTGAACTAACATATATAGTTCTTTATGTCCGTTCGTTCATGTTCCAAATATTTTTCATCATTCTATGTACATATATGTATGTATATGTAATAGTATATGAACTATATATGGATAATATGAACAGGAACTAAGGATCAAAAGTGAGGTGCTGAACAAAGCAGACCGATGATGAATGCGTAATTTTCGTTGGTTCGTTCATTAATTCCTAATACCTGACTGACAAATACCCGGAAACTAAAAAGAATTTAAAACAAATTATTCTCAATGAATTTTTTCTCATTGATATATTGAAATTTTGAATAGTGGACAGACGAAAAATCATTAACTGCTTTATCGAATTAGCTCTCGTTGAATAATTAATGCTCAAGCTCTGAAACAAAACCAAAAATTGAAGGGACTACCTCTTAAAATCGACAAATCATTGATTATTTTATGAGCAGAAGAAATGGTTGCTAAAAGAGTTTAATAAAATTATTCTAATTAGAAACAAATACAACTAAGTTTGCTGTTTCTATACGTTGAATTCCTGTGATGATAACAATAAAAACGACTGTTGTAAAGACGATAAAAAACGATCCAAACCTTAGTGTGCTGTTGTATTCTCTATTTGCGAACTTAAAGTTAATACTAGAATCTCTGTGTATGAAAATAGGAACGGAATCGTATTGATATCAATGCGAAATTAACGTCCCTCATTTAACAAATATGGATCGATATTGAAAACATCACTTCTCATAGTTAATTCGAAATACATTGAAATCATATTCAATACTCGTAAATTGATTAACGCTATGGCTTTTTGGTCGCTTGCAAGAGTCGTTTTCAATAACCGTGAGAGCAGACATCAAATTTTGATTAAGCCAAAACAGTTTTTATTGCTCTAACAAGAGAACAAGTAGAGGATGGAAAGGGGGAAAGGGAAGGGAAAGGGAAGACGAGACAGTGATGCACAACTCCCTCGATAGCTTATTGTAATGCTAAGTGTAGAAGTTTGTTGCACCTGAGACCAAAAGCGTAACTCGAACTCAAACTCAAACTCGAGCTCGAGCTCGAACTTGAAATGGGGTAAACGTTGAGCGTTGAGCGTTGAGGTCTTTCTTTGTGAAGTGTTTGCTAAAAATTAAAGGCTGCACGCGTCAAAGAATCGGAGCGGGAAAAATGAGTATTGAGCACGATGGGAAGGGGCATACACAAATCGGAATGGGAATGGGAATGGGAAAGGGGAACCACAACAACCACCGATGTCGACTGTCGACTGTCGCCTGTGGACAGCACAGCGCACTTTCGTCATGCTCGATTGTGTCGAAAACAAGTGGCAATGGAAATGGAAATGGAAATGGAATCAGAGAAACTAGCCAGCGAAACTAGCTTGAACATGAACATACAAATGTATGTATGTATGTATGGGCATAGAACAGGTTGCTTGTGTAATTTGATTACAATCAACTTCTAATAGAGTTCCAAAGCCACCACCACGAGACGCGACAGTCAGTCAGTCAATCAAAGCGAGAGGGACAGACAGAGCCAAAGAGAGCAAGAGAGAGAGAGAGAGAAAGAGTCTCGACTCTCGATGCCACTTGTCAGCCAACCCACCGGCAGCTGCTGTTGCCTATTTGCGCCCCACAGGACTCGCTGGCAATTGTCCTGGCACACCGCCGCTGCCACCGCCTTCGCCACCGTCACCGCCACCGCCACCGTCACCGCCTCGAGCTGTAGTTGAACTAACGGTACGATACAATTAACGACACGAATCATGATGTGCTTACCTGGCAAACGACCGTCACGTGGCTCGTTCCCAGAAGGCTTACACGTCACAATTTTAATTTTATTAAAGAAACATTTCAAATTAACCACATACACACACACACACACACCAGCTAACACATACACACACTCGCACACACATGCAGCCACAGCGGAAATTGAAGTTGTCGCCGCTGTCGTTGTCGTTGTCGTTGTTGTTGCCATCAAAGTGACTGTCATGAAATGCTGCATGCAGCACAAGCCTTGCAACGTCAGCTAAACAGGGATAATATCCCATATCCGATCCACACCCACACACACACACACTCACACACACATACACTCAAGAGGCAACTAATTACAAGGCGGACGAATGCAATCAACCAATTGACAAAATTTCCGGTAAATTCGTTGCAATCCTCTTTAGGCCAAGCCATTTCAGAAATTACCTTATTGTCATCTATACGTAAGAAGTATCAGTAGTAATACCATATATAGTACACCATATGCATATATCCGATTGCTTGCAATTACTTTTGCCATTATTAGCTTCGAGTTCGTCATTTCTTAATCACAAGAACAGACTTTGCTTTGCTATCATTTAATAGAATTTCTTATGACTTAGGTTTCATATTTTTATTTCAAAGGTTTCATATTTCGCAACTGAGTGCAATTAAGTGATGTTTTATTATTTATTTTTCCTTGCAATCAAATCGAACTGAGGACAAATTTGATCAATTTGTATTTTATAATATCTTCATTCTTTTAAGTTCTAGAAAAATTTCAAAAGTATAATAGGTATTGATGTGGAACTTTTCTACTTTCTTATATTGGAAAAATGGAAGCAATAATTGGGAAACACAATTATTCAAACATATTTCTACAAATTTTAAAGTAAAGTTATTATTTTTTTGTACATTATTAGAGACGAAATCAAATCAAGGCTAATTTCGAAATTGGCATATAGTTATTAAACAAATATTTTCAGATTGCAGCGGATGATAGAACAGAGTTCTTGTTGTCAAACGCTTTATATTATATTGTATATATGGTATGTTTTAAATGGATATAAGAAATATACCTTTTGGTATATTCTATTTTTTGGTATACTAATATGATATATTTGAACGATAATACTGTTACGCACTTTTTAACTTTTACTAAAAATAGATAGCGGAATATCTTGCAATCGAGTTTTTAATTGGTTCATTGCAATCTCACATAAATTACAATTAACAAATGATCATAAATGTTGCTTATTGAAATTAATCCGATAATTAATGTTGAAGATGCATTGGAAAAAAAATGTAACAAATTTGTTTCGGTTTTAGATGATTTCTAATCGTAGAAGTTCATTTACTTTCCATTCATAATATATTCTAGAAAGTATTTTGATTTTAATACTAAACCTATTTTAGATCGATCATGTATACATTTTTTAATAATTGAGCTTGTGTTGTGTTTCGAAACGTCATCGTAACTGCCAACTATCGAGCGATAAGGATTTATCGATAGATCGAACTGGGAATGAACTCACCTGTAGTGGACGTTGCGGGGGGCCACTCATTGTGTGATGATGGTACATCACATCGTGCTTGATTTGGGAGGGCATTTGGCTATGTACATGCTGGGCTTGGTGCTTCTGAATGTCGACGGCGGCTAGAGCTTCCGCTCTACTGAGTATGCCGTCGTTGATACCCGCAAAAATATCACCCTGTATCGAAGAGACGTAAACAGAAACGTAATTAGAGATTATAGAAAAGTGAAAAGTAATCGTAATCGTTATCGTTATCGAATTAAGAACTAGAAAGAACTAGAAACTAGGAGAAATGTTAAATATATATGTATATATCGAAAGCATATGAGGAGGAAAATGATGAGAAATACGTAAATTGAGTATTAAGTATTAAGAATATATATGAATATATATATTTGTGTTATGTGAGAAGAATTCAGCCCAGTTCAATTTGGAAATGCATGGTCATCTAATAAAACTAAGTTCATAGGAAATATACCTACAAAGGTCAGCAATTATCAAATATCAAATCAATTCAAATTTTCGATTTTTGTGGAAAATAAGAATACAATTATTTTTGTTTTTGTTTTTTTTTTTTTTTTTGGTTTTACATAGAAATCAAGTCAATTGTTATAGGTTTGTGTGTGTGCGTGTGCTTTAACTTACATTCTGACGTGCTGACCACGAATTGCATAATAGGGAAGCATCTTCTAATAAACGACTCTGAAAAGACGAGACAAACAACGATAGTATATGTACGATTTTATTCAGGGCTAAGCATCAGTTATTAAGTACGCATAAATGCAAAACTGCAAAATTCCAAAATTCTAAATTCCAATTCCAATTCAACGATGATTTCAATTTCTTGGGGCGATTACAAAATATTATTTGAAATATTTGTCTCAGCTCTGATGTCGCACTATTGAGAATGTTTTGGTATAAACAAAAAGATCAGACATTTGAAATGGATTTCCCTAATATAATTATATATTATGAATCTATTCTGCTGACCATATGTATGCTTTATAAGGCAAAAAACGTTTTCTTAGTTTTCAAGCCATGCTCAAATAAAATGCAGGAGACAGTTTCATGATTGAAAGTAGTACAATCACAAATACCAAAATATAATCTAAAAAAAAAAGAAATTTAGATGCTTGAGCATGTGAAATTCATAAATTTTGCTCAAGTTTTCTTCCCTAACAATATCTTTTCATACACGCTATTACAACTTTGTGCCTCTATGAAGTTTGTTTCAAATGCGGTGTATTTGAGAGTTTGTGGTATAATTTAAATGTAGTAGCATATCAATATTTCCGATATATTTTAAATGCTGTACTATATGGATATACCAAATACAGTCTTTAGTATATTAATTCGGTATATTTTAAAATGAATATTGCGCTGTTTTGCTGCCATTAAAAATGGGTTTCGGGTATCTGACACACTCGACTGTAGCTTTCTTACTTGTCTTTTAAATAATTGTTGTTTCTACTCTTAAATATTCAAGTATTCAAATACAAATCCACAAATTTCTTTTTATGTAATTTTCATTGATTTGAATTACATATATTAATCAATCTTTAAATCGTGCTTTCCAACATTATATTAATCATTAGTTTGTTTAAACATATCACTCTAATTATTTCTTATTTGCCTTAGTTCCATGTATATCCCATCTTTATTTTGAGTATAACAATTTCATAACAACATCTCCTCATTTATTTAAATTACAACAATTTGGATAGCTAATTTGAAAATTGTTTGTAAAATTGCATCTTTTTTTTATCGCGCAATGAATTCGAATTCATATCGCAATCCTTTTGAGCAGTCTTTAAAGTGACATTCTCTGGCATATTTTGAAGCTGTCACATCATTTGCGCATTTGCTACTTAATATTGATTTTCGGTGGCTCGCCTTTGCTGCTTTTGCTGCTGTTGTTGTTGTTGCCTCCCGTCGCCGTCGCCGTGTGGGGTTTTAAATAAATAATATTATAACTTTTGCTGCTTGTTTTCGGTGTTTTTATTTTTTGTTTTATTTTCGGTGAAGTCTTCATGTCGCCTTCGTGGTCCTTATTTTTCCAGTCTTATCGATTTTATATAAACGAAAATGTTTGTACATGCGAGTGTGTGTGTGTGTGTGTGTGTGTATGTGTGTAACTCGCACGAATTTTACAGTTAATCAATTATTTAGATGCGCACAAAACTTCAAAATGCGACGGCGACGGCGACGGTGGCAAACAGGATACACAGGACATAAGGCGGCGTCGGCCGAAGGACGAAGGACATTGCTTACATTGCTGACGCTGATTTTGGTGGGCGAAAGTTTGCTAAGCGAAAGGAGTACGGCGACAAATCGCCATTAACCAAGCAAGGACTTCGACAAGGACTTCATGCTCAGCTCTGACTGGAGCGCAGGCTCAGGATGCGTTGTCAAAGACGTTGACGATGACGACGACGATGACGATGACGACTCGACCGCAATTGCCGTGCGGCGGCCATTCTAGAAATCAAAATGTTGCGCATTTTTAATGCGACTCTCCACGTTATCCACGTTCGTCCATACGTTCGTATCCTTTTCCTTCCTTTTGCCACAGTCAATTGTACCCTTAAAGTTGGTCGCCGGGCGTTTCAACTGTTTGTTTGCCCTGTTTGCCCCATTAGAACAAAACGGATGGACAGCAGACGTGGACAAATTAATGGTCACAGGTTACTTTCCCTCCTTCTGTCATGCTTCCTTCCTTTCTTCTTCCTCCTCTTCCTTTCCCCTTTAGAAGTTGTCACGATACACACACATACACCACACATAAAGGTCACACAGAGTACAGGCCGTAGATAAGACCAAAATGTCTGCGGTGTCTAAGGGATGTGAATTCTTTAGTATGCATTGAGATATTGTAACTTATTTTATTGCTTGACTATTGCAGGCAAAACACTCTTGATAAGGAGAATAGTTTCTATTGTTCCTCAGTTCGTCGGTATGCACATCTTAGTCTCAGAAACTATTTTTGGTGAATGTAATAATAACTTCCTGAAAATTTCCTTGCTATCAGAGAAGAATTGTAAAATTGAAAACAAAATTAAGACTGAAGCTTCATAAATATTCAAACTAAATTCATTTTAAATTGTGACAAATGTTTAAAGTATGAAAATACTTTTGTGATTCTCATTAAGAATAGAATATTTTATATTCTAATTGTGTTTAATGTTGAAACTATAAAATTATGTTAAGTTATTGTACATCCCTCAATTTGCCGTTTAATATGATCGCTCTTATCATGAGTCATCACTTGTCACACTTTTTCACTTTAATACACATTTGATTTTCAATATTAATTCATATTTGATTTAGTTTCTATGTTCTTTATACCCGCAAGCCGTAGAGTAGAAGGCTATTATAACTTTGTGATGACACGAAATATATTTAACAGACAGAAGGATTTATCTCCGACCCCAAAAAGTATATATTTATGTATATTCCCTTTCAGTGAAGTAGCCATGTCTGTCTGTATGTCCATATTAAAACATGGATCTCAAAGACTATAAGAGACAAATTAAGATTTCCTACTTCAATACGCTCTTAGCTGCTTCAGCTGATATTCTGGATTGTTCAGTACTCTGTGGGATATATGTATATTAAGGTAGTACCATATTAATATAGGATTTGTAAATTTTCTTACTTATTAATAAGAATATATGTATATTATTATATGTATTATTCTTATTATTATTATAATTATTATAATTATTATTATTATTATTATTATTATTATTATTATTATTATTATTATTATTATTATTATTATTATTATTATTATTATTATTATTATTATTATTATTATTATTATTATTATTATTATTATTATTATTATTATTATTATTATGGGGTCGGAGGCATTGTTTTTATGGCAAAGCGTCTGATCGGCTTTAACTTGGCGAAGTCCAGCGTGATCCATACACGCGTGTCTCAAGCATCTCACCGCCTCCTCGCGGCGACCCTGGCAAATAAGCAGCTATCATCCGATAGCTTCTTAGCTAAGGTGAGAAGGCGTAAAAAATCCAGTATGCGTCTGTTCCCGAATCGGGCGGCAAACTGGTTAGCGTCTGTTCCACATTGGACGGCTATCAAACATGTCTTTCTCCGGATCGGGAGACACAAAAGAAGATTCGCTCGCTGATAACCAAGGCAATCTTTCACCTCAGTACCCAGATTGAACCCCTGGCGAAATGGCTGACGGGCAAATGCTAAGGTTACCTCCGCCCTATTAAAACGTAGCGAGTCTTTAGGTACGTTCGAACCGTGATCATCGTTGATTTGATGGTACAGGTGCAGTTGAGTTTCACTCCTGCTTAACGCCGTCCTGGCTCTGAATACGAGTTCCATAAGAGCTCGCATCAACCCATCGCATGGACCTCACTGCTTGCAAAGGGACCCATGGGGACGAAACAAGGTAACTGTACATACGCGAGGAGATAGCGGCCTAAAGTTTGGACCCATATAGCATGAACATACAAACAACAAAAACCACACAAACAAAAGAGAAAGAGATGGAAGAAAACATCTTCAACAAAAACACGAAAACAGCGAGAACACCACCTAAGCAGGCTGACACCATGGAAGCAAACAAAGCTGACTCCCTGAGTACGAGCATGCCCAAACTACAACAAAACGATGATAGCACACCTAGAAATGTTCTACTCTCGAGGGTAGGTGTCATAGAAACACCAAGGATTCCACACGATGTAGCACCACTCACAGCGCAAAAAACCAACGCAAATCCAGCGCAACAAACAAGGATCAACTCTTCCCCACGGCAAGAATTCATACAAAAGATGCGACGGGAAGAAGAAAATGCACTGCAAGAGTGCCGGCGGGTTTTGCGGAACATGAAAGCCGCAATGAAGATCCAAAAAAACATATCTAGAGATGTTAAACAAGGAGTCGGCGAACTCGATGAAATCCTCGACCAAGTGGAAACATACCGACGAAACTGGCTAAACCAGGAGGCTGAAGGTAAACGCATAAGTGACATAAAAAAAAACAATGTGGATGAATCGACTACGCCGAAAACCTCTGCCGCTCCGCAGTCAAAGCGGCCCCTCCCAAGCCCAGTGGACGTCGACTCACCAAACACAAAGAAACCATGCGCCACGAGCACAGGCGCAAACTGGCAGGTTGTGCAGTCAAAGGCTGACAAAGCACACAAGCAAAAATCCAGCGCACCCAAACAAACAACTGGCGGCGAACAAAACAAACCCTCAGGAGTCAAGCCAAACTCAGAGAAAGGCAACACTCAAAAAAGACGGCCAAAAAATGAAGCCCTTCTTGTGAAACCAAACGAAGGACACACCTATGCAGACATACTTAAAAGCCTTAAGGAAACTGTGGACCCAAACGACGCTGACATTAAAATTCATGCAGTTCGGAAAACAATGTCTGGAGCGCTACTACTAGAAATGAAGAAAGGCACTCAAGTGAGCACCGATTTCATTAACAAAATCAAAGGTGCCCTACAAAAAACAGCGGAAGTAAAGGAACTCAAGCCGACGAGCACGCTGGAAATCCGGGATCTAGACGCACTCACTACAGCCAACGAAGTCGAGGAAGCCATACAGAAGATCCTCCCGGACATAGGGGACCGACTAAAAGTAGTGGTGACAAAACCAAATAGTCGGGAACAAGTGAGAGCATATGCCACACTCCAAACTGAAGCTGCAGAGACGCTTCTCAAAGCAGAAAGAATAACTGTTGGCTGGATTCGCGCCAGAATGCGCATGCAAACAATCCCGACGCGCTGCTTTAGGTGTTTCGAGTCGGGTCACACCCAAAGAGAGTGCAAAGGCCCAGACAGAAGAAACCTTTGCATCCGGTGCGGCGAAATTGGACACAAGCACAAGGAATGCAAAAATCCCCCAAAATGCTGCGTGTGCGTCACTGCCGGACTGAAATCAGTTGACCACATCCCTGCCTCTAGCAAATGTGCATCGGTAAGAGCCCAAAGATGAAGATCCTCCAAGCAAACATGCACCGGAGCAAAACAGCCGACTCGCTTCTCTCTCAGCTCGTGCTAGAGAAGGCGGTTGATGTTGTCATCATCAGTGAGCAGTACAAGGCTCCCAACAATGGTACATTCCTAACTGACAACACCGGGACGGCAGCCATCTGGCTGCCAAACATAAACAACTTCACCGTCACAAGAAGTGGTGCCGGACAAGGCTTCGTATGGGCACAAACTAAAATCTGCACAATCATGAGCTGCTACCTGACGCCTAGTGACAGTATAAATGAATTTAAGACGAAGCTAGACGCAATAGAAGACCAAGCACAGCAGCTTGGCGGAGACTTGATCATCGCGGGTGATTTCAACTCTAGAGCCATCGAGTGGGGCATGCCGACAACAAACCCCCGGGGCAGACGGGTACTTGACATGGCTGCCAGGCTCGGGCTAGTGGTCGCAAACGAAGGGTCCACACCCACTTTTTGCAGACCAGGATGCGAGGGCACAATCCCAGACATCACTCTGGCGACAGAAAGAGCAGCGAACAGACTACAGGAGTGGGGTGTCTTGGAGGACTACACGGGCAGTGACCACCAGTATATCTGCTTCTCCATAAACTCAAATCATAGACGTCGGCCCGATCATGATAAGAAAACCACCCGAAGGTGGAACGCGAAAAAACTGGACACCGAGAAACTCATCGAAGTACTAGACGCAAGTATGGAAACAGCCGTAGACCCTAGGGACGCAAGAAGCACAGTACGCCACACCATGCGCGCCATAGAGCATTCTTGCGCCGCAGCGATGCCAAAAACGACGAGCTTCCTTAAAAGGAAAGCTGCCTACTGGTGGAACGAACAGATCGCGGAGCTCCGAAGAGCTTGCCTACGAGCGAGAAGGAAAATGACTAGAGCCAGATCTCGAAGCAGTGCTACGGCGGAAATCGAGGAGCACAAAGAAGCTAGAAAGCGCCTTAAACTTGCCATTGTCCACAGCAAAAAGAGCAAATGGGAAGAGCTACGAAACGACATAAACACCAACCCGTGGGGTCTTGGCTACAAAATCGTAACGCGCAAGTTAGGAGCGCAAAGGCCGACTCCGGAGCTAAGCGA
The DNA here is from genome assembly GCA_019972355.1 of Drosophila kohkoa. Taxonomy (NCBI): domain Eukaryota; kingdom Metazoa; phylum Arthropoda; class Insecta; order Diptera; family Drosophilidae; genus Drosophila; species Drosophila kohkoa. The sequence continues at coordinate 1,606,110 of BJEL01000077.1, forward strand.
AAACGTCATGGCCAGTATAGTCAACACGCTCTTCCCACAGCACGAACGACGCACCGACCCAGAGACGCCCGCCCTCGAAGAGCCTCCTTTCTTTACAGAGAATGAACTCAGATCGGCAGCAACATCTTTGAAAAACAACAAGGCACCCGGACCCGATGGGATTCCATCCGAAGCACTAAAAGCCATAGCAGACGCACGCCCGAAAATCCTGCTAAACATGTACAATGCTTGCTTGATGGAAGGAATTTTTCCAGAGGTGTGGAAGCGACAGCATCTAATGCTAATTGATAAAGGGAAAGGAGACCCAGCTACCCCAAGTGCATATCGCCCGCTATGCATGCTCGACACAGCGGGAAAACTGCTAGAAAGACTATTAAAACCTCGGCTATCTACAGCCATAGAAATGGCAGGTGGCCTATCAAATAGACAGCATGGCTTTCGACCAGGTAGATCGACAGCTGGAGCGCTGCAGTGCGTCATAGAAGCGGTAAGCGATGCACAGAGAGGAAACGCCTACTCCAAAAAAATAGTGCTCCTGGCCGCCCTTGACGTTAGAAACGCCTTCAACAGTCTGCGATGGACTGACGTCATCGACGCGCTAGAAAATCGCTTCGGAACACCAGCCTACCTGATGCGCATGGTCCGCAGCTACCTAAGCAACCGAGAGCTGATATACCAGACGCAAAATGGGACCAGGCGAAAGACCGTCACTTCGGGTGCAGCACAGGGCTCTATCCTCGGCCCGGACCTGTGGAACGCTAGCTATGACAGCATCTTCTCAATTGAAATGCCAGACGACTGCAACCTGGTCGGGTTCGCCGACGACATCGCCGCCATCATCAAGGCACGCGACATGTCGGAAGCGCAGCGGAAGCTAAATCAAGTCATGATGCGAGCAATGGCTTGGTTTGAAACCCATGGTCTAAAGCTCGCCACAGAGAAGACTGAACTAATAATTTTAACAAAACGGCACATCCCTCTCGAAGTGAACATGCACGTGAGCGACGACATAATAAAAACAAAATTATCGCTCAACTACTTAGGCATCCGTATCGACCCAAGAATGACTTTCTGGACCCAAATACACCATACAGTGGAAAAAGCGTCAAGGGCAGTGGCATCACTCAGTAAGCTGATGGCAAACGTTGGTGGCCCAACTGAGGGTAAGCGTAAACTGCTGATGTCAACAGTAAACTCGATACTGCTTTACGGCTCTGAAGCATGGGCAGACACCCTGACCATAACACAAAAATGCAAAACACTGTTGGCCGTTCAGAGGACGGCGGCACTTAGAGTAACGTCCGCATACCGGACAGTGTCGACAGCAGCAGTCTTGGTGATTAGCAGCGAAATCCCCATAGATCTGAAGGCCAGAGAGCGACGGCGCACCTGGCTAAAGCGCCAAAATAACCAAGAATCTGACACCGACCCCAGAGAGGAAACTATGCAACAGTGGCAAGATCGCTGGACAAACGACGAAACCGGTAGGTGGACTGCCAAACAAATACCTGACGTAAAAATATGGAGCAACCGAGATTTCGGTGAAGTAAACTACTATTTGACACAGCTGCTTTCTGGGCACGGATACTTCGGAAAGTACCTGCACCAAAGAGGACTACGCCAACAGCCAAGCTGCGTGTATGGCGATGCCGATATAGATGACGCAGAGCATACTTTTTTCTCATGCACTCAGTGGCAAACAGAAAGAGAGCTACTTGAATCGCAGATCGATGGAATCTGGAGACCTCAAAACGTTGCCAATCTGCTCGTAAGTAACGAGCAAAACTGGCAATTAATAACGAGACACGTCGAGAGAATCCTCCGACGCAAAAAGAGGCGCCTGGACGCAGGCGAAACGATGAGCTAAAAAACACCAGAGCGCCCAGCCTGAAGTTATGCGCATTCAATGCGGTTCCGGGCTGGGAAATTCCGCCCTGAAACAGCGAAAGGGGAGTTTTTAGCGGGTCAGCATGCATATGCAATCCCCGCACAGCCATAGTTTGAGACGTCGCTATGGTGGTGTGTAGACATTTTCTTCCCTACCTCAAAAAAAAAAAAAAAAATTATTATTATTATTATTATTATTATTATTATTATTATTATTATTATTATTATTATTATTATTATTATTATTATTATTATTATTATTATTATTATTACCAAAATTAAATCACGTTGCATACAAATTATAACAATCATAAATTATTTCCATTAAGACCTCGCAATTGTAATTGGAAAGTGAGAGCCAGCTGTCTGCTAATTATTAGCCTATAAATGGAATTCGCTTAGCAGCGTTGGGTCTGGTAATGAGCTGGCTACAGGCCCAACATGGCGAATGATTAATTTTTTGGCATTGCGCTGAAAAGTAGGCAACAGTTTACTACAGGCAGAGAAATGGAGCTAAAACAAAGGGAATAATACAAAGCGAGCAATGAGCAATGAGCAAAGAGCCGCAGCATAACAACAAATTAATTTATGAATTAATATGCGCAGTCATTCATCAAATTATCACCCAGACCACCAGACCAATTGGTCTAGGTGGGTAAAGCGAGTTCTCTTTTTCTCGTTCTCTGCCCCAAAGCGGAGTTTGTTATTTTTGTGTGTCTTGACCTGCTCGACATGCCGCACACAAGGTAGAAAGAGAGAGAGAGAGAGAGGGGTGTGTGTGTGTTGGTGTGTGTGTGTGTTGGTGTTGCGGTGCTTTAAGGCCGCAGTGCAGGTTGACACTTGCACATAAATTCTTTATTAGTGTTATAAATTAATCAAGTGAACTGCTGCCTGTTTTTTTCTCTTGCTCTCTCTATCACTCTCTCTCTCTCGCTCTCTGTCGCGCTTACTGTGTCTGTCGGGTTGCTTTTTTCAGCTGTTTTCTTTTTTTTTTTGCTTGTCATGCATTTATTATTTATGATGTGTGTAAACAGATACGCACCAAATGAATGTTGAATGAATGTTGAATTTGATCGATTTGTGCAGCTAAACTAATGCAAAAATGGGACACAACAATTCAACCACAACAACAACAACAAAAACAACAACAACAATGTTAATAAACTCATGTAAGTGACTTTAATATCAATAATTGGACAAGCAATAAGAAATTGTTTGAGTTCCAAACATTCTATCACTTTTAGAACAGCTTTCACGAAATGTGTATCTATGAAATGATTTAAACTTAAATTAATATAATTTCTAGTTTAGAATAGCATTAAGTAAATGCAATAAATATATACATAGTTTAAAAAGATATATTCAAGCAATTTTTGTATTTCTATGCATGACTTAAAATTGCATTGTTTCATTTGATTTTCACTTCAAAAATAAATATGATTTCGCATTTGTTTTGCTTCTGTTTTATTTTTAGCTTTATAACTTTCAATTTTCTTTGTTGTTTTTAAACCAAATTCACATTTTCCTAAATTCAAATTCATTTATTATTAAATGAGAAATGTCTTATTGAATTTTGCCAATTAATTTAAGTGGCCGTCGGCTTGATTCTGCGGACTTTTAAAAAGGCATATTTTGTTCTTTGTTTATTTTAAAATAAATAAATTGTAAATTGAGATTTAAATTTATCTAGGAAATTTATAGTTTGAATTAATAAAACGTAAACACATAATTCAAAATTTAAAGATTGAAACAAATTGTAATCTTTTTTGAAAAATTAAAGTTTAATTGCTGAGAAAAATATTATTTTTATATTTGCATACTTGTGAAATTGCGAAACTGTTTTTAATATACATAAGTTACTCTACAGAGTTTGCTGCACAAATCCTCTTAAAATTGTATTAAGTGTGGAGCATAAATTATATCTAAGGTATAAAAGAGTCATTAATTGTTCACTCACACAAATACATACATATTTGTGTATACATATGAATAAATGCAGAGCGAAATATTGGCAAACACTTGCAGAAATGCGAATTAGAGCGCGTTCTAATTTCCGACTGCTGCAGTAATAAATAATAAAGTAAACCCGAATGTGAAATCTGGCATAAATGATTCAAAATTAGAGTATTGGAAAAAAAATTGAAAGAAGCGTATTTAGAAAATGGAAAATAAATTAGAGTAGAACTAGAACTGCATTAGCAATATATATAATAACGTAATAGAAATAATAGAATTCAATTAATAATAAAAACAAGTAAGAAAGCTACAGTCGAGTGTACTCGACTGTGAGATACCCGCTACCCATTTTAAATAAAAACAATATATTTTGCGGTATTATTCTCAAAATATACCGAATATACTGCAAAAATACTAAAAACGTACCAACTGGTATATTTGGTATATCGATATAGTACCTACCGCATTCAAAATATACCATAGACGGCACAATATACCAGACTGTCACCAAAAGCAACTCAGGCTCCTAGTAAGTAGGCGTTTTCCTCCATACAAAAGTATTTCTTTAATAATTTCCAAAATGTTTATCTGATCGCAACCAAATTCTCAGAAATCATAACTATAGTTACTATTGTATATACCAAAATTCGCAACTATAGCTTTAAAATTACGCTTGTTATTCGATTTTTTTGATTTGAGGGGGCGGAAGTGGGCGTGGCAAACATTTGAAACAAACTTGATCTGCGTGCAAACATAACAAATGCTGTCGAAATAAAATTATAGCTCTATCTCTTATAGTCTCTGAGATCTAGGTGTTCATACGGACAGACGGACAGACACACAGACGGACAGACGGACGGACGGATATGGCTAGATCGTCTCGGCTGTTGACGCTGATCAAGAATATTCTACCCTATGGGTAGCGGGTATAATAACACCGAGTATGGAACTGGGGCTTGATAAAATATTGCAAAATTTATATAAAAGCACTTGGCAGGTGAATAAAAATAGAATATAGAACTGCATTAGAAATAATAATATAATAGAAATTAATAATAAAAGAGAACACTATGGTGAAGTTATAAAGGATCGAACTTGGGTATGGATAAGAATAAAGAATATAATATAATAAAATAATAGAAATTTATAATAATAAAAGTAACCCAAATGTAATGTCATAAAGGACTCGAAAGAATAACTCGATAAAATATCAAGAAATTTATAGAAACGTATTTTGAAAATGGCCAAGGAATGCAAATAGAACTAAATAGAACAGAAAAGATCGAAATCAATAAATATTAAAATAAACCCGATTGTAAAGTCTGGGATATTGGAAATGTCAAGTGAATAGAAATAGAACTAAAACTGCAAAGAAATTAATCATTAAATAAACCCTGGCGTAAAAGATTCACAAACGGAACTCTATAAAAATATTATAAATAGAAAATATATGAACTGCATTAGAGATAGAAATTAATGAATAATAATTAGTAATCGGCAAAGTTAATTGGTCAAGCAGCTGACATTTTTTTTTTTGCTGCTATTGTTGCTGTTGTTGTTGTTGTTGTTGCTGTGATCGCATTTTGATTGGTTTGCGGCGCGTTTAATTGGCACATTTGTTGCGGCCATTTAATGCAGTTTATGAATATTTAAATCAAATTAAGGATACGGCCGTCCATTTAGCGCGTCCATTCAAACAATTCAAGTGGGCGACATTATCCGCTGTCCACATTCCCCCCGCCCCCGAGCGTCGGCTCTTCCTTCCCCTCTCTCTCTCACTCTAGAGCTCTGTTTGTTGCTTTAACTGTCCATTTGTCAGCTTGTCTGTGACAAATTTCCATTTAATGGACTGCAAGGCGTTAAGTGTTTGCTGTAACCAGCTAAAGCGCGTTTCCTTCCCTGACATTCTGACTGCTGTCAGCGGGGGGTGTGGCGGACGGTACGGTACAGAACGGAGCAGGGCGGGGGGAAGCGGGCTGCGTCTCTAATGCGCTCAGCTCAGGCCCAGCCAAGGGTAGCGCATATAAATCCTATAAATCCGCCGCTTTGATCATTCGCATTCGCATTCGCCTTTTGCTTTCTGCTCTCGCTCTATCTCTCTCTCTCTCTCTCTCTCTCTCTCTCTCTCTCTCTCTCTCACTCTCTCTCTGTTGTGCACCCGAAAAGTTGCCCTAGCTGCTGGTAGAGGAAAGCAGAAGGGGAAGTGAAGTGGCTGCTGTTAAATCCGATAAGCAAATGTAGTTGTACTCGCTGCGTTGTCCCTTTAAGAAGGCGACGCGCTTCTTGTTTTTATTTACAGTAAGTGTTTTTAAAGTGCCCTGTGCCAGATTAAAATGAGCTGCGTGGCACTTGAGAGGAGTGGTGAGAGGGGAGGGAAGGGTCGGTGTCTATGGATGGGGTTGCACAGTTTCAGCAGGTGAAATGCGTCCAGCTTTTGCTCTTTTCCTCCTTCTTTGTCTGCATTTCACCTGCTTTTCTCCTTTTTTTTCGTGTCGTGTGCAATCAACGTTTTTTTTGTTTTTTTTTTTGTTTTTTTGTTGTCGACTCGCAATTTGCCATTTGCAGAACTTTTCTGTCTGCCTTTTGGCCGTTTCCTTCACTCATTTATTCATGCACATTCCTTCCCCCAAAACCCAACTCTGTGTATGTGTGTGTGTGTGTGTGTGGGTGCTGTTTTTTATTTGTCTCGTTGGTCCGAGTGGGAGAGTGGGAGCCCAACAATAGTTAATAAATATTTAATGTAAATAAATTACAAAACGCTTTTCAAGGTTACGTCCATTTCCACACTGTCCCGCCATTTCCACCAGCGACAAGAGAGAAAACCAGCAAAACAAAACCTCATAAATCTATCGTGGGTGAGAAATCGCCAAGAAGATGCTTCGCTCCTCTTCTCTCCTCTCTCTCTCTCTCTCTCTCTCTCTTTACTTCCCCTGAGCAACAGTGACATTTATGCAATAATTAAGACAAATATTTGCCGTTTATTTTTAGTGGCGCAAACACACACACACACACACACACACACGCTCTTACACCCGCACACACACACACACAGACCATGTGAAACTGCATTAAAAATGCGACAAGCGTTGAACGTTTTTTCTATACCCTGTACTTTAAAAAAGAGTTTGATAAAGTTGTCTACTGATTGATTCAAAATAAATAACCATCTTTAGCATGTTTTCCTACATTTTAAGAATTATGCATTTTTGTATGTAGTTGAGTTTTAAATTACGGTACAACATATTTGGGATCTGATATCTATAATTAATGTGTGTAGGTATATAATAGAGATATATTATATTGATTCCTATACCTAGTACCTTCAAAAAGTATTCGATAAAATTGTTGTAGTTGTTTCATATATGGGATCTCATATCTATAATGAATATGTATATAATAGAGATTTATATTGATGCCTTTTTCTATAACCTACACTTTAAAATAGTGTTCGACAGTGTAGAAACCTGATTAATTGATAATAAATAATTAGAATATAGAATATATTTTGTACACATATTCATATACATAAGTAAAATCATGTACGTTACATTCTTAATGAATTGCCATTATAACTACCATATATGAACAGCTTTTAAAATACGATCTAAACAAAAAAATATATGAAATCTGATATGTATAATGAATATGTAAAGAGAGATATATAATATATCTATATTATTAAGTATATGTATATAATGAATGCTAACATATCTCATTGTCATTATCGATATCAAATTCCATACTATATATATTCTAGCTTAGATCGTAATTTAAGAACTGTTGAATTACATACAAGTAGAAATTTCGAAATTCTTAAAATGTGCTAAGAACATATTTAGTATATACTATTTATTCTAAATATATTATGGATTTAAGAAATACTACTTAATCCAGTTTTATTTAAAATTAGGATATAATTTTTGCACAGTAATTAAAAAACCTTTTATCTGCTGAATGAACTAATTTCTTATTGAATTGCAAAAATGGTCCGTATTGTGGTAATATTAGTCACATTTGATATATAAGCAATTGTTATCCCATTATATTGGAAATAGACAATATTTTAATAATCAATTAATTTATCACTAACGGCGATCATCCTTTTTATACAAATAAAATGCAAATGAATTATAAATTATATTTGACGATGATTTTATTTAAATTTATGATCTTTGATCAGCAAATTAATGTAAATCATAATATTAAAATTGATTTAATAATGAATCATTAAGATAATCCAATCCAATATAAAGTATATTAAATTATATAGTATTAAAGAAAACAAAGTATATTTCTATATATTCATCTATCTAAAGATTACGAATCTCATTTATAGGGTATCTTGAAGTTCATACATTTCGCTTCCAGCACTTTTACTTTGTATTAATATGTATTATGCATTTTATATATAGTTTTTTATTTGGGGTTTGTTTTGTTTTGCTGTTTTGCTTGTCCATTTCCGTTTCTGCTTCACTTATTGTGGGTGTTTGTACATGCACGCTCATGTATGTGCATGCATGGACATGTCGGTGTGTAGTCATATTTATAAATAAACATGTCTGAGCCCAGGTCGAGTAATAACCATGTCTGCGTGTTTGTTTGTGTGCACTTCTTGACTCAGACTTTATGAAAAGTTCAAGCCCCCATTGCAACAAGCTCAGTGGTATGAAGAACAGAGACAGACACAGAAAACCAGAGAGAGAGAGAGAACAAGTGGGATATGATAAATTCCTCAACAGTCGAAAGTTCAAAGCCCCGAGGGTTTTATATTAATGAGATTGCTGTCGAACAATTTAATTGTAGATAAAATAAACAGAGGCTTAACATACATAAAAAAGTGTCCTCAAAGCGAATCCAAGTGCAATAATATTTGTTTAATTTTAAAGAAAACTTCTCGAATATTTTAGATGATTCAGTTAAATCCTCATATTATATATATGATTAACAACACATTTTAATCGGACTCAATACGATAATGAAAGTTACTTTTAAGCGATATTCAAAATGCTTTACAAAAATAGTTTAAAATATCAGTGCGGGAAAAGTTGAAATTACATCATTGATGGAGTCATTAGACCTTAAACCTTATAGAGATTTAAGGATAAATTTCAATTTTCAGTTGCGCATATTTAGATTTTATTTGAAGTATTCCTTTTCATTCATTGTTATCAAGATTTTCAACGTCTTAACCTTATTCTTATAACGATCAAATCAAATTGAAAGAAAGATTCTGTATAATGCCTTAATATTTACTGTAATTCAACAAGTTTTTTGTAATAATTAATGAATACAATAAATTATAGCTTTGATCTATTATTTCAACTGGTAAATTTTGAGTGGTTAATTGATGAATATTTAATGTAATTGGAAAAGTATTATATATATTTGTTAAAAAGTTGCACTATTTTGTAGTAGAGATAATTCTCGAAATTATATTCTTTAAGGTTCATGTTTGCATTTGTCAAGCAGCTGATTTGAAATGCGCTATATATTATATTTAGTTTGTAGGACTTCCAACTTTGTCCACCTTCATGATTTGTTCGCCCGCTTGCACAGCGCAACTAACAATTATCCACTTATCTATAATGACTATGGCAATAGGCCAATTTGACTGCCATTTAAGTTTGCCATTCCAATATGCAAAGCTAAGTTCGGAGACCAAAATAAAGCCGTTATGTGTTTAGCTATCGAAATTAGTATTTACATATGTTATGGGTATATTTTTAGAGTGGTTATTGAACTATGTTTTTGATTTATTTAAAAAGATCGTTACATAACCAGTTATTTTTTTCGATACTGTTTTACCATAATAATCCATTTCAGGATATGTATAGTAAATTGAAAGAGAAGTTTCACGCTCTTATCATGATCATATCATATTGTATATTTTTAGAGTGGTTATTGAACTATGTTTTTGATTTATTTAAAAAGATAGTTATACTCGTATAACCAATTATTTGTTCGATATTGTTGTACCATAATAATCCATTTCAGGATATATATAGTAAATTGAAAGAGAAGTTTCACGCTCTTATCATGATCATATCATATTGTATATTTTTAGAGTGGTTATTGAACTATGTTTTTGATTTATTTAAAAAGATAGTTATATAACCAATTATTTTTTCGATGTTGTTGTACCATAATAATCCATTTCAGGATATATATAGTAAATTGAAAGAGAAGTTTCACGATCTTATCATGATCATATCATATTGTATATTTTTAGAGTGGTTACTGAACTATGTTTTTGATTTATTTAAAAAGATAGTTATATAACCAATTATTTGTTCGATATTGTTGTACCATAATAATCCATTTCAGGATATATATAGTAAATTGAAAGAGAAGTTTCACGCTCTTATCATGATCATATCATATTGTATACTATACTATATTGGGATGCTAAAAAGTCGGATTTCTATTTGTTAACCAGTTTCCTTCAAAGTTGTTATCATGTGAAATAAATTAGAGATGCCGTCGGCAAAGCAATGAGTTTGATGAGATGTGAATTAAGCTGCAGAAGCGATTCCTTTGCTTTTGCTTAAGCATTAGTTATGTGATATAATGTTCACAATATAATTTTGGTGATCTTATCTAACAGTTAACAGTATTTGCCGTGAGTGGAAAATGTTTTTTGGTTGTTGTTTTATTGTTTTACTTACAGATGGATTTGGCATGCAGCGTCGCATTTGCTCAGAACTTCGATAGGATGGACTGTAGCGTCCTGGAAAACAACTGGGCGCTGACATTTTCATTTTATCCGTTGTCGAATACATCGACATTGTCATGCAGCCGCCGACGAAATCCTCCTCCAGCTTGAACGCCCTTGAGGCGTCAAATGTCGTTGGCGAGTAAATTTTGAAGCACTTACTTTGACAACTTTAAGGACTGTCCTGCAATGCAGGACGTCAAATACTATGCGTACCCAAAAAGGCGTCGACTCTTTGGCAATTGAGCAATTGAGACTTTTTTTTATTATGTGTATTTTGCTTTTTCTTTTTCTTTTTGTATTTTTCTTTTCTTTTCTTTGCTTTTCTTTTTTTGTTATGTGTGCTTCGATGTAGCTTTCCTTCGGCTCTCTCGCTCGCTCTCGCTTGAGATTTGATTAACTTTTATATTTTGATAACAATTTTTTCCATACACTGTGTTTTGATTATGCACTTGATTTAATTGAATTTTATTTGCATTACTATTTTGTTGTATTTCTTTTGAATTCGATGTTGTGGAGTTTTGTCTACGGCGCGCAACAAAACTGAGAAAAAAAGCACAAGAAAAAAATTGTTTAGGTATTTTGGTGGCTCCAAGCAACAACAAAAAAAAGCCGTCGCCAAATCCGCGCGCGATTGTGTGTGTGACGTGTGTGTGAGTGTGTGTGTGAGTGTGTGTGTGAGTGTGTGTGATAATTGCACGGTAAAGAGGAGACAACAATAAGAAGGAGCACAAGAAAGCGAAATGCGCGTTTAACAATTGTAAAACAATTCTGTTCACTGACTCTAATTTGTGCGTAATTCTCTGGCCGATAACCGATAACCGATGACCGATGTTGACCGCATGACCGAGACAACGAGCAACGTGAACGAGAACGCGACGCAAGGCAGCGTGAGGGTCTGAGTTGAGAACGCTGACTACGTAAGCACTGTTTACCGTTTTGCCGTTTGCCGTTTGCCGCTTACCGTTTGCCGTTTAACATTTACCGTTTGCAGATGCCGCGCTTTCGCGCTGAGCCCAAAAGCCTTTGCTGGAGCTTCAGCCGTCGCTTCAGCTGTCGCTAAGCCGCGCTTAAAGCTCGCTCTATCTCTTTCTTGCAGTTTGCAGTGTTGCGTTTTGCTCTTGCTTTTGTCGTCGTCGTTGTTGTTGTTGTTGTTGCTGCTGCCCGTTTTGCCGTTTTGCCGCTTTGGCAATTTGCTTTTACTCTGTTTATCAGTGAGTCGCGCTTCAGTGTATGCGTATGTATGTGTGTGGGTGTGTGTGAGTATGCTCACAGCTGTTCGTTCGTATGTGCGTGTGTGTATGTATATGTTTGTGTTTTTGTGTCTGTGTGTACGTCGTCTGTCGTCTGTCTTGTCTGTCGCTGTGTCGCTCGCTGCGCTCAACTATTGTCGAAAACTGAAAACTAAACGCAAGCGAACAGATTTCACAACTAGACAAGCGCGCGTTGTGTTGTGATAAAGAATTCTATGATGAGTTTCGCTAACTTCAGAGTTTATTTTCAAATGGGGAGGACATGTTTTCATTATTTATCAGGCGTAGGCGTGGCCCTGGCGGCCACCCCTACAAAATGGCAGCACTGCGCCTTATATAATACACACGGCCGCACTCTGATTGGCCAATCCCCGAGCGTCGACGTCGACGCCGACGGCTTCGTTCAGCTGGAATTGGGCAGCGCTGCCGTCGTGTGTATCTGGGCAGCAGCCGGCAAACTTGACGAAGCCAATGTGGCCGCGGTGGCGACAATTCCCAGCGACTGCGCACTACGTTCTCTCAGGCGGCGGGGTTCAGCCATCAGCCATCCAGTCGAGCCCAACAGCAGCAACAACGAGCAGCACAAAAACAGAACAGAAACAAAAAAAGCACAAGCACTCACAAAACCCAAAACCTTAAGTCAGCTCTCTCGCTCTCGCTCATGCACCAGGTTTCGCTCTGTCTTTTTTCTCGTTCTGCGTAGAGCATCGCAATGTTCGGCATCGGCCATACATATGGCACAATTTTTTGGCAGGCAGGCCACAAGAAGAGCGTAGCGAAGCAGAGAGAAAGAGAGAGGAGAGAAGTGGAACGTAACGGTTAACAAAAGGCACCGACAATGCTTGGAATGGTCAGCAGTGCATAGACCGGGAGGCAGTGGGGGCGGCTTGGAGAGTGGGCACCTCAGTGAGGGAGTGGAAAAGGAGAGAGAGACTGCTTCTTTTTTTTTTTGTTTTTGGGTGGCAACTTGTACATTGCATGAAGAGTGCGACTGTTAAATGCATGCACGTTTCCATATTGCATACAGGGTGTCCAGCTGCAGTTTAGAGGCGCAAGAGCGAGAAGCAAACATTGCAAATTATCATGCATCAAGTGCTGCTCTTGAGCTGAGTTTAACACGGCAAGAGGCTGCTTTAAATTCATTCCTGCAGCACCTATCTATAAAGCTATAAACCTTTAGCACAACTCAAGACTTTTTATGGTTTTAAGACATTTATTTGTTTTCTCAAACGAGTCGTATTTGTTATTTATTTATAAATTATTATATTTGATTAATTAGACAACAAATTCCTAAAGTCGCTGTATAATACTTTGGCATTAGTGTCGCCATCTATGATTGATAGGCTTACAAACTAAGAGAAAGCTCAGGCATGCAGTCGAACAGAGCTTAAAAGCATAAGCTAAAAACAAAGCCAAAAAAGCAAAGCAAAGCAAAGCATATCGAAATTCGTTTTTAATGTTCGAAATTCGAAATCAGCCAAATACTCTAGGGTTCAAATCCTTGCTGTCGTCAGCGAAAGGACCTTTATTGTTGTTTGGTGGTGAAAACAATTTCGAAAACTCAAAGCTGTGCTAAGCGAGGTTTAGTTCCTGACTCTGCTGCCAGGACATTTTTAGAAAGTCACCACCATTAAAAATACTTTGATAGCCCTTTATCCTTTAAAATGAAGAAAATGCGGTTAACTTTAAAGTTGTAAGTATTCATTGTTATATTTGTTGTTGTCGTCGTCGTCGTTTTGTACAATTATCTAATATGTTCATTATTGTTTTTCGTAGTTCAATAAATTATTGTAGAATTGTGTATAAAACTTTTTACAAGGGATAGTCTAACATTGGATTTCAATATAACCAGAGTACGATTACGATTGTGAGTAAGAGTACATACGAATCGAATAATATCAATGGAATACACACGGATATGAGCGATGAAGCACAACATGGCGTATAATGAATTTCATAAATTCGTTCAGGAATCATAATACCTTGTTGCAATCAAAATCGGAATTATGACTGCAGCTACTGCTGCCTCTCTCTACCCTACATACATACATATATGTATAAAACAAACCTAAGAGATTTCACAAATATTCATACATGCGATATATATCGCATATCGTATGTTTTATATTTTTGAACTAAGATGCGTTCAAGCAGCAAACCATACGAAACATTGCGCAAGGCGGGTGGTTCCTTGTCTGGGGATGATTTAGCTCGATCTCTTGAGATCTACATAGTATATATAGATATATATTTAGTGTGCTAATAATGCTTGCAGTCGTTGTTGATGTTAAGCAGGGGATTCTTTTTGTGTTTTTCTTTTTTGGCGGGGAGTGCATTGCTGAACTGTTTGTTAATCTTTATTAGGTGGTCTCTTAGCATTGCTTTGTTGAACTCGTTGAACTCGTTGCAATCGTCGTCGTCGTCAATCGTTGTCTTTGAGCCTGCCCAGCATGCCGTAGACGAGTCGTCGTCTCGCCAGCAGCTCAGCCCGCATGGCATCCGTGTAGGGATCGAAGGATAGCAGTCGCTTTTTGCGCCGGAAAATGCCTTCCTTGCGCATGATGGCGCATCGCATGAGCTGCTCGCTGACGGGAAACTCGAGGAAGTCGAGAATGTTGCGCAGTTCGCGCTCTGTGTGATGCACCAAATCGTCGTAGAACACAACCTTAATACTGCCCGTAAAATTGCGTGCCCAGCTGAGATTCATGAGCTCCCAGCCCTTGAGCTTGTTGCTGACAAATTGTTGCCAATCTACAGGAAATTCAACAATATATTAAACGATATATACAACATATAACATAACATATGTAGCTTTGCCTTACATTTGCCTTTGGTGCGCTTGTAGCGATCGGGAGATGCGAATCCAATGTGGCCGCCACTTTGGCGATTGAACTCGGCTATGATCGCCTTCTCGGGATCCCGCACCAGGAGTATGGCCTTGGAGAAGGGCGCCCATGCCTTGGATCCCCATTCGTGTGTCTTCACCAGGAGCACCGAGCTGTTGCACACGTTCTCCGCAGGAAAGCCCGTCTTTAGCAGGCCATAATCCTTGTAGATGCTGCCCGTCAAAATGCCCGTCGCCTGCTGCAGCAGATATCGCAGCCAGGTGTTGCCGCTGCCCGGGAAACTTGCCAGCGCCGTCAGCATCGGAGCCGATGGCATCTGAAGACTGGCACTCACATCCGAGCTGGGCACAGCAGCTGAAATGAGAATGAGAATCCTCTGTTATTAAAGACCTGATTCACGGTGGTCCCCTTTAGCGAGTACTCACTGTAGAAGTCGCCGGCCTTGTCGTCGGTGTAATTTGGAAGCTCGCGATTTAAATATTTGAGGTCGCGACACCAGCGAATCGTCATCTTGCGACTGGGCATCGGAAATCGGGGACTATGAAAGCTGGAAAACTGAACATAAGAAACAGCAATTGCAATTACATGTATTACCAATTTGTATAATGTTGATCAATGTGCTACAAATGAACTAAATAAATGTAACATAGAAAACAATGCATTTGATATGTGCGATTCATTAACAATAGAACACGTAAGAAAGAGATAAGCGCTCCCAATTTTCAATAAAAGCTACAAAAAACAAGTAAGAAAGTTACAGTCGAGTGTGCTCGAGAGTGGTTAGAGTGTGAAAATATACCGAATAAATACTTAAATATACCTAAAGGCATACTAATCATACGAAATATACCAAAGAATACAAAATATACAAAGCAGAGCGGTTAATGTGTTAAATATACCAAATTAATATGCATAAAATATATTAAAATATACTAAAAGCTATACTATACATATATTAATATACTAAATATACCAATGGATACACAACAGGGCGTTTAGAGTGTTCAAATATACCGAATTTATATTCCGCAAAATATTAAAATATACCTAACGTGTTAAAATATACCAAATTCATACCTAAGGTGTTGAAACATACCAAATAATATGCCAAAATATGTTTAAGTATACCTAAAGTATTGAAATATATAAAATAAATACACAGGAAAATATTAATATAACTAAAACTATAATTCGTATATCGAATTTTACGAGATAATCAAACCAAAGCAAATATGTTCCGAGTAAAACAAGTAATATTTCAATGAATCTTATAAAAAAAAAAAAATAGGTTTAACATTTTAAGAAAAACAATGCAAGAAACTTAATATTAAAAGTATTAATTATTGTTATATTTTTGATTTAATACTTATACTTATACTTTTTAAGTATATCAAATAAAAATGTGATTAAAGGCTGAATAGTATGTATAACTGAAATAATCTAAACAAGTAAGAAAGTAACAGTCGAGTGTGCTGTGAGTGTGCTGTGAGATACCCGCTACCCATTTTTAATAATGGCAAAATATTGCGGTATCATTTTCAAAATATACCGAAAATACTAAAGAAATACTAAAAATATACCAAATGTGCCAAAGCAACTCAGACCCCTAGTAAGTAGGCGTTTTTGCCCATACAAAAGTATTTCTTTAATAACTTACACAATTTTTATCTGATCGCAACCAAGTTTTCAGGAATCCTAACTACTACAGTAATTATTGTATATACCAAAATTCGTAGCTCTAGCTTTAAAATTACACTTGTTATTTGATTTTTTTGATTTGCGGAGGCGGAAGTGGGCGTGGCAAAAATTTGAAACAAACTTGATCTGCGTGCAAACATAACAAATGGTGTCGAAAAAAAATTATAGCTCTATCTCTTATAGTCTCTGAGATCTAGGTGTTCATACGGACGGACGGACGGACATGGCTATATCGTCTCGGCTGTTGACGCTGATCAAGAATATATATACTTTATAGGGTCGGAGATGCCTCCTTCTACCTGTTACATACATTTCCTGACGGCACAAAGTTATAATACCCTTCTACCCTATGGGTAGCGGGTATAAAAAGTGTATTACAGCAGTATTATAAAAGATTCGTAGAAAACTAAATACATATATTTCTCATGAATTAAGTCAGCTTCACTTTACAAAACTGACTTCAAGAGCACTTAGGGATCAGATTATGGAACAGATTACTTACCTCGGCAAAGCGCTCGATGCGTGTGCGTTTTGGATGCGAGCCGGGTATATTGTTCATGGATAGAAATAGCACACCGCCTATATAGATGATGATTGTTGCCGAGACACCGAAAAAGCGCCAGCCTTGCAGTGCCATAACGCCTTTGCATTACTGAAACAAGCATTCGAACATTAATTCGCGACACAGATACAGATACGGATATACATAGATATAGCTAAAGATACTTTTCGATTGATTGACTGACAGTCGACGCTTACTTTGAATGGAGCTTCACGCATTTCATTGATGAACCCAATTAGTTGAGGCCCAATTCATAGTCGCAATCTCAGCAAAAACAAAACCGCCAACAGCCTCAATTCAAGTCGCACTCCCAGTGCCAACCATAAACCGTAAACCGTAAACCATAAACCGAACCCAACCAAACCAAACGAAACCAAACCAAACCGAAGCGAGCTCAGCTCGAATGAAACTAAACCAAAAGCCGTGTGCGGCTGAACTTTGTTGATTTTGCTATGACGACGCTACAAAAATGCGCAAGGACTAAGCGACGCCATTGCCCTTCTGCCTTCTGCCATCTGCTATCCGCGTTTCCCTCTGCCTCCCTGTTGCCTTTGCCTGAATCCGGCCTCAGTTCAGTCAGGCCTATGGTAACCCGGACAACGACGTCCCTCTGCCTTCCTTTCCCCCCGGATCGGGGTCGCACTTGAACCGCAACCAAATATAGAAGAAGCAAAAAACAAACAAGTACGCAAACAACTATCGAGTCTGCTCGACGCTCGAATACCCGCTCTACACTAACTGACTATATTATAATCGAGCTAGGGGCAGATAGAAAACAAATTTTAATATTTTGCAAACTTTTCTGGACAACAGCAAAGGAAACATAGAAATGAATTAAGGAACATAATAGGAAACGAACTTTAAAAGCTCTTACTTATTATTATTATTATTATTATTGTGAAAATATACCAAATCGAAAAAAAAAAATTAAACTATATCGTATATCGAATACAAAATATGTACATATGTGAAATGTTCGACACAATCAACACGATTATTATTATGGTGACTGATCAGGAATGGACATCAAACTATTTGGGATCGCTTTTGCATTTTCCAAACATTTTCAGTTGGCACCAAATTGTTACATCCTTCTATCGCTTTCAAGGCGGGTATAAAAATAGAAAATGAAGAGGGGGATAAAACAGCTGAAAAGGCTGAACGTCGAGTCACTCTCTTGCCTTGCCACAAGGAGCTATGAAATTCCTTGAGCTGCATAAAACGCGCATGAAATACACGAAAAGTACACTCACATACATACACACACAAACACACACACACAAACATACATAAGTATGTATATAAAGTGCCAAACACACAGACACACACTCACACTCACACATATGACAACGAAGGCAACAAAATGCGAAAATTTATGCAACAGCTGGGCACATCAACTAAGTATTTGGCGAGAGGTGCTCGAGCAGTTTGCCAGAGGTGAGCAACACAAAAGTACTTTGGGTGCTGCATATTTTTTGCCACACGCTCATCTCGCTTAGCGGCCTCAAGTGGTGTCAAAAAAGAAGCCGCTAGGCGAACAAAGTTAATTGGGCAACAACACCATACAGAGTTTAGTCTTAATACATATGTATTAGAGGTGGAAAACTATCGATGGCACTCGGGACTATCGATGGTTGGCCACTATCGACAAGCTCTCGATAGCGGCGCGCACTGGTCGAAATTTTCTTCAAATATCTTTGTATACCTGCAACCTTGGTAGAGACGGAAAGGGTCTTCAGCAAAGCAAGACAAATCATTTCAATTAGGCGTACAAAATTATTGGTTGAAATAAATATATAAATAGCAGTTAAGGTAAACCTAAAAAATAAAAAATCATATTATTCGAATAATAATTATTTATTATTTTCAGATAAAGATTGGAAAACCAACTTCATACTCTCTTATTTAAAATAAATTTGGATTGTTTCAAAAACTAATTAATTTTTTTCTTTTACTGCACAATCGATAACTATCGACGATAGATTTCCCTTGCTATCGTCGATAGCCGATTGTTTATGGAAACTATCAAGCACTATCGATGGCGCTGACTATCGATAGTTCTCCACCTCTAATATGTATGTTTTTTATGATTGGGTGCTTTTGATGAAGAATTTATACTGCTAAATGCATTTGTGGCTGTTAAGTGAGATATGGGTGTACTTTTCATTAGTATTTGAGGCAGCACAAGCTAGCTTAGTCTGCTTCTGCTACATCTAGAGAGTAGTAGCAAGTTATTCATTGATTCATTGCATCATGCTACTAAGAATAGTGTGGCTGTTAAGCGATACCAGCAAGATATATCGTAAAATGTGGTTGACTCATTGCCTTTTGCTACTAAGAATTGTGTGGCGGTTAAGCGAGATATGAGTGTACTTTTCATTATAGACAGTAATATCAGCAAGTTATATCGTTAAATGTGGTTTATTGATTGCATTTTA
Source organism: Drosophila kohkoa (assembly GCA_019972355.1). Lineage (NCBI taxonomy): Eukaryota > Metazoa > Arthropoda > Insecta > Diptera > Drosophilidae > Drosophila > Drosophila kohkoa. Next base: position 1,625,462 of record BJEL01000077.1, read on the forward strand.
CTTCTAAGAATAGTGCGGCTTTTATCATAAGTGAGACATAATTTATTCTAGTGTATTATAGGCAGAACAAATTAACTTAATAGTCTTCTGTTACATCCAGATAGTAATACCTGCAAGTTATGCTATCGTAAAATGTGGTAAATTGATTGCATGTTCGACATGCCCAAAAACATTATTATTTATGACATCGATTATAGAGCATATTAACGCAAGCTAATTTGAATGGATTGAAACGATAATCTGATCTCATTGAACAACAACAATTGTCAGAATGTATAAGACTAGTATTCACCACATTTTTATCGGAACAAAGGTGCAAGGTGCTGCTGATAAAGAGAACGAACCGAAAGATTTCGCTGGGAAAATGCTGAAACATCCCGGGGCAACATTAAGCCGAAAACTAGTTCATGTTGAAACAAGACGAAACAGAAGCCAACAAACCCGACTGACAATGCCACCATGCTATATACAAATACGTAAATACGTATATAGTCAGCCCATTATAATGAAATGGCAGGGTGGATAAAAAACAACAGAAACACGAAATCATCAGCAGGAAGGGGGAAAAACAAAAGCGCAAAAGAGGGAATATCACACAATAATTTGATTGTTTTGCGGCATAAATCAGATAGACCACGCACATTAGCGACCCCTTCCCAGCTCCACCTCTCCTCTCCTCTTCTGTGCTTCCCCTAGTTAGTCATCCCAATGACCAGGGGCAGGTGCCAATGTTGGACAAGTCGACAAATGGGCGATGACGCCCAAGTAAATTCTCTTTCCGCTCTTCTTCTTCTTCTACTTTGCGGCACTGCAGTTTTGGACACGTGAAAATTCAGCTATTTACATAATTATTAAAATGGTGAGTGACAGGAAGGGAGCGAGAGGGTTGTGCGGTAGTAGCTGCTTCCATGTGGGGCAAATCATGAGTGATGAGTGTGTTTGTTTGTGTGTGTGTGTGTGTGTGTGTGTGTTAGTATGTGTGTGGAATGGACAAACTGCAAATCAAACAACGAAATGTGTATTTCGCTTTGGCCTCCCCCGGCGACCCATAAAATGAATCTCAACATTTAACATTTTCCCACAAGCTTTTCGCACACACGCACACACGCATACACACATGCGCTCTTGGCGAATGTAAACAAATAATTTGTTGGTGTGCTTTGGCTGTGGCTGTGGCTGTTTGTGCAATTTCACTTACCGAATCCGATGGCGCGTCTCTCCTCTCTCTTGACACGCACACACAGATGATGAAACAACTCACACGCACGCTCGCACTCGCACTCGCATTCGCACCAACACACACACGCACACACACTAGGGCAGCGCGCGCTATCAGCTTTACATGTCAGAAGAGCACAGCAGAATCCCTAAACAGATGCGAATCTCTGGCACTCGCTGCCGCTGCCAGCAGCAGCATTAGCAGCACATTTTGCGCTTTCCAATGTTTTGTCGATTTTTATTGTTCTTTTTCCGTCCCGTTTTTATTATAAACATGCATGAACAACACAGCAACAAAATTCGGAATATTTTCAGAAATACAGCAGGCAAGTTAGTTGCTCTTTTTTTCGTTTTCCTGTTTTCCTTTGCAATATATATATATTTTTTTGGGTTTCCTGTTTTTTTTTTTGTTTTTTTTTTTTTTGTTCTAACTGTTTGTTCTTTTGCTGTTTGCCGTTCGACTTCGACCGTTTGCCGCCGCGTTGAGTTTTGACTGCGCCCGTCGAGCCAGAGCCAGCATCGCATTATTTTTGGAGGGATGAAAGCTGGCTGCAAAGCTCTCGCTACCACGACGAAAGCTTTTGCAATGGACAGCGTTGCCAGATAGCCCAAGTCCATGTGTAACGGCATTTTCAGCGATGCTTACGACAGCTGTTCATATCAGCTGCTGTTACCCCTGAGACTAAAGCTTCGCAGTTTTGTAGATAACAAGATGTTGGATGTAAACAAATCACAGAAAGCTCAACTTTATCAATCAGTGCACTTTTATACATTCCGACATTCTGCAGAAAATTAATAAATCTGTACTTACCCGATGTCTGATTGTCTGTAAAAATGAATCTAATTAATCTAGAATCCTTACTTGATGTTAGAAAAATATAAAAGCTCTTACGCTACGCCGCATCCCTTACGGATTATCTATTCAGTGCTCATCAGATTCAAGTTGAAAAACAATGCAATGGCGTTATGTATTAGCTTATCTTGTGTTTTTTCTTTTCTTTTTGTTTTTATTCAATACTCTTTTTTTTAATAATTATTATTTTTTCTTTCATATTTCACCTTAGTTGCATTTGTTTTTGTTCTTTTTTCAATAATGATTTCTGTTGTTCTTGGATTTTGTTTTTGGTTTGTATCTGGGAATCATTTATGAACTGTTCTCTTGTTGTTTGTTTTCAATTTCATGTTGCAACATCATACCTTCTCTTATGGTGAATAAAATTGATATGATGTGGACTTGTGTTCATATTCATATATCGATTGATTTTTGTGTTTTGCTTTTGGCACACTAAAAATTAACTTGCGGTTCGTTTTGCAAGTTTTTTAGTAATTTGCATTTTAGTTAATATTTTTTGTTTTCTTTTAGTTTTTTTCATTTAGTTATTGTATCATTCGTTTCTTTATTTGCGCTTCTTTAACATGTGCTAATCTCATTTCTTTTTCAATACGTAGTTCATACATTTGCATTAACTATATATATATATATATTTATATGTATAAATGTCTCTATATATACTTGTTCGCATCTGCTGACATTTACGAAATTAGCAAGTAAATGGGACAGAGAGATAAAGCGAGATTTAGAGATAGAGATAGAGATAGAGAGAGAAGAGAGCAAAAATCATAACGAACTTAGCTCCAAATTTAAGACTAGACTCGTGGGACTCTTAACAGGCTACCTTAAACTAGTGTACAAAAATATTGATAACTTAAGAGCGATTACAATAATTTAAATGTTAAAACAACAACAACAATGACATCAACTTGTTTCTTTACTACCATATACAGTACATAAGAGAAGTACACAAGTACAGGGTGTCGCATGGCTGATCAGGTGATCAGGTGATCAGGTGATCCAGTTATCGGGTGATCGATCGATCGATTGATTCGGGGCTAGGTCTAAAATCATTAAAAGTATTCATATACATAATTGACTCACAGAGTTACATGTTGACTGTGTGTGCATGTGTGTGTGTGTGTGTGTGTGTGTGTGTGCGTCTGTGTGTGTGTGAGTTGTGGCATGCCCCCAACGGTGTGGTGTCTGTGTCTTTTGCTCTGCTGCAAATCATAGTTCAGTTTGATTGGTTGGTTTTAACAGTTTTGCGGTTTTTTAGTTAATCGATTTTCGGTCATCGAATTGAATTGAGTCGAATCCGATTAGTTTTTTGTTTTATAATTGCTAGTTTCGTGTCGTGTCACATTTCTATCTTCAATTCATCGTCTTTATATTTATTTTTATTATTTATAAAAAGGAAAAAAAAAACACGTTTGTGGTCCCTGGCGTATGTATGTAATTCAATTGCCTCCAACATGCTACAACAATGAAAAACCCAAAGAGTAAAACTAATTGTCGAAATCAATTGTTTACTATATATTTGTGGTATATATAGTTGGTGTGTATATATAATGTATATATATATATATGTATATATTCTCTTAACTATATATATATATAGATGATTAAGAAATTTGCAATAAGTTGTGCTTGTGGTGTTTTGGTTTTTTGTTTCTTGTTTTGTTTTTTGTTAGTTGTTGGTTGGTTCGCTTATTAAATTTAGTTGGACTGCTTAGCTGGCTGTGACCCATTTATTGAACCCATTGAAATTGTTCCATTGAATTTGTAATTATCGATAACGTCGTCTATCGTTATCGGTTATCGCGTGGTGCTTTTGTACAATGCAAACGGCGCAGAACTCAATCGCCGGCTACTTTCAGATAGTTTTGTTTTCCTTCGTTTACTTTCGTTTTTAGTTTAGTTTAGTTTAGTTTAGTTGTAAGTTAGTTAGTTAGTTAGTTAGTTAGTTATAGTAGATATTGTTAAGTAGTGTGTGTATAGAACATATCTTGCGTATATAGCGTATATATAGTATCTGAATAGAGTCTCGACTCGTGCGCTAACTACGGGAACACACTATGCGATAGTTAACGATAGTTTTTGCTCTACGGTAGCTCTTGCATTGAGTAAGTACAGTACAGTTTAACGTTTTGCTACGAAACTCTCTATAGTTGGCAAAAATTGTGGGCATGGTCGTAGGCGTGTAGGCGTGGCCGTTGTCTTCGATCTACACGTTAGATTCCGGGAGATTCCAAGAGCAGAGTGGGTCGTTGGCGTTGGAAAATAGATCAACATTCGTCTCTAACAGAGTGTGTGTGTGTTCAAGAAGTGTGCTTGCAGTGTTGTATAATGCAAAATGTAGTGTTGTTTGTTCATCTTCGTTCGCTTAATTGTAGCAACAAGTGTTTCTTGGTAAAATCTTTACTTTAAAAACAGTTTCATAACACAATATATTAATTTGTTTTCAAAATTCCGTTTTTTTTTTCGCTTTTTTTGTTTTTTTTTTGGTTTAATTTTGTTTTTCATTTGCTTAAGAATTACATTTTAAAGAGCGCTTAGCTTATAGATGAAACATTCGATTTTGTTGGTAAGCTTTTTCTTAGTTGTTGTTGTTGTTGCTTTGCTTGGTGTGGTTGTATGTGTGTGTGTGTGTATGTTTTTTTTTTGGTAACCGATTGCATTTTGCTAAAGATTAAGCTACAGAGACCTTTGAAAAGCCTTTGTGGGTCTAACGAAATTCTCTGGCGTTATGCAGAAGCTATGTATAGAACGCATATAGTATAGTATGTTTAGTTGTACTGCGGCGAGACTTATGCAACTAACTGAATAGCTATTACTTAGGAGGAGGTCTTACATACATAGTATATGTAATGAGGAATTTTACAAGTCGAGAACTGCCAATTGGATTGCTAGACTAGAATGATGCGTGATGCATAGCATGAATGAATACTACGATATATATCGTATATATGTATATAGTAGTATACGTTACGAGTATGTATGTATGTATGTGCGTGTGTATACGATAGTAGTAGTATAAAGTTGTTTTTCTGGGCATTTGAACGCATTGCTCTATTCCTTTGGATTCTCTAGGCTAAGATTGCTAAGTTTTAAATAGGTTGACTAACGCTATAGATAGCACTAATAAATCTCAACAGAATGCATATATGTATGTAAGTATGTAAGATTCTATGTATGTGTATATGCTTTGCTCATAAAATTGATTCAATTCATTGTTGGTAAAAGGCTCTATTACAGTATGAAGTTGTATAATTGTAGTTGTTCATTAGTCCGTCCGTCTGTCTGTCTGTCCGTATGTCGATGTGGATCGTATCTTCATTAAAGATTTCATTTAGATTCCTTTTCTATTTTGTTTTTAGTTGTTGTTGTTGTTGTTTGTTCGGTTGATTAGTATTTAAAACGTTTCTTAAATAGTTCTCTATATAAGTTATTAAAGCTTTCGGTTTTCATTACACTATTTCATATCATATCATAACATATACTATATGTATATACTTATGCATACACATATATATATGTATATATATGTGTGTGTGTGTGTGTTTGTATGTGTATATATAACTACGTACTTAATAATCTCTAAGGATAAGAGGTATATACATTTTAATTTGTTTTCTTTTGTTGTCATTTTTTGTTGGTTTTTGTTTTTCTTGCATTTCTTTATCGAGAGCATATCCACCATATTCCAAGAACGAAGCAAAAGTAAAGCGTAATAGCAACAGCGACAGGACTCTTCACACACACACACACACATCTGGAATCTCACATCACACGCAAATACTATGTTAAAATCAAAACAATTAATGTGCGCCAATGGCATGGACGCTATATATAGGACGGTATAATGTGGGTACTTTCAACGCATTCACACAATCAGACAACTCATTCATTCATACACTCACTCACTCACTCACTCACTCACATACATATCCAAATGAATTTCGAGTCGTGTAGATCGAATATCAAATGTAAAGCTAATTTGTGCAATTTGAAGGCGTTGCCAGTGTTGGTAAATGGACCAATTGATTGACTCTGGCAACGATAACACTAGATTCAACAGCAACAATAATCATAATGATAACGATAACGATAACATGGAAAACGATAACATCAACTCGCTGTCAATATCACGTTATTAACTATTGGAATATAAAAATAAAGCATAAATAAAATATTTACTTATTAAATTTGAAGATAAACAGTAATAAATTAAAATTTAAATTGTAAATAAATAAATAATAATCAATTCAATGCACAAAACGTTAGAGTAGACGAAAACTTGGCATAGGTTTTAATCTAGTATGCAAACTGAAATTGATTTAGAGATCAAAGTGAATAGAAGCATTGGAATAAAAGGTGGATTGCATTGTTGTGGCTTTGTTGTCTTTAAAAACTACTTAATTTCAATTTCTTGCTCACGTTTCTTAAATTCAAAATTTATGTTTTTCATATAATATTTTTTTGGTTTTTTTGTTTCTTTTGCTATTTTCTATTTGTTGTGGAATTTGCTTCGTTTTAGTTTTGAGTTTGTGGGATTTTCAGGGGCTAAACATGTATAGAATATATGTAGATATATGTATATAGATATACATCTATATGCCATCTCTGCAGTATAACGAAGTGTGACTGTATGTGTGTGGAAGTGTAACTGTGTGCGTGTTATTGTTTCTGTTTCTGTGGCTGCTGTTGCTGTTGTTGTTGCTGTGTTTTGGGCTAGTTGTGCTGAGATTATAGTTCTCAAAGCTTGTCTTTATCACGATCGATGCTCATTGCTTTAAAGATCCCTCGCCCGATGCCATAGCGCAAATTGAACTGATCCAAGCTCGAGGCACGCGGTCGACTATTGCCGCTCTGTTGCTGCAGCTGCAGGCCACCAGGCACATCGGTCACATCAGCCGCAATGCTGGTGCTGCCTCCAGCTCCAGCTCCAGATGCTCCGCCAGCTGAGTGACCAGCTGATAGACGCTCGTCCGCCTCCGTTTCGCTGTACTCGGTCTCGGTGTCACTGAACTTGCGTCGTCGTCGCAGGAATGTGCTGCAGTGCCGCAGCTCGCCGAGATTGTCGGAGAGCGAATGGCCACGTTTGCGCTCCTGTCGCTCCATTTCGGCGGCCAACATCTGCACCTCCCAATCGTTGGCAGCGCCACCGCCCCCGCCACCGCCGCCACCGACGCCGCTGCTGCTGGCCGAGGTAACCAAGGCGGCGCTGCTGAGCTCATCCTCGGCCTCGTCGTCGTCATCATCGTCGCCGGCAATGTTCATTTTGCTGGACGACGAACTGGAGCTGGAGCTCTCGCCAATGTCGAGTATAACGCTGTCCGATAATCTGGTCAAATTGCCCGTCACATCGGACACCATCATGCCGCTGCCGCCGCCGCCAACCACATCGCTGGGCAGGACTCCGCTGCCAGTTGCAACTGCAGCCGAGGAGCTGCTGCTGCTGCTGGCCAGCATTCGGTCATCCCAATCGCGATAGCCACCGCGACTGCTGTAGCGTCCATTGCCGTGGGCGGCATAGAAGCTGGGATGGCTCTGTGCATGGCGTGTGGAGAGAGCCAGCGTGCCGGGTCCGCTGTAGTAGCTGCTGGGACAGTTCAAAGCATTGGCGGAGGCGGCATGATGCCTGCTGGGACCGGGCGATATGCTCCGTCTGCCGCCCTGAATGGGCGGCGAAGAGGTGAACACCGTGTCCAGCGAGTCACCACGCTGAAGAGAGAGAGGGAGAGAAATAGTTGCGTATACTTAATATGCGTACACTTAATCTGTGTATTCGTAATATGCGTATACGTAATATGTGTATACTTAATATTTATATACCTAATATGCGTATTCGTCATATGCGTATACGTAATATGCGTATACGTACTATGCGTATACTTAATATTTGTATACCTAATATATTCGTAATATGCGTATACCTAATATGCGTATACTTTATATGATTCATATGAGGTTGAGAAGACTGAAACTGAAACAAGTATGAAAGCTATAGTTGAGTGAGCTCGACTGTGAAATACCAGCTACCCATTGTGAATAAAAGCAAAACACTGCGGTATTATTCCTAAAATATACAGAATTAATATAATGACAAAAATACTAAATTATTCCAAAGGCTTTATTTGAAATATTGATATAGTACTACATTTAAAATATACCATGGTGAACAAAATATACCAGATTGTCAGACAAAGCAACTGAGAACCGTAGTAAGTAAGCGTTTTGCTCTTATTTAAGAGACAAACGGACGGATGGAAGAATAGACTGAATGTCCTAATCGTCTCGGCTGTTGATGCTGATTAACTGATTAACTACTTCTGGCTGTAACATACATTTCCTGGATTTCCTGGAGGCACAAAGTTATACTACCATTCTACCCTATGAGTAAACATATTATCTAAGCATTTTCATTCTATGCTCCTATTCTAACCTTTCATATTCTTCACATAATCGTTATTATGTTAACTTAGAAATGTATATGTAACTAACAATACTGTTGATACAGCCACTCGACTCGTTTGTGCTGTGCGTTGACAATCAATTAGTCAGTCCGTCCGCATAAACAGAAAAATTAAGAGCTCTTTGCGCTTACATTGATCAACAACTCCGCCGAGCTGCCGGAACTTCTCTTGTCCTGCTCGCTTATTAATTTAATAAATTCTATTTAAATAACAATGCTATAGTTACATTAACAGTCTCTCGTTCGGACCATTTGGACATTTCATATGATTTAACATGATTAGAATAGGAATTTTAAGAAGCCCAGCCTTAATGCACGCTTAACAATGTGTTTTACATTGCGACCCCCTAGGTGTTACCGTCTTTGCTGTACACTAACTGTTAATCAGTCAGTCGGAATTTCTGCTGTCCTGCTCGTTTTTTTAATAATTTAATAATTTCTATTTATCAAACAGTACTATAATTACAGACATATTACAGCCTCTAGAATAGGAATATTAAGAAACCCAGCCTTATTGCAACCCATCAATATTGTGTTTTACATTACAGCCTCCTAGGTCGGTGTGGTACATTGATATAAAGTCAACAGATAAAAGTCAGCATAAACCGTTTTAAAATACTCGTACACAACAAAAAGAAGAGCATTTTGCGCTTACCATGAAGAGCAGCTCCGCCGAGCTGCCGGAACTGCTGTTGTCCTGCTCGCCCGGCTCATCATCGTCCACGGAGATCTGTGAGAGCTTCTCGCGCTTCAGTCGCCGTGCTGTGCTCGCCGTCAGCGTTGACTTCTGTTCGATGGTGCGCAGCTTGAGCTGCAGCTGGGCAATGATTGCATCACGGCGACGCACCTCTCCGGCCATGCTGGAGAATTGCGTCTCGAATTTGGAGTGCATTTCGTTCATGTGCGTCTTGATCACCTGATTGATGCCGCTCAAGATCTGATTGAAGTAATCCTGCGGCTCTGGAAATCCTTGAAGCACAAATATTGTATGAAGTGTTAATAACAAATCAAATAGAAATCGATGGTATCGACTTGCAAACACGCTGTGCAACGGTACAGCAGCTAGCACAGTGTGTGTGCGTGTGAGAGAGAGAGAAAGAGTGTGAGGAAAGAGCGAGACAGCGACAACTACAACACAATTTGGCTGTAAGAGTCAAAGCGGTTTATTTTCGTTTTTGTTTTTGTTGCTGTTGCTGTTACGTTAGCACTACAAACTTGTGATGCTTGTTAAAAGTTGTTAAAGTTATTGTTGCAGTTGCAGTTGTTGTTGTTGTTGTTGTTGTGTTGGAGCTTGTCAAATGATAAAGAATGCATACATACGCAGTTACAGTTACAAGTAGTATTTACACACATTCCCATACACAATACAGCGGCCTCCTTGCGACGCGTCTTCCGAAACACAACCCGAAAACCAAAATCGAATAAAATCAACCCACAATCGACAAAAAAAAACAAAAACAAAAATTAAAATAAATTGTATTGTACAACATTTTCCACTTGGAGAAATTTGCGACTCGCTGCGGTTGATAAATAAATTGTTGAATGTATTTACAAAAAGCGTTGACTAACTGTGCGAGATTGTGTGTGGCTTGTTTTTCATATTTTCGTGTTGTTAGTCACATGCGGAGCAGACTGTACCCTTTTTGTATTGAGCGCCTGTTTCATTCCATTGCGTTCCAAAAGCGTGCGCTGGCGATTACTGCGTGCGATAACGCGTGCTCGTGCTCGTTATCGTTATTGTTATCGTTATCGATCACGAGCTCGATTTTTAATTATACTGGCTGAAAATGCTTTTTTTGTGGCTGTGCAAATCTCGAGTGTGTGTGTGTACTTACAAATCTATTTAAATGCCATTATTATTCACTAATTCAAGGTTAAGGTTAAGGAGATGAGACGAGACAAGGCAAAACAAAAAAATAAATTCAAATGAAACAATGAAACAATGATCTTAAAGGAACTTAGCTCAGCTTATTTACAGACCAAGATTGTAATCAGTACTTGCTTAAAATTGAATGCTATGCTACCAAATCTTATTCTGAGTAATAACATAGAAGCATTCTGATTTGAAATGATATCGAATTGAAATTGTATGTTAACATGCAAACGAGTTAAGATACGATTAATGAAGTTAAAGTATAGAAAAGTTATCAAGAGGATAGTACGATTAGTGTTAAAAAGAGAGAGAGAGGAAGAAAGTGAAATAGCTAGAGAAAGAAAAGCAGCAGCATAGCGAGGCAAGTGATGATCATATTAGACGATAGATTCTGTGAATATGGCATGCAGTAAATATGACTCTCAGCGGCATTAGCGACGTGTATAATTGTAAATAATTTATCACAGATCGATTTGATTTTCAGCTAAACATTTATCGATCTTCAATTTGTAATTATCGATTTTACCTTTGAATATTGTTTCTTTCTTATGCTTTCTGAATAGTTATTGAAATTATATTAATTCTCATCAAGTTAGAACGATCAGTTGCAACTTATTTTTACCATTTTACAATAAATCATTGAACGCAAGATAATCGATAAAAAGGAATACCGCTAATGCTCACTAGAGATGACACTTTCAATAAATTTAATCGAGGGCGTAAGCTTTGCTCTGTCTATAAATTAAGGTTAAAAGTACATTTGTCATCTGATATACATACTATATGTTTGGATTTAAATCAAATATTTGCTAGTAGTAGTATTTATAAGTTATATACATAAGTTTAAGTATGTTAGTAGTAGTGGCTGGGGTGTCAATCGAATATGCATAGTATATAATGTGTATGGAATCCATAGATAGATTGAAATTACCTTCCAGCTTGGGGCCTTGACTCAGTGCACTCGTCGTGTTCTGCCGGAGCTGCAAATTCAAATTCAAATCTGTGGATGTTGTGGATTGTGCATGAAATTCGGTGTTCTGTGAGAGTATCTTATTCGACGATGACATCGACGAACACTCGACCACATACGATGCGGAGGCGGTTGCGGAAGCGGATGCGGCCAAAGCGGATGCGGAAGTCGTGGCTAAGCCCGTTGTCGACGCGGACGCGGCAGCGGAAACCGACGCTGATGACGAGGACGTTGAGACGCTGCCAACGCCAGCGATAACGCCGCCCAATTGTTGTGGCTCAAAGGCGAAACTCTCTTGCGGCGAATTCGTTGGCGTTACCAATGCCAACGTCGGCGACCATGCTGCAGCGTGACATGCGGCGCCCTCAGGCGTCGTTGCCATATCTTTACCGTTACCGTTACCGTTACCGTTGCCATTACCGTTGCCGTTGCCTTTGCCGTGCGCGATCGCGATCGCGAATTTCTTATTGCCATTGCTGATGCTATTGCTATTGCTGTTGATGGGGGCGAGGTTCGTGTTCGTATGTTGTTGTTGTTGCTGTTGGTTGCCGCCGGCGACAGAGCCGAGGGCAGCGAACTGAGCTTCCTCTTTGGCACTGGCGGGCGGGCTAGAAAGAGTTGAATGGAAGGTTACACTCTTCAAGAGCTTACTGTGCCTAGCCACGTACCCTTCCAAGGTCGGCTCCGTGAGCAGGCCCCGCCGCATCATCACGGTTTCATCTTGGCTAGCAGCATCGGCATTGCCATCGCCGTTACCCTCGCTACCTCCACCACCCACTCCCTTCTGCAGTTTCTTGAGTATGCTCTTCAGTTTGCGCCTCTCGACGGTCTCATTCGATTCTGGACTCAGTGGCATGTACTCCAATTGCTGTTGCAACTGCGTTGCGTGCTGCTGCTGCTGCTGTTGCTGCCTTTGGCAATTGCTGTCCGATTGCGAAGCTGACGCCGATGCCGATGCGGATGCGGATGCTGATGCGGAGGCGGATGTGTTTGTCGATATCGATGCGGAACTCGTCGTCGATTCATAAGTGCTAAGGAACTGCGAATAGATGCCAGACGTGTCGCTGTAGCAGCGATACAGCGATTCGCTGATGGGCACTTCGTTGTTGTTGCTCGTCGACTTCGAGCAGTCGAGACTAAAGCTGCGCGTCTGCAACGCCTTCTCCAGCTCGGCCAGCTTCTGTCGCTCATTGAGGATCTTCAGGCGCTTCACAAACGGCAGTCCGCAATATTCCGGCGACAAATCAAACACACTCGAATAGAACTTACGTCCCTGCGACTCGGTCACATCGCCTCCCTCGGGCAACTTCTGTTCCGGCTTCTGCAGTCGCAGGCACTCGCGCGTTGTGCTCAACGTGCTGCGCGTACTGGACGAGCAGGTGCTCGAACTAGAGCCGCGACCATGATATTGATGCTGATGCCCGTGCCCGTGTCCGTGCCCGTGTCCATGATGATGCCCGTGATGTCGGGGCGAACGTGAGCTGCGCGCACTATGATGCCGGACAGCGCGTGATCCGCCCGCAGAGCCGCCGCCTGCGTCCATCATGTGCTGGGGAATGTTGCTCAGCGAGTAGTTCTTCAGCGGCGTCTCCACCTCTCCGTCGGTTGGCGATTGGCAATTGGTCAGACTGGTGTAGCTGGACGACATGAGTGTGGCCAGTTTCAGCTTGGACCAGGGTTTGATGGGTGTGCCATCGGTGTCCGTGTCCGATTGCATCGTTGGTGTGCTCAGCTTGTGCTGCACCAGCTTCTTGGCCAGCGGCAGTCCGCCAGGCGCCACCGCCGCCGCCACCGCACCACTCGCTGTTGTCTCCGATCCTAATGTTGTCGCATGCTTGGCAATCACCGCCAGCGACTTGGGCGGCTCCTTCTTGGCAATGGCGCCCGTGCTGACGCTCGTTCCCGTCGCCGTCGCCGTCGCCGTCGCCGTTGAGGTTGAGGCTGAACCAGAGGCTGGTGCGATGCCCTGCAGCTGCTGAATCTTCTGCTTGAAGGAGACCTTCATGATGGGCTTGATTGGTGCCACGCTCAACGTTTGTGCGCCACTCGCAGCTGGCGCTGTTCCAACTGTCCCAACTCCACTTCCTGTTGCGGTTGCAACTCCCAATGCGAGTGCAGATGTGCCGGCATCCACTTTGCTGCTGATGTTCGATGGTGTGTTGGCCTAAGGGGATTGAAAAATGGAAGAGATTAGCAGAGAATTGCAACAAAGTGCAGCCAAGACAACGAGACAGACAGAATTTTGGTTTGGTGGTATCTAAATGGTATTGATAATTTTGTTATTTTATCTTTTTGGGTTTTTCGATTTTTCATTTTTCGTTTTTCATTTTTTCTTGTTTGTTTGTGTTGAGGATTAACTGGATTTGGCTTTACCATGGCGACGCTAGAGGATTCGCTAGAGGCGTTCGATTGGGGCTCGTTTTTTATTTTCAACTGTTGCAATCTCTGGATCAGGGGAAAGCCTTCGTTGAACTCGCGTTCGGGCTCTTCCTGTATCGATTCCTGCGGCGATAACGTACACGTTACATGTGAGTGAGGTGGAGATTTCTGTGGTGGTGTGGACTTAACAGCTCGCTCTTCGCGATCCTAGTGCAAGACACATAAAGACACATACAAAACTACTATTTAGGAGCCGGGGATTTAATTACATACAACACGACAACAAAATTTGCTGGATTCTTTCTTTTTTTTTTTGCGTTTCTTTTTTTTTTTTGATTTTTGGATTGAAGCTAAAGAATCAACGGAAAGTCAAATCAATCAGATGAAATTCCAAACATAAAATCCAAATTAAAATGTGGCAAATGCGTTGTGGTGTGTGTGTATGTGTGTGAAGGAGATTGTGTGTGTGTGTGTGTGTATGGTGTGTGATGTCTGTTGAACGGTCTCTTTTGTGTGTGTTCTTGTTGTCGTGTTCCATCGAAACAAAATGAGAAAGCAAGAAAGTTACATAATATGCACAAGCAGGCAGCTAATGGAAGGGTCTAACGGCCAAGCAGCCAAGCAGTTCTTCTCTATCGCTCTCGTGCTCTCTCTCTCTCTCTCTTATACTTTCTCTTTATCTCTGTCAACTTGGATAGCACAAGAGCAAGCAATAAAGCACAGCACACAATAAGCTCACGAACATCTAGGTAAAGTATTCGTTGCAAATTAAATTGCAGTGTTTTGAACTCGTTTCATTTGTCAATTGCATCTACTTGTTTTTTTTTTAGATTGTCCCTGAACTTTTTATACACATTTATAAAATTTCTTTAAGAGGTTTCCATGCCTACTTTTAAGAGCTCTTTTAAATATTTCCCTTTCTTTCTTAAATTTCCTTTTGTAACGATTTATTCTAAAACTGTAATTATAGATAAGAAATTATGTTCCCCTAATGCTATTTTTTATCCCTCACTCCTCCTTACAATTACTTCTAGTTTTTAGTTAGTTAATATATTTTGTTTGACCTTTAGCAATTTATACTAAGTATAGAACTCAGTTAAAAGACCAAATATAAAACAAATATAAATAAGATTATATAATATAATTTTTTAGTTTTGTACATTATTTTAGTAAAGGAATAAAATGTTGCCAAATGTTTTTTTTTATTAATTATTTTCTTTCTATTCTACCTTTATTATTCGAGTTGAGTTCCTTTTGCCTAAATATATAATCTCTAGTATCTTTGAGTTGTGTTTCATTGCAAAACGTGCTTCATTACAAGATGATTAATTGAATTGAATTACGAGTTAGAGTTAATAAATAGAACGTGTTATTTGAAGGTGCACTAAAAACGAGTCAATATTACGAGTACTTCAAAACGAAACGTTCAATATGAAATTATAATTATAATATAGTAGAAATCAACTGGAGAATCTGATAACAAGAAGAAGAGAAAGCAGCACTCAATGCGATCAACGTATGCAGAATACGCAAAGAGCGGGTATATTCAATGTGTTCAAGTATTTTAGATACTGTCTGTTGTAAATGTTATATGTATATATAGTAAGTATGTTTTGTATATTGTGTTGTTCAGTTCATAATTGTCTGGTGGGTTTCTGTGGCAGGAAACACCATTTAAAGCTTGTGAACGATGTGATGCGGTGAGAATTATATGAATTGCGATTAGAATATGTTCAATGCAAATGCAAATTGAAAATTTGTGTGTGAATAAAACAGAGCTGGGTGTCATTTGTGGTTATAATTGTGGCTGTGGCTGTGGTTAGGTGTATTGTGATGTCAGCTCAGCTCTGAAATGTAACTTACCTGCTTCTCCTTAAGTAGACGCAGGCGTTGCAACAGCGGCAATCCAGCCCCAATTGGACTGGGCGTCTTGTCGTGCAGCTCATCCTTGGCTTCGGCGTTGTCCGCATCCTTTTCATCTGACCGCACTCGCGACATGCGCTTCAGCATAATCTTGCTGCCACGAGGTGAGGTATTGTGCAGGGGCTGCATTTCCATTGACTCATCACTTTTACGCGAGGTTCTATTAGGAAGATAGTCGTTAGAAAATTTTGCACGTCACTTTAAGGAAAGTTGTATTGGGAATAAAATAGAGAAGGATATGATAGGATAGGATAGGATATAATAGGATGGAATAGGATAGGATAGGATAGGATAGGATAGGATAGGATAGGATAGGATAGGATAGGATAGGATAGGATAGGATAGGATAGGATAAGATAGGATAGGATAGGATAGGATATGATAGAATAGGATAGGAAAGGATAGGATAGGATTGATGGATTGGATTGGATTGGATGGATAGGATAGGAAGGATAGGATAGGATAGGATAGGATAGGATAGGATAGGATAGATAGGAAAGATAAATGAGGTATAGGAGGATAAGGGATACGATATGATAGAATAGAAAGGATAGGATAGGATTGGATTGGATTGGATTGGATTGGATTGGATAGGATAGGATAGGATAGGATAGGATAGGATAGGATAGGATAGGATAGGATAGGATAGGATAGGATAGGATAGGATAGGATAGGATAGGATAGGATAGGATAGGATAGGATAGGATAGGATAGGATAGGATAGGATAGGATAGGATAGGATAGGATAGGATAGGATAGGATAGGATAGGATAGGATAGGATAGGATAGGATAGGATAGGATAGGATAGGATAGGATAGGATAGGATAGGATAGGATAGGATAGGATAGGATAGGATAGGATAGGATAGGATAGGATAGGATAGGATAGGATAGAATAGGATAGAATATAGTAGAATAAGATAGGATGGGATAGAATAGGATAAGATAGGAAAGGATAGGATAGGTTAGGATAGGATACGATAGAATAGGAAGGGAAATGATAGGATGGAATAGGATAGGATAGGGTACGGTAGGATAGGAAAGGATAGGATAAAATGGGATAGAAGAGGGTACGATGGAATTGAGTGGTACAGGGTAGGATAGGATAGAAGAGCACTGGATAGCATAGGAAAGGATAGATGAGGGTAGGAGAGCATAGGATACTATAGGATAGAATAGGATAGCAACTACACTTGCCTGGACTTTTTGAGCACGTTGCGAAAGCCTTTGACGTCGTGTTTCAGTTTGTCCACAATCTTTTTGGAGGCACTGTTCTCGCTGCTATCACTCTGATGCACCTGATGGTGATGCTGGTGCTGATGTTGGTGTTGATGATGTGGATGCGCTGCCGCAAAAGCAGCGTTCTCTTTGTCGCTTTGAGCCTTAGCATATTTCTTATTCACACAACGCACCTCCATGAGGCGTTTGCGACCGAGCGTCTGCAGAATCTCCTGTGCATCGGGATAGTCCTTCATGGCGGCGAGGACATCCTCGCGCGACAACGAGAACAGCTCAGAGTAGCCCACCGAGCGCACATCCGCAGTACGTCTGACAAGATAATAAATATATACTTTCATGTTAAATTTGCATTTAGTAGATCTAGCAATGAGTACACACTTGTTGAGACCATCCAGATTCAGTATGCCGATCTCACCGAAGAAATCGCCAGCCTTCATTGTGGTCAGCACCTTGCCCGTCTCGCTGAGCACCTCCAGAATGCCATCAGCAATGATGAACATCTCGCGGGCCACCTCGCCCTTGCGGCATATGGAGTCGCCTGGCGTAAAGATGTATGCCTTCATTTTCAGCACCAGATCGTGCAGAAACTCCGGCTGGCACTCTTGGAATATGGTCACCTTTTTCAGTACGCTTAGGTTAACATGTAAGGCCAATTCGGTTTTCAGTTTATCGGGCAGCAGGCCCAAAGCCGTGTTGATATCACCGCCACCCTGGATGCGACCCCTCGACCAACTGTAGTCATACCAGCGCAGCACTCGCCGCTTCATGCCACCAGGCACCTAAAACAAAAGTCACAATTAATCAATCTCAATTAAAACAAATTGATTTACGAGTAAATTCTTGATACTCACCTTGTGGTGCCTCATGTAGGTCTTGGCGCCATCCAACAAACGCTCGAATTCAAGTCGATTGGCGTTACGATTGGTTATCACATTGCCCACTTGGCCCACAATTGTCGCAAAGATAAAAACACCGATCAAATAGCTGACTATCGTGAAAATATACCTAAAGAGAAAGATGAATTTAAGGGTAAAGTAGTTTGAAATCTATTGAGGAGCAGCTTGAATGCAAGCTTTAAGTTGCAATCAAATCTATCTCACACATTTCCACTCGCATCTATCAAAGTTTTCGAATGCACATTGCTGAGCTTGCCTTGATTGGGAAACCAGCTTAAAGCTTTCGCATCAAATTGAAATATCATTGGCATTGTTAAAGGCTGTCGCACGCTTTCGAAAACTTTGAAACTTGCTTAATCAAGGGTTGTGTTTATTTTGTTTTTCTTTTTGTTTTTCTTTTTCGAATGGAAATGATGGCAACAGTTGACCCAAAAAGAATTTGAGAGTAGAAATTGATCGAACTGGTGGACAGCCCCCAACAAATTGAATGATATTCATAATATTTCAATTGCATTTGTTTGCGATTGCGATTGCGATTTCGCTTTGATTAGATTCGAGTTGTAAGAGATGGTGATCGATATATCGTATCATACCCATAGCTAGACCCAAATTGTAGCAGTCGCGATTTGATGCCACGCCTTGGTATTGATCTGGGGCCATCCACCGAAAAGTTCGGTCTGTTGTTCGATTTCGATTTCGATTTGTGTGAATAGAGAGTGGAGAATGCAAAATGGAAGACAACACAAAAAGTACACCCCGAACGGCAACTCAGCACTTTTGAATACCAATTTCTCCAATATAATACCTATATATACTCACTCTGCATTCGTCTCCGGCGTCGGCAGATCTCCGATCGTTGTCAGTGTCAACGTTGACCAGTATAAGCTGCCAAGATATTTGCGTGTCAATGTCGCATAATCACCCGGTCTATAGGGATACACCCAATCGCCCTGTAAGATACGATAAAACAGAATATTATGAAAGAGATATTTTTAGTTTTTGCAAGGTTTGAAGGTCAAGCTCACCTGAAAGCCTTCCGCCTCGGAGAGTAAAAAATAGAAACAACCGAACCAATGGGCCAATATTAACAGGATATGAATTAGATTAACAACACGCCATAAATTTGGCCAAACTGTTCTACTCTCTACGATGTAATAAAATCTCACAGATCGATATACCTGCAGAAATGAATAAATAAATTAATCGCAATGGAAATCGAGAGAGTGTCGCATTCACTTACTTTAAAAAAGCGCGTAAAACGCAAAAGCGGATGTGTGCCCATCTTTAACTGCAGCAGATCGAGTGGAATCAGCGCTATCATATCAAAGATGAACTCACGCGAGTGCACATAATGACAAGCCAGCTTCTTGTCATCATATACCTATGATCGATAATGTAAAGTAAAGTTTTATAAAGTACAATATATAGATTTTAAATAGTATATTATCGATCTTGATTAATTTGGATGGGTTGACTTACCATAAGGCCCTGTTCCAGGTAGCCTGTGCGTAATTGAACTATTATATCTAAGATAAATACAACATCTGTCATTGAATCGCAGATGAGCCAAAAGGTAGGCACAGATTGCTGTCAATTGTCCAAATGGAAAAAGTACAAAAAAAAATAGAGAAAAAATGCAAAAAAGGAAAGTTGGGAAATTAGTTGAGATTTTCAATTAGTCACTCAGTTCGCTCGGTTCACATTTAACAAAAAAAAAAAGAGGAACTCAGGTCAAGGGCACTTATTTTGGCAAATGCATTGCACAATTGCAAATGAGAATGGATGGGGGTGTGTGAATGGAAATGGAAATGGTAATGGAGGTATTCTCCTGCTCCACCACCTTCTCTTCTTCTGATTCTCTACAAATAGCGCGCAGGCTGACAAAAAAGGCTGGCTAACAACAACAGCTACAATAGCTACTTTATGGGGCTAAAGGTCAACGACGATGACGATAGAGATGAGTGTATCACATGGCATGACTGAAAAGCCAAAGTTATCCCACATTGGTCGCCTTTTGTTGTAGCTGTTGGCAACCCGGCTCCAAACCATCCAAACTCCCGACTCTCTCTAATCTGATGGCAAACACTAGCTAACTGGCGGCCACACTGGTGTTCAAACATTTGCACAGGTCCCTCTGACCAAGTGCTGCGGGAAGAACAATCCGACAAACAACAAGGAACAAGGAACCAGCACCCAGCAATTCAAGCGACCAACCGACCAACCGACCAACAGTCCAAACGACCATTTAGCTTATGAGATGGCTGCGTGTCTTTTAATTGAGTCATTACGAGGCAAAGGCCAGAAAAAAGGTAAGCTAAGCAGCCGAAGCTGCAATATGAGCGACCAGTTAAATACCCTGTAATATTTGCATGCTACTAATGAAATCCTAATAATATAATTAAATTTAAATCTTTTTTTTAATATTTAAAACAAACTTTAAGGCTATTCCCGTTTAGCAAATTGTTTTATCTTTATGTATTTTTTTTTTTAAGATTTTCTTTACGTGCTTCGCTAGTCTAAACACTCCTCGCCACTTGTCAACACACAAGTTGTGGCTGCCTTGGGCCAACTTCATGCCACAGAGAGTCGACTCAAATACATAATAAACTTCATTGTTTGAGCAAAAATTTATGGTTGTTAGGCATTATTACGATGGCAGCCAAGTCAACTCGCATTACAAAAACTTCGAGCATTATGACAAAAGGTGTTTTCTTTCTCTCCCAGAACCAGGAGGGGTGACAACAAACACAAAAAGTGCGAACAAAGTAAGGGATGGGTTTTGGTTAGCGTTTTCATTTTTTATGTGTGCATTTCTTTGACCTTTGTTTAGATGGGGGAGATTGAGAGATTGGGAGATTGGGAGATTAACTCACCTGCAGTTCAGGAAAGCTCTGCCTCACAATAAGGGTCCATAGATTATATAGAACACATATAGTTAACATCATTAACCAATAGAAGTAAAAATTTTCATCTGGATTAACAACGGAGCGTCGTTTCTGCAGATAGCGCCGTCTACGTTTAACTGTTTTGTCGACGTCGCCAGAGGCACTTTCTGAACCCGTGTCTTCAACAGTTTCCTGCAACAGAGAGCATTGCAATTGAATTAATATTAGTTTCAGTCAATTAATCTTTATGTTTTAAATAATTTTATATTTTTATTCTGTTTATTTCATTTTATTCCATACTATCTTATTTCATTCCACTTCGTTCCATTTCACTCCATTTTATTACACTTTAACCATTCCATTCTACATTATTTCATTTCTTTCTAATTCATTTATTTTCATTCAATTTCATTCTTTTTATTCCACTTTATTCTATTTCATTCCACTTTTTTCCATTTCATTCCACTCTATTCTATTTCATTCCACTTTATTCTATTTCCTTCCACTTCATTCCATTTTATTGCTCTTTATTCCATTTCATTCCACATTATTTAATTTCATTCCACTTTATTCTGTTTCATTCCATTTTATTCTATTTCATCTCACTTTATTCTTTCTTATATTATTTTTCACTCCATTCCTTTTTATTCCCCTTCATTCCACTTTATTCCAATTCATTCCACTTTATTCTATTTCATTCCATTTTATTGCACTTTATTCCATTTCACTCTACATTCGTTCATTTCATTTCACTTTATTCTATTTCGTTCCATTTTATTCTATTTCATCCCACTTTATTCTTTCTTATATTATTTTCCACTCCATTCCCCTTCATTCCTCTTCATTCCATATAATTGCACTTTATTCCATTTCATTCCACTTTATTCCAATTCATTCTACTTTATTCATTTTATTTTATTTCTTATTATTATTTATTATTTCCCTTATTTCTCTTCTCAAATAATTACCTGTGTCTCGGGTATCTGTCTGGTTGAGAAACGCTTCAGGAATGAGTCTTCGCGCTTGAGCGGTGGTTTCTTCTGTATGGCCGATGATATCTGAACGGTGGTGCGCAGTTTCATCCAGCGTTGGTTCGACCGTGTCCTGTACGAGGATAACCATGTTCAATGATCACAAGTCTTCACAAGAGTTTGATTTTAGAGACTGTTGCTTTAAACTAGACTACAACTACATATTGAGAGCTACTGCGGGTTAGAACTGAAAACATCAAGCAAATACTACGGGAACCAATCTCTAGAGACAGCTATAGAAATTTAAAATTTAAGACAGAAGAGGACAGATAGATTAAGAGGCAATAGTAATGCAAGCGTGCGCATACTGTTCAATATTGGAACTACTTGTGTCTACTTCTATGTCTATGTCTATGTCTAGGTCTAAGTGGGTGCTGTGGACTGTGCTCAATTATTTGCTATAAGGTTAAGGTTATAACTTACGCAACACGAAACACTTACGCAATGCGTGGTAGGAGCAATAAACATTCATTTAACGCTAAACCCAAAAACCCGTAACGTAAACGCACTTAAATGTCACGCAACGATATGGCAACGCTAACGGGTAACGGGCAACACGGGCAACGGGTAACGGGTAAACGGGTAACGGTAACGGTTACAGACACTTAGAAAAGCACGCACTAAAAACATATATGTAAGTATATAGTAGAGAGTGGGGAAATCAGGTGGTAAGGTTTCTTTGGACTTGCTGCCCAAGGAAGAGGAAGGAGAAGGAAGACATCTTGATGGCGAGACAACTGACAGCGACGGTTTCTCTGGGGAATTGTCTTCTCTCTTCCCTCTTCAATCTTCCCTCTTCCTCGGCATACATCCATCTACATTTCAACGACAACATCTAACGTCCATCAAGCATGCAAAATGGTGTCCTGTTGTATATTTAGTTGCTACTAATTAAAGTTAGTGAATTCTATTTATAGAGAGAGTTGGTTAATATTATAGTTATTTAATTAGCTTAAGCCTTATGTTTGTTAATAATACATTTAGCCATGCAATGGAAGCGAGGGAATTCGGAAGAACCCAAATAGAAAAGAAAAAAACGAATAAACAGCGAAACAGCGAAACGAAAAGCGAAAACGGAACAACAAAAATCACGTACACATGAAAATGAAATGCAAGAGGGCGGAAAATTGAATTTCAAAGCAGTTTCCGTTTCAGTTTCGGTTTCAGTTTCGGGATAGTCAGTATAGTTTAGTATGGTATATAGTATGGTTGTAATGGCATTACTTATGGGAGCATTTGTCTGAGAATGCAGACGGAAATTTCGATAGTTAAATCAAAGTAAACGGGGCACAAAAAAGAAACAAGAAACACAACAAAATGATAGAGTCATAAATGGAATGCAGTCAAGCGTAATCGGCTTGAAGTCACGCTGTACTACACATAAAAGTGGGGGATAATATCAACAGGGACTCAAATGATAGAGGGTATTAATTGTGCGTGCAACTAGACAAGCATATGAAAATGGAATGCGGAAGGGATCTGTGGAAACTGGTAATTTGGAATCTTGGAAACTTGGAAACTTGGAAGCGCAGGAGAGGAGTTTAAGCATTTAAATAATTTGTAGTTGCTGCTTGTTGTTGTTGGGTTGATTTTACTTGTTGTTTTTGTGGCTCAATTTGCAAGTCAAAGCGGAACTGCCTTTCTACGAATGATACATAGTACGATTACGATATTGTGATTTAACGTTATCTATATATGTATGATATGTATATGCAATATAGTATATTTTTTCGAATTATATATACATGGTTTGCTTTACGATTTGTGTGTGCTTTATGTTTGCATTATTTTCATTTATAGTATTTACAAAACGCATTTCATGAGTAATTTGGTGTTTATTCTTTTGTTGTTTTTCAATTATTTTTGATTTAATTTTATTTGCTTTGGAATTTATTCGATATTTCGATATTTTATGGCAAGCAAAGTACAACAATTGTTATTATTATATTTTCCAAAAAAAATATTTGCGTACTATTTACAGCATTTGCTTGGTATTTTTGGTTTTTTTTTTTTGTTTTTTTGTAGTATTTGTATTTTTGCTTGCTTCACGCTACCAAATATAACGCATACGTCATGTGGTACAAAAGAAGAACGCAGCTTGCAATGCGGCTAGCTAAAAGTAAGAAAAAAAATCAAGAGAACAAAACAAAAATAAACACGAAATCAAAACAGAAACAAAAACTAGGCGTGGCATGTTATTTTTACACGTGTGATGTGAGTGTGCGAATGTATGTGTGTGTGTGTGTGTGTGTAGATTGCCAAATGCTCAACTGGGGGTTGCATTAAGAAGCATTTGGAAATGGCAACTACTCGTGTTCTTGTGGTCTTAGGTGTGTGTGTGTGTGAGTGTGTGAGTGTGTGTGTGATTAGGGTTTGGCTCGCTGTTAACCCTGTCTAAGCTAAAGTTTATACTATACAAAAAACTGTGAGTGTATTGTGTTTGTTCGTTTTGTCTGTGTTTGTTTTTTTTTTCGGGTTTCTTCGTGGCCCAACGCAATTGAAAAAGAAGCGCACGCATGCCAATTAGATGCAGCTCAATCATCATCATCATCATTATCATTATCATTATCAATATCATCAACAGCAAAATCATTTATCATCATCATCATTATCATTTTCATTATCCAAATGAATTTTTGCAACATAATCAATAAGCGTAGCTGTGTCTGTGTAGCTGTGTAAGTGTAAGTGTGTAAGTGTGTGTGTGTGTGTGCAGAGAGTAAAAAGTTGAACCAAAAATGTGAAAGAACGCAAGAGACTTACCAATCGGAATCTGGATCTGAAGCTCCATCTCCGATACGCGATTTCCTAAACGAGTTTTTGAATTTGAATTGCTTTTATTTGTTTTGTCTTCATTTTGTAAACATCATTTTTGTTTGTTGTTTGTTGTTATTATTATTGTTAGTTCTAGTTTGTTTGTTGTTGTAATTATTATTGTTATTGTTTTGGGTCATTTGCTTAATTTGCGAGTAAGTATAACATACGAGTATATAGTAGAAACAGAGACAGAGAGAATGAGAGAGACAGAGAGAGAGAAAGAGTTTGTTCTAACGCACAGATGGAGGACGGAATGAGAGTGTAAAGAGAGAGAGATAGTCAGATGTAACATAGATGTAACAATAGACCGAGACAGACACACATACAGAAGAAGAAGAAGAAGAAGAGAAAGAGTGAAAGTTGGCGAGCGATAGAGAAAAGCCTATGCTGCAAGCTGCTTTCATATTTCTTGACGCATTGAATGAGGCATTTCTGAACCCTTTAAGTCACTCGACATATGTCAGTAATTAATAATTGATTATTTATTTAGGGAAATTCTTGCAAATGGATGCAATCGTTTATTTTATTATATATTTATTTAACATTCAGTTTCAGGCATGTGTATTATTTGACTTTGGTATACGTTATTTACTATATGTTTATTACATATCTTAATCATGTTCATGCCCCTATTTATGTGTTTATTATGTTGAATTTGTATATGTGTAAAAACATTGATGAGCACCCATTGATGCCCCAGGTTAAAATATTTAGTTGCAATAGAATTGTTTAATTGACCGAAATTGATTGTTTAAAGCGCAGGCCAAAGAACAAAGTCAACGAGTTAAATGGTCGCCGAGGAATTTGAACTTCAATGGAATGAAATGATAAACTGTTAATTTCAGATCAGAAATCAAGCTGCGAGTTGAATGACAACAACAACACGCAGTTAAGTGCGATAATCGAGCTTGAAATAAAAGTGGAAATCAGATTGTTTTCTCAGCTGTTTCTTTTTTTTGTTTTTTGTTTGTTAAATTTCAACACGGTTCGAATTACGGAATCGGAATCGGAATTGTCCTTCGAGCTGAAGTTCGAGTTGCCTGCCTGCCTGTCTGCCTGTCTGCAATATTCAATCGTTTCCTTTTTCGGAGCAGATACGACTCCAAGTTGCTTTTTGACTTTTGGTTTTGCGCTCATTTTGCTGCTGCACGCATTGCTCAAGGGACCGTTTTCACGAATTTCCTTTCATCGTGCTGCTCTGGCTATCACAATGGAGCTACCACAGAGTGAGCGAGACAGACAGAAAGAGTGAGGGAAAGAGAGAAAGAGAGCGAGAGGGCTGAAGAGAGCGTCTGGCAATTCATTTAACGGTCAGCTCGTTGACTTGGCTTTTGGCCTTTTATTTTATTTTTTCTGCTTTTTTGGGCCACATGCGGGCTGCGTGCCATGAAGCGTAAAAAAGGCTTGCTGTACGATAAGATTACGCTCACACAGACATACACACATACACACATGCATACAGTTGAGTTCTTTCGATTTGTTATAAATTGAAAATGAGCTTGTTAGTTTGTATGGCTTTAACACAAAAGCCGAGCGAGTTTTAAGCTTTGCGGTTCTTGCTCCACCTATTAAATACCATTTTTTATTGCACCACAAATCATCGACACACACACACACACACACACACACACCCATGCATGCGTAGAGAACAAACACATACAAATTGTTTAATGGCTGCATGATGTCGGTTTAAGCTTTGCCTGTGGCCATGGCTACGGCTGCTCCTAAGCTTCAGATTTCAATTAACGCCTCGACACCGCACCACATATACATACATACACACACACACACATACATACGCAAGCACAAGCACAAACACACACACACGCGCACAGACATGCAGACACAGCTGTGCCCCATTGGGTTGCATGGACGTTGGCCATTGGTAATTTGGTTGCCACATCGCTTTGCAACTGTCACGCCAACATGACCACACAAATTTCGCCCTCCCCACGCGCCGCCACACAAAACGGGAAATGTGGAACAGCGTGTTGCAAGTGCCCCAGCCAGCCGCCTTTCTTCTTCCTCATCATTTCAATCTATTACTTGACTTCCACTCGACTCCAATTCTAAGTTAACTGTGTGCGTGTGTGTGTGCACTCGACAACTCTGTCCAGTCATTTGGCCACCATTCTGACCATTCTGACCAGCTGCTCAACTCTTAATTGCCCTGGCCCAGCTCCAAAGTCCAAAGTCCATGCCAAAGGCTCAATCTCCAAAAACAACAATTGCCAGACAAACGTCTTCACAAACACACACACGCACACACATTCGCACATTAACACATGCACACAATCTTATGCTTGCATAAACACATATTAACACAAGTAGTTAATGTTAGAGAAGCACTTTACTTGCCCATCACATTAGGATCACTTTAAGAGCTTGCAGTACAGCACTAATTAAAGCGCAAATTTCACAATTCCATTTATAATGCAACTGCAGACAACTACTTTAATTTCCATAACGTGCACTTGACTACGTAATTGCAATTTGGATAGTTGGCTTATCGTTTATCGATATCGATTGCCATCCTGGTATTTTGTTTAGTATTTAGCACATCCTTTGACAATAGATGGCGTGCTACGCAAGCGCCAATCGCTTGGTTGCACCTGTCAGCGATCAGCTGCAAAGCAACAAAGTGAATATAAAAATAAATTCAACTAGTTGGAAATAATCAAAATAAGCCGAGTACTCTCCATAGGTTCAAAGATGCCCCATTGTCGCACATTGAATGATATGCATGCATAAAAGCTAAACTGGCGCCAAGTGCAGACCAGGCCAGGCCTGCTGCCTAATATGCTAACGACGCCGCTAGATGGCGCCGGCTAAAGGAAATAAAGTTCTTGACATGCGATCAAACATGTTGCTATTTTTGGGGGCAGGACATGATAGACAGACT
The DNA here is from genome assembly GCA_019972355.1 of Drosophila kohkoa. NCBI lineage: Eukaryota > Metazoa > Arthropoda > Insecta > Diptera > Drosophilidae > Drosophila > Drosophila kohkoa. The sequence goes on from BJEL01000077.1 coordinate 1,652,905, forward strand.
CTTCATGTCCCACTCACACACAGACGCATATTGTGTATGTGTGTGTGTCTGTGTGACACAATGACGCAAATGCAACAAATGCCAGCCAAGATGTGTGTGTGGATAACTGGCAATTCAAGTGACACTGAATTAAAACACATTGGGCACACATTGGCAATACGGTGGCAGCAGATCGAACAATGAATGTCGATTGCTGCAGGGCTGAAGACACTTGTAACTGAATTACGAGTGCTTCTGCCTAACACTCCCGCCGTTCCCCTGTCCCACTAACCGCCTAGGCAGCGAATGAGCGCGAGAGTGAGCGGGATAGTGATAGTGCTGCATATGCATGTGTTGCTTTGCTCTTTTGGCACTTGGCAAAGTTGACACTGCATAAATGCATAGAAAGCGTTAGCTGTAGAGGGGGGGGGGGGGGAGGTCGAGTGCAGTGCATTTCTAGGTCACCTCCTTCAGCGACATCCTCCCCCTCGCCGCACCATTTGCTAGGCTGGTGCTGCTGTGCTGTTTTTGGGGTCTACATAAATTTGCAATTTTCTAAATTCAAATTCTTTGTAAGTTGTCATTCAGAAGGCAATTTCTCATTTGGCATGCACAATGCCAAACTATAGTAGCATATGCATAGGCGCACGCACACTTCAACATGTTCATGTGTGTGTGAGAGTGAGTGTAAGTGTATTTGTGTCAAAAGTTCGCCTAGAATGCAGCAGAGCAGCAAAAAGGGCGGTCACAACTTAAACATATCGATTCTCTCACATGCCACTTTAACTTTTGCTGTTTGCCTGAGATTTTTCATTGCTGCTCACAGTTTGTGTACGTGTGTGTGTACGTGTGTGTGTGTGTGTGTGTGTGTGTGTGTGTGTGGATGTGTGGATGCAATTGCACTTTGGCAAAAGTTTTACAAGTTGCCCTCTTGCCGAAATTGAAATAAAACGCGCAAAGATGAGAAGATAGCGACACCTGGCGGCAGCCCAAGACACCCTGTGCAAACACCCTGTAACTAGAATGAGTACAAAAGAAATACAGCCTACGCTGCAGCGTGAGTGAGCGAGTTGGCAGTACCATTGACTGAGTGTGTGGAACAGAGATAGAGACAGAGAGAAAGCACAAGAGTGTGTATGAGGGAGTGAGAGAGATGCATTCGATTTACACATCAATTGATAGACACGGTCACAAGTATTTTTATGTGTGGCATATACATAAGAGTGGATAACACGTACAGCTGAGGAGACGCCATAGAGAGATAGTTGGAGAGATAGATAGAGAAAAAGAAGAGAGAGTTAGAGAGAGAGAGAGGTACACAGACTACAAACTGTTCGTTATTGCTTACGGGTTAGTAGATTTTTAAGTTGGCAATTAAAGAAAACGGGTTAGTTGTTATATTTATCAAGGAATCGAGTACGACTTGGAAGCGGGAGTGGTACTTAAGTGAGGGGTTGGAGTTAGGGGAGTTACATTATTTATTACACACACACGCACACACATACACACACATATACATATATTGAATGCAAGAGAGTAGTAGTAGTAGTAGTAGTAGTAGTACACGATTAGCAATCATAACGTTGGTTAGACAGTTGTTTGCTTTAATTGAATTAGTTAGTAATTGAATTGAATTGAATTGAATTGAGCTTTAGTTTAAGTTTAAGATTGTAGATTAGATTAGCTGGATGTGTACACTGTATAACTGTAAAAGCACCGTTCCTCTTAATGCGTCGCAACGAACAGTAATACGCCATCACAGCTCTGAGGCTCTTCCACTTGGTTGTCTGATTGTTGTTCCCATTGCCATCCCCGTCTCCATCTCCGTCTCCATCCTCGTATCCATCCCCATCTTTGGCATTCTTATTGGCATTGCAGGTGTTCCCATTGTTCTCGCCGTGCCCATTGTGCGTCTGACTTTGATGACTATGGCTGCTGGCAATGCTCAGAAGCTCCTCGGGATGCTCGCTGATGAAGGAGGAGAGCGTTTTCACCTGCGTGCAGCTCGCCGAATTCATCAGTCTTCCATGTCCCAACCCCAATCCCAGTCCCAGTCCCAGCCCTTGCCCTTGCCCCATGCCACCACCCACTGAGCTGCAATCCGAGGACGGACTATTCACATGCAATCGCACCTGGCGTCGCTGTCGTGTGGCAGGCTGCTGTTGATGTTGATGTGATTGTTGTTGTTGCTGCTGTTGTGGTTGCTCCTCATAATTCGATTTGAATTGTTGTCTGTCGTGCAGCAGATGTTGCAGTTGCTGTCTCGGCTTTAGATGTTGATGCTGATGATGATGCTGATGCTGATGCTGCGTCGACGACGTTGGTGTTAATATAAGTCTATCCCTCTCTGTGTACAATCTTAAACTACTCGCATTTGTGTTGCAGTTGCAGTTGCAGTTGCTGCTCTGACCACTGGTCAGCGATGAGTTGGCCGACCTTCATTCCATTTCCATTTCCATTTCCAATACCAATACATAAAACAATATATACACACATACATATACAATACATGTTGAATACATTCCGAAATACACGAAAGCTAATCAAACGAAGTTCGAATTCGAGTTCGAGTTCGAGCTCGACAGAGAGAGAGAGAGAGTTGGTCGGAGTATCTGGATAGTCGGATATACCCTTGCATTGCTCTAGTTAATCAGATAAGGATTACTCAAGTTCAATTAGACAGTTTTTCTGACTGCTGTGTGGCTTCTGCTATATTCGATTGATAATTTCATTTCATGGAGAATACAGTAAAATGCCGATAACTGCACAAATCAGATAAGTGCATTATTTCGAATTCAATTCAAATTGTTAACATAGTAAGTGATTTGCATATAAAATAAAATTGTATGGCAAACTCGACTGTTACTTACATCAATTATTGTATAAAAAGAATTTGCAGCTAAATGCCGATAACTGCACGATTAAGATAAGTGCAACGTTTTCAATATAATTAATTCAAATTGTTAACATAAGTGATTTGCATATAAAATAAAATTTTATAGCAAACTCGACTTTTACTTACATCAATTATTGTATAAAAAGAATTTGCAGATAAATGCCGATAACTGCACTATTAAGATAAGTGCAACGTTTTCAATATAACTCTAAATATTAACTGCAGTGCTTTGCATATAAATGCACACATTATTTTATTGCAAACTTCACTTTTACTCACATCAATTATAAAAGATTTGCAGCTAAATGCACAATCACATACATTTGAGAACCTATTTTTATTGAACAACTTTAGTTAAAAGCACAATAACTTTTGGGTTTCCGTGTATATCAGCTCGACAAAAATATTGTATGATATACAAATACATAATGTTAAAAAATAGTTGGTTAAACTTAACATTGTGGATAAGTGCAACATTTCTTGTGCAGTTATCGGCATTACATCATTTTGTCGCTCTTCCTTATATTCAATTTTCTTAAAAATCCATAATTTAGTTTCTTAATGGAAAACTATAAATTCTTTAAAATGATACTAATAATATACATTTAAAAATCTACAATCCCCCTAATGCTAGACATATATAGTTTCTTTTTGTAATTAATTCTTACTAGTACAAGTTGTCGAAATATGAAAATAAATGTGCTTTATCAGTTGGAATAACTTTACAGCAATGTCATTACTTCCATTCGTTTACTATTTTAAGACATTACAATGAAACGCTCCTCATATTTTGTCAGTTCCGCCTAAAAACAGAATCAGCCCCTACTATATGATATAGTTATATCCATAGCAAGCATCATGAATTATTCTTCAACTTTCTATTTTAGCAGTTGTTTGCTTGTTATTTCAGGCAAATCAATACGTTTGTATTTATAGCACTAAGGTCAGTTTTAAAAGGCCGCGTGTTGCCTTGACTTCGATAAAACACAATTTGAAGTGAGGTCCGAGCATAATTAGTTTCAAAATAAACACAATGTTAATTGCATTGTTAAGTGCCGACAAATAAGTATTCAAATGCCAATGAATCATGATTGTATTCAGTATTCAGTATTCAGTGAGGCAATTCAGTTTGAATTTGACAATAATAACAAGTAAGAAAGCTACTGTTGAGTGTGCTCGACTGTGAGATATCCGCTACCCATTTTGAATAAGGCAAAATATTACGGTAATAATGTCAAAATATTAACAAGTAAGAAAGTTACAGTCGAGTGTGCTCGACTGTGAGATACCCGCTACCTATTTTTAATAAAGGCAAAAAATTGCGGTATCATTTTCAAAATATACCGAAAATACTAAAAATATACTAAAAAATATACCAAATGATATGTTTGGTATATCGATATAGTACACCGTTCAAAATATACCATAGAAGGCACAATGTACCAGATTGTCGGCCAAAGTAACTCAGACCCCTTGTAAGTAGGCGTTTTTGCCCATACAAAAGTCTTTTTTTAATAACTTCCACAATTTTTATCTGATCGCAACCAAATTTTCAGGAATCATAACTACTATAGTAATTATAGTATGTTCCAAAATTCGTAACTCTAGCTTAAAAATTACGCTTGTTATTCGATTTTGATTTGCGGGGGCAGAAGTGGGCGTGGCAATAATTTGAAGCAAACTTGATCTGCGTGCAAACATAACAAATGCTGTCGAAAAAATTGTAGCTCTATCTCTTATAGTCTCTGAGATCCAGTGTTTCATACGGACAGACGGACAGACGGACAGACACACAGACGGACAGACGGACATGGCTAGATCGTCTCGGCTGTTGACGCTGATCAAGAATATATATATGTTATATAGGGTCGGAGATGCCTCCTTCTACCTTCTGCCGGCACAAAGTTATAATACCCTTCTACCCTATGGGTAGCGGGTATAAAAATGCGAAATTGATTTGCATTTAAATGCGATTTGAAAGCAACAACAATAAATTGGATAAAGTTTCGCGAAACTGGCAACGAAAAAAATACAAATATTTTTATTTTATTATCTGATTTTTGTTTTTGCAGAATTCGTTTTTTTTTAGCTACAATTTAATATTTGTTATACGAAATTTTTTCCTAAATACTTTTCAATTCTATTCAAACCTCGTTTTGCTCCACTTTTTTGTTTGGAGATTTAATAAGCTTTTATTTAATTACGTTTAAGTTGAATCAGTTAAAAAGCCGCCTATTGTTTTCTCACTTGCTTCAATTTTGATCCTTTCACTGTCTACAAGGGTATTCACCGCTTCGGTATGTGTCGTATTTCATTTGTTTAGAGTTGGGATTAGTGTGCACACACGTATCGCTGCAATAACCCTAAACCCTCCGCAAAACGGGAAACAAAAATAACAATAACAAAAAAAAAAAACAAAAAGTAAAAACAATACAAATATATACGAGTGGAAAGAAAAGTGCTTAACCCAATCAAGCAATAATCCAAAAAAATAAAACACAGAAGCATTGTTGCTATGCAACAAGCACACACTCAATGTTGGCCCACATTGCGTGGTCATAATTCAGTTAACTAAACCCATTTTGGATGCAGATTTCGAGAGCGAAAGAGTGAGAGATAACCATAGAAAGAGATAGAGAGAGAGAGAGAGAGCGAGGACATTTCCGCAGCAGAAGCTCGTAAAGCTGGCCACAATTGCCACCAAAATGCTGGCGAGGACAAATCCATGTCGAGCACTCGTCCTAACTGCTCCACAACTGGTCTCTATGGACACGGGTCGCAAGTTTCCAGCTGCCAGCTGCGAGCTGTGAGTTGTGAGTTCGCCCATAAGAGGATCTCTCTCTGGAAGTTTAGCTAATTAATGAACAACAAACTCTCAACACATAACAAAACATTGCACACACAACACACAATGCCCGGCTAATTGTCGTTAGAGCTAAATTATCCTTTTGTCACCACAAATTAGAGACACACAACACACAAACTAGACTTTACTATACTATATATACTATATATGTTTGAGCACATTCTCTCTCTTGGGTCTGAATCCGAATCGGAATATCTGGTATCTCGAATCTCGAATCTCGGCTGCATTTGCCTCGCTCATTAAAACTTTGGCTCAACTTTGGCTTTGCTTTAACTAATTTGACTACGAACTGATTAGACGACTTCAATTAGTTCAATTCTAATGCTTGCTGCTCCAAAACAAGTTCATTATCATTTAAAATTCGACTCTCTGTTGTAAATTAACTAATTTAAATAGCAAAAGCTAAGTGAATTATTGTTATTGTATTGATTTGTACAAATTAACATCTTATTCTTAATTTAATTGGATTACATTTCGTTAAAGTCTTTTGTTAGATTTCTCTCACGCCCCCAACCCCAACCACAACCACAACCTGAGCTAATTACCTTTGAATAGAAACTTATTACTATTATGCTTTTGGCCTTTGCCTAATTATTTGTAGCATAATCCTTGTAGTTGAATCGAACAGCGAACAGCGACTGTTGACAGCATAATGGGTCGCTAATTGCTGTTGACTCGACTTGTTTATGACACATTTGTGATTGCTCTTTTCGTGCACACACATATTTGGATTTGGATTGTGTTCGAAGTAGGGGGAAATGCATACAAACGATGCGACGACAGCGACGACGAGGGCGACGACGACGACGAGGACGAGGACGACAAAAAACACAGCAAAAATCAAAATAAAAAGGAAATCACAATGTATACAAATATTACGGATTCAATACGCATATATATATAATTGACTATGAATATATATATAAATATATATATGCTTGATACATACTTGTATATGCGACAACAATACGCTGCGAGGGAAATGAAACGAGTAATCGACAAACGATACGAAATGAAATGAAATCAAAACGAAACGAAACGAAACGCAACGAGAAAATCAAAAGCAGCTGCGAAGCCCAACAAAGTATGCTACACATTTACCTTTAGCAATCAATTATGCGCTTACTGCTGTACTTATGTGTGACTGTGTGTGTGTGTGTTGGAGTGTGGGTGAGATGCTGTGTGTGTGTGTGTGTGTGTGTGGATGAATTGTATACATTGCTCGGGTTTAACGACAGGTTATGTTTATGCTTTATGGTCGTGTGAACTGTACATTGCGAACGCATTTCAATTACGCTTTACAAAACGAAACGCTTTCAACTCCATCTTCATCTTCATCCTCATCCTCATCCTCATCTTTATCCTCAGCTTCAGCTTCTTGCTTCGTCTCCATCTTCGTTTACGTCTTCTTCAACTTCATGTTCAGCATCCTCTTTATCGGCTTTATAACTTAATACCCTTGCAGAATGAAGTGTTGCTGTATTTATAGCCCCCATATGCGGAAGATGTCATACCATAAAAACGACACAAAAATATGCTTCAATGGTTGCGTATTTGCGCTTTTTTTTGTCAAGACTAATAAACTAACTTCTTAATATTTCACAAGCCATTTAAAATGCCTGCCAAATTATTTAGCTTTTATATATTTTGAATCGATTATGTTTAAATACATTTTTAGAAATTCCCTAAACCTGACTTCATTCTTGATTTTCTTTTCTTTAAGAAATGCTTATATTGTGTTCATTTTGGGCATTGATATAAATCATTGTAATTGAGACTAAAGAGTTAGTTGCCTTAAGTTATTGTAAGGGTAAAATAGTTTTAACATTAAACGATTTTATACGCAGTCCATTAAAGAAATTAAAGACTTAAAGATTGTATTCTCTTTGTTGAGATCGAAGTTTGATCAATATGATTAGATTTAAAAAGCGAACCCTTAAAAAAGTTAAACACTTTAGTATTTAGTTGCTTAAATTTGCTCTTATTTCAAATCCAAGTTTGATAAACATCACAGGTTAAGCTCTTAAAGAAGGTTACTCTATTATCTTAGATCAATATCAAAAATTAAACTCCTTAAGAATGTGACTCTAATATTTTCTTAGTTTAGATCTTAACTTGATCAACTTCAGAAGCAAAGCTATTTAAGAAAGGACCACTATGTATTAGTGTCTTAGTTGGTCAAACTTATACGATGAAACATATGTGTATATCTCTTTATTCTCTTAGTTCTGATCAAAATTGGAAATAACTAAACTCTCTTAGTTAAAGATCATTTGAGCTCTTAGCAAACTCTCTTTTCTCCATTTCCGCTCTGGTAAAGCTTATTCTGAAAAAGAGGAGCCACGTTGCATCTAAGTTTCTGCAAGGGTATTTGAACTTTGGCATGCCATAAGTTAACTCTGTTTGGAGCTGTGTGTTTGTGTGTGTTTTGCTTTTTTATATTGTTTTTGTTTACACATTTTGTGGTTGGGTTTTGTTGTCGCTGTTGTAGTTGTTGCTGTTGTTGTTGTTGTTGCTGTTGTGCTTGTTGTCACTGTTATTGTTATTGTTGTTGTCTTGTTGTAATTATTATTTGTCAAGCTCTTAACTTTGCTCAACCTTCGCAGTTGGATTGTACACAACAAGTAAATGCAAGTGAGTGGCAGGTGTGTGTGTGTGTGTGTGTATGTTTGGGGATGTATGCAGTGTGGAGAGTGTGTGGAGAGTAAGTGTGGAGAATGTGTGGAGAGTAAGTGTACACTCTTTACATTTAGTACTGTGTAGAGTGTGTGTGGAGAGTGTGTAAAGTGTGTGGAGAGTAAGTGTAGAGAGTGTGTAGAGTAAGTGTAGAGTGTGTGTGTGTGGAGAGTGTAGAGTGTTTAGCCAAACTTACCGCTGACTGGGACTCTTGCTATCCGATGAATGCGCCGCACTGTTGTTGTCATCATCGTTGGCGAAAGCAGCTGCTGCTGCTGCCGCCGCCGCCGCCGCTGCTGCCGAGGAGCTGCTGCTGCTCTTGTGGTGTCGCTTGTGACTGTGGCCAGAGGAATCCCCAGCGCCTCCTCCACCTCCGCCCCCTCCTCCCCCGCCGCCGCCACCACCAGAGCTGCTTGTGCCCGTTGGGCTGATGACGTCCGTGTCGCTGTTGCACTCAAGCCGAGCCATATCCTTTGGAAACTTGCCGCCATGTTCATGCGTTTCCATCTGTATAGGGGAAAAACGAGAGAGAGAAAAGAAAATGAAAATGGTAATGAAAATCAAGCAGTGGGAAATGTGTGTAATGCCAATCAAACAATTAATCAATCAGGCGAGCATCTTAATTAATCATTTAACTACGCATATTGCTGAAATAATAACTTTCTCAACTATTTGGCATGCAAACATGACCACGCCCCCTACCCTCGTCTCGTCTCTCTGCCTCTTTCCCCCTTTGCGGCCTTTTGAGCTGTGCATAATAATTAAAATTAAATTTTGATTGCTTTTGGCACCAAGGCAAAAGTATTAAAATTTCTACATAAAATAAAGCAGCCATGGGCGCTGACAGCACACAGCAAAATTGAAAGAGATAGCAACAGTGTGTGAGCGACAAAGAAAGAGAGAGAGAGAGATAGAAAGAGAGAGGCAAGTTGCAAACTTATTAAGTGACTGCGTCAAGTTAAGAAATTAACTTGTGCGCTTCGGTTGCCATGGAGCGACTGAGGATAACATACTAAAGTATAGTACTATGCAAATGAAATACTATTCCAAACTCATCTTTTCATCTTATGGCAAATTTAAAGTTTTCCACACAAAATGCCGCATAAATTCTCTGATTACCAAGCTTAGGTGTATTGCATTCAATTGCATTGCAATTTCTCTGCTCTTCGCCCATTCACTAACTCTGAAGCAACTGAAGCACAGACACAAGAGGAATTAAGCATTTTAATAAGCTCAATAGTGGATTAGTTTAGTAAGAGCTTCCTTCTTCTTCTCCTTCTCAGTATCAGACTATCGAGCAGGGATTAGCAATTTACTCTTCAGTTACTTAAGCATGAATTGGTAATCAAAGTCCAGGCACAAAACATGCTAAACTCAAATATAAATGTGTCTAAGAAGGTTTACTTAAAGACAAGTCTCAGTTGCCAGCAATCAATCTCTGCTTAAATAATGTCTTAATGGTAAATTAAAGAATTATAGAAAATGTGTCACAAATTATTGGTTGAATATCATAAACTATACGTTTTAAGTGGAATTTATAGTCAATTAAATGTAATCTTCATTAAAATTTATTAACTGAAATTTCATAAATAAAATGTAAATAGATTTATTTTAAATCTCACTTATTTTTCCAAATAAATTCTTAAGTTTGCTGACTATGCACTTCGTAAAATAATTAAAATTTTATATTATTTTTTGTTTAAAAATAAATTTGAAATAGAAATGTAATTTGCAAGCAAAACAAATAAAAAATGTTGAATAATGTTCTAACTTATCTATTATATGTAATTTCAATTCTTTTATGAACTAACATCAAATTGAAATAAATAAATATAATTACCAATTATTTGTTGTTTTGAATGTAATATAAATTTTATTTATAAATTCACTAACAAAAATATGAAATATTTATTGTTTTGTACGTAATTATTATTTGACTTATGAGCTGAAATTGTAACAGAAAAACATAATATTTTCCAATTACCAAATTCACTAATAAATAAATAAATGTTTAATTTTATATTTTTCCACAACTTAATGTTGAGAAGTACTAAAAATTTAAAGCTGGTTTCCTTTCCATTGCCATTTAAATTTGTTTCCCTTGTTTTGAGAAACTCTTCAACAAGTTGCAGCTTTTGCGATCTGAAGCTGATGTCAGAAGCAGACACAGTCTGAAGCTACTTCAAGATCTTCTCAACTTTCAAACATATGTTATGGAAGTGAATGAAAATTGTTAACCACAAATGGCAATTAAAAGCGCATACTTAAATGATGTGGCTCGAGAGACACATTTGCTGGGTTTAAGAAATTTCGCTGGCTAAGTTTTCATGGCTTTGGGTTTGGTTTATTCCGTTGAGGACAAATTGTCTGCTTAATTGCGAAACTGACAAATGCAGCGAAGATTCTCTCCATTTGGGGCTGCCTTAACTGAAGGAATGTGGAGAGTGGTGACTGGTGAGTGGTAAGTGGAGAGGGGACAAGAAAGGGGAATGAGAGGCTTAACCGCATAACATATCCATTGGGATATGAATTGCTATTGAGACCTGGGCCCGAATCGGATTGCTTTGGTTCGGTTTAGTTTAGTTTGGTTTGGTTTCGTTTCGTTTGGTTTGGATTGAATTGTGCGAGGTTGGGGATTTGGTTTTGTCGCTCGTCTGTCGTGTGTCGGCCAATTAGCTGGCAGCTCTCAAATCTCCGGTCTGTAGTCTCTGGTCTCTGGTAAACAAGCGCTACACTTTGTTAGCGGGCAAGCGGATTGTTGGGGATGCCGTGGATGTGGAAACCGTGGGGCAATTAAATGTGCCACAGAACTTGATTGGAATTCGTTGTGGTTTTTGCCACTCGAGTGCAATATTCCATTCCATAAATATTTATGGCATCTAGTTGCTAAAAAGTGACGCTATCTCTTCGCTCTCCTCTCTCTCTCTCTCTCTCTAGTGATCTCCGTGATTCAAGTGATTCAATTAAGCGCCATCATATCGAATATATATGGCAGCACAACTGTCATATACTGGCACTGCGATTACGACCCATATCCTGCGTTAATATCCTGCCGCATAAACCCAAAAAGTAGCGCAGTTTCATAGCAAACAACTTCTGCATGGCTGCACGCCAGCAATTTGCAGCCAGCATCATTTTTATTGTGACTCCAACTCCAATTCCAACTCCATCTCGCAACTCTGACCTTAACTGTCGATACTATGTCAACTTTATTGGAGCCACATAAACCACAAACGAAACGTTTTGCGCTGGGTCATTGCACCGAATGCCAAATGCTCTGCTCTGCTCTGCTCAGCTCAACTCAGCTTTGCTGACAGCAAATTGACAATAAAGCGGACGGAGAAGGGCAGCTAAACTTTGAATTAATCGAAAAGCTTTTAAGCCAGCTCAATTACAATGTCTGCTAAGCTGCAATGACAGCGCACTTTTTATACCACGCAGCAAATAGGGAGTAATGGGGAATATTCATTTGGTGGCAAACGAGGGCAGCCACTTTAACTTAATTTGAATTAATTCAAAGCTGATAAGAAGAAAATTGAATTTTTCAGGCAGATAAAAACAGTTTGGTTTTTTTTTTCATGTATCGTAAGCATTTATAGAATTGTGGTTTGTTTACATTTTGAAAATACTGGACGAATTTATCCTAGTTGATGTTTTGAAAAAGGTTAAACGCATATACTGATATGGTATATTTGGTAATTATATTTTTAATTTAATGGTATATCGATACACCAAATATAATCTTCAATAATTATTCACAGTCGAGCATCCTTGACTGTAGCTTTCATCATTGTTTTAACTAGATGGATAGTTGAGAGTTAACTATGTAAAACGACAATAAGAAAACCGTTTTTTTTTTTCGTTTGATGCATCTATTCGAAGAGACTAAAGATAGAGAGTAAAGCGCAAAATATCGTTCTCTTAGTCATCGGGTATATTAATTCATGTTTGCATCGAGTATATCTTACTTGGCTTTAACTGTCTTCAATTTAATTTCAATTCATAAGTATTCATTAATGTACCATATTGTAATCTTATCACATGTCTGAATATTATTTTAGGAGTCGAAGGCCCCAGCAGCCAGTACTCTCTCTTTAGTATTAAATTTAGTATTAAATACTAGATTTAATAAAATAAAATAAAACAAAAAAATTAAATAAAAATAGTTTAGGATTGAAGTGTAGGGTCTCTGCAAGTCTATATACATTAAAGTATTTGTTTTATGAAGAGAAGAAATATATTAAGTGCTTCCTCACTTGCCTTATTTATGATAATTCCCAAATACTAATTCATTTGTTAATGCTTTATGCTTTTCAATTGAATTTTCGGGTCTCCAACAATCAATTTACAGTGTCAACTTTCTCAATCGCAAGCTCTGGTATGTGATAACGAGAAACGAAACGAGAAGCGAAGCGAAGCGAGAAGCAAAGCGAGCAGCAAAAGGCAAAGAGTAACGAGTAGCAAACAGCAAAAAGGTAAGCGAACTAGTATAATGATAAACATTTTAAAAGGAGCAAAGTTCAACAAGAAGCAAAAAAGAGAGAAGCCTGTTGTAGAGTGTAGAGTATTAATTGTAGAGTGTAGAGGTATGAAGAGTGTAATGTAGAGGTATGGATAGTGTGGAGTAAAGAATATGGAATGAAAAGTAAAGACTGAAGACTGAAGAGTGAAGAAATGTTGAATTTGGAGAGTGGAGAGTGGAGAGAGAGAAATGTGGAGCATAATGTGAAATGAATACGAGTAGACTGTGGAATAAATAGTTTAGAGTGGAGAGTATATTTTGGAGAATATAGAGTGGAGAATGTAAAGTGTGTAAAGTTGTTGAGTGTTGGAGAATAAAATGTAGAGTATGAAGGCAAGGAAGTGTAAAGTTGATAATGAAGCATGTAGATGTGTAGACTACACGATGTTTAAGTGAAGAAGCGAGAGTGGGCAATGAGGAGGTAAGAGTGGAGAATAAAGAGTGGTAAGTGTAGAGTGGATAGTATAGAATTATGAATTAAATATGCGGAGTGTAAAGTATAATGTAATAGCGTAAATACTGTGGAAAGGAGAGTGTAGAGTATAGTACAGTATAGTAGGGTGGAGAGTATAGAGTGGAGAGTGTAAAATGTGGAGTAGAGTGTCGAGTATAGGATGTAGAGTATAAAAGTAAGGAAATGTAAAGAGGGTAGAGTTGTATTATAAAGAGTGTAGAGTTGTATAATGAACAGAAGTGTAGAAGTGTAGAGTGTATGGGGAAAAATGTATTGAAGTGTAGAATGTATGTATATATATGTATGTAAAATGTATAGGGTGAATGTAAAGTATATAATAAAGAGGGGATAATGTATAATGTAGACTGTATGGTAGAGAATGGAGAGTGTAGAGGTGTGGAGTGTAGAGTGTAGAGTGGTGAGTATTGAGGATAAAAGTGTTCGAGTGTATAGTGTAGAGTGTAGAGTGTCGCTCGCTTTACCTTCGCTGGGACAGCTGTCGTGTGATCCTGCAGAGACATGTGATGCTTCCTAATGGAGCCTGACTCCAGCGTATTTATGTATGTTTATGTATAGTAGAAGACAATAGACAATAGAGACTATGAGCACTGAGATGGACAACGGCTAATGGAGAAAGTGCTTCACACAACAAGCGGCATTTGGTGGTGATGGGATAAACACAGGCTAAGAGCACGACGACGACTCGAATGAAGGTGGCTCAGGTAAGGACCGAAAGTAGTGAGCGAGAGGCTGGAGGCTGGAGGCAGGAGGCAGGAGCAGGAACTGGAACAGGAGTTGTACTCACCGTATATAGGCCCGTTGCAGTGGCCGCCGCTGCTGCCGACGATGAGGAGGAGGATGCTGCGGCGGCGCCAGTGCTGCCGTAATTGAGCTGGGAATGATAGCCGCTGGAGAGGATTTTCTTGTGTGCGGATGCATGCGCCCGATACGCGCTGACGCTCAGTTTCATTGTCACATCAACTCAAAGCGGCCACCACGGGCGCCCCTTCGATGTCTCTCGCTCTCTCACTCAGTGGTGGCGTGGGCGTGGTGGGCGTGGCAAGCTGTCGCTTTCAACGTTTTTGAATTGGGGCTTAATTGAGTGCCCAGAGGCGTTTGATGACGACGGCAGTGTTGACACCGTTCCAGCAGCCAATGTGTGTGTGTCTGTATGTGTGTGTGTGGGTAGTGTGCGTGTGTGTGTGTGTGCGTGTGTGTGTAGGCAGTTGAATGACAATGGCAAAAACAATGCGCACTTTTTTATTGCCGCTTTGTTTGCGTTTGCCTTTGTTGTTGCTGTCGCTGCTGCTGTTGTTGTTGCTGCTGCTGATGTGAGACGCTGCTGGAGTTGAAGCTGCTGCAGCTGCTGTGGGGCCCCCCTCAGCAGAGGCGTGGCAGGGGGACGGACGGGGGGCTGCTGCTCCTGCTGCTGACGTTGTCTCTCTGTCTGTCTGTCTTCTTCTTCTTCTACTTCTGGGCCTGACTGCGGCCGCTGTTCAGTTTTTAGGTGGCCATAAATGTTGCTGTTGTTGTTGCTGTTGTTGCTGTTGTTGTAGCTGTGCCGTCACCTTTTGTTGCTACTGCTGTTGATGTATGTCTGGATGTCTGAGTGTGTGTGTGTGTGTGTGTGTGTGTGTGTGTGTGGGCGTGTCTGTAGCCCTATGTTATTATTTCGAGCGCCTTTGAGGATTCTTGCGTTGTGCTCGTTTTTAATTGTTTGTAATTTGGGTTTTTAGTGCTCTACAGTTGTTGTTGTTGTTGTTGCTTCTACTGCTGCTTCTGTTGTTGTTGCTGTTGCTGTTGTTGTTGCTGTTGTTGTTATTATTGTTAAGGCCTCATGTCACTTTAGTTACAAGTTGATGCCGCTGCTGCGCTTTGTTGTTCTTGCTATTGTTGTCGCCTGCGGCAGAAAAAGCGTTTAAAAACAGTTTAGTTGAAAGTTTATATTAATTCAGCTGTCGAGCAGCTTCACTATACGCTACAAAACAGACAATTATCAAAACGCTCAACTCATAAAACACACACACACACACACACACACACACACAAACAACAAGGGAGTAAGAAGGAGCAAGAAAGAGAGAGAAACACAGTCAAAACAGGAAGAGAAGCAAGTTTTAAGGCAGCGAGAGCAAAACTCGCACATCTATCTCAATTATGCTGAAGTGTTGCCCATTTAAATTAATATAATGGCAGCACACACACACACACATACACACACACATACATATACAAACACAGCGGCAGCACATTCCCCCAAAATGATCATAAATATGCAGTTGAATACGCAACTTTGGTCCAATTAAATAATGCCCCATGCTAAAGCGCAGACTGTGTGGAGCTTCTATTTATCTACATAGGTGTATGTGTGTGTGTGTGTGTGTGTGTGTGTGTGTGTGTGTGTGTGTGTGTGTGTGTGTACGTGCGCCTGTGTGTGTCGCTTGTGTTTGTGTTTGTGCTGACATATTTATAGCAAAGTTGGTGAAACTTTTGCTGCCAAATTGATTTGTGTGCAATTGAACACAAAACCAAATTCACAAATTAGTCAATGGCTAAACGACTGAATGAATGAATGGCTGACTGACTGGCTGACTGGCTGAATGACTGGATGAATGTAGTAAATGCAGCACTTAATTGTCTCTTGCCGAGTTGCGCAGTCAATTAGGCAATCAATCATTTGGCCACAATACCAATTATAGCTGCTTAATGACTTTAACCAATGTCAAACACCCGCATGCATCATCTATTAATCCGCTTAATTATTACACGCATATTTTAGCATCGCACATCAATCACGCCACAATTAACGCCGCATCAATCAACACCTGCTGCTTCACCTTGTGCGCTTCAATCAATTGCCAGGCCAGTAGAGTATTGCATATTCAGCAGTTAATTGAGCGACAAGAAATCACTGAGTCAACGAATCAACAATTTGCATAGAGTTCAATCAAGCTACTCATCAATCATATCCAGGTAATAAAATTGAGTAGTTGGCAGACTGATTAAAATAGCAAAACATTATGAATTATCAATCAGTTCATTAATCATTCGTTAGCAATCACGCAATAGAAAAATGACTTATCAATTATTGTCAATCACGCAGCATTACATTTTCTGCATTAATATTTTGTATAGTCAATCAATCAATTATATCTTGGGAAAAGAAATAGAAGTTGTATAACCTTAACAAAGTTTTTAAACCTGTAATTCCTTTCAATCCTTTCCTATCAATCACTGCGAATCACACTGCATTACATCGTCTATAATAATTTTATGTATTATCAATCTTTGTCACGTCACATTAAATCTTCTGCATTAATTTTATATATTATGAATCAGTAGGTCAATCATATGTTCTGCAACAATACTATGTATGATTTTTCGGCACGTCAATCATTTCTTTAGCAAAGAATATATTCCAAGTTCAACAAAGTATTTAATATTATAATATATTTAATTTGCTATCAAATTGCTTTCTTTCTCAATCACTGTCAATCACACTATCATCATTATAAGGTGTACAACGAAATTATTGCGTAATTGTGTATTATGCGTATACATCAATAACTATCAATCACGTAACATAAAATCATATATCATGTATACCAATCACTGTCAATCACACAACATTAAAGCTTTGGTATTCGATATGAGTAAAAAAGTTATGCGATTTAAAATGCTAGTTTCCAAAATTTGTATCAATCACTGAGTCAATCAATCAATCAAACATTGAACAAGCATGGTGCATCATTATAAGGTGTACAACGAAATTATTGCGTAATTGTGTATTATGCGTATACATCAATAACTATCAATCACGTAACATAAAATCATATATCATGTATACCAATCACTGTCAATCACACAACATAAAAGCTTTGGTATTCGATATGAGTAAAAAAGTTATGCGATTTAAAATGCTAGTTTCCAAAATTTGTATCAATCACTGAGTCAATCAATCAATCAATCATTAAACAAGCATGGTGCTTTACACCGTTCTACGTGTGAATTATTTTTAAAAGATACACTTTTTAAAAAAAAGTATGTGCATTGCAATTAGCAACGATCAAAAGTTATTGAGCAATTGAACTAATTTCACACTATCCCTAGAGAAGCACAGAGCGTTCAATCAAATAATCGAAAGCCAATCAAATTGTATTGAATGCGAATCAACAAGTTTAGAGAATAGGAAAGCAAAAGCACTCAAAGAGGGCAACAGTGTTAATGGAGCTAACTGCATCAGTGATTATCAATCCGATTACCATTCAAAACAATCAGCCATTCAGCTCAATCAGCTTCCCCACAGACACACACACACACACAGAGGGAGAATGAGAAGAAGAGGCTGGGGAAGGGGAAGAGGGAAATAGAAACAGAAACAGAAACAAGCAGCGTGGGATTGGCAAAATGTAAACTGGAAAATTGTAAGCCGCATTCATAACATGCCTTTCATTTTATGCCCAACACATTTCACATTTGTTAAGCAGACATCGAGATTTATTACGGTTGTCTTTCGTCTTTCGTTTCTCGTTCTTCGTGTTTCGTGTTTCGAGTTGGAGATAGAGCGAGACACGTAGCTTTGGCCAAAAGTCCAAAAATTTATTAAAACAAGTAAAGGAAGCAAATCGCTGCTGGGCAACCTGTAAACATGTCGCTCTGCCGCTAGATAAGATTAGGATCAACATTTTTACTTTCATTTCGGTTTTGTATGTGTTTGTTTTATTTTGTTTTTTGTGTCTTTGTTTCATTCGTTCGTTCGTTCGTTCGTTTTGTTTGATTTATGCGCATTGACATAAGACCGAGTGTTCAGAGTGAAGGCTTAAAAGCGGCCTAAGGATGCTGCTGCTGCTGTTGCTGCTATTAAAGAGGCGGTAAGGCGCACATAAAACTCGCACAGCAATTACAAAACGAAAATCCATTACGTATACGCACCGACATTCAATAAAACTCGAAACTAAATAAGCTGCTGGGCCAGGCAAACAAAGGAGAACAGCTTCAGCTACACCTGTTGGTCTGCACACATTGTATACATATATTGTATACATATATAACGAGAGTATGCGGACAACGTTGGCGCACATAAAATGTAATTATAAAGCATTCAAAGGAGGATGGAAGGTCAGGGACGCGGGGGGGAGGGGGGAGCGAAGGCAGCAGAGGTAGCAGCAGACTTAACACTTTGTGACCAGCCGCTTAAACGGCTTAGGCCAAGCGGTCGCCGCTACAAGTTTTATGAGTTTTGGCCACGGTCGACCAGGTTACTCGACAATGACAACGATGACTTGATGAGCACCAGTTTATGCCTCGCTCTCTCTCTCTCTCTCTCTCTGTCAGCTTATACAGTATATATATATACTAAATATACTATACATATATACTCGGAGAGTGCACAGTTATTGACATAGTAAGCATCCGCACACTTTGGCTCTTTTGGTATTTCGCTTCAGTTTATTTTATTTTCTTTTTCTTGCTACTTTCCTTCGTTCTCCTCCTGTTTTCTTTTACTTTTTTCGTGCTGTGTTGTGTCGTGTTGTTGCTGCTTGTATACATAAAACTCAATGAAGCATCCAACGACAGTCGGCAACGTGGCAGATAAACAGTCAGCCAGCAGTCAGGCAGCAGGCAACGTTTTTCTCCCCTCGCAGCAGTTCAATTTCTGCTCTTCTGCTACTCATGATTTCAATTTCAAAATTTACGCTTCATTGGCCAGTAAAACCTCTTCGGTGCCTCCGCTCGTTGCGTGGCCACAAAATGCGACATTAAAAAATGGTAACCACTTGTCAAAGTCGTTGGGGCTGCGCCTCTCCTCTCCTCTCCTCACCTCACCTCTCCTCTCCTCTTCACTTCACTTCACTGACACAATGAGCGACAAAAAAAAAAAAAGAAAGAGAAACAGCAAAAAAAAAACTTATCATCATATTGCAATCGTGGACCGAAAATGTTGTAAGTGCCGGCGCACGCGGCGTATGCGCAATTCCCAGTACGACACTCTCGCCGAGATTGCGGTTAATTAGAGCGCTGGGCAGTCCACAGCGAGTGGCAAGCGGCAAGTGGCAAGCAGACGCTGCTAATCGGCCTCATCAGCTGACCAATAGCTTGGCCACACCCCCTGGGGGCACGACACTTGATTTGCTCAACTAATAAGTCTATTCAAACTTGCCTGCGGCTTGCTTATTAAACGTTAGAAATTACGTTAAGCTTGCCTTCAAATGGGCTCATTAAAATCGAATCCCCCTAAGACACATGCGGCAGCAAGCAGCACGCAGCATGCGGCATGCGGCATGCCTCATGAATTTTATTTTCGAAAATAACTTTGAACTCGCATTTCGTTTTTCTGTTTTGCACAGTTATTGAGGTCAGTTTGCTTGGCGATAATCAATTTCCAATCGATAATTGGCGTCGATAAGTTGCGACTGATTTATACAGCGTTGCCAGATGGGCTTATGCAAATCCAAGCAAGGTGGCAGCCCCCCTTCAAAAACTTTAAAACATTTCTTCGACATACTCGAAGTTGCCGTAAACTGAATTCATTTTCGGGGATCTAACAAAACTTTTCTGGCTTTTCTTGGATTAAATGCAAAAATACTTTCATTTCACCTTTCACCTTTTTGAAACAAAGTTTTTGGTCTTAACACATTTTCGAAAATTTATCACAAATTTAATACAAGATTAATTATTTTCTGTATTGCATTTTTTTTTTGCCACAATTTACGTTGCCATAAAATAATCTCTTGTCTTTGCTGTGCCCACAGACATAAGTTGATGGCTTTGTCTTTGTTTCTTAGCTACTCCTAAAGCACTTCTTACAACTGCTTAACAGATTTGTATTATAAAATCCAGGTTAAGCAGTTTATCAACATGCTCTACAAAGTAATTGTCAATTCGCATTCAGTTCAGCTCAATATTTTTTGCTTAAGTGGAAAGTTTTTCACCACAATTCTTAAATTCGTTGAACTAAAAATTGTTCCATTAAAAATCATTTTTGGCAATCAAATGAATATTGCAGTATATTTTGAATATATATAGTACAATATTATTAATTTGTGTGTTTCCAAAATTCAGCTCAATATTTTGCTTAATTAACGAGCTCTTCTCTAGATTTTTGTAAAATTTGTTGAACTATAATTTATTTTATGAATATTGCACAATATTTTGTATTTAAATTTTATTTACTGCCTTTGTTACTGCAGCAAGCGTATTCGATGTTCATTTTGCTGCTTTTCTATGACAGTCCTCTGTGTTTTTATACCTGCTACCCATAGGGTAAAAGGATATTATAACTTTGTGCCTGCAGGAAATACATATATATAATATATTCTTGATCGGTGTCAATATATGAGACGATATAGCTGTGTCCGTCGGTCCCTTCGTCTGTCTGTCCGTTCATGTGAATACCTAGATCTCAGAGACTATTAGAGATAGAGATATCATTTTCAAGTTTGTTTTTTACAATTTTGCCACGCCCACTACCTCACTCACAAATGATAAAAAGCGAATAACAAACGTAATTTTGAAGCTAGAATCGTTTTTTTCAAACATAGAATAATCACTACAAAAATTGTCAAAGTTATTTAAGAAATACTTTTATATGGGAGAAAACTCCAATTTACTACGAGTCTTTAGCTAGCTAGGTTTAGCTGACCATCTGGTATATTTCACAGCGTACGGTATATTTTGAATGAAATACTATAGAAATATACCTTAATTGGAATTTTGTATACATTTTTAAGTATTTTTGTGGTATATTAACTAAGTATATTTTAAAATTAATACCGTACTGTTTTGCTTTCAAAATGGGAAGCGCGTATCTCATAGTCGAGCACACTCGATAGTAGCTTTCTTACTTGTTTTCTTTCTGATTTCCCTTTGCTAGGGGAATAGAAGCAATCCCTCATCAACGATTATGTCAAACGCTTCGGCCACTAAGTAGCCTGTTTCGAGCTGATGCCTCGACTGCTGCTGCTGCTGCTGCTGCTGTTACCCTTGTCTAGTTGTCTTCTCTGGTTCAATTGTGCGATGGCTTTGTGTTCGTCGCATTGTCGTCTACATGAATTCCAATGCCTGTCAGGGCATCGCTTGAGTTATGAATATGATGAGCCTAAGACGAAGCCTAAGATGAAGCCGCAAATTGAGACTACAACCACAACTACAACACACACACACACACACACACACACACACTAGAGTAGACAGACATGTGAGATCCCGAAGCTTAGCCAAATGTTGACTCGTGCATGTGGAACGACTTAAGTGATTCCAAATGCCGCAGTAGGTCAAGCAGCAGCTGCCCGCAGTTCCCACAGTCTTTCCGTCCGTCTGTCCGTCTGTCTGTCTGTCCGTCCTGCTGTTCGTCTGTCTGTCTGCTCCCAAGTGAGCTCCATGGAAATGTGTAACCGAACCGCAGCATAAATTAGGAGCGTCATTTGCATGAGCCCAGGGCCAGGGAATGGACAACAACAAGGACAAGTCGACTGATGGTTTTTGCTGATGCCTGATGCCGGGTTACTCAACCAGTCAACCACAAACAGAAGCTGCCAGCCAACAACGGCAGCAGCATCAACAAACCGTTTTATACAATATCAAAAGTCGCGGACAGCACAAAAAAGGTGTAGCGAAAGTATGCACGACACGCAAATACCTCGCATCAAATGCACAGCTAGTCGAGCATACCTCAAGAGTTGCTTGGCTAATAAGTGAGGGTGCAGAGGAAGGGACGAAGGTGGAGGAAGAGAACATTGATGCTGCTGATGCTCATGCATAAACATGACAACATTTTTCGTCAGCGCTTTTTGGGCCCAGGCTTCCACTTTCACTTCCACTTTCACTCTCCCTGCCACTTTCACTTTCAGTGCTCGGCGATAAAGCAATTTGCACAAATTGTGGCCATGATTTTGTATCAATTGCTTTGCCAGCGGAAGTCCTCAAGCCAAATCGCTCATACGCCGCATAAGCCGCCCTCTTGCTCTCTCTCTCTCTCTCTCCCTCGCTTTCGCTTTGCTTCCGCGCGTAATCAATTTTGGCACTTGAAAAAGGCTTTTGGGCAAAAGAGATTCACAATCGCAATCGCCTTGGCCTACGATCTCGCATTTATACGTTTATTTCGAAAGCTATATATCTGTAATGCTCTTTTTGTCGCCGGGTCACGAGCTGCGGAGGGGGACGGAGGGAGACGCAGCCATGTTATGATTTTGTCATCAAATCTGTAATGCAGCCATAAAATAAATGTTGTGCTTTCTTTGACTAGCGCATCGGCTTTGCCTGGGCAATAAACTCTGAACGAAGCAGTTTTCAGTTCGAACTTTGCTTTTTTATAAAATTAAGATTGCAACTACAAATTTGTGTATAAAGTGTATTTATATTTATTTCGATTTATTGTCACTATTACTCGTATTTATTATTTGCTCGTCATTTTTTTGCACTTTTCTATTCACTTATTGAATTTCATTCTTTACAGAAAGCTTGTTCAGCAGACTATTAATAAGACTTTGACTTTTATGCGAACTTCCCAAAATGTGTTTCAAATAGATTCATTTTCTTACAACGCAAGTGATAAATAAAATGTGCCAACCCGTCTACTATACAATATCCCCGCTATATCCTATTTAATGTTATGCGATGCTTTTGGATGCTTGGATGCTTGGATTTCGCAACTGTTTTGACGCCTTTTGTTTCGTGTGTTGCGTATCGAATTGAAGTGAATTGCTTTGAGTAATGCTTAGCTACAGCTGAGTTGAGGTTGATTTATGTGCTCTCAAAGGGTCGCTCTCTCTTGCTCTCTTTCTCTCTTATGCTCTCTCTCTTTCGCTGTCTCTATTCAACCCCATTTGCATGCAAATAAGTGAATAGCATCCACATGGGCAAATTCAATTAAAAAACTGTTTTTGCCAGCGTGTGGAGCAAAGATTAATGCAATTACATGATCCCAAGACGTTGCACATCCTTTAGCCCAGGCACAGGCACAGGACATAGGACACAGGACAGACGAGGACAAGAGGCAGTCAGGCAGGCGTAACCTAACGGAGCACAATACAATTATTATCATCTCCGAAAATAAAGTGAACTCTTGGGAAATCGCTTGTCTTTCGTTTCAGTTTCAGTTTCGGTTTCTCTTTCTCATTCTCTTTCTGTTCCTCTTTCAGCTTCGATTCGCTTTGCTGCATGCAGCAACATGATGATGCATGATGTGTCCCGCGTCACATTACTTCAGTATCAACGCGCTTCTCATTTCAGAGAGCGAGAAAGAGAGAGAGTGAGAGTCTTATTTTTGTGAGAAAAAGGCGTTTGAATTTTTAATGCATTTTCCGCTTCGATTTGCGGCTTGCGGCTTTGACTTGCTGCCTCAAGGATTCCATCGGATGGATGGCACTCCTGTGGCTCTGTCGCTTTAAGTGCCTCCTCTCAACTTCTTTGTTGCACGTATGTATGTGTCTGTGTCTGTGTGTGGGTGTGGGTGTCTGCTTCCCAAAGGATGCCAATGGAATGTTTATGGCCAATTGGCTACTGACGTTGCTTGAGTGCTGCTAACCACACCAGACGTATACTTAATGCCGCCAACGAGAGATAAATCGCTGCATTAAAGCTACCCTGGAATATGGCCTGCAACGGCAAAGTGAAGAGCGCATCAAAAGAGAGAGAGACACACACTGGTCGTATACTTAATATCAACTGCATAGCCAGGCGTATACTTAATGTGTTTAATAATCAATTAAGTTACAAATCTGTCAAAATGCTGTCTAATCGAATATTCGACAGCTTGACGAGATTATTAGTTGCGTATAAATGAAGGAAAACCACAACTGCATAGTGCATGGTCAGCAATGCGTATACGTAATATTTGCAGTTTGTTGCTAGCGATGCACGAAAACATGGAAAATCGAAGAATGCATTTCGACTTAATAAATTGCTGTGCAATTGGCAGAAGAACAACAGGAAATCAACCTCAAACTATGCGTATACGTAATATTATGCATGTCGGCTATTTAATGGATTGTTATTTCAATTGTAGTCAGAAGCATGAAAGCACATCAAGCACATCTTTAACAATCAGCCTCGAATTTTGTGCATTATTCAAGCAAATCGCAAAAGTTTTGCTCATCAAATCTGCTTCAATTGCAGCGCAAAATGTGAAATATGAAGAAGCAAGAAAGCGACAGTGAAGTGTGCTCGACTGTGACATACCTACTACCAAATTTGAATAACAGTAAAACTCAATGTTATATTTTTAATGTGTAATATCAATATACCAAATATAGGCTTTGGTATAATTAGTATTTTTAAATGAATACCGCACAGTTGTACAATATGCCAAATTAATATACCGTAAAAATACTAAAGTATACTATTTGCTATATTGATATATTGCTACATTCAACATATGCAATAGAATGCAAAATATACCAGATTGTCGGCCAAAGCAACTAAGACCAACAGTTAGTAGTAGTAGTTAGCTTTAAAATTTGGGCGTGGGCGTGGCAAAAATTTGAAAATTAACTGGATCTGCTTGCAAACATAACAAGTGCTACTGAAAATTATATCTCTATCTCTTATAGTCTCTGAGATGTAGGTGTTCACACAGACGGACGGACAGACAGACGGACATTGAACATGCCTTTTAGAAACATTTCGTGCAGGCACAAAGTTATAATACCCTTCTACGCTATGGGTAGCAGGTATATAAAGATATAGGTCAAGTTGGCAGTTGTGAAATTATGCATAAACCACGTCAATCCTTTTGTCTTTCGCTTCGCATTTGAAAACGTAACACGTGAAAATGAAAATGAAAATGAAAATGAGTTGCTCCCAGTCCTGAGGTTCAGTACACTCGATTCATCGAGCGCATCCATTAAAGTTTTCTAGTTTGCTGAATAATTGAATTGAGCGCAACGCAACGCAGCGCAGCGCAGCACAAGTTTGCCATCCATTTGATGGAAATGTAACACACCCGTTGTCCCTCAACTTTCTTCCCCACTCTATCTCTCTCTCTCTCTCTCTCTCTCTCTCTCTCACACTCTTGAAAAGGGGTGACAACGAACCGAAAGAGAGGGACAGCAGCAATTCCACAGCATCTAAAGCAGCTGCGATTTTCTCCGATAGCCGATAGCCTGGGGCTGATTGTGTTTTGGTTTTATTTACCTATCATCGGGTCGGGCAGCTCTTTGGCACTTTTTGACCCCCTCATTAGGACGTCGAGTAAGTATCGCAATATCACAGAGTATCACAGCAGCAGCAGCAGTAATTTGCAGATCCAGTTCGAGGCCGCAGTCGCCGCTTTGGCATATTGTTTTTCACTCAACATTTATATATATTTTTCTCTTATTTGTTTTTCCCTTTTTTGCACACTGACGACATGCACCACGTGGAATAAATAGGAGATTTATTCCACGTGGTGCATGTCGTCAGTCTGTCAGTCTGTCCGTTCTATCCCTTGCCCGGATAATTTTTCAATGTCAGAAATTTCGTGCCCCCTTTTGAAAAATTGAAAAGTATTTTAATGGCGACGGCGACGGCAACGGCAACGAGCGGCAATGAAAATTAATGGCTGCTCGTTGCCAGTTGCCAGTTGCTGTTGCCTTTGCTTTTGCTTTTGGCAAACACAATTTTCCTCATCAGACGACGGCAAACTAATGCAATCGCCGCTTGCAGCAGGCGACTTAAATTTATTTAAATTATCTTTTGCTTCAGCCTGAGCCTTCAAAGCATTAACAGCGATAACATCAAGCAGCTGCCAAGCTGCAGGTAACTGCACTCGGCTGAGTAATGACCAGAAGTCACAATTAAGATTGCGCTGAGCGCAATCAATTGAGGTTCATTTTTAGCTCGATTATTCGATTATGCTCTGATTGAATGCCTTCAAAGTCGTTTGGAGAAAAGCAAGTGAACTGCAACAAACTATGCAAGTAGTCGCATAGCTTTAGTTTCAATCTATGCTGCTGAACTTGTTTGATACTGTGTTGCTGTTGAACTGCTTCAATTACTTAAATTAAATAACATAAATCTGTACTGAGGTAAGCAAATCATTTTATTCAACAAACTGCGAAGTTGCTTGGCTGCAAAGATTCGACTGGTTTCGATTGTACATGTATCGATAGTATATGTATCGATTAGGAATACTATCCCATTTGTTTTTATACCCGCTACCCATAGGGTAGAAGGGTATTATAACTTTGTGCCGGCAGGAAATGTATGTAACAGGTAGAAGGAGGCATCTCCGACCCTATAAAGTATATATATTCTTGATCAGCATCAACAACCGAGACGATCTAGCCATGTCCGTCTGTCCGTCTGTCCGTCAGTGTGTCTGTCCGTCTGTCCGTATGAACACCTAGATCTCAGAGACTATAAGAGATAGAGCTATAATTTTTTTCGACAGCATTTGTTATGTTTCCACGCAGATCAAGTTTGTTTCAAATTTTTGCCACGCCCACTTCCGCCCCGCAAATGAAAAATATCGAATAACAAGCGTAATTTTAAAGCTAGAGTTACGAATTTTGATATATACAATAATAACTATAGTAGTTATGATTCCTGAAAATTTAGTTGCGATCAGATAAAAATTGTCGAAGTTATAAAAGAAATACTTTTGTATGGGCAAAAACGCCTACTTATTAGGGGTCTGAGTTTCTTTGGCTGACAATCTGGTATATTGTTCCGTATACGGCATATTTTGAATGCGGTACTATATCGATATACCAAATATACCACTTAGTATATTTTTAGTATTTTGTAGTATTTTGGTATATTTTGAAAATAATACCGCAATATTTTGCTTTCATTCAAAATGGGTAGCGTGTATCTCACAGTCGAGCACACTCGACTGTAGCTTTCTTACTTGTTTTTTTTCGATTATAGAGTCATTAGGAACAACTTGACTTGAATGATGATACATATGTATACCAGTCAACTTAGTTTACATACTAAATATGAGTTAAAATTTTTCAAGCTTTACCATATTTTAGAAAGCTAAATTGAATCACAAACAGAACATATTTATGTCATAGAAATTGAATCTATTGGTAATGATCTTTCTGCAAAATGGCCAAGCAACAGTTAAGTTAACAGTTAACAAACACGAATCGTTGAGCTACCAATTAAATTGAAATCATCGTCTCGTATTCTCTTTAAAGTGTTCATCGTCTGCTCTCGGTGTTAGCATTTGAAGTACTTGCATATTTTATCGATATGCAATCGATGAGCAATTCATCGCATTAAATATGTATGCGTGTACTTGGAATATTCATTAAAAGAGAAAAGCGAGCAGAGAGAAGGGAGATGGGAGAAGGGAGAGAGAAAAGAAAACAGCTGGTGTAATCAATGACATTCTTGAGCTGGCAAATGCGAATGTGATAATGAGATTGTGAATAACACTCACTCGTGCGTTTTGTATTCATCAAATTTCAATCGAATCATTTGAGCATTGAGCGCGCGCGCCTACAAAAATCAACACAAATCAGCAAATCACCCACTCAAAGGCGGCAGCAGCAGAAGAGACGATATTTGTCTGCCATTCGAATGGAATTTGTAAAAAATGCGTAGCCCACACGCCTCATTTGCAAAACGACGCCGCGTTTTTGTGCCTTTTGTGTGTGTGAGAGTGCGAAGAGATTTGCATTTCAGACACCGACTGACTTACTGACTGAGTGACTGAGTGACTGACTGAATGAGTGCTGGACTGACATAATTATTTAACGGTTTACATCAATCAACAGCGACTGCGACTGTGAGTGTGAGTGTGAGTGTGAGTGTGTGCAAAGTGTAGGCTAATTAGCTGAAATATTTAATTGAGGCAAATAAAATCTGAACGACGCCTGAAAGTATGCAGCACGAAATGCGCGAACATATGTGAACCTTTTTCTCTATGTGTGTGTGTGTGTGTGTGGCACTTAGCAGCTGGCAGCTGGCAGCGTGGCACGCACATAATTGGCAGCATCCCATGCAGCAGCAGCTGCTGCTCAGTTCCGCAGTTCCGCAGTTCCTCAATTCGTCAGTTCCGAGTGCCAACAGTTGGCATTCGCTGCCTGTCAATTCCCATTCAAAATGATGAACGTGGACTCGGTCGGCACTTGGAGCTTCA
The DNA here is from genome assembly GCA_019972355.1 of Drosophila kohkoa. Lineage (NCBI taxonomy): Eukaryota > Metazoa > Arthropoda > Insecta > Diptera > Drosophilidae > Drosophila > Drosophila kohkoa. Next base: position 1,681,368 of record BJEL01000077.1, read on the forward strand.
GCTGCTGCTGCTGTTGCTGTTGCTGTTGCTGTTGCTGCTGCTTGGCTGCCTCTTTTTGTGTAAAGCATTACAGATGTCGAGTGGCTGAAGGGGGTCACGGGGCAAGAGGCGTGGCCCTTCCCCCTTTCCCCTTTCGCGTGTGCGTCAAATTACTTCCGCTGGATTTGAATTTTGTTGTTAAGGCTGCCAACAAAAAGGTAACGCGCTTCGCAGTCTCAGCCGCTTGAAATGGCACACACACACACACACGCACGCACTCTAACACACACACACACACATACAGTCATACAATTACGCGAATGACAGGAAGAGCGGCGCACAATGCGAATGAAAGCAGCATCAACAACAACACAGAAAAAAGAAAAGTGCCAAATGTGTATGCAATGTGAGGCGCAAAGAAATGGCAAAATTATAAAAAAAAATACACACTCACACAGACACACAGACACATACAATTGCAGTGCTGAATGCCAATTAAGCCAATGCCTGAACTCAGCACGAACTCAAGCACAAGGCGCAAGGACAACGCACAGCGCAATCAACAAAGGACGCGCGCAGCCAAATAATAAATTTAAAAAATACAACCAACAACAAAAAAAAAACCGAAAAGTTGGGGCTGCCGCAAGTTGCAAAGCACAGCTGGAGTTGGGCGGCGTTCAGAGCATAAAAAGTCAAGTCAAGACACACACACACACATACACACACACTCACATACACAAAAGGGAAATTGTAATAAAAATAATTGACAACTATTTGACATGCCTCATGTCCGACGCACGCAAAAAGCCAAAGGAACCGAGACAGAGTTAAGCATGAAGCAGGAGTAGGAGCAGAAACAGAAACAGAAGTCGCAAACGCAGATGAGCACTGAGAAAAACAATAAGTTCTTAAATCATGATTTTGATCTTGGTACTAAGAATTTGAATCTCCAAAGTGCGTACGATCAAGTTCCTATTAATAACAAAATAAATCGTACTCTTTTCAGGCGACATTAAAAATATTGATTTATTGTCATCTAAAATTAAAAAAAAACATATACCAAAACTTTTTTTTTTTTTTGAATAAAGATGAATCTTATAGCTCTTGATGATTTTGGAATTCTTATGTTTTAACAAACAATTAACTTTCTTTTATATTTATCAGGCAACAGAAATACAATCCTAAAATCAATCTTAGCTCTAAATCTAAGCTTTACTTTTTATTACAATTGTTTCAGCTTATGTGTTTTTTACTGTAATTTCGGCATATTTATATTATTATTTTTATGTTTATATTAAATATATGTAGCTATTTTTTAAATTTGTATTTATTTCAGAATAATGGAATATTGATTGTTTTGAGAATTTTTGTAACCTAAATCTAGTCTTATAATAATATGCTAGGATTTCTTATTTTTAATGATATCGTCTTGTTTTCCGATGAATGTTTATAACCGATCAGATCAAGTTAGTCAAAATTACGTCACACCTACAGTATTTTTGATTCATGGAAGAAGTTATAAAAAAATACTAGGCTCTTGTAGTCCATTGCGTATTTTAAAAGTAATATTATATCAATATACCAAATATAGCCTTTGGTATATTAAAGTATGATATGATATATTATGTTTCAAGAATAATACCACACTGTTTTGGTCTTATTCAAAATGGATAGAGGATATCTTACAGTCGAACACACTCGACTATATCTTTCTGACATGTTTCGCGTTCTAGCTAAGTATTTTGTTCAGTGTAAAAGGCAAGCGAGACGAAGGCGTAGACCGAAACACAGAAGGAGATGTGGGGACTGAAATGGAGTTGAATGAAGCGACTAAGGCGGAGGAGGAGGAGGAGAGAGACAGCATCGGAGACGGAGTCTGAGACGATGTCGAGCGCAGTCCCAAGTGTGCATTTACCATGACTTTAATATGCGCCTACTTTTTTGTATGTGTACGTGTGTGTGTGTTTGTGTGTGTGTGTGTGTGTGGGAGGCAGTTTCACAATATGGAAACACAGTTGGCAATTTTCTGCATGTATATGTACATTTATTTATTATTTTTTTCATCTTTTCAATTTTTTTTTTTTTTTTGTTATTTTATTTGCGCCCTTTCATTTTGGGTCCAGCTGATAACCGGTTTCAGTTCCGGGCGACCAAAATCAATGTGATTGATTGCAGGCCAACAAGAAGATACCAAAAAAAAAAGAAAGAAAAGAAAAGAAACGAAAAGGGGTAGCCAAGTAGTTGTCAAGTATTTCCTCCCCCTCATTCGATGCGAGTACAATCAATTTGCCGTTGCAGGCTCATAATTAAATGAAAATTCACCAACAGCAGAAAAGGGATAGAAAAATGGAAATTTGATTGATTCGCTGGCGTCCCAATTGATTCACTTAGTCCAAAATCAACCTAGAAGGCAACCAACAAAGTATCTTCGAGATACCCAAAAAAAAAAAAATAAACGAAACATATTCATCATATGCTTCCTTCGCAAATAACTAAATGCAAGTAGAAATATCTAAAATGAAATCAAAATATTGATTTAATGTTATACAATCGATATTTAAGTTAAATCAGTAAATATTTGTATTTTATTTGAACTTAATACAAATACTCCTATCATGTATTTTGAGCTTGTATTCTACATTTTGAATTCACTAAATTAATATCAAGTCTTGTATTTAATTTTACTTCTGTTGTATTTTAAGTAAATCTAAATATCCAATTAACGTTGCGAAAATAGAGATAAAAATTTGAGAAGATATTTTAGAAATACTTTTGTATGGGAAAAATGTCTATTTACTACGGATCTCAGTTGCTTTGGCTGATAATTTAGTATATTTTGCACACTATGGTATATTTTGAATGTAGTACTATATCAATATGCCAATTTCAATTAGATTCCTCTACAGATAATTAACTTTATATTTGTTTTAAATAAGCTTATATACATATTTATGATTTTGTTGCATTGAAACTCTAAAGTTTTATGAAATTATATATGATATTAATAAGCGCAAGAAGTTTTAATTATATTCCCAATTAATAATGATATTACTTTTAAAATACATCTATTTATTTATTGAAAAAATGATTTTAGGCAATTTTATTAAATTCGGATATTTAATTATGGATTCGCTTTCATCTATAGTTTAATGAAATTATATTTGATATTAGAAAACAGTAGAATATAATTTGAAATTAGTTTTAATTGGATTGCACATAAAAGGAGCAATGACTTCCTCAATTAAAAAGCAAATTAATCTGCCGCCAGCTAGCATAAAGAGACGAACATTCCAAACTTGGCTAAAAATAATCGTTTACAAACGCCGAAAAATAAACGTGGTCAGACAAAAATTGGGGGAAAAATAAAGAAGAATGCGATGCGCACCACGAATAAATTCACTTTGTTGAGCTCAGTGTTAAAGAGAGGCCGTTGACTGGCTATTTATAAAAACCCTTTTGCACATTTTTAATAGAGTTGAGGCATAATAAAAAGGTTCAGAAATTGAAAGGGAAAACCAAATTGTGCCCCAAAGTGCAAAATTAACAAGTTTCATAAGTGAAAAATAAAACGAGATGGAAAGATGTTCAAAGCGTTAAATTGCAGAGGAAAATGAAAATGTGTTATTAATGTAGCTCAGAGAGAGAGAGAGAGACAGAGAGAGAGAGAAAGAGAAAGAGCTCAATGCATCAATGCGAACCTGATTTCAACTAAACGAGATGAAATGAAACGAAAACGAAACCGTATCGAATCGAATCGAAATGAAATGAGAACTTACAAGCATATCGCTGAGATACTCGAGAACTCATTGTACTATATTGTGTGTGTGTGTGTGTTGTGCGTTACGTTTTCAAGAGCACACACTAATCAGAATCAGTTGAGAATTACAAGACCATTGGCATGCTCATTTGGGCACACTCTAGGAGTCGTGGCATCAAGTCCAACGAGTTGCAACGATGCTAGAGGCTAGAGGCCAGAGGACAGAGGATAGAGGGCTGAGAAGAAGTCAGAAGGCAGAGAAATGAAACACGTTCCAGCTAATAGGCACGTACGGCGGCAACGACAGCGGCAACGGCCAATGGCAAATAAAGATGGCAATAAAGCAACGTGGCAAATGAGCTACGTTGTGCCACGCTGTCACACGCGGTGGTGCCACACGCGGTTGCACAGCGCCGCCACTCGGAAACGGGCCGAAACGTGCAAATAACCCTCGTCGCCTTTCCTTTCCTTGAATTCCCCTCCTCCTCCTCCTCCTCCACCCAAGAAAACATCATCATCATAGTAAAGCAGAGAGTTAAGTTGAGTCGAGTTCAGTTCAGTTAAGTTTGAGGAGTGCAGAGCAGAGCTCATCCAAATGATAAAGTGGATTACAGAGCTCGCTCGCTCGCTCGCTCGCTATCGGTGTCACAGCTCAATGTGCGATTACTCGTCCTCATCATCTCTTCTTAGTCTTACTTTTCTTCTCTCTCTCTCTCTCTCTCTCTCTCTCTCTCTCTCTCTGCGTCTCCTTTGTGGCGTCGCACAACAAGTTGAAAGGCATCGTCTCGCACTCGTCTCGTATTGTTATTTATGGCCCAGCGCTGTTGCTTTCAATTCCTCTCGATAAATTTCAGTTATCGAAATGAGTTGACAAACTATCTGCAGCATGAGCGAAAGATTACGGGATATCCTAGAGGATATTAAAGCTTCGATTCGCATTTAACAAACACTTTCCATCTTATTCGATTCGATTCGATTTCTTTGTCTCTAGATTTATACGAATCGCATATTTGATATTTGAAGTGTACGAGCTTACTTTTACTTTTACAACAACCTAACACTAAAATATACCAAATAAGTATACCAAAAATACTGAAAATATACTGAAGGACGTCTTCATTATACAAACTAAACTAAACAAAAATATACGTTTGGCATATTTTAGTATTTTTCGGTATGCTAATTTTGTGTATTAGTATTTTTTGGTATATTTTTTAAAAAAAAATACTGAAAATATATTGAAGGACGTCTTCATCATAGAAACTATGGCGTTTGGTATATTTTAGTATTTTTCGGTATGCTAATTTTGTGTATTAGTATTTTTTGGAATATTTTTCAAAAAATACTGAAAATATACTGAATGACGTCTTCATTATAGAAACTATGGCGTTTGGTATATTTTAGTATTTTTCAGTATGCTAATTTTGTGTATTAGTATTTTTTTGGTATATTTGTATAGTCGGTCTTAACTTACTTCTATAATAAGGCAAAACCTTCCTCAATAATCACGATCGGAAAGGTATTTATTCAATAGGAACTACTTAGACAGCTACAGTCAAGTATGCTCGACTACGAGATACCGCCTAGCTATTTTCAACATAAGCAAAACAGTGTCATATTATTCTTAAAAAATACTAAATTTTACTGAAGATTATATTTGATATATTTCAGTATATAAAATACTGATTTTTTGTATGCTAAATTTTACTGAAGATTATATTTGATATATTTCAGTATATAAAATACAGATTTTTTGTATTTTATGGACTGCTTATTTTTTTGTAATTTAGTATTTTTTGTAAATTCATCTAGTATATTTGAATGATAATACCACTTTGACATTGTTTTGCTTTTATGTTACAGGTATGTTACAGTCGACTACACTCAATAATAGCTTTTTAATTCGGTATATAAATGAACGATTCTATTCTTTCGATTCTTTTATGATTTATTAATATTTTTAGACAACTAGTATATGGAATTGGTTATGTCGAAAATAAAATATCTAAAATGTTAGGGTAACACCTTTATAATCATAATAACAAGGTTGCTCTGAACTGAAAGCAATATTTGTTCACAAATAACTTTGGAATTGAATGAATGAGCTTTGAATTTGGTCTTAATATTTGAGTTAATATATATTTTTCTCTGTTTTCTCTTTCACAATGACAATTTCACAGCATTTAAATAATCAGCATTAATAATCAACGACAAAAATTTGTTGACAACGGTATTAACTGAAAAGAAACAATGGGAATTACTGAACAAATTTAATTCCTTTTAATGATGTGTAAATGAATGAAAAGTATACATATAATTTTTTTCTTTAATTTAATCGTTAGCTGCACTCTTTTTCTTCCTATTTTAACTCATAAAATATCATTTATATTGCTTAAATAAACTGTTCTAATTTGCGACAAAAAAGAGAAAAAGAAATCGTTTTATTCCAGTCGTTTCTATTCTGTTATCACTATTGACTCAAAAGCAACTGTTGGGGATGATAAAGTTACTTTACTTTGAGATGTTTGAGATGTGAAACGATGGAAATAAAGCCATATACTGAATGCACTCGCAAAAGTTTTTGTTCTTTGAGATTTATAACCCACAAATGTGGTCAGCTGAGATGGCAAACATTTTAAGGTCAGCCCGAGTTTCTTTGGCAAGTACTTAAGTAGTAAAAATGTGGCGAGGAACGTTGATACGAATGAAACACATGCAATGAAAGGTCAGCGCCAGCATGGCGTATACATAACGTAACGTTGCGTTATGCTATGCTATGCTATAAGGGGAGAGAGCGAGTAGAGTTTGTTTGGAAGAAGGCACTTGGAGGAAAGTTTGAAGAATAAATATATGAGTAGCTCTACATAACAAATTGCCCGACTTTAACTCATATTGTTTATGAGATGGACCCAAGGATGAAAAGACCGAGAGACCAAGAGACCAAGAGACCGAGCGACAGAGAGACAGATAGATGAACTTGGTTATACATGGATATGAGGCTTATTAAATATATATAACATCCATGTGCCTCAAAAGGTTTGACACATTTCCATGTGTGCGGCTGCTCACAAGGAGCATTTGGCCAACTTTCGGTTATTAATTTAACAAAGTATACTCAGATACTCAGATACTTTGCCTCGTTTGGGGCAAGCATGAAAACATGCCACATGCGTGCTTTTTTCCAAAAGGTTTCGCTATGCGTGTGTGTATGTGTGAATTAAGGATTTGCCATAAAAGAAGAAGGAACATGCATTGAGAGAAATATGAGGGCACAACAGAAGAAGAGAAGAAGAGAAGAGGGAGAAAGAGAGCGTGAGCGAAACAAATAAAAAAAACACCAACTGGGTCAACTTTCACTCAACTAACTCTCAACTGCAAGTGCATTACAAACCATTTGTCCAGCTTACGTTCTAGCTTGTTTACACCCACACACACAGACACCTTGATGTAAGTGTGTTTGTGTGTGTGTGCAGCCTTGGCCCCGCATCCGCCTTCGCGTCCCGTATTCACATTCACATCCGCACCGCAGCTCACCCATCAAATAAAAATCAAATCAACTCAAAGTGTCAAAAACTTTGCCAGCTAAATGCAATTTATGAAAATGCACACACCAGGCTAACAAAAATGTTTGAGAATCGAATAGAGGGGCGCACAAATGCATTGTAGAGGGGACGCACAGTGAAAGCTCGCTACAACAAACTAGCTCACTGCAACGATAATTTATGAACTAAAGTTGCAACCTTTTGCCTTGATGTCTGATGCCAAATCGTTTGATAATAATTTAACTTCATTATGGTTCAACAAGCATCGGTTCAACTCGTCAAATGTTCTGCTTTAATTAAGTTGCCTTTGCCTTTTTTTCTGCCGCATTTTACACCGTTCAATGCACACGCAATAAAAACTAATTAATGCAATTAAACTTTTCGCACCCAATTTGTACACATTTCGCATGAAATACACTTCGAATTCAATTCAATTACCAAAGTATACAAAAATGCAGCACAGTGTGAAACAATTGAGCTCAAATTTGATGGCGCCCAGAAGCATGCTACAGAAAATTCACTTAGAATTCTTTGCCCTGGATTCTTTATGCAGAGACTATTAGCACAATTAAGTGCATATCTCAATTTTGTGGCGGAATTTTTTGTAGATTTGAGTAGGTAAAGAAATAATAGAACAAAGAGACATACAAAAGCTGCGGTACTAATGGTAAATGATTCTCTTAAATAAAGTAAATAATAATTAATATATATTCATGATGATAAAAATGATTTATTTTTTACTCTTTTTTATTAGGTGAAAAACAATACTATAGGAAAACAAATAAGAAAGGACAAGTGCTCGAATTGAATAAAATAAAAAATAATTTTAAAAGTATTAATAAAGACAATAAATACGTTACTTTGTGGTTTTTTATTAAGTGAAAAATTCGTACAAACCAAAGCAAATAGTACCATATCATCACAATTTAGAAAGCATAATAATGAAACTAAGTCTATAAATAGCTATGAGGAATTCACACAAATATGCTTGCCCAACGCATCTTGAGATAAAGGTATAAAAAGAGCGATAGAGATATCACTTTGTTTTCAATTATAATTAATTTAAGCTGCTTTCTTGTTGGCAGCAGAATACTTATAAAATCGAGTAGACATTTTTAAAGCTAATTTCTTTCTTGTAATATCCAGCATAGGCTTAAAAAGTGTATCTAAATCTAGTCATATAAGCAATAAACTATAAGGAACTTCTTCAGCCGTTTAATGACAAAAAAATGGTAAATCTAAAATAAATTAACAGGAAGTATTTATGAAGAGTTCACCACAAAGAGCTTTAAGATATATTAGACATAAGATTGCGCTTTATAGCTTGCTAATAATAAATACAGCGTACAAAACGCAAAGGCAGCTGATGCTTGCAATAAATCCAGCCATACATATGCACATACAGAAGTATTTGCATGGCGGCTTAGCTGAGAAAGTTTTAATACTTGCAGCCTAAAAGTATGCAGCGAAATTTTTGCATTTCGCTGATCCTCCACTTGGTGCTGTGTGGAACAATTTCTCAAGTGGAGCTGCTACTGTACAGCACACACACACACACACACACATTAGCACTGTATGCGTGTGTGTGTTTACAAAATTGCAATAATGCGCAGCGTCCTTCTGCTGCAGCACAATACGTGTGTATGTGTGTGTGTGTGTGTGAAGTGGCTGTGCCCATGCATGAAGCGTAGTCGTAGTAGTGAGTGCTGCATTTTCTGCGGGCTGGCAGCTTGTTGGGGCGCGCATGTAATTTCATTAGGGCAGTAGGACAAACTTACACGCACACACACACACATACACCCACACACATTCGCAGACAAAGACTAATGCCGCCAACACACACATAGAAAATCACAGAACAATTTTGAATGCCTTTCGCTTTCAATTGGCGCTGCAATCAATACGAATCGAAAACGAAATGGAAATGGAAATCGAAAACGAAAACGAAAAAAAAAACAACAGCACGTTCAAATTGCACGAAAATTAAGCGGAGAGGAAGGAGGAAGAAGGGAAAATGAAAGAAATTTGCGGTATTTGAGAAGGCTTTAACAATTCGCCTCGGCGTCGTCTTCAAGTTTGCGCCGCGCATATTATGTAATTGTAGGACACACAGACACAGCACATATGTATGTATGCTTGCTTGTTTGTTTGTTTGTCCCTGTGTATGTGTGTGTGTAGATGAGGGCGCGTCACACACACACACACACACACACACATATATAGAGCATAGAATGCTAGCACAGGCAAAAAGACGACACCGCATCGCATCGCAGCATCGCAGCAAGCAGAGAGAGAGAGAGACACTTCATTTCTTGGCATTTTCTTTTGCTTTGCAAAGTCATGACAAGCACACATAAACACAGACATACGTATGTACGTATATACATACATACTTATGCATGGACATGCTGCTGTCGCTGCTGCTACGTTTTTATTATTATCGCTCGCTAGCATACACACACACAGACACACAGAAAAACACAGCGACACAAGCACAAGCACGAGTTACAAACACACACACACGCACACACACAGCAAGAGAGCGCGCAGCAGCCGCACTAACACACACACACAGAGCGACACACAAACATGTCGCCGCCTTTGTCCAACTCATCGCTGGCGTCTTCTGCTGCCGCTGCCGCTGCCGCTGCTGCTGCGACGCCGCCGTCTTTACAGTTGCCATCGCTTTCGTCTTATGCTTTTGCTTTTGCTTAGCTTTGCTTTGCCATTTTTCTTTTACGCCTGTGTCTCTGTTAGTGTCTCTATGAGTGTGTTACTTTTGCCGCTTTTGCTTCAGTGTTTATTTTTCGCCATTTCAAATGTGACCAGCGAGCGTCATTTTGGGCATTCTTTTTCAATACCCGTTCCACTGTTTTCCTGAAGGGTATAATAAGCTATATTTGTAATTATAAATCGCACTCGCTGTCTGTCTGTCTGTCTGTCTACTTCTTCAAATCGCTACAACTCAGAGACCATAAAAGCTAGCGACACCAAATTTGTAGAACGTATTTCTCCTCAAGTTGCCTTTCTAAAATCGGAAATATTGAATTGACACCGTTAACGCCAACATTTAAGTGAAGAAACAAGCGTAGTCGTGGGTAGCTCACAGTCAAGCAAACTCAACTCTGGCTTCTTGTTTTGTTTGTGTGCCATTGGCATTAATTAAACACATTTATGGAGTGGACACAGCAGCAGCAGCAGAGAACGGACGCGCAGCGGACATTTTCAGCATTCAATTATCGATTATGACATTCATTCAGAGCTTTCTCTCTCTCTGTCTCTCTCTGTGGCTGGGACGAAAATAGGAAAGCAAAGCGAGCCACTTGCCACTTGCCACTTACCACTTGTCCAATGGCCAAGTATTTGCCATCAAAGTCACAAAACGAGCAGCGAACGAGCGCCAGCAAACAAACAAACAAACAAGCGGGCGAGCAACCAGGCGGACAGACGGACAGACAGATGGACAGACAGACGGACTCTGACTGACTGACTGAGGCTGGAAGGCGGTCTGGCAAACATTAACTCTGAGCTTACGGGGCGTATGTGTAACACTCTGTGGGTGGTGTCAGTTGTCACTCAGCGAACCAGTCAATTGACTCTTTCTCTCTCGCACTTGCACTCGCAATCGCAATCGAACTCGAACTCGCAGTCATTGTGTGTGTGTGCGTGTGTGAGCTTAAAATCTCAGCCATTGTGCGCGCTTTAAGAACTCGCCACACAATTGCGATAGTTCCTTGTGCGCTTCCTTAGTATTGTTTATCGTTTATCGATCAGCATTGTCATCGACAATGGGAGCATTATGTGAAATTGATATAAATTTCAGCCAGTCAGCTGTTACGCATTGTTTTTTATGCTACCCACCCCCTGGCAATAACCCAAGCATATCGTCGCTACTTATCGCTAACCCTTGTTGCCATCGTCAGCCATTTATCAGAATAAATATTGTTAGTGGCTTGCTCAATTTGTTGTATGCCATGGTTCTGGGTATGTGGATGTGGATGTGTGTGGAAAAACAATTACCCGAATCAAAATATTGTTTATCCTTTCATTCAGCTGGTATAACAAATGGTTTCGTTTACCACAAACACAACACAACACAACAACACAACAGCTCGAATGCATTTGTTTTTCCACAAATATAAATATGTACATGCACATACATGTATGTATACGTGTTTTTATGGAAAGCTTCGGAGTCGGACTCATTAATCAGATATGGTAAAAATTGCACTTAATTTCAAGTCATATTATGGGCTTTAAATGTAATGCATATTCATTGATTATTCATCACATGAAAACAAACAGCTTAAAAAATCTTTACGCTTATTTTTCATTAATTCAATTTAAAAACAAGCAGTTGGGATAAGAGGATTTGTAAATTAATTAAAATGCAAACGGATTTATGTATTAACATATGTACATAGAATTTCTTGTTGTCGATAGGATTTTAAATGCAGTTGAAAAACATTATGAAAACTTTGTAAATAATTTTGAAAACCTTTCTATTGAATTCGATTTGCAATCTACATTCATTACATTTATTAAAGATGAAATTTTCAATATTTTTTTTAATTGGTTTAATGTAGAAATTAATCAATTTGGAATTTCGAATCGTAATTTGAATTACCAAGAAAAAAATAGTCAAGGAATTTGTACAGAAAAATCACTAGAATAAAATGCTGCAAATGCATTTTCATTCTATCCGAAATGCTCAAATTAATAGAGATAAAATTCGAGTCGGAATTTATTGAGTAAATTCAGCAAGCCATTCAGGCATTTAATAAAGTTTCAAATGAAATTTAGTTTGTTCAAAATTAAAGGCAACGTACAATGTGCAATCAATCGGAAGGAAATGCATCAGTCATGTTGACAATAATTGAAGAGGAAGCGTCAATTTTGAAAATGGCAAAGTGAACGTTGAACGTTGAACAAAATATTGAAGTGGCAATCGTTGGACATTTGTCGGTCAAGCGCTATCAAATCAACTGCTGATAACAAACACTCGTATCAATAAATGTATCGATAACTCAATATACTGTGGGAGAAGGACAAGCCGCGTTTAACCTTTTCGCCATCGAGAGGAGTGAAGTAATCCCCGACTATTTGTATTTGGTATTTGGTGCTTGGGTATTTGGTATTTGGTATTTGTATTTGTATTGACCACAATAAATTGGGAATCAGTGATGCAGGCGGCGAGAAATCAGAAATGGGCAAAAGCCAATCAAATACACGGCAATAATTGTATTCTGGTCACTAGCTGTGCCAAGTGCCCACTCTCCACACTCTCTCCACTCTCTCCACACTCGCTACCGCTGCTCTCGTTTTGTCTGCTGGTCACACTGGTTATGCCAGAGGCAGCGAAAAATAACAAGGCGCAGACGAGAGGCCGGTATGGCAACAACAACTAGAACAGCGGCGACGGCGGCGACGTCGGCGGCAGCATCCACATTCATATCCTCGGAGGCGGCAAATTCCTAGCTCAAGGGTGGCATACTTATACACACACACACACACACTCCCCCACTCAAACACACACACACACACAGTGAGAGAGTCAAAACGATTGAGTAATTTTTTTTGTATGTTTGCTGCTGCTTCTTCGTCTTCGTCTTCTGCTTGTCTTGCTGCTGCTGCTTCTTCTTCTCGCTGCGGCCACACACAACTTCATTAGATGAAGCGAGAATGTGCTGCGGGGGAATCGTAGAATGGCAGTGGGAAGAGGGAGGAGGGAGCGAGATGGAATGCGTCCGCAACTGCTTTTGGCAGTTGCCTTGCTTTGCTATGCTTTGCTTTGCTGCTCGCAGCGCATGTGACAATTTTGCTGCTTTGTTACATAAAAATAATATATTAAAAACAACAACAACAAGAGCAGTTCAACAACACACACAAAAAAAATAAAGAAAAATAGAAAATGGCTGCTGTGGCCTGTTAAATTTAGTTGTTGGCATTAGTTTTGCGTAATTTGTCAACTAATTGGCACACACACACTCATTGCCTTGACTTACTTATGTGTGTGTGTGTGTGAGTTTGTGTGTGTGTGTGTGTCATACAAATTGGATTAACGACACAACACAAAGGCAACTAGCGACAGCACGTTGACATCCCAGCCCAGGTTCCGCCCCCTCACCTCCTCGCCCACCCCCCTCCACACACACGACCACATCGCATGGCATCAAATGGAAGTTTTGCATAATTCGCGCGATTTCAGCACATGAGAAAAAAAAACAGCGTAAAATGCTAGTTGAATAAATATACAGAATACATACAAACATACAGCTATATATATGTACATATATGTATTTTTAGAAGGTGGTATTTTTTTGGGCTGGTCACACACTCGCACACACACACACACATACAGAGTTTACACGCACATTTGCAGCAGCTCATCATCATATTTGGCTGGGATCCTCTTCTCTTCACGCTTCTCGCTTCTTCTCTGCTCTTCTCTGGTCTTCTCTTCTCTTCTGTTCGCCTCTTGCTTGCTCTGCGTGTGTTATTTGTATTTGTATTTGTTAGCTGCTTTTCACACGCTTTTTTAAAAACAACAACAGAACAACACTCACACACACACACACTCACACAAAAAAAAAATAAAAATAAAAGGGACACACACAGAGACAAAGAGATAGAGAGAGAGGCAGAGACACGCACACACACTTAACAAAATGATTTTGAAATTGCAAAATTGAAATCAAGCACAAGTGTCAATGATTTGTTTCAATATTATTTCGCTGATTTTCGATTTTTAGAGGACATTCGAGTTCGACTCGAGATACGCACTGTTGTTGTAGTTGTTGTTGTTACTGTTGTTGTTGTTGTTGTTGTTTTTGTTGTCGTTGTCGTTGTAGCTGTTGTTGATGGTGCTGTTGTACACTTTGTTGTAGTTGTTGTTGTTGTCAGCCGTAGATTTGGTAGTGTTGTTATTATTATTGTTGTTGTAGTAGTTATTGTTGTTGCAAACAAACAAAAAAAATAATTGTTGGGAACTGACTCTTGCTTTTGGGGCTCTCTTCAGCTGTGCTTCTTGACGCTTCGTGAGGCTGGTGCTCTGCCACTGCGGCGGCTGATGCTGTTTTCAACTTTAACAAACTACTCAAAAAAACAATTGGAGAGCGCACGAAACAGCTCCGCTCCACATGACCGCACTACACGATTGACAGTTTGGCACTGAAGGAGCTCGCGAGCTTATCAGCCACAGCCGCAGTCACAGCGCCAGCCGAAGGAGCAGCCGAAGCCGAAGCCGAAGCTGGGGCCGAACATGCCAGCCGAATGTCGAAGCACGAACAGTATTGTTGTTGTTGTTGTTGTTGCTATTGCTGTTGAGAGCGCCACGTCACTATCTCTCTGCATTTCTGTCTGTGTGTCGGTGTGTCGTTGTGTTGGTGTGCGTGTGCGGAGAGTGTGTCAGACAGAAGATGTTACAAATGTTGTAGCCAAACGCCCAAGCAGGCACTTTAGGCATGTTCCCATGTTCATTGAAGAAAGCAGCCGACGACCCATTGGGAAATGGCGCGCATGTGTTGATGGGTTTGTGTCCAGAATAACTTATCAAGCACTCACCCACACACACACTATTTCAAAAGAGAACGAAAGAGAGCGAGACAGAGAGAGAGAGAGAGAGAGTAAAAGCTGCTGATAATTGTCTCATTATAGAACGCTCACTTGAACACGTAACGAAAGCTTCGTAATACATTGTGATCTTTTTCCAACTGATCCTTGTGACTTATGCGATTTGGCGGAATTTATTTAAGGAATAAATCAATACATTAAAGACATCTGATTCATAAAATTAAAATTTTTTAATTTATAAATTCAAAATCATACAAATTATTTAAAATTTTATATTTATTTAATATTTAGAGTCTTCAACATACAATGAATAAATCTGAGATAATATATCGGCATTGAAGATGTTATTGACATAACTTGTATTTAACTAAAATAACATGAAAAAAAAACTATTTGTATTTTAAATATTTTGATGTCGACCTTCGACATTAATCATGTTATTTTAGCTATGCAGAAGTTATGGTCGATTTATGTTATTATTTAAAAATATTTACATAATGATAACATAAAGAATAGTAATAAAAAAATGCAATAACATCTGTAATTCCTAAATATTTGGAAAAGTTCGAGTTTTTAATGATTTTTTTTTTAAACTTTTTTTGTAAATTAGTTTCTGTCACCGAAAGACAACATAACCGAGTTTTATATTTGAACAAAATGACAAAAAAATACCCTTAATCATAAATTTAAATATTGTATTGAAGCTACATACATTTGAAGCAAAACTAAACACCAAAGCTGTTTATTTGCATTTGATTAAATAATTGATTTGTGCGCTTTGTTGATTGCCATTGAAATAATCATTAAATTTTCACAGTTACTTAGCACTCGATTAATGTTAATGAAAGCGAAAATGCGCCAGAAAGCCAGAAATAAAACAACAAACATAATCCCAAAGTTTGCCAATGTGACCGGCAGAAAAGCTCTTGAGAAATCGCGAATACGAAAAATTAAATATTATTTGCGCGCTGCGGGCGCTGCGCATTTCCCACTGGGGCCAAAAGTGCCCAAAAACAAAAGCAAGAACAACAGGAACAACAAAACCAAGCAGAACGACAACAACAACAAAAACATTGAAGAAGAAGAGCGGCAGCAGCAGCCAGTGGCCCAAAGGAAACGCCAAGTGCCATGTGCGCCGCTTGAATCTGAATCTCAAACTGACTGCAAATGCGTATGTGTATGTGTGTGTGTGTCTGTGCGTGTGTGTGTGTCTGTGTGTGTGAGCAAACACACTCACACACTTATGACAATGGTGGCAATCCAATGCCGAACAGTGTGCGGCCTTGCGGCCTTGCGGCCATGCTGTTTCTCGCTCTCTCACTCTCTCTATCTCCCTCTCTCTCACACATTCTCTCCCGCTCTGACGCTCTCAATGTCACTCTGTCACTCTCTTTGCGTGTGTGTGCTTATGCTTGCGATGGTGAGCTTTGCAAAGCTGCGACTGCGGCGCACAGTGGGATGAGGCTGTCAAGGATAATTAATATATTTAAATTATAATATCGACCCCTTTCCGTGATATTATCGTGTGAGGAAATAAAAAACGTAATAAAGCACACACTCGACTGTCGATGAAATAAATACATTTCATATTTCAAATTGAATACATTTTTCAAGCTGACATCGCAAATTATGCAAGCTTAAGATATCAATCAAAATATTAATTAATGTGTAAAATTCAAATTAAATACAAGTGTAATTATAATTAACATAAAACTAATGTAATGTTCATAGCACTGTGTTTTTAAATTTAAACTTTTTAACATTTTTAAAATATGTAATTATTTATTATGAATATATTTTTATTATAATTGAACTCCAAAAAGCGATTGTGAGAGATCACATAAATTTGAGTATTTTGATATTTTTAAATTAATTATATATTTTTTGCTTTATATTATAATTAATACAATATTTTAGTTGTAAACAAGTAATGCATGAAAAAGAAATACAACAATAAGATAAAAATATCGATTTGACTTTCTTAAAGTTCTCTAATACATATTTTCAAATAATTATTAAATATTGAAATAAAGTATAGTTACAATAAATGTAATTGAAATAATAATTGAATTTTTTAGCTAAGTGATTTAAAATTACAAAATGTTGAAACATATAATAATTAAGGTTTTTAGTCAGTTTAGTTGGAGGATATAAAATGCATATTTTGCATCCACTGTGCGATGCTGATAAGAGCAAAACGGCAACAGAACGAACAAGGCAAACTCAAACGCAAACACAAACACAAATAGAAACCGAAACAGAAACAGAACCAGAGACCGAAACAGAAACTGAAACAGAAGCAGAAGCACAGAGACACAGAAAGTGCCACAAACGGCAAACGTGATGCGCGCATGTGTTTTATCTTCAATCTCAGCTGAAATCATCTGGCCTAGCCGCTGACGAAACGGTTAACTGTCCCCCTCCCCCCTCTCCTTCCCCATCCGACCAAGCACCGAAAGTAGTGTAGTAAGTAGGTGGTGCTTGAACAACTTCCCCCCGCCCATTCCATTCTTTCCCTTTCTCGGCGGCAACTAACATACTCTACTACCTTGGTATTATGAAGGGCAATAGGTTGTGCGGTTGTGTTCGTTTCGGGTTCGTTTCTCGCTCGGGTCGCGCTCGGGTCGTGATCGGGTCGTGTTCGGGTGGGTCGTTGTGACATCGTTGTGTGGCTGTGAATGGGCTGCGCTTGAAGTCAGCAAGCCACGAGATGAAAGACAAGCATAGGCATTGCTACAGTAGGTTAAAGAGATGATGTCCCCTGTCCCTACCCCTCCCCCTCACATCGCACAGCTCACACCTCACAGCGGGTTGTGTTGAGGGGAGTAGAGAGACAGTGAGAGCGGGGCTTTAGCCGCCTGTCGGGCGCACTTTTCTGCGCTTTGTAACGGCAAGAAATTTGTACTTCCGCCCGGCGTCGACGGCCGTAGAAGATTTTAATTAAAAGCAGCAGGAAATGTGACCTAAATAATACTTCCGTATAGTGTGAAAAATTGCCCCAACTTTGTGTTGCAACGCCCTCACTCTCTCTCTGTGTCTCTCTTTCTCTCTCTCTCTCTCTCTCTCTCTAACACAGTCCCTGTTAAGCCCTACACTCATTGCTCATTTGCTGCCTAATTTGACGCCCAGCAAGCGGTGATCAGGAGGAAGCAACTGAATGTTGCATTGGAGTCACTCACTGGACATGAGCTACGAGCTGCGAGCTGCGAGCTGTGAACTGTGGGACAGCAAAAAGTGTAGAGAATGTGTAATTAGTTGTTCCAGTTGAGCAACGTTTTAATTTGACGCAAGCATCCTGCATAATTCCTGAGCAGCACCATGTGGATATGTGAAGCATCAACTGTACTGAATGCATCGCCAACTTTTGCCAGCAATTTCTTCCGCTCATAAACTGGCTGCTCATTGCCATTTCCATTTACAGTTCCATTTCAAGCTCACATTTCTATCTCGCATCAACCCCTCACCCTCACCCACTCCCCCTCATCTTCCCCTCTCCCTACTCTAATGGAAAACGCAACCTGTTGCGTCAAAGCTCCAAGTACGCCATTTAATAGCTTCTTTTCTGTGCTGAATATTAGCATGTCGCTCGACTCAACTCCACTCGATATATTGTCATCCAAGTTTTCATTTAATCACAACTTTTTGGGTCTCTATGCGTGGGTCAATTTTGTTATTCAATATAATTTACACTCAACAATGTTAATTATAAACAGGAAGCTATAAGGAAACACTTGCAAATATCCCTTCACATATTCTAATAAATTGTTAAAATAAACAAAATAA